>CM060676.1:212265202-214665202 GCA_030686995.1 Artemisia argyi | reverse complement strand
TACCTGTTTTCTTTATTGTCATTAGATATTCTGTGGTTATTTGTGTGTTTTAGCCCTTGACCTACCACTTTGAGTGGCAAGGAAGCCTGGGAACTACCTTCTTGACCCTTTGTGTGTTTGATTTCTTTGCATTATGTCTGTGCATGGTGATACCCCACCTCAGTCTGAGAATGGGACTAATGATGATGAAGTTCAAGTTACCTTAATTAGTAAACTTGACCTCAGCCATCCTCTTCATTTACACCCTAATGATTCTGCCACCCTTACTGTTGTGTCTATAAAACTAAAAGGGACTGAGAACTATAATGTGTGGTCTTGTGCTATGTTATTGGCCTTAGATGGAAAAAATAAGACTGGGTTTATATATGGGTCTTGTAGAAGATCTAATACTGATGAAGTCCTAGGTAGACAATGGGACAGGGTGAATGCTGTTGTTTTGGGATGGATCTTAAATTCCATATCAGAAGAATTGTTTCTTGGGCAAATTTTTTCAAAAAGAGCTTATGATGTGTGGACTGAATTAAAGGAAACTTTTGATAGGGTTGATGGATCTGTTACTTTTAATCTGCATCATAAAATCAACTCTTTGTCTCAAAATGATTGTTCTATTGCTGAGTATTTTAATAAGTTGAGTACTTTGTGGAAACAATTTGATGCTTTAATACAATTGCCTAAATGCACTTGTCATGCTGCTGAGGATTTTAAAAAACATAATCAATTAATGAAGCTTATGCAGTTTTTAATGGGATTAGATGACTCATATATGCAAATTAGAAGCAATATTTTGTCTAGAGACCCTCTCCCTGATGTGAAAGGGGCATTTGCCATCATATCTAGTGAGGAATCTCACAGATATGTGGTTACTGGTTCAGGTGGTGGGACTTCCCAAAAGTCTCAATCATCTGTGTTCAACTCCAGTGTGCCTAATAAGGGGAATTTCAAAAGTTCTCCCACCTCTGGTAATTCTTTCAGACCCAACAATGGACCTAAGAATAATGATAATAGAAGGACCTCTGGTGGTCCTCTCTTGGTTTGTGAACATTGTGGGTTTAATGGACATACTGTGGATAGATGTTTTAAAATAATTGGATATCCTGCTGATTTTGGGAAAATTAAAAGAAATGGTAATAATGGTAACAATCAGGGTACTCAAAACTTTAATAAAAGATTTGTTAACAATAACAATTCTGTTGGATCTAGTTCCACTTCTGCTTTTTCTGATGAACAGATTTCAAAACTTTTTTCTTTGATTAAAGAAACCTCTGTTAAAACAGATGGAAATGGGAAAAATGTTCATGCCAATATGGCAGGTATTATTCTTAACACTAGTAAATTCTTTAATCAAAATTTCAAAAGATTTTTTTTGTCATAATAGTAAAATGAGAGCTGCTCTTGTGGCAGCTGGAATTATTGTTGATTCTGGTGCAAATCAACACTTAACATATACTGACAAATTTTTGGTGAATGTTCTTGATATTTCCAAACTTGGTATCAAGGTTTCACTTCCTAATGGTACTGAAGCCTTGATTACCAAAGTTGGAAATATGGTTCTCACCAAACATTTGACTCTATGTGATGTGTTAGTTGTTCCAGAATACTGTGTTAGTTTAATGTCTGTTCATAAAGTGGCTAGAGATAGTAACTTTGTTATTGCTTTTGATGAAACAAAGTGTTATGTTTTACCTCAGGATTTGAGGAGAATGAGTGTTCTAGGGATTGGTAGACAAATGGATGGTTTATATTACTTTGATGGAAATCAAGGTATAGGCCTAGATATTAAGAATTTTAAATCTGTATGTCAGTTACCTAAGAAAACTTGGCATTGTAGACTTGGTCATCCCTCTGATCAAGTCTTATCTGAGCTAAAAGGTGAAATCAATTTTTTAAATAGTAATGAAACTGAGCCTTGTGACATTTGTCAAAAGGCTAAACAGACAAGGGAACCTTTTCCCTTGAGTGATTATAAAACTACTTTTCTTGGTGAACTTGTTCACTTGGATCTTTGGGGTCCTTATAGAGTTAAAAGTAAAGAAGGATATAGATATTTTTTTTAACTATTGTTGATGATTTATCCAGGGCTGTTTGGGTTTACTTACTTAAGAGTAAGCATGAGGTATTTGAATGTATTCAAGTGTTTTATAATCTGATTAATA
This sequence comes from Artemisia argyi, assembly GCA_030686995.1. Lineage (NCBI taxonomy): Eukaryota > Viridiplantae > Streptophyta > Magnoliopsida > Asterales > Asteraceae > Artemisia > Artemisia argyi. The sequence continues at coordinate 214,663,049 of CM060676.1, read as the reverse complement.
CACAGTTTGAGAAAAGTGTCAAAATTTTTAGAAGTGATAATGGAACTGAGTTTGTTAATAATCAATTTGATAAGTTTTGTAAAGACAAAGGTATTATACATCAGACCTCTTGTGCTTATACACCTCAACTGAATGGGGTGGTTGAGAGGAAACATAGGCATCTTTTAAATGTTGCTAGATCCCTTATGTTTCAGGGGGGATTGCCTTTATTTTTGTGGTCTGAATGTGTGCTTACTGCTACTTATCTTATTAACAGATTGCCATCTTCAGTGCTGAGTGGAGACTCTCCTTACAATCTTGTTTTTAAAAGTAAACCTGTTTTAAGTCACTTAAGAACTTTTGGATGTCTTTGTTTTGCTACTATACTTACCAGCAATGATAAGTTTAGTAGTAGAGCAGAAAAATGTGTTCTTGTTAGCTACTCTAATTCTCAAAAAGGTTATAAATTGTATAGTCTTGATAGGAAACAGTTTATTGTTTCTAGAGATGTTAGATTTTTTGAAAATGTGTTCCCTTTCAAGATAAATTACTCTTCTGCTACTCCTGACCCTCTCAGTCAGGGTCTGAATCATGTTAATTTCTTTAATGAAGTGACATGTGACAGCTCTGACACACCCAATGATGATAACAATAGTCAAGATGATCATCATGAGGGTGAGGGTGGCAACTCCTTGCATCTTGGTAGCCCAACTATTGACCATGAACAGGGTGATTTGGGGCACTCTGCTGGTTCCAATGGGGTTGCCAGTAAGAGTGAGATGGCTGCAACACCTCTAGATGTGAGCACTTCTGAGGGTGTCAGTAGTCCCTTACCTGAACAAGCAGAAGAGGTAGTTTTTGATAATAATGATCAGTCTTATGTAAGAAAGTCTGATAGAACTTCTGTGTTTCCAAATAAATATAAAGATTTTGTGGTTGAATCTAAAGTTAAGTATGGGCTTGAAAAATTTGTTAACTACTCAAAACTAAGTTCTGAAAACTTTTGTTTTGTTGTTGAACTAAATAAAGCTGTTGAACCAAAAACTTTTAGAGAAGCTTACAAACAACAGCACTGGAGAGATGCAATGAATAAAGAAATGCATGCACTTTATAGTAATGACACTTTTGAGGTTTGTGAATTACCTGTTGGTATAGGAAATAAGTGGGTTTATAAGATTAAGTATAAGTCCACAGGAGAGGTTGAAAGATATAAAGGTAGATTAGTTGTTAAAGGTTATAGCCAAAAGGAAGGTGTTGACTTTGATGAAACTTTTTCTCCTGTGGTTAAGATTGTCACTATTAGATGTGTTGTGAATCTTTCTGTTCAAATGTGCTGGCCTATTTTTCAACTTGATGTTAATAATGCTTTTCTTTATGGTGATCTTAATGAAACTGTTTATATGACTTTACCTGAGGGTTTCTTTGATGTTAATGATAAAAGAGTTTGTAGACTCAAGAAATCTTTGTATGGGTTGAAACAAGCACCTAGACAATGGAATGCTAAACTGACTAGTGCTCTTATTGAGAATGGGTTCAAACAAAGTAAAAGCGATTATTCTTTGTTTACTAAGAATGACTCAGGTAACTTTATTGCTCTACTTGTTTATGTGGATGATATAATAATCACTGGGAATAATTTGAAAGAAATTGAAAGTTTTAAAGTTTTTCTGAATTCTAAATTTCAAATTAAAGATTTAGGAAAACTTAAATACTTTCTTGGCATTGAAGTGATTGAAACTGAACAAGGTGTTTGTTTAACTCAAAGAAAATATTGCTTGGATTTATTAACTGAGTTTGGGTTGCTTGCTTGTAAACCATCTGCTTTTCCTCTTGAGCAGAATTTATTCTTGACTAGTGAACCTACAATAAGTGATCCTATGATAGATAATTGACTGAATATCAAAAATTGATTGGAAAATTGATTTACTTAACTCATACAAGGCCTGATATTGCATACTCTGTTCATTGCTTGAGTCAGTTTATGCATAAGCCTCTTAGGTCTCATTTGAAAATTGCACTTAAAGTTTTAAGATATCTAAAAGGTTCTCCTAGAAAAGGTGTTCATATTATTAGATGTCAAAATGTTTCTCTTGAGGCTTTTGTTGATGCAGATTGGGCAAAATGTGTTATTACTAGAAAATCTGTCACAGGTTACTGTCTGTTCTTAAATGGTTCACTAGTTTCCTGGAAAAGCAAAAAACAAAATACCATTTCTAAGTCATCAGCAGAGGCTGGGTATAGAGCTATGGCCTCTGTTACTTCTGAAGTTGTTTGGGTTTTAAAAATCTTAAATGACTTGAACTGGCAACATTTCTTACCTGTTAAACTTTTTTGTGATAGTCAAGCTGCTATTAAAATAGCAGCCAATCCTGTTTTTCATGAAAGGACTAAGCACTTAGAAATTGACTTACATTTTGTAAGGGAAAAAATTTTGGCAGGAGTTATTAAAACTGAAAGATTAATACTGCAGATCAAACTGCTAACATTTTAACTAAAGGATTAGGCAAGCTTCAACATGATAAGCTTGTTGGTAAACTGGGTATGATTGATGTGTTCCAGGTTGGAGTTAAGGGGGGATGTTGAAATAAGTAACTCAACATGGAATTATAAGTTGAGGGACTAATTTGTACTTTGTTGTATTTTCAGATATAGCTAATTTGTATCTTGGAGTTGAGTTGACTAAAGCTAAGAAGTGCAAGGGCTAAAGTTGACAAGTCCTGAAAGATGCTGAGAGGAGCTATATATACTCTTTTCCCTGCTAGGGTTTCTCATCTTCAACACATCAAAATTACGCGGTCTTATCTTTTGTTATTCAATCAAAGTTAGTAGAGATCTGTTGTTAGTATTCATTATGAGATTGAGTGTATTGTATCAAACTATTGGCAAGTTAGTCAATAGACTTGCACCTGAGTAGCAGTGGCAAGTTGTGTGATTCATTCTGGTTGTTGTACTGATTGGGATCAGTTGCTTTCTGATCTTGTGATTGTTTTGGTTGAATAATAAGATTGACTTGAATTGAGATTCCAGTCTTGTTTTCTGGATTCATTATAAAAATTTTACAAGTACCACCAAAGGTGCAAAGTGCAAACAACATCTCTAAGCCCCAAGACTGTTTAACTTGTTTAATTAAGACATGAGTTATTTTACTAAATTTAGGTCATAAAAGTCGCGTAGTTATTCTAAGTTTTTACGTGTACATGGAGTTACGGGTGTTCATGAGGTGGTTCGGTTCGATTAGCCGGAAGATTTTAAATTATCTATCGGGCGGGTCTGAAACCGAACCGTCTTAGGCGGCTAACCGAAAATGCGGTTATCAGAATGAGTGGTTTACCCGTAGTTCGGGTCACAGTTAATCGAGTTTAACTGTATGAACAATAAATTGATCTAGAACGTAATATGCCATTTTAGTAAAATTAATTATGATTGAATGGATGAATTAAAGTAAGATTAAAGTTATTCCGTCACAATAATTGCAATCAAGTTAACATACATAACAGAATAACAAAAAATATTTATTCGACATTTATAAGTTAAAATCACATTAACCAATTTTCACACATAAATGTTTAGTAAATGTTAACATTTAAAGAAAATAAATCGTTATAGAAAAAAGTAGTACAATAATATAATCAATAATTGTACAATTATTTAAATATTTAGTTAAAAACATTCATGTATGTTATACACGGCTTGTTTCGGTTAACCACAAATATCTAAAAATAAAATCGAAACTGAACCGTGATAAGCGAGTGTTTTCGATTTCGACTTTATTTTATTATATATATTTTATTTCAAACTGAACGGTTCGACTCGGTTTGTCGATTTCTCAAACTTTTTGAACAACCCTACATTGAACAGCCAAATAGGGGAAAATTAAACTTAGTGGAATTGTTGTGTGCATCGTGTTTTATAAATTACTAGAACGGTACCCGCGCAATGCGGCGACGGGTACCGTGTGATTATATTATGCGTTATTTGGTTACATATTTAGTTGTTTTCATGCTTTATAAGTAGAGATATTAGAGATGGTTAAGCCAAATAATTTTAGTTTGAACAACCAACCGCTTTCTAACAAACTTTCTAACCAACTTGCTTTCTAACATATTAATTTTGAAAATTTTCTATAATAAGCAAGAAAAAGTCTGAATTTTAAGTTTTTCTAATTATAGAATAGTACCAAATACATTATATAATAGTATAGATATAGATAATCTTGCATCTTACGAATTAGATATCTTTTATATAATAAAATAAAATCTCAAGTGGGGACTTTTTCATTTCAAAAAAACTAAACCATACTTTATTTAGTAATAATATTATTTAAAAAAAAAGATTATTTTCTTATTATGTAACATGTTATATTTATCCATAACACAATTAGAAGATAAATACAAAAAATATAGATAAGATGCAATTAACAATATGATTAAAATTAAATAATTATCTTTAAGATTAAAAAATATAATTAAAAATCATAAATCAAACAAAACAATGATTAAATTATTTGTTTTTTAATAAATAAAAATATATGATTTACAAAATTTTTAAAAAAAAAAAACCACGCGTGCGCAGGCATTATAAGTATTTTCAAACCGTAACTTCTTTGTAGCTTATTCAAAGGTGGTATACAATTATTGCATTGGTATTGTTTTCCAACTTTTATCATATTCTGCAAACATTGTATATAACTATTTTCGTTGCGTTCCCTAACATGGGATGTTGGTAGTACGTTGGTTAGAGCTTGGCAATTTGGGCAACCAGATGTGGGTTCGAACTTCCGCCCCATCAATCCCTTTTTTAAAAGTCTTTTCAACAATTATAACGCAACAATTATAAAATAAGTAAATCTTTTATATAATACAAGAATTACATCATTTTGGAGTGTTTTTGCAAAACCCTTCTCATTGAAAAAAAAATTGGACCAATAGGAGAGCTCGATTTTGACACATAAGCAAAATCAAGCAATATGATTGGCCAATAAAAAGTCAAAATTGAATTGATTTTGGTCAAACTTTAATAAGTTTGGTGGAGAATTTGATTGATAAAAAAAACACATAAAAATATAGGTGTCAAATTTATAAAAATAAAAACTTAAGAAAAGAGGAGGTAATTAATAAAACCTTAGTGGTTAAGTGTAAAATTATAAGTCTTCATGTTTTTTAATAACTTTAGATAATAAACAAATAACCCCTTACACTTCATACCCCTATACTTTATAATGTTAACTTTGTTTAAAATTACATGAGTGATAGTATTAGTTTTTTTGACTTTCATCTATTAAAATAAATTTGGTAAATATGCGAATTAGTTTTATTATACGTTAATATCTTTTAAACTAATGTTAGTTTTAAACTTTCAAATATTAGAATATTTTTTTTAATAAGGACTCATGTTACTATTTAAAAGTTTAATTTATGCGTACACGGGTTTGAAATACGGCTAAATTATTAGTAACGGGAATATAAATATCAAATGGTAAGCATGAGTTACTGTGATATAAAATAAATATACGCGATTCTACTTATAGCAACGACTCATGAAATTGTTATTTAAAATTTATATATGGATATCCATAAAAACATTTTAAAAACTTTACGGAACATATTTTAACTTTATTAATGCTCATTATGTGCCACTAAACTCGCACATTTTGTACAACATGATATCAACAGTTAAAGTTAAACAACAACATTAATCTCAAACTCAACATCTCTGTCAGTTAAAAATGTTATACAAAGCTAATTATTAAAAAAAAAACAAACAAAAACACATCGGTTAGATAGTCATTCTTTAATATAAAAGGTGTTTTCCTTAAATTATAAAAAATGCACGCATCACAATCTTTATTTTATAATAATCACCTCCTAAATCAAAACGAAAAACTACGTAGATGATAACCTAACTTTATACATTGACTTGATGTTTCAAAAAAATAATAAAAAAATAATATTAATAATAGTTGGTCGTTGTAAAGGAATTAAAAGTATGTACATGAGAATTATTCAGTAAAAATATATAGTTTTTAATTAGGTTATTACGTTACTATACTACGATAATGTTATTGACTTGGTAATCACGGATGTGAGATACAACCATTATTCTATACTTATGATTTATGTGTAAACCCCTTTTTGCTTCTGAATATAATTCGAAAGAGACCTCAACAGCACTTTGGCTTATGCCTTATCTAGCTGATAGTTTTTAGTAAAATTTTTTATGGTTTAACTTTTTTGTTATACACACCAGCTTTTAGTAACTTTTTTTTTTATGTTTTATTGAAAATTTCTACACTTAATATTTATGTTTTTACTATAAACACACTAAGCTATGATAGAATTAGTTGGGAGTTCAGGGGTTTTTTACTAAGCTTCTCAAAAAAACTTATAACTTTATCATAAACTTATTGTGTTATGGTAATTGAATAAGCCAATAAGCACCTTTAATAAGCATAACCAAACACCCCTTTAGTTCTAATATGAAGTTTTCTGATTTGATGTTATGACTAACTTTGTTGTTATCCTCACTATAATGCAACATGTTAGTGGTTTTTGCAGTTTTATGATCTTATCGCACACACTAAAGTGTAATGCAATTTGTTGTGTGCGCTTTTTAAAGGAGGATTAAGTATCAATACATGATTGTTATAGAAGGTTAATGTACCAAATATGTGTTTTAGTGCCTATATGAGGAATTTTATGGTAGAAATTCTTTTCGGAGTGTAATTTGTCTTTGAATGAATTAATAAAACTTAGCAAGTGTTTACCGTCATTGATAACACTATTGGTGTCAACCAACGGTCTAAAATATGGGTGTGTTTTACCTTGATGATTTAAGCCAATTTTGAAGAAAGTTGCTTTAAAGTGAAAGGTCGGTAAGAATTCAAACAATCCTAAAAGACTTACGGATGTACTTTGTCATTTTTTATACATTTATAATTTACTTATACAAGTAATAATAATTTCTTTATATAGTTCGGGTTTAGAGAAAAATTATTCTTATACATTATAAATAATCGTAAGGTTAAATTTGAGTTCTACCAATTACATTTTTTTTGTTTCTCTTTATGTAATAAAGAAATTATAGTGTAAGCATCTATGTTAATTTGGTAATTTTATGATCAAACATGAGAAATAAATAACACAAATTTATGAAAATGCAAATTTTCAAACAAAAAGGTACATTAGTAAAATGGTATGATGATTATTCATAATCAAGGAAATGAATCAATCTTTAAAGATATCTAAATATACTACATATATTAACGAAAATATAAGTAAAAGAAATACCACAATTACAAAACACATCGTAAATTGATAGCATGGGTTTGCAAAACTAAAAGCATATATCACTAACATCTCATGCAAGTCAAGTATCATCATGTGATTTCGCTTGAATAATAAAATATAATTTTTAATCCAAAACCATTCTCCTAAACTAATAGGTAGATTATAACATATATACATATGATTTTTTATTTTTAGTCCACTAAGTAAAACTATTTGAAACATGTTAAGTGGTTCATTTCTTAATCGATAATAATACACAATCAAAACGAAATTTTAAAAACCCTGTGCGTGCACAGTTATTATAACTAGTCATATTAAAAGGAATTAAACTTTTGGCAAATTCAACTTTTAGTAGATCTAGGATCCAAATATTTATATAGCTTAACTTTGATACTCTGTAATTAACAATTCCATAATTATGTAATTAACAATTAATAAATAACAAACATTCCATAGTTAACATTACTTGTCATTTTTATAATGATATAATTATGGAATATGGTCAATTACATATATACCCACTAAAACTTACATATTTGCATATATACCCAAAACATGCTTAAACATTATTGTACATTGTGCATTAAGAACTTGTGTTTTGAGAAAATATGCAAATATTCATGTTTTAGTGGGTATATATGCAATTCCCCCTTATGGAATATACGAGTTTCACTAATTGTCAATAAATGTTAATTACATAATTAAATTTTTAAGTCTGATTAATGTGTATTAAATGCATTTTATAATCAAAAAAAGATTGTGTGTTAATTAATGCATTCAAATCACTGCCTTGAGGGCACTCATTAGTACTGCTATAAATGAACCAGATAAATACGAACGGAACCTTGTTCATGTTTGTTCGTTTAAAAATAAACGGACACAAATGCTTAAATAGACGAACTTTCTTGTTCATATTCGTTATTAAGAAAATGAATTGTTTATGTTCGTTTGTGCTTGTTCATGAAGACACTAAACGAACGCTAAACGATCGAACATAAATAGACATAGACAAAAAAATATAAAATTTATTAAACTATGCATAATATATTGTTTTATAAGTGTTGTTTTGTTTAAACAAACCAATTTTAAAATTCTACCATTAAAAGATATAATATACGAACATAATTAAATAAATGAACATAAAAGAACGCCTAATCTGACGTTAACGAACATAAACAGACGCGACTTTTGTTCATATTAATTCATTTAACTAAACGAACGTAAAATATTGTTCACGTTCGTTCATTTAATGAATAAACGAAATAAACAAACTTTTTATCGAACGGTTTATGAAATGTTCACTCAACGTTCAGTTCGTTTACAGCCCTACTCATTAGACAAACCCAAAGATTGGTTAAAGCATAAATAAATCATAGTGTTTCAATGTCGACGAGTAGTAGTACTATTGTTTTTTCAGGTATGATGTCAACTTAGGTGATTATTGATAACATGAAAGTTACGGCTTTAACCGTTATCAAATAGCTTATTGGTAAGGTTTTTGGTTTCCTTACTAAAAGTCAAGAGTCTAAACCTCAATAGATGTATGCATTTAGGGGAGCTAGAGAAGTTCGAAACAGTCTCGGGATTAACCTGTTGTTGTTGTATACATCTGAGTCAAAACTCTCTCCGGATAACCTGAACAAGAAAAACCTCATCTGTTAATGAAAGTTAAAGTGTTTGGTAATGGTAAGACCAAATGTAATGAGGTCATGAAAAAGCCCCTCACATCAAGTCACACGTGACTTGGGTTACATAGTGTGAGATGAAGATGAGATGGTGTCCGGTTACATTGTTGGGTGAAAAATGATATGCATGCCTAACATTAATATTGTTATATGTGTCAAAGTAAAAAATGATAGACTAATAGAAAAGAGCACATATTTCATATTAAAATGCATGTCTATCACTACTAGTCGTGTTTCTTTTGGTTGAAATAATCATCCATCGTCTGAATATTCTTTTAGCTTTTTTCATAGAAAGTTAAGTGGAAAGAACACTACAGTAGTTGTTTAAAGATTAGAGTAGGGGTGTTTTTCGGTTCGGTTATCGGGTTATTCGGTTAAGAGCTTTTTTAGGGTTAAACCGTGAACCAAACCAAACCGATTTCAAATTCGGTTTTCGGTTCGGTTTGGTTGAATTCTAGTTCGGTTTGATTCGGTTCGGTTTTCGGTTTAATCCGAATTACACACTTTATTTAAAATAAAAAGAAAAATATACAAATATATTTAGCCAAAAAAGATATTTCAAACATTAAAAATATTTTTTAATATTAGGATAAAATTTTATTTTTATTTATATACAAATAAATAAAAGTATAAATATAAATATAACATTTTATTGATCTTTATATATATATAGGTTCTCGTTTCGGTTTTGATTACCAAAATCATAACCAAACCGAGAATCGAATTAAAAGTTCGGTTTGGCTCGGTTTTGGAAAATTCGGTTCGGTTATTTTCTGTATATTCGGATTTTTCAGTTTTTCTGCTCACCCCTATATTAGAGTAAAAACAGATAGACCGAGCTTATTGAATTAATGACCAGGCCTCTGAACGGCCCATAAGTTTTGGATAATTTTAAGAGGAAAACCGAAAATCTCTAAAATAAAACCGGGCCGGTTCATTATCTTGTCGACGTTTTTCCTAGAGATTTACACCAAACGTGTTTAGTTTTATGTCATGTCTTTCTCCAATGTGGGCTTTAAAACTTAAAGCAAGTTTACACATATGAAAATAATATCATACTAGAAGTTGTTCTGGAGACATAACTCGTTTGTTGCCATAACCAAATATTATTTATGTATTTTCAACAAATTGTTATAGAGACAATGTAACACCTGATGTTAATGTTCATCACGTACTTTAGATTTACATTTACCCCTGTCGTGGATATAAACACGTCAGAATCATGATTAGAAAGCTTCGTTGGGTACTACTGATCAGTTATACGGGGTGAGGATAGATCGGTATTATATATGTTGCTACCCTTATATTATAGGTGATCACTGGAGAAAGAAAGGACAAAAAGCCGAGTTAAAAGATATATAATTAAGTCGAGAAGATACTTCTGATGGGTAAGGCTCATTTGTTAGGTAACATACCAAAGGTGCAAACAGTTGTTTAATTAAGACATAAGTTATTTTACTAAATATATGTTAAGGTCATAAGTCGCATAGTTATTCTAATTTTCTAAAGTGTACATACAACAACAAAATATACGGGAAAATTTAACTTATTGGAATTGTTGTGTGCATCAAATATCGTGTTTTATAAATTAATAATTTGCATCTTACGAATTACTCGTACGATATTTATATATCTTTAACAACTTAACGGTACCACAAACTGCAAGTTCTTGAAGGCTTGTAGCATATTGAAGGTGATAGATACGAGAGTATACAATTGTTGCATGGTAGGCCTTTTTCAACTTTTATCATATTTATTTGTTTTCTTTGCAATCTTTAACGCGTGAAGTTGTCGTTGCATCGGTTAGAACTTGTCTGTTTAGACAGCAGGTTGAGGGCTCGAGTCAATGCAAATGTTTCTTCATGTTTTAATTATTATTATTATTATTACTTTTTTTTTAATTTTTTTTAACAATTATAACTTTGCAACAATTATAAAATAAGTAAATCATATTCAAAGGAATTAAACTTTTGGCAAATTCAACTTTTAGATGCTCAGTTTCTTGTAAATAAAATATTTGGATCTCTTCGGGAATCTGTGGATTGAAACGTTCCTAGTAAAATAACTCATGCCTACATTTAACTTGTTTAATTTAGGCATGAGTTATTTTACTAAATTTGTGTTAAGGTCATAAGTCGTATAGTTATTCTAATTTTCTGAAGTGTACATAGAGCAGTCAAATAGGGAAAAATTTAACTTACTGGAATTGTTGTGTGCGTTTTATAAGTTACATAATCTTGCATCTTACGTGAGATCGTTTTTGTCTTTGCAAGATCGAAATCGTAGGATCGGATCGAGATCCAACGATCCTACTTAAATGTCTAAAAATCTTATTTTTCTAGTAATTCGTATTCAAAAATGATTGTATAACAAATTAGAGAAGAAAAAAGAGTTCTGAAAGTTATAGTAATATAAGAATGCGACGCTTAACGCTCCAAAATACAAAAATATCTAATCGGTAATTAAAGAAGCTAAATCTTTTAATCAAAAAATCTATATATCTTGCTATTATTAGACATTTACGGTAATCAACGCTTGCTATATTGTTTTAATTTAAGAAAATTCATTCATTTATAGTTTATTAGTTAGTTAACTTAACGGAAGTAGGATCGAATCGGATCGAGATCTTACGATCTTATGGTAAGATTGAGATCATACTTAAAATCCTATGCTTTTTAAGATCCTACGAAGGATCGACTCGTTTTTTCTTAACGGGATCGTAAGATCGAAAGATATTAAGAGCTAGATCAAGATCTTAACAGCTATGCCACAAACTATAACTTCATTGTATATATTTGGTTTTCTTGCAACTTTTAACAGTGTGGAAGTTGGTAGTGCATTGGTTAGAACTTAGCTATTTGGACAACCAGTTGTGGGTTCGAACCCATGCAGTACTTGTTTCTCATTTTAAAATTATAATATATTTTTATTATTCTTTTTAACCTTCTAACAATTATAACTTTGCAACAATTATAAAATAAGTATATCATATTAAAAGGAATTCAATGTTTGTCAAATTAACAATTATAAAATAAGTATATCATATTAAAAGGAATTCAATGTTTGTCAAATTCAACTTTTAGATACATAAAATATTTGCATCTCTTCGGTAATCCGTGGATTTAAACATTTCTGCTAGATCTTGGATCCAAATATTTATGTCTTAACTTGACACTTGGAATTTGTTTCATACCCGAAACGATATAATAGCAGTGATATAAAAGATTAAAACATACTCTTTTCGACTCGAGTTATTTGTTTTTTGTTTTCTTTTTCGATTGTTTGAAAATAATTTTGAATACTAAAAGCAGAGACGTTTGATTAAATTTATCATAATATTTTTTACTTGAAGTTATTATTACAATTTAGAAAAACATTAATTACTTTAACACTAAAACTATCATTTTACGAAAATAAATAAAAAAAATTATAAATTGTATTTTTTTTTAATCTGTAATTTTATTGCCGTGACAACTCGTTTTTAATAAAAAGATGTATCTTGTACATTTACCTTAAAAGGTGAAATGAAAATCATAATGTATTCTCTTTGTTCATCTTATAAATTTCATGTGAAATGCATGTGTATCACTGCTAGCCGTGTTTCTATTGGTTAAAATAATCATTCCTCATCTTAATATTCATTTATAGAAACTTTAGTGGAAATAACACTACTTGTTTAAAGAAAAGTCTTTAGAGCAAAAACTAGGGGTGAGCAGAAAAACCGAAAAATTCGAATAAACTGAAAACTGAAACCGAACCGAAAATAAGCAAACCAAACTAATAACCGAACTGAATTTGCCAAAACCAAACCAAGCCGAACTTTTAATTCGGTTCTCGGTTTGGATATGGTTTTGGTAATCAAAACCGAAAACGGAATTCATATAAACTTATATTTATATATTTTTATATATAAAAAAATCTCTTTATATTTATATATATATATATATATATATATATATATATATATATATATATATATAAAATATATGTGTGTGTGTGTGTGTATATATATATATATACATATATATACATATATATATATACATATATATATATATATATATATATATATATATATATATATATATATATATATATATATATATATATATATATATATAGTGTATCTTTATTTTCAGAACCCTGTTAAGTGCGGAAACTGCGAGAACTCCAATTTTGCATTAGAAAACATGCATATTCATATAAAACCCTGTTATGTGCAACATATCAATGCAAAATGGTTTTATATGAACATGTACGCAGGTATGTGTATTAAGGTGTATGTAAGAAAAAACATACATGTTTTATATGAACATGCATGTTTTCAAATGCAAAATTAGAGTTCTCGCAGTTCCCGCACTTAATAGGGTTCTGAAAATAAAGCCCCCCTATATATATATATATATATATATAATTTTATTCTCATATTAAAAAATACTTTATGTTTAAAATAACTTTTTTAGTTAAATATATTTGTATATTTTTCATTTTTTTTAAATATAATGTGTAATTCGGATTAAACCGAAAATCGAACCGAACCAAACCGAACTGAAAAGCGGATTTTAATTCGGTTTGATTTGGTACACGATTTGACCTTAAATTTTTTTTTTAACCGAATCAAATTAACCGAATAACCCGAAAACCGAACCGAATAATACCCCTAGCAAAATCAGAGAGACCAGGCTTATGAAATTCATGACCAGGCCTCTGAACGCCCCATAGCTTTTGGATAATTATATCTCGGGCTTTATAAGAACCAAACCGGGCCGGTTCATCATCCTGTCGACGTCTTCCTAGAGATTTACACCAACCGTATTTACTTTAGCGACACGTGTCCACTACGTGTTGAAATAAAGTGATCAACACAAAGAAGGAAACACGAATCTTAGCATACTGGTATTGGAAAAAAGTTTAATAAATACCCTGTTTTCACAAATGCAGCGTATCAAACGCTACAACAATTTTTATAATCAAATTAGTACTATATTGCTAGTAGTAATAATTTTATCATTGTCAAATCTGGGTAATACGATGGCAAGTTTGCTAGGTGGTGTACGTAACTCAACTTCTGCTAACAGTAATGAGATTGATGATCTCGCTCGTTTCGCTGTCGACCAACATAACAAAAAAGAGGTTCTCTCTCTTTCTTTTTTCTATGTTAATCACCTTTATATTATCTGTTTAATTAAACTAGACGAATACCCATGCATATCGACAAATAATTATACTTACGAGGGTTACGAAAAATGATAAAAGTTTAAGTATTAAAAATGGATAAGTTAGCTATAATTTTTGTAGCCAATTAGCTACAATTCTTCAAGAAAAATACACTAAGAATGAATCAGGACCCACAGAAAAGAATCTGGGCAAAAAAAATCATGGACCCACATTTATAACACAAAAAATTATAGCCAATTAGCTACTATAATTAATTGTAGCTGATATATTCCCGATTAAAAGATATTTAAATATTGGTGGTTGTTTGTTACCCATTTTAATTAAGGATATACTAGTAACTGAAGTATTTTTTAAGTTTTAAATTTTAAGAAAAAGGGTTTTCTCTTTATATGTAGTAGAGACTAGAGACACTGAGTTGGTGTAACAAATTGTTATATGGGACTGATTGGATGAAGTTATGGTTTTCATGAATCTTCTAATGATATACGGAGTATTTAGCTATCACTCTAGTGGTATTTGTTTGTTTGTTTGTTAGCGTTTGGTAGTTGTAAGGTATGTTTGATAAGGAGCTTATCAAAGCGTTTAGGAGTTGTTAGCACTTGAGCATTTAGTGTTTATAACTGAAAGCCCCTTTGGTTCAAGTCATGTTACACTTCATAATTATTGATACAACTGCGTTTCCATAAACGCTAGTTGAATAAGCGTTTAACTACTATTGCAGTTTTACCAAACATACCCATCAATGTAATTATAAAGTGTAAAATGCAATAAGCTTAAACAAAATTCAAAAGCTAAATGCTCATTAACAAACAAGCATTATATGCTAAACTCTCCAAAAAGGTTGTTTAGTTGGCAACAAGCTTTTTGTAACGTTTAACTTTCAGAGTTGCTAATAAACTATTGACGTTTATCAATTCTGTTTAAACGCTAATAAAATCATTTTATACTTATAATTACATATACAACTACGTTACCAATACTAACTACTACTGCCAACGGCTGGTTTTGCCAAACACAGAATTAGGACACATATCATAATTTAAAATCCGCGCTTTGGGAACAGGTTATCAGATGGGGTCGTTCTAGGTAGAAAAATTCAAATTTTAAGCAAAATGTCTGTTTCAAGTATATGAATTAGTGTTCATTTGTAACCTCTTGATTCAACCGAATTGTAAGAGAGCTAATATGAATTTGTAAATAATGTTGTTTTCAGAACAAAATGCTGAAGTTAGCCAGGGTGGTAAAGGCACAAGAGCAAGTTGTTGCCGGCACTATGCATCATCTTACATTGGAGGTTGATGACGCCGGAGGCAATAAAATATACTTGGCCAAGATCTGGGTTAAGCCATGGGAAAACTTCAAGGAACTGCAGGAATTCAACCATATTCCACATCCTGATCATGATGTTCAAAAAGGTTGCTACTAATTCTTAAAAATTTCAATTTTATATACTTATTGATTGTCGTAAGGTAGTGGCTTTAGCTTGTTTATATGCCCCTAGAAAAACAACAGCTTGTATCCAAAACAAGTGTCCTATTTCGTCTATTGAATTTCTTTAATCACAAGTTGCAAGTTTCCCATCCGGACATCCATAATATGTGTTCACTTGGCGGCCTGGAACATGATTGATGAGCATACCAACATTCTTATTTCTTAGTTACTCTAAGAAGTATAAATAGTTACTTAAGAGCCAAAACTTGATGTTGGGGCTTACATTATGAAAGTCTCAGTTTCTTGACAGCATAAAAAAATATCACTTATAGTCTTTCCTCGCAATATGGTGTTTTGAAACCAGATGGTGAGGGCTCAGGATACCAGTCTGTCCCTGTTCATGATCCTGCGGTTCAGGATGCTGCAAATCATCTCCTCAAGACACTGCAACAGAGGTCCAACTCGTTGTATCCTTATGAGCTGCAAGAAGTTGTTCATGCTAAAGCTGAGGTAATCAACTTTTCTGTTCTATGCGGCAACATTCTTGGGCAAATACATAGTTGCATTGTCACTAACAGGACAGATGGGTCAAATTTACAAAATTGGAAACGTGTTTAAACCGATAAAGAATCAAACAAAATGTATTTATATGTCTAAACATATCTCGAATTATTTTATAAAGTAGTTAATCTTTAAATCATAATTGAGACAGAATCAATTTGAAGAAGATGCATAAACTCGCATTTTGACCCGTCTTGATCCATTACCCAACATGTCCATTTTGTCACCTCGTGAAATTGATGTTGGTGTTTGGTCTTTTAAGTGAATGTATTTGTACTAATTGGACGATACTTGTTTTTTAAAACTTTGTCACAGACTGTGGAAGGGTCTGCGAAATATGATATCCTGGTGAAGCTGAAAAGGAATGACAAGGAAGAGAAGTACAAGGCTAACGTGCACAAGGACAACGATGGGAAGTTTCATGTGAACAACATGGTCCAGGACCACTCCTAAATGAAGCTTACTTGATGCACACTGACAACGAGATTTCTATGTTTTATGTGTAATAAATCTTTTGACTACTGGATCATGACATAGGAACAAAGATGTCTTGTTGCTCACTCATGTGACTGATCGGCTTATGTATAATCCTATCTTGACTAGATTCTAATAAAACTGATCGGCTTATGTATAATCGTCTATCTTCTTGGCCCAGAGCTTTGTTTGCGATTGCGTGATTGGTTTTTCATATTACTAGTACTTAAGTTACAGCCAAAAGCTACTCGTCTGTTTTAATTGTATGTTTTGATCACAGGTTTTGATTCCGATTCAGTTACTTGTAACTGAGATTGAACACCGCCTTAGCAACGTTGTGTAGTTACACAGCAAATAAACATGCAAGATTATTTCTCTGAACATGTAAATCGCCTTACATAAGCAGTCTCCTGTGGAACACCAATTTGTGAACTGAACAAGCCTGAACACGACAGATCATAGACAATCATCAAGACTAATAAATTGCTGAACATTCACCGAACTTAGTATTGGGTGTCACTTTTTTAAATGATAAAAACTAAGAAAGATTAAAAAGACATCATAATATAAACCAAATGAGTTGCAAACCAAATGCCGCTAATTTGTATGAACCATAGAGTTGCTTCTGTGTATATTTAGCGAGATAACAATGGCATTACAATCAACATGTTGTATGCATATGACTGATATACGTTGCTCTCCTACAACGTCAACACTAATCAACAAATACCATTTATCGAACAAAAAAATTAGACTAGCCCCTCTTGTAAAGTAGCGATTTACAACTATTAATGCATATAATATGATTCGTGATAACAATGACACTCCTCCCACAAAGACCCCTATAATCATATAAAACCTGGTCAAAACTGAGCAGATCTTCACAAGAAACCGTGGTGGTCATAAGACAGAATGTGCAATAGCTGCTCATATATTTTTCTGTATGTAAAAAATTATGAGTTTGGTGGTAATTATTGCTCAAACATCTAAATCTTTGAGGGGCCGTATCCGTTAAGATGCAACTTTTGCCATCTCCATGCGACCCGTAAACTCTTTTCAAGATCAGTGTACTGTGCTGACCAGTTAAGTTCACGGAGTATCTTTGATGGATCACTGAACACTTCAGCATAATCACCAGGGCGGCGTGGTAAAAAGTCAACTTTGATATTCACACCGGTTGCCATTTTACAAGCTTTAACAAACTCCTTAACTGATCTACCTCTTCCAGTACCCACATTGTAGATTCCAACTTCACCAGGTTGTGCTTTCTCGAGGGCTTTTACATGAGCATCAACTAGATCAGTGACATCAATGTAGTCACGTATGCATGTTCCATCTGCTGTTTTATAGTCTGTTCCTCGAACCTGTATCAGTAAACAAAAGATGAGGTACAATAGCTATAAACAAACATAACAGTAAGATGGCTATCAGAGGGGTTCAAGTGAGGTATCTAATGAAATTAGATTAAAAGAAACACACCTTGAGCCCATTAGTGATTCCACGAGCTGCATCAAAGCATGCACCTGATATTCTTCCATGTTCACGTAATTCAGGTCTGGGTGCTTCTCCTAACCTTCCATCTGGGTCGGATCCAATCACATTGAAGTATCTGCAAATTTAATAAACAGTAGGAAACATGAAATAAGAACTCTAACTTGTTAATTGTCCATTTACAAAGTTTACCCACACATACTTTATTGTCCATTTATTAAGAGGATTTAAGTGTTAACTATAATGATTAAAAAACAATATCTTTACCATAACAATTTAAATTTTTGAATAAAATGATTTGGAAAGGAGACTTTGGGAAACTTTCCACCTTTTTTTACCGAATAAAACAATATAGTAATTTACTTTGACTTGACCCGTTTGAGATAAAACACTATTGAAAGCAATCTAATTATCAACAAATGGACCAAGAATTCCACCTCTTAAAGATACTGAATTACTAACCTCAAGATCATGACCGCCATATCTGAGTTTTTATGGAAATCCAGGATAATATCTTCTGCCATCTTCTTGGCTTTTCCATAAGGGTTGATTGGGTGCTAAAATATGCAATAACAAAACGAGTATTAATAAAGATAACTCATTTTGCAAGAGAAAAAAAAGTGTGCTCCACATATGTCAGTGGTACCTGAGGCGTTTCTTCGGTAATGGGCATCTTATCAGGCTCCCCATATGTGGCACATGTGCTAGAGTATATCAAAGTATTGACATTATGTGTTGCCATTGCCTCTAATACCACAAGGGTATTTGACGTGATGTTGTGATAATACCTGTATTATGACAGGAACACAGATTGGGCACCATACTTACAAGGCGAAAAATACGGAGTATGGTTTCTTGATTAAATTATATTTTCTTTTGAGAATCATTGTAACTATGTATTTGCTTTCTTTGTGTGTTAGAATAAAACAGCTACTCCTATATAAATGGATTACGGATACATAAATAATCAGAGGTATACTTACTTTAGGGGATCAAGTGTACTTTCGCCAACATATGCAACTGCTGCAAAATGCATCACTGCATCAAATGCATTTTCTGAGAAGATTTTATTTACCTATAGTATTTTTATCAAGGAAGCAAGATATATCCCATGTATGGTTGTTTGATATAAGTTTTGTTTATCTAGAAGGGAACAGATCAAAAGGTCGAAACTCTCCCAAAGATTATTGAAAAATCTTATATTCTGTAATCATATTTGTCATACTAGGTGCTAACAAAAGGTATTACAGATCAACCAATTCAACATTAGCAAAATTGACCAGTTACCCAACCTGCTCGACCTGCCCATATTGCCAGTTTGCCACCTCTACACAACCGTGTTTTCGGCTAATATTTCAAAGGATACAGCTTTCGGATCCCCTAAGTCGGCATAAATAAATTGAAGTCTGCCGGGCTCTGGAAACAAGTTTTGAAGAACTTTAACTGCACCTAGGTTTCCCCGAGAAAGATTGTCCTATCAAAGAAGAATATTAATTACGATATCAGTTTGTATATTCTGCATTATTAGAAATATGCTACAGTTCATATGTGTCTGTAATTCTATATATACAAACATCAACGCACATGTAAGATATTCAAGTCTAGCTGCATCCAAACGACACACGACACACCCAAGTGACTCTTTAGGATTTATGAAATGGATGCTCATCCTAAATTTGAGACTTCAAGATTTAATGAAATGGATGCTCATTCTAATTTTGACACTCAAACGGTCTAACTCGATTGTAGTATTTCATATAATATTGTAAACGTGGTGTCTATACTTGAATATGATTATATAAAGTTAGAATAAATTAGAGGTACCACTATGGTGACACGGTGAGAGTCTCTTAGGAGGCGTAATGCAGCATGGGAACCAATATAGCCGGCACCTCCGGTTACTAAGACATGGGTAACCCCTGCTTCATGGCGAGAGAACTTCAAACAAATAAACATTTAGAAAATGTCAGATAGTACAAAAAATGGTAAATCTTATCAGTTAAAATAAAATATATGTGTAACGTCGATCATTCTTTGCGAGCCCCCTTTATGACCAAACATAGCACAAGCAACACATGCATAACAAGGACATCAGTTGGTAAAAGTTTTTCAACTTAGATTAAACTAACATATTCCCAAAGTGATTCAGTAGGCCTCGTTAGAGTATCCAAAAATAATCAGTTTATCCAAACACTCAAAATGATTATTATCAGTTCATTATAAACACATCAACCCGTTAATCAGTTTAATTACCTCCTTGTTTTTATTTTTTCTCCCGACAAAAATACACACTTATACAGCACAACACATGTGTCAAGTAAAGAACGGATCAACTTAGCAAAATAAAAACAGAAAACCAAAGAAAATTATCTCTTTGCTTACAGGGCTCGGACTACCGAAAGACGGGGATAACTTGATCATTGTGATGCATAACGTTACAAGACAAGCAGCAAAAACAATCTTTCTTTTAACACCACTCTTCTTCACCGGATCCACGTAATCCATGCCTGCAAACATATCAAATAAATTCTTCAAACCCTCCTACGTTATATGCTATGCTAAATATTTAAGACAGAAAGAAAATCATTATTTTGCCAGCCTGCCTATTTAGACCTTATGCACATAAACTTAGTTAATATCAAGTCAACTGTTTGCAACTAGGAAGAAAAAGTCATCAAAGAACATTCCGCGCTAATTAAATCAAAAAATAAATAAATAAATAATAACTCCATGTTCATAATAATCTATAACAATAATTTAATGATAATTGATCAAGATTGTGAAGTTACCTCCTAAAGAGGGTCTGTTAGTCCGCTGCGTTTTTCCCCTCGTAAACATTAGTAGATGAATTCCACCTCTCCGAAATCAAATTTACTGACCAAATGTGTCACCACGCCTGAAAAATACAAACAACAATAAAAAAATCATAATCATATGCACAACAGCTTAAATGCCAATCACATTAACCAAACACCACCATAACCATCAAGAAACCATGATCAATGAACCAAATTTCACATACCCATATACAAAAAGATTATAAAGATTTGATCTTTATAATCAAATGAACCAAATTTCAAATACTAATCAACACCCATATCAGAAAAGGTGATAAAAATTTAATCTTTATTCTCAATTTGGTCAAAAAACACCTTTTTGAGATAATTAAGCAAATGGGGTACCTTAAAAAGCCAAGATCTATCAAACTAAACCAATATTCATATTCAAAAAAAAGCAGAAAACAAATAAAGATTATAAAGATACCTAAAGGGTCCATCTAAACAAACATTTCATACCAAAAAAATCAAATCTTTTTTTTTTTTTTTTTTTTTTTTTAAATTTGATTGAGTAAAAATTCAAGAAAGTGTACCTTAAAGCTAATTTAACCAATAAGCAACACCTTAATCAATCAAATCATCAATCACATTTAAAAACAAACAAAGCTATCAAAAGGGTCCATCAAAAAACTAACATTTCATAAAAAAAAAAATAGTAAAAATTCAAGAAAATGTAAAGCTAATCACATTTAAACACAAAATTCAAATACTAATCTATGCAATTAACAGAAAATGAATAAAAAAAACATACTTTTTTAGTAAAGAGTGAAGATCTAGATTGCAAATAATAAACATAATAATAACATCATTTCATTGAGTAAAATTCAAGAAAAGTGTAACCCTGAATTTGAAATTTTATAAAAAAAAAAAAAAAAAATACAGAACATACCAAAAATGTTTCTATTTTTAGGCTCGATTTTGTGCGTTACATTAATTAAGGAGCAGGAATAGGAATAAATGATTATATATATGTGTTTTTAGACTCTAGTACTTTAGTCCTTTGTGTGGGGTAGGGCCTAGGGAGGTGGGTGGGTAGGGGTGGGGGTAGGGGTAGGCTGCTTATTTTGTGTTGGTTTTTCTAAGGTTACTGGCAATGGAAGCGGGGTGGCCATCGGTTTGACCCAAACCGCTGGGGAACACCGCCGCCACCCCAGCGGTGAGGGTCAGCGGTGATCTTCTCTGCTGCGGTTTGAAAGCTTCTATCCGTTGGAGCAATAAATTATTCGAACGTTGTGGGCTAAAATCCAAAAAAAAGAACCGTTTGTTTTGGAGCGTTTGACAAAAAAAAAAAAAAAAAAAAAAAAAAAAAAAAAAAATTCCTATAAATACTAGAATTGCAATCCGCTTTTCACACAATATTTCTATAGCATAATTAAAAAAAAAAAAAAAAAAAAAAAAAAAGTGTATTATGGATCAAAGAAAGTCAAGTTCAACAAGAGGTCGTGGTCGTGTCATTCGTGGGCAACGTTTTCGTCCTCAAGTTGCAAGTCAACAACACCCTCAATCCGCCTACTATCCCCAACCTCCTCAACCGGTTCATCCACAATTCTTTCAAGAACAATATTATCCACGACCCCCACCACTGTTGAATCCAAGTCAATATAACGTAATGATGACAAATGAGTTCAACCCGTTTTCTGACTACCGTGAAGGTCCTTCACGTCGTGAGACTAGTGTTGAGCGTGAACTACCACTATATGATGACGACGAGGATGAGGTTGAGCTTGTTCCCGAAACGCAACCACAAACGCAAACCGGTATATTTTTTACGCTAATATTTTTTACGCTAATATTTTTTACGTTATATTTATATATGTTGTATTTTTATACGTTAATATTTACGTTATATTTATATATGTTAATATTTTATACGTTAATATTTATATTTGTAGATGAAGATGTTCAAGTTGTGAAAGGAAAAACTATGGCGGATAAAGTGGCTTGGACGACGGCCCAAGAGATTGCTTTGGCAAAAGCGTGGATATATGTGTCGACGTGTCCAAAAGTGGGGAATCAACAACGTAGAGAGAAATTTTGGGAGAGAATTACCGAACACTTCCATCAAAACGTGAACGGTGTTACCCGATCTCATCATTCATTGAACACGAAGTGGACAACTATGAATGCCGCCATGGGTGTGTTTAACGGGCTATACATCCAACAAGTAATTTTTTAATACTTTTCTTAATTTATATTTTGTTAGTTTATATAATTGTGTTAATTTATATACTTTTGTTAGTTTATATAATTGTGTTAATTTATATACTTGTAGAAGCGTATTCGGGAGAGTGGATGTGGCGATGTGGATGAGTTGAAAAATGCCTTGGCCGATTTTAATAAGAGAAATAAAGGCAAATCTTTTACTCATATTGATGCATGGGAGGTTGTTAGGGGAGAACCGAAATGGTTGGAACAACCATGCTTTGTTCAAACATCTTCGGCATCTAATTCCGACAAACGAAGAAAGTCGTCGGAATCTACCTACTACGAGTCGGGAAGCAATGAGCATGTCGAAACTGTTATTCCCGATCTAAATGATGACACAACTCCCACAAAGAAAAGAAAAGGGAAAAAGATTGCTAGCGAGGCATCGACAAAGAATAGTGTTGTTGAACAATTCGAGGCGTACACGTCAAAAAAATCACAAATGTTGGAGGAGGAGATGGAAAAAAAACGTGCAAATGATGCATTGGCCGAAAAGTTGATGGCGGCACAACTCGATAGTGTTAAAGAAAAGCAATTGTTTCGGGCCTTGAAGTTCTTTAACGAACCGCATGATCACATAACCAATTAGGCTATGCGAGATTTCACTTTAAATAAAAAACGTGAGCTCGCGGAGAAATACGGATGGCCTATTGATTTTGAATAATTATGTTTTTTTTTCCAAGTATTGTGTAATTTTCTTTCCAAGTATTATGTATTTTTATTTTTATTATTAATGAAATATTATGTTTTTATTAAATTATTTATTTAAAAAAAAAAAAAAAAAAAAAAAAAAAAAACACAAAAAAAGTTGGAGGTTTGGGAGGTATGAAAAAGTGACCATTGCCACTAAAATAAGGGTGGGAGGTATGGAAAAAGTGTGAGTGAGGTGTAATGATATTATTGGTGGGTTGGGAGGTATGGTTTTTTTTTGTAGTGATGATTGCCACCACCCTAATGTAGTTGTTAGTTTGTGTCGACTCTTGAAAGTCGTCTCGCAAAATATTGATAACCGGCAATATTGATCAGTTAAAAAGGTTCGTTCAAAAGATGATACGTAAAAGGTAATGTTTATACTAGACCGACTCGGAAGCTCGCTCGGAAGAGTATCGGCTAAAACCAATGTTGTTGCACGTAAGGTTTGAACTAAATAAGTAAGGCCCATCGGCCACCACTAACATATGTGAGATTTACTACAGTATAACTTAAATGTAAATGTCTGGATACCGTATTTATAACGAGTCATAATAAAATGGTAAATTGATGAAATTTTCTCTAAGGGGTGTTTGTTTAAGCTTATATGTGGCTTATGAGCTTATTTGTGTTTTGGCTTATATTTCATAAGCCTCCATTTTATGGCTTATTGCTTATATAAGCCTGTAAGTCTCAAAATAAGCCACAAAATTGAGGCTTATATGAAATATAAGCCAAAATTAGATAACTTATAAGCTCACATTTAAGCTTAAACAAACGCCCCCTAAATTACTTGGAGAAGGCAATAACGAGTCATAAAATAGATAGGAGTTAAAAGCTACTTAGAGCAAGGGGTACCGTGGCGTTTACGCTTGGCGCCGTTCCACCAGCCAGAAAAAACCGACGGCGCACCGTATCGGTGGTGGCGCCGTCGGAGCTCGCGACGCAGCCATGGCTCCACGCCGTCGCAATTTTTTTTTTTTTTTTTATTTTTTTTATTTTTTTTATTTTATTTTTTTTTTGTGTGTGCTGATTTTAGGGGAAAAAAAGATACGTTTCATTTCAAACGGCTACATAGCCGTTTTTTTCAAAAATTAACCCAAAAAAACTAATTTAATTCCTAAAAAAAACCTTATAAATACCCCATTCTCACTCAATTCACACATAATTTTCAAACATTTCTCTTAAATCAAATGAGTAGATTTTGGAGCCAAGAAGATGAGTCACTTTTGGAGGAATGTTTCACTCTAATATCTCAGAATCCGGATACGAGTGCAGATCAACAAATGAATACCTTTTGGGATAAAGTTCTCAACGTATACAACAAGGAAGCCAACAAGCGCAATTACCGTATTCGTAACAAAAACATGTTGAGGGGAAAGTGGCCTTCCATTGCCCGAAAAGTACGTGACAGGGTAAATAATCCAAATCAAAACTAGTTAAATTTATGTAATTTTTTTAATCGTAGTTTTTTTATATTGCAATGTGTGTTTTTTTTATTTGTAATGTTTGTTTTTATTATTAATGAAGTTTAATTAATTTATAGTTTATATATTTTAATTTAAGTAAAAAAAAAAAAAAAAAATTGGCCGGCGGCACCAGAAATTCTGGTGCCAACGGATACCCCATGAATGTGGTGCCGTCGCGTTTCTGGTGCCATGGAGCTTTTTTACTGACGTGACAGTACTTTTTGCCCACGACACCACTGTACCCAATGCTCTTAAAACCGGGTTGTACTCTGTCAATGTCAAAGCGAATTATTTGAGATGGAATAACCTTCAAATGAGCTTTATTAGATTGATAAACGAATCATTTAATTTATAAAAGTAGTGACATGTCGATATAACTTATTTTGAGCAGCCGACATATATTACAAACTATAGGCAATCCCCACAAAGGACATAAGCCAGCAAGATGATGCAGTAGGTACCCCATCTAGCAAAAATAAGAAACAAGATTTGGAAGACCTAAAAAAACATTATTAATTTGGTACATAACATATATGTCATTAGCTTAGTAAGTTGTAAAAAAGATGGATCCGGTTGTTACAAATAGTAAATGATTGCCACATAAATTTAGACATAGAATTAAGTATAAGTTTTAGGTCTCTCAGTCACTTTTCGTAAAAATAGCACTAAAGATACAATAGAAAGAGTGACATGGTAAATTAGTTTAAAATACAAAGGTAAATTATTTTGAGGAAAAGTGATATTTACGACTATATTTGTTTATGTTCTTTTAATTTGTTAAAATATAAAGGTAAATTAGTTTTTAATTGAAACTATTGGCTTTGTAACCCTTTTTAATTTCTTAGCATCTTGTTAGTTTTTAATAAATTTTTTCTGCCGTTAAAAAAATAATATTAATAATAACATGGTCAATCCTTTTTTACAATGATTAGTTTAAGAGATTAACTAATGAGAGATTACCCACATTTTTTTTCTAGTAGTTAATTACTTTTACAAATTTTCAATTGCAAACTACTAGTGGTATATATTTTGTCGTCATTTCATCAAGTGCAGCCAAGACATATGATTATGATTTACGTCTGTTACCAAATCGTTTTTCTTGGTAGGAGCTTGCCATTCACATTGACGTAAAAAGTACTTTTTGTTGGGATGTCAAATGTCATTACCAAAATTTATAATTTATGTCACGATTTATTAGCAACGTTCTTATATGCTTTAAGATATTTATTGTAAAATTAGTCAATGAAGATATCACACTTGCACTCGAGAGTTGGTTAACGGTAGTTATCCTAAACAAGAGGTGACTGAATTATTTAATGTTGTAGGTTATTAGAACGTAGAAAAAGTGTAGTGCATAAGTTTGTGGAAAATTTCTCCTCCGTAGCAGTCTTGCTATTTGTAACATTAAAGGCTACATTTAATAACTAAATTTAGCCCTATAACACATGCTTAAATACATGCCTAGTATATCAATCATTTGTACAATTGTATTATACATTTTTTTTCTTTAAATTTTTACCATTCAATTTTTTTAAAATCAACCAATCAAATTATTAGGTACATTTGTAGACATGCTTAGTAGGCACAACAATCATTTTTCATTAGTTGAGAGTAATTAAACACATGAGCCGAGTAGTTTACTCTCAAGATACAAACAATTACTGCATATTCTGATATTTTAACTATCGCACGGTGTAAAATAATACTCGATCAAATAGTTATGAATTTAAGTATTATTTAAATTAGATATATGAGTAATATAATGTGAATGTGTTAGATACTTTTTGAAAGATTAATAAATCTTTGATTGTTTTAATGACTCAACGCGTTACATTTCTTTATAACCATTCCAACTATTACTTTAGAACGAGTGTTTTACACAAATGTATGCAGCTTAACCGGGGTTTCACTTGTAACCGTCTCTTGCTCTTATCCTACCATCCCAAAATGTACACGTAATGAGATTAACTTAAAGAACTTTTGTAAGAATATAATGTTGATTACCCACTCGGCCATCACGCATTTGAGTAGTTCTTGTTGATGTTAACAACAATATACCTCGGCCAATTTAGCTTATAATTGAATTGGTTAGCCCAAGTTTAATTTGATTAACTAAATTATAAATTAAACATTCCAAGCAAGTGAGCAACACATTTCATATCAAGTTAGACCGGTTGTAATCAGGGGCGGAGCCAAAAATTTTATTCGAGGGGCACACTTTGATAAATTTTAGAAACTACACTATAAATTGATCCCGGGGAGGGGAGGTCACAAAAAACACTAAAATATTTTTGAAATTTTACACTACAATTTTTTTCGTTAGGGGGGCACTTTCCTCTTGTGCCCCCCTTTTATCTCCGCCCATGGCTGTAATGCATGATCATGTACTCGATCGTGGCATGCAAGACTAGACCGGCTGTAATGCCTGATCATGTACTCCATCGTGACATGCAAGACCCCACAATGGTTGCTTCTCGGTCAATCAAGAAGTCGATTTAAATTAGTCGATGGCTGACTTATATGTGTAAGCGGGGTATGTTTTTTGTGATGTCATTGATCTTTTTATTAAATTAAAGTGATCATGAAGTTGTTTTATAGAAAGAAAACTGATGTGACAGTGATGTTCTCGGTCCTGTTGCGGTCAATGTCACGGACAACCTTTAGTAAACCTGATTTCACATGTAGTTTGGTATGACAAATTTCAGTTCAGCTCTTTTGAATTTTTACCTAGACTCTAGACATGGTAACTTTGAGCTCACATGATTGGGCATTTTGTAACTTTGGTTGCATTTTAACGTTGAGTGCATAAAGTAAGCCACGTGTCCAAACTCGTTAAAAGTGGGAGAGTAGAGGGGACCACGACCAATCAACCTTTTTGCTTACAACTCATGCAATGCATTAACTTTTCTTCTTTATATTTACCAAATTAGCTGCATGTGACCCCCACTTTTCAAACTCAAACCATCACGTGCGGATCACGTGAATCCATTCCATGAAAGTTGGATTTTTTACCAACTCCATAAATAAGACGTTACTATAAGCAAGGAAACCAATATTTACCAATATCCAAGGTTTTGCCAAGTCCATAAACCAAATTTTACGATAAACAAGGAAACCAATATCAAATATTTTAATTTTCTCACGAAAAGTTAAGGGTTTAAACTTGCTAGCTGTGTACATTTACATTTTGCAAAGCTGTATTAAAATCTTAATACAAAGATTGTTTAAATAGAAACTAACAAACGAACCCTACATACTAAACAGACCGAAACCGACAGGTTTTGGGCTTTATTCAACAAACAAACACATTTCATAAGGATCTTTTCGTCAGTTTTGTGATCTTGAAATGTCGAATTATAATCATAATGGAACTCAACCACTGAAAAAAAACAATATTGTCCATTGATTTATCAAGTGCAAACTGCCAAAACCATTTTAGATGATTCCCATAAAGTTGGCATTTTAGATCTTTTTCTGCATATAAACTAGAGTGAGCAACAATTATTCTTTTACCTTTTTGTATTCTTTTGCTGAAAAGCTGATCCACTTTATGCAGCCCATTTCATTTCAATGCTACTAGAAAAGGCCCAAACCCATCAGTCCACGAAACATAAGATCTAGCCCATGACTGTGTGAATTTTAACATTCAAAGTTTGAAACATCTAAAATGGTACTTCCATATCCTGTTGGTTTGAAGTTTTATTGCAGTACGGTAAGTTACAAACAAGGTCCAGTAACATTGAAAATGGCAGCCGGTGCTTCAAGCAACTAGCAAGCGTAACTTTAAAAATTGACAAGAGGGTATTTAAGTGATGTCCAAGATGATAAGCCATATATTGCAATGTAAACAAAAATAACCGGATACATAACTAACACTTGGTTAAAGAACACAATATGACGCCAAAAAGGCTCAATCGAAGATTCTCACAAATGTTATTTCTAGTCATATGTTCATACCGCAAAGTTTGACTCAACATCTAAATATCAGTCTAATGGACAGTTGGACTCGGATAATTGTTGGGCTATTTAGGGACGTGCGTGAGATCTTATAGCTGACCGGTAGAATGACTAACCATAATACCCTTATCAACAGCAACACAATGTCTTGTCTTTCCCTGACGACTTCATTTCTGATTATCGGTGCCAAGGTTCTAACAAACATAAAAGCCACAACTCCTTGCATGACGACTGTGTCGCTAAAGCTATTAACTAGAATTTATTTCAATTCCCGTATTTCCAAAACAAACCCCCCTTGGTGGCTAAAAGTGGGGACATTAAGGCAATACCGCCGATTTGTTTCAAACTTGCTTTACCTTTGCTCCACACTACCCCAGTTTTTTATTGTCTTTGGAGATTCAGTTATAGAAAACAAGTTTGCACTAGAAAAGAGTATAGAGTGTAAAACTCTTGTGAAAATTCACACAGCCATTAAATTTGAATCAGAATGTGAGAACTTATTACAGATAGTAGCTAGTTGGCTAGTTGCTATGCTTATAAAGGGAAGAAACAGTAGTACTTTTGATTTCAAAATTAAGGTTCTTTTCTGTTATTTTGATCTGATTTTGAAACAGAATTGGTATGATAGTCTGGTCAAAGTAACTGACATCAGCACAAGAAATATTGGTTATATAAAATTGATACGTTAATCTGCTCAAATAGACGAATAGTACTTATTTTCTTATTCTAAAGTCCAGACTCTTTGGACCAAAAAAATGAAAAATAGAGGATTCAAGTCATATTTCAATGTTACAAAAATAAGCCCAACACTGAATTGAGACACTGAGTTACAGGACTCAACCAAAAAGGTTGTACACAACTAGCTTTTATGTATATGATAATCCTCATATGAGGATGCCTATTTTGGTTGATTGGAACTGTCGTTAACCAGATTCATAAAACAATGCGACTTGGAACTGTCGCTGGGTGAAAAATACATACACCGCTGAGTGAATCTTATGAACGTGTCTTTGGTGATCAAGTGAACTCTACATTGACATGATCGCCTATTTCCTGAAGATACAATATGTACTTTTATTCATGAAGTCGCGTAACTCAACTTTGGGTATATCCGTATTTTGGTTTAATATTATGAGACTAACGGACACAAAGGGAGAGACAAGAGGGAGGCATGGGTGAGCACCCGCTCAACCAAAAAAATTGCGGTGTAAAATTTTAAAACTATTTAGCTATTTTTATAATTTGCTTCCTTAATGCACCAATTTGTAATATAGTTTTAAAAATTATCAAAGTTTGCTCCTTCAACCATAACTTTTTGACTCCACCAAGACCACGAGAGTATAAGTTCTCGGATTGCAACATAGCACATGCAACACATACGAATCTAATATCCATAAGTCAACAATGATGACAACCTCAAAACAAGGCAAAACCTCACACTGTATCAGATTGTGAGATTGGGAACATGATAGTTGTCACCAATAATCATTGTACATACATTGCCAACCTAGCAACCGCAAATCACACCCCACAACTCTTAAAACCATCATTCAAAGAATAATAATTTAATCTTTATTACTACAAACAAACAAAAAATTAAACATATGCCATAAAATCTCACTTATCATCATTATCAAATGAAGTTTACTCAATCCCTTTTTTATGTATCAAAACTCATAAGTACCCAATCTTTACTTTAGCTACATTTCCAATTACCTCCAATCTCTTGATCACCAAATGAATAAAACAATAATCATCATCTTCTGATGTATGTTGTCTAGACTTATGAACTTTTTGTTAACCATCCCAAAATGTACATTCATCGTAGTTTAAACCCGCGTCCCTTATAAACCTTTCGAGCCCTCACCACTAAGCCGTCTTAAAAATGGTTATCGTATAATGACTAATCTAACAACAACAACATCTACCACCACATTTGGATAACATAACCAAGAAAATAATAAGGAAAACCACAGCTGACAACCCAATAGCCACACCAAGCACAACCTTATTAGGCCCATGATCATCATCACCACCACCCTTTTTCTTTTTTCCATCACTACCACCATCATCATAGTCCCCACTAGCCATATCATCCGCGGATGAAGATGGTTCATCCGCGGATGCTGTTGGGGGCAAAATAGGCTTTCCATGTTTATCACAAGGAGCAATCCCAAGTTTAGACTTTTTCGAAAAACTCGAAACATTATAACACAAACCATCATTCCCACCAATCTTAAACACACTTAACCCCTTAACAAAACTAGCATTAAAAGGCATAACACCATGGAAATTATTCTTCTCAAGATTCAAATACTTTAACCCCTTCATATCCCCTATAGATCTTGGAACACTCCCATTTAACTGATTTGACCCAAGATCCAACTCAACCAAACCTTTTAGACCCGAAATGGATCCGGGTATTTCACCACTAAGCTCATTTGATGATAAATTTAGAAACTTTATACTTTCCAATAAAGTTACTGAAGTGGGTATAGTCCCATTAAGCCTATTATTGGATAAATCCATCTGGGTCATCTTCAAGTTCCAATCTTTTGGTATAGAACCAGTCAAATTAGCATCTTTAAGTGTTACATTGGTTAAAGACTTCATTTTTGAGGTAATGATATGAATACCAGAAGCTTTGACATTGTCACCAGAGACAGTGAGCTGAGTTAAGTTAGTAAACCTGCTAAGAAACACTCCAGTTAGTGGCTTCAATGAGTTGATGGAGGTGAAAGATCTGAGGTTAGTGGAGAGTGAAGATGGAAAGTGGACTAAGGTGACGTGGCAGTTAAGGAAAGTTAAGGTGGTGAGTGTGGATAAGGAGGAGAGTACAGTGGTGGAGAGTGTGAGGTCTTCAGAGCAGTTGGTGAGGTGGAGGGAGGTGAGGTGGCGGAATGGGGTGGCAGTGTCACAAGTGGTGGTCGTTGTGGTGGTGGTACATGGGTCATGGGTGGTTGGGATGTATAGAGAGTGGAGTGCTTCCAGTTGCTTTGGGTCAAGTGTGGTTGATGGTGGTGATGTGGTGGTTGTGGTTGTGGTGGTGAGGAGTGTGAGGAGGATGAGAGTGGTGGTGGTGGTGAAAGTGAAAGTGAAAGATCTCATTTTTTGAAGTGTGTGTGTGAGTTTGTGTGTGTGGAGGGTATTGAAGTTTGTACTATAAAGGAAGACTTGTCTGTCATGGCGTGTGATATGGGATAATAGATCAAGAAGTGTTGACAAAGGAAAAAAGGTAAATTACTATCTTACCCTTTATCTCACTTTGCAATTTTGCATATATGTTTTTAACAAGGATTTTGATGTTTGCGCGTTGCTGCGGGGCGTCGTGTCATGTTAATTCAGAATGCTTACAACTTTTACCTAAATGCATACAAAATTAAATATGTTTGAGTTATCAATCTATTACAAAACATTAAAAGGTTAGCTTACTTGCTATAATTGCAACTAATAAGAGGCCTAATTGATATACCTAAAAGTATGCCTAACAAGAGGATGAAGACAAGTGACAAAATGAAGAGTGGATATGAGGAAAGATAAAATGTAAAAAAGTGAGACCCTCTTATGTCACCAATCAAAAGATGACACCTCAGTTTAGGCATGCTTTTAAGCATGCCAATTAGGCATGCCAATCAAGACTCAAATTAAATATGTTTGAGTTATCAATCTATTACAAAACATTAAAAGGTTAGCTTACTTGCTATAATTGCAACTAATAAGACTACAAAGCTTAGAGTTATTTAAGTTTTGGTTTGCTGCATAGCTTCACAAAAGAGTTGACATCATCATGGATGGGTTGTTGTCAAAAGAGCGGGATTCATCAAAAGTTGAAACAGAGTTGCTGCAGAAGCTGATTTTAGATGATGATCAGTTACATAATTTATTATATATAAGAGTAAGGTTTTAAATGATGTTGTTAGTCAGTTTTTGTTTTTTTTTTTTTTTTTGTTTTTGTTTTTTTGTTTTTTTTGTTTTTTTCTGTTTTTTTTTTTTTTTTTTTCCATTCAGCTTGAAAAAGTGCCTTGTTTGTTGATTTAGTAGCAACTTCGTCTCCTAAGATTTCTTTTCCAAATTGTTGGCTGCGAGCGATATTAGGTGGTGGAGGCGTTTCTGAGATTATGGAGATGGTTATGTTGTTCAGTTTCCAGTATTGAATAGCAAGGACCGAAAGGAATGAGTATGAATCAAGAGTTTGGGCAACACTCAAACAAACCATGTAATCTGTGTTTACTATGTGAAATAGTATGTTAAGTGTAGAGAGAATCCGAAGATTCGAGAAAGAGAGCACATCTCAAAGTGAGAAACGTATCTGATTTAACATTTTTCTTAGTGTGTTAAGTGTAGAGAATCCGAAGATTCGTTTCATTGCAAGAAGTCTACCTAAAAAAGGATCTCTCTATTACTTTGAGAAGAGAATTGAAGAGAGCACATCTCAAAGTGAGAAACGTATCTGATTTAACATTTTTCTTAGCTAATATATCTTTTGCTATTGAATGCCAAACTTTTAAAACTCTGACCTTTGTATATGGTTTTTTCATGTTTAATGATCATTTGACCTTTCACTGTTAATAAATCAGTTAAGGAATGTAGGGTAAAATGTCACAAAATACACACAAAGTTGTAAATTCAAAACTTTTGGTCTACAATATATAGCAAAACAAAAATGGACTACAAAATACTTGAATAAATGACAAATTAGATACATTTTAAGATAATTACTTTGATGTTTATCGTGGAGAAATCATGACTTCGTGTAATATTGTTAGAGTGTTTGGTTTTATAGCTAAGTTATAGCATTATGACTATTCTTTGGTTAAATGATCATTTTTTTTTACTCGAAGATTTCCTGCACTTATACCAGACTTATTGTATAATAAACACGATGCTTTAGAAGCCTATAGTTTTATTTTTAGTGTGTCACATAAAAACGTTTTAAAAACTCCATACATTATTGATGTTCTTACGAACTTTTTAGTGAAAAATTATAATTTAACTCACAACTTATTTATTCAAAACATTGCTTTAGAGCACGATGCAAATAATTATACGCACGGTATAGGGCCACTTTGGCACCTATAACATCCCAATAAGTTTTATACTATGTTGGTGTTATATAGGTGCCAATGTGGTTGGCTTCACCGTATATTTATTTTTTATGCGAGTGGAGTTTTTTTTATGGTGTGTTATAGGAATATTATTGAAAAGTATGTTTATGTTATAGAAGTGTTATAAGGTATATGCTGACATAACGATACCGATATAATTTATAAGTGCCTGATGCACCTTGCTCTCTTAGTGGTCAACTTGGCTTTCTCATACGGAGTGTATAGTTTGACCATGTTAATGTAGTAAATGGCTGCTGCCAAAGGCTGAGCCATATTTGAAAGTTTAATCTTATAAATGTTCTACTGCATGTTCATATAAAACGGTCACATGTCTAGCTAGATTTGGTAGAATAGTTTCTTCCAGTTGTAAAATTGTTTTTTTAAGGATTCTACATATTTAATTTTAGGTCTGAATTTTTTAGTGTCTATTAGTTGGAGCAAATTATTCAGTCTTGCACTCTTGCGGAAGTGAAATGCTTCTTGGTTGCTTAATGCAAGATCTTGCAAGTAATTTTGAGACAAATGCACTAACGTGCGAGTCCTCAAGTTTAATTTCTGTTTAGTGCAAACAACTCTGAAAACTGGTCATGCCAACTCTTAAACATGGAGTGCTTTATTGGTTGAGTCTGTGTAGTGATGGATTCAAACCCCGTAAACTAGTGGACCAAATGATAAAAAAAAACCATGGTTATCAAATAGGAAGAAAAAATGGAGTAATGTATCAAAGGTTGTTTAACTAGCTTAAAATGTGTTTATCTGATTAACCAATTGACAAGTTAAAAAAAACATAGTTATGACTTACGAAATTGTAATTAGTTCTTTTCACCTGTTTTCTCACTTCATTGAAAGGTTTTAGCTATGAGATTAGTATGGTTTATTATGTCCATTAGAGCACTAGGTACGTTGCCCTCCCTCCCACGTTATTGGCTCGAAATGCCGCGTTATTGGCCACGTTAAGGTACCCTCCTCCGGCGTTATTTGTGCGTTAACGCACTGCGTTGTGGGAACAACGTAGCGTTATCAAGGTTTAAAAAAAAAAATTCATTTTACCCCCTCCAACGTTAATATTAGCCGTTGGGTTTAAAAAAAATTCATTTACCCCCCCCCCCCCCCTCCCCCAAAAAAAAAACGTTATAAAATAGTTAGTTTTATTTTAAAAATAATAATAATAATAATAATCCAAAATCACTTTTATAACACTATAAATACCCATTTTACTTCCCACTTTTTTTCACACTTCCACAACAAACTATTCTCTACATTTCTACAATATTTATACACATTCTCCATAACAAAAAAATACCCTTGTTTATTCACAATGGATCCAAATCAATTTAACCTGGAACAAATGAGCTGGTCTGATGTAGATGATGCAACCGACATTGAGTTTATGGTGGCTGCGTACGAATATAACCAACAATTGGAACAAGCAGAATCATCACAAGCTCCTTTGCAGCGTACTAATATCTACCGTGAACGTGAGGTTGCCGAAGAACGCCTGCGTAGCGACTATTTCTATCAAGGTTGCAAGTATACGGAGCGTAATTTTCGAAGAAGATTTCGTATGAGCCGCAGACTATTTCTACAAATAGTCAAAGGTGTTGAATCCTATCATTCTGATCCTCTTCTAGAATATTTTAGTTTCTTTAGGAAAGGGCCTGATGCTTGTTGTCGACCTAGCATAAGTGCACTTATGAAGTGTACATCTGTCATTCGCCAATTGGCGTACGACACCTCACCTGACGCGCTTGATGAATATTTGCAAATGGGTGAGCATTTGGCACGTGATTGTCTTGATAATTTTAACAATGTGTTCTGGATCTGTTTATGTTGGAGTATTTAAGAACACCAACATGGTCCGACATTCAAAAGATATACGAATTACATGAGCGTCAACATGGTTTTCCGGTAATGATTGGTAGCATTGATTGCATGCATTGGGAGTGGAAAAATTGTCCGGTTGCGTGGCAAGGGCAATTTGGTCGGGGTGATAAAAGATACCCAACATTGATGCTTGAAGTTGTTGCTTCATATGATTTATGGATATGGCATGCATTTTTCGGGATGGCGGGGGCGAATAACGATCTTAATGTTTTAGATAACTCTCCGTTATTCAACGATCTTCTTGTTGACGAATCCCCTAGAGCACATGGTAAATGGTCGAAGGTATGAAAGGGGATATCACTTAGCTGACGGAATTTACCCACAATAGGCATGTTTCGTTAAATCCTACACGGTAACAACTGACGAAAAACATGGTTACTTTAAAAGGAAGCAAGAAAGTGCACGAAAGGATATCGAACGTGCTTTTGGTGTGCTTCAAGGACGTTGGGGTATTATAAAACAACCGGCACGTCAAATGGAAATTGTCAAGCTACAACGAATCATGTATACTTGCATTGTTTTGCATAACATGATTTTAAAAGATCAAAAATTTTAACTACGTGAGTATGGCGAAGTGTGGGTTGATCCGCCACCACGTTTTAGACGAGAAAAGTGGGTCGACAGATGTGAAACCCAACGTCGCATTAATAAAGAATTACGCGACTGAGGTACGCATACTCAACTCCAACAAGATCTTATGGACCATGTTTGGTAAAGACGTCTCCAACGTCAACAACAACAACAACAAGAAGAAGAAGAAGAAGAAGAAGAAGAAGAAGAAGAAGAAGAAGAAGAATATTCCGAAGACAATGAATAAGTTTCTAATGTTTCGTATGTCTTTTATTTTTATTTTATTTTTTTTTAATTTGTAATGTTATTTTTTATTTTATTTTTTTCTTTCTATTTTGTTGTAATTTTTTTTTAAGTCCGTATTGTAAAATATATGTGTTTTAAGAATGAATGAATGTTATGTTTTTTAATAATGTAGTATTTATTTTAGTTTAGTGGTTGAATTTGAAAATATTTGAATAAAATTTGAGTTATTGTGAGTTATAGATAAGTTAAGGTAAGAGGTGTTTTTTGGTGACGCATAGTGCTCTTAGACCACTCGGTAAGGTAACGCAGCACCTGCGTTAACTCTTAACGCACCACCCTTAACGTGGTGCGTTACCTTACCGGCCCCCAAAGGCAAGGGGTGCGTTAACGTGCTCGGGCAAGCACTTAACGTGCGTTAAAGTGTATAATTTGTTTAAAAAAAAAAAAAAAAAAAAAAAAGTTAACGTCTATGATTTTGAATGGAATTAAAAAAAAAAATCATTTTGCCCCTTATATTTCTAACCGTTTGTAAACGGCTAAAAAAAAAAAAAAAAAAAAAAAAAAAAAAAGAAAAAAAAAACTTTTTTCAAACCTATTTTCTTACCACTATAAATACCCACCGCATACACATTCTGTTTTCACACTTACACAATTCAAATTCAACCTATATACTTCCTTACTATTATAAAAAAAAATCAACCAAAACTTTCATTTTCACAATGGATCCGAATGAAAATAATGAAGAACAAAGGAGTTTCTCCGATATTGATGATGAACTAGACACGGAGTTTATGATATCCGCGTTCGAATGTCATCAACAATTGGTACAACAAGAAGCAGCAGCAGCAGAATTAGCTCGACAACGCATCCCGCGTTTACGTGACCATCGTGAGTTCGAGGTTGCCAAGGAACGTTTGCGTCGCGACTATTTTTATCAAGGGTGTAAGTATACGAACCGGCAATTTCGAAGAAGGTTTCGTATGAGCCGAAAACTATTTGTAGAAATAGTAGAAGGTATTCAATCTTACTATTCCGATCCACTTCCAGATCATTTCAAATTCATGAACAAAGGACCCGATTGTACAGGTCGACAAAGTATTAGTACACTCCTGAGGTGTACAACTGCCATACGCCAATTGGCATACGGCAACGCACCTGATGCGTTTGATGAGTATTTGCAAATGGGTGACCGTACTAGACGTGACTGTCTTGATAATTTTAACAAGTGCGTTATTGACTTGTTTATGCCGGAGTTTCTAAGGAAACCGACATGGTCCGACATTCAGGCTATTTATGAGAAACATGAGCGTGAACATGGTTTTTCGGGCATGCTTGGTAGCATTGATTGCAGGCTATTTAAGAATTTATGTTATGTTTTAAATAAATGAAGTGTTTGTTAAAAATTAGGGTTGAAATTGAAAATATTTGAGGTGGATGTGAGTTAAGGTGAGTTATGTTACCAGAGTGGAAAGTCAAGAGTTAAGATTAAAAAGGAAAAGCTGACATGGCGCTGACGTGACAGTACGTTAACTCTTAACCTCAAGGCACCTACATGCTCTTATAGTTCAAAACATAGCCATGCATATAATAAATACCTGTCAGAACAAATATGATATATTTATGTTTTATGTAATTTTTGTAAACACTCAGCAACAAGTCATTCTTTCATTCCAAAACATTTTTATTGGATTGGAAATAGATTATGTTGCAACAAACACAGCCATGTTACAACAAGGAATCTTTTGTACTTCATATGAAGAAAATCACATGAAGAGTCGTAAAAACAAAGTTTATCCAATCTGGCCAATTTCATTATTGCCAGATTGTGAGAGTCATACACATTTAACTCGAACGGTGTTACGCCATTCTCATTGCTTGTTTTGTGTAGCAAAATGTTGGTGCCAAGCTCATTTCAAGTTGAACCGGAAAAGACAAGGCGTGACAAAAATCACAAAGTTATTAGCTTTAATCTTCGGAATAAATACATTACTGGTATATGCTTAGCTTTTAAGCATGTTAAACAGTGGAATTTCTAGATTTAGTTTATGTCTTGAACCTTACTAATTGATAAAATTATCGGCTTTATTTCAGAATAAATGCATTCTTTTCTGTTTGTTATAAGACATCATATTAGTATGAGTGTTTTACACCTTTTTCTTTTAAGTCGTTTAATTTTGTAGGACTTTCTCGTTTGCTTATTTATTCTCTTTATAGATGAAGGGAAAAATTAGCTTGTGAAGCTAGTTTGAGTGTGTTTATACATGAAAATAGTCGATTTAGTGTGATGTTTTTGCTTAAACACCATAAATATCAACTTTGGCAATTTGTTTAGTCTTTGCTGTCTTGGTGGTATTTAAGTACTTTATCACTGATTCAATAAGATTTTAATTTAACCACCAAGTCATATCCTTTGTTCTCGATTCAGTAGTTTTTACTTTAGTTCATAAAATCAACAAAGTGTGTCATCCATATCTATCGAATCGAAATTTTCAAGGTGCTAGAGAGGGAGGCGCGGAATCATGTGAACCAATAGAAAGCATATACATGCGCGACAACTTTAACTATGGACCGAATCTTCAACCTATAATCATATTATGTGCACTCGTATATTGGCCGTCGCCTTGTCCTCCAAATTCGACAAGGACGATCAACCAAGAAAAAGTAGTCAACGAGTATATATGAAAGGTTCGTATGGTACGTGCTTCCTAGTTGTCCACAATTCCACATGATTCCTCACCTCGCTCTTCCAATCAGATGAGGATGTAATCACCCAGTATAAATCATATATAACATTTATGGTTTTGACTCCACTTTGCAATGAGAAGTATAATTTTTTTTAAGCCATCGGTTTATCAAAACTAAACCGATATATAACATCAATAGATTTATGTCATACCATGTAATTTCACACATATGTTTAAGTAAGGTTATATCCGAGCTAAGCTACTCGAGATCGATCAATCCAATAAAAACTTGAAACAAGCTGTACATATAAGAATTCGAGTATGAGCCTAGTTTTAGGCTCGACTCATTTAAACCCATTTTTCTAACACAAGTTTATTTTCAAAGCTAGTCGTAGTAAAATAAATTGTTGATGCGTGCTTGACCAAATCATGCGTGAGACGATAACACCCTCCCCTCTCACGCATGATCTTTATTCTAAACGATGAGTGAAATTAATAATAGTTTTGGTATATTTGGTATCAAGCGTTTAGGAATGTTTTGATGCAACTAGCAGTTAGCTTTATGCTTATTTGTAAACAACCAACTAGAGATGGCAACGGGGTCGAGTGTGCGGAGAATGGTTGATATCATTCCCATTCCTGAAGTTAAATACCTATCCCCATCCCCGTCGGTGGTCACAATATAGTCCCCATCCCTGTCCCCGATAGGGAACGGGGATCCCCAATGGGGAATCGGGGATTTTTTCCCCGTTACATAATTGACATTTAAATATATTCAAATGGTGCAACCATACTAACATCAAACAAAATTCATTCATTAAAGTGAATTCAACATTCGACATAAACACATAATAAAGAGTACGGCTTATCGTAAGTACGAAAACCAAAGTATGACTACAACTGAAAACAAAAACACAAAATAATCCAACATGCAAAGGAACAACATCCATTGTACTAAAATTCTAGATGGTTATTTTGAGAGGATATTTTCTATTAATAAGATTCCAAACATAATATAGACATATAATGTATGGTGTACAGAAAATTTATTTGGGGACACGTTGGGGGCTGGGTTCGGGGATCCGAGGGTATTACCATACCCGCTTTTCAGCATCGGGGATTTCCCGCCCTCATCCCCATACCCGGTCAACTCGAAGATTACCCGGTCAAATCAGGGTCGGGTATCCTCCGTCGGGTTCGGAGTTTTTTGCCATCTCTACAACCAACTAGTATTCTTACTTTTCTAAACGCTCCAAATCTAAATGCTACTTCTAGTATCATTTACGAGCAACTAGCGTTTTCACTTACTAATATGACTATATAGCTATGTTACCAAATATTTTATCAAAACAAACAATTACTGTTTCCTGCTGCTTCTTGCTATCGCTATCTTCGTCAAACATACCCTTTAAATAATGACTAATGAGATTTTTGCAAAATACTAAAATTGTTAAAATTTTTAATTTAAATGTATACGGCTTAAGTAAAAGATACTACGATAACTATTTTCATCAATTTAGAAAATAACAAAAGGGGAATCATATTTATCTATAGTGTTGAAACTTGACCGAAATTTAGCCCAAGACATTATAATATGAACTTATAAAGATCTTTCATAAAGCCTAGACATTTAAAACAAAATATATCATCTCTGTTATGTCCTCAATTCTCAACAAGTTAGTTCTATTTCTTCAAAATAAACAAAAAGAAAATAAAATAAAAAAACAAATAAAATCAAACTACTATCGTAATCTTCTCTTCTGGAGGTCTTTATTGTCTTCTCAAATCCGTCAGTTGATGTTGTTGTTATTGAAATCTTCATTAGTATAAGAATGCAGCGAACATTGCGAAAAATCAAAAGAAATACCCAAAATATAAATCGGAGCTGTTTTGGAAAGAAGAATTTGCTCGCGATAAAGCCCTAGGAGTACTAGCCGAAGATCTTTCAATAGGTTGAACTGGTGGTCTTGCCTTTAAAGGACTTGATGCAACCGGTGGTCGACTTGCTGCATACCAAAAGAGACCCAAATTCAATTTGTATTGTAAACTGTTTAACATAAATAAATTCGAACATATAATTTATTTTAAGTAAAAAACACGAACTTACGTGGATTACTTTTTAGCGATCCAATGCCGCAAGTAGAACTGAGACGATCCAATCTTATAGTATCCCTATCGAACCCATCATAGTATCG
Organism: Artemisia argyi; assembly: GCA_030686995.1. NCBI lineage: Eukaryota > Viridiplantae > Streptophyta > Magnoliopsida > Asterales > Asteraceae > Artemisia > Artemisia argyi. The sequence goes on along the minus strand of CM060676.1, from coordinate 214,621,122 downwards.
AATAATAAAACCATCAAGAACGTTGAAGTTAACGCACTCCGGATCAACTTTCCATGCATCCCTAAGCACTGAGCAGCAAGAACTAGAGAGATGATCATGCCTACGTGATCCTTTTTTAAGATTGTCATAGCAATCAGTCAACTTGGTAAATAATAATGTTTCACATGACTGTATAGTTTGTGACAAAGGCAGGGGCTTGCGGTGGCATTAGAGATGAAACCAACAAAAGCAAAAGCAAAAACAAAAAGAAATGTGGAGTTCGACATTGTTTATTTTTTTAGGGTCCGTTTGGTTTATAAATGGGATTGGATTAGGATTTGGATTCGGTTTAAGATTTGAAAAGATATTATAAATAATATATGTATTATTAATATAATATCTTGTATATAAGTTTTAGATTAATTAAGAATCAATTAACAAAGATATGTAAATGTGTGGTGTGAATCGAATGAGACAAATATTGTCAGTGGGTTTTATCCGAATACCATCAATTTAGTAGTGAATGGGTTTTGTGAATCAAAAGCTTGATTTGACAGTAAATTTTTGAACCAAACATATTAATTTGTGATTGATTCCATTACTTTATGCCAAAAACCATATAACAAACACTACCTTAGTTTGTTGTCATAAAAGGTTGTTGTTTATATAATGAATCGAATGGTTGAGTTGGTTTTTTGTTTGTTGTCATAAAAGGTTGTTTATATAATGAATCGAATTGTTGAGTGGGTTTTTTGTTTGTTGTCGTAAAAGGTTGTATACATAAAGAATGAATCGAATGGTTTGAGTTGGATTAGAATTTGGTTCTGTATAAGAATTTAGATTATGAATTGCATAACCGACGTTTACTTTTACCCCGTTAATATGTTAACCTAATATTATTACTGCTAGACCCAAAAGCAAAGCCCAACAAAGAGACCGAAATCGCATGTGGGCCTTAATGAACTCTTGAGATAGCGATCATATGGCTTTAGGATCAATCAAAACAAAATAAAAAAAACACACAGTAAAAATGTTTGATCATAATAAGCCATGGCGATCCAGATAAGCTAATCGCCAAAGCCGATAATTATCTGACTAGATCATGTTATTATTATTATTTTTTTACTAGATTAAGTTGATCATGGTCATGTTGTCAAACTTTGTAATGATTCAAGTAGGTTTTGATTTGACATATTGTTTTCACTAATTTGGGCTTTCGCGTTCGATTTTATTAGGTTTTGTATGCTAGTTTTAGATCATGTGATTACTTTGGGTATCGTTGCAGGGTTCAACTAAAAACCATGGTAGAAGGATACTCGTAGCCCATCACTTGTAGCTTATACGGGTCTCAAATGTCATATCACCTACCAATGTGGGACGGAGGAGATTTTGGGTATTTATATAGTGCAAACTTGGCATTCGGTCCTTGAATTGTAGGACCATATGTTGTTAGAATGCGTCACTTGGCATCATCGTTTTATTTAATTGGTCGATTTACTGATACTAGTTGTGATTAAAAACCATCATCTATTTGCTTTAAGATAAAGTTAAGTATGCTGAAGTACCACACAATTATTTGAATGGGAAGTACCCCAGTAATGAATGAAACTAACCACAATCACTCATTTTGGAATACCTTATTGGTTTACCTATGTCATTTATCTGTTTTAAACATTCTCTTCCTAGTTTTAATGTTTCGTGTCTTTTTTTTTTTTATTTATTTTTATTATTTTATTTTATTTTATTTTATTTTTTTATTATCGTCTTGATGTCTAGTATGGTGATAAGTTCGAATCTTCGAGTTCCACGTCTGCAGAATTTGTCTGAGACTAATATATTTGCCCGATATTTGTTTTTCATATATAATACATGTATGAAAGAATCATCTTATGAATGCTCTACTCTTAAATAAAACACAATACTCTAAGCACAAGATTCTATAAGCTTATAGTAGAATAAACACAATACTCTAAAAGCTTATAGTAGAATACACAATACTCTAAAAGCTTATAGTAATATATTCGCCCAGCATTTCCTGCCTTAGACCAGACTTATCGTAGAATAAACACAATACTCTAAAAGCTTATAGTCATTAAAAAAAATGTCTTCTTTTTAAACTAAGGATGGTGTTAATAACCCCTCCGCATTTTTATTGGATTAGAAATAGATTATGTTGCAACAAACATAGCCATGTTACAACAAGAAATCTTACGTACTTCATTTGAAAAATCACATGAAGAGTCGTTAAAACAAAGTTTATCCAATCTGTCCAATTTCATTATTGCCATATTGTGAGAGTGATACACATCAAAATCTTGTTCGACGTGAAAATAACAGTGTTACATAACTCTCGTTGCTTGTTTTGTGTAGCAAAATGTAGGTGCCAAGCTCATGTCAAGTTGAATTGGAAAAGACAAGGCGTGACAAAAAATCGCATAGCTATTAGCTTTAATCTTCGGAATAAATACGTTATATGCTTAGCTTTTAAGCATGTTAAACTGTAGAATTTCGTGTTAAAAAAAGAACAAAAAAGAAACTAAACTATGGAATTTCTAGATTTAGTTTATGTCTTGAACCTTACTAGTTGATAAAATTATCAGCTTTAAATTTAAGAATAAATGCATTCTTTCATGTTTGTTAAAGATATCATATCTATACAACATATAAAGCATTTTAGATTTTCTCTCCTAATTTTATTTTATTATTTTTTTTTTAAGATTTTCAAAAATAAATTTTAAGCAATTACAAATCACTAAACACTATGTACAAGTGAATAATACACCGACGTATATAAAAAAGTTGACTAGTCAACATCTAATTAATTATATTATTAAAACACCCCCTAAATGAAAAATAAAATTATTAAACTTATTATACAAACCAATATAACACAAAATGTATTATCACTTTCAATGTAAAATATTATTAAATTACTAGATTACAATATTCAAAAAATATTATTAAATTGTAAGAGTGTCTCGAAAATCAACATATACACCTTTTATATTTTTTTGATAAAACTAACTATAAAAACTAAAAACTGTGTGTTATAAAAATCATACAATTTTTTCAAAGCAAAAGAGCAAAGATATGCTATGTGCTAATTAATATGATTTTAACATTTTATACATATCTATACAACATATAAAGCATTTTAGACCTTCTTTCCTATTTTTTATTAAGATTTCCATAAATAAATTTTAAACAATAACAAATTGCTAAGCGCTATGTGTAAGCAAATAATGCACCAACGCATATAAAAAGTTGACTGGTGAACGTCAAATTAATTACATTATTAATACACCCTATAAATATAAAATACGAGTTATTAAGCTTATTATACAAACCGATATAACATAAAATGTATTCTCATAGCTATTACTAAATCAATAGAGTTTCAAAATGCATACTAAAATTGCAATGTTCGGAATATTATTAAATCGTAAGAGTATCTCGAGAACCAATATATACATCTTTTAGATTATTTTTTATAAAACTTACCATAAAAAACTAAAAACTGTGTTTTATAAAAAATTGAACGATTTTTTCAAAGCAAATGATGCAAAGATATAAAGTGCTAAGTGTTAATTTATATTATTTTATACATTTTACATATATCTATACAACAAATAAGCATTTTAGACCTTCCCTTAACTTTTTTATTAAAATTTCCATAAATAAATTTTAAGCAACTACAAATCACTAAGCACTATGTACAAGCAAATAATAAACCAATGCATATAAAAATTTGATTGGTCAACATCTAATTAATTATATAAGCAACTACAAATACAAATTTTGGTAAAATGCCTAAACTATTAAAATTGAATTATAGTTTTTATGGCGAGCATGTATAAATTTGAAAGTGTAACTTGTGGAAAACTTTGCTACACGGTAACTCGTTGGTGCGATATCTCCTTACATGTACCGGTTATTTAGCATCTCCTTTTATATTTATCTTTAAACGTAACATACATTGTATAATAAATGATTTAACATTAACTTGGTTATGAAAACGATGTAAAAAGCGTAAAAAAAAGATAAACAAATATATGTATGATATTGTGCGCGATAATATTTTGTTCTCGAGAAAGGTAACATGGTTAAAAAGTTCTATAAGTATTAGAGTTCACTCTCTTCTCTTATCAAAACTAAGGTCGCGTTTAGTTGTAGAGAAATATTCTCACTTTTTCATTTTTGATTCTCTTGAGAATGAAAGAGTTTTTCTTCTCTAAGAAAAGGGTTAAACACTTAGATAACACGTTTAGATAGTGTTATATTTTTCATTTCTAATGACAAGAAAAGTGGAGAAAGGTAAATTGGACTTTTCAGATTTTTAGTTAAGATTTGAGAAATGAGATTTTCATTATTTTAGAAAAATTTCTCATAAATTTGTAACTAAATGAGTTTCATGTCTTTTCATTTTTCTATGAAAAATTACTTACAAAAAGGAGGTATTTCTCTGCAACTAAACGTAACCTAATCTTTTATATCCTTTTGTAAATCCTTTTCATAAATTGTGGCGCAATAAGCCGTATGTATGAAAATGTCATTTAGAAAACTAAACGATGTAGCAAATGAATCTTTGGGTCAAACACTCAAACACATATACAAGAATATATGAAATTAAATTCATACTCCATTTTAACACTGATAAAGGACATCTAACACCTTCAAAAGATGAGATGATCCTATTATTAACTCACAAACGATATACTTAGTTACAATAGTTATACATGCATAAGATAAACTACAATAACAATGATAAAGGACATCTAATAACACCTTCAAAAGATGAGATGGTCCTATTATTAACTCACAAACAATATACTTAGTTATAATAGTTATACATGCATAAGATTAATGGCAAGTTTTGGGGTCTGGCAATGTGATGCAACAAGCTTGTACAACTGTTCTTGCACCTGGCATTTTCCAATACTTTACATAATTGGGGTTCTTCTCATATTTACATAGACACGATTCTGATTCTGCTTGTAGACCTTTGCAACATGGTGAATCTGGTGCTGGTGCCACATTATCGGTAATCGGTTTAAGGCATGAGGTTAGCTTCTTCGGTTCACAATTATCCGGCATGCTCACTTGCAGTTCGACCATAAGAATGGTGCTAAGCACCATCACCATGATCAATGAAGCAGGAAACTTCTTCATTCTCTAAATAATAAACTAAGAAATTTAAATATTGATAGATGATATTGTTGCAAGGATTATTGCTATGGTAATGCATGAATTGAAATGCTATTTATAGACACTAAAATTTATATGTGCAATAATCCTGACCGTTTATTTTAGATCTATGGTATGATAAGAATTCAACAAAATAAGATTGTCTTAATATACAAACTTATAATCAAATTAATGAAAAACTTAATAACATCTATACCTATACTAATTATAATATTTGGGATATTTCTGTAGTTGTCTTCCTCCTTGGAAGGCTTTTTTTTTTTGTGTATCCCTGTTTGGCCTACCTTTTTTGTTGAGGTAGGTCTTTTAATGAAATGCCTGGCTTTACAAAAAAAAAAAAAAAATGTATTTGGGATATTTCAAAATAGAAGGCTTATAATTTTAAGCAACGCACTTACTAATAATAGAAAATGAAGTTACATCTCGAGAACTAAGTGTTGTAGACTTGTAACACTCTTTCAATAAATACCTAATAAATGTTATTTTTAAAATATCTCTACAATGAGAAATTCATGTTATAATACATATTGTATAAATTAATAAAACACATAAAGCTTAATACAATTTATATGAAAATAAGTAGATGGTATATATGGTTTTAAAAACCGGACCAGACCAACGGGTTCAACTTGTTTAACCAGAAATCGAAGTCACCATTGGTTCGGCTAGCCAATAAAAGCCGTCTAAAAACTAACCTAAGAGGACTGTTGGAACTCGTAAAAACGGATTAATCAGGCCGGACCGGGATCATTTTCTTCTTGTTTTTCTGAGGTTAATCAGCTTGTTATTATTATTTTGTTGATGTCTGGACTTTAATTACAAGATACCAGCTACCACAATGCGCAGGTATCCTCTAGTTAGTATGATTGTTTTACACGTCATCTTCTAATAATTTAATTAACTTGTTCGAGATCGACTTGGCTCTTGTAATGGATCATATAATTTTTTTTGTAAAAGTTGAACGAAGCGAATAGTCAATGTAAATATCAACTAGCTACTTAATTAAAAAGTGATTCACATGCTAAGTGTTGAAGCATTTTTCTGCCGGGTAGATCTTGACGGCTCTCATGTGCCTTTCGTCTTTGTCCCCGAGCTTGGAAGTATACTACAAACATGAAAGAACCCGTTAGAAGGGGTCCCGAGGCCGAAGCCCCGGGAACCACCCTCCAACGGTCAAGTCAGTACCTCCGGTGTAGAGGGTTTAGTATGAATGATCCGGCTATGGTCCGGTTATGCATATACTGATATATGTATAAGATTATAGAGAGAGAGAATATATGTGTTGTTTTTATATCATGAGATCAGGTAGTATATGTGAGAGATAAAGTAGTATATATATAGAGAGAAAAAGTGGGGGACACAATCCCGTAATATCCGGGTTATGTCCCCCTAGCCTGGCGCTGCTATCTGTTCAAAGGGCAACGCCACCTGTCCTGCTACTTACAGTGATATTGGCCGGATGAGTTGAATGCCTTTCGGTCTTTATCCGGATGACTCCATGTCGTCCGGACGACCGGACAAGATAGGCCGTCCGGACACATACGTCAACATGTCCCCCCAGTATTGTAGTATCGGTTGAAGACCGATGGTACAATACTTAAGTAATTTCTTTATGCCTTTTGGCATATGTCGTTCGGACAAATGTTGTATCTGCCTCCCTGCACGTGTCCTTAGGATACATACGCCAACACTAAGTTTTTATGTCTTGTATATCACGTTAAGCCATCGTGTTATCAAAACTAAACTGATATATAACATTTATTTATAGTTTTATATAATACCATGTAAATTCACATATACTTTCAAGTAATGTTAGCTAATCTGGACCGATAGAATACAATCTTGAAAACAAGTTGTTCCTTTAAGAATTCGAGTATGAGCCTAGTTTTAGGCTCGACTCATTTGCACCCATATTTATAACAAAATTTTATTGTCAAAGCTAGTTGAAAAAAAAAAAAAAAAAAAAAAAAAAAAAAAAAAAAAAAAAAAAAAGCTCACACGTGATGCTAAGCTTGACAAAGTTGATCACACGTGAGACAACAACACCCTCCCCTCCTTTATATTGTTTTTGTTCCACCGGCTCATCAAGTGAGAGTCTGTGTTAGTATGTGTGTAAGTGTGGTGTTTGTATTACCATATCAAAAAATAAGATATGTAAAGAGAAAGTAGGTTATTTGCAATTTATTTTATAGTAAGTAAGAAATTAGGTAATGTTTATAAGTTTATGGATAATTGACAACTAAATAGTATGGTTGTAAGAAGATGTGCAAGAGGACTTAACATTTTTTACAATACTTTAAATGGTTAGTATGTGAGAAAAAAGAGTATGTTAATACGAAGGGTAAACGGTTAAAAATTTTCACCATTTAAATCACTCACTTAAAATGAGTACTTATATATACAAATTTTTATAAATCTTTCTATCGTGTTGAAATTGGATTAAGGATGACACTCATGGGTAGACACAGGTACCTCCAACCCGTCAACCGCATCTGCAATTTTTCTATTGCCCATCACCAAGGCCGAAGCTATTAAGGGACCGTGAAGGGTCCCGACCCCTCTAGGACTAAACCCGTTAGTGTATTTTTTTCGCGATTTTTCGGCCCTCCCATCTAATATTCTTTCAAAAAAAGATTGTTTCGGCCCTCCTAATTTTTTTTTCTAGCTCCGCCACTTCCCTGCCGTCACAAATGGGTAATGGACCGAACTTGGGCTCAACGAATATAACCCATTTACAAAGATCATCATAACAACAAAAAAAAACCACAGTAGAAGGTGAAATCTACACACAGTGATCATCATGTCCAGTAGTAGTACCGATCCAGAAAAGCTAATCGCCAAAGCCGATAAACTGTCAGTCTTTCAAGAAATTAATTATCACTATCTAATTTATTTCATCATATATACATGTTGTTTTGATGTTCAGTTATATTTAATGATTCAATTAAGTATGTTTTTTATTTTCTACATATATACATATTTTAAGTACGAGGTTAAACTGATGTTGATGTCAGTAGATTTGTTTAGTTTTAGATCATGCTTGTATGACATGTAATTATATCATCTGCTAATTATTGTTGAATGTTGGAAATAATATATGAGGAGGGTCTCGTTAGTTTATGATTTAGAAAAGGGAGGGCTTTACCTGGTTTGAGTATGTGTGGCGGTGGGTTCAAACCCCATGGGTTAGTCGGACAAAAGGTCTGAAATCACGTTTACCCAAAAAAAAAAAAAAAAAAAAAAACAGGTGTGTTCTTAGTCATTTGATACCTTCCTTGTCCCACATTGCCCACAAAACTTAAGATATTTAAACTTGGCCTTGAGTCTTTAACTGGTAAGATGCGCTTTGGGTACCGTGAGGGTAAGGTGCCAAAGTGGACGATTTGCTCTGGGAGTCATGTTACTATGTTAGGAAGGAACTAATGATAAAGGGGCCGGATAGAAACAAGGACTAGGTACGCACCAAAATATGTTCCATATGCATCCCGAATCCTTCACTAAGAAATGAATCTCAACGCACCAAAATATGTTCCATATGCATCCCGAATCCTTCACTAAGAAATGAATCTCACAAATGTAAAAGGAAAAGACTATAATGAACAAGAAACCCGATACAGACTAGAACAACAACCTCTCTAAGATATAAAAATAACTATTTACTCCCAAGTCCTAAGTCCTACCTACTACAAGATCCCTAAATTACGAAGTGTTCATGAAAATTTCCTGATTAGAACAATTACTATTCAACTTACATTATTGAAATTATGTTCGATTGTCTGACTTAATCTTGTGATCGGCATCATACTTTCATCAGCGTTACCAGGTGCTCTTTTTTGCTTCATTTCAGGTTATGCGATCTAATTTTATTAGAACCTTAGACATAATACAAGGATATTTGCGCATTTAGCTGATGGTTAAGTAGTTCTGATCATTTGCAAATATAGTTGAAAATTGCAGTACTTGAGAAACATGTACTTTATTTGGAACAAGCTTGAGGCAAATGATACTCAACTGTTTTCATAGATAACGTTACAAGTTTAGGTCAAAGAGTTCAACACGTAAACTAAATTAATTATAAGAATAGCCACATAGAATAGAACTAACTTTCTTCTGCAACTACCCTTGACCAGTATTTATGGGGCATGGTTTTTTATAATCCAGATGTTAAGATGAGAAGGTCTGTTACATAGCATGAAGTTAAGATGATAATTGATATCCGTTCTTCAGTAGAATTATGTTCTTGTAGGTTGGTGTAGATTGTATGTGACATGTTTTTTTTATTTCAATATGCATTCTAGTAATGTTTACAAAAATGGTGTTCCTTAATTATGTTAGCTTGTTTTATAGTTGCTTGGTTTGATTTCTTTCTCTCGTCTTGCAACAGAACAAAACTTACTTTAACACGATGGAGTGCCGACTGGAGGAATGCAACTGAATATTATGAGCAGGCAGGTAAATAATTCTATAAGATTAATATTTTGGTCTTTATATATTTGCAGCTTATGTTACAGATAAAAGAAACTACCAAAGGATGTCATGTCTAACTAGGATGATGTGTATTATTACTTGCAGCTACTGCGTTTAGGTTTGCTAAGAAACATGAGAAAGCAAAATTAGCGTTTGAGAAAGCTTCAAAGGGACAAGAAATGCTTGCTTCATATCCTTTTATGCTTAAACTAAGCGCATCATTTATGTTTACAATTGTTTAGACTTAACGAAAATTTAAACCGTGGGATGCTGCTAAGCATATGGAGTCTGCTGCTGCTCTAGCAATGGAATTAAGCATATGGAATGAAGTTGCTGACTTTTACAAAAGAGCTGCTGAGCTGTACAATGAATGTGGAAGATCACAACCTGCATCTGATGCACTTGCCAAAGGTGCTCGGTAGGCATCTTCTTTTCTCTGCTAGCCGTGAATTGAAAGTTCTTATTTTACACTTAAATCTATCTATTCATTTTAAAATTTTCTTTACCAAAACCAAGTCATCGAGCAAGACTTTTGTTCTACATTAAGTTATGTTAAAACAATTTTTATTCTGTGTTGTAGTTATCTGCAACTAAATTTCAATTTTTTTTTACATAAACATCGTACAGTGCTCTGGAAGATGCTCAGCCTGACCAGGCCATTGCAATGTATACTGATGCTATTTCGCTACTTGAAGAAGATGGCAAGGAAAATATGGTGTTTGATCTATATCGTGCCATCACTAATGTTTACATAAAACTTGAGAAGTAAGAATGTCTTCCTCTTAGTACTTGCAAAAAAATATTGCCATGTAACAGAGCTATGATTGATGGTTTAGAAATCTATTTAAACTATACTTGCACAGTTGCACTTAGTTAAGACACTTTACTATAATTACTGGTGACATTTTAGACTTCACTTCAGAATTGTGTTTCACTTAAAATGATTTTGGTGATTTACTTGAAGGTACACGGATGCTGCAACATTTCTATTAAGATGGGCAGTAGCAGCTAATAAATGCAACGCTTTTCACAGCGAGTGCAAGGTGCAACTTTTTTTTCATTCTCACATTTCATATCGTTTGGATGATTTATTCTACTATTATGATGTCTGATCACACTTTCGGTTTTTTCGTCCATGCAACGGTTTTTTCTGCTAGTTATACTTAACAATGTTTTTTTATTGGGTGTAGGCTTATCTTAGTGCGATTGTCGTATACCTTTACGCTCATGATTACAAGCAAGCAGAGCAGTGCTATAATGATTGTTGTCAGTAAGTTCAGTCTCTCTTACTCAATGGTTTTTTAATTGGGTGAAACTATAGCTCCCTGTTCCTTGTTAAAGATAACCCTTTTAGAAATTTTACAAAATTTAGGCACTGAGGCTCCCAAAGTAGGATTTCAAACTACTGTATGATTTAATAATTTGGATGCCTATAATTCTTGTTTAGTAATTGAGATGAATCCTAATCCTATTTGGTAGGAAAGTAGTTGTGCATGATTATAGGCTATTGGGGGTTTTAGGTATAAAGTATTAGGCGGGATAGGGCCATAGGGTGAATAGTACGGTGATGCTTGCAATAGCCAAATGCATATGTGCTTTTTACAATAACAATACCTAATCCCGCCGACCCGACTAGACAGTGAACCCCTACCCTACCCGACTACTCGAGGGTTGAGAGACAGCGCTTCTGCCAATGTGCGTATTGACTGCATATAAACATTCCCAACACTCTTGTTAGAAAGTTTTGAGTGATTGACTTAAATCTGTATGTAGATGTCATGCTCATATCTGAACGCTTCCCATATTAGAATTTACGTTTTGGTTTCTGTGTTGCAGGATTGATACTTTTATGAGTAGCGATCAGGGTCATTGTGCTAGTCAACTTCTTTCTGCATACAGAGAAGCCGATGTTGAGGAAGTCAAACGTATAGCTAAATCAAGCACTATATCTAACCTCGATCATATGGTAACACTCTTAAACCATCTGAATACTTTATCTGTTGTAATATGCAGTTTCTCTTTTTTATGTTAGGAAATGAACTTTTGGAACTAATAATAAAATTGGAAAATAGCACAGCATGACATTTTGTTTATGGTATTCATCATTTCTGATAACAATGTTGCAGATAATCAGAATTGCAAGGAAGCTTCCTACTGGCGAATTGGTTGCAATGGAAATCAATTCACTGGAACAAGGTGACCCCCTCGATGAAGATGATCTCACATAGTTGCAACCATATTAACACAATTACGCGTGCACTTGATGTATGCTGGAAAATATATGTGAAAATGATAAGTTATTGTATTTGATTGATTTTGTTTCATATTATGCATTTCAAAGCTTATATAGACCGGAACTGTATGATGCTGTTTGGCGTCTCGCGTGTAACACTTCAAAAGCTACCACTTTAGGCCTCTGATTTTTTAAGGCCTTGTATTTATATTGAGTTTTTATGCTTCATATTTTATAAACCTGACTTTCTAGGGATTTGTTGCATTGACCCGGTTTAAATAAAGTTTATTAAATTTGTTTTCCTCTATCTCTTTTCATTTGAAATGTGTGGTTATAAATATTTCTAATTCTTCTTATTTTATTTTCCCGTCTCATTAAATCCTTTTCCAAGAGATTCAAACGTATGAGTGCTTTTAGTTAATTTATGATGGGAAGTGATTGCACTCTTAAGAGTTGTTGGGACACTCCTTTTTATGCTTCAATTAATTGTACAAACTTACGCCAAACTTTATCTGGTTGTACTGTGTCCCAATCAATAAATTGATTGTGCAAATCATTCCCATTTATGACACAATAAAAGTATTTTGGCTTCAACAACTCAATGTAAGATTATGTTTTAACTGCATGTACATTTGTGTGTAAATCATTTCTCATCAACTGCGCCACATTTAAATATACATCGACATGGCCTTTCAAAAAAAAAAATAATAATAATAATAAAAAATAAAATAAAAAAATAAAGTTCGAATGAAAAAATCGTCAAAAGTATATCAAAGTGTCTGTCTACCGAAACTTCGAAAGATAAAAAAATTCAAGCCCGAAAAATTGTCTTTTTTTTTTTCTTTTCTTTTTTCTATTCCTTTTTTTAATGAAAAAAATGAATGGTCAGGATTTGACCATTTGATCTTTAAAGAATTTGTGATCTACGTTGAGCTTACCTCATCTCGTATATTCCTTTTCAAAAACATAAAAGCTACAAATAAATGAAAATAGATCTACCTAATTAAATAAAAATATAGTTACAATGTATTCAACATAATAACAGATTATTACTACAATGAAAACACAACAATATGCGTATACAAAATATTGAAAACAATATTTCAACCATGTGAAGTTGATCCACTGTTGGTCTTAGTTTGTATAGAATGAACTTCATGATCATTCTCTAAATGTAACACCCCCAAAATTTGATACAGCGGAAGACTCAACAAGCTTTCGGGGTGCTACGGGGATTGGTATCCAACACAAGACAATATAGAACGAGATAAAGTAAACATAATAAAAACACAACCAAAACGGGGTTTTAAGGTTTACATTTATCCCAACATCATTCAGAGTCAGGCCCAAAATAAAATAACAATAGGTCCAAATTTAATTATCAGACTTTAGAAAAATAGATCCATAAACCGTATGCCTTGGCCGAGCCTTCCATTCCAAGCATGCATCTCAACACTTAATTACCTGAGAAAACGTGCTAAAAGTCAGCTTTCGCTGGTGAGATCACAGGTTTAAATTCAACTAACAATATAGTGGACATATACGCAAAACGCTTGCTAGCTAGACTAAGGATTCGCTAAAAGCCTGCGGATACCCTCCGCTCCAACAAAACACACGGATACCCTTCCGTACTAACATAACACACGGATACCCTTCCGCACTAACATAGATATTCGGGTAGCCCCCGCAATATCAATAATCTCTTGGATAACCTCCGAAATATTAATAACCTATAGGTGCACACTACAGTATCTAAATAAGTCAACCTTGAATAGTACACACAACATATATGTGACTAAAGCTGACAATTCCAAATAACCAAATAAGTCAACCTTGAATAGTACACACAACCTATATGTGACTAAAGCTGACAATCCACCAATAACCAAATAAGCCAACCTTGAATAGTACACACGACATGTGTGACTAAAGCTGACAATAGATCATAGTCCATACGCATAGCAAGTTTAGAAAGAATATAAAAGCGATAATAGTCCACGTAAAATGATTTGCACGTTTCTCACCCCAATCATTGAAAACATAGTTCAAGAGTGAAAAGTGGGGCTATGACTCACCTCAAGTCCAGAAAATAGCAAGACGAGGTAGGTAGAAATAAGATGTATGATAACTCACGAAACAGCAACTACGGACTTGGCACGACCTAGCAATATTAACTCTTTCAGAAATCATTTCCTCAAATATATAATATTCCCAAACCCGGACGAGAATCCGTTTTATTTCCGAAAATCCATTTCGTATTAGTTTGGTGTATTTGCGTTTGGTATCCATACGGGTGGTGGGTCGACTCAAAACAAACCAAAAAGATCACAAATAGAAAGATAAATAAACTATGGATCTAATATTAGCCCAATATATCATTTAAATAAATCGCCGAAATTTACCAAATCCGTCGATTTGATAATCCTCATATTTATTTACGTAACATACCGTTCCAAGATTACACCCAACCTAAGGCACATAGCACATAATTACTATATAGTATATATCATAGTTTAATAAACTCCTCATATATATCGTCAAATTGGCCAGATTTCCCGATATATACACTCGCAATCTATTACACTTTACATATACTACAACCTATGGGCGTGGTAGGATACGATACCCACTAATATATTCATTTCATATAGCCAAATAACCCGGTCCAACCTCACGGTTAAGTGGTTATTTAGTTATATAAAACGTTTATATTAATCGTCATATATCCGTGACAACACGAAAGTCACAAATAATGACTTACCTGGACCCGAGTGACAACAATTTCGCATAATTCAATAAGTTTAACCGTTATATATCCGAAATGACATTTTATTAAACGTTTCATAATTGTCGGGAGTTTCCCGTTTTATAGCACAATTTTTATAATAATAATACGTTCAATAATATTACGCCACTTTCGTAGCCTAATATATATCTAATCGTATTATTTATAATACGACTCGTGATTATTATTATTATTAATATACGCGCTTATACAGTCATATATACGTTATTCACGTATATATTTTCATATAAACGTTCATATTATCAATAATTATTATTACGAGTTTTATTATTTTCGTTTTAGTTTTAATAGTTATTGAGTTATACGAAATGGTCATATGTCCGAGTCATGACTCTCGGCTCATTGTCCAAGTCCAAATACAAGCAAAAGTCATAAAATAACCAATCTCCGTCCAATCACAATCTCAAACCACGGGCTACAACAATAGGGTCCGACTACGGCACCCAACTAACCTATCTCCGTCAATCTAACGACCGTCTCACAATCGGTCCCCAATCACTTTCGTCAACAACTCCTCAATTACCAATAACAATATCCAATGTCGATGGTCTCGACCCAACCAAAAGTATTCGGCCGATAAATGAAATACCACAACAACAAAATAATCAAGTTCACAATATTTCAAGTATATAACATCAACCAAGTTAATGTGTGAGTCGGTTTACCAAGCCGACCCGAGCCCTCGACTCACTTGAGTCTCGGCTCCGAACCGCGAGTCACTAGGACTCGAGCCACATACAAGAGCACTTAGCTCGCAAGAGCATAACAAGTAACCAATAGGCCTAATCGACCCAATGGTCAATCGGCAACAAGAAAATAATACACCGCTCAAGGCCGCGACCCACAAGGGTCGAACCACAACAACTCGAGCTCAATGCTCGAACCACAACTAATCGAGAACCCCCATGAGGGTCTCGGCATGGCATACAAGCATCAAGGAAACCCCGAGACCACACGGTCTCGGCTAGCTCGGATCGAGGTACATAACACCCTCGACAACAACCAAACAATCATCACCAATGGACCAAAGCCACACAAAGGGCTCGAATCAAAAATAAGCCGAGAGCCTAGCTCTCGGTTCCGAGTCACCCACGACCAAAACCATGAAAACCCGGATACCAAACTAACTTTTTATCACTAAAACATCATTTCCCATTCAAAACCATTTCGATCCTCGACAAAATAATCCGTGTAGCCACGGATTAGCACCAATTCGTGGCACCCAAAACCCAAGAATAGTTCCTTCTCACCTTCTTAGACCTCCAAACGCACGGATCTAGAAAAGGTAATAAAATTCGAACGGATTGTTATAAATTTGATGGTGTTAACGATGGTTCTAGGGTGAGTATCGTATATCAAAAGAAAGAGGGTGAAGAGAAGGATAAAATGGTGGTGTTTGTTTTGTTGGGGGGTCGATAAGGCGGCAGTGGTGACCGGAAATAAGGTCGGCGGCGGCTAGGGTTATGGTGTGGGGAAGAAATGTGTTTTGAGAGAGAGAGAGAGAATGGAAAAATAGTGAGTGTTTGTGTGTGTGTAAAAACCGGACCAACACACACCCCTATATCTTTTTATTATTATTTTTTTTTTCTTCCTTTTAGTTAATAATAATAATAATAATAATAATAATAATAATAATAATAATAATAATAATAATAATAATAATAATAATAATAATAGTAATAATAATAATATTATTACGGTGGAGCGGGTAACGCGGGTAATTGTAAAAACATGTGGCCCGGACCCGAACTCATTTCAAAATTTCAATATCTCTCGAGAACATCTCGTAACCGATTAAAAATATAGCCGGACTCGTAAGACGAATCACAAAATGTCGTTAGGTAATCCTAGTGCCAAAGTCAACGTAGTACCAAGTGAGAATTCAAATATACATCACCGATCATATAATCAAAAATGAATTATGAACATAATTCACGAATTCCATAACGTCATTAATAAAAATTATCCATAAAATAGGTCTTACAAGTTCGTTGTGAAATGAAAATTTCAAGTAAAAATTATAAACGAACTTAAATTGTAATGCGGGTTTTTAAAATAGCTCCCTAAACTGCCGGTTGTCACATCCTCCCCGTCTCAGAAGGAAACCCGTCCCGGGTTTCACTCGGAAAAATTCATCTACGAAGTGAAAAGCTTCGGATATCTCTTCCTGAACTCGTCCTCACGTTCCCACGTAAACTCTGGTCCATGTCGGGAATTCCAACGAACCTTGACGAGCGGAATGCGACTTCTCTTGAGTCGTTTAACTTCACGATCTAAAATCTCAATGAGTTCCTCCACGAAATTCAGTTTCTCATCAACACGAATGTCCCTCATTGGAATGACGGGCATTTCATCAGAAAGACATTTCTTCAAATTACTCACGTGAAACACGTCGTGAACTTTGCTCAGTTCGGATGGTAATTCCAACCTATATGCCACGGGCCCAATTCTTTCTAAGATCAAGAATGGTCCAATGTAGCGTGGGTTGAGTTTACCACGTTTCCCGAAACGTATTACACCTTTCCAAGGCGAGACTTTCAGCATCACTTTGTCTCCAACCTGGAACTCTAAAGGTTTACGTCTCTGATCGGCGTAGCTCTTCTGCCTATCTCTGGCTGCTTGCAACCGATCGCGAATCTGAGTTACTTTCTCTGTAGTTTCCAAAATAAGCTCAGGGCCTGTAAGTTGTCTATCTCCAACTTCCGCCCAACCAATAGGTGAACGACACTTTCTGCCATACAAAGCTTCGAATGGTGCAGCCTTAAGACTTGTATGGTAGCTATTATTATAGGAGAATTCCACAAGGGGTAAATACTTCTCCCAGCCTTTACCAAAGTCTATGATGCATGCACGAAGCATATCCTCTAACGTCTGAATGGTCCTCTCACTTTGACCATCGGTTTGGGGATGATATGCAGTACTCATATCAAGCCTCGTCCCCAAAGCCGTTTGAAGTGATCGCCACAAAGCTGACGTAAAACGACTATCACGATCCGAAATAATAGATATCGGGACTCCATGACGCGAAATAATTTCCTTCACATATAACCTCGCAAGCTTATCTACACTATCATCTTCACTAATAGCTAAGAAATGAGCAGACTTTGTCAGACGATCCACAATTACCCAGATAGCGTCACAACCGCTAGCTGTTCTCGGTAATTTGGTAATGAAGTCCATAGTAATCCGTTCCCATTTCCAGACTGGAAGTTCTGGTTGCGTTAGTAATCCTGACGGTCTCTGGTGTTCAGCCTTAACCTTAGCACATGTCAGGCACTTACTAATGTACAATGCTATATTTGCCTTCATATTTGGCCACCAATAGAACTTCTTAAGATCCTGGTACATTTTATCGGAACCAGGATGAATGGAGTACCTTGACTTATGCGACTCATGCATAATCAATTCCCGAATTTCTCCATATAAAGGCACCCAAATCCGATCTCCAAAACATAATAATCCATCAGAACGCTTAACAAATCCTTTCTCATTATCAGCCATGCCAAATATATTCTCGGCAGATCTATTTTCTACTTTCAACGCTTCCGTTTGAGCTTCGAGTATTTGAGACGGTAATGGCGATACGATAGTCATTCCCAATGACCTAACTCGTAATGGTGGCACTCTTTCCTTTCGACTAAGAGCATCAGCAACAACGTTTGCTTTACCAGGGTGGTAGCGAATTTCACAATCATAATCGCTTAGCAACTCGATCCAACGTCGTTGCCTCATGTTGAGCTCTTTTTGATTCAAGATGTGTTGTAGACTTTTGTGGTCAGTAAATACAACACACTTGGTTCCGTACAAGTAATGTCTCCATATTCTTAAAGCAAAAACCACAGCACCGAGCTCCAAATCATGGGTAGTGTAGTTTTTCTCATGCTTTTTGAGCTGTCGGGAAGCATAAGCTATCACCTTCTCTCGTTGCATTAACACGGCTCCCAAACCTTTATGTGAGGCGTCACAATAGACGACGAAATCCTCGTTACCTTCTGGTAACGCTAAGATAGGAGCACTACACAACATTTTCTTAAGCAATTGAAACGCTTCCTCTTCTTTATCTCCCCATTCATACGTAACACTCTTTTGAGTCAATTTGGTCAATGGTTTAGCTATCTTCGAAAATCCCTCAATGAATCTTCGGTAATAACCAGCTAAACCCAAAAATTGACGAACTTCGGTTGGGGTTGTAGGTGCAGCCCAATCTTTTATCGCCTCAATCTTAGCAGGATCCACATGGACTCCTTGTCTGTCAATCACATGACCCAAAAATTGTACCGTCGGAATCCAAAATTCGCATTTCGAAAACTTGGCATAAAGTTTCTCCTTCCTGAGCAATTCCAAAATGAGTCTTAGATGCTCCTCATGCTCTTTCTCACTCTTTGAATAAATCAGAATGTCATCGATGAATACAATCACAAACTTGTCTAAGTAAGGCTTACACACACGATTCATGAGATCCATGAATATTGCTGGTGCGTTAGTCAACCCAAACGGCATCACCTGAAACTCGTAATGCCCGTAACGGGTTCTGAAAGCCGTTTTCGGAATATCTTCCTCGCGAACTCGAAGTTGATGATATCCCGATCTCAAATCGATCTTCGAATACACACTCGATCCTTGTAGTTGATCGAACAAGTCATCGATCCTAGGTAACGGGTATCGATTCTTCACCGTTAACTTATTCAACTCTCTCTATAATCAATACACATACGAAACGATCCATCCTTCTTCTTCACAAATAAGACTGGGGCTCCCCAAGGTGAAGAACTTGGTCTTATGAATCCTTTTTCGGCTAACTCCGCCAATTGTTTCGACAACTCTTCCAGTTCGGTAGGTGCAAGACGATAAGGTGCTCGTGCTACAGGTGCAGCTCCAGGTATCAACTCAATCTGAAACTCCACTTGTCTAATCGGCTGGATTCCCGGCAAATCATCGGGAAACACATCAGAAAAATCACGAACTATAGGCACATCTCCAATGCACCTTTCCTTTTTCTTCGTCTCTCCCTTCTCAGAAATTTGGGCTAAGAAAAGGTAACATCCCTTCTCCATTAGCTTCGGTAACTTAGTGCACGAAATCACTGCTAATCGGGATGGGCTCCTAGAATCCTTTCGGTCTCCTAATATATTCAGGACTTCCTTTCCGTATGGTACACGCAGGATCTTCTCGTCGCAAAGTATATGAGCACGATACTTCGACAACCAATCCATACCAATGATAACGTCAAAACTTCCTAACGTGACGGGTAGAAGATCTATGTTGAAAGGGTGGTTCAAGAAATTTAACGTACAACCGCGAATGATAGTATTAATCCTTTCTATGTTTCCATTAGCTAACTCAATATCATATCCAATTCCTAAGGCCATCGGGGGTTTCTCTAGTAAGGGTGCAAACGTAGTGGACACAAAACTTCTATCGGCACCAGTATCAAATAGTATGGAAGCATAACGATTATTGAGAAGGAACGTACCGGTAACGACGTTCGGATCTTCTCCTCTCTCGTTCCCGAGTGCATACACTCTTCCCCGGGCAGCTCCAGCTTCCACACGTTGGTCCCCATTATCTTGTCGTCCACGGTTTCCTCCAGCTCCACGGTTTCCATAATTGTACCCATTACCACCCGAGCCTTGATTTCCACGGTTCCGCGATTCTCTACACTCATTCCTATAGTGTCCCTTCTTTCCACACCCATAACAAGTAACATCTGCCTTATTTCTCATCTCAGGAGCAGCTTGAACCATAGCA
The DNA here is from genome assembly GCA_030686995.1 of Artemisia argyi. Classification (NCBI taxonomy): domain Eukaryota; kingdom Viridiplantae; phylum Streptophyta; class Magnoliopsida; order Asterales; family Asteraceae; genus Artemisia; species Artemisia argyi. The sequence goes on along the minus strand of CM060676.1, from coordinate 214,600,684 downwards.
AGAGGTCGGGCTCTACAATCCCTAGCTGTGTGTCCTTTCTTTGAGCAATTCTGGCATTTCACACTACACCATCCAGTGTGATGCTGGTGGCAACGATCACACTTGGGTGCATCACCGTTCTGGTTCTTTTTATCTCCATTCCCAATAGCATAAGCCTTAGCTTGTCTCTTGCTTCGGTGATCATTACCCTTAGAGTGACGGTCTCTCTTTCTCTTTCCATTCTTCTCCTTATCAGCTTCTTCTAACTCCAATGAATCCATAAGTTGTTGAGCAATGGTGATTGCCTCATGGATGTTTGCAGGCCTAGCAGAAATCACATCATTCCTTGTAGCTACAGGCAACCCATCAGTATACCTCTCGATCTTTTGAGTCTCAGTTTTCACCATATCTGGGCACAACAGGGCTAATTCCTGGTAACGACGATTGTAAGTCGCCATATCAGTACCTTTCACCTTGTGGTTCCAAAACTCAATCTCTAGCTTCTTGACCTCATTCCTTGGGCAATAAGTCTGAATTAGCAAGGACTTAAATTGCTCCCAGGTCATAGCATAAGCTACATCACTCCCAACTGCATTTCGGTAGTTGTTCCACCAAGTCAAAGCTTCGTCCTGGAAAGTAAAAGAAGCAAACTTTACCTTCGCATTCTCCGCACAACCACTGACATTGAACACAGACTCAGTCTTCTCAATCCATCTGACTAAGTAAACCACTCCTTCAGTTCCACCAAACTCAATGGGTCCACAAATCTTGAACTCCTTGTATTGACATCCATTAGCACGAACAGGTGGAAAAGTTCCAGCAGAATTGTTGGAATGATTTGACTCAGCTAGTAGTTCAGCAACTCTTTGCTCCACGAGTTGGTTGATCATTGCTTGATCCACAGTAGGTGCATTAAGTGGAACATGATCATTGTCTCCCTGAACATCAACATTTTGATTCCTGTTGTTGTGGTTGGTAGTGTCCAGGTTGTCAAGAGTAGGGGTTTTCAATATTTCGAGTAGGACGGCGTCCTCGGCGACTAGGGGTAGTCGCTGCCGTACCAGTTCAGGTAGCTCTAACGGGGTTTCGTCGTACAGCCATTAATATAATACTAACACGATATCAACCACGCAAATAAGACACAATTCTCCATGTACGCCAAAAATCGTAAATTATCATACGAGCTCATCATCGTCCATAAGTAGCGATCAATACATCGTTCCATACTACCAACAGGCATAATAGATACTAATCGTTACATACAAGACGAACGTACAATCCGAATATCATGACATAAGAGATATAATAACTAGCTCTCCTAACCAAATACTCCTTGTATTATGTAGCAACACAACAACCTGATTCCAAATCGATCTAGCCACGATGCTGGCGTAGACTCCTCAATTCCGATCCCAAACCATCCAAATTCCTCAATAACGATCCCTGCTCAACACGCTGTGTATCTCTATCCCTCTTGAGGTTCGCAACCTCCTTTTCTAACACTGTGTTCCTCTGCCACAGCTTGCGATCTCCCTCGCGAGCCGTGAGGAAACCTCTATGCAGACTCTCTATCTGCTCATGTATCTCTATCATACATGTCCTAATCGCTATCGTCCTGCCCATGACAGTAGTCAAATCAACTCTCAACTCAACAACAAACTCAGCAATAAACTCAGCAATGATCATCTCAAGTCGATCAGACATCCGCGAGATCCTCTCGCCCTGTGCAGTAATCTGAGCCCACATCCTACCAGTCTCACCTAACTCTGCATGCTCAGCAGAAACCTCAGAAGGTGCATCCGACGCCACAGGACTACCAGGTGGTGTATCAAACGAAAACGGATGATCAGGTGAAACCGGTTCTAACGGATGTATCGGGGAATCGGGCTTCTCAGCCTGAGCTGGTGGTGCTAACACATCATCATCATCATCATCATCATCATCAGGAATCTCCTCCTCCTGAGGGTCATCCTCCTCCTCAGGGTCATCATCATCACCCTGCTCAGCCTCCTGAGGGTCATCCTCCCGCTCAGGGTCATCAGCCTCATCCTCACCCTCGTACTCCTCCTCCTCCTCATCGGAAGGGTACCTCATCACTCGTCGTCTCCTACTAGGTGAACCATGTGAAGATGTAGTAGGTGATCTAGGACGACGACGCAGTGATGTGGGTGGCGCCTCAGACAGAAGAGAATGAGCATCAATCTGTAAAGGTGATGGAGTAGGGCGTACCGACATGCGTGCCGTAGCTCGATGGGCAAAGCGTGGTGCCACACGAGCCAAAGCCTGATGAAGAGTAAGCTGCCTCGATGTACCAGGGAGCCCTAGAGAAGATGAGGGTCCCTGCGTAGATGCAGCAGGTAGTGCTGAAGTAGAAGCTGCCTGTGATACAATAGCTGAAGACATGGCCATCTGGTAAGGGTCATCAGATGCCATAGCGAACTGTGCAGGTAAAACCGGTGCAGTAAGAATGTCCTCGACGACATCGGGCATATGGGAGGCCATAGTCTATGACAACGGCGTAGGGTAGGTGTAAGTGTTTCAAAACAACTTAAATCACAACTCATAATACCATAACAAATATACTCATCAAATAGTTCAATATATAATCTCAATAAAAAAAAAATTCAAACACCGCATTACTAAAATGTTTATAAAACATATAGACCATATAAATCCTCGAGAACGCCATCTTATTACTAAAATCCATAACCTCAAATCATCTCAAATATCTCATAATACCTCAAATAATAGAAGATGCTTCGGCTTGGCGGGCTGGCGGGCGGTGGTCAAGGATCATTTTCTATAAAAATACGGTTATAGTTTAGGCGTTTATTTACCTAGTTCTCTATAACCTTGGCTCTTATACCAATCTGTAACACCCCCAAAATTTGATACAGCGGAAGACTCAACAAGCTTTCGGGGTGCTACGGGGATTGGTATCCAACACAAGACAATATAGAACGAGATAAAGTAAACATAATAAAAACACAACCAAAACGGGGTTTTAAGGTTTACATTTATCCCAACATCATTCAGAGTCAGGCCCAAAATAAAATAACAATAGGTCCAAATTTAATTATCAGAGTTTAGAAAAATAGATCCATAAATCGTATGCCTTGGCCGAGCCTTCCATTTCAAGCATGCATCTCAACACTTAATTACCTGAGAAAACATGCTAAAAGTCAGCTTTCGCTGGTGAGATCATAGGTTTAAATTCAACTAACAATATAGTGGACATATACGCAAAACGCTTGCTAGCTAGACTAAGGATTCGCTAAAAGCCTGCGGATACCCTCCGCTCCAACAAAACACACGGATACCCTTCCGCACTAACATAGATATTCGGGTAGCCCCCGCAATATCAATAATCTCTCGGATAACCTCCGAAATATTAATAACCTATAGGTGCACACTACAGTATCTAAATAAGTCAACCTTGAATAGTACACACAACATATATGTGACTAAAGCTGACAATTCCAAATAACCAAATAAGTCAACCTTGAATAGTACACACAACCTATATGTGACTAAAGCTGACAATCCACCAATAACCAAATAAGCCAACTTTGAATAGTACACACGACATGTGTGACTAAAGCTGACAATAGATCCTAGTCCATACGCATAGCAAGTTTAGAAAGAATATAAAAGCGATAATAGTCCACGTAAAATGATTTGCACGTTTCTCACCCCAATCATTGAAAACATAGTTCAAGAGTGAAAAGTGGGGCTATGACTCACCTCAAGTCCAGAAAATAGCAAGACGAGGTAGGTAGAAATAAGATGTATGATAACTCACGAAACAGCAACTACGGACTTGGCACGACCTAGCAATATTAACTCTTTCAGAAATCATTTCCTCAAATATATAATATTCCCAAACCCGGACGAGAATCCGTTTTATTTCCGAAAATCCATTTCGTATTAGTTTGGTGTATTTGCGTTTGGTATCCATACGGGTGGTGGGTCGACTCAAAACAAACCAAAAAGATCACAAATAGAAAGATAAATAAACTATGGATCTAATATTAGCCCAATATATCATTTAAATAAATCGCCGAAATTTACCAAATCCGTCGATTTGATAATCCTCATATTTATTTACGTAACATACCGTTCCAAGATTACACCCATCCTAAGGCACATAGCACATAATTACTATATAGTATATATCATAGTTTAATAAACTCCTCATATATATCGTCAAATTGGCCAGATTTCCCGATATATACACTCGCAATCTATTACACTTTACATATACTACAACCTATGGGCGTGGTAGGATACGATGCCCACTAATATATTCATTTCATATAGCCAAATAACCCGGTCCAACCTCACGGTTAAGTGGTTATTTAGTTATATAAAACGTTTATATTAATCGTCATATATCCGTGACAACACGAAAGTCACAAATAATGACTTACCTGGACCCGAGTGACAACAATTTCGCATAATTCAATAAGTTTAACCGTTATATATCCGAAATGACATTTTATTAAATGTTTCATAATTGTCGGGAGTTTCCCGTTTTATAGCACAATTTTTATAATAATAATACGTTCAATAATATTACGCCACTTTCGTAGCCTAATATATATCTAATCGTATTATTTATAATACGACTCGTGATTATTATTATTATTAATATACGCGCTTATACAGTCATATATACGTTATTCACGTATATATTTTCATATAAACGTTCATATTATCAATAATTATTATTACGAGTTTTGTTATTTTCGTTTTAGTTTTAATAGTTATTGAGTTATACGAAATTGTCATATGTCCGAGTCATGACTCTCGGCTCATTGTCCAAGTCCAAATACAAGCAAAAGTCATAAAATAACCAATCTCCGTCCAATCACAATCTCAAACCACGGGCTACAACAATAGGGTCCGACTACGGCACCCGACTAACCTATCTCCGTCAATCTAACGACCGTCTCACAATCGGTCCCCAATCACTTTCGTCAACAACTCCTCAATTACCAATAACAATATCCAATGTCGATGGTCTCGACCCAACCAAAAGTATTCGGCCGATAAATGAAATACCACAACAACAAAATAATCAAGTTCACAATATTTCAAGTATATAACATCAACCAAGTTAATGTGTGGGTCGGTTTACCAAGCCGACCCGAGCCCTCGACTCACTTGAGTCTCGGCTCCGAACCGCGAGTCACTAGGACTCGAGCCACATACAAGAGCACTTAGCTCGCAAGAGCATAACAAGTAACCAATAGGCCTAATCGACCCAATGGTCAATTGGCAACAAGAAAATAATACATGGCTCAAGGCCGCGACCCACAAGGGTCGAACCACAACAACTCGAGCTCAATGCTCGAACCACAACTAATCGAGAACCCCCATGAGGGTCTCGGCATGGCATACGAGCATCAAGGAAACCCCGAGACCACACGGTCTCGGCTAGCTCGGATCGAGGTACATAACACCCTCGACAACAACCAAACAATCATCACCAATGGACCAAAGCCACACAAAGGGCTCGAATCAAAAATAAGCCGAGAGCCTAGCTCTCGGTTCCGAGTCACCCACGACCAAAACCATGAAAACCCGGATACCAAACTAACTTTTTATCACTAAAATATCATTTCCCATTCAAAACCATTTCGATTCTCGACAAAATAATCCGTGTAGCCACGGATTAGCACCAATTCGTGGCACCCGAAACCCAAGAATAGTTCTTTCTCACCTTCTTAGACCTCCAAACGCACGGATCTAGAAAAGGTAATAAAATTCGAACGGATTGTTATAAATTTGATGGTGTTAACGATGGTTCTAGGGTGAGTATCGTATATCAAAAGAAAGAGGGTGAAGAGAGGGATAAAATGGTGGTGTTTGTTTTGTTGGGGGGTCGATAAGAAGGCGGTGGTGGCCGGAAATAAGGTCGGCGGCGGCTAGGGTTATGGTGTGGGGAAGAAATGTGTTTTGAGAGAGAGAGAGAATGGAAAAATAGTGAGTGTTTGTGTGTGTGTAAAAACCGGACCAACACACACCCCTATATCTTTTTATTATTATTTTTTTTCTTCCTTTTAGTTAATAATAATAATAATAATAATAATAATAATAATAATAGTAATAATAATAATATTATTACGGTGGAGCGGGTAACGCGGGTAATTGTAAAAACATGTGGCCCGGACCCGAACTCATTTCAAAATTTCAATATCTCTCGAGAACATCTCGTAACCGATTAAAAATATAGCCGGACTCGTAAGACGAATCACAAAATGTCGTTAGGTAATCCTAGTGCCAAAGTCAACGTAGTACCAAGTGAGAATTCAAATATACATCACCGATCATATAATCAAAAATGAATTATGAACATAATTCACGAATTCCATAACGTCATTAATAAGTCTTACAAGTTCGTTGTGAAATGAAAATTTCAAGTAAAAATTATAAACGAACTTAAATTGTAATGCGGGTTTTTAAAATAGCTCCCTAAACTGCTGGTTGTCACACTAAATGATCTTCATGATCTCCCAAGTCAGTTGCACCTCCGGGTATGTGCGCCAGGACATGGTAATCACTAAATATAGTTAGCAGCAGATAATCAAAACTGATAATATTATAAATATACATCATATATTTATAGACAATTTTAAACCATCACCTGATGATATACTGGTAAGTCACCTAAACTCCTCAAATAAGATATAGGGTTCAAACATAACCATGTACACGTTTTGAGGTGCCAGAGCAGTGGTTGGAAACGGTCACGGGGATACCCTAGGCCGCTTACATCTCAGTCAAAGACTCCCTTCGCCAGATCTTTTAGTAATTATCTCAAGAACCTACAATTTATACCTCGATTTTATTTTATAACTGAAGTACCATCCGTGAGCATGACTCGGACATCTAACATATCTGATCCGGTAAATTAACACAATCATCACTATTACTGCAATGTCCATTCAATTTCCTCCAGTACAGCAGCTTCCTACCTGTATATATTTACCAATTTTTTTAAGCTATAAGGGGGTGTTTAGCATTGCAGTTGAAGGTGAGTTCACAGAGTTATTTTATGGAGGAATAACCCAAGCTTTCTATTTCTCTAAAGAGTTGACTGAGTAACCACCTCTAATACTTCCTTGATGGTGATAGATGCAAGAGAACCAGCCATGGTTACATGGGTTGTGTGTCTGATGTAAGGGAACCAGCCATGGTTACAGCACAGCAGTACTTTGAGTTCTCGAATCCCTTCCCATAAGGTTCGGTATTCAATTCTTTTTTTAGCATACGTTCAACAGACAAAAACTTCTTCACAGGAGACCTTTTTTCTTGTCTCTTTTACAGACTCTTTGCTAATATCAAGTTCAAGCATCAACTTGCACTTTTCACAAGGTATGCAACTCTAGTGTTCTTGCGCTTGTACGAGTCCTTTTTTAGCTTTATCGAAGTCTTGAATCTTCCTAATAAATTCTTTTGATTTTATTTTTATTTTTAAAGAATAGCTTGAATGGATATAGGTCAAACAATTTGTTAGTTTGTTAAATATGAATTTATATATTCATTATTTTGTAACTATGTTATTTCCTCAACAGTCTAATCTCATGAGTGATATGATTTAAGTAATATGATGCACTAAATACATTTTGCAACTTTCAACCCGTTTGACTTATATCCATTCAAGCTATTCTTTCTAAAAAAATTAGGAAGAATTTATACGAAGATTCAAGACTTCAATAAAGCTAAAAAAGGACTCGTATAAGCGCAAGAACACTATAGTCACATATCTTGTGAAAAGTGCAAGTTGATGCTTGAACTTGATATGAGCAAAGAGTCCATAAAACACACAAGAAAAAATGGTCTCCTTGTAAGAGAGACTATGAAATAAGTTTATGTCTATTGAACTTATGCTAAAAGAGCAATTGAATACCAAAACTTATGGGAAGCGACCTGAGAACTCAAAGTACCATTGCAAATGTTGGGAGCATACTTGTCGTCTTTCTTTGTAAAGTTTACTTAGTGAAAAAAGTAACCAGCTACATCAAACTTTTTTTTACCCGCTCCATAAAGAAAAACTAGTTAAAACATGTCAAATGAATTGCACAGATTGATCAAGAATTTTAAGTGGGTCGAATTATATCATTTCAAATAAATATGTATGCGAACCAATTATTTACCTTTTTAAATAATTCTAGAGTCTCACTCGATAATATTAGCGCATGCGTCTAAGTGGCTATAAGCATTTCTTTGGAAATATTAAAGTTACAATCCCTAGAAAGACAAAAAAGAAACAAGATAACGGCATATTAGGATACCATCAATAAAAGTATGTCGGGCACGTCTATGACTCAAAAAGATAACATTAATACCTGTCATCCTCTATATATGCCACCCAACATATGATGTAAATAAGTTCTACAATGTGTGTTCCATGAACAACTTTGATTTCTTTATTCACACCAAGCTTTAATAGCGTAGGCAACGTCGTTGGAGGTTCTGATGAGGGAAAGGAGCTCAAGCTAATTACCAAACATATGTTCTCCAAAAACACCTTACAAGCCGCCCTTTTTCCATTTTCATACATGTGTTTTTGTAAAGTGTTTTTGGAGAACATATATTTTGTAATTAGCTTGAGCTCCATTCCCTCATCAGAACCTCCAATGACGTTGCCTATGTTACTAAAGCTTGGTGAATAAATAAATCAAAGTTGTTCATGGAACACACATTGGAGAACTTATTTACATCATATGTTGGGTGGCATACACATAGGATGAAAGGTATTAGTGTTATCTTTTTGAGTCATAGACGTGTCTCACATACTTTTTTCGGTATCCTAATCTCTGTCACTATCTTTTTTGTTTTTTATTTTTCTAAGGACCGTGACTTCTATATTTCCAAAGAAATGCTTATAGCCACTTTGAGGCATGCGCTAATATTATCGAGTGAGACTCCAGAATTATTTAAAAAGGTAAATTATTCTTTCGAAGTAGTGATTGCATGTCTTTGGCTAACATAATTGACAACAACAAACACATATAAGTTATCATTGTCCTAAATGTGTATTAATACAAATAAAGTGTTATATTAAGTAACGATTCTAACTTGCATGCAAAGAGTTGTTCAAAAGTTTTCTTTAGATTGATAACATTTTTTTTATCATCCTCATCTATGATTTTGTGTATGACTTTAGTCTCGCTAGTTAAACAAAGTACGGCCCTCATTGTAGAGATCTCGAGTGAAGAATCCCTTGTGCTATTCCTCTGCACAATAGGAATAATGGCAACAAATAAGAAATGGAATATTACCACATCTTGTTTTTGCTCATTCCACCCGACTTTCATACTATATGTATTGTTTGATCTGTTTTTACAAAATTATTATGTGAGTGTATGTCGCCATGTACTATTTCATTGTTATGCAAATGCATTATCTCTCCGACTATGTCCTTGTTGACAAATGTGTGTGCGCGTCCACACACATTAATTTTTCAGCAAGGACATAGTTCGAGGGATAATACGTCTACATGACAATGAAATAGTAGACGGCGGCATACGCACACATAACATTTTGGTAAAAACGTATCAAACAATTCATATAGTAACAAAGTCGGTGGAATGAGCAAATGCAAGATATGGAAATATTTCATTCTCATTTGTTATGATTATTCAATTTGCATAGAGGAGCAAGCGATTGTTCACTCGGGATCTCTACAATATGAGCCGTACTATTTTAACTAGCGAGACTAAAGGCATACACAAAATCCCAGATAATGACGATGAAAAATGTTTTTTAATCTAAAGAAAAGTTCAAGGCCGATATGGCTACACCCTTTAAGACAAATCGGCTTGTTCATGATCTCGTTGAACAACTCTTAACCCTGGTAAACCAAGACCACCTAACCCAGAAACATTTGGTGCTCTCGTACCAGACCACCTAATAATATTCAACATTCAATTAGCCCATAATAACTCTTGTTATCAGAATAAATAAGTAATAAAAAGGAGCGCTGGGTTCGCTTAATGTTTTAAGAAATTGGAATGTGTCACGTGTTTGTTTTACCTGTAGTAGTGTTAGGAAGTGGGTTAGAATTAGAAGGTGGAGTTGTTTCAGTCCCAGAAAACAGGTTCTGGGCTACTTCCAGCATGTCCTTCCAGTCTATCACCAAGTGGACTGTGTGATCTGCCTGGAGGCCTACATGACATCAAAGAAATATATATCATTGCAAAGGTGCCTGGTGATTTTACTAAATAAATGAAAAGAAGAATTCATTGCATAAATCTAGATATGGTATTGATTAGGAGGGTATCGGGATTCAAGAACTAGCATATAAATATTAGGAATACCTGCTAGTTAATGCACATAACATAATAACGAATTAAACATTGGAATCGCAATGTGTAACCAGGCCAAAAATCTCCAATATGCACTGGACTATCATAACAATATACTAAGACCCTAGAACACCACAGCAAAGTAAATTCACATAATCATACAGTACGTTAATTAGATCAAGCTTCCAACTATTACTACCTCCGTCCCAAATTTATTGTACCCTATTGACTTTTTCGGTCTTTACTTTTCAATTTTGATTTTAAATATTTTTGTTTATATTACATAATACTTGATACTATGAACGGATTGAGTTTAAAATGTATTTTCATTTGGTATAATTCTTATCCAAAATTATATAACACAAACAAAAATATTTATAGTCAAAGTTGAGAAAGAAAGACCGAAAAAGTCAATAGGGGATAATAAATTTGGGACGGAGGGAGTAATTAACTTATAATGCATGCACAACTCCATATAAAAACAATCATCATCATATATAAAAAAATATATATTATATACGTACCATAGCTATCTAGGGTTTGCTCATCCTTCAAAACTAATCATTCCTCTATGAATCAACTTGTTCTCATTAGCTGCAGGAGCAACACAGTTTTGAGCAAATAAATTCTAACCGAAAACATGTCCCCGTTTGAACAAAACCCTAATACTAGGATCGAAACCCTTCACGATATTTTATAAGGGACCAGTTTACGAATATTTTGTGTTTGAGATGGATAGCTTACATCGAATGAGGGAGGGTATATATATACACACGTGAGGCGGTTGTGAATGGGTTGGGTTGGGTTGGGTGTTTGAACTTCGAACACTTATGTCTGGGAGAGGGCTTAGCTTAACCTTTTAAAATAAGTTTTCTATTCTCTCTTATGGCTTAAAATAAGTTTCTTTCTCATACAGGCTTAAGAAAGTTTCTACAAACTCTCGAGCGTATTGAAAGAGGTTTATAAAACTTCTAGTTAGTCAAATTACTTAAATATCTTTCAAAATATAATGAATTATTATGCAAAAACCGAAAATATATCTGTATTTTATTTTATTTTACATTAATAAGCTTCAGCTTTAATTAATTCACCAAACAGCTTTATAAACGTATAATTAAGCTACAGCTTCCCGATTATAATATAAGCTCAAGCGCCCCATCTCCATCCCATTTCAATATATATAATATTGAAAATCCTACACACATGTGTATTATACTCTTCATGCAAAACTTCACGATACACTTTGTCTTTATCGAATTTATTGGCAAGCTTTACTTACACCTTTATGTTGTTGCGTGAAATCCCTCTAGACAACGCCAAATAAAATATCCATGAGAAAATACCGACTTTGGTAGACAAACACCAACATTGGGAATCATCCTTCCTTATGCCTTATTTATAGTCATGGCAAAATTAAGGCGAACACGAAATTATTTTCTTTTCAACTTAAACGGGAACATGTCACTTTCAGACAAAGATATAATATAAAGTCCCTTCTTTCTAATCTCACAATTATATAATATAAAACATCTCTTGTAAAATTAATAAAACAAATTGATTTTTAATTGGCAAATGAGATAGTTCAATTTAAAATCAAACCTCTTCATTAGTTAATTAAAAATCAAAATTGGCTTCAATTTGGTCAAACATATCTAAATTTTATCCAGCAAAACAAATATGTGTAAGAAAGTATGTGTCAATTTTATAAAAGGAAAAAACTAAAAAAGAAGGGGTTAATAAATAAAACTTTGGTTATTATTTTAAATAAATTATTTTGACTTGAGTAAACTTATCATTTTTATTTTTAATAATTTTATAAATTTAATAAATACCCTCTAGATTTTATAATTTTATTTATTTAAAAAAAACTATACATTTTGTTATTAAATTAATAGACATTACTATTATTATATATTAAATTAACATATATGCGCATAATTATAAATAATGAAATAAAAGCATGAACTATCGTGATACGAAAAAGTATTATTTTACTAATTAAATTAATAGACATTACTATTATTATATATTAAATTAACATATATGCGCATAATTATAAATAATGAAATAAAAGCATGAACTATCGTGATACGCAAAAGTATTATTTTACTAATGGCGTTTAGTAACGACTCATATTATCCATTTTATAAGTTACGAATAAATGAAAATAGATCTACCTAATTAAATAAAAATATAGTTAGAATATATTTTTCATAAATATGAAGTCTCGTAATTAATTTCCTAAATAGAAATATATTGGAATACAAGGCATTCAGAACCCGTGCTACGCACAAACTTGGTACCTAATTAGTATTTTCGCGTAATGTTTGTATGTTTGTTGATCATTGAAAGGAATTAGTTTATGTTTTCGTAAATATAACAATTTTGATGAGTTTATAGTTTATTAGTTATTGTATCCCACACCCATTTCAGTCCCCAAACTGACCCATTTTAGCTCCTACTTCAGCCCCATTTCATTACCCAAACATACCCACTTCAGCCCCCATTTCATCACCCAAAACACATCCACTTCAGCCCCCATTTCACCACTCAAACGCACCCAATTTGGCCCCACTTTAGCCCCAATCCCACACCCATTTTCTTTGCTTCATTCAAGGCTGTCGATTCTTTTAGAGTGACTAATGTGCCTAATGTTATGTATTCAACATAATAACAGATTATTACTACAATGAAAACACAACAATATGCGTATACAAAATATTGAAAACAATATTTAGACCATGTGAAGTTGATCCACTGTCGGTCTTAGTTTGTAAAGAATGAACTTCATGATCATTCTCTAAATAATCTTCATGATCTCCCAAGTCAGTTGCACCTCCGGATATGTGCGCCAGGACATAGTAATCACTAAATATAGTTAGCAGCAGATTATCAAAACTGATAATATTACAAATATACATCGTATATACATAGACAATTTTTAACCATCACCTGATGATATACTGGTAAGTCACCTAAACTCCTCAAATAAGATATAGGGTTCAAACCTAACCATGTACACGTTTTGAGGTGCCAGAGCAGTGGTTGGAAACGGTCACGGGGATACCCCAGTTAGGCCGCTTACATCTCAGTCAAAGACTCACTTCGCCAGATCTTTTAGTAATTATCTCAAGAACCTACAATTTATACCTCAATTTTATTTTATAACTGAAGTACCATCCGTGAGCATGACTCCGACATCCGGTAAATTAACACAATCATCACTATTACAGCAATGTCCATTCAATTTCCTCCAGTACAGCAGCTTCCTACCTGTATATATTTACCAATTTTTTTAAGCTATAAGGGGGTGTTTAGCATTGCAGTTGAAGGTGAGTTCACTGAGTTATTTTATGGAGGAATAGCCCAAGCTTTCTATTTCTCTAAAGAGTTGACTGAGTAACCACCTCTAATACAAAAGCTGCTTTTCCTTGATGGTGATAGATGCAAGAGAACCAGCCATGGTTACATGGGTTGTGTGTCTGATGTAAGGGAACCAGCCATGGTTACAGCACAGCAGTACTTTGAGTTCTCGAATCCCTTCCCATAAGGTTCGGTATTCAATTCTTTTTTTAGCATAAGTTCAACAGACAAAACCTTTTCACAGGAGACTTTTTTTCTTGTCTCTTTTACAGACTCTTTGCTAATATCAAGTTCAAGCATCAACTTGCACTTTTCACAAGGTATGCAACTCTAGTGTTCTTGCGCTTGTACGAGTCCTTTTTTAGCTTTATCGAAGTCTTGAATCTTCCTAATAAATTCTTTTGATTTTATTTTTATTTTTAAAGAATAGCTTGAATGGATATAGGTCAAACAATTTGTTAGTTTGTCACATATATATATTCATTATTTTGTAACTATGTTATTTCCTCAACAATCTAATCTCATGAGTGATATGATTTAAGTAATATGATGCAGTAAATACATTTTGCAACTTTCAACCCGTTTGACTTATATCCATTCAAGCTATTCTTTCTAAAAAAATTAGGAAGAATTTATACGAAGATTCAAGACTTCAATAAAGCTAAAAAAGGACTCGTATAAGCGCAAGAACACTATAGTCACATATCTTGTGAAAAGTGCAAGTTGATGCTTGAACTTGATATGAGCAAAGAGTCCATAAAACAGACAAGAAAAAATGGTCTCCTTGTAAGAGAGACTATGAAATAAGTTTATGTCTATTGAACTTATGCTAAAAGAGCAATTGAATACCGAAACTTATGGAAAGCGACCTGAGAACTCAAAGTACCATTGCAAATGTTGGGAGCATACTTGTCGTCTTTCTTTGTAAAGTTTACTTAGTGAAAAAAGTAACCAGCTACATCAAACTTTTTTTTTACCCGCTCCATAAAGAAAAACTAGTTAAAACATGTCAAATGAATCGCACATATTGATCAAGAATTTTAAGTGGGTCGAATTATATCATTTCAAATAAATATATATGCGAACCAATTATTTACCTTTTTAAATAATTCCGGAGTCTCACTCAATAATATTAGCGCATGCGTCTAAGTGGCTATAAGCATTTCTTTGGAAATATAAAAGTCACGACCAAAAAGAAACAAGATAACGGCATATTAGGATGCCATCAATAAAAGTATGTCGGGCACGTCTATGACTAAAAAAGATAACACTAATACCTGTCATCCTCTATATATGCCACCCAACATATGATGTAAATAAGTTCTACAATGTGTGTTCCATGAACAACTTTGATTTCTTTATTCACACCAAGCTTTAATAGCATAGGCAACGTCGTTGGAGGTTCTGATGAGGGAAAGGAGCTCAAGCTAATTACCAAACATATGTTCTCCAAAAACACCTTACAAGCCGCCCTTTTTCCATTTTCATACATGTGTTTTTGTAAAGTGTTTTTGGAGAACATATATTTGGTAATTAGCTTGAGCTCCATTCCCTCATCAGAACCTGTTGCCTATGTTACTAAAGCTTGGTGTGAATAAATAAATCAAAGTTGTTCATGGAACACACATTGGAGAACTTATTTACATCATATGTTGGGTGGCATACACATAGGATGAAAGGTATTAGTGTTATCTTTTTGAGTCATAGACGTGTCTGGCATACTTTTTTTGGTATCCTAATCTCTGTCATTATCTTTTTTGTTTTTTGTTTTTCTAAGGACCGTGACTTCTATATTTCCAAAGAAATGCTTATAGCCACTTTGAGGCATGCGCTAATATTATCGAGTGAGACTCCAGAATTATTTAAAAAAGGTAAATTATTCGTTCGCAGTAGTGATTGCATGTCTTTGGCTAACATAATTGACGCCAACAAACACATATAAGTTATCATTGTCCTAAATGTGTATTAATACAAATAAAGTGTTATATTAAGTAACGATTCTAACTTGCATGCAAAGAGTTGTTCTTCTTTAGATTGATAACATTTTTTTATCATCCTCATCTATGTTTTTGTGTATGACTTTAGTTTCGCTAGTTAAAAAAAGTACGGCCCTCATTGTAGAGATTTCGAGTGAAGAATCCCTTGTGCTATTCCTCTACACAATAGGAATAATGGCAACAAATAAGAAATGGAATATTACCATATCGTGCTTTTGCTCATTCCACCCGACTTTCATACTATATGAATTGTTTGATATGTTTTTACAAAATTATTATGTATGTGTATGCTGCCATGTACTATTTCATTGTTATGCAGATGCATTATCTCTCCGACTATGTCCTTGTTGACAAATGTGTGTGCGTGCGCATACATTAATTTGTCAGCAAGTACATAGTTCGAGGGATAATACGTCTACATGACAATGAAATAGTACACGGCGGCATACGAACACATAACATTTTGGTAAAAACGTATCAAACAATTCATATAGTACCAAAGTCGGGTGGAATGAGCAAATGCAAGATATGGAAATATTTCATTCTCATTTGTTATGATTATTCAATTTGCATAGAGGAGTAAGGGATTGTTCACTCGGGATCTCTACAATATGGGCCGTACTATTTTAACTAGCGAGACTAAAGGCATACACAAAATCCCAGATAATGACGATGAAAAATGTTTATCAATCTAAAGAAAAGTTCAAGGGCGATATGGCTACACCCTTTAAAACAAATCGGCTTGTTCATGATCTCGTTGAACAACTCTTAACCCTGGTAAACCAAGACCACCTAACCCAGAAACATTTGGTGCTCTCGTACCAGACCACCTAATAATATTCAACATTCAATTAGCCCATAATAACTCTCTTGTTATCAGAATAAATAAGTAATAAAAAGGAGCGCTGGGTTCGCTTAATGTTTTAAGAAATTGGAATGTGTCACGTGTTTGGTTTACCTGTAGTAGTGTTAGGAAGTGGGTTCTGGGCTACTTCCAGCATGTCCTTCCAGTCTATCACCAAGTGGACTGTGTGATCTGCCTGGAGTGAAAAGAAGAATTGCATAAATCTAGATATATATGGTATCGGGATTCAAGAACTAGCATATATTATCAATATTAGGAATACCTGCTAGTTAATGCAGGTAACATAATAACGAATTAAACATTGGAATCGCAATTTGTAACCAGGCCAAAAATCTCCAACATGCACTAGACTATATCAATATATCATAACAATATACTAAGACCCTAGAACACCAACAATTATAGCAAAGTAAATTCACATAATCATACAGTACGTTAATTAGTGTTGGATGTTGTATTCGCCCAGATCAGGGTAGAGATAATCAATAGACCTAGCTACGTACCATTTAAGGTTACCGGATATCACTTGGAATCGTGTTATCACTTTCCAAAGTAAACTATTCGACCCTAATGCCTGGGTATCACGAATATCTACTTGGGATAAGACCAAATGTTGTTAGTGATTTAGGCACAAATCAATAACCCTTCGTGTTTAAGTGTTGTGTGTTTTCTGTGTCTCTATCATGCATGATTGATTTACCTATTTATAGGTAATATTACTCAACCCTAATCAATGGAATTAAGAGTGATTAACGGCCCATTAATCCCACTTAATTTGCCTCCATAATTATAGGAATTAGTGGTTACATGACCAATTAAACGTGGTCATTAATGCAGTTGTAACTGCCTATTGAATAGGTCAAAGCAGTTACAAACCAAGTTTGAATTCAGTCCAGTGAGTTCGTTATGCTCACTGATGAGCTAGTCCCTGAGGACATCAACTCCCTGATGAGATCCTTCAGCCTGAGCTGAACTCATCAACCTGATGAATACCATTCAGTCCAGAGTATCACTCCCTGAAAGAGTGAACTCACTGAACTTCATCATACACTGAAAACACTTAACCACTATCTGAGTCAGGTTGTTCAGGGACCTGATGGGTGTACACTCCGTACCTCCTGACCCATTACCAGGTGTGAACCAATCCCACAAGTGCACTAAATTTTCCAACAATCCTCCCCAAATTTAGTTCACTACCTTTGCATGAAAATAACCATAATACAAAACAAGTGCATAAACGAAAATGTCCTGAGGATTGAATTTCCATCTTAGTAAATTACACGTTCAAATATTCGAGAATCAGGGTGTTCTAAGAATTGAACCCTTCAACCCATTTGAATACCTGAAGATAAAATACACACAAGTTTTCCAACACTTAAACACTCCTGACACTATACAAGCCATGTGTCCATATCCAATTCATAAATGTTGTAAAAGCTAAAAGTCCATAGCTTCCTGAAGCGGCAAAACTTCAACATTCACATAGGTGGTTCCTCTTTATTCATGCTCCTGCCAAGCCCTTTTTCAAAGAAAATTAACCATTAAGAAGTATAGACTTCATCCTCCTTTCAGCAGGTTCCAAGCACAAACCTTGGGATGTTTGTAAAACATGTGCTTCAGTACACTGAATGTTCAGCTTTCCACATTGAACTCAGCTCCCAAGTTTCCTCAGGAGGGAGTTGGGTGTCCTAGCATTCAGTGACTAAGTTGGACTTTTAAACCCATCCCTTTAGCAGACTTTATAACCAAGTCTCTAGCCAGACCCTTCGTCAAGTGATCAGCTAAGTTCTGTTGAGATCTTACAAACTCTATAGATACCACCCCATTCATGATAAGCTCACGAATCTGGCTATAAGCCTTAGCCAATGTAGCTGCACTATCACAACGGATAGAAATAGGTGCTATAGGTTTAGGCCACAATGGAATCTCAAGAAGCAAGTTTCTCAACCATTCAGCTTCTTTACCAGCAGCTGCTAGAGCCACAAATTCAGATTCCATTGTTGAACTGGTGATACAAGTTTGCTTCTTGGATGCCCAAGAAATTGCACCTCCACCAAGTAGGAATACCCAGCCACTGGTAGACGAATTGTCTTCAGTGTTACTGATCCAACTTGCATCAGTGTAACCTTCCAACACTGAAGGATAACCAGTATATGAGAGACTATAATCCATAGTTCTCTTCAAATACTTCAGTACCCTCTGAATTGCTTGCCAGTGCTGAGCACTAGGATTACTAGTATACCTGCTCAGTTTACCCACAGCAAAAGCAATGTCAGGCCTTGTACAAGTCATGGCATACATCAGGCAGCCAATCACCCTGGAATACTCAAGTTGAGATACAGCTTTGCCATTGTTCAGCATAAGCTTCTCAGTGGTATCCATGGGAGTACTCACTGGAGTACAATCAAAGCAATTAAATTTCTTCAGTACCTTCTCAATGTAATGAGACTGAGAAATTGATATACCATTGCTTTCATGTTTAATCCTTATACCAAGGATAACATCAGCCTCCCCCATGTCCTTCATGGAGAACCTTGATGACAAAAATTCCTTTGTCAGGTCAACTTGATTTTGGTCAGTGCCAAAGATCAACATGTCATCAACATATAGGCAAATGATGACTCCTTTACCAAAATCATCAAATTTGCTATATACACATTTGTCAGCTTGGTTAAGAACATAACCATTAGACAAAACCACTTCATCAAATTTTTGATGCCATTGCTTAGGTGCCTGTTTCAGTCCATATAAAGACTTAATCAGTTTGCACACCTTGTTTTCATTGCCAGGCAAGATGAAGCCCTGAGGTTGGTTCATATAAACCTCCTCATCCAATTCACCATTCAAGAAAGCTGTCTTCACATCCATCTGATGAATAATCAGATTGTGAATTGATGCCAAAGCAATCAGCAGTCTTATGGTACTGATACGTGCCACAGGGGCATAAGTATCAAAGTAGTCTATCCCTGACTTTTGTTTAAAGCCCTGAATGACTAGTCTAGCCTTGAACTTTTCAATAGTTCCATCTACCTTCATTTTCCTTTTGAAAATCCATTTGCAACCAAGAGGTTTGCAACCTGGTGGTAGATCAACCAACACCCAAGTGTTGTTCCCCATGATGGAGTCAATCTCATCATTTATTGCTTCTTTCCAGAAAGCAACATCCTGGGACTTCATTGCTTCTTCAAATGTTTTGGGATCATCCTCAACAATGAAGCAATAGGAATATTGGTCAAAGACCTCATTCCTTGTACCTTCAATTAAGTATAATTGAAACTCAGGTCCAAATGATTTTGGAGTCCTGACCCTTTTGCTCTTCATGAGCTCAGGTTCAGGTTGTTGAACCACAACCTCATCAGGGGCCTGAGATGATGAATCATCAAAGACCTCTGATACACCATTGTCATCAGTTCCATTTGGAATCCTGAGACTTGGTCTAGGGACTGATGAAAATCTATTCTCATCAAAGAGTGCATCCCTTGATTCAATTATTGAGTTAATTGAAACATATTCATTAGGTTCAATAACATAGAACCTATACGCCTTGGAATGCTCAGCATATCCAACAAAGATGCAATCAATGCCTCTTTCACCCAAAGTTTTTAACTTTGGATCAGGGAGTCTTACAACTGCCCTACAACCCCAGACCCTGAGATAATTCAGGTTGGGTTTCGTTTTAGTCCAGAGTTCATAAGGGGTAACCTTGTTCCTTTTGTTGGGAACCCTATTAAGTAAATAGCAAGCTGTTAACATAGCTTCACCCCAGAACCCTTCACTCAGTCCTGAATAGGACAACATGGAATTAACCATCTCCTTCAGTACCCTGTTCTTCCTTTCAGAGATACCATTTTGTTGAGGAGTATAGGGAGCAGTCGTTTCATGGATTATACCAACAGACTGAAAGTACAGAGTATCCATGTACTCACCTCCCCTATCAGTCCTTAATCTTTTGATCAGGGACCCAAGTTGCAACTCAACTTCAGTTTTAAATACTTTGAATTTATCTAATGCTTCATCCTTGGTATGTAACAGATAGACATAACAAAACCTAGAAGCATCATCAATAAATGTCACAAAGTACTTCTTGTTCCCCAAAGAGGGAGTGGCATGCAAATCACACAGGTCACTATGTATTAGCTCCAAGAGCTCAGTCTCACGTTTTACACCCTGAAAAGGTTTCTTAGTTATTTTGGTCAACATGCAAGTCTTACACTTTTCAGTGTCCATGTCAAATGCTGGGATTAACCCATCCTTAGACATATCTTGCATCCTTTTATAATGTACATGGCCAAGTCTAGCATGCCACAGGGTAGAGTCATTCAGTTTAGAGGTTGACATAAAGGCTGATTTAACAATGTCAGTGACAACATTCAGCCTGAACATTTGATTACACAAATAGCCAAAACCAATAAACACACCATGTTTAGACAAAATAAATTTATCAGATTCGATAACTTGTTTATATCCATGATTATTCAAAACACTACTTGCAACCAAGTTCTTCCTTATATCAGGAACATGAATAACATTAAACAAAGTTACAATCTTTCCAGAACTAAAACTAAGATCTACACAACCACGACCATGCACCAAGGCTGTTGACTCATTTCCCATGTGAAGAATAGATCCATCATTCAGTGACTCATAAGTCTTGAACCAGCATCTATCTTTGCACACATGAACAGTTGCTCCAGAGTCAACCCACCACGCAACATCATCATCCTGCACATAGTTAGATTCAGATACATATGTAACATAATAAACCTGAAGAGATTCATTAAACATATTCTGACCTTTCAGTGAGTTGGCTGAACCACCACTCCCTGAACCACTAGTGCCTGAACCATTGGTTTTACCACCAACCTTAACACCTTTGCAATCCCTTTTAATGTGACCAGATTTGCCACATTTCCAACAAGTAGGTGTTGCTTTCTTGTTAGGATCAGCCCTTGTGTTGTCCTGATGTTTACGTTTGCCTTTGTTGTCATTGTACCTGGTGGAATTGTTATGTTCCACCATATTGACAACATGTGCACCAGTAGCATTGCTACTCTTTGGCTTGTCATTATCCTGCGCCCTGAGGGAATCCTCAATACGCAGATGACTACCCAACTGAACAAGTGTCAGTTCTTCCTTCTTATGTTTCAAGGCATGCTTGAAATCTTTCCAAGAAGGAGGGAGTTTGTCAATGATACAAGAGACTGAAATAGCCTCATCCATGTTCATTTTATGTTGTGTAAACCTTCCAAGTATTCCAAGAAGTTCATTGTATTGTTCCATGACTGGTCTTGAATCAGTCATTTTGTAATTTGTGAAATTACTCACAAGAAACTTCTTACTTGAAGCATCCTCAGCCATATATTTGGCATCCAAGGAATCCCAAAGTTCTTTGGAAGATTCAACGTTCTGATAAATGTCAAAGAGAGAATCAGACATACCATTTAGGATTAAACCTCTGCAAACATAGTCATCATTTTCCCATTTGCTCCTTTTCCTTATCTGCTCCACAGTAGCATCATCCCCATGATCCTCAGGAATGGCAGTGCTAAGAACATACACCACATTCATGCTTGATAGCAAGAAGTGCATCTTCTTTTGCCATCTTCTGAAATCAACACCTTCAAACTTATCCAATTTGGAAAAGTTAGCAGCCATATGCCTCATAGCAGCAGCCATTGATTATCACAAAATAGTTTACTTTGATTGTTGGATGTTGTATTCGCCCAGATCAGGGTAGAGATAATCAATAGACCTAGCTACGTACCATTTAAGGTTACCGGATATCACTTGGAATCGTGTTATCACTTTCCAAAGTAAACTATTCGACCCTAATGCCTGGGTATCACGAATATCTACTTGGGATAAGACCAAATGTTGTTAGTGATTTAGGCACAAATCAATAACCCTTCGTGTTTAAGTGTTGTGTGTTTTCTGTGTCTCTATCATGCATGATTGATTTACCTATTTATAGGTAATATTACTCAACCCTAATCAATGGAATTAAGAGTGATTAACGGCCCATTAATCCCACTTAATTTTCCTCCATAATTATAGGAATTAGTGGTTACATGACCAATTAAACGTGGTCATTAATGCAGTTGTAACTGCCTATTGAATAGGTCAAAGCAGTTACAAACCAAGTTTGAATTCAGTCCAGTGAGTTCGTTATGCTCACTGATGAGCTAGTCCCTGAGGACATCAACTCCCTGATGAGATCCTTCAGCCTGAGCTGAACTCATCAACCTGATGAATACCATTCAGTCCAGAGTATCACTCCCTGAAAGAGTGAACTCACTGAACTTCATCATACACTGAAAACACTTAACCACTATCTGAGTCAGGTTGTTCAGGGACCTGATGGGTGTACACTCCGTACCTCCTGACCCATTACCAGGTGTGAACCAATCCCACAAGTGCACTAAATTTTCCAACAATTAGATCAAGTTTCCTACTATTAATTAACTTATAATGCATGCACAACGTACTCCATATAAAAACAATCATCATCATATATAAAAAAATATATATTATATACGTACCATAGCTATCTAGGGTTTGATCATCCTTCAAAATTAATCATTCCTCTATTAATCAACTTGTTCTCATTAGCAGGAGCTAGCAACACAGTTTTGAGCAAATAAATCCTAACGGAAAACATGTCCCGTTTGAACATATTATGTTTAGGTTAATCTCACCCATCAATTAATTAGAACAAAACCCTAATACTACGATCGAAACCCTTCACGATATTTTATAAGGGACCGGTTTACGAATATTTTGTGTTTGAGATGGATAGCTTATGAATGAGGGAGGGTATATATATATACACACGTGAGGCGGTTGTGAATGGGTTGGGTGTTTGAACTTCGAACACTTATATTTGGGAGAGGGCTTAGCTTAACCTTTTAAAAATAAGTTTTCTATTCTCTCTTATGGCTTAAAATAAGTTTCTTTCTCATACAGGCTTAAGAACGTTTCTATAAAAACTCGAGCGTATTGAAAGAGGTTTATAAAATTTTTAGCTAATCAAATTACTTAAATACCTTTTAAAATATAATGAATTATCACGCAAAATTTAAAAATATATTTGAATTTAGTTTGATGTATTTTTATTTGATTTTATATTAATGAGCTTAAGATTTAATTAATTTGCCAAACTGCTTTATAAAAGTATAAGCTACAGCTTCCCGATTATAATATAAACTCAAGCTCCCCATCTCCAGCTTATTTTCAATATATATAATATTGAAAATCCTACACATATGTGTATTATACTCTTCATGCAAAACTTCATGATACACTTTGTCTTTATTGAATTTATTGGCAAGCTTTACTTACACCTTTGTGTTGTTGCGTGAAATCCCTCTAGACAACGCCAAATAAAGTTATCCATGAGAAAATAACGACTTTGGTAGACAAACACCAACATTGGGAATCATCCGTCCTTATGCCTTGTTTATAGTCATGGCAAAACTAAGGCAAACACGAAATTATTTTCTTTTCAACTTAAACGGGAATATGTCAGTTTCTGACAAAGATATAATATAAAGTCCCTTCCTTCTAATCTTACAATTATATAATATAAAACATCTCTAGTAAAATTAATAAAACAAATTGATTTTCAATTGGCAAATGAGATAGCTCAATTTAAAATCAAGCCTTTTGATTAGTTAATTAAAAATCAAAATTGGCTTCAATTTGGTCAAACATATCTAAATTTCATCCAGCAAAATAAATATGTATAAGAAAATATGTGTCGATTTTATAAAGAAAAAATCTGAAAAGGAAGGGATTAATAAATAAAATTTTAGTTCTTAAATTTTAAATAAATTATGTTGGCTTGAGTAAACATATCATTTTTATTTTTAATAATTTTATAATTTAATAAATACCCTCTAGATTTAATAATTTTATTTATTTAAAAAAAAACTATACATTTTTGTTGTTAATAGACATTACTATCATTATATATTAAATTAACATATATGCAGATAATTATAAATAGCGCAATAAAAGCATGAACTATTGTGATACGCAAAAGTGTTATTTTACTAATGGCTTTTAATAACGACCCATGTTATCCATTTTATAAGTTTAACTCGTGTGTATACGGGTTTCTAAATTAAATACGGCTAAAATTATTATTAACATAAATATAAATATTAAAATGAAGGCACGATGACAGGGAGTTACTGAGAGATTATGCGATATTATGCATATAGCAGCTACACATATACTTACTCTTTAAAGTTTAAATAAGGATATCCAAAAAGATATTTTTTTAAAGGTCATTAAGTGTTATTAATCACGCATAATGTATAAAATATGATATTAATAGTTAAATTTAAACAATATCAACCTCAACAGTCATCACTATGCGAGTTAAATAAAATCAAATTATTCGTCCAACAAAAAACTATATAAAATAAATCGTCCTTATAGTTTGGCCAAATTACAGATTTAGTCCTTTACCCAAAGTGAAATAAAGAAAAAAAGAAAATGAGGGCATTTTAGTCATTTTATTTTGGGCAAGGACGAAAATAAACCCAAACTTCTCATAAGGAGGTCGCCTGTAATTTCGAAACCATAAAGACGAAATCTTCAATTAGCCAAACCACAAGGATGATTTTAGCAATTTAGTGTTATAGAAAAATCTTATTCCCTCCATCCCAAATTAACAAATCATGTTTCCTTTTCAATACCAATTTAATTATCCAAAATTAATAATAGACAGAGAAGTTTGATCGAGCTTACCATGTTACTCTTACTTGAAATTGTTATTACAAACTTTAAATATTATATTAATTACAGTAATTGTTTACTTGTAAAAAGTTATTCTGATAAAAGGTATGAAATAAAAAATAGTAATTATTTTGTTTTTAAACTCTTAAACAATGTGTTTTTTTGTCGGAGAACTACTATTTGTTTTTAAAAATAGTAATTTTTTTTTTTTTTTAAACTGTTAAACAATGTGTTTTTTTGTCGGAAAACAATTATTTTAAGATGGAGGGAGCATTTAACAGTTCTGTATATGCACCCGGACAGGCATACTATTCCAAAATAAAATTTTACTTGATATAAATTTACATCCCGGACAAATTATATTATTAAAATCAGATAAGATAAATTTGTAAGAACAAATGATTAAAATTTGTTTATTGTAACTTATATATCAAAACACAGTAAGTAATATTTATGTCAAAGCTCCGTGTGTGAAGTTAAGATAATAACTGATATAGTTCTTATGTAGAAGCTATGTTCTTGTAGGATGGTGTAGTATGTGATTTATACCACAGGTTTAAATAAAATGGTGAATCAGTAGTGACATGTTTTTCTGATTTCAATATGGGAATTGATTTGCATACTTTCAAAAATGATCGGGACACTTTATTTGTGCATTAAATACTTGTACATTATTAATACTTGTCATCTTTCTTTGTAAAGTTTACTTAGTAAACTTATGGGAAGCGACCTGAGAGCTCAAAGTACCATTGCAAATGTTGGGAGCATACTTGTCATCTTTCTTTGTAAAGTTTACTTAGTGAAAAAAGTAACCAACTACATCAAACTTTTTTTTACCCGCTCCATAAAGAAAAACTAGTTAAAACATGTCAAATGAATTGCACATATTGATCAAGAATTTTAAGTGGGTCGAATTATATCATTTCAAATAAATATATATGCGAACCAATTATTTACCTTTTTAAATAATTCCGGAGTCTCACTCGATAATATTAATTAGCGCATGCGTCTAAGTGGCTATAAGCATTTCATTGGAAATATAAAAGTCACAATCCCTAGAAAGACAAAAAAGAAACAAGATAACGGCATATTAGGATACCATCAATAAAAGTATGTCGGGCACGTCTATGACTCAAAAAAATAACACTAATACCTGTCATCCTCTATATATGCCACCCAACATATGATGTAAATAAGTTCTACAATGTGTGTTCCATGAACAACTTTGATTTCTTTATTCACACCAAGCTTTAATAGCATAGGCAACGTCGTTGGAGGTTCTGATGAGGGAAAGGAGCTCAAGCTAATTACCAAACATATGTTCTCCAAAAACACCTTACAAGCCGCCCTTTTTCTATTTTCATACATGTGTTTTTGTAAAGTGTTTTTGGAGAACATATATTTTGTAATTAGCTTGAGCTCCATTACCTCATCAGAACCTCCAACGACGTTGCCTATGTTACTAAAGCTTGGTGTGAATAAATAAATCAAAGTTGTTCATGGAACACACATTGGAGAACTTATTTACATCATATGTTGGGTGGCATACACATAGGATGAAAGGTATTAGTGTTATCTTTTTGAGTCATAGACGTGTCTGACATACTTTTTTTGGTACCCTAATCTCTGTCATTATCTTTTTTGTTTTTTGTTTTTCTAAGGACCGTGACTTCTATATTTCCAAAGAAATGCTTATAGCCACTTTGAGGCATGCGCTAATATTATCGAGTGAGACTCCAGAATTATTTAAAAAGGTAAATTATTCTTTCGCAGTAGTGATTGCATGTCTTTGGCTAACATAATTGACAACAACAAACACATATAAGTTATCATTGTCCTAAATGTGTATTAATACAAATAAAGTGTTATATAAAGTAACGATTCTAACTTGCATGCAAAGAGTTGTTCAAAAGTTTTCTTTAGATAAAATAACATTTTTTTTTATCATCCTCATCTATGATTTTGTGTATGACTTTAGTCTCGCTAGTTAAAAAAAGTACGGCCCTCATTGTAGAGATCTCGAGTGAAGAATCCCTTGTGCTCTTCCTCTACACAATAGGAATAATGGCACCAAATAAGAAATGGAATATTACCACATCTTGCTTTTGCTCATTCCACCCGACTTTCATAATATATGTATTGTTTGATCTGTTTTTACAAAATTATTATGTGAGTGTATGCCGCCATGTACTATTTCATTGTTATGCAAATGCATTATCTCTCCGACTATGTCCTTGTTGACAAATGTGTGTGTGCGTCCGCACACATTAATTTGTCAGCAAGGACATAGTTTGAGGGATAATACGTCTACATGACAATGGAATAGTAGACGGCGGCATACACACACATAACATTTTGGTAAAAACGTATCAAACAATTCATATAGTACCAAAGTCGGTGGAATGAGCAAATGCAAGATATGGAAATATTTTATTCTCATTTGTTATGATTATTCAATTTGCATAGAGGAGTAAGGGATTGTTCACTCGGGATCTCTACAATATGGGCCGTACTATTTTAACTAGCGAGACTAAAGGCATACACAAAATCCCAGATAATGACGATGAAAAATGTTTATCAATCTAAAGAAAAGTTAAAGGGCGATATGGCTACACCCTTTAAAACAAATCGGCCTGTTCATGATCTCGTTGAACAACTCTTAACCCTGGTAAACCAAGACCACCTAACCCAGAAACATTTGGTGCTCTCGTACCAGACCACCTAATAATATTCAACATTCAATTAGCCCATAATAACTCTTGTTATCAGAATAAATAAGTAATAAAAAGGAGCGCTGGGTTCGCTTAATGTTTTAAGAAATTGGAATGTGTCACGTGGGTTTACATGTAGTAGTGTTAGGAAGTGGGTTCTGGGCTACTTCCAGCATGTCCTTCCAGTCTATCACCAAGTGGACTGTGTGATTGCCTGGAGTGAAAAGAAGAATTGCATAAATCTAGATATATATGGTATCGGGATTCAAGAACTAGCATATCAATATTAGGAATACCTGCTAGTTAATGCACATAACATAATAACGAATTAAACATTGGAATCGCAATTTGTAACCAGGCCAAAAATCTCCAATATGCACTAGCCTATATCAATATATCATAACATGCAATATACTAAGACCCTAGAACACCAACAATTATAGAAAAGTAAATTCACATAATCATACAGTACGTTAATTAGATCAAGTTTCCTACTATTAATTAACTTATAATGCATGCACAACTCCATATAAAAACAATCATCATCATATATAAAAAAATATATATTATATACGTACCATAGCTATCTATGAATCAACTTTTCTCATTAGCAGGAGCTACAGTTTTGAGCAAACAAATCCTAACCTAAAACATGTCCCCGTTTGAACAAAACCCTAATACTAGGATCGAAACCCTTCACGATATTTTATAAGGGACCAGTTTACGATTATTTTGTGTTTGAGATGGATAGCTTACGAATGAGTGAGGGAATATATATACACACGTGAGGCGGTTGTGAATGGGTTGGGTTGGGTTGGGTGTTTGAACTTCGAACACTTATATCTGGGAGAGGGCTTAGCTTAACCTTTTAAAATAAGTTTTCTATTCTCTCTTATGGCTTAAAATAAGTTTCTTTCTCATACAGGCTTAAGAAAAAGTTTCTATAAAAACTCGAGCGTATTGAAAGAGGTTTATAAAACTTCTAACTAGTCAAATTACTTAAATACCTATCAAAATATAATGAATTATCACGCAAAAACTGAAAATATATCTAAATTTAGTTTGATGTATTTTTATTTGATTTTACATTAATAAGTTTCGGCTTTAATTAATTCGTCAAATAACTTTATAAAAGTATAAGCTACACCTTCCCGATTATAATATAAGCTCAAGCTCCCCATCTCCAGCCCATTTTCAATATATATAATATTGAAAATCCTACACACATGTGTATTATACTCTTCATGCAAAACTTCACGATACACTTCGTCTTTAATTATCGAATTTGTTGGCAAGCTTTACTTACACCTTTGTGTTGTTGCGTGAAATCCCTCTAGACAACGCCAAATAAAGTTATTCATGAGAAAATACCGACTTTGGTAGACAAACACCAACATTGGGAATCATGTGTCCTTATGCCTTATTTATAGTCATGACAAAACTAAAGCGAACACGAAATTATTTTCTTTTCAACTTAAACGGGAATATGTCAGTTTCTGACAAAGATATAATATAAAGTCCCTTCTTTCTAATCTTACAATTATATAATATAAAACATCTCTAGTAAAATTAATAAAACAAATTGATTTTTAATTGGCAAATGAGATAGCTCAATTTAAAATCAAGCCTTTGGATTAGTTAATTAAAAATCAAAATTGGCTTCAATTTGGTCAAACATATCTAAATTTTATCCAGCAAAATAAATATGTATAAGAAAATATGTGTCGATTTTAAAAAAAAAAATAAAAAAAAATAAAAAAAATAAAAAAAACTTAAAAGGAAGGGATTAATAAATAAAACTTTAGTTCTTAAATTTTAAATAAATTATGTTGACTTGAGTAAACTTATCATTTTTATTTTTAATAATTTTATAATTTAATAAATACCCTCTAGATTTAATAATTTTATTTATTTAAAAAAAAACTATACATTTTTGTTGTTAATAGACATTACTATCATTATATATTAAATTAACATATATGCAGATAATTATAAATAGCCCAATAAAAGCATGAACTATTGTGATACACAAAAGTGTTATTTTTTTAATGGCTTTTAATAACGACTCATGTTTTCCATTTTATAAGTTTAACCCATGTGTATATGGGTTTCTAAATTAAATATGGCTAAAATTATTATTAACATAAATATAAATATTAAAATGAAGGCACGATGACAGGGAGTTACTGAGAGATTATGCGATAATATGCATATAGCAGCGACACAGATACTTACTCTTTAAAGTTTAAATAAGGATATCCAAAAAAACTTTTTTTTAAGGTCATTAAGTGTTATTAATCACGCATAATGTATAAAATATGATATTAATAGTTAAATTTAAACAATATCAACCTCAACAGTCATCACTATGCGAGTTAAATAAAATCAAATTATTCGTCCAACAAAAAACTATATAAAATAAATCGTCCTTATAGTTTGACCAAATTTCAGATTTAGTCCTTTGCCCAAAGTGAAATAAAGTAAAAAAGAAAATGAGGGCATTTTAGTCATTTTATTTTGGGCAAGGACGAAAATGAACCAAAAGTTTTCTCATAAGCAGGTCGCCTGTAATTTCGAAACCATAAAGACGAAATCTTCAATTAGCCAAACCACAAGGATGATTTTAGCAATTTAGTGTTATAGAAAAATCTTATTCCCTCCGTCCCAAATTAATAAATCATGTTTCCTTTTCAATACCAATTTAATTATCCAAAATTAATAATAGATAGAGAAATTTGATCGAGTTTACCATGTTACTCTTACTTGAAATTGTTATTACAAACTTTAAATAATATATTAATTACAGTAATTATTTAAGTGTAAAAAGTTATTCTGATAAAAGGTATGAAATAAAAAATAGTAATTATTTTGTTTTTAAACTCTTAAACAATGTGTTTTTTTGTCGGAGAACAACTATTTGTTTTTAAAAATAGTAATTATTTTGCTTTTAAATTGTCAAACAATGTGTTTTTTGTCGGAGAACAATTATTTTAAGATGGAGGGAGCATTTAACAGTTCTGTATATGCACCCGGATAGGCATACTATTCCAAAATAAAATTTTACTTGATATAAATTTACATCCCGGACAAATTATATTATTAAAATCAGATAAGATAAATTTGTAAGAACAAATGATTAAAATTAGTTTATTTTAACTTATATATCAAAACACAGTAAGTAATATTTATGTCATAGCTCTGTGTGTGAAGTTAAGATAATAACTGATATAGTTCTTATGTAGAAGCTATGTTCTTGTAGGATGGTGTAGTATGTGATTTATACCACAGGTTTAAATAGAATGGTGAATCAGTAGTGACATGTTTTTCTGATTTCAATATGGGAATTGATTTGCACACTTTCAAAAATGATTGGGACACTTTATTTGTGCATTAAATACTTGTACATTATTAATACTGTGCTTCAACTGTTTGTACATATGAGTGTCTCAATAACATTTTTGAGTGTGCAAATCACATCCCTTTCAATTTACATTCTAATAAGTTATGCCTTGTTGAGATTCCCCTTCAATCATTCACGCCCATGGTACCAAGTAACCCTTTTTACTCTCGATATCAATACGACATTCAAAAAGCCCTTCATATACGTGATATAATCATATACGATGCATCCCTCATGCTCCTCATATCATCAAACACTTGATCATAAGAAAGCTATTCCACAACCCTCGAGGTTAGCTCTTGTGACATCCCCATACTGTGGTACCAGTCTCTATACAACATTGAAAGATTCATATCCATTATTCCATAGTATTTGGTAAAACCAACCCTTTAGGATTCTACAAGAGCCGATACAATCATTGTCAAAGTTGAAAACGCAATCCTAAACCGGATTCATTTCCTTCAAGCAAACCAAACGATGCTTCTTGTAAACGAACTGCTAAGCTAAAACCATATGCACAACCAAATCCATGACACTCAAATAAGGCATAATCCAACACTACCCTCAAGTTGTGCCTTGTTAAGATTCCTCGTCAACCATTTACGACCATGGTAACGAGTAACCCTTTTTACACTCAATATCAATACACCATTCAAAAAGCTCCCCATACCAAATATAATCATACAAGATGCATTCCCTATGCTCCTCATATCACCAGGCACTTGATTATAAAAATGCTCTTCAAATAAG
This sequence comes from Artemisia argyi, assembly GCA_030686995.1. Classification (NCBI taxonomy): domain Eukaryota; kingdom Viridiplantae; phylum Streptophyta; class Magnoliopsida; order Asterales; family Asteraceae; genus Artemisia; species Artemisia argyi. Next base: position 214,568,561 of record CM060676.1, on the reverse strand, counting down.
ACGTTTGGCGATTGGGATGATGATATTCTCATAGAATGAGATGACGGTGAAGATGGTTAGGCCTTGGAAGAATCAAGAGATACAGGTGGGATTCGGAAATTGGTGGAACCTATATAAAGGTTTAAGGTTTTGGCTTAATTGGTGAAGATGGAGTGGAACAGGGGTATGACTATGGCATATATTAGGCAAGAAATCCATATTAGGAGCATGCCGATGAGGAGATTGACTTGCTCCACCTCATTTACAGTGCATAGTCTCCACTTGTGTATTTTGTCTAACTAATCGTGAGTTATGTCCATCACTGTTACCTTGTCCAAAGAACTGTCAATTAATTGTAGGAAATTTCAGATATATGAATTCATAAGTATTATTTTATATACATTGTTCTTATGATGTAAATTCAGTGATTTGTGATACGACTAATTCTTTAAAAATCTCTTAAACTTTTTATATTAACCAGACAAAATTTTAATCCAAAGTGGTTTATTTTATGTTTTCACTTTAAATCTGACAGAGACATGAGACGCCCCTGATCTGGCTTCGTTTTATATCAATGAAATATGAAAAAGCGATTCAGGGTTCTTTGTGATCACTTCTTTTCCTTTTTTTCTTGTTTTGTTAAGCAATGCTTATTGTTTAAGAGTGCACGGTGTAGGCCGTTTTAGCCATTTATGCTCCATAGGCGCCCTCGCCATCCCAACAACGAGTTCTTTCTTGTTTTGTTTCTTATTTCTTCTTTTAATCTTTAATTGGGTTTTAGTGTTTGTGTTAGTATTTGTGTTTGCAGGTTTTTAGCACCATGGGTTGCAGGTTTAATGGGTCCTATGGGTTGTAGGTTAAGAAGAGATTATTATATTATTTTTTATTGTAGAATGGACGTTCAATTGCGACCCTAGAAGTTTGTGGTATCAATTAAGACATAGTGAGCAAAACAAGTTCTCTCGCCATGCCATTTCCATGCCATTTTGGTCATGATACGTGTAAGTTGCAAGTAAATTATTTTGCTCGCCATCTTTTTTGCTCTTCATTCCAATTTATAAAATAACCCATATTCTCCTAACACGTGTAAGTGCCAAGCAAAATACTTTGCTCTCAATCTATTTTGCTCGCCATTCCATTTACAAAATGACCCATATTATCCTGCTACTTGTAAGTAGCGGCAAAATACTTTGCTCTCAATCCATTTTGCTCGCCATTCCATTTCCAGTTTGCTGCCTAAGATGAAACAGAAAAATCATCTTGATCGACTGTAATTTATTTTTTTCTTGGTTGTTTGTGGAAGAGGTGAAAAGGTGAGGGAGATGGGTATGTGTAAGTGAAAATTAAATTGATTGGGTGATGTATTTATATCTATTATGAAGATGAAAGTCAAACAAAAAAATAACACAATCACATGTCCATTTAAAGTGTTTGAATTATTTGGGTTTAAAAATGCAAAAGTGATATTTGGTAAATAAATGTGGAGAGCAAAAGGGAGATACGAGCAAACAAATTTGCTTGCAATGTCCTTTTTTTTATTATTAAATAAATGTTCGATTGGTATTATGCGAAGTAGTAAGTAGCGAGCAAACTAGATTGGAGAGCAAATGTATTTGTTGGCCATGTCCATTTTTGTAATGTGAAAAAATAGTGTCGATTTTGGTTATTTGGTTTTATAGGTAGACTTTGGTAATTTTTTTTTCCACTTTAAACATTGTTGCTATATAAGTGTACATTGTTATTTGACAGTTTTTCTAACACCGCTGGTCGTGTGATGTTTACAATGTTAGTCTCTAAGTTATTTTTCTTATGTTTTTAGTCCCTAAAATATATAAATTGGGTTTAAATAATGTAAAAATGAAATGTGTTTGTATTACAGAAAATGAAAAAGAAAATAAAAGTTGGCTCTCACTTATATAGTTGGGGAGCATATTTTTCTGGATTTTTGTTATATAAATGTTATACGGTAAAAGCTTACGTAGCGACGCCTATAACGAGTGCCTATGGCTCAGTGCGGCCACTTCTCTAATAATGTTGAGAAGATACTCTTGCTGTTATTATCATATTCTGAATTAACCATATTAGAGGTTGTTTAAACTAATAACTAATGTTATCTGGGTTACTGTAAACTCATTTCTCTTAACTATGAGAGTCAAGACCCATTGATTAAAAACCTTATATAAAGCTAAGAGCACTTGGTGTTGTGAGTTATAGGGGTGGCTAGTGCTCTATAACGCCGATCGACACCCCATCTTGAGCCATAGGGCCTCGCGTCAACTAGGGGTGTTAACGATCCAAGTCGAGTCGAGTTTTTAGTTAATCGAGCTAGGCTCGCTATTTGTTTACTTCACTCAAGCTCGACTCTAGCTCGTAAAATATTTTTAACGAGGCTCGAACTCATGATCGAGTATATATAATTGGTTCGAGCTCGAGCTCGATACTCGTATATAAATTTATATCATTTTTTCTTTATAATTTTAGAGTCCAAGTTGCTCGTTTATGAGCTTGAGACCGATAGGCTCGTTTATTAACTCGTTTTTTTGCACGAATGAGCTCGTTTAGAAGTTCGAATGTACTTTTCATGAGATAAAATTTGAAGCTTATGACCACAATTTTATACTTTCTAACATAGATAAATATTGACTCGAAACTAGCTACTCAATCAAATAACTACGAACAACCCAAACTTTTTGAGACCTTTTAAGGGTTAGCATATAAAATTAAACATCCAAAATTCCAACTACTTGATGCAATCAATAAGTCCAGGAACAAAAGAAAGAAAGCATTCGTCTAATAAGTCTTAAACAAAAGAAACATCACAAATGCAAAGCAGACTTGTCCAAGAACAAAAGAAATCCTTTTAATAAGTCTTAAACAAAAGAAACGTCACAAATGCAAAGCATAATTTTTCAACAACTGACAAAAGTTGTGTAGCAAACCAAGCTATCGAATAAACATTTGCAGTTTTGCACACTTGCTTCAAGTCATCCAAAAACCAGTTGCAGCCCAAAAATGAAGGACCCGTTCACTTGCATTCCATATCCACGAGAAGCTGCAACAATAGAAATTCATTCCATGTTAAGAGAAAAGCTTAACATGAATACACTTCAGAAAATATATCAAATGACTAAACTAACCAAACTTTCATATATCAGGGATATTGAACAAAAATATCTTGTGTTTTTTTTCTTCCTGAAATACAATAAATAAGTTAATTAGTGGCATTATAAAATAAATTAAAGCTTGAAATATTAAAATACATACCTTGTTTTTCTTTTTGACACCATGTACTTGTGAAGAGTTCGTAAATGTTAGTGTTTTCATAGTGCTGGTCTAGTTTTCAAAACCCAATACAACGTTTTGAAATATGGAAGGTCTATCCTTAGCAGCTTAGTTGCTATGCTTGATAGGCTCGTTCGACTCGTTCGATTGTTCGGTTTGTTCGCTCATTCGACTTGACATTATTAAACGAGTTTTCGAACGACCCGAGCCAAATATTTAATTTTTTAGCTTGGCTCAGGAAGCTAATCAAACACTAGAACAATGTCCGAGATCGACCCGAGTTCGAATCTTATCAAAATCGAGTTGAGCTAAACGAGCTCAAACTCGAGTAGCTCGCTAATTCCTCAACTTGTCAACACCCCTAGCGTCAACTAGTCGTGTCATACGACTTTTTTTTTGTTTGATTTCTTGTGTGTTTCTCATTGTTTTATTAAGTGTTAGATTTATTGGATCACAGTAATCTGAGAGTCGTGTAAACACTTTCAGATCGAAGTATTTCGATGGTTCTATCGAAATCTTTAATCGGATAAAACTCAGATTGTTTGAACCGAGAATGTGTTTTGATTGTTATGAAAAAACCAGAACCAGAAAAGAATGAATTATGATTTATGACCAATAAACCAAACTCAGTTGTAACTGCCCATAGCAGTTATTTAACCGCCCCTTGGACCCTGCTACCAGGGGCTGCCGCCCCTGGAACCCCGCTACCGAGGGCGCTGCCCCCGGACCCCCGTGATTCGGGGCGATAATCACAATAACGACATACAAGTGTGCACTCCGCACAATCCCGACTTGTTGAACATTTATTATGATTATACATTGGTCAACTAAGTCAATCCATTACACTTAAATCATATTGGTGATGTAAAATCACCAACATTAAGTGTGGGCAAGGGGTGTCTTATAAAAAGATGATAACACTTTTTGCTATAAAACGAGACTTATGGCTCATGGGCACCTAGTGCTCCTATGGTGCTAAAATTTCTATATATAGATATGCTGAAAACGTAATTGTTCCGTTTTGAATTGCTTAGAGGCTGCAACTTTATGTTTGTAGTAGTGAATTAAAAAGTTAGATCCAATAATTAAAAAAAAAAAAGAGAGTAAACTGCAAATTCGTATTTGTGGTTTGGCGAAATTACATGTTTCGTCCCCATCTTTTTAAAAGTGCTAGAATCGTCCCTGTGGTAAGTTACAAGTGCAATTTTGGTCTTTGGTCAAAGTAAAATGACTAAATTACCCTTGTCTTCTTACTATTTAGTATTTACTAATAAAATAGAGAGATGGACATTTTAGTCATTTTATTTTGGCTAAAGACGAGAATTGCACTCGTAAATTTCACAAGGAAGGTGCCTACACTTTCGAAAAATAAGGACGGACCAAAGACGATTTGTGCAATTTACCCTTATGAAAAATAAAATCAAAGTTTATTGCATTGACCCGGTTTAGATGATGTTTCTTAAATTTGTTTTCAAACTACTAATAAATAGATATTTCGTTGTCTTGAAAAACATGACATTGAATAAATGCATAATCTAATGACAAGATGTAGTAGCTTATATTTGACCATTCAAAACATCTACAAATAATAAAATTCTTAAAGCTAAACATATCTAGTTTTAGTTAATTTATGATACAATAAAAGTATATTTAGGCTTGAATCACTCAAAGTTTGATTATGTTTTAGCTACCCAAATATCCCACAACTAAATATACATCGACATCTTTCGACAATAGTCATCAGGACCATTGTCTACAACTATTGTTAATTCAACGTAATATCATCACACTTTTCATTATTTTTACCTGCAACGACCACCAACTACAATTATCTATTTTTCAAAAAGGAAAACAGAAAAGGATGAAGCCATTGTGTTTTGCCTAGTTTCATGACACGAGCATGCCAATCAAAATCAACTTTGCGGTGAATTTCAACCACAAACCACATTAACACCATTAGAGTGAAGGGTCTATCACTCAAGTCAAAACCCATAAAAGGAAGTCACATCATGCCACATCACCCTTTTTTTCTTTCACTTAAAAAAAAAAAAAAAAAAAAAAAAATCTCCCTATTCATTCAAGCCAAAACTCACTCTTGTGATTCACCATACTTAAACTCAACACAAAATCAATTATAAAAACACACAAATTCCTCTTTTTTCCCAAGCCAGTGGACTTATGTGCTCTTTGGTGCAGGGGAGGGACATAGTGGCTTGTCTTTGGCTCAAACCAAAAGAATGCTAGGTTGGGTTTGGCGTGGGTGGTGCATTACTGCACCCTCTACTCTTAGAATACATATTATATGTGAATAAATGATTAATGTGATTAAATGATACTAGTATAAGAATGCCAGGTTGGTTTGGCGTGGGTGGTCACATGAAAATTTATGGTATTAAAATGTTTTCTATTATCCAAAAAAAAAAAAAAAAAGAAACGATACCAGTAACTATCTATACTACTATATAATGCATTTGGGACTATTCTATAATTAGAAAAGCTTAAAATTTAGACTTTTACTTGCTTATTATGGAAGGATTTCAAAATTAATGAGTTAGGAGGCAGGTTGGTTAGGAGGCAGGTTGGTTGTTCAAACTAAAATTATTTGGCTTAACCATCTCTACTTATAAAGCATGAAGATAACTAAATGTGTAACCGAATAACGCAAAATATAGTCACAGGTACCTGCCGCCGCATTACGCGGGTACCGTTCTAGTTGGTATTAAAATAAATAATGTCTGTCTCATAATAATTATCTCTTTTACAAAAAAAGAAAAAAAAATGAAAGAAAAAAAATAACTTAAAAAAAAACTAAAATTATTACAATTTTCTCTCTTTTATTATTATTTTTTTTAATTTTTTTTAACTAATTAATTAATATTTCTTCTAAAATTTGCAATTAATTTGATAAACTTCATCATTAGTACTAATTAAAGTTAATTATGTGACATTAATAAAAAAAATCACGGCAACCATTTTCACACTTTGGTTTGTATATCTCTATCTCTACTACTTGGTCACATGAAAATTTATGGTATTAAAATGTTTTCTATTATCCAATAAAAGAGAAATGATACTAGTAATTATTGGTATTAAAATAAATAATGTCTGTCTCATAATAATTATCTCTTTTACAAAAAATAAAAAATAAATAATAATAATAATAATAACTTAAAAAAACTAAAATTATTACAGATTTCTCTCTTTTATTATTTTTTTTTAAATTTATTTTTAACTAATTAATTACTGATATTTCTTCTAAAATTTGCAATTAATATGATAAACTTCTATCATTAGTACTAATTAAAGTTAATCATATGACATTAATAAAAGATCACGGCAACCATTTTCACACTTTGGTTTGTATATCTCTATCTCTACTACTTGGTCACATGAAAATTTATGGTATTAAAATGTTTTCTATTATCCAATAAAAGAGAAATGATACTAGTAATTATTGGTATTAAAATAAATAATGTCCGTCTCATAATAATTATCTCTTTTACAAAAAATAAAAAATAAATAAATAATAATAATAATAATAATAATAATAACTTAAAAAAACTAAAATTATTACAGATTTCTCTCTTTTATTATTTTTTTTTAAATTTATTTTTAACTAATTAATTACTGATATTTCTTCTAAAATTTGCAATTAATATGATAAACTTCTATCATTAGTACTAATTAAAGTTAATCATATGACATTAATAAAAGATCACGGCAACCATTTTCACACTTTGGTTTGTATATCTCTATCTCTACTACTTGGTCACATGAAAATTTATGGTATTAAAATGTTTTCTATTATCCAATAAAAGAGAAATGATACTAGTAATTATTGGTATTAAAATAAATAATGTCTGTCTCATAATAATTATCTCTTTTACAAAAAATAAAAAATAAATAAATAATAATAATAATAATAATAATAATAATAATAATAATAATAACTTAAAAAAACTAAAATTATTACAGATTTCTCTCTTTTATTATTTTTTTTAAAATTTATTTTTAACTAATTAATTAATATTTCTTCTAAAATTTGCAATTAATATGATAAACTTCATCATTAGTACTAATTAAAGTTAATCATATGACATCAATAAAAAAATCACGGCAACCATTTTCACACTTTGGTTTGTATATCTCTATCTCTACTCGGTCCAGTCTTTCTTCCTTGTCGACAAAAAACAAAACAGAGATCCAAACACTCCCCTTACCTACTACATTCAGATCTCATCACAACTTGATTCATTAAGCCATGGATGAGTAAGTCTAATTATTAATTCTTTCATTATATTTTCACAAATTGATTGATGTATTTATGAAAACAAACTGCTTGCAGGGAGAATGAAGTGGAGCTGTTGCAGAGGTACAGAAGAGACAGAAAGATTTTATTGAACTACTTGCTGTCTGGTACTTTGATTAAGAAAGTTGTCATGCCACCTGGCGCTGTTTCATTGGATGATGTTGATCTTGATCAAGTTAGTGTTGATTTTGTTCTCAATTCTGTCAAGAAAGGTACCTACTCTTTTTCTTTCTTTTTTTTTTTTTTTTTTTTTTTTTGTAATTTATTACTGCTCAAGATTTGTATTTTAGACCTGCATTTAGTAAAAAGTTCGATACTTTTCGCTTAAACTTTAAGTTTAGTTAGAACCATTATCGTGTTTGCAAGATATAGTAGTTATCCCGCAAACATTTAGCTCGGATGAGGTTGAGACAAAATGCGGTTTTTGAAAAAGGAGGTTGAGATTTGCTTTTTAAAAACGCAAACCCAAATGCCATCTAAGGCTTAGTTTGGAAAGTAGCATAGCATGCCCGAGAAGAAATAAAAATGTGGGTTTTTGAAATAACGGGGTATTGGAAGTTTTTGTTATTAGTATGGTTTTGTGTTACGTGGATTGAGATTTTCATTAGTTTGTGGTGTTGAATAACAATGCAGGTGAAATGCTTGAGCTTTCGGAAGCTATTAGAGATTATCATGATAGTACTGGATTCCCTCATATGGTAAGATCCAAACTTTAATGTCGCTTGTTATTAGAAGAAAATAGGGCGGTATATGTGTATTTTGAGCCTTAAGCTAGCTGCTATGAAAGATGTTATAAGGAGTAGATACTAGATAGTTGACTTAAGAAACTTAAATGCTCACATGAGTTGTGGCAGTGGTGGTGTTTGCAGGATTGACCACGGAATTGTGGCGATTCAGTGTCTCGTATCGCTTTATATTGATAGATAACACCTGTATTTACTTTTAGCTGAAGCATCTTCCAATCCAGCTTCTTAAATTACACTCGTTTATCGCCAGATCAAATATATATTTTGTGTCCCAATTGAAAACATTAACTGATCCTACGTGCATATCAGTTGAAACATTTAGTTACTAGATAGCTGTCTAAATCAGCCTTGATAACATAATCTTTTGATAGATATACACCATAACGGAAGTGACAAAAGTGTCTTTAATAGACGTTCTAACTTCTTAATTGAAGTAATTTTTTTTGAAAATTATCTATATTACATATGATTTTGTGTTGCTTCGGGAGTTGAGATCAATTTAGCTTATAGATTTTCCCAGGAACAAAGATTGCAGTTAGTAGAAGGCATTCCGAATTGATCTTTTCTGCAGTTTTGATTTCCTGGGAGAAATATGTTGGTGCAATTGTTGCTACGAATCCTTGAATCTTGCATCATCTTTCTTTTTGGTTTATTATCTATATAAATTGTTTTTTCTGCATCATGAAGAATGCAGAGACTGAAGGCGAGTTCTTTCTGGCCACCAACCCTGAATCATCAGGCTCACCTCCAAGGAGGGCTCCGCCAGTGGTTCCCTTCGAGGTACCCTCGCGCATTACACAAGACGTACCGCCAAATCCCTTTGAGGAAGAAGAAGAGGATGAACCGGACGCGGTGTTAAATTCACAATCTGTCTCAGGGCAAGATCGGAATTTAACTGTTGATGACATTGATGATTTTGAGGACGATGATGATTTAGAGGAACTCACTACTCGTAGGTATTCAAGGAGAACCATAAATGATACTGCTGATCTTGTTGTGGGGTTGCCTTCATTTGCAACAGGTAACTACATATTCGGAGAAATTTTGTCAGTCTGAACTCAGAAGTAACCTTTCTCTGTATCTGATTTCATGATACAGAGTTATTGACTATAAAGCTGTTTCGTTTGTTAAATTTTGGACCTTTGGGTGTAAAGAAGTTATATGCTAAACTTGTTTAAAATTGTGGATTTGGTCATTTTCAGGTATAACCGATGATGATCTCCGTGAAACTGCCTACGAAATTCTATTGGCTGCTGCTGGGGCTTCAGGGTATTTTTTTTCCGTGTTCCATTTTCCTGTGCTTGGTCCTCTCAGAAGCCTGGTCCTGAGTTTTATGTAATTATTGTCTAAACAGGGGCCTTATTGCACCATCAAAGGAAAAGAAGAAAGAAAAGAAATCCAGACTGCTGAAGAAGCTTGGACGGAGTAAGAGTGAACAGGTTACGAATCAGTCCCAACAATCAACTGGTTTGACTGGCCTACTGGAGACAATGCGCATCCAGATGGAGGTACGGGATGGACATTTTCTGCTTAAACTATGCACCGTGTAATGCTATCTAGATATGGGCATGTTTGTAGTCAGTCATCCTTAATAGTTATGAAAAATAATCTATGGGTTAATTAGTTCAAACTAGCAACAAACCATACTAATACATAGATTTGTATGTGTTGTTCCCTTTTGTTGGCATTCTTATACAATCAAGTTTGTGTAGTTCCCTTCAATTAATAGTGATTATTGTAAACATAGATTTCTGAGGCAATGGATTTCAGAACAAGACAAGGGCTAATCAATGCTATGGCCGGCAAAGTGGGGAAAAGAATGGATGCTCTTTTGGTTCCTCTAGAGTTGTTATCTTGTGTTTCTCGAACCGAATTTTCTGACAAGAAAGCTTATATAAGGTGGCAAAAGAGACAAGTGAGTCCCTTCTCTTCCTTGACTTATCCTTCATCTATAGCCAATTTGGTTTCGTTGCCTTATCTTATTGTTCATGGATTGGTAGAAGTTCTCTATGACTTTATATGATTTTCATGTAAGATGTTTCCAAAATTGTGTTAGTTCAGTTAAATATGTTGGAGGAAGGGCTTGTGAATCATCCTGTTGTGGGATTTGGAGAATCTGGACGCAAAGCAAGCGAAATGAGGATTCTATTGGCAAGAATTGAAGAATCCGAGGTTAGTTTTGCACTATTTGTTTTTCTTTTTTTTTATATGATCTTCTCATGAAATTGAGTTTCACTTGGTTTCTAGTATAACCACCACCAAATGGCCTAGTGGTAAGGTCCTTGGTTTCCTCACAAGAGGTCAAGGGTTCAAACCTCGCTAGGTGTGTACATTTGGGGGTGGCCAGGGAAGGGCTGGAAACGGTCCCGGGATTAACCTGGTGAGGCCACGTACATGTACATCTGAGTCAAACAGGGAAAACCTCATCCATTTACTTAGTTTCTAGTAATTTCTCTTAAGGGCCTTTTTTTCATCCCCTAATGTACTGCTAACATAGGCAAAATATACGGGGGAGGTGGCCTTATGCTAGTTTGTCTACATTTATGCGTGAAAAATCTGTAGTTTTGGAGAAAACCTATAGAACAATATGTATTATGAAGCGAAATAAGACAATAGTTAGGGTTTATAGTGCTGGTATACTATTTTATGCTATTACACTTATTACGTTGAATTTGTCTTTTCTCAGTCATTTGCACCTTCTGTGGGTGAACTTCAACGGATAGAAAGTTTGAGATCTCTGAGGGAGATTGCCATTTCACTGGCAGAGAGACCAGCTCGTGGTGACTTAACTGGTGAAGTGTGTCATTGGGCTGACGGGTATCACTTTAATGTCAGACTATATGAAAAACTTCTCAGCAGCATTTTTGATGTTCTAGACGAAGGAAAACTAACAGAGGTTAGCATAGTTAACTCTAGACACCCATTATTATGTTTAAGTGTGTATTATGAAAAAGCAAATATATTATATGAAATATGTTGGTTCAACATCTGTTTTGTACGCAGGAATTGGAAGAAATACTTGAGCTTCTAAAGTCAACCTGGCGTATATTGGGAATAACAGAGACGATTCACCACACCTGCTATGCATGGGTGCTGTTCCGTCAGGTAATCGAAAAACTCTTGTAGTAAAGTTTGCTTGGAATGATGTATGCTTATGCGTCAAAATATTTTCTGCAAATCCATTTTTTAGGATGTCACAATTATTGCCAAATAGGTAGTTCTGTATGTTATTGGGCTAGATGAAGTGTTTGTTATAATATAAGCTGTTATTGTGCAGTTTGTCATGACTAGGGAACATCCACTTCTTAAGTATGCTATTGAACAATTAAATAAAGTACCTTTGAAGGAAGAACGAGGCCAACAGGAGAGAATGCACTTAAAAAGCTTGTATTGCAAAGTTGAAAATGAAGAAGGATCTCAAGAACTAACCTTTCTACAATCCTTCTTAATACCGATTCAGAAGTGGGCGGATAAGCAACTAGCAGATTACCATTTGCACTTTTCTGAGGTTCGTAACCAAATGATATGTGTTTCTTAACTATGGGTCGGTTAATATGAGATTCTGATGCATGCTGAATTTTGTCTATTTGAAACCATTTTTTCGATTTCTGCTGATGTGCAGCTTTTTGAGTTTACTTGCGATACCTGTCTTTTATAAATTATCAAATGTGATCTCTGAATCTCCTATTATAACGTGATGCTTTGACTTATTGGTTGACTTTTTTTATACAGTCATTAGCAATGATGGAGAATGCAGTATCAATTTCGATGTTAGCAAGGAGACTTCTTCAGGAGGAACATGGATCGGTGTGTACTATTCCATTCATCTTAACTCCGTCTCTCTCTCACACACACTTGCAAACATAAATAGAGTTGTAATAGAAGATGTTCATTGTAATGGAAACTAGTGTCTCCAAATGAAAAGTTAGAGAAGTCATATGGTCGAATTAATATCTTATGACTGCCAATTTACATAAAGACACATTATTCTGCCTATTATAGCTACAAAAGATTCACGTGCACTTATCATTTTTTTGTTCATGCAATGCAGCATGTACCTGTGACAGACGGGGATAAGATAGAGTCCTATGTATCATCATCCATCAAAAGTGCGTTTGTAAGGGTGAGTGGTGTTTCTTTTGACTTTGATTATGGTGAATGAGATGCTTTTTGACTTATCTTTTCTCCACCATTTATAATATCAATAATATTGTTATTTGAATCTCATAAGATAGTCCTGTAAATAAAAGACTGTACCTTGCATGAGTTTACATATGTTATTTTGTATCTTCAGTTCAATGAAACATCGATGCTGCTTCTGGAAGCTAAACTAGACTTTACATAATTATTTTCAGCTGACTAGAGCCTATATGTATTTCGTATACTGACGGGAAATAATATATGGCCGCTTCTTGGCTTTTTTCTTTTGCAGATATTGCAGGATGTTGAGACAATGTCCAATGCGACAGATGAGCATCCGCTGGCACTATTAGGAGAAGAGACTAAGAAACTCTTGAAAAGGGATGCAACCGTATTCATGCCTGTCTTATCTCAGTGGAATCCACAAGGGGTTGTTGTTTCAGCATCTCTTCTTCACAAGCTTTATGGAAGCAAATTGGTAAGTTCTTCAACTAGTTAGTGAATGGTCTCTCATATGAATCATTGCTACTGAACTTAATTAATATTGGAATATAGAACTAATTAAATATTTTAAATATGCAGAAACCCTTCCTCAATAGTGTTGAGCAACTTACAGAGGATGTAGTTCTGGTATTCCCGGCTGCTGATAGTTTAGAGGAATATGTTATGGACCTTATCTCATCTTGCGGTGGAGGAGAAGCAGAGTATTCCTTAAAAAAACTTGCTCCATACAAGGTATGATTTTCTGTATATATAAATATATGTTTCAGTAAAGTGCTTACATCAGTATCCGCTTTGTAGAATCTCCTTTTTGTTTTCGTTTAACTGACCTCTTTCTTGTACCAGATTGAAACAATATCTGGAACACTGGTGTTGCGTTGGGTCAATGCACAACTAAGCAGAATATTGGGCTGGGTTGAACGAGCCATTCAACAGGAGGTAACTAGTTAAATGGTTCTCTTGCCACTAACATTTTTTCTGGCTTTTAGGTTTCTTTTCTTACTCTAGAGTGCCCTTCTTTTCTGTATCTATTGCTTTGAGTATCTCAGTTTTGCAATTCTTGTAGTCAGTTGGCTAATGATTTTTTTTAATATTTCAGCGATGGGAACCTGTCTCGATGCAGCAACGCCATGGGAGTTCAATTGTTGAAGTTTATCGCATTGTGGAAGAGGTTTCTAGTAAATTAAATAATCTAGTTTGAGCATCTATTTCCTTATTCCGTTCACTAAAATACATAAATAACATACTTGTAATTGCTATTTTTTCAGACTGTTGATCAATTTTTCGCTCTAAAGATTCCTATGAGGTCTGGAGAAATGAATAGCCTGTTCCGAGGCATTGATAATGCATTTCAAGTATATGCGAAGCATGTTGTTGACAACTTAGGTACACACATTTTCTATTAACCAATATGATAATTTAATCATGACTTAATCAGGTTTTGTGATTAATTGTGAACTTGAATGACCATGCAGCTAACAAGGAAGACATTATCCCCCCTGTGCCGATTTTGACAAGATACAGGAGAGAAAGTGGAATCAAAGCTTTTGTTAAGAAAGAGTCGAATGATTCAAGACTTCCTGATATGAGAAAGTCAAGGGACATCAATGTTATGACAACACAAACACTATGTGTGCAGTTAAACACCCTTTACGTGAGTCGCTACTCTCTTTTCATTTAAACTGTGGCAATATTGTTTTTTAGATATGAGAATCTTGCTTCTGGAATTAAATTTCTTCACTGGTCATGTTCTTTTTGTTTTAAAATATACTATTCATTTGTGTCAGTAACTTAAGATACTTTATACTAGGTTTTATAATTGAATTTCTTTTCTTTTTTGTAAATATAAAAAATAAATAAATGAATAAAAAAAAATAATAATAATAATAATAAAAAAAAAAATTGAAAGGATTACAATTACGCAAGAAATGCATCTAGCTCACTTTATGTCCTATCATTTTCAGTATGGAATTAGTCACCTTAACAAGCTGGAAGACAGCATTTGGGAACGCTGGTCAAAGAAGATGAAACATGGAATAGCCAATAGTACGTATTCTACTTTACTCGTATCTTTCTAAATTTCATTATTCTTTTGGATGTGTCATTGAACCACACTATATTCAGTCAACGGTACTATCTGGTCATAATTGTTAAAATGTACTTCTTGTTAACATATAGACTTGTTAGAACTAATTCGTCAAAGTTTTATCTTGTATTCTCAATAAATATAGATGTTTATTAGATCTAAATGACATACTCATATTTAAGGTTGTATTCTGCAGAAAGGTCTACAGATGATAACTCAAAGAAAGAAAGCTTTGACGGAAGTAGGAAAGACATTAATGCAGCCATTGACCGGATTTGTGAGTTCACAGGCACTAAGATTATTTTCTGGGACCTAAGGGAGCCGTTCATTGAAAACCTATACAGGCCTAGTGTATCTGAGTCCAGGTTGGAAGGACTCATTGAGCCGCTTGATGTGGTATGTTCTGTATAATTTGGTTCAGTGATACTCATGACGTTTCTTCTATCAATTTGAGATCAAGAAAATGTTCACTTAATATGTGCTCTTCTTTCAACTACTACAGGAACTAAATCAATTATGTGATATTATTGTGGAGCAACTTCGAGATCGAATTGTAACGAGCCTCCTTCAGGCATCACTGGTCTGTCTCTTACTTCTACAGTTCTACTTCTTTAAATGTTTTTAATCTTTTGTTTCTTAATATTTCTTTTGCTGTTTTTTAGGATGGTCTATTTAGAGTGTTATTAGATGGAGGTCCATCGCGGTTATTCGTTCCTTCTGATGCTAAATACTTGGAAGAAGATTTAGAGGTTCTAAAGGTATGTTCATCAGGTCCATTCTCGTTATATATTATCTTGCAAACAAATAAATTATTAAAAGCCTAGGATATAGAAAATCAGCAGAATATCTGGTGTTCCATATTGATATAAGCTTTTGCTTGATATTTGTTAGGAATTTTTCATATCTGGTGGAGATGGACTTCCTCGTGGCGTTGTTGAAAATCAAGTATCACGTGTTCGACAGGTGATAAAGCTGCAGGGTTACGAGGTTAGTTTCTTCGACAATTCGCAACCTCTAATAAGTTCATGTACTCCTATCTTATTCGTTCATGTTTGATTCAACGCAGACAAGGGAGCTCATTGACGACTTAAGATCTGCTAGCGCTTCAGACAGAAGCAAGTTGGGTGCTGACACCAAAACACTTCTGAGAATATTGTGCCACAGGAGTGACAACGAGGCGTCTCAATTCCTTAAGAAACAATACAAAATCCCTAAATCTGCTGCTTAGGGTTTTCAATACATTTGGAGGGCTATTCGGTATGTTGTTTTTGTATGAGTTTATGGTTAGAGGAGAACAAATAGCTCTTGCAGTAAGTTAACAACCAAAAAGTTGGCATTAAACCAATGTTATTAATCATGTATCATGTAATTTTTTATTTTTTATTTGCGCAACAATGTATCATGTATCTCGCCCACATTTGTGTTGTAAAGTATGGTTTTTTGGTTCCAAAGATTAGTTGCTATGATATGTTAACATACGTTTGCTGGGTTATGAATATAGTGTAACTTGTTCCTATGAAGTTTATTCAACTATTTGCTGATTTATTATTGTTGGTTCCAAGTTGTATACACGAGTTCTATGGCTTCCTTGTGGAGTGAATGGTACTTTATTATAATTCCATCGAGTCTAATTTTCTCTTTGTGTAATTCATCTATTTCTGCAAATATTAAACAGGAGTATGAAAAACTGAAAACTAATACCAACATAAAGTTACATTTCTAAAAAGATGAAATAGTTTTTGGGTAAAATAAGGGAATATATGCCTCTCTTAGAGAGCACAGTGTAGGTAAAATACAACACGCCACTTTTTTTCTACAATGGCCCCACCATCTTGCATCGGGTCATGGCGCCATTCGTTATCAAGTGTTATTCTTAGGAAGGATGCTTTAGTTATTGGGGTGTTATTGGAGAGATGTTGAAGCGGCGTTGAGGTGGCACACCAATAACAGTTATTTATAGGTGTGATCCTTCACGTAGCTCTCTTAAAAATAATTTAGAGCAAGAATAAACAGATTACAGTTTCAATGCTTTGACCATGGAACTATGGAAGCAATGGAATAATCAGTTTCTAGGTGAATATGAGTGGGAAAGCATGATGTGAAAGAATATTTTTGTTTCATATAAACAATATAAGGATATGATTATATATATGGTATTTGAACTTTTTTTAATTGACAATTGACAAGTTGCTAATAATGTTACTTGTCTTACTAAATTATTATTATTTTGCTTTTCTATTTCGAAGATATGTTTGATAAAAAAAACCAGTTTAACCTATAAAGAACTAGACACGCGATTCATGATAACTCACACCAGTCATAAAACATAAAACATACGAGACGTTAACAATATATCAGCAATACCTTCAACTATATTGGGTGACACCTAGCGACAAAGCAAACAATGTATTGTGTTGGCCCGGGTGTTTTAGAGTGAGCTCGTTCAACAGAAGATCGAGAGCTCAACATCCTTAGCTAACGAGTCAAGCCGAGTCGAGTTTTTAGTAAAAACAAAAAGGGTACATTTGAAATATTGGCAAAACTTAAAGGTAATATCTTTACTTTTTTTAAACAAATGAAAAGACAAGCAACGACATTAACTACCATTAATTTTTTCAACTACCAAAAAAAATATATCTTCCAAAAAGTCCCAAATTTTTAATCAATTAGGTTTTGTTCAGCCAAATTTGACCTAATTCACCAATAATTTTCTACTCTTAAATTTCACAAGTAGACATATTTCATAATTTTTAATTAAAAATATTGCAAGTTTTATACAAAATTATAATAATATTTTGATACATGATCATTATCATTTCCCTCCAAATTTTATTATCTCTATATATTTGATCCTAGACCTTTTACATTGTTGTTATATGGTGCTGATATGCGGTTATTCGTAACGGTAATGAGATATATTTACGTTTTGTTTAGAATTTTTCATATGAATTGTGTGACAAATTTTAAAATGTAGGAAAACATTTGCAGATAAATCGGTTGTTGAGTAAGAATGTCTGAGAGAAAGACGAATCAACGGATAGATTCCGCTCATTTATCAGGTTTTGATTATGACGAGTTCTCATTGTTTTGTGTATGATTTTAGAGTTATAAGTATTTTTATCCATTATGGTTCGACTTTTTGCTACTTAGGCTTGTTTTATAAGTGAAGCAATGTTTGTAGTTTGTTACGTATATACATATGTTAATAATATACACGTAGGATTCTTGATGTTGGTTCCAAGTTTTGAAGTATGTTTAGGCTTACGTGCTTCATTTTGTGGACGTGATTCCTGATTGATGTAGTTATGATTGCAGGAGCTAGCCTATTTGACTTATTACATTTAGAAGAGTGGAGCGACGAGGTAGATGAAGAGACATCATCTGCCAGTACGTTCAATTCTGTTATTATATCTTTTCTACAACTGTTGGAGATTCACTAGTTTTTGAGGATTTTCAGTATGCGTTCCAAAATATATATGTCAGATATGTTATGCATAAGGATTCGGACTATTTCGGAGCCGATAGATATGGATTTTTCTCATTTTGCTCCACCTTTTTTGATTTTACCATGTTCTCTATTGGTTTGTATTGACCCTTTTACTGAACTATCAAACTGTGTATGTGACCGTAAAACTCTACTGAAAACATCTTCATGTGGAAACTGCTAGTAAAGTTATTTTAAGTGTTTATATCTCTGTATAAACAATTGCGATGTGATAAGATATTGATGATACGACATTAAGAATAAAGCAGCAGTTATGTGAAACTAGTATTCTAGTCGGTATAATGTGTTTTAGTTAGTATGACTTTGTATTCCATAGTTTATTTTAGATCAACACTCAAAACCTTCCTCATCGGTTTATTACTGATCCAATATAACTAACTGCTTGGGTTTCATTGCAATATGATACTCTTCACAGGTTCAAAACTGGAAAGATTTTTGTCTGAATCTGGTAACGAGTTATGTGCAGATTGTGGATCACCAAATCCAAAATGGGTGTAAGTGCTACTTAAACCAACTAAAATTTCTATCTCAACGTTTACTACTTACAAGTTACAACCTATCGCATATTGGATTTTGTTTTAACTATTATTGTGTGTGTGTGACTAGATCTGCAAATCTAGGAGCAGTTGTCTGCATCATGTGTTCTGGAGTACACAGAAGTCTCGGAGTGCATATATCAAAGGTGAAATAATCACTATTCGCCTCAATTGCGATATAATTTCAAATTATGTAAAATCAATAACATTAGCAACAAATCTCAATACTTTTGATATACAAACAACGACGACAATACGGGGGAGGCAGGATGTAGACTCACACCCCTACCCTACCCAAGGGTAAAAGGGACAGCATCCGGAGAGACCTCCAGCAAGATTATTGTTAATATCTTTTGACACTATCTACATAATTGTGATCAATTTCTTTCATTTTCTGTCATCACGTTTTCAAGCTATGGAATGTTATGAAACGTTTAAGCTTGAATCAAAATGACTGCAGAGTCCGTATTAACCAATTCTTAACTTGTGGTACAGATATTATCAGTGAATTTAGATGAGTGGACGGAGGAAGATGTTGATAATTTCATAAAACTGGGAGGAAATACTGCAGTAAATTTGAAATATGAACACAGCATTCCAGACAAGTGTAGAAAACCACAACCAGAATCTTCTATAGATGAGCGTACCGATTTTATCAAGTAAATAGAAAACTACAAGTATCATAAGAATGATAATGAAAACTTAACAGATATATTTGATTCCTGAATTTTATTATTTTTCAGGAGAAAATATGTAATGCAACAATTCTTGAACATGGATGAGCAATTGTCTTGCCCCTTCACTCCATCAGCCTTCCACTGCAGCTCAACAGGCTTGAATAATGTAGTTGAAAAGAAGTATATAAACAGCATGCGTCTGCATGGTATCGGCCAAGCATTTATTAACAACAGGAGAAGAAAAGATGCTGAACAGAAGCCTGCAAAGAAAAGTACATCAACGGTAATAACCTTTTGCATTCATTAAAGTAAGATTTGTTGCTCCTGTTACACCAATCAAGAAAATGCTATCACTAACAAGGTTAAGAATTGATTACCTAGATTAGTCGCAAAATGAGTGGTTTGGGTTGTGGGTCTAAAGGGGTGCAGAATATTTGCTTTATGGGGGTCATAACGTGTCCGGTGGAGTCATATTTACTTGACCATTAACACTTGTTGTCCGAAAATTTTGATTTTTTTTTAAATACTTCGTGTGTCAAAGATTTACAGTAAGTTATATTATTTCAGTAATAATCTATTTTTTTTTAATGCTTTGGGAGGTTTCAAGCATTAAAAACACACTTTGGTGATGTTTGGCACTTTGGCCCGTTTGAACCACTTCCTTTTTTATTTTACATATTTGACCCGTTAGCGTTAATATAGCCGGAATCCACCCATAAGTAAGTGGAATTTGTTGGTTTTTTTCTTATGTACTACGAAATTCAAAAATATAGAGCACGTGGAAGTTTTATTCTTATGTACTATCACAGTTTACATCAGAAAACTTATTTGTTTGATGCTCGATATAGGCAGGTATGGTCGAATTTGTTGGTTTTATAAAGGTCAATGTAGTAAAAGGCAGTGACCTTGCTATCCGAGATGTGAGGAGTAGTGATCCTTACGTCATGCTCACATTGGGAAACCAGGTAAGCCGAAAAACCTTAAGAAAGATTGTCTTTTGATGCATAACTATAAGTAGGACAATTTCACGTTGGTGTGAAACTGAGAAGATCTTGTGCTTTGACTGCAGTCAGTGAAGACACGAGTTATCAAGAACAACCTCAATCCTGTCTGGAACGAAAAGTTAATGTTATCAATTCCTGATAACGTTCCACCTTTGATAGTGGTAGGTCAAAATTATGTTTATTTTGTATGATGAAAGGATTTATACTGAAGTGGCTAAGTAGATTATCGAAAAAATATATTTATAGATGGCTATATGGGTGGGTAGGTAACCTGGAAAAACAGGTTTGAGCAACATCGCTAGATTTTAAAACGGGTCAAAATAGACCGGTTTGGGTTGCATACCTGCCAACCTATTGTTGACTTCTTAGAAGTCAAACATATTCACGATTAAACACTTATGTATGTCATGGACAACTTCAGGTCATGACCCATTTCTCTTTTAGTAATTTCGGTTCGAGGGAAAAAAAAAAAAAAACTAATTGACCCATTTCAGATAAGGGAGATGAAAGTATCTTTAACCTGCCACAACTTTTTCTTTGAAGGAAAAAGAAATTTAATTGCAATAAGCAACCGATAAGCTAGAAAATACAAAACACCACGAGCACCAGAACAGTCGGAACTAATAACACCAGTACTATAAAACCTGCCACAACGAGTTTTATCGTATATGCTGGCCTGCTGGCAACATTAATACCCTATTCTAGGAACGATAAAACTAAATCTAATTGGATAATCTTTTTTTTTTTTTTTTTTTTTTTTTTTTTTTTTTTTTTTTTTTTGTATAATGCAGAACGTTTTTGACAAGGATAAGTTTTCAACCGATGATCATATGGGCGAGGCTGAGATTGATATCCAACCCTTAGTCTGTGCTGCAAAATCTTTGGAGAATATCAATGGCAGCGAGCCATCAACGCCACTCGAAAGAAGGCCAGAAGGAAAAGACAAAGATAGCCTTGTCAATAATGGTATGATCACCCTCGCGGAAGGGAAGGCTAAGCAAGAGATTGCTATAAAACTTCAAAACGTTGAAAGCGGCGAACTGCATATTGAGATTGAATGTGTGCCTCTATCACAATAGAATATTTACAAGAAGTCATACAACGGACTCCATGGATATATCATGATTATGAAGGGTTGTCGAAATAGAATAAAGGTAAATTGATATAGCTTTTGCTACTTAAAGATTGACTTTGTTTCCTTTAGGCATGTTTTGATGTGTATTTGTTGCGAAAGGGTTGACTTTGGGGTCGGTTGAGTGATTAGGGCGATCGATGTTCTTGTGTATGTAATGTTCATGTGTGTGTAGGACATTTTCGTCGTACTTGTGAAGTAAATATGCCACTTTAAATCATACAGTTTCATTCTTCTTGCCATTTTTTCTTACACACATTCAACAAAAGGATACACTGAATCGACAGGTATAAACTCATACTATTGAGCTACAGACTATTTGATACTATCTATTAACTTGATTCAGCGTAAGTGTTCTATATTATGTATCTATCACCTAATCTACAACCTCCATTATACGAATCTTGTCAAGAGAACCACCTTTCAAACAAGTATAAATCGAAGAACGAAACTCGTATGAGTTATGTGATGAGGGTGTAACGTCAACCCATTCTTTGTCAACCAACTCCACATAGTCGTTTGGCCTCAAAACAGCATTAAAGAGCAACCCATTGATCCGCTTTGTCAGTTGTGTTGCAAAATTCATAGAAAATACCATGTAGAAATCATCATCGATACCATTGATGCCATCGAAGGTTTTTATTCCAACATGAGCTTCACTTGATTCCACCAACCCAAGTAGATTCTCCCCACCAACATATTTCTGATCAACGCTAGAAATCTGCAAAACAGTGTAATAATTTTCAGATGATCGACAGACAAGAATTACACATCACTTTGCATATTAGAATGAAATTGACATGCTTGTGAGAATCTAAGGAAAAAAAATTAAAATCCAAATATCGCATTTGTCTATTTTTTAAACTAAATCATAGATTATCAACTATTTGTCATTAAAAAAGTGACATTGTAACCTAATTGGATGATTGAAATGTTTCTAGTAATCTAATTATGAGAAGGAATAGGTGTGCAAGTGAAAATAAAAACATAAAACCTCATAGACCAGGAAAACCTCATAGACCAGGAAAATAAGTTCAAGGACACATGTTTTACCTCGATATACTCGACACCCATTGTAGCAAGAGACTCTAAGATGTTGTGGGATGAAAGTAAGCTAATGACACCACCAGATCCGACTGGTGTTTGGAGTACTTCCCACGGTGATTTCATCAAGATCTTGCGTTTATTGTTTTCTCCTGATGAAGAACTTACAACAGGCAACTTTTCTTCTTCCAAAAGCCAAACCTGTAAAACACATGGAATGAATATAGGCTTAGAAACACACACTCTCTTTGTACACGTATGTGTGTGCTAGGGAAAGTGACATGTTGCCATTTTGAACAAAACTGAACAGGGAAAAAGAGAGTAAATACATATAGAAAAAGTATATGACCTTTTCGGGGTCAAAGCCAAAGTAGTCGTTATCTGCCATCAAATTCTTAAACGTGTCAATTGTGTTGACAGGACAAACTAGAATCAAAGGCATGGTATCATGGTTTTCCATCTGTAAGCAAGAAATTTTAGTCATTAGAGTATGCTCTTTACGTTGCAGACAGAAACAATATGCCATCTGTTCCAATGTACAGACACGTTGACTTTATGAAGTCAACCAATTTAGTGTAGTACCTCAACTAGTCTCTGAACAAGATTATCAGTCTCTTCAGAGTTGGAAACGTTCTGCATTTTTGTACCCTCAAGAACCAATATATTTGCAACTTTGCCATTGGATATAAGAGCACTACATCTTTCTGCTACCTTGGAACCTGTGAGCTCCACATCTCCACTAACAAGACAGCTTTTTGATACCTTAAAGACATCTTTAGCTGTTTCAGTATAAGCTGCTAAGAACTCGGACAACTGCCATCTGTGAAGAAGTGGTCATATTAGGTAGTACTCCATAAAATTGCCCGTAAATGACTGGTTTCTTTTTATTAAATTAACACATCCAGTTAGTTTTATTGCTTTCTAGTAACTCATACTTTTATCGAAAGCCAAAACATCAAATTACCAACCTACTTTTGATTTTGACTATCAGCCCTTTTTTTTTTTTCCAAAATCCTTTTGAACGTATCAATAGCTATTAAAGGAGGTAAAAGAAATGCTTATGACATGGCATGACACATGCTGTTACTTAATGAGAATTATTTAAATACTTTTTTAAAACTACATGAACAGTACTGTTCCCCTTTTTCATGTGGCAGGGGTAAAGAAGTAATTCCTTCAGATCACAAAGAATAGGAGAAAGTTTTTGGGCAAACCGGATATAATTTGAAATGGAAAAAAGAAATCACCTGTCAGAAGGTGTCTCAATAGTCTGCAATGCTACTTGAAGCAGTTGGGAGTTAACACCTACAATCTGATCTGCTAGTAAATCCCGTTGCGCTTTCTCTCCATATCTTAACCCATCAAATACATGCTTCTGCTCCATTTCACATAATTTCTTTTTGGCTGCTATAAGCCGTTTCTGTATCTTTTTCCTCTCTTTCCATTCCTGAAACACATACAGATTGTAATAACGACGTTAAACTTCTATAATGATACCGGAATTCTATTTTGAAGCAAAGCAAAGTTTGACTCACAAGTTGACGACGTTCTTTCTTTGACCTTTCATCTGAGCGTACATTTAACTCAAGGAGACCCTTGGGAGGAGCAATCAACATTTCTCTTTTATCCATATCAACATGAGGAACAATCGCTTCAACAAATGGGACCCACACAAGGGGTGCTTCAGATTTCAGGTTTCCATTTTTGTCTATTATATCTAAGGATGAGTCGAGCTTAACTTGTAAGAGATCGCTTCCTCCATTATCGAAAACATTCACAACAGTTCCAACTGGTTCACCAGTTTCCTGAAATGGTAACCCTGTTAAAAACTTAAAATAATATAACAAACGTAAGGTGGAAGACTTATAAAAGGAAATACCTTATGTGTAACTCTCATGCCAACAAGATCCCGGGCATAGAAGTCGCCTTCATCCAACTCTGGTCTATCTTCATCTAATACAAGTATAGTTGACCCGACAAGTTGTTGAGCCTGCAAAAAAATTAGGAATTAAAAGAAAGTATAGTGGCTATAATCAACAAATTATGAGATGCCGAGATAAAGTATCATGGCTCTAGTAGGATCTTAACTTTGCAGCAACTTTCTAAATTTTTTTTAATTAGATTCAAAAGATTTCCAATCTTTTACAAAACCATAAAATAGAACATTATAAGAACGAAAAATATTAATATGTTTGCATATGATGTATTAGTTTGCATTTGTCGAATACTTTTAGACTTTTAGTAAGCATACCTGCTCTATGCTGTCGACGTTGCTGAATTTAACTATCCAACTTTTTTGTCCATGATGTCCTCTTCCCTCCTCCAATTCAACCTCTTGAACTATTTCTTTCCCTCGAAGTTGTTGCTTCAACCATCTTTTTCCTGGCTAAATAAAACATAAAATCGACTAAGAAAAGATAAATAAAAATAACGATAGAACAAGTAAGAACTAATTCTACCTCTATCCCAAACTAGAGTTCACTTTCAATTCAAGTTTAAAAACCAATAGGTTATAAATTACGAAAAACAGAAGTAATTGCACAGGAAATCTATATGTCTTGGACTTGTACCTCTGAAAGCCTCATTTCTGGAAAATCTGTGTTAGGCTTCACCCGAACTTCTCCTTGTAGTCCATGAACACTAGATATGTACCCAATCTCAACAAATTGTGAATCAGTCTTATCGACTTCAACTGTCTCTTGGGTAGCTGAAAGTATTCATTCTAGATGAGACACAAATAAATACAAAGGGAAGGTAAAAGAAGATTGAGAAATAGAATAGCCAATAAGGCGTAATACAAATCCTTAATCCAATCTAACTATCTTGAAGCTACATATGAACCCTGTACCATGAGTACTTATACATATGCCAAAGCAGGGATTTGCCGATTTGGAAGAAAATTTCTAAAAAGTGGTGGTTCCAAACATGCTTTCGGTCATACACCCAAAGAAATACAGGTGGGGCATTTGGTATAATCAAATTTTGACTGCATTTCAGAAAAACCATAGCGACGAATTTTGACAGAAGACTTTTGAGGATATTAATGTTTCAAAACTTTAGAGATGAACTAAAACTCAATTCAAAAACCTAAACTAACACGTTCCTGTAAATCCTATGACTGTATAATCTTCAACGCAGTAATCAAGACAGAGGCTAAACTATTTACCAAGTCACATAACGCTCAACAATATAACAAGTAATCTAAATAGTTTGCCTTTTGACAACTTCATCATCTTTACATTATGAAAGCATTCGCCTATCTTTTTAAGTTGAAACATTTTAACGCCTTTCACGTAACTTTCCTTTCTTATATCATTCAGCAGAATTTCCACAAACTGCTACAATTTATTACCATTAAACTAACTGCTCATAATATTATCCTATAATAATCAACTCTGTAACTTTTCCATACAGCTACAAACCCTTGAAAAAGCCTAATAATCATACTCATTTCAAGCAAACCCAATATAAAAACCAACAAACTAAACATCATAACATTAAAAAGATTGAACTTTTATAAAAACCCATGAAAATAAACATGATAAAAGTAATAAAGATTGAATCTTTACCAGTAGCATGCAAAGGAGATACACAAACTGGTTGAAATTTGAAGGAATTCAAAGTTATCTGATTAAAAGATTTGGTATTTCTGAAATGGGTTAAGAATTTAAAAGGAGAATAAACAAGGGGGAGTGAAGTAGATAGCGAGTGTGGAGCACTTAGAAGAGTACAAGCAGCCTCCATTGATGATGGGGTTTAACAGATAAACAAACCACAAGTACAACAACTAAACACTTGTGTTTTAACACACAGCACAGTATGGTACTTTGTTGTGGTGTGTGTTTTTTTAAGGTTAAGTTGTTGTTTGGTCCCTGTACTTTTGATTGATTTCAGTTAGAGCATTAAGACGAGTTTCTGACCTATGTGGCACCAACCCAACGCGTCCCACCCCATTACCACCCAAACATCCGACGCGTTCCACCTCAAGAAAAAACAGAAGCGGTCGCATACGTGACCGAGTTGTGTTCTGTGTTTAGGTGTGTGTGGGGTGTTTTATTAAATGGTTTTTAGAGTATTTTTCTGGTGATGGTCATGAAGTTGTATTGGAGTGAGAAACTTGATGTGCGAGTGGAGATGAGGGTCACATGAGGGTCACCATTACACCCTGTCTTAGACCACCCATAATAATGTGTATTTGCACGCGTCTTAGGTACTAACTAGGCAAAGAGCACGCATCTTCGATGGTTGAAAAGCAAGACTCGGTCTTGCCCATGACCGTGTCTTAGAGGTGTGTTTGTGTGTGTTGTTTTTTGTTTTTGTGGGGTGTATTTGTGTTTAAGTAAGGTATGTTTTGATGGTGAATTTGGTTATCTTATTACACTAAGTTTGTCGTGAAGTTGGTTATAGAGAGAAAAAGCTGATATTGCAAGTGACGGTGGTGAAGTTGATTGTAGGGTATTCTTATTACATATATATGATGATTTAAAAAAAAACAAAAAAAACAAAACCAAAAAAAAAAAAAAAAAAAAAAAAAAAAAAAAAAATGGTTTACGAAAATTGTTTCGGCCCACCCAACATCAAAATCCTAGTTCCGTCAATGGGTTTATCCTGTAGTGGTTGGTCTGACATATTAGATATTGTAAAGTACATGATCATATTATTAATAACATCCCCTATAGATTACATAATGACTTGATAAGAAATCTAACACAATGGGTTAATCCTAAACCAATAACACTTGACCTCATAATCCATTCGTCTAATATATATAGTCTGAGATGCAACCAACGTTTAACTTTAAGATGTTTAGGCAGGGACGGAGCCAGGACTTTTCAATCGGGTAGGCCAAAAAAGATTTAGAACTCGAGTAAAACGAATATATAAGTTTTAGGAGTCGTACTTCATTTCAACCGCACACAACGCTCTTTGACATGACTAAAGTCATCTAAAACACTATATAAAATAAAGGTATCTACAATATATCCATTTCAATATCTTTTCATCCTAAAGGCATCGAACTTCCGCCATCCGTAAACCATGTTACCATGGTTTCAGTTTTGGATCATTCAATTGGATGGAAACATTTTCTAATCTATTTGGATGGGCCCTTTTTGTTTTAACACTGGGTGGCTAAGTAAGATTTTGTGTAAAAAAAAACTACTACAAAATAGGCATACCGCAATTACTTATTAAAATAATACGGTTGGCCATGACCCATCCTAGTCATATAGTAGCTCCATCTTTATATTTAGGCATAAAACTAGACATCTTTCTGACTTTCATTATTTTTCTTTTGTGATAAAGGACATCTTACATTATAGTGTATCTAACTAAGTTAAAATAATAATAATAATAATAATAATAATAATAATAATAATAATAATAATAATAATAATAAAATAGGCATAAAACAATAGCTATGATATCATCATTAACATTCTAAGCTAGCTCGCTTTCCTAATCTATCAAACCCAATATATGTCATTCATATTTGTAAATGAGTTTATTGTTGTTAAAAATGTAAAATGTTCGCAATGAAATTAAAATTGGAATAAAAATAAAAACGAAAAACATTTGCAATGATATTAGTTTTTATATGTCATTCATATTTGTAAATGAGTTTATTGTTGTTAAAAATGTAAAATGTTCGCAATGAAATTAAAATTGGAATAAAAATAAAAACGAAAAACATTTGCAATGATATTAGTTTTAGATGTTAGAAGTGATGGACTATATAGATAAACAATCATATGATGCTAAATGACATTATAACCAAGGTTTTATGAAATTTTGGATATTTATAGTTTTGGATTTACACCAGTCTTAAATTAGTAAAGTTTTTATGAATTTAAAGTACACATAAAATATGCAAGTTGAGGTTTTACGAGTTTGTGTGTAGTTACTTACTAGTATAGATTATGAGAATTTTTATTAAGTAAACTTAAATTTTATCGTACTATATAGATTATGAGGTTAATTTTTGTATGTAGTTACTTACTAATATATATTTTTCGTCAAGTTATAATCAAATTAGTGCTTAATATATAGAGAGATATGTGTATTTGCTTTGCTTAACGCCTACTGTTTTGCTAAATATGGAACTTAAAGCTTTGGTCAATAGCCCATGAAAATTGCAAGCTACTTTAAATGATAGCTTAGCCTTTTAATCCAATTCATTTGGTTAATGAAAATACAATAATAAATAACAAGCAACTAATAAATTAAATATCTAGGTAACATGTGAGTTTGACACAAGTATCATGACTCATGAGGTCATGTCGTGACGATTTTCCCTTCCAGGCCACTAGAATTAACTTTATTAGCAAGTATTTAGTTCTTAATGATTGCAATCAAATGATTTTAAGTTCTATAACCCATATAAATTAGGCTGAGTCAATCGACAATGTCTATCCATACATGTTATATGTCAAAAAAAAGAAAAAAAATAAATCATTATTCATAAACGAGGTTGAATTGAGTGAATTTACAGGGTGCACGTGAATCAAATAAAATTTTTTTTATATAAATATAAATAAGTTTTTCAAAAACACTGTTTTTCATGATATGCGCATTGTCTCAAATTTTTGTGTCACATGTCTTATTCTATTTCTAACGAAAAGCATCTCGTAACTTTTAGTTTTCGGTCTCACTATTGTCCAAAAAAATTCTCTTTTCACATGTATAACTATCACAATACAAACACTTTATTTGTTGATATCTTGTGTTAACAAGTTTCATGAGATGAGAAAAAAGTGAGTTCTTAAATCCGTATTCAGTAAACCACATGATTTTTCATGTTATAATTGCTAAATGGTTATAGTTATAAACATAATGCAATTGGTATTTTGATGTTAACATTTACACATCTAAAAGGGAGGTGATATGCTTCATACACATAAAATTTGCTTGTATGATCTTAATGGTTCCACACTCCTCCCACTATATTTTATGTGTATAAATTAAATGCATATGTCTACACATCACCTCCCCATCTAAAATGAGAAGTTAAAACAAATTTTAGATGTCACACTTCAACATTAGTGATACGGTAGACCAAAAATACAATTCTACTTAGTTATTGGTAGAAGGCGTAAGTTATTATATATTTAGTTATTTTTGGAAAAAGTTAAGATTTGGTAAATTAAGAATAAACGAACGGGTCATGCCCGATTTTCGTTAGGATTTTACACATAGATATTTTACGTAAACTTATTTTCTAAGAGTAACGACAAGAAGACAAAAACCTTTTAAATTAATTTTTATAATTTAATTATTATTCTTAAACCCGACAAAAATGATAGACTTTGACACAATATAATCACGGAGTTATTAGCTAGACTTCTATAAACGATAAGTAGATACTATTATAAACCCGACTAAAGGACAAAATATTTTTATAACCTTCAAAACTTATAAAAATGGTATTGTTTTAGATACGTATAATAAAGACGAGATGAACCTTATAATGTGACTATTAGAACTAGTTAAAGCGAGAATACTTATCAACTGTCGAAACTTATTTAACTACACGGCTTCGAGGTAAAGAGTAATATTTTTACTTATAAACCTAAACACAAACGTGTCGTGGTGATGTGATGTTTTGAAAACTCATTTTACATTTTCACATTTCATAGAGCATTATACTAAGTTAAACCCATACTTAAGTAGGTTACCTTTCGGAACCGTTACCTTTCATATCTTGACTTATTCGTTACCAAGTTACTACTGTACTCAAGGTGAGTTTGATAGCCCCGTTTTTACTTGATTACAATATTTCTAAAATCTCGGGGCGAGATACATTGCTTATTTTTATACGGATACAAGTACAAAAACAGTTACAATGCCTAAGTTACCACATAGCCATTTAAATCCCCTATTTATCATGAACCGTTAATTACTTGCAAGCGTTGATGTTGTGAATAGATTTATTGGGTTAACACCCCCGTACGGGTTGGTTGCTCCAACTGGGTAAATGGACGTATATCATTCGGATTATTTCCGAGTGTCAGGCAAACACTTACATGTGGCACATTTATTATCTATGCTTGATTGAATACCATTATGTTGAGTTTTCGGGTCATGAGCTTAGGGCATTGTATTTACTTTTTACATGACATTGTCTTTGATATAATTGTTATAAATAATGAAATCTTGTGCTCCGTACATGATTAACATTTAATTAAACTTATGGACTCACTCACATTATGTTGACCTTTTTAGCATGTATTATCTCAGGTGTTTAGCTTTGCTTGGTATGCACAACGTGGAGTCAATTTCTTTTGGTCGCCGTTGACGACTTCATTCACGAGGATTTCATTGCATCAATCTTTACATCATTTGACTATGTTGTTTTTAAAACAGTTTTTACCATTCCGCAGACTTGATAACTTATGTATTTGAAACCTATGTTGACTTATTTTAATCAAATGATGTAGTTTTTAACGACTCATGTAGGTCGTTCAATATAACTGTAACTTTATACTATGAACGTATGATGCGTGGGAATTGCACCAGGCTTTACCTCTCGAGAAGCTTACAACCCCCACCAGGCAGTGTACTTGATCGTTCTAGTATAGTATAGTGACAAGTACCGGGGGATTGATCGTTCAACTCAGGAATAGTGTCGCTAGGATTAGAAAGCCTAAAAACTAGTCTAGAGGTGAGGGATGATTATTTTTGTATTTTTATGTTTTTATAAAAGCAAGTAAAATCTCGGGTTTTGAAAGAGTGGGCGGAATTAGTTGCTAGTCAACTAACCCAATAACTAAGATGCAATCAAAATAAAATAACAAAAATGAAAATAATGCTAATTTAACTAGTGGTGTGAACAATAAACGGGAAAATTGTGTTTACTTAGATTTCACTACTCCCTAGATATCTTTTACAGGTTGATAGTTTGTTACAGTTGCGTGGATGATGGGTTATATTCCTTAATACCAATCGTGGGGTGGCGTACGTACTTCCCCATCTCTATAAGCTCCTACTTCACTCCTATGTCGAGCCTGCAAGAAGCTCCTAACATGGGATCACTAGAATTCGCTCATGCATTAAATACAACCATAAAAACCTAGTACGCATTGGTTCATGTTTCTTAAGACGTTCAAGCAAGTTACACTATGGAAGTCTGCCAGTTTTCTTAAGCCTAACATCGAAATCATTCATCCATTACAAATATAAACAAGCAATCAACCCATAATCAACATCTAGGTTTCATTATATCTAAGCAAACACACAAGAGATCTAGCCTAGCATGTTAAAATCAAGACAAGCGTAAGATATATTCAAACAACACATAGACATATTGAATGAATTGAAAGGATACTTATCTTAATTGAACATGAAAGGTTTCAAGGGGTGAAAACCCTTGAAAATACTGCAAAAGTCGAGCTAGGGTTTATTCAACTCGTCCCTAAAATTGTCCTCTCCTAGAATGAAAAGTACAAAGACTATATATAGATTTCCTAAGGTGACGGCGTCAAGAAGAAACTTCTGACGCCGTCAACCCGCCGCCCAAAATAAAATCGAATTGCCTAGATCCAGATCTGACGCCATCATGTGTAATGTTGTTCTGGGCCGTCACCACTTTTGCTCTTGACGCCGTCATCAAAATGCTCTTGACGCCGTCAGGTACTGTTCTCAGCAAGGAAAATTAAGACTTTGACGTTTTCTTCACTTTTATGCTCCAAAAACGTCCAAAATGCTTCCTTTTCCAGAATTCACTCCAAAAGTACCTAAAATTACAAAAGGAACGATTTAGGGCAATATTTGATCAAATAAATTCAATTCCGGGCTTAAATGACCCTCTAAAAACGGATCATTTTTCGCCTCATCAACGTCACGCTCCGATTACCATTCTGCGACCCTATTTAGGGGTGTGACATTTGGGCAACTCCTTGCAAGGCCGGAGGTCCTTTTCTACCTTTGGTAGAACCGGAAGCAGCCTCTCTACCTTATGTAGGGGTATGGTTGTCTACGTCTCAACCTCCCCCATACACCGTGGAAGACGGTATTGGGACCCATAACCCGTGGAAGACGGTATTGGTAGTTACTTTACTTTACTTTTTTTACATTTGGGCAACTCCAAATCTCCTCTTTCAAACTTTGAAAATTATATCTAACCAAACATGTTTTAAGAACATTGTGTATTCCACATTCAATTCTATGTTGGATATATTTGATATTAATCAAGCTAAGAAATGGAGATATGGACGTTATATGTTTGTCATTTATGCTGATTTTTCTTTCACATAGTTGACCATATAAATCATCAATTGACGTGCCAAGTTTGTTTTTAAGTTTGATTTAACGATTCTACTCAACTTATAAACTCTCTTACACCGATCGATTATAGATAATAATGCATATATAACTACCCAACAAGAGACTACACAGTTACACACAAACTTTTTTTTTTTCTTAATAATTTTATTTGGTGGTTAGGATGACCGAACCACCCCACAACCCTTGTGACCACTCGTGGTCAATGGTGAGCATATTGACCACGATTACGTATCATTACGCATAATATCAAGTCTCTTGATCAATCCCATTAGTTATATATAGGGTATGTTTGGCACGAGAGATTATTGAAAATTATGGAGGTTTAAGATTTTTTTTTTTTTTTTTTTTTTTGGTCAAAAAATAATCTTTATTTGACAAACTAAAATTGTGAATTATTTTAGAAAAATAAATTTTCAAAACCAGGTTTTAAAAGATTATCGAGATCATTTTTCAAAAATTAACTGATTTTAATCTTTTTCAGCAACAGCACCTGCACAACTGCGAAAAAAAAAAAAAAAAAAAAAAAAAAAAAAAAAAAAAAACTATAATCTTAATCTTTTTAAGCATCAACGGCAGTGCGAGCAACAACAACAACAACAACATCTATTTTCGCCAAACATGCAAACAATTGGTTTACATATTTTCTAGGGCAAAATGTTTTAAAAATGTATCATAAATTCATAATTGACACTATTTGTTTTTCAAGGTAGCGAACATTTATTTTTATTTATTTATTTATTTATTTTGCTTATATGGGTACTTTTCTTTCAAATTCTTCCTTTTTAATGTACTTTGTGATATTTTGCACTTCGAGAAAAAAATCCTATTAAATGAGAGGGGCAAAAATGTCTCAAATGTCGCAAATACCTCAAAAAGACAGAATTTGAAAGAAAAGTACTTGTATAAACAAAAAAATTTGTTCACTACCATAAAAATAAATAGTGACAAGTATGATACATTTTAAAATATTTGCTCTATTTTCTAAAAAAAATTATTTGTGCACCATTTTTTGTTGGATATACACCACTAAATCGCACCAGTGATACATAAAGTACAACACCGTTATGCATAATTTAGTAGTGAATAACAAAAAAAAAAATAGTGTACAAATCACCTCCTATTTTCTAAGCCTATCTATAATCTTATCACTATGGACTATTGTATTAGTAGATAAAAGTTAAACAAATCATATTCCATATCTTTCCTTAATTTGTCTTAATGACTATCTTCAACACTGCATTTAGTTTAGGGAACAAAAAAGCACCTTCCAATAACTACCCATATAAAGTAGGTTGAGGCAATCGACAATGTCTCTCTATCCTTATATGTTCTATATACATTTTTTTTAATAAACATCATTTCTGGCCATTTGGCCAGAAATGATGGTTACAAATAATAATAATAATAATAAATAAATAAATAAATTAAAAAAATGTATATATAACATGTATGGATAGAGAGACATTGTCGATTACCTCAACCTACTTTATATGGGTTATAGAACTTAAAATCAAAAAAGAAAAAAATCATAACTCATAAACGAGGTTGGATTGGGTAAAGTTTACGGGGGTGCATGTGAATTACATGAATTTTTTTATATAATATAAAAAAGTTGTTCAAAAAACCGTTTTTTATAACATGTGCATTGTCTCAAATTTTTGTGTCACGTGTTTTTTCTATTTCTAACGAAAAGCATCTCGTAACTTTTAGTTTTTGGTCTCACTATTGTCCAAAAAAATTCTCTTCACATGTATAACTATCACAATACAAACACACTTTATTTGTTGATATCTTGTGTTAACAAGTTTCATGAGAGGAGAAAAAAGTGAGTTCTTAAATCCGTATTCAGTAAACCACATGATTTTTCATGTTATAAATGCTAAATGGTTCTAGTTATAAACATAATGCGATTGGTATTTTGATGTTAACATTTACACATCTAAAATGAGAGGTTAAAACAAATTTTAGAAGTCACACTGCAACATTAGTGATACGGTAGACCAAAAATACAATTCTACTTAGTTATTGGTAGAAGGCGTAATTTATTATACGTTTAGTTATTTTCCGAAAAAGTTAAGATTTGGTAAATTAAGAATAAAACGAACGGGTCATGCCCGATTTTCGTTAGGATTATATACTTAGATATTTTACGTAAACTTATTTTCTAAGAGTAACAACAAGAAGGCGAAAACCTTTTAAATTAATTTTTATAATTTAATTATTATTCTTAAACCCGACAAAAATGATAGACTTTGACACTATAATCACAGAGTTATTAGCTAGACTTCTATAAACGATAAGTAGATACTATTATAAACCCGACTAAAGGACAAAATATTTTTATAACCGTCATAAATTATAAAAATGGCATTGTTTTAGATACGTATAGTAAAGACGAGATGAACCTTATAATGTGACTATTAGAACTATTTAACGCGGGAATACTTATCAACTGTCGAAACATATTTAACTACACGGCTTGGAGGTAAAGAGTAATATTTTTACTTATAAAACCTAAACACAAATGTGTCATGGTGATGCGATGTTTTGAAAACTCATTTACATTTTCACATTTCATAGAGCATTATACTAAGTTAAACCCATACTTAATTAGGTTACCTTTCGGAACCGTTACCTTTCATATCTTGACTTATTCGTTACCAAGTTACTACGGTACTCAAGGTGAGTTTGATAGCCCCGTTTTTACTTGATTACAATATTTCTAAATTCTCAGGGTGAGATACATTGCTTATTTTTATACGGATATGTAACACCCCCTAATTTGAAATGCGGCAGCGGAATAGAAATTATGGTGTTACGGTGAGGATCGAAGTCATAATGATAGAAAACGACTCGAAGAGACGTTTTAAAAACATAATTTCATTTATAAATATTTGAAATACAATAGGTCCTTATCAGAGTATTATAAAAACTTTGATGTCTTGAAATAAATCAAACATCATTTATTTTACATTATTATTGAAATAAAGTAAACATAATTTGAACTGCTTATTCATTTAAAAGCTTATTTTTATAGCTTATGGGCCTGGATCGAATAAACTTAAGGCCCGTTAAGATTTTTTTGGAGGCGAGGGCATGGAAAAAGTTTTGGGCTTGGCTTTGGACCATTTTTATGATTCTAAAAACATATCTTATAGGCCCAGTGGGCTTACGGATTTCAAAAGCTTAGTGGGCTTTAGTTAAGCCCACTCGACAATAATAAGGTTTTTATAAATAATTTTAGTTTTGATATCCGGTTTATGTACATTCAAAATGGGTCGTTTAAGATGTTAAAACGTGATTATTTTTACATGTTGTCTACATGCAAACTTTAGTTTGCTAGGTGGTCTATGACGTCGTGAAAAGATATGGTACCATTGTTAAACTAAATTTTAAGTTATACGTGGGTTTAGTGACATGGTTGGGTCGATGTATAAACTTGAAAACTATCAAAATATTACTAAGTGTTATACTTATTTTTATATCGATGGATGCAATTTGAAATAGATGCATGACATGATTATAACATTACAACAAATGTGTATGGTGTGTGCTACGTGATTCCTAAGCCATCCAAGATAGAGGCAAACCACGCTTTGTGTACTACGAACAATTATATACGTGAGTCTAGGGTGCAAAGTGTAGACGTATAAAACAAGGTATACGATGTGCATGATAATATGATAACGTATGAAATGGATTAAGAACAAGTGCAAGAGACTTACAAACACTTTTAAAGTGAACTAGAGTCGAGCTAGGTAGAAAAGAACACAAGAAACCTCGTCAAAACTATATAACCCAATCGTTATATATATTAATTTGAACCCGAAAACTTTCCTTTGCTTCCAATACCAAACTATACGACTCGTGAGCTTTGTAGAATGGAAATGGAGGTCAATTATTTCAGTGAATAAGTGTGTGAAAGATGATGAGAAATATGCATGCAAAGTACGTACTATATATACAATATATGAAACGTTTAGTAGGAAAAATTCAATGTGAATTCCTCCCACACTATTGCATGTCAGTACTAGCCTATAGAGTATGATATTATAATGGTTTTAGGATAGTTTGTGAGTGCTTAAAATAAGGAGAGTGTTGGGATGGTACCTATGGATGTCGACCATGCTATTTCCAAGCATACGATTCACAAAATCGTATGTTACTTGAGCATACATGACCATCTTTGACATTTAACCTTAGAATCATCTTAGAAATAATATTAGGAATGTTTAGAAACAAACTAGATTCAAAACGGTTAAGTTTTGAATATAGTGTAATTCGGTTTGAGTTTGTTAAGGTCGACTACTTTGCCACTTAATAGCATATCAAGACTTAACGTAGGAACGTGAAACTTGACACACTAATTGTTGGCTAGTAGGTTAACGAGATGAGAAAGTAAAATATATAGGTCGTGTGTAAAATTTAAGAATGTACGATGCGTTTTGGAGGGGGTTTGCACTTGTCGACCGGATGAAATTTTAATAAATATGATTTTGGGCTTATCGTGTGGGCTTAGGAATAGTAAAGGGTGGAGTGGGCCGAAATAATTAAGGGTCCGGTTAGGTTAATAGGGTAATTAGTGATTTCTAATTATATTTACCAAATATAATTAGTATTAGGATTTAGATTTAGGATTAAATAAAAAGTTTAAGTTTCGTGTAACGTGTCGAGGATTAATCCCGTCATTTCGTGAATTATATTATTTTGTGAAAATCGCCAAAATAATATAATAAGAAAAATTTTAAATTTTTCCGAGAAAATGGGAATTAGAAACGATAACGAAAGATTATATATTTATTAACGATTTGATTACAAGAAATTTTTACAGGGTTCTACAGTACCCACTTGTCATTCTGAATTTCGTCCCGAAATTCGATTTTAAGAAATCTAACAAGTGCGTTCTATGAAAATAAGTGCGGATATTTCTCACAGAATCTATCTTCTCTTTCCCATGTATAAGTCGGTCCTCGCTTAGAGTCCCATCTTACTTTTACAATGGGGATACGATTCTGTTTGAGTTGTTTAACTTCTCTATCCATTATTTCCACAGGCTCTTCTGTGAACACTAGTTTGTCGTCCAATCTAATCTCTTTTAGTGGAATGACGAGAGTTTCGTCTGACAAACATTTCTTGAGTTGGGACACGTGAAACGTAGGGTGTACCCTACTAAGTTCATCCGGAAGTTCTAACTTATAAGCAACTGAATCAATTCTCTCCAGAATTTTGAAAGGTCCAATATACCTCGGATTTAACTTTCCACGTTTTCCAAAACGAATCATTCCTTTCCATGGCGAAACCTTTAACATGACTTTGTCTCCTACTTGAAATTCCATAGGCTTTCTCCTGACATCAGCATAACTTTTCTGTCTGTCACGAGCAGCTTGCAAGCGTTGCTTGATTTGGAATATCTTCTCAGTAGTATCATGTATTAGCTCTGGTCCGGTAAGTTGCATATCACCAACTTCTGTCCAACAGATTGGTGATCTGCACTTTCTTCCGTACAGTGCCTCAAAAGGTGCAGCCTTTATGCTGGCATGGTAGCTATTATTGTATGAAAATTCAACTAATGGCAAGTGTCTATCCCAACCTTTTTCGAAATCAATTACACATGCTCGGAGCATGTCTTCCAAGGTTTGGATTGTTCTCTCACTTTGTCCATCAGTTTGCGGATGATAAGCGGTGCTCATATCTAACTTAGTACCAAGAGATTTCTGTAGCGATTCCCAAAATCTTGATGTGAATCGGCTATCTCTATCAGAAATAATAGATATTGGTACCCCATGTCTAATCACAATTTCCTTAAAATACAACTGAGCGAGTGTTTCCATCTCGTCAGTTTCTTTGATTGGTAGGAAATGTGCAGACTTGGTTAATCGATCGATGATAACCCAGATTGTGTCTAATCCAGTCGAAGTCCTTGGTAATTTGGTAATAAAATCCATTGTGATTCGTTCCCATTTCCAGACTGGAATTTCTGGTTGTACGAGTAATCCTGATGGTTTCTGAGTCTCTGCTTTTACTCTAGAGCAGGTCAAACATTTACCAACATACTCGGCGATATCAGCTTTCATATTTGGCCACCAATAATTCTTCTTAATATCTTGGTACATTTTATTGGAACCGGGATGAATAGAATATTTGGATTTATGAGATTCATGCATGATAAGGTCTCGAATACCTCCAAATATAGGAATCCAATATCTTTCCTTAAAACATAACATTCCATCATTTCTTCTCACAAATTCTTTTTCATTATTTGGCATTCTGTCAACCTGATCTTCCAGGTTTGACCTCCTGTCAATTCTCTCATATTGCCGGTTTTCTTCTTGTAGAGCTTCCATTTGAGCTTTGATGATTTGAGCAGGAAGTGGTGAATGAATTGTCATTCCTAGAGATCGAACTCTAAGAGGTTTAATTCTATCTTTTCTACTCAACGCATCGGCTACTACATTCACTTTACCAGGATGGTAACGAATTTCACAGTCGTAGTCATTGAGTAATTCTAACCATCTTCTTTGCCTCATGTTTAGCTCCTTCTGATCTAAGATATGCTGTAGACTCTTGTGATCGGTGAAAACCGTACACTTTGTACCATATAGGTAATGTCTCCATATCTTAAGAGCAAAAACTACTGCTCCTAATTCTAGATCATGAGTGGTGTAGTTTTCTTCATTCTTCTTCAGCTGTCGTGAAGCATAGGCTATAACTTTGTCTCTTTGCATTAGTACCGCACCCAAACCATGATGAGATGCGTCACAATACACTACAAAGTCCTCATTGCCTTCTGGTAATGCCAATATTGGTGCTTCACAAAGCTTTTGTTTCAGCAACTGAAAAGCTGACTCTTGCTTCTCTTCCCAGTTATACTTCTTGTTCTTCTGGGTTAGTTCCGTCAATGGTTTTGCAATCTTTGAAAAACCTTCTATAAATCTCCAGTAATAACCAGCGAGACCTAAGAATTGACGAATCTCGGTTGGGGAGGTAGGTGACGTCCAACCTTTAACTGCTTCTATCTTCGCGGGATCTACATGGATACCTTTGCTGTTGATGATATGGCCTAAAAATTGAACGGTAAAAATCACATTTGGAAAACTTGGCGTACAACTTTTCCTTCCTAAGTAACTCCAAAACAGTCCTTAAGTGTTCGGCATGCTCCTCTTCATTGCGCGAATAGATTAAAATATCATCAATGAACACAATAACGAATTTATCCAGGTATGGTTTGCATACTCGGTTCATTAAATCCATGAATACAGCTGGTGCATTGGTAAGACCAAATGGCATCACCTGAAATTCATAATGTCCGTATCGTGTTCGAAAAGTTGTCTTGGGAATGTCCTCTTCCCTAACTCTTAGTTGATGATATCCTGATCTAAGATCAATTTTTGAGTACACACTTGATCCTTGCAATTGGTCAAATAGATCGTCGATCCTTGGTAATGGATATCGATTCTTCACCGTGAGTTTGTTCAACTCCCTGCAATCGATACACATTCGGAACGTTCCATCTTTCTTTTTGACAAATAGGATTGGTGCTCCCCAAGGGGATGAACTCGGTTGAATGAAACCTTTATTTGATAGTTCTTTTAACTGTTCAGATAATTCTTTCATTTCAGAGGGGGCTAATCGATATGGTGCTTTTGCAACGGGTGCTGCTCCAGGCACTAATCGATTCGAAATTCTACTTGACGAGTTGGTGGGATTCCAGGTAAGTCTTCGGGAAATACATCAGAAAATTCTCTTAC
Organism: Artemisia argyi; assembly: GCA_030686995.1. Taxonomy (NCBI): domain Eukaryota; kingdom Viridiplantae; phylum Streptophyta; class Magnoliopsida; order Asterales; family Asteraceae; genus Artemisia; species Artemisia argyi. Next base: position 214,528,092 of record CM060676.1, on the reverse strand, counting down.
AACTGGCACTTCATCAAGTTGTTTCTTCTTTTCTTTTGTTTCTCCTCTCGTTACTTGGATTTGAAATACATGGCATCCTTTGCTTATGTATTTCATCGTTTTGGCGTATGAAATGAAATTGAAAGAAGTTTTAGGTTTATCACCTTGGATGATTAAGGTTTCACCGTCGAATGGAATCTAGATGATTTTCTCATCACAAATTATTCTGGCACGGTGTTTAGATAACCAATCCATACCAATGATGACATCAAAACTTCCCAATTGAATGGGCATAAGATTGATAGGGAAAGATTTATTTAGAAGGGTTAAGGTGCATTTTTCGATTAGGGTATTGGTACTTAAAATATTTCCATCTGCTAATTCTATTTCATAGATAGTATCTAATTCTACAGGAGTAATATTTAGATTTGCGGCAAACGAAGTAGACACAAAACTTTTATCCACTCCTGAATCAAATAATATCTTAGCATCTTGTTGATTTAATAGGAACGTACCAGTAACAACATCTGAATTCTGCGTTGTGTTCCCATCACCAAGTACATACACTCTTCCTCTGGCAACATTATTGGTAAATTTTGGGCATTGAGGTCTGTAGTGTCCAACTTCTCCACAACCATGGCACTTTACTGCTATCGGTTGAGTATTGGCCCCAGTCGCTCGACAGTCCCTTGTCATATGACCAATTCTTTTACAGTTGCCGCAAACAGCTCTACATGCTCCAAAATGATGCATGTTGCGCTTGTTACATGGGGGTAGTGTTCCAGAATAACCTTTACTTTCTGCAGGCACTGCTGCGTAAGCTCGGGTAGCTTCTTGTCGACGATTTTGTTGTTGATGATGATTACTACGATTCTGCTGCTGATCTCTGTTGCGATTCCTGCCTTGATTGTTGTTGTTGCTGTAGCTACGGTTACCACTGTAACTGTTGTTATAGCTGCGATTGTTGCTATTGTTACCCCCTCGGTTGTCAGCACTTCTCTTATGCTCATTAATCACAGAGGTAGAACCTCTTTTGATTACCCGGGTTAACAATCTCTGGGCAAGCTCCATAGCTTCTTCTACTGACTTTGGATTTGATGAAGTAACATCTCCTTCAATGGATGGTGGCAGTCCCTCTACGTATTTCTCCAATGCTTGTTCAACATCGGGTACTATAGTTGGACACAGCACCGACAACTCCAGAAACTTTCTGTCGTATGTCTTCAAGTCATTGTACCTAACAACTAGCTGATGAAATTCATCTTCCAGTTTTCGAATCTCTGTTCTTGGACAATACTTCTTCAACATTTTATTTTTCAGCTCATTCCACGAAAGTCTGAAAGCTTCATCTGGACCCATAGCATTCGCAGTAGTGTTCCACCACGATAATGCCTCTCCTTGAAGAGTTCCAGTAGCAAAGGTAACTTTGCTATTCTCAGGACAACCACTCCTCTTGAAGACTGTCTCAGTATGCTCAAACCAATGTGCCATTTCAGTCACTCCTTCAATTCCTTTGAAGTTTGTTGGCTTGCAAGTCATGAAATCCTTATAAGTACAATTACGTGGAGTAACTGTATTAGTTTCATGATTTGCACCATTGGTATTATTCAAACGATCCGCTTCACGAGCTGCGGATATTCCCTCAGCAATCATTCTTTGAACCTCAGTGGGGGTCAAGATCACTTCTGGGTTAGAGTTTTCGCTACTTGCATGCTCCATTTCTCTATTAATAATACAAAAATTTAGCATTTAGAATTTTAAACAACCACTTGTTTTAAAGATTCTTGTGAAGTAGGAAAAAAAAATTGAGTCTTAATAATAATTGGACATCATATGTAGTTTTTATTTTGATACAACAATCATAATCATTCCGATATGTTAGATACAATTTTAATACACATGAACAACCATAAGCATAAGTTAACATTTGTAGATAGTAATATCAAAACCAACAGCATAACATTAATAACTTTAAATCAGTTGAGTTGTTATAACAAAACGATACAAGCTTATTAATGCCACATGCGGCAGGCTTGAATGCCTTATTACTAGTACAAATACCAACTGTCTCTAATGATTAGGTATGTTCACATGTTCTCCCATCTCAAAGATCTGAAATCGGAGCTCTTGCATCTCGGTATGATGTTGCATCTCCATATCCCCTACAATGTTTTCCAATGTATCTGCTCTTCGGCGTGCAAGCTGGGCTTCCCAAGTACGGTCCTGTCCCTCTCTCCGCAATGATATCGCGAAAGAACGTGTCTCCGAGATATCCGAACGTATCTGAGCTAACCCTTGCTGCAACTCTATTCTATCGGCTATAAGGTTATGTAAGGTGTTGTGGGTAGTATCTGAATGATCGAAAGATGAATAATCAATCATTTGGAGAAGTGAGTCTATCTGATCTTCGTGATGCTCCAATCGCGTCACTACTACAGAAGGTGTAAAGGTAGAAGGAATTTCCATCCTAGCACTCTCGCCAGTTTCATTGATATGAGCTGGGGGAGTAAAACCAGGCGGATAGGGTAATGATGGTGAAAGGGGAGAAATAGAATCAGAAATACGAAGGCGGCTGGAGGTAGGTATATCTACTTCAGGGATAGGTTCTCTTTGGTGAAAATTATACGGATAAGTTTGGCTGAAAAGGTTGAGTAGGTGATATGAATTATGACGTGGAAATGGTGTCGATAAAACAAAGGTATTGGGATTCTCAGGCGTTGTAGCAATTTCGTCTTGCTCGTAGGGTTCTGTTTCTTGAGAAACAGCGTCAGGTACAGCAGTAGAACGATAAACAGGCGAAGTAACGGACGCGATGGAAATATCAGAGTCGGATTCGAACATACTCATATTGACACAATACTGTAACAATTCATAAATAGCGCAGAATAAGAATTTACTATCATAAAATTTTAACATATCGCAATTAAAATATCATAGCTTAGTGATTAACTTACGGAGTGCTGTAGCAAGCAGGTACGGCGGGCAAAAATATATATGGTAAAAATTTTAATTTATTTGAAAGTATGGTTATAGTTCAATGTTTGAAAACATTTGGTTCTCTATAACGATGGCTCTGATGCCAATCTGTAACACCCCCTAATTTGAAATGCGGCAGCAGAATAGAAATTAGGGTGTTACGGTGAGGATCGAAGTCATAATGATAGAAAACGACTCGAAGAGACGTTTTAAAAACATAATTTCATTTATAAATATTTGAAATACAATAGGTCCTTATCAGAGTATTATAAAAACTTTGATGTCTTGAAATAAATCAAACATCATTTATTTTACATTATTATTGAAATAAAGTAAACATAATTTGAAGATTTTTGCCGCCCGTTCCATGCTTGCTTCCCCTGTCAAATACCTGAGATACATGCTTAAAAGTCAACAAAATTGTTGAGTGAAATCATAGAGTTTGAATTTAATAATCATTTTGATACACAAGCAAGATTGTATTGGAAAATACAATCAGTTTGAAAACATTGATATTGCAGTTCATATATTGCACTAAGTCTCATGACATGCAAACGTTAACAAATACCTTAACGGCGGGTGTATATCAAATCAATGATACATTTTTGCCCTCGTGTAATAGGTGATTTGCCAATTCCTATTTTTACTCAAATATAATTATCACGACTAATGCGGCTAACCACATGCATATGGCATTCCGTCAAGCATTAGTGGGACAGGCTGTCAAACATTAAATAGATCTATTCATTATATTCGCGTTCACCGCAGTGATTAATGGTTCATGAATAAGGGTCTTTTGGCAATAGCTAACTTAGGCATATATCAGTCAGGAAAGCATACAGAAAATACTTGTGCTCTATTTATAACATGTATCCCCCTCACGGAGTTTTGAAAATAATTAAATGTGAGGCTATGACTCACCTTGATTGATACTGAAAATGAAGAAAATAAAGTCGGATGAATTTTATGAAAACGGCTTCGAAACACAACCTGATAAATAAATTTATCTAAGAAATTGACCAAAAACTATTCGATGATTATAAAGAAAATGACGATTATTAGATATTCGTTATGACGATTAAGTGATGTGCAGTGAAAATATTATGATATGCATGATATGACAAAATATGATTTTTAAAATTATTCATCGAAGTTTTAATCATAACTAAAATCTTAACCTTTTAAAATATCGTTATATTTTATTAACGTTAAGTTAATAATATATATATATATATATATATATATATATATATATATATATATATATATATATATATATATATATATATATATATATATATATATATATATATATATATATAAATATAAACAACATTTAAACATGATATGAAATAAAAAAATATAAAATAAATAAGAATGATAAATAAATTTAGTCTTTGTCTCCTTTTCCAATTTTTACCATTTTTACACTAACGATATTTGCGTTACACCGTTAGTCATTTTTATATATTTTTCAACTATAGTCCTCTACTTTGTCCAACAGTCAATACAAACCTTCTAATATTAATTTTTATCACATTTTAACCTTAGATTTCTGTATTTACAGGTTTAGTCCTTGATTTTCAATATTTACACATTTAGTCCTTCTAGGTGTCGTCGCGTTACATTTTTAGTCCAATTTTACAAAAATGATTATGGAACTTTTCTAAAATTTTCCGTAGCTTATTTATTAAGTATAAAGCTTATTTTAATTGCTTATTCATTTAAAAGCTTATTTTTATAGCTTATGGGCCTGGATCGAATAAACTTAAGGCCCGTTAAGATTTTTTTGGAGGCGAGGGCATGGAAAAAGTTTTGGGCTTGGCTTTGGACCATTTTTATGATTCTAAAAACATATCTTATAGGCCCAGTGGGCTTACGGATTTCAAAAGCTTAGTGGGCTTTAGTTAAGCCCACTCGACAATAATAAGGTTTTTATAAATAATTTTAGTTTTGATATCTGGTTTATGTACATTCAAAATGGGTCGTTTAAGATGTTAAAACGTGATTATTTTTACATGTTGTCTACATGAAAACTTTAGTTTACTAGGTGGTCTATGACGTCGTGAAAAGATATGGTACCATTGTTAAACTAAATTTTAAGTTATACGTGGGTTTAGTGACATGGTTGGGTCGATGTATAAACTTGAAAACTATCAAAATATTACTAAGTGTTATACTTATTTTTATATCGATGGATGCAATTTGAAATAGATGCATGACATGATTATAACATTACAACAAATGTGTATGGTGTGTGCTACGTGATTCCTAAGCCATCCAAGATAGAGGCAAACCACGCTTTGTGTACTACGAACAATTATATACGTGAGTCTAGGGTGCAAAGTGTAGACGTATAAAACAAGGTATACGATGTGCATGATACTATGATAACGTATGAAATGGATTAAGAACAAGTGCAAGAGACTTACAAACACTTTTAAAGTGAACTAGAGTCGAGCTAGGTAGAAAAGAACACAAGAAACCTCGTCAAAACTATATAACCCAATCGTTATATATATTAATTTGAACCCGAAAACTTTCCTTTGCTTCCAATACCAAACTATACGACTCGTGAGCTTTGTAGAATGGAAATGGAGGTCAATTATTTCAGTGAATAAGTGTGTGAAAGATGATGAGAAATATGCATGCAAAGTACGTACTATATATACAATATATGAAACGTTTAGTAGGAAAAATTCAATGTGAATTCCTCCCACACTATTGCATGTCAGTACTAGCCTATAGAGTATGATATTATAATGGTTTTAGGATAGTTTGTGAGTGCTTAAAATAAGGAGAGTGTTGGGATGGTACCTATGGATGTCGACCATGCTATTTCCAAGCATACGATTCACAAAATCGTATGTTACTTGAGCATACATGACCATCTTTGACATTTAACCTTAGAATCATCTTAGAAATAATATTAGGAATGTTTAGAAACAAACTAGATTCAAAACGGTTAAGTTTTGAATATAGTGTAATTCGATTTGGGTTTGTTAAGGTCGACTACTTTGCCACTTAATAGCATATCAAGACTTAACGTAGGAACGTGAAACTTGACACACTAATTGTTGGCTAGTAGGTTAACGAGATGAGAAAGTAAAATATATAGGTCGTGTGTAAAATTTAAGAATGTACGATGCGTTTTGGAGGGGGTTTGCACTTGTCGACCGGATGAAATTTTAATAAATATGATTTTGGGCTTATCGTGTGGGCTTAGGAATAGTAAAGGGTGGAGTGGGCCGAAATAATTAAGGGTCTGGTTAGGTTAATAGGGTAATTAGTGATTTCTAATTATATTTACCAAATATAATTAGTATTAGGATTTAGATTTAGGATTAAATAAAAAGTTTAAGTTTCGTGTAACGTGTCGAGGATTAATCCCGTCATTTCGTGAATTATATTATTTTGTGAAAATCGCCAAAATAATATAATAAGAAAAAATTTTAAATTTTTCCGAGAAAATGGGAATTAGAAACGATAACGAAAGATTATATATTTATTAACAATTTGATTACAAGAAATTTTTACAGGGTTCTACAGGATACAAGTACAAAAACAGTTACAATGCCTAAGTTACCACATAGCCATTTAAATCCTCTATTTATCATGAACCGTTAATTACTTGTAAGCGTTGATGTTGTGAATAGATTTATTGGGTTAACACCCCCGTCCGGGTTGGTCGCTCCAACTGGGTAAATGGACGCATATCATTCGGATTATTTCCGAGTGTCTGGCAAACACTTACATGTGGCACATTTATCATCTATGTTTGATTGAATACCATTATGTTGAGTTTTCGGGTCATGAGCTTAAGGCATTGTATTTACTTTTTACATGACATTGTATTTGATATAATTGTTATAAATAATGAAATCTTGTGCTCCATACATGATTAACATTTAATTAAACCTATGGATTCACTAACATTATGTTGACCTTTTTAGCATGTATTATCTCAGGTGTTTAGCTTTGCTTGGCATGCACAACGTGGAGTCAATTTCTTTTGGTCGTCGTTGACGACTTCATTCACGAGGATTTCATTGCATCAATCTTTATATCATTTGACTATGTTGTTTTTAAAACAGTTTTTACCATTCCGCTGCGAGACTTGATAACTTATGTATTTGAAACCTATGTTGACTTATTTTAATCAAATGATGTAGTTTTAAACGACTCATGTAGGTCGTTCAATATAACTGTAACTTTGTACTATGAACGTCATCCTCCGGTTACCATTCTGCGACCCGATTTAGGGGTGTGACATTTGGGCAACTCCAAATCTCCTCTTTCAAACTTTGAAAATTATATCTAACCAAACATGTTTTAAGAACATTGTGTATTCCGCATTCAATTCTATGTTGGATATATTTGATATTAATCAAGCTAAGAAATGGAGATATGGACGTTATGTGTTTGTCATTTATGCTGATTTTTCTTTCACATAGTTGACCATATAAATCATCAATTGACGTGACCAAGTTTGTTTTTAAGTTTGATTTAACGATTCTACTTGATTTATAAACTCTCTTACACCCAACGATTATAGATAATAATGCATATATAACTACCCAACAAGACACTACAAAGTTACACACAATTTTTTTTTTCTTAATAATTTTATTTGGTGGTTAGGATGTCCGAACCACCCCACAACCCCTGTGACCACTCGTGGTCAATGGTGTGCATATTGACCACGATTACGTATCATTACGCATAATATCAAGTCTCTCGATCAATCCCATTAGTTATATATAGGGTATGTTTGGCACGAGAGATTATTGAAAATTATGGAGGTTTAAGATTTTATTTATTTTTTATTTTTTTTGAAAATAAGTTTTGCTCAAAAAATAATCTTTATTTGACGAACTAAAATTGTGAATTATTTTAGAAAAATAAGTTCACAAAAAATAAGTTTTCAAAACCATGTTTTAAAAGATTATCGAGATCATTTTTCAAAAATTAACTGATTTTAATCTTTTTCAGCAAAAACACCTACACCACTGCAAACAAAAAATAAATAATAAAAAAAAAATTATTAAAAAAAAAACTATAATCTTAATCTTTTTAAGCATCAACGGCAGCGCCAGCGCCAGCACCAGCACCAGCACCAGCAACAACAACATCTATTTTTGCCAAATATACAAACAATTGGTTTACATATTTTCTAGGGCAAATGTTTTAAAAATGTATCATAAATTCATAATTGACACTATTTGTTTTTCAAGGTAGAGAACATTTTATTTTTTTGCTTATATGGGTACTTTTATTTTAAATTCTTCCTTTTTAATGTACTTTGTGATATTTTTACACTTCGAAAAAAAAATCCTATTAAATGAGGGGCAAAAATGTCACAAATGTCGCAAAATACTCAAAAAGACCGAATTTGAAAGAAAAGTACTCGTATAAGCAAAAAAATTTGTTCACTACCATAAAAATAAATAGTGACAAGTATGATATATTTTAAAATATTTGCCCTATTTTCTAGGGAAAATGATTTGTTCACCATTTTTTGTTGGATATACACCACTAAATCACACCAGTAATACATACAGTACAACACCGTTATGCATAATTTAGTAGTGAATGACAAAAAAAAAAAAAAAATAGTGTACAAATCACCAACTATTTCCAAGCTTATCTATAATCTTATCACTATTGACTATTGTATTAGTAGTAGTAGATAAAAGTTAAACAAATCATATTCCATATCTTTCCTTAATTTGTCTTAATGACTATCTTCAACACTGCATTTAGTTTAGGGAACAAAAAACCACCATCCAATAACTACACTTCATTTCAACAATCTTTTCCAAAAAAAATAAACATTAATCACCATCAAACAGTAAATTAATTCCTCCTTAACAAATCCGAAAAACAAGCACACCAACATTAAACAAATCATTATCCAAAGGACAAAATAGTCTTTTCACAATATTAAAAATTTAAAAAAAAAATCTTATCTCTCTTCTCATCAATCATTTCCTCTTCTTCACTTGCAAAAGCTTTCTCTCTCTACCTATAGATACACATTTTTGTATATCTATAAATAAAATAATAATATATAAAGATTCCGTACATTTTATAAAAAAAAATTATATAAAAAACACACACAGTTCTAACCCATCACGCCTCCACTTATTTCTTTATCTATAAAAAGTTTCTTTATTTTATAATTCTGATCATCAAAAAAACAAAAAACAAAAAAGATTTTCATTTTTTGATCGAATTTGATTATAAATTTGTGTTTTCCAGACACCCTTTACTCTCTTCTATCATAAAGTTTCATCTTTTTTTTATAAAATTCAGGTACCCTTTTCATCTTTCTCTCTCACACACCAATTACACCTTTTGTGTGTGTAAAATTTTAAACCCCATTTCGTTTTTTTTGCTAAAGTTTTGACTTTTATTAATGGGTTTGTGTTTTCTTGAAGTTTAAGGTTACAAAAATTGGTGTTTAGTTTTGATTAGTGTTTTTTTTTTATTGTTTTTTATGTGTGAAATTAATTGGTTTGCATGTTGTGTGTAGATTGATGATTCTTTGTTATTAGGGTTTTTGTGGATCATGTAATTAGTTGTGAATTTGAGTAATTAATGCTTGTTTATGTGAAATTTAAGATTAGTTTTGTACTATAAAGTTTTTCTTAATCTTATAATAAAGTCATAACCTTTTTTGTTGTTTAATGATTGTTAGTATAACTTTGAACATAAGGACTTTTTGGTATGGAGTTGACTATTGTTTATTTGTTTGGTTTATATGGTGTTTTGTTTTGATGTGCTTTTTGTATATGATCGTTGCGATTTTTAAGATATTATGGTGAAATACTGAAATTGATGTGTTGAGTTTATATAATCATGGCCCCCATATGTAATCTATGAATACAGTGTTTATGTATGAATGTATGTGAGCAGTTTGTGTAGTTTGTGTATCACTTACTTGTTAACACGGAAAATCAGTTTGATTGTTGATTAGTGATTTAAGACAGCGGTGCATATGTAGTTTTGTATTAATGTTATAATCAGTTCTATTGCACTGAATACTCGAATACTAATTGTGTTATTAAGTCTTGGTAATCAGTTTAAATGCATTTCTGAATAACCCCTTATTCCATGTTTGGATTTTACGCGTGTTGGTGATTTTTCTCTACCATATTGTTTTATCGATTCAAGTAATAAATATATTCAAACCTGCACGTGCGGATGTCTCATTATCCTGATACGCTTTTACTTTGAATTGAAGTCTACTGTTTGACTTCTTTTATGCTCATGTTGAAATACTATTATTTGTATTGAAGCCTAGTTTGTTTGTTTCTTGGCATATACTGACATTTTGACTTAATCATGCTTATGTAACAGGAGCATTTTGCGATGAAACATCCATCACAAAGACGATCCTTTTGGTAGGTTTGAAATTTCCACCTTTTGCTATGTACATATCTTGCAATAACTGAAAACACACTATTTATACTTTCCTTTTCATGGCAGATCCTTCAAAATTTAGATCAATGAATTTTTCAAGAGCGGTTGGAAGTGGGGCCAGGGAAAAGTTAAATGGATCCGATGCTTATAATAAGTCGTCAACCGGCGCCGCTTTTTTTTCAAGTTCATTACCCGTTTTGCCCCATGAGAAGTGTATGTACCCTTTGTCGTTTAAAGGCTTATTGATTGCCCACAGATTGAGTCGTTAGTAAATAATTTTAGCAACAAGATACACTTACACTTTTCTTACATTTAAAATGCAGTGATATCAAATAATGCGGATAATGATTTCCAGTCTTTGGAAGACAATGATTTGCTGGATATTAAAGATTTAATTGGAAATGTGTTACCTGACGAGGACGAGCTTTTAGCTGGTGTAATGGATGGTTATAATCTCCGTGCTTATACTAGCCGTGCGGATGAGCCTGAAGAGTATGATTTATTTGGAAGTGGAGGAGGTATGGAACTTGAATCTGATATGGAAAACTTAAATTTAAGTATCTCAAAGGTGAGTTTGGGTGATGGAGTTGTGGGCAATGGTGTGGCTCATTATAACATGGCGAATGGGGTGGGAACTGTTGCTGGTGAACATCCATATGGAGAGCATCCTTCACGTACTTTGTTTGTTCGAAATATTAATAGCAATGTGGAGGATTCAGAACTCAGAACTCTATTTGAGGTAATTAAAATGGCCCTCGTTTTGTGAATCTAACATTGTTGATGTTCAAATTGTCAAGCACTAAATGAAAGATATGTGACAAAGTTTTTTGCTTTTTTAGATGGGATTGTTAGGACTGTAAGACCTTAATGCTAAATCTTTGTGTTTGGAATCATGTGACAAGTTTATTGTCTTTTTTCGTGTACAGAATTGGTCATTTTTGCAAATTTGTGTGCATGTTTTGTATTTAGTAAGTATGAATTTGTCTACAACGAAGGTATTGATTGTTTGATAGGTCAATCTATCATATTACCTTAATTGATGAATGATTAAGGAGAAACTGTGGAAACATTTACATAATTTGCTCAATCTTGCAAATTGTACTGCTTAGTTTTTCATCTTATTGAAGTATGATTTTTCTGTAAAAAGAAGCTAGCACTTTTTTTTGAAGATGCAAAAAGATAGTTTGTTGGCTTAAAAAGACAACTAGTATCATCTTATAGCATATTGGAGTACATTATTAGGCGAAGTTCAGGCACACAATTGTTGAAAAATAGTAAAAAGACTAGTGAAAAAGAAACCAGGAACTCTAGACTTGCCCATTTCCACTAGTTATGTTCACATTTAATTGAGTTACGGTTTGTTTGCTACGAAAAATTAAGGACTGTTGGTTTGAGATGTCAATTCATATAGGTTTTAGCATATTAGGTTGTTGAGGAACGTCTTAGTAATCTAATGAGATATGAAAGTGAATGCGTTTTTGAGCTATCTGAATGGATTTTCTACTTCTAAGATGTTTAATATGAAAGCTTCATTTTTTTTTACATTATTTGTTATTTGGTGATCCTTTACTAATGTACTATATTGCTCTTTCTATTGTAGAATTATGGTGATATCAGAACACTCTACACAGCATGTAAACATAGGGGTTTTGTGATGATATCTTACTATGATATTCGTTCTGCTCGCACGGCCATGCGTGGCTTACAGAATAAGCCATTACGAAGGAGGAAGTTGGATATTCACTATTCGATTCCAAAGGTTCTAATTTGATACCAATTTTTCTTTTAATTTTTTTTTCTCATCATTGATGACAATTCAATATATCATCTCATATGTGTTTCTTTTGTGTACTAGGATAACCCGTCAGACAAAGATATAAATCAAGGAACTTTAGTTGTCTTTAATTTGGACCCGTCAGTTTCATGTGAAGATCTTCTTCAGATCTTTGGGGCATATGGCGAGGTTAAAGAGGTAATTGTTAATGCAAATTAAGCATCATGACTATGGAAATGCCAGAAAAACAATAGATTCTGCAATAATGAGGGATTTTGGACAACTTGTGGAAGGGAGTTGGTTTGCAGATCACCTCCCGTTGAAAATGCTGAATTAAACATGATTTTTTTTTTTTTTTTTTGGTCTCAACTTCTCCTTCATGCAGAACTTAGTGTTTTTTGTTTTGCAAAGTGTAATTATAGTTAACATAGTTGAAACATCTATTTGGGATTCTGGAAATGACCTCTTGGTATATGTTGCACAATGACAGATAAGGGAGACACCACACAAGCGACACCACAAGTTCATTGAATATTATGATGTCAGAGCTGCAGAAGCAGCTCTTAGATCCCTCAACAGGAGTGACATAGCTGGGAAACGCATAAAGCTTGAGCCAAGCCGCCCTGGTGGAGCACGTCGAAGGTAAGTATCATTTTTTTCTATCCGAGTTAATCGTTCTTTCTTTTGATTTATGTGTGTTATTTCCATTTAGGTGTCCTTATATTGTTTGAAGATAACGTGTAGTTATGTTAGTTAGGTATACGAGGATTGTTTGTCAGATTTGGTTAGTTTTGGTGGATTCTAGTTAAAAAGGATTGATAAAATAATGTGGTTTTGGGCGAAAATAGAATGAAATGGCATTTATTGCTTGGAGCCTTTTAACTCAAAACTATTGGTTGTTTGAAACGTTGACAAATCATTCTGGTTAGACCTATTATAACTGGTACCCGGCCTTATTTGTCGTTTGTGCTATAAAGTATGTATAATTAGAATCCCATCACACGGATGTGGATGACTATTTTTGTATGTTTCTTGCAATAATTATCGTGTCTGTTGATTTTTGAAAACTGGGTTCGGGGTGAGGCAGGGTGCACCTTTTGCCCTTATTTTTTAGATCCTCTGTAAACACTTAGTGTGTAGAATATGGTTATAAAAATTGTTTAGTTTCAGTAATAATATGACAACGCGAATAAAATGATTTAAGAAGGTCCTATGTTACTCGTTTGACTTGTTAAAGATTAAAGCAGAACCAGATTTTACCCATTCATTAGCCAATGGGTGGAAATTGCCACCTTCAATTGATCCTAACTCTTTATTTCGTTATCTTTGCTTCAGCATGATGCAACAGATGAATCAAGAATTTGATCAAGATGACACTCGTAGTTTTCGACTTCCACTCAGTCCCTCGATTGCCAACTCTCCTCCAGGTAAGACCTTTTTTTCGTTATATCTGACATGTACATGTTTTGAGATGCCTTTCTTTGACCATCTTGTAAAGTAATTTCAATCTACTTCACCTTGCAGGTGCCTGGTCACATTTTGGCAGCCCGATTGAACATAGTCCTCTGCAAAGCCTAAGCAAGTCACCTGTCCTTGGTTCAATGAGCCCTAATTTCAGCAACACTTTAACTGGTCTGGCTTCAATCTTGAGCCCTCAACCAGCCAGAATAGCACCAATCGGTAAGGACCATGGAAGGAGTGCAATCAATGGATCAGCATTTCAACATTCTCATTCACTACCTGACTCCAAATTGAGTCAGTTTACTGAACCCATGTCTTCTTTTGGTGGTTCGAGCTCAACCAGTTCAAATATCGAAACATTATCTGGTCCCCAGTATTTGTGGGGTACTCGTAGTATATACTCCGACCAACCCAAGGGACCTACTCAATCTAGCCATGGGTTTACCATCGCTGGTAGATCACCAACTATGGCTCATCCGTTTACCGTATCCAAGGGCCTACCTACACAAGGATTCCCGATTGGAGCTCGTCATGGTTCTGTTCTTGGTTCATCTCAGCATCACCTTCAACATCATCATGTTGGATCTGCCCCATCTGGGGTCCCCCTTGAAGGGCATTTTGGTCGGTATCATGAGTCTCCTGAAGCATTTTTCATGAGCCCACCTTCTTATGGTGGTGTAGGTATAGGTCATATTGACAGAGGCTATTTAGGTTCCCGTGGGTCAGTTGAAAACGGTTCTCCAAGTTTTGGCCCAATGCCATCTCCTAGGCATAATCCTATGTTTCTTGGTAACGGTTCATACACAGGGCTGGGACCCACAATTGCAGAAAGTATGAGTGAGCGTGGACGGAACCGTCGTATTGACCAGAATGGAAGTCAAACAGATAGCAAGAAACAGTTCCAGCTTGATATTGATAAAATCACTAGCGGGGAAGATACTCGAACAACTTTGATGATTAAAAACATTCCTAACAAGTAAGACTTCTTGAGATTTCAACTACATTTTCGGTACATAGAGTTTTTTCTAATTGACTGTTTTTGGCACTTAAAGATATTAACTTTATTTGTCTTTTGGTGTACAGGTATACCGCAAAGATGCTGCTCGCTGCCCTTGATGAAAATCATAGTGGCACTTATGATTTTCTTTACTTGCCAATTGATTTTAAGGTATACAAGACTTTCTTGCTAGTTAAACCACTCCTATTATCTCTCTTCTTTTGTTTTTAAAACTTGACGAGCTTCCTGCCTTTCGATGTAGAACAAATGCAATGTTGGCTATGCATTTATCAACATGCTTTCTCCTACGCACATCATCCCATTTTACCAGGTTTTTTTCTTGATTCGTTACCCTTTCTTCCAGTAAACTCCGTATAAAATTAAGTGTCTTAGTTATTCATTAATTCGGTCAAATTGCTGTTTAGGCGTTCAATGGGAAAAAATGGGAAAAGTTCAACAGTGAAAAAGTTGCTTCCTTGGCTTACGCTCGAATCCAAGGAAAAACTGCGCTCATCACCCATTTTCAGAACTCTAGTTTGATGAATGAAGATAAACGTTGCCGCCCGATTCTGTTCCATTCAGAAGGATCAGATGCTGCTGATCAGGTAACATGTTTGTTTCAAATACTGAATAGACGTGGAATGCATAAAATAAATTACTTATTTGCCCTTAACCTGGTACAGGAACCTCTGTCATCAAGTAGTTTGAACATCCAAATGCATCGGTCAAATGGTTCAGATTCAGGAGAGTCGTCAGGTAGCCCTCCAAAGGATGATGGTGCAGGCGAGCAGAGCTGACAGCAGGTGAAGCAGCAGTCTTACCAAGTGTTTAAATAATGATTGTTACCCAAGACTGCTGGCTTTCATCCGTACATAGCTTGTATAGAACTAGGTGAATCGCACCTTAAGGGAAAAAAGGGTGCAGATTTTGTGTACTTTTGGAAAGATATAAGAGTAAAAAGATGATGAGAAGGCTTTTGAAAGAGGCGAATATGATAGTATTGATGATGACGATGATGATGATAATGTTCACCTGCACATAAGTTTGTGTTTGTGGGAGTAACGTTGGTGAAGGATATTCTCATAAGGGTTTCTTGCTGATTGTATAGTGTGAGACTGTTTGGGGGTAGTTCTGACTTTTCATGTCTTTTGAGTTCCGTCTTTAGTTTATATATAACTGCAAAGTGACGAGATGAGTAACTTGGAAACACTTGTTTTTTTTTTGTGTATTACTCCAGTCTTTTTATAGTTGTCATGAGCAGGTTTCATGTTTTAGAGGAACGTCTGTTTCTTTAGTAGAAGCCCTTTCATAGGTCAAATCTGTCGTTATCTTGATGTAATGACTTTGTACTTAATGTATTAAGAGTCTTTATTGTACATTCTAATTGTGCCTAGTCATGTTTTACCTTATAGAAAGGAGTGGTCCTTTTGATGCCATTTCAATATTTCGGCTATGTTTGGCAAAAGTAGCTGTGAGCAGTAGCATTGAGCAGTAGCAGTGAGCAGTAGCTGTGAGCAGTAGCCAAAAAAGCTCACAGCTTCATAAAAAAACATTGGGAAAATGAGCTTTCCTAAAAAAATAGCAAAGCCCACAGCTCTCATGCCAAACAAACATTAAAAATAAAAAAGCTCATTCTCACCGCTCATTACCCCAAAAAGCTCCGCGCCAAACATAGCCTTCATGTAGCAGGTTAAACAGATGTGGTTTGACCTTCTTTGGGTCAACCTAAACTAATGTGCTTATTGCTGCAACTGACCTATCAAGACATCTCAAACCACTAGTAACAAAGATGAAATCCATTTTATTTTACATCAGAAGGTCAAAATGCTTCATCTGACTATTATTACATCAGGCAAAGATATACACAGATGCATAAGTTGTGTTATAAAGTTATCAGATTTATTACAGCTGCGAATTGAATTTACTCTTAACAATTAAGGTTAACTAATCCGAGTCACCATGGTGAAAGCGGAATAAATTAAAAGCCTCTATACATATGTTTCTATACATCAACATCTGGAAATGATGCACTTCTGACAAAATTCTTATTTTTCATATCTTCATTTTTTTGTTTGTTTTAAGCTCGATGTCAATGAGGAAGCTACATTTACTGTCATCTCTAACATAATGAACGTGGCCTTTCATGACACCAAGAAGTTTCCTAGAAAGATTTAGAGCAAGTCCTTCTTGGGTACCCCATTGTTTTCTTTCTTCATACATGTCCGTGATGATAGCCGCAGGTAATCCTGCACCAGGATGACTCATTCTGCAAAACAATTTCAACCCAGTTACTACTTTTTATTTTTTATTTTTTTGAAACAGCCCAGTTACTAATGAATTGTCGGTTTAGGTTGTTTTTATCTCAAACGGGTTAAATTAAAATATAAGGTAAAGTGGGAAGAAGATTTGAAGGTTTAAAGTCACCTAGCATGTATTTTTATACCACCCATATCATTCTTATTCAAAGATTTAGATTGTTATATATAAGGGATATCTAGGCTATCCAGCTATTAAAACAACTACACAAAGTGTATATCTTTTTTGCATATATACAAAATATGATAAAAGAAAAGTGCTGAATGACAAGAAAATTATTCATCATTTTAATTGTTCGATAAATTTTTACATTACAAAACAAAAACTAGAAGCATCAAGGGCGTTATTTCTGTTCTCAAGAAGGCAAAGCCATAAGCCGTACCTGAACTGTAGATGAATGAATTCATGTCCATTCTGTATCATTCGGAGTCCAGGGGACACTTTGATTTCAACCCACCCTTCTGGTGAAGGTGCATGGTTTACAACGCTGAGTAAGAAATCAGACAAGACAATCTGAAGCCTAATTTGATCACCAACAAGAGCGAGTGTTTTGACTTGATCAGGTATTTCATGAAGCAACGGTATATTCTTTTCCTTCAGAATGATCATGACTTGGCTCACAATCGCGTCTAAAAGATTCTCCATGACAAAGTGGTCCAAGTTCAGCTCCACATTGCTGGAAAATACAAAAAGTTTCTGAACCAACAGCTTTCAAAAGGTACCTTAACACATATAAGTTAGACTTTTGAGGACACACACACGCACACACATTTGTTTATGTCAATCTATGGATTTGTTCACTAGATGACAACCCCAAGACATGATTTCAAACACACAAATTTGACTTCACAAACCAAGAACCATCACAGGGTACCCATGACAGATAACAGTTTGAATTCCGAGGTCAAACACACAAATTTGCTTTTTGCAATGCATGGTTTCTTTCACTACATGATATAACTAAAACATGCTATCAATACAACAATTATACATTATATTTCAAACAATAAATTGGTTTGATGTTATGATCAATCAATTATTAATTTTGAATTCGAGAAGGTTGTGTTTGACCTTCAATGTTAAAGCATAGTCTAGTGAAATAAGTGAAACCTGAGATCAGAACTTACCCCTCTTCGATGCTTTTTACCTCCATGTTCTCGATAATCGAAGCAATTTGTCTTTCACAAGCACCACTTGTTTCAAGATACTGCTTCTGATCGTCTGAAATAGCTGAATTTTCAAGAAGTTTGTGAGTAAAACGAAGCCCATTTAACGGGTTCTTTATTTCTTGCCTAACAAACGCTAAATCATCACGTTTTAACGTAGCCCCATCTCTTTTCCTATCATTTAAAGACCATTGTTCACTAGTCTGCAGAAAACAGAAACACCCAACTACTTTTCCACCTTCACCAACTCTCTTGTTTGCCGTCAAGTGAACCTCAACAAGATTCCCATCTTTACCAAAAAACCCGAATGGTAAATCTGAAGCATCATGACCGTTAATTGCTCTATATAGAAAAATCATAAATTTTGTTAGCGTATCTTCGTCTTTAAGCTTACATAAACCTCCAAAAACATCACCCGGAAGTACTTTCCCAAGAACTTCATGTTTCATATGACCCGTAAGCGTTTCCATGGCTGCATTCCATTCGGAACAACAAGCGTTTTCATCAGAAGCAAACAAAGCTGGAATTAATGGATTAAGACTTTGAATAATCGTGTTATAGTCTCCTTCCATACGTACAAATTTATCCATGACAATTTTCTGGGTTGTGACATCTTGACCCACAAAGCATACACCAATCACATTGCTCATGTAGTCTCTGCTTGTGCATGTATTGGCCACAATGTATAGAATGGTGTTGCTATTCTGGTCCATGCCAACCTTTTGTAGTTTCAGTTCGACATTCTTTTTTTCTTCACCTGTATCAATAAAGAAAGGTGAATCTGAATAAATGGTGGAATTGGTAAAGAAGCAGTGGATGCTTAAGCTTGTACTGAAGTTTTCGTTTCAAGTTTTGAATGGTTGTGATATTATAAGGGGTGTTTGGATAACAGGATAACTGTGGCAAATAATCAAATGCTGTTGAATGATTATGTTTATCAGGCCATTACAATGGTGTGATACCTTGTAATTTGGAGTTCTAATTAGTATGGCTGTACCTATAATAATCTCTTGTTTGTTCAATTTGGCCTAGGGAGGAAATTCGACATGCAAGTATGGTTATGTAGGAGGCCTAACTAATATGAATGTACCATAAAGTAGGGTCCCCATTGTGGAGGGTAAATGGTCTTGGAGGATGGTGTATGATGAGTGGAATAGAGAGGTGTGCAAGAAGAACCTTCTTGGTCCTCTCAATACACCATCACAGGAGGTAAGGGTTGGCATCATGGAGGGAGTGTGTTCCTAAACAATTGAAGCCTTCCATTGAGAGGGAAATGTAGGTTGTTTGGTAGAGCCCCCCATGGATGGGTTATGGGTTCCTAGTGATGCCACTTTCTATTCTTACTTTAGCTACTGTGGTGGCAGGATGAGTGGTTATGGTAGAATGGAAAGTGGAAATGTAGCTAGATGGTTGGTGCTAAAAAAGGTGAATGTTTAAAGATGAATGTCATGGGCTGTAAGGTGTAAGTTTTCTGACAAGATCTTGGTCTGAATTGGAAAGAATGCTCTGTTTTCTCTGTTTCTATCTGATCTTGAGATCAGTTGTATCAGATTTAAAGTTGTAGTTTAGTCTCATATCGGGTGTAGTAGAATTGGTTAGATATTGTGTTTGGATAGTTTCTGTTTGTTTGTTTGTATCAGATTTGGGTTTGTCCAATATCTGCTTATTCTTATGATGTAAAATTTTGAGAGTAATATAAATTCACCTTTGCACCGTAAAAAAAAAAAAAAAAAAAAAAAAAAAAAAAAAAAAAAAAAGAAAAAGAGGTGACTACTTAAACTACCAAGAGAAAAGAACTTTTTGACTCTTCAGGTCAAACAGATTCTAGCAAACAAGTTAAAGGTTCTCTTATGTAAAGTAACGGGCAAAGTATAATCCGAGTGATTTCCGGCAAAAACTACTAGAAAATCAATATATATTATCATACAGCAAAAGATGTACCTTGCAAGGCTCTATAGACAAGGTCTTTAACGATTACACTTGATGTTTCGTGAACAATCTCATCAATCAAAGACTTACCCATAGCTTCACTAGCTGTTACACCAGTCAACTCTGCAATTTTTCCATTCCATCCATTAATCAAACCAGATGCATCGACACCGAAGATGGGAACAGACGCTGTTTCAATCAATCTCACCATTTCACATGCAACCGAAGTAATTTCATCCATTTCCTTAGCCCCACTCTCAGTTTGTTGACCATATTTCATCATTTTACCACCGCCATTATCTTCATCATCTTGAGCTGATGTTCTCATTATTAACTGTAAAGAATGAATCACATTTATCTCAGAAACTTCCCATGGAAAACTTCTACTTTTCTCCACTTCAAGAAATGCCTTAAAAGAAGATCGTGGATGCATTCTTTCACCATTGTCTTCATCTTGAGGATGATGTTTAGCCCCTGCCCATTTGATTTCGTTTTTCGTATGTGATCTGAACCAAAACAAGAAATCTTTAGAAGTAATCCTCGCAGCAGCCATACCACAAACAGCATCACCAAGCAACAAAGCATCAGGATAACCAGCACTCAATAAACTTTCTGTACTAAACCCGGTTGAGTCCTTATGTTCACTACATAACCAATTAGCTATATCTGTAACTTGTGATTCAGTGGGAGTTACACCAAGTAACCATACTTTTTCATCATAGTATAAAGCTGCTCCATCACACTTGACTAAATCCATTATACTTGGAGATTGAGTTATGATACGAAAAGGGTCATCTCGGAGGAGCATGTCACATAAAGTGGTCTGCATACGGAGTAACCTTTTTTCCGCCTTTTGTTCTGCTAGCTGAAGCTCCATATACAGCTGCAAACCCATTGAATGCATTAGGAATTCACAAGCGTAACGAAGTGGGAACGCGATATAACGAGGTGTACTATGATGGCAAGCCACTAAACCCCATAGCTTCATGGAATCATTGTTGTTTATAAGTATTGCCATTACCAAAGATGCAATAGAACTCATGTTAGCCATGTAAACCGCGTGGCAACCATGTGGTGCTCGAAGGGTAGAGTTGACCAAACAAAGTGGCTGCTTTAACTCTGGACTTTGAATCACGGGTACTGAATCTGCGTTACAATCGACAATTATTCTTACACGGTTCTGTTTAAACAAGAACCGAGCAGCTTGTGGAATGTCAGTTGCAGGATAGTGTAGTCCTAAATACGGTTCTAAATCAGACCGTCTAATTTCTGAAACAACTTCACCGTGTTCATCGTCATGGAACTTATAAACCATCACTCTATCATACCCAGTAAGCTTCTGAACTTCTTCAACAACAGTATCACACATAGCCCCGATATCCCCCCCAGGAAGAGACTGCAGCCTAGAAATCGCTCTAACAACGAGCTTCTGTGACTGAACCGCACCAGCAAGTAACAATGTGGGGTCACTAGAGTTAGCTGGCTCTAAATCAATCACAACACCCACATCAATCCTATGAAGAATCGCGTAAAATGGTTTACGGGTAGTCCTAGAATGAACCCAAATAGGGTTTAACAAACTAATCTCTCTAGAAGCTACAGCTCTTTCTAAAGAAGCCCTTGAACTAGACGTAAAAAGGGTTCTTGCATCAACTCCAAGCAGACTCTTTTTCGCCTCATTCAGCCCATCAAGATTATCTTTTTCATGCTCTTTACCAACATTCAAACTCAACATACTAAAACAATTCTCACTAAAACTTATAATCCTAAAAGTAGGTTCATGAACAGCAATCATACAACCAAAAGGCTGAATCAAACCACCTCTTTGAATTGCAGACAAATAAGCAGTCATTTCTTGTTCAGCAACAGCTTTTGGTGCATGAGTAAGCAAAGCTGAGTAGTTAAAAGACTTACCAGATCCAACAGACTGTTCATACTCAGTTAAAAGCCTAGCATCAGCACTGTACTGAGCTAAAGCTTGATTCTTATTAGTATATGGGTTCATGTTACTTCCACCTGATGATGATGATGTTGCACCATTATTATCATTGTTGTTTATAGTTGCTTCTTCTGCTTTCAGACCTTTGCTACCTAGCTCCATTTTCATACCTTGTAAACACTTTTTGCTAAGTTTCTTGATATATTTGAAGTGGGTTTTTGCAATAAAGTTTGTTGAAGGTACTAAAGTCTTGATTTCAGTTAGCTAGTATAAAACTATAAACTACTTATAAGTATGGGTTTAGCTTAAAAAAAACCAGTTAATATTGGAAGTTTGGAACTTTATAAAAATGTTGTGGACCAAGAATAAAGTTAAAATATTCCAAGATAAAATACAAAAGTGAACTTATTAATAATGAAAAAAAATTTTGTGGTTTGGAGTAGACATTGGAAAGAGACATGGGTGTTTTGGTGTCACTCTATGTATGTTTCTATCTATATGAAGTATAAGCTTTATCTATATTAGAAAAAAATTCAAAAGTGTCAATAATTTACATTCGAGAATTGCACATTCTCAAAAATGATTGGCATATTCAAATTTTGAGTGTGTTGACATTTATACCCTCACATTGTTTGGACTTATTCATAACCTGTAAGTGTATAAATGTCAACACACTCATATTTTGAGTGTGCCAATCATTTTTGGGAGTGTGCAAATCACCTCCCTTTACATTCACAATCTAGCTAAAAGAACACTCATTTTGCAATCACCTTGTATAACAACTGTCCCATATTTTAAAACAAAAAATACATGTGGGTAAGAAAAAGTATAGGGCTACTTGTGCATTTTGGACAACTTGGATTTTGTCTTTTAGTTAAAAAAATTGAGCCACTTGTTAAACATATAAGGTGGTTGCTCAATCACCCAATTGCCCAAACTGTTTTAAGAAACGAGTTTTTTTAGGCTAGATTGTAAATGTAAATCGGATGAGTAGGTTACTTTTGAAATTTTATCATGGAAAATAAGTTTGGAATGTGATATGGTGGGGATGATGTTAGATTTAATACCGCCTCACATGCGGTTGCTATATTTTCCACACATTCAATTCATTTAGTCTTTGTTTTCAACGAGTTGGTTGTGCATGCATTCGAGTTTTTGGGGTTTGGTTTTTTGTTGTTGTTGGTATTGTTCAATGTTTTGAAACCCGGTTCAACTGTCCAGGTTAACCGATTCTGGTAAAAAAAAAAAGTAAAAAATCGGGTTAACCGGTTAGACCCGCCGGGTTTTAAATGACCTGGGTCAACCCGGTTCTCAAAACCCGCTTTTTTTTTTAATAGAAAACCGGGTTGACCCGATGTTCTAACCGGTTGAAAAAAATAGTTTTTTTTAGTAGAAAACCGAGTTGACCCGACGGTTGAACCGGTAACCTGTTGACTCAACCGGATCGATTGAAAACCCAGTTTTCATAAAACATTTGTATTATTGTTTATTACTTTGCAACATACACATAGTATTCTAAATGGGTACACATAGTATTGATATTATTGTTTATGACTTTGAAGTTTGTCATGTTCAACAGATTTGCTTCAGATTCATATAAAGATGTAAATATGGATCTTTATGGTTTGATAAGCATGTTTTGGACCCTTTTTACTCTTTTCTTGGCACCTATTTGATAAATTCTGTCAAATTTGCAAAGCTTCGCGTCAAACGTACTCATATTTCATAGGTATATTTCTGAAAACAAGTCTTTTGTGCATCTCCAACCATCGTTGTTGTCGCACCATACATTAATTCCAACATCTCTAACCAACATTTGTATTTTTGTCTTGAAGAGCTTTAGTTATCCAAAATTTGCATCTCCATATAACTAAATCGATATTAAAAAAAAAAAAAAAAAAAAAAAAACCGCGTGCAAGCCAAGAAACTTTTAGCTCACACCAGTCACAAATAACAAATACCATTTCCTAGTCGATTTTGTATCTAAAAATTGTACTATACATGTTATTATTAGCAACACACAATATTTAGCATCCCTATCCATCCTCACATATTCAACATGCTTCTTTTCCACAATCTTAAAAATTGCGAATAAAAGCAACTAAAGTGAAAACCGTACAAAGAATAAGAACACTAAAAAAAAGCGTATATTCTGTTAAAAGGAGAATATAATTTACATAGGTTTGACAACTTCCACACAAAAATAAAAGAGAATAAAGATGCAAAAGAGAAAGTGAAAAGCATGTATACGAGGACATTTTTGTTATTCTTTGTAACATGGCTTAATGGTGAGACATTTCTTGCTAAAGATCACGTGTTCATATAAAACTAGGTACAAATCTCAAGTGGTCAAGTTGTATGGAAGAGGGTGAGGATCGGTCACCTCACATATGTCGTGTACATCTGAGTCAAAGACTCGCCCTCTCTAGAAAACAGAACAAACCACATTCATCTAAACATTTAAAAGAGTACGAGTATGTTGCAGCAACCAATTTGATGGTTTGAAACATACTCCGTATTCTATTTGAATAATAATAAAAAGTATGAACAATTGACATAAACATGCAACATATCCTCTGTGACAACTGGCAAAATAGGAAGTCGTTTTTAAAACCTGCATTACATTAAAAATTATAATTTGGAAATTTTTTTTTGAAAAGTTTATTGGACGAGATGTTTTATGAACATTGGAATGTGTCTTTGATCGTACGTTAATTATGAGGATTTTTATTTATTTATGGTTTAACAAGTGGGGTTGGATCAGTTGGAAAACCCCTTGCCTCTCAACTTAGAGGTCAAGGGTTCGATCCTCACTCCCTACAAAAGGCTGGAGGTCCTTTTCTACCTTAGGTAGAACCGGAAGCAGCCTCTCTACCTTGGGTAGGGGTAAGGCTGCCTACATCTCAACCTCCCCCATACACCGTGGAAGACGGTATTGGGACCCATAACCCGTGGAAGACGGTATTGGGAGTTACTTTACTTGACTTTTTATTTATTTATGGTTTGGTTTGATTCATTCGTGATGATTTATTTTGAGATTGTTACTTTGGCACTACATTGACTCCGGCACTAGGATAACCTAACAATTTTATTTATTTTAATTACGGGATTCAAGTATTTTATATTTGGTAACGACCTCGAGTTGAGTGAGTATCGGTTTATTTAATTAAGTTTCGGGTTTGGTCCGCATTATTGACCTTGGGTTACCTCACCCACTCTTTTTAATACCACCCACTATTATTATTAGTATTAAAAGGTTTGTTTTTTTTAAGAGTAAATTGCATAAAATCGTCCTTGTGGTTGGTTGGCTCGAAACAAAAACAAACACAAACATAACATATCAACACCACCACCCACATCTCTCTCTCTACTACATCATCTCCTCCATCTCTACCCTAGCCGCCGCACCTTAATCGACCACCACAGCCACCACCGCCGCACCTCCATCGACACCAACACCACCATTCGAATCCCCATCACCTGCTCTACCCGATCTACTACCACACGCGCCCTATACCCCTCCTTAGTTCATCTCGAAATCACATGAAATCACCACCATCTTATTGTTTTTGAAGTTTGATACGTATTGGGTCTTGAGAATCAAAGGTGAGACGAGTATTCACTCGTATTTTTGTGAAAACGTGACCTATGGGTCACGAATTTAAAAATCTTCATATGGGCTTTGGTTATTAACATGAAAGACAAGTGGGGTTTTAAAGAAAATGTAATGTTTTGATTGTTTGGTATCCGGGTTCTTGATTTTTGGAGGTTGTCGAATTGAAACCGAGAGCCTCATGCTCTCGGCTTATTTTATTGTTGAGCTTGGGAGAGTTTTTGACCTTGGTTTTGTATTATGGTTGTTGTCGAGAGTGTTGGTGATGCCTTCGCTTGGTTTTGGCCGATTCTTGGCCAAGGATTATTGTCGTTTTGATGTTATTGCGATGATGTCGTGACCCTTGGGGTTGGTTTGATTGGTATCGAGCTCATGAGAGCTAGCCGAGACCATAATGGTCTCAGGTATGGCCTTATTCGATTCATGTTTGAGCCGAGACTCAAATGAGTCCCTCGACTCGGGGTTGGTTTTGGTAATCGACCCGGATGACATGAAATATTTGGTGACCTTATATGATTTTTGATACTTATTTTCTTGCGGTTATTATTGTTTTGTGATGAAGCATTTTTACCTTGGGTTTTGTTGTTGTTTTGTGATTATAGAGCGAGGCCTAGACATGAGCTAGGTAAGCTAATGATTGGATTGATTTGAGCTATAACGTGCACCTATAGGGTTGATTTGTTTTGTTTGGATTATATTGGATGGATTATTTTGGTTGGATGATTGAGGCCTAGTCTAGCTAGCAAGCGTTTTGCGTATATGTCCACTATATTGAATTATGAATTTAAACCTATGATCTCACCAGCGAAAGCTGACTTTTAGCACGTTTTCTCAGGTAGTTAAGTGATGCTCTATGGATGCTTGGGATTGGAGGCTTGGCAATGGCACCGGTTATGGATCTATTTTTCTAAAACTCTGATAACTATTGTGGACCTATGTTTATTTCTTTTGGGCCTTACTTTGGATAATTATTGGGATAAATGTAAACTTTAAAACCCGTTTTGGTTGTGTTTTTCTTATGTTTACTTTATCTCGTTCTTTCATGACTTTGAATGGATACCAATCCCCGTAGCACCCCGAAAGCTTGTTGAGTCTTCCGCTGTATCAAATTTTGGGGGTGTTACAGATTGGTATCAGAGCCAAGGTTATAAAGAACTAGGTAAATAGACACCTAAACTATAACCGATTTTTATAGAAAACGATCCTCGACCATTGCCCGCCAGCCCGCCAAGCCGAAGCATCATTGTTTATTATTGAGGTATTATGAGATTTTTGGGATGATTATTAGATTTGGGATTTCTTGAGATGATTTGAGGTTTTGAGGTTTATTGATTTAGTGATATGATGGCGTTTTGAGGAATTATATGCGTTTTGGGGAATTATATGTGTTTTAAGGAATTATATGGCTTAATTGTTTTACGAATGATTTTAGTAATGCGGTATTTTAAATCTTTCTTGGTTATATATGATTTAGAATTTTATGGCGATTTTTGATATGGTATTTTGAGTTCGCGGTTTAGTTGTTTTGAAACACTTACACCTACCCTACACCGTTGTCACAGACTATGGCCTCCCGTACGCTCGATGTTGTTGAGGATATTCTTACTGCACCGGTATTTCCAGCACAGTTCACCATGGCTCCTGATGATCCTTACCAGGTTGCCATGGATTCAGCTACTGTGTCACCGACAGCTTCTATTTTAGCACCACCTGCTGCATCTACGCAGGGACCCTCATCTTCTCTAGGGCTCCCTGGTACATCGAGGCAGCTTACTCTTCATCAGGCTTTGGCTCGTGTGGCTCCACGTTTTGCCCACCGAGCTACGGCACGTATGTCGGTACGCCCTACTTCACCACCTTTACAGATAGATGCTCACTCTCTTCTGTCAGAGGCGCCACCTGCATCATTGCGTCGTCGTCCTAGATCACCTACCCCTTCACCACATGGTTCACCTGTTAGGAGACGACGATTGATGATGTACTCTTCCGATGAGGAGGAGGAGGAGTACGAGGGTGAGGATGAGGCTGATGACCCTCAGGAGGCTGAGCAGGGTGATGATGATGACCCTGAGGAGGAGGATGATCCTCAGGAGGAGGAGATACCTGATGATGATGATTTGTTAGTGCCGCCAGCTCAGGCTGAGGAGCCTGATTCACCTATACATCCGATTGAGCCTGTTTCACCTGATCATCCATTTTTGTTTGAGTTGCCACCTGGTAGTCCCGTTGAGTCGGATGCACCTTCTGAGGTTTCTGCTGAGCATGCAGAGTTAGGTGAGACTGGTAGGATGTGGGCTCAGATTACTGATCTTGGTGAAAGAGTTACACGTATGTCTGAGCGGATTGATAGGGTGACCGTTAAGTTCATTGGGGAGTTGAGGATTGACATGGTTACGGCTGAGAGGAGAGTTACCGAGATGAGGAGGGGTTTGATGGAGATTCACGAGCATATCGAGAGTTTACAGCGAGGTTTTATTACAGCTCGAGAGGCCGACCGCAAGTTATGGCAAAGGAATGCCGAGCTGGAGAAGGAGGTGGCTGACCTCAAGAGAGACAGCGACACCCATAGTGTGGAGTTAGGATCATTATGGAGAGATCTTGATGGCTTGAGGCAGGAGTTGAGGAGCCTCCGCCAGCAGCGTGGCTAGATGTTTGAGCTATGTTATCTTGTTGCTTTCTTAACCGAGGAGTGTTCGGTTGGAAAAGCTGGTTATCCTATTTTTGATGTATTTTTCGTTGATTATTCGTCTCGTTCGGAACGATTATTATCTTTTGTGTTTTCGGTAGTTGGAACGATGTTGGATCTTTATTGTATGGTTGATGGTTATTATTATATGGTATTATGTGGTTTTGGATATTGTGGAAATTGAGTTCCTATCCGCCTTATTGATGTCTTGTGGTGTATTGTTGATATTCTTTCCATGACTTGGCTTCTTTGATTTAATTCTTGTTGAGCATATGATAAGTTCTATCGGAGACTCACGAACTTGTATGATGTTTCTGATCAATGGCCCCACGACGAAACCATGTTAGAGCTACCAAAACTGGTCCTGCAACGACTACCCCTGGTCGTTGGGGACGCCGTCCTACTCGAAATGTTGAGACCCCTACTCCTGATAACATGGACACTACTAACCGCAACAACAGGAATCAAAATGTTGATGTTCAGGGAGACAATGATCATGTTCCACTTAATGCACCTACTGTGGATCAAGCAATGATCAATCAACTTGTGGAGCAACGAGTTGCTGAGCTACTAGCTGAGTCAAATCATTCCAACAATTCTGCTGGAACATTTCCACCTGTTTGTGCTAATGGATGTAACTACAAGGAGTTTAAGATCTGTGGACCCGTTGAGTTTGGTGGAACTGAAGGAGTGGTCTACTTGGTCAGGTGGATAGAGAAGACAGAGTCAGTGTTTAATGTCAGTGGTTGTACGGAGAATGCAAAGGTAAAGTTTGCTTCTTTTACTTTCAAGGATGAAGCTTTAACTTGGTGGAACAATTACCGTAATTTGGTTGGGAGTGATGTGGCTTATGCTATGACTTGGGAGCAATTTAAGTCTTTGCTGATTCAGACTTACTGCCCAAGGAATGAGATTCAGAAGCTGGAGATTGAGTTCTGGAACCATAAGGTGAAAGGTACCGATATGGCAACTTACAATCGCCGTTATCGAGAGTTAGCCTTACTTTGCCCCGATATGGTTAGGACTGAGACACAAAGGATTGAGAGGTATACCGATGGGTTGCCGGTAGCTACAAGGAACGATGTGATTTCTGCTAAGCCTGCAAACATTCATGAGGCTATCACTATTGCTCAACAATTGATGGACTCGTTGGTATTGGAAGAAGCTGAGAAAGACAAGAATGGAAAGAGGAAAAGGGATAATCATTCTAAGGGTAATGATCGTCGAAACAAGCGACAAACGACTACTAGAGATTATGCTATGGGAGATGGAGACAAGAAGAACTACAATGGAGATGCACCCAAGTGTAACCGATGTTATAGGAATCATTCTGGACGATGTACTGTGATGTGCAAGAATTGCTCTAGGATGGGACACATAGCTAAGGATTGTAGAGCTCGACCACTTGCTATGGTTCAAGCTACTCCTGAAACTATGAGTAAGGCAAATGTTACTTGCTATAGATGTGGAAAGAAGGGACATTATAGGAATGAGTGTAGGGAATCGTGAAACCGAGGAAATCAAGGATCGGGTGGTAATGGGTACAATAATGGAAACCGTGAAGCTGGAGGAAATCGTGGACGACAAGATAATGGGGACCAACGTGTGGAAGCTGGAGCTGCTCATGGGAGAGTGTATGCACTTGGGAACGAGAGAGGAGAAGATCCGAACGTCGTTACTGGTACGTTCCTTCTCAATAATCGTTATGCTTCCATACTATTTGATACTGGTACCGATAAGAGTTTTGTGTCCACTAAGTTTGCACCCTTGCTAGAGAAACCCCCGATGGCCTTAGGAATTGGTTATGATGTAGAGTTAGCTAATGGGAACATAGAGAGGATTAGGACTATCATTCGCAGTTGCACGTTAAACTTTCTGAATCGTCCTTTCAACATAGATCTTCTACCCATCACATTAGGGAGTTTTGATGTCATTATTGGTATGGATTGGTTGTCGAAGAATCGTGCTCATATACTTTGCGATGAGAAGATCGTGCGTGTGCCTTACGGCAAGGAGATTCTGAACATACCAGGAGATCGAAAAGAATTGAGAGGCCCATCTAGATTAGCGGTCATATCTTGCACCAAATTGCCGAAGCTAATGGAAAAAGGATGTTGCCTTTTCTTCGCTCAAATTTCTGAGAAAGGAGGGAAGGAGAAGAAGGAAAGGTGCATTGGAGACGTACCTATAGTTCGTGATTTTTCGGATGTATTTCCCGATGATTTGCCGGGAATTCCGCCTACTAGACCAGTGGAATTTCAGATTGAGTTGATACCTGGTGCTGCACCTGTAGCACGAGCGCCTTATCGTCTTGCACCTACTGAATTGGAAGAGTTGTCGAAACAATTAGCGGAGTTAGCCGAAAAGGGATTCATAAGACCAAGTTCTTCGCCTTGGGGAGCCCCGGTCCTAATTGTGAAGAAAAAGGATGGATCGTTTCGCATGTGTATTGATTATCGGGAGTTGAACAAGTTAACGGTAAAGAAAAGATACCCGTTACCGAGGATCGACGATTTGTTCGATCAGCTTCAAGGATCGAGTGTGTATTCGAAAATCGATTTGAGATCGGGATATCATCAGCTTCGAGTTCGCGAGGAAGATATTCCGAAAATGACTTTCAGAACCCGTTACGGGCATTACGAGTTTCAGGTAATGCCGTTTGGGTTGACTAATGCACCGGCGGTATTCATGGATCTCATGAATCGGGTGTGTAAGCCCTACTTAGATAAGTTTGTGATTGTGTTCATCGATGACATTCTAATTTATTCAAAGAGTGAAAAGGAGCATGAGGAGCATCTAAGACTTATCTTGGAATTGCTCAGGAAGGAGAAACTGTATGCCAAGTTTTCGAAATATGAATTTTGGATTCCGATGGTACAATTTCTGGGTCATGTGATTGATAGACAAGGAGTTCATGTAGATCCCGCTAAGATTGAAGCGATTAAAGGTTGGGCTGCACCTACGACCCCAATAGAAGTTCGTCAATTTTTGGGATTAGCCGGTTATTACCGAAGATTCATTGAGGGATTTTCGAAGATAGCAAAACCGTTGACCAAATTGACTCAAAAGAGTGTTAAGTACGAATGGGGAGATAAGGAAGAGGAATCATTTCAGTTACTTAAGGAGATGTTGTGTAGTGCTCCTATCTTGGCGTTACCTGAAGGTAACGAGGACTTTGTCGTCTATTGTGACGCTTCTCATAGAGGTTTAGGAGCTGTGTTAATGCAACGGGAGAAAGTGATAGCTTATGCTTCCCGACAGCTTAAGAAGCACGAGAAGAACTACACCACCCATGATTTGGAGTTAGGTGCTGTGGTTTTTGCTTTGAGGATATGGAGACATTACTTGTATGGAACCAAGTGTGTAGTGTTTACTGACCACAAAAGTCTGCAACACATTTTGAACCAAAAGAGCTTAACATGAGACAGCGACGTTGGATTAAGTTGCTAAGCGATTATGATTGTGAAATTCGCTACCATCCTGGTAAAGCAAACGTCGTTGCTGATGCTCTTAGTCGAAAGGAGAGAATTCCACCGTTACGAGTTAGGTCATTAGGAATGACTATCGTATCGCCATTACCGTCTCAAATATTAGAAGCTCAAACGGAAGCGCTGAAAGCAGAGAATCGATCTGCTGAGAACATATTTGGGATGGCAGAAAATGAGAAAGGATTTGTTAAGCGTTCTGATGGAGTATTATGTTTTGGAGAGCGAAGTTGGGTACCATTGTATGGAGGAATTCGAGAGTTGATTATGCATGAGTCGCATAAGGCAAGATACTCTATTCATCCTGGGTCTGATAAGATGTACCAGGATTTAAAAAAGTTATATTGGTGGCCAAATATGAAGGCAGATATAGCGTTGTATGTTAGTAAGTGTTTGACTTGCTCTAAGGTTAAAGCCGAACATCAAAGACCGTCAGGATTGTTGACGCAGCCAGAAATCCCAGTTTGGAAGTGGGAGCGTATTACGATGGACTTTATTACCAAATTACCAAAGACAGCTAGCGGTTGCGACGCTATATGGGTAATTGTGGATCGTTTGACTAAGTCTGCTCATTTCCTGGCGATTAGTGAAGATGATAGTGTTGATAAACTTGCGAGGTTGTATGTGAAGGAGATTGTTTCTCGTCATGGAGTTCCGATATCGATTATTTCTGATCGCGACAGCCGCTTCACGTCAGCATTGTGGCGATCACTTCAAACCGCTTTGGGGACGAGACTTGATATGAGTACTGCATATCACCCCCAAACCGATGGTCAAAGTGAGAGAACTATTCAGACCTTGGAGGATATGCTTCGTGCATGCATAATAGACTTTGGTAAAGGCTGGGAGAAATATCTACCCCTTGCGGAGTTCTCCTACAACAATAGCTACCACACAAGTCTTAAGGCTGCACCATTTGAAGCTTTGTATGGTCGTAAATGTCGTTCATCTATTGGTTGGGCAGAAGTTGGAGATAGCCAACTCACAGGCCCTGAGCTTATTTTGGAAACTACTGAGAAGGTAACGCAAATTCGAGATCGACTGCAAGCAGCTAGAGATAGGCAGAAGAGCTACGCCGATCAGAGGCGTAAACCCCTAGAATTCCAGGTTGGAGACAAAGTGATGCTGAAAGTCTCGCCTTGGAAGGGTGTGATACGTTTTGGAAAATGTGGGAAACTAAATCCCCGCTACATTGGACCATTTCTTATTTTGGAAAGAATTGGGCCCGTAGCTTATCGATTGGAATTGCCAATGGAATTGAATAAAGTTCATGATGTGTTTCATGTTAGCAATCTGAAGAAATGTCTTTCGGAGGAAACGCCAGTTATACCAATCAAGGATATTCGTGTGGCTGAGAGTTTGAATTTGTGGAAGAGCCGATTGAGATATTGGATAGAGAGATCAAACGACTTAAGAGAAGTCGCATCCCGCTCATCAAAGTTCGTTGGAATTCGCGGCATGGACCGGAATTCACGTGGGAGCGTGAGGATGAGTTTCGAAAGAGATATCCGAAGCTTTTTACTTCGTAGATGGGTTGTTCCGAGAGAAACCCGGGACGGGTTTCTTCTGAGGCTGGGAGGATGTGACAACTGGCAAAATAGGGAGCCGTTTTTAAAACCCGCATTACATTAAAAATTATAATTTGGAATTTTTATTTGAAAAGTTTATTGGACAAGATGTTTTATGAACATTGGAATGTGTCTTTGATCATACGTTAATTATGAGGATTTTTATTTATTTATGGTTTGGTTTGATGCTATTCACCTTTTGAGAAGTCTCATGGAAAAATATAGAGAAAGACAAAAGGACCTGCATATGGCGTTCCTGGACCTTGAGAAGGCATATGATAGCGTCCCAAGAGAGTTGATCTGGAGAACGATTATTCACAAAGGAACTCCAAGGAGATTTGTGAGGGTCATTAAGGATATGTATGAGGGGGCTAAGACCCGTGTACGGTCCACAGTGGGGACCTCAGAGTTTTTCCCTGTGGGTGTTGGGCTACACCAGGGATCAGCCATGAGTCCGTACCTCTTCGCCTTGATTCTAGATGAGTTATCTAGAGGGATTCAAGAGGGCATCCCGTGGAGCATGTTTTTCGCTGACGACATTGTGCTGGTGGCAGAATCGGCTGAAGGGTTGAACAACAGACTCGAGCAATGGAGGGAGGCTCTTGAAGACAATGGTCTGCGAGTGAGCAGAGAGAAGACTGAATATATGAGATGTGATTTTAGAAGGACCGAGTCAGGACACGACGAGGAAATTGAGGTCAGGATTGGTGACCGGATACTGCCACCCAAGGAGTCTTTTAGATATTTGGGATCGATGATCCACAAATCAGGGAGGACTGATGAGGACGTGACCCACCGGATTAGAGCTGGTTGGGCGAGATGGAGGGCGGCGTCGGGAGTCCTTTGTGACAGGAAAGTCCCTTTTAAGTTAAAGGGAAAATTCTATAAGGTGGCGGTTAGACCAGCTATGTTGTACGGGTCCGAGTGTTGGCCTATCACCAAGGTCCAGGCTAACCGGGTGGAGGTGGCAGAACTGAGAATGCTAAGATGGACCTGTGGTAAAACCTTGCTTGACATGATCCCGAACGGAGTTTTTAGAGCTAAACTCGAAGTAGAGAATATTATCTCGAAGATGAGAGAAGGAAGGTTAAGGTGGTTCGGGCATGTTAGGAGGAGGCCACAATCAGCGCCAGTTAGAAAAGTCGAAGCGTTGGTTGTAGATGGAGTGAGAAGAAGGGGTAGACCCAATCTCAGGTGGGAGGATAGACTTAAGCTCGACATGAAGGAGCTACGCTTGTCCGAAGACATGACCTCAGATAGGAAGGCGTGGAGAGATAGAATTAGGGTCTGTGGGTAGTCCCGGGGGCTTAGTAGGTTTGGGTGTGTTGGGCGTTAGGCTTTTAGGCGTTCCTTTGTTGCCTTGCCCCTTGCGTTAGTTTAGGCCCTCGTTTTTTTTTGTTGTGCCTTTGTTTTAGGCCTCATGCGTTGCTTTGCCTTGCCCTTTGTTCCCCCTAGGTTTGCTTGCTTTTTATTGCTTTTGCCTTAGCCTTAGGCCCCGTGCGTTTTTGCTTCTGTTTTTTGCTTTTGTTTGCCTTGCGTTGCTTTGCCTTGCCCTTTGTTGCCTATTGTTTTGCCTGCTTTTTATTGCTTTCGCTTTTGCCTTAACTTTAGGCACCGTGCGTTTTTGCTTATGTTTCTTGTTTTC
This sequence comes from Artemisia argyi, assembly GCA_030686995.1. Lineage (NCBI taxonomy): Eukaryota > Viridiplantae > Streptophyta > Magnoliopsida > Asterales > Asteraceae > Artemisia > Artemisia argyi. Next base: position 214,493,133 of record CM060676.1, on the reverse strand, counting down.
GTTTGCCTGCGTTTGCTTGTTGTTTTTTGCCTTTTGCTCTTTTTGCTTTTCTCGTTCACCCGCACACCTGCACTTGCCGGAGGTCTCATTGGAAGCAGTCTCTCTATTCCTGGGTTTTCCCGGGGGTAGGGGTAGGATCTGTCTACACTCTACCTCCCCCATACCCTGCTACGGTGGGATTGGGCTTGTTGTTGTTGTTGTTGTTGGTTTGATTCATTCGTGATGATTTATTTTGAGATTGTTACTTTGGCACTACATTGACTCCGGCACTAGGATAACCTAACAATTTTATTTACTTTAATTACGGGATTCAAGTATTTTATATTTGGTAACGACCTCGAGTTGAGTGAGTATCGGTTTATTTAATTAAGTTTCGGGTTTGGTCCGCGTTATTGACCTTGGGTTACCTCACCCACTCTTTTTAATACCACTCACTATTATTATTAGTATTAAAAGGTTTGTTTTTTTTAAGAGTAAATTGCATAAAATCGTCTTTGTGGTTGGCTGGCTCGAAACAAAAACAAACACAAACATAACATATCAACACCACTACCCACATCTCTCTCTCTACTACATCATCTCCTCCATCTCTACCCTAGCCGCCGCACCTTAATCGACCACCACAGCCACCACCGCCGCACCTCCATCGACACCAACACCACCATTCGAATCCCCATCACCTGCTCTACCCGATCTACTACCACACACGCCCTATACCCCTCCTTAGTTCATCTCGAAATCACATGAAATCACCACCATCTTATTGTTTTTGAAGTTTGATACGTATTGGGTCTTGAGAATCAAAGGTGAGACGAGTATTCACTCGTATTTTTGTGAAAGCGTGACCTATGGGTCACGAATTTAAAAATCTTCATATGGGCTTTGGTTATTAACATGAAAGACAAGTGGGTTTTTAAAGAAAATGTAATGTTTTGATTGTTTGGTATCCGGGTTCTTGATTTTTGGAGGTTGTCGAATTGAAACCGAGAGCCTCATGCTCTCGGCTTATTTTATTGTTGAGCTTGGGAGAGTTTTTGACCTTGGTTTTGTATTATGGTTGTTGTCGAGAGTGTTGGTGATGCCTTCGCTTGGTTTTGGCCGATTCTTGGCCAAGGATTATTGTGGTTTTGATGTTATTGCGATGATGCCGTGACCCTTGGGGTCGGTTTGATTGGTATCAAGCTCATGAGAGCTAGCCGAGACCATAATGGTCTCGGGTATGGCCTTATTCGATTCATGTTTGAGCCGAGGCTCAAATGAGTCCCTCGACTCGGGGTTGGTTTCGGTAATCGACCCGGATGACATGAAATATTTGGTGACCTTATATGATTTTTTATACTTATTTTCTTGTGGTTATTATTGTTTTGTGATGAAGCATTTTTACCTTGGGTTTTGTTGTTGTTGCTCGGGAGCCGAGAATGGGATGATTATGATTGTGGAGTTGTGTTGACGAATTGTTGTAGGGACCGATTGTGAGACGGTCATTAGATGACGGAGATAGGTTAGTTGGGTGCCGTAGTCGGACCCTCATGTTGTAGCACGTGGTTGTGGTATTGTATTGGACGGAGTTAGATTATTCATTTTGACTTATTGGACTTGGACTATGAGCCGAGAGTCATGACTCGGACATTTGACCAAATTCTATGACTAGATAAATATTTAAAAGTGAAATATAAAAAAATAATACTCGTAATAATATTATTGATAATATAATCGTTTATATACGTATATAGACGTGATAAACGTATATATATATATATATATATATATATATATATATATATATATATATATATATATATATATATATATATATATATATATATATATATATATATAAAATGTGTATATTAATAATAAAATAATCACGAGTAAACGTTATAATAATATAACGATAATTATTATACTATGCAAATAGTGCAATAAATGTCGGAATATTGTTATGAATAAATAACTCGAAATAATGTCGAGAACTAATAAGTCGGGTGAATAATAATTAAACACATGATTTTTATAATTTAGAAAAACTTATCGAGTTATACGAGTTGCGGTTATTTAAAGTCCAAGTGGGCTTTATATTGTGACTTTTGCGTTGTCACGGATATATGACGATTAATATAAACATTTTCTATAGCAAGTGACTTATTTAATCGACGGATTAGATCAAGTTATTTGATGATATAAAATGAGTATATTAATGGGCATTGTATCCCACGACGCCCATAGGATGTGGTATATGTTTTAGGATAATAAATTACTATGTATCTCGTGGAATTTGGCCGATTTGACGATATATATAGGGAATTTATTGGACTAAGATATATACCAAATAGAATTCTTTGTGCTATGTGCTTTAGGTTGGGTATTATTTTGGAACGATACATTATGTAAATAAATATGGGAGATTACCAAATCGACGGATTTGATAAGCTTCGATGATTTATTTAAATAATATATTGGGCTAATATTAGACCTATAGATGGTTTATTATTTCGTTCGTTGTGGCTTTTTGGTTTGAGTTGTGTCGACCCTTCACCCATATGGATACCAAACGTCGAATTTCAAATTAATATATATGAAGTTAATTCGAGAAATGGATATTTTTGGAAAGTAAAATGGAATACGTTCGGGAATGGGAATATTTGATTTTTTAGGAAATGATTTCTGAACGAGCTTGATATTGTTAGGAAGTGCCGAGTCTGTAGTTGTCGTTACGTGAGTTGCTTGTGTTTGCTTACGTCTTTCTTCTACCGATTTCTTTTGAGGATTTCTGGACTTGAGGTGAGTCATAGCCCCACTTTTTACTCTTGAACTTTGTTTTCAATACTTGGGGTGAGAAACGTGCAAATTGTTTTATGTGGACTATTATCGCTTTTTGATTTCAAAACTTGCTATGCTTATAGAACTAGGTAGGATAGAGCGAGGCCTAGCCTAGAGCTAGGTAAGCTATACAACGAGGCCTAGACTAGATCTAGGTAAGTTGAACATGTCGTATCCTTACGAATGTTGGGTATGTCGTATCCTTACGCATACATATTGATTTGATTGATTTGGTTATAAAGCGAGGCCTAGTCCCGAACTAGGTAAGCTATTGATTGGTGATTGAGCGAGGCCTAGTCCCGAACTAGGTAAGCTAGTGGATTGATTATAGAGCGAGGCCTAGACATGAGCTAGGTAAGCTAATGATTGGATTGATTTGAGCTATAGCGTGCACCTATAGGGTTGATTTGTTTTGTTTGGATTATATTGGATGGATTATTTTGGTTGGATGATTGAGGCCTAGTCTAGCTAGCAAGCGTTTTGCGTATATGTCCACTATATTGAATTATGAATTTAAACCTATGATCTCACCAGCGAAAGCTGACTTTTAGCACGTTTTCTCAGGTAGTTAAGTGATGCTCTATGGATGCTTGGGATTGGAGGCTTGGCAATGGCACCGGTTATGGATCTATTTTTCTAAAACTCTGATAACTATTGTGGACCTATGTTTATTTCTTTTGGGCCTTACTTTGGATAATTATTGGGATAAATGTAAACTTTAAAACCCTTTTTGGTTGTGTTTTTCTTATGTTTACTTTATCTCGTTCTTTCATGACTTTGAATGGATACCAATCCCCATAGCACCTCGAAAGCTTGTTGAGTCTTCCGCTGTATCAAATTTTGGGGGTGTTACATCCTCACTTCAACTCCTAATTTGGGTTCAACCTAGAATGATATTTAGATGATTTTTGAAAAGCAAATTTGATGTAACTCTATGTGGATAATTAGACATTAGTAACTAAGGACTTCGAGAGTGTAAAGATGATGACTCAAGAAAGTTCAACAACATTATGTTGATTTGCAATTTTTTTACAATCACAGTGATAACAGATGTGGACCAGATGTGGAACTCCATTGCCAACATCATTAAGGAAGCAGCAAAGGATTCCCTTGGTGTGGCTAGCGGGACAGCGAGGACCAAACTGCACAATAGGGAATCTTGGTGGTTTAGCGAGGAGGTGCAATCCAAAGTAGCAGCGAAACAATCTAGGTTCAGAGAGCTTTTATTGTGCCGAGAGGGCCACCAAGCTGATACCACAGCCGCAGAAGAGAGGTATAAATCAGCTAAAAGAGAAGCGAAGAAGGCGGTAGCGCAGGCGAAGGACAAGGCGTACGAAGAGTTGTATAAGAAATTGGACTCCAAAGAAGGGGCTAATGATATTTTCAAGATTGCTAAAGCCCGAGAGAGAAGAAGGATGGATTTAGGTACCGTTAAATATATCAAGGATGAAGGCGGACGGACCATTGTGAATGAAGAGGATATTAGGAAAAGATGGGGAGAGTATTTCTCCTCTCTTTTCAACGTGGGAGTTACCGAAGGAAGCGGGGTAGAAGAGAACCCTTGCTGACGGCCAGAGTGCTACTATTCGAGGATTAGCCAACCAGAGGTAAAGGTTGCACTAAAGAAGATGGGAAGAAACAAAGCAGTAGGGCCGGACCAAATTCCCATAGAAGCTTGGAGGTGCCTGGGAGATGAGGGGGTAGAATGGCTGACGTGCCTCTTCAACAAGATCTTCTCCGGTGCTAAGATGCCAGAAGAATGGAGACTCAGTGAAGTCATCCCCATCTACAAGAACAAGGGGGATGTGCAAGTGTGTTGCAACTATAGGGGCATTAAGCTTCTTAGCCACACCATGAAGCTCTGAGAGAGAGTTATTGAGAGAAGGTTAAGAAGGGAGACGAGGGTGGCGGAGAACCAATTTGGCTTTATGCCAGGTAGGTCATCGATCGAGGCTATTCACCTTCTCAGGAGTCTCATGGAGAAGTATAGAGAAAGACAAAAGGATTTGCATATGGCGTTTCTCGACCTTGAAAAGGCATATGATAGTGTTCCACGCGAGTTGATTTGGAGAACTCTCGTGGAGAAAGGGACCCCAAGGAGATATGTGAGGGTCATCAAGGATATGTACGAGGGGGCTAAGACCCGGGTTCGGTCCACAGTGGGGATCTGCCATTAGCCCTTACCCTTACCTCTTCGCCCTGATTCCTGTGGAAGTAGGGCTACACCAAGGATCTGCCATTAGCCCTTACCTCTTCGCCCTGATTCTAGATGAGTTAGCTCGTGGGATACAAGAGGGCATCCCGTGGAGCATGATTTTTGCTGACGACATTGTGTTAGTAGCAGAAACGGCGGAAGGGTTAAACAGCAGACTTGAGCAATGGAGGGCAGCTCTTGAAGACAACGGTCTTCGAGTGAGTAGAGAGAAGACTGAATACATGAGATGTGATTTTGGGAGGATCGAGGCTGGCCACCACGAAGGAATTGATATTCGTTTAGGTGACCAGATCCTGTCACCCAAGGAGTCCTTTAGATAACTTGGATCGATGATCCATAAATCAGGGGGGATAGATGAGGACGTTACCCATCGGATTAGAGCAGGTTGGACAAAATGGAGGGCGGCGTCGGGAGTCCTCTGCGACAAGAACGTCCCCTTAAAGTTAAAGGGAAAATTTTATAGGGTGGCGATTAGACCGGCTATGATGTACGGGTCTGAGTGTTGGCCCATATCCAAGGCCCTTGCTAACAGGGTAGAGGTAGCAGAACTGAGAATGCTAAGATGGACTTGTGGTAAAACCTTGCTTGACATGATCCCGAACGGAGTTTTCAGAGCGAAGCTCGAGGTCGAGAATATTATCTCGAAGATGAGAGAAGGTAGGTTAAGGTGGTTCGGTCATGTCAGAAGGAGGTCACAATCAGCGCCGGTTAGAAGAGTCGAGGCGCTAGTAGTTGAAGGTGTGAGAAGGAGGGGTAGACCCAAACTCAGATGGGAGGATAGAGTTAAGCTCGACATGAAGGAGCTTCTCTTGACCGAGGACATGACCTCAGATAGGAAGGTGTGGAGAGACAGAATTAGGATTTGCGGGTAGTTTCGGCTAGGTGCCTTGCTTTTGCTTTGTGTTTAGGCATGTGCGTTGCTTTGCCTTGCTTTAGCTTTAGGCCCCGTGCGTTGCTTTGCTTTAGGTTTTAGTGCCCTTTTTGCTTTGCCTTAGCTTTAGGCTCCTTGCGTTGCTTTGCTCTGCTTTGTTTTTGCTCCCTTAGGTTTTTTTTTTCTAGGTGCTTTTGTCTGTTTGTTTCTGTTTTGTGCTCTTTTGCTTGTGTTTTGTTTGTTGCCCCCTTGCCTCTGCCTGTCTGAGGTTGCCTTGGTTGTTCCCCTGGTTTGTTTGCTTGCTTTGCCTGCTTATTTTATTTTATTTTATTTTTTATTTATTTATTTATTTTCTTATTATTATTATTTTTTTGGTTATTGCCTTTTGATCTTTATGCTCGCTTTTCCGTTTCACCTCACCCGCACACCTGCACTTGCCGGAGGTCTCGTTGGAAGCAGTCTCTCTACTCCCGGGTTTACCCTGGGGTAGGGGTAGGATCTGTCTACAGTTTACCTCCCCCATACCCCGCCCCCGGCGGGATTGGGTTTGTTGTTGTTGTTGTAGTTATAACACAATGGATGACTACATCAACTCAGTTACAAGACCAGCAATTGAGATAACTAAACCTTAGATTCGGTGTTTTGCATTAATCCATGAAAGTATGACATAACCACATTAATCAGAGTAATGATAAAAGATTTAGTTCAGGGTACTAATATCCAACTAACAATAATCAGCGTACTAATCAATATGTAACACTAAGCAGTAATAATTCTTCAAGTTCATTGATTCTTTGGTGTTTAAGTTGTGCTGCCACAATCCTCTTTGCTTCATGTTGTTGTGTGAAATATTCGCATGTCGTGAGCCCATCAGAATTCCAAGACTCCCAACAGGCAATTGTTGTAGACTCTCGAACTCTCTGCAAATGGAACAGATTAAATATGATATGAATTAGGTGGCAAACGATAGTAGCCTATTTATTTAGTATATTTATAATCAAAACGTGTATATACCTCGAGCCACATCAGTTCCACACATTTTTTTTTCTCTATTGCTTCGTTTGAGGGTACTTTTCCAACTAGATGGCAAAGATTTAGCTTGCCTTGTGAGGGTTTGATGGTTGCTTCAAACATAGGTATCACTCGATTGAGAATAAACTCAAATATTTCGGGACACCTATAGATTACGGCCCATTCAAGGAGAAACATATCCTTTTACTTCATATAAAGTGCACGCTCAAATTTATTGAGTACGATAGTTAAAATATTAATTAAGTTTATCGGTTATGATGCTAAGGAAAGATCATTCCATAAATAAATCTGCCGGCAATTCTTGTTCACCTACTTCACCTGTCAATTTCTCGCAAATAAACTCAATTAAAGCTAAAGGCTTTAAATTCGTGGAGTCGAGTGGTCACGGTAAAGTCGAGTGTCAATGTTCACGTGTCTCTCCGAAATCATGCATCTGCAATGATGTGCATTAAAGTGAAGCAGACTCTTCTAGTTTCTATAATCGCAGTTCAAATAACTTTCAACAACAATGGTAAGTACTCATCACATAAGCACAAAACAACTCATAAAGTCATATAAACCAAATGTACCCAAACTCTTATCCTTAAACCATACTCATAGATACATACATATTATGACTTGAGAGACAAGATAAAAAAGCATACATTCTTATTACAAAAAAACATTATAACATACATGTAATGCTGTTTATGTGATGAGTGTAATGATTCTCACAACCATCGTTTCTTTAACTGTGCTTATTCCAAGAAGGTTTGGGCTGTTTTAACAATGAAAATGACTCTACATGAGGAAAGTAATGAGATTGATATGAGATTCTTGGCTGATTGTGTCTATGGAGTTGCGCTGCATTGAATTTTCATATTGGATGTGCTAAATGTCAATTTAGTACTGGAAAATGATGAAATGTTGGCTGTGCAGTATAGGCTAGTTCAGCTCAAAGATTGTATTAGGGGGTGTTTGGGATTATGTGGTTTTCGGCTTTAGCTCTTTATTCTGAAACTTTTCGGCGTAGATAAGCTTATATAAGCCGAAAAGTTTGCCGAATTCCATGAGTATCAGTTATTATGTCACAACTTCAAGGACCTCAAAAGATTACAAATCTAACACTAAAAAATCCATTTAAGAAACATGGTTTGTCAAAAACATCTAAATGCTAAGATAGAAGCAAATTAGAGGTCGAACTTCTATCCAAACAAAAACTTGAGTCCAAGTCCAGTATGAATAAATCATAAGAACACTACCCCTGTATTCAAATTCTTACAATAGCCTAAAAGAGTCCCACCTAACTGTCAATGTTCTAGAACCATTGTTTCTTAAAAAAACGAAAATTACACAATCAATAAAATCATCTAGTAGTATCTCTCAATCATCAACTGTTTTTTTAATTAATTCATTTATTTATTTATTTTTTCCTACTTCAACACAAATTTATACATAAAAGTATAAAACTACAAATATTGCAACAAATCTGACAACTTTATACTACATTACTTAATCATAAGCACTTAATAACAACAAATAAGTAAAGAGAATATTATAATACCAGAAAGTTTCTAGCCGGAAAGAGTAGCATGAGAAGTATCTAAATTCCAAGAACACCCATTTCAATAATGAAGAACTGGCAACATAGTCGCTATGGGACAAGCCACACCCATCTTTGTTGGCCAAAATTCATGACTGATTCAAAACTTCAAAACTATGGAGAAGAAGTAGAAGTGGTTCTGCCTAATGAATTTATTGTAGTAGTAATGAACAATATACTTGGGTTGGTGTGTTTGACAGCCTTTGAAATTTGAATTAGTGTGTTTTAAATGGGGTGTTAAAGAGGTAGATTGCATGGTAGATGAGTAATAAATGTGTTTCCATGGAGTAATAATTCTATGTGTTTTTAAACGTTAGTTTACGTTTTTGTACTTACTTCCCTCGTCAAACAAATGAAAAACGTTGACACGATCACCCTAATTTCATTTGTCTACTAGTGTAAGGTTTGATCATCCATACTTTTTCATGAGAAAAACAACAACAAAACCGTTTTGAGCTGACATAATGAAGATGAAGAAACACAGAAAAAAATGTGTGCAAGGGTGGTACTATCCTTTCTAAAAAAATAGAGATGGTTTGCACACATTACTTTTTTATTTGCACATTTTAATATACAAATAGTTAAAGCATGATGTACACACAGTACAACATGTTAATGTAAAAATCATTTCCCTACAAAAATACATCTAATACCCTACCTAATACTCACTTTATTGACATGACAAGAATGTTTTTTGTTCCGCATCTTTTGACTTTTACTATTTTTGACTTGTCAAACTTTATATTTTTTTAACATTTCTTTTTGTCAGTTTAATCTACTTTATTAAAAGGACAAGTTTTTATTTATTTATAATAATACTTTAACTTATCAAACTTTACATTTTTTGTCTTATTTTTATGTTCTTATTTCACAGTTTTATGATAAAAATTATAAAAAACTTAGGAGGTGTATTACTTGTATTTTAGGGGAGATTTCATAAATTTGATACCAATATATAAAAGGATTTTTAGCACATGATAACTTGGTTTGGAGCCTTGGAGGCCAAGTTCTCTACTTCTTGTCACTTTTCCTTTTTTTTGAATTATGTTTATTTATTTTCAGAAAAACAATGTACCAGTAGTAGTAGTAGTAATCATCTTAAACATGTAAACAATTTTTTTAAGCTCTAGTCCTAGTATTAGAGAAGAAGTAAAATGTAAGTTTAATTAACATAGAAACTAGTCTATTACGTAGTATTTTTCATCGATTTGAATGTGAAGTAGAAATAGTGTTTGTGTTTGAAGTCCCCACATATTAAGTTCGGTTGCCACTATCTTCTTCTTCCAATAACTTAATAAGAGTACTAAAGTCTTGATTTCAGTTAACTTCTTCGTTAGCATAAAGTAGGGGTGCTCACGGTCCAAAAACCGGACCGGACCAAGACCGAATCCGGCAAAAATCCTAGACCGAGACCGGACCGAATGTGGTCGGTCCGGTCTCGGTCCAAATAGGCTAAATGTCCGGTTTTTAAGCCGGACCGGACCGATCCGGACCGAGACCGAAATTATGAAAATCCCTAGACCGAGACCGGACCGACCACATTCGGTCCGGTCCGGTCTGGTCGGTTTTGTCGGTCGATTTGGTCCATCCGGTCCGTTTGCTCACCATAAAGTATCTATAAATATAAACTTAACTATATACTGTAAAACGGTTAAAAGTTTGGAACTTTAAAAAATGGTGTGGACCAAGAATAGAGTTAAAAGATTCCGAGATAAAATAAAGGGTTTAGGTCACAAAATAGCAACAAGATTTTTTCAAAGTTCGTCTTAGTACGTGAACTACAAAAGGTAATATTAAATGCAACGAATTTTAATAAAGTGTTTCGATATGTATATTTAGATGTGTTGTCATATCATAAAAACTAACACGTGTCACTAGAATGTAAAAAAAAAAATCGTTATTTTGTTACCTAAACCTGGAATAAAAGGGTGAGAGAATCATCCATGTGTCATTGTTTTAATCTCATCTTCAAATTAAGTTGTGATGGGTCGGATTGGGTTGAGCTAGTCAGCTAGATTTAAATAATTGTTTTATTGTTTCAGTGTTATCATTTTTTACCGCAAATAATAAGCAAGACATTGGGTAAATGAATCATTTCATTTCTTTTTTATCACTGAGCAGCTTGTGGAATGTCAGTTGCAGGACAGTGTAGTCCTAAATACGGTTCTAAATCAGACCTTCTAATTTCTGGCACAACTTCACCGTGTTCATCATCATGAAACTTATAAACCATCATACCCAGTAAGCTTTTGAACTTCTTCAACAACAGTATCACACATAGCCCGAATAAACCATATAAAGGTGTAAACATGGATCTTCATGGTTTGATAGGTGGCATGTTTTGGACCCTTTTTACTCTTTTCTTGGTACCTATTTGATGAACTCTATAAAATTTGCAAAGCTTCGCCTCAAACTTACTCATATTTCATAGGTAGATTTCTGGAAACAAGTCGTTTGTGCATCTCCAACCATCGTTGTTGTCGTGCACCTTACATTAATTCCAACATCTCTAACCAACATTTGTACTTTTGTCTTCCAGAGCTTCAGTTATCCCAAATTTGCATCTCCGTATAACTAAATCGGTAAGCTGGGCATTGTTTATAAAGAAGAACATTGTGCAAGCCAAGAAACTTTTAGCTAACCAGTCACTAATAGAAAAATACCATTTCCTAGTCGAAATTGTATCTAAAAATTGTACATCAAGCATATTAGATATATGCTATTGTTTGCAACACACAATATTAGCATTCCTATCTATCCTCAGATATTCAACATTCTTCTTTTCCACAATCTTAAAAATTGCGAATAAAAGCAACTAAAGTGAAAACCGTACAAAGAATAAGAACACTAAAAAAAAGAGCATATATTCGGTTAAAAAGAGAATATAATTTACATATGTTTGACAACTTCCACACAAAAATAAAAGAGAAATAAATGCAAAAGAGTGTGAAAAACATGGATATGTGGACCAGTGGTTATGGGAGAGGGTGAGTATCGGTAGGTATCTACAACCTAGCTTACACCGTGTACATCTGAGTCAAAGACTCGCTCTCTCCGGAAAATCTAAACAGACTAAACCTCATCCATTTAACCATTTAAAAGACTGAGTATGTTGCAGCAACCAATTTGATGGTTTGAAACATAAAACAATTGACATGACATGCAAACATATCCTCACTTCAACTCCTAATTTGGATTCAACCTAGAATGATATTTAGATGATTCTTGAAAACGAATCCGATATAACTATATGTGGATAATTAGACATAAGCAAGGACTTCGAGTGTAAAGATGATGACTTAAGAAAGTTCAACAACATTATGTTGATCTGCAATTTTTAACAATCACAGTTATAACATAATGGATGACTACATCAACTCAGTTACAAGAGGCAATTGAGATAACTAAACATTAGATTCGATGGTTTGCATTAATCCATGAAAGTATGACATAACTACATTAAAGAATAATGATAAAAGGTTTAATTCAGTGACTAATATCCAGCTAACATTAATCAGCATACTAATCAATATGTAACCCTAAGCAGCAATAGTTCTTCAAGGTCATTGATTCTTTGGTGTTTTAAGTTGTGCTGCCACAATCCTAGGTTAAATCATCCAGCGCAAATTCCATTTATGACTTCAAACGTACCAAAACATCAGTTTATTTCAATGTCATCTGGCAATATGGGCAACCGTTACAATGTTCGGGTTAGAACAGATCGTTTTAGCAGTTACTAAATTTGGGTTAGAACGGGTCGTTTTAGGACGTGTTGGAATGGGTGACACAATAGGTGACAGAAAGTACAACAGCAATTCAGACTATTACAAATTTTCCAAATCGCTCCCAAATTTTCCAACAGCAAATTACAGAACAAAACAAAACAAAAAAAAAAAAAAAAAAAAAAAAAAAAAAAGAAAAACATAAAGATTTAGGCAGAAAACTATATTCTATGCAAATAAATAGTTCTTACTATTTGCCCAGGTTTTATTTAGCGATGCTTTTTTGTTCTTCACCCATGGTTTGACGAGAAAATGGATTATTCCAAAGAAGAAAACACGGTGTGCCCGAAACCATAGAGCAAGTCCATAAAAAATAAGACATCGATACAGTTTGATTGCAGGTACAATATAGTAGCTAGACATGTGTTTGCAAGAAGGCGCGAGTAGGTTACACACAAAAAGCATACTCAGCGAGATAAACCACACGGAAGTCGTCCGAAGTGATAAAGTGTGTAAACTCTATTTTGGACAAAACACCGGAGATAACACCAATAAGATTTATCCAAAAATAATACCAAAGAAAGAAACTCGTTATCTTTGTTCATTATGTTTTCATCCAGATTAAAAATAAGAATTCCTGTAGTACTCATGCTTCCACCAGGAATCATCATTACGGCAGCAATTGACAACGTGAGAAAAAAAAAACCGAACAATACAATTTCCACCCAAGTTCTTATAGAACTTCTCGGCATCAATCCTCATTGCTTCGTGTTGTTGCGCGAAATATTCATATGGTGTGAGCCCCTGAGAATTCTTAGACTCCCCACAGGCATTAGCTAACCTGCAAGCAAAAGAAGTTAGTAACACAACAACAAAATAATACTGTACTTAGTAACACAACCTTTTTGTCGGTTTACAAAGCGTTAACTAAAAGTAAGTGTAGCCTATTCTATTGGAAATTAACAGCCACCAAAATTGTCTAATACCCATTTGCAATTTCAAAAGAAAAGTTTATATATTATGTCTTGATATAATATATAAACTTTTGTTCTTATAAAAAATGAAACAAGAAGTTTCTGCTTATGTGCTCATCCAAAAGATAACAATCATGACTCATCTCACAGTCAACGATAAAAACATCTTTACTAAATCGAAATTCAGAAGATAACAATCAAATTTCATTACGAAATCAAAATACAACAACTGAAATTAATTATCATTATTTGAGAACGGTTTCTTCAAACAAAATACAACTCCATCTATGAATAAGCAACCAAAAAATTATCATGATGTTTGGTTCTAAAGACTAACTAGCTCTACTTCTTATTAAAAATTATCAACCATATTTGTCTTTTCTCAATTATATAAAACAAATTTTTGAACATATACCGTTGATGAATATAAACATTCTGTTCAGAATTTTCAAGTAAATAAATAAATAAACATAAAATAACAAACCTCGTAAAGCGTCCTTGAATTACGAGGGGTGCCAAAGTGGATATAGCCCGCGCATATTTCGGCGGCGGACGTAAATATAAAGCGTGCTTGAATTACGAGAACTAGTAGCTCTTTGAAGAGATGATCATATTGAAGTAGACATCCTTTCCTGCACAATGAAACATACAATATTTTTAATCCAAAAGTTTGAAAGAATAACGATAAAAATGAACTTATAACATCATAAATCGACATGCATGGCAATACCTTCGGGTAAACGCACATTTGAAAGTGGGAGTTTCAAGTCTCTTACGACCCCAAGTTGGTTTTGACGAATCATAAGGATACACCGTAGTTGTACTTTTGTTTATCATTTTTTAGTGTTTGAGAAAATGCTAAACGACTAGTGTGTTTGAAAAGAGAGAAAAAAGTTATGACTGTTAAATACTAGTATGTCAATTGTTGGTCTCAAAATACTAGATGTTATTTGTTGGACTCAATTTATAGAAGAAAATTTTCACAACACCTAGCTTTGCATTTGGCGGGAGATTGAGAGAACTAGCTTGTTGGCGGGAAGCTGACTTATGCTAATGATTTGATGTAACGGATATAGTCTTGTACGGAGTAATATACAAAGTACAACATTGTGTTTACGTCTCATTTACACCTTACTGACAGCCATAACAACCATCATCGACTACTTTCATTTGGCGGGAGATTATGGCGGGAAGCTGGCTGGCCATCTGATAGTGCCTAGGATAGTATGCATGCGTATGTATTTGCCTATTCTTTGGAAATATTATAAGATCTATAAAACCAAACATTAAAAGAAGCAGACCAATCTTAGAAGTTGAGAAACTATTAAGAAACAAGTGTGTGTTATAAAAAAATATTGCCAACAACCCAAGTTGTGAGTTTAAGTTTCGTTGAAGTCATTTGTGAAATACAAAATATTGCAGTTAAAAAAAATATGATTGAAGTGTCGCATATGGTTTTCAACTTGAATGTAGTTTTTTTTTCCATGTTCAAGACTATATATTGTATAAGCAACCTCAAGTTTGATAAAAATATATTAAAAAATGAATACCTTGAGAGTTGAGACAAAAATTTTGAAACAAATTATTTAAATAATCCATATTCATACTCACTTAAAATATATATATATATATATATATATATATATATATATATATATATATATATATATATATATATATATATATATATATATATATAACAGGAGGCATTTGAAGGAAATGCCCAGTAATTCAATTTTAGCCATGTCAATGCCCAGTAATCAAGTTTTGAGTGCCATGTCATCACATTTTGTCCACCTAAGCATACACCACTGAAAAATTCGGAATAGTAAATTTAAAAAGTGAGTTGCCAAGATTCGAACTCGGGATGTAGACACGAATAAACAAACACCTCACCATTGGAGCATTCCAATGGTTGTGATATATTTTGCAACACATAATTGATATTGCATGAACGAACCAATAAGGTTGTACCATATTAATGTATTAGGGTTTTTATATACGAACATATTAAGTTATTATAAAACAAATACCGAAAATCATTCAATGACAGCAAGCGGCCATCATCATCATCATCATCATCATCTGGTACTCTTAACATCTCTTAATGCTATTACCTCATCAGAAGGTCAGATGTTATATAAGAATAAACACATGATTAGTGACAGCTCGTGCATGGTCAGTTACATGAGATAAGACGACTGTTCATTTGTGACTTTCTATGGATAACATGTTGCAGAGGCTTCAAGTTACTGCGATGCCCTTTTAAATTTAACGTTCGATTTAGAAGATCTTATACTAACTCGATGATATTATTTGTTGTTACATGCCTGAATAGAGGACATATAGCAACCTGTTCCAGCGCAGAGCAAAATACCAGCCTCAGTTGTTCAATCACAAACGGGTATGTAAATGTCAATTGTTAAACTAATCCGGTTAGTGTTGCTATTGTTATATGAGCTAAGCAACAAAGAGTGACAGCCCGTGCATGGTCAGTTACACGAGATAAGATGACTGTTCATTTGTGACCTTCTATGGCTAACATGTTACAGAGGTTTCAACTTACTGTTATGCCCTTTTAAATTTGACGTTCGATTTGGAAGATCTTATACTAACTCGATGATATTATTTGTTGTTACAGGCCTGAATAGAGGACATATAGCAACCTGTTCCAGCGCAGAGCAAAGTACCAGCCTCAGTTTTCAATCACAAACGGGTATGCGAATGCCAATTGTTAAACTGAAATATGCAAGGGATAACGCGTCTTACCCATTTACTGTTTTAAATAAATTGAAAATACATGAACCAAATTATGCCAATACGGGGACCGAACGCCATGGTAATCAATCTGTATCAAATGCTTTACCATTTTGCAACTCCAAATCTATAAAGGCATGCAACTAATTTTACTTCTAATCTAAATACAGTTAATTGGAAACCGAATTTAAACAACCATTAGATAGGATTAAATTCAGTTTTGAGTTTATAACCCTACTCTCCTAAGACGGCAAGATAACTACGACCTCTTAGTTAGGCTTTAATTCCGGTTTCAATCTGGACGAAACCAGTGGTTTCGTAAAACAGGAATGCATGAGTTTGCTTTAGGTATTGTTTCTCTACTAAATATTAAACATGGTTGCAAAATGCATTCGTTGTTCTTTTATCTTCCATGAATTTTAGAGAAAACTTTATAATATAGAGATTGATGCTCAGATTACTGAGAAAATGAGACAGAAGGCTGTAGGACGAAATAAGTTTCAAAACGTTTAAAAGGCGTGGTGGGGAGACTTAAAAGAGAATGATTAGGTACGTTAAAAGTAATGTAGTACTTGAGGTTGAATATGAAATATATAATCAAACCAATCATACTTGAAATACTATTTCGGTATTCCATCCTGATGTGAAGCCTGCTCTTAGAGTAATATATCTCTCTTTAAAAACACGTTCACAGCTTTAGCTTTAACCCCCAATATCATTATGAAGCCTTCTGAAAATCTCTTCAATCCTTACTTTGTTGATATAGGGTCAAGATCTATACCAATCTAAGCCAGTGCGATACAAGCAAATTGTGTACATACTTGGGAAGGTTCAACTATTGACCAACATACCTGTATCCAGTGTTACTTGCATACTCTTTTGTTACTCATTTGAGCTTATGCAAACTATTGATCAATGGCCACGCCAAAACTATCACAACAATGTTTACGCTTTACATAAATTTTTACAGGTTCATATGGGATAGTATATCATGCTACGTGGAACGAATCAGTACGTATCTATGTCCACCAACTTCAACTCCTATTGATCAACGATCCATAGAATGGAATTTCCAATCAGGAACATCAATGTCATGCCCACATGTATCCGGTGCAGTTGCTCTCTTCAAACCCTAATATTAGCATAATCAGTAATGGAAAAAACAGGTAACCAAAAAAGGTACGTATCTTTTTTCTCAGAAGCCTAATGATGTTTTCTACGTTTCCAGAACTTTATGTGCAAGTAAGTAAACACAAGCTTCGTGTTCTTATCATTGATGATAATATTAAGTGGTGACATTTTTTGTTCACACCCAATTATACAAATATTGATATCTTATAACCGGTTTATTTAAATGACAATATATCAGATTAAGAATATTGATTCTTACGTATGTGAGACATTTACTGTTTTAGCGATTCAGTATACTTCCTAAGCATGTTAATTTTAGATACTTGACAGTTAGTCATAGACCTTTAGTTAGGGTCTGTATCAAGTAGCATGTTACACCTCTTCAAGTTTGTTGATTATTTTTTGCAGTATGATTCACTTATTTATGATGATAAGGTACACTTTTTTTTCACCTACTTAATATTATCACACCTGCAATTACAAAGCTTTGTTATCATGTAGCTGTTATCATGTAAATGTCTACTTATTAATAAATAACTTATAATCATGTTATATATTGTCATTTAAATCTGATCATTTATAACCGGTCTCAAATCATAGATTATAAATTATTATAGGAAGGCCTGTTACTGAAGTACTGTAACAGGAGATGAAACTGATGATGGCGTTTCCTTCCCTTTAAACTATGAAGGTGTTGAACAAAGGTACGTGCTGCAATGTTGTATTTTGATTGGCTCTGTCATCTGATGTGTTGCAATCCTTATGAACAATCTAAGTTTTAGGGGAAATCAGATTAAGTTATTAAAAAAATCCCCTGTTAACAGTTTTTTTGAGTTTAAGGCATGGTAGACGGTTTGATGTTGATGTTAAGTGTAACGCTAAGGATACTGATGCTAACGATAGCAAAGGTATCATAATTATTATACTTTTATTGATATTATGTTATTTAGTTATCAGGTAGTTAATTTCCATTGAAGATGTTTTTTAATGCTACAAAAATTGAGTAGTAAGCGGGTTTACGCACATGAATTGTTAAGTTATATAAAATTGTATTTGTTATTAAGATATCAGGTGTCGTGATAATGAAGTATATTATGGTGATCATATAAAGAATTTGTAGCTAAGTTTTAGATATATCCGAAGCGCACACGATGCATTGTCATCCTGCATGAATTGTTAAGTTATATAAAATTGTATTTGTTATTAAGAAGTCAGGTGTCGCGATAATGAAGTTTATTATTGTGTTATAAAGAATTTGCAGCTAAGTTTTAGATATAGCAGAAGCGCACACGATGCATTGTCTTGCTGCATAATGTGCAAGGATGGCAGACTGTGACAAACACTTGCCTCAACCTCCACGTGTGCAGCCAAGCCATGAATTAATCCGAGTGAAGTTTTGATATATTTTTTGAACCACGTACCCTTTTTTTTTACGGGCGATGATGATAAATTCCTGTCTGAGCCTTATTTGATACTGTTACGCCAATGGACATGCAGTTCCAACTGACGAGGTAATTCAAAACTGTTACTTTTTGGGTTCTTTCATTATCTTTATTAAATTATACTTATTGGGATAACTGAATAGTGGTGTGCAGTACTGGAACCTCAAGTACATGGAGAAGTTATCACTTGAATAACCTTGGTTTTAACAATGTTCTCTTTGATTTTTATCAGGGACAAATACCTCAAATTAGTAGACTTTATAGGAAGTTCCTTCCCTAGGTTGCAAAGAAAAGGAGATAGTGTTTCAGGTCCTAAAGATAAGTCATCAGGTGAAAGTGAAGGACCGTGAGGAGGAACAGAAACGACAGACAATGGCATATGCCATTGCGATGATGGCTGTAGCTAAAGCAGCAGTAGCGGATGCAAATACAGTTGTTGAGCTTGGTAGATTGGCCACAATGTCTGAAGACATGAAAATTATAACCCGAACCGCAACAGGTATCAAAATTCAATCTCTTATCACACACATTTGGTACATATATTGACACATTCTGAGTTCAATTCTTACTATTAGAATGACTACAACCATGTGTCTATAATCTCTTAAAAATGCAATGCCAAACACTCATCTATTAACGACCCATTGCAAATCATTAAGCTATGTATCTCTTGAATATGATGAATAAGTTTCAACTGCGGGCTTGAATGTGTCTACTATACTGCAATTTCATTATCCTTTTGTAGTTGCGTATATTGATATATATCAGTTATAATAGAGGGGCTATGAAACACATTATAACAGCTAAAAATACTTTGGATTTTGGACTCTTTCGTCCAGCAAAGCTCACGGACCAGATCAAGTGAAGACCAGTTTTGGGGTAAGTTTAGTGCCTTGGACTTGATAAAGTTTCAAACTTTTTACAATTAGAGGGTATAATAATTTGTTTCAGGATCGGGTTTGACTAAACCCGACATAGTCAAACCAAAGGCAAGTCAAACCGACATAGTTTGACTTTCTATCTAATAGTATCTACATTTAGCGTCAATATAAATTCAGTTTGTTATTTATCACGACGTTATGCAATTGGGTGGCAGAGCCTTCTCATGGCGTTGATCCATTGAAGTTGGAAGTGAAAGTGACAAGTGGTGTTTGAACGTGGTGTTTAATTGCAGCTGTGAGGTTGGCATACCAGAAGTGAGGAACAGCTTGCACCGTCTTTTCAAGTAGCAATTCTTAGACACGAGTCTGCTATGCCAAATCATAACGTGTAAATACCTTGGTTTTCTAGAAGTGCGACCATATTGTAAGGTAAGATCTCAATAGCCAAATCACCTTTTATTGTTTTATTGGAGCCTGTTCTTACTTCAATGCAACATGGTTTTGTAGATGCCTTGATATACTTGACAGGCCAAGCACTAAGCATGCAGATTCCGTAAGTGCCTCTTATTTTATACACACACGTACCACACAACCAATTTTAAGTATGCTAAAACATAATCTAGATCTACTTTACGTTTGATACGTTGGGTATAATTGACCACATGGCTGACATTGTGTCAGTCATTTTTGCAATAAGGCCACCCGTGTTCAATAATTTCAATAATAATCTGTTATCTGATATCATCTAAAAGGTTTATACATTAAATACCTACATTCGATGACTTTCGATATGTTTGACCCGTTTAACCTATTTAACAAGTTTTTTGTTTTTTGTTTTTTTTTGTTTTTTTTTGTGAAACAGTTACGGTTGATTTTGTTCTCATTATTGTTTGCGTCTCCACGATATCATGCAGCGGTTGATGGTCCTGATGTTCCTAATCCAGAATTTTTTTAAAATAGTAATTATCAGGAGGTATTGGGCACAATAAATACACTGTGACCAGCTTTCGGCCAATCATGTTACCTAAATTTTGAACTGCTTTACAAATTGTGTGATTAAAATGACCCTTTTAAGCTAAAATACAGATTATAGGCCACTTGGCAGGCAGGTTAGACGGGTTGATTAAATGGTCAAAATGAGTTTGATCCAAAACCTGTGATTGCCATGTTTGGTTAAAATGTATGTCAGGTTGAGTAGTAGAAAATTTTTCATCAATGCCTTAATCCTTAAATATATGTATGGTTATAATGGTTTATGTCAGGTTGAGCGGCGAGGCCATATACTTTCTTTTGTTTATTTTCTTTTGTGATCTCGGTTGAGTGGTGGAAAGTAGAACCAGTTAGGAGGGTATGGATGTATTCTGGGATTAGGGTATTGAAATTGACCGGGAGCAATTTGAGGTAACATTGTTGGTTGAAATGCTCTTGGAGGCAAAGATACGTTGGCAGTTTGGAACTGCTGGTTTGATAGAGATCCTTGAGGATTTGTATATGTTTCATGTCCATAATCTAAAGTCCTCGAAGAATTAAACCCAGAAGGTTGCTGAGGAAACATTTCACCTCTGACTGCAGGATCAACATGAGCTCCAAGACGAGCATTCAAAGGTACCTGAACAGATTGTATCTAAAAAAATATATAATATTAGTTAGTGTATTGCCAATAGAAGGTAACACAAAAATACCAAATTTGCCAATGTGGGTTTTTGTCTCCTAAAAAGGTAACATTAGTTTAAATTATAAATAAAAGGAGAGGTAATTCTTGAAATGCCCCAAAAGTACAAGGCTACATACCCCATGTGCCCCAGAAAAATCTTTTTTCTCTAAATGCCCCATGGGCGAAGGTCGCCCCCGAAAACTTGGGCGACTCCTCTAAAATATTGCCAAGTGTCCCAGGGTAGGTGAGATTTTTTTATTTTCTTTTAATGTAAATTACATATATATCCTCACAAATTCTTTTGTACCTATAGCTATAAAACTTGTACATGACATAAAACATGCCACTAAACACGTAATTCGTCCCATTGATGGTTATCAAGCTGCACCCTTGGATATATTTATTATACTCCAATAGACAGCAGACTCATTCAAGGCTATATTCCCTTGGTTCCACCCATTTGCCTATTCACAAAAAATTATCCCAACCGCCATTTTATGGAGTAGACCCCAACGCCATTCATTTTTCTAAGATTTCAAGATGTAAAACATTTCATTTTTCTAAGATTTCAAGATATAAAACTTTTCATTTTTCTAAGATTTCAAGATATAAAACATACCACAAAACAAAAGCGTAACAAAATCTGAGATGGATGTTGGATCTGCAAGATATAAAAGAATTTCATTGTTTGTGGAGTCGCTGCAACTTTGTCCAATCAGATCTTAAATATTCAAGATTCTGAAATTTTTTTGTTGTTTCTTTGTTAGATCGAGAGATGGAGAGATGGATGTTGGATCTGGGTAGTACAACGAGAGAGAGGGAGAGAGGCGGGTGGTGTGTTAGCAGATTTGGAGGTGTGGGTGTGGCGGCTAATATGATTGAGGTGTGGTAGGAGCGGCGGTGGTGGTAGGAGTGGATGGTGGAGCGGTGGTGGTGGTAGTGGACGGAGCGGCGGTGGTGGTAGGAGTGGATGGTGGTGGTGGTGGCCGGAGTAAGTGGTGGTTGGCTAGAGTAGGTAAAATAATTAAAATGTACAAGTTTTACAGCTATAGGTACAAAAGAATTTGTGAGGGTATATATGTAATTTACATTAAAAGAAAATAAAAAAATCCCACCTACCCTGGGACACTTGGCAAGATTTTAGAGGAGTCGCCCAAGTTTTTGAGGGCGACCTTCGCCCATGGGGCATTTAGAGAAAAAAGATTTTTCTGGGGCACATGGGGTATGTGGCCTTGTACTTTGGGGCATTTCAAGAATTACCTCATAAAAGGAACTACCAAATTCTTACAAAAAATAAAAAACTTTGTTCATAAGTAAAAACAAGAAATCACGGATCCTTTATTGTTCAAAAGTGAAAACAAATAAGAAACTTATGTTACCTTTTGATGAGCAAGAAAGTAGTTGATACCCTACACTGGCAAATTTGGCATTTTATGTTTACTTTTCTTGGGAATAACATATTATCATCAAAGTACAAGTTAAGTCTTACATTGGATGGCATCGGGGACTGATATGGGTGCACATTTTGAGGTATTGAGGGTTGAAGAAACAACACCTGTAGTGAACCCACTGTTGGTTGGTGAGTTAGGATTTTAAGCAAATTTACAAACTATGTTAGATTGGAGATATAAGGGTTTTATAAAAGGGGTACCATATGAGGTTAAAATAAATGTTGTAGATGTAGTAATTTACTTTTAATGGGTATTGGGTTAAAATTAAAATGGGTCGTCTGGGTCAAACGTGTATATTGAGAGTAGATTAAACCTTTTGAACTGTTATACATAACGCTCAAAAAGACAAAGGACTTATTAGTAATTGCATATTGACATGAGCTTTTGAGTTAATAGTATCTCATCTGTGCATTTTTCAAGGTGTGAGGAGCAAACGAATGGCGACGAACATGTCTTCTATTGGCCTTTATGTACCAGGAAGCACTGCAGTTCGATGCAGCTGAAGTGCGAATCCATAAGAGATCTTAACTCATATTAATCTTACATTTTAGTTTATTTGGTAGTATACGTTGTTCTTGCGGATCACTTTGTAACTTCTTTCACTAATATTCGATAAACGTATATTTATTTTCATTCTTAATCTATTCAGTATATAATTTAGTATGTTATAGTTTATTTTCATTAACTCACTTTTTCAACGAAACTCATAAGTCTATCCCGCGCATCTCTACAATCATTTACCACATATCTTTCACTATAGAAAAATATGCAAACGATATTCATAAGTCATGCCCGCCCATCGGGCGGATATAAATGAGGAATTGGACCTTTATAAACAAATTCATTTATTTGTTATAGATTGGGCTTAACTTCATTGTCATTGTTTAAAAAAACTCTTATCAATAATTCAATATTATTAACAATACTGATTTTTTGATCAATAACAAACTTACAAATTAAAAGATTATGCTTATATATACATTAACAATTTAATCTTAGCCATGTCATTTCATTTAAACACTTTTTATCTAAAACCTATACATACTATCAAATATAAACAAAATACATTTGCCTATACTATTATTCTTAAGCCTCCCATTGAAAAATATTAAATGGATTATCAACACAATAAGTCATCAAAGGCGATACTTTTGTTTTTTGTTATTTTTTATTTGGAACATTCAAAAAAACAATGATCACACTCAAACAATAACTACATTTACTTGACAACATGCTAACATTATTAATCAACATATTACAAGTCATGACACACAATAAAACAAATAAAAATAAATTGTAAAATTACAAGTCATGCATTATTGGTTTAAGGGTTTTCGATTTGTTAAATGACAATACTTAATCTAATTCTTTCCTCGGTGAACTGATTTGAATGCAGGCGTTGCAATCTGTTTCAGTCACTTCTTATTGGTAAAACGGGCACGATTACTTCATATATCAAAGGGTTGATCACCACAAAAGTAAAGAAAAAAAAAAAAAAAAAAAAAAAAAAAAAAAAAAAAAAAACCACAAATGGCCATAAACATCTTAGAGTTCAAATACCAATTAACATTTAAATGTTTGCTCTCAACAATATGAATGAAATGAAAGTAATTGCTACGAGTAGTATGCTTTCATAATGAGAGGAAGGTTGCTATGGGTACATGGATCATGGTTCATGGTTAACATTCATCAGGCCTATGTAACATTCATCAAGTAAACATTTGTATATGCGGCATCAAAAATATCATTTGCACATTATCTTATTTTAAATATTGTGCTTAGTAACAGTTAAAAGAGGCTTACAAATCAACAATTATGGAACCTTTTCTTCAAGGGTTTAGAATAACAAAACTGGAAGAAGGGTTGGATGAAGCTACACAACAACATTCATCAAATATAGTTAACATTCATCAATTAACATTCATCAAGTATACTTAACATTTATCAAGTATATTTAATATTCATTAATTAACATTCATAGACTATACTTAACATTCAAAAGCTAACCTTACACCTCTTTCTTTCAAAATATCAACTTTCCGATCATTTTTTTACCCGCCTTTTTTGACAATATTAAAAATAAGTCAATGATAACCAACATCATTAACCATAATTTCACGATAACTAAAACCATACGAATTATCATTATAAGTCATGCCCGCCCCTTGGGCGGGCTTTGAGGTCTAGTATATATATATATATATATATATATATATATATATATATATATATATATATATATATATATATAAGGATTATATTAGCTACAATTTATTGTAGCTAACTCCCTACATTTTTATGCTATATTCTGTAGGTCCCTGAATCCATTTGTGGTTTCCTGATTTATTTTTGTGGGACCTGAATCATTTCTTATGTAATTTTAATGAAGGATTGTAGCTAATTGTAGCCAACATATCCTCATATATATATATATATATATATATATATATATATATATATATATATATATATATATATATTTAAAAAAAATCTTTTACGAAAATGAACTAAATCAGTCACATCCACTTTTGAGTCACTCGAATATTGGCATTCGCCCCCAATATAAATACGACCCACTTTTATAAAGGGAGGTGATTTACAGACTCCTCATTTTGATTGGGACACTCATTGTACAAATATACAAAACACACTATACAACTATGTTATGCATAACATAAAGTGCTTCAATCAAAACCTTAATGTGCAAATCAATTCGTTTTAATAAATAGCGGCGTGTGAGAGTATGAAACATTTATCCATGTAAGAGTGAACTGATGTTACATACCCACTTTATTAAATGGTGGCGTGTGTGAATATGAAACATTGACTTGATGTAAGAGTGAAATGTTAATAAAGAGGACTTATCTAGTTATCTTTTCATCATGTTTGATATGTAGAGGCAACAAGTACATGGAGGAGTGGATTGCTTCACTTCAAACTTCTGACCTGTGAGTGACATTGGGACTATGGGAGTTCCGAATTTATTCCATCGCCCCAATACAAACGCCTAGGAGTCAATAAATTATGTCGCCTTTAAGTTGTGTTGCCGGTAAACTTTGTTGCTCGAAAACGTCGCGTGAGGAGACGCCTAGCAAAATTTTAATAAATTCTATCGCGTAAAAGGTGGCGTAGATACATGTGTACGTTTGAAAAGTTATCGTTAGAATGAATCTGGCGGTTATTACGTAAAAGTTCATTTTGAAAAAAAAATATATGTGCGACATCCAGTTTTGTAAATCAGTGCTCGAAAGGTCATTTAGAAAATTTTCTCAATTTTTTTTTTGGTCCAACTATTGGTACTTTGTTAGGCTTGAGGTATTAAGGTTCCGTTTGGTCTATAAGTGGGGTTGGATTATGATTTGAATTTGGTATATATTTGGATTTGAGGTAGGTTTAGAAGAGAAAAATTATATTTATTTAACTAAATTTTATAATAAATTTTAAATAAATATATTATTTAAATGATAAAATAGCAAAAGTGGTCTACATAGATAGAGAGACAATAAAGATGGCTCACAAAGTACACAAACCCGGTTGAAACCCACCTAACTGCCCACCTATCAATTTTTGATTGAAACCCTCATTCTTTTTTTCAAAAGAAATAAACAAACAACTAATTAATATCTTTTTAGTACAAAACTTATTCCAAAGTGCTAAAACAAACGGGCTCTAAAAACATTCCATATAAAAATGAAAGGTGGTTAATTTTAGTCTATCCTCCTTTATTTAAGTCTATCATTATTATAGGAATGTTTGGCAAAGCTTATTTGCAGTGCAAATAAGCTTTGCCAAACATTCCTTTTGCCAAACATTCCTATAATAGTGAACTTTTCAATAGGTAATCACTAGTCCTCAATTTGATGTGTAAGTTCACGAGTAGGAGCCAAAACTATCGCTTGGCATTGCACCAAATTGTAGTCAAGTAGTTGAAGTATACCAGAGCAAAAAGTTGTAATCTTTCCTGTACCAAACTGAGCTTTTTCTATTACGTCAAGACCCTTAATGAAGAGTACAATTCCCCTTTGTTGAATTACCGATGGTTTCTCAAAACCTATATATATGCAACTCATGTGTCAAAACTAGATACGATTAACTCAAGCAAGATTCAATGTGAGAGACTTCAAACTCGTACTTACCATATGCATAAATTCCCCTTAATAGGTTTCAAGCAAATCCCATAACATCAAAAGTTTCGGAAACCTCATCATATGATGGAAAAGCATCCTCTCCTTCGGAAGCAAGCCTATATAATCATTAACAACTTATCGTTAGCATGTGCAACATAAGATACACATTCCAAACATCTAAAAGCCATATCTATTTTTACATATTATTAAGGAAATCAAATTGAGAAACAAACTTATTGCTCACTCATCTTTGAATCAAATTAACCAGCATCAAACCTGGATCCTTCGTATGTCGTCGTAACTGCAATAATAACAGCAACAATTTTAAGCAAGAGAAGAAGACAAAAACAATTGTCAAAAACATGTAACATATGCAGATTGGTTATCACAGGATGCCACAACGTAACTTAAATCTCTTGCACGCCTTAAATTCATGTAAAACGGTAAAAGACAAATAATCAAATATCAACGACTAATGTTAGTATGCGTTATACATTACACAAGTCGTTTGCCACACTCCCATCCAGTTGAACACTACCGACTATAATTCATACAACCTAGCTTTGATGACATAAGAGAAAAGGGAATCATCACTTCCTCATAACTAGATATTCAACAAGACCCTTTAAAGGGATTATGATAGTGGGCATAACGCATACATTAAAACTACTTAATAGGCGTATGCAGTTTCTTTTCCCAAACTCGGTTGAAAATTTGCAGAATTTGGCTAACTATTTTTTTCATTAACAAAACTATGATAAAAAGAATGTTGGAAAAAATCGTTTAATGAAATGTGGAGTCTCAAAGTGAAAGTTTGTTACGGAACATTTTGAGGTAAAAAGGCTTGTTTTTGTTGTCCCAATGTTTCTGGATCGATAATAAGTTGCAAAGTAATATATGAATAAGTAAAACTAAATTTTCATTAACCTTTTTAAAGTTACATGTTTCTAACTATTTATAAGGTTTCAAACGTTGTGTTTGAACCATTGTGACTCTTCATCAAATGGTCACACCCATTCGACTTGGTCCTAACCGAAATTCTAACCATTGTGTCTATTCGGTTGTTACATAACCGAATTAACTAACTAAGTTAGTTATTATCTTTCTAAACTACATAAATGGTCCTTCTATTGTTTTAACTAACTAAATAATAATAGTACTAAGCATAAGAGAAGATTATTCGGGTCACATTCTCCTCCTTAATCTTCATCGTTGCTTCTTGTTAAATCTTGAACTCCGAGCATTTGTCGCATTGTCATGAACTTCAATCTTGGTAGAGCCTTTGTTAGTATATCTGCTCTTTGTAGTTCTCCTCTGACATGTTCTATGTTGATGTGTCCATTCTCTACGCATTCTCGAATGAAATGGTATCGAATATCTATGTGTTTACTTCTTCCATGAAAAACTGGGTTCTTCACTAATGCTATTGCTGAGACATTATCTATCTTCAACGTTATCTTTTGTTCTTCATTTCCAGTTAATTCACTGAGTAATCTTTTCAACCATAATGCTTGACATGCTGCTGCTGTAGCCGCCATAAATTCTGATTCACATGATGATAGTGCCACTGTCGGTTGTTTCTGAGTGCTCCATGTAATGGGTGACTCTCCAAAATAAAATACTACGCCTGTAGTTCCTTTTCCTTGATCAGTGTTGATTCCATAGCTACTATCACTATATCCTGTAATCTTGCAGCCGCCTTCTTTCTTGTAAATTATGCCATGCTCTTTTGTTCCTTTGATGTATCGGATTACTTGCTTTACTGCTTTCAGGTGATGTTCTTTTGGTTCTTGCATCCATCTGCTGAGTAGTCCGACTGAATAACTAAGATCTGGTCTTGTATGTAGTAAGTACCTGAGACTTCCAATTAAGCTTCTGTAATAAGTTGCGTCAACTGATTCTCCATCTTCCGCCTTGACCAACTTAGTACCGGGATCCATTGGTATCTTCGTATCATTACTATCTTCCATGTTTGTTTCCTTCAAGATCTTGTTAATATAACCTGTTTGCTTGATTGTAATCTCTCCTCCTGTCTGTGTAACTTCTATCCCAAGGTAATAAGCTAACAATCCTAAGTCGCTCATTTCAAACTTTTCTTCCATCTGGGATTTGAATAATTCTACTTCCTTCTTTGGAGTGCCCGTGATTATTAAATCGTCTACATAAACTCCAACTATAATTGTTGAGTTCTTGGTTCTCCTTGTATAAACTGCTTGTTCGAGGTTACACTTCTTGAAATCTAATGATTTTAAGGTTTGATCAAGCTTCACATTCCAAGCTCTTGGTGCTTGTCTTAATCCATATAAAGCTTTAATAAGCTTGTACACTTTTCCTGATTCTCCTGGTTGTACGAATCCTTCAGGTTGTGTAACGTAGACTTCTTCTTTCAAATCTCCATGTAAAAATGTTGATTTTACGTCTAAGTGATGAACTTGCCAACCGTGATATGCTGCTAACGCTAATATTAATCGTACTGTTTCTATCCTAGCAACTGGGGCAAATACTTCATCGAAGTCTATTCCTTGTTCTTGTACATATCCTTTTGCTACTAACCGTGCCTTGTATTTGATGATATTTCCATGTGCATCTCTTTTGGTTTTAAAAACCCATTTGAGTCCAATTGCCTTTTGATTCTCTGGCAATGTAGTAAGAATCCATGTGTTGTTCTTATTTATTGAATCCAATTCAATCTTCATGGCCTCAATCCATTTATGATCTTTTGCTGCTTCCTTATAGTTACGAGGTTCTTCTTCTATGAAGAGTAAACTTGGTGCTTCAACGACACTAGCTGTTTCGTAGATTGCTTTCAAATCCTTTAATCCTCTAACTGGTGTATGATCAATTCTTCCAGAGCTTCCTAACGAGCTTCTAAGTGAACTAATAGTAGTTTCTATTTCACTTTCTGAGTTAGGTTCGTAATTATATGTTGGTGGTGTGAATGGTGAGTTTGGTTCTGTGGGGGAGTTTGGTTCTGATGTTGGATCTGGTAACGGATCCGGTATTGGAAATACATCGTCATCGTTTCCTATGTTGACAGGTATTTGGTTTGCATTGTCAACTTCTTCTACCACAAAACTAGTCAAAAATCTGTCTTGTGTACTTGTATTCTCTCCATTCTTTTCCCAATTCCACGGCTTAGTTTCCATAAATTTAACGTCTCTACTAACATATTTCTTCTTGGCTATTGGATCATATAACCTACATGCTTTTGATCCTTCCTCTACTCCTAAATAGATCATTGGTATGCTTCTATCATCCAGCTTCTTTAAATGAGGTGTTGTTATCTTAGCATAAGCTGTGCATCCGAATATCCTTAGGTTTTCTAGATTTGGTTTTCTACTGTAGAGTGCCTCATATGGAGTTTTATCTACTAGGGCTCTTGTAGGTACCCTATTTAGTATGTAAATAGCGTGTTTCACTGCTTTCGCCCAAAAAGTTAAAGGTAACTTCATGGCTTTCATCATACTCCTCGTAGTTGATAACACTGTCCTATTTCTTCTCTCCACTACTCTATTCTGTTGTGGTGAGTATGGTGCTGTCAACTGTCTAGCTATTCCATTATCCTTACAGTATTGTGTGAATTCATTTGATGTAAATTCTCCACCTCTATCTGTTCTAAGCATCCTTATTTTCAATCTCAATTCCATTTCTACCTTTAGCTTGAATTCCTTAAATGTACTAAATGCTTGGTCTTTCGAAGTAAGAAAGTAAGCCCACATGAAACGTGTACAATCGTCTACTAA
The DNA here is from genome assembly GCA_030686995.1 of Artemisia argyi. Taxonomy (NCBI): domain Eukaryota; kingdom Viridiplantae; phylum Streptophyta; class Magnoliopsida; order Asterales; family Asteraceae; genus Artemisia; species Artemisia argyi. The sequence goes on along the minus strand of CM060676.1, from coordinate 214,462,731 downwards.
CAAGAATATTAGTTTCTTGCCTGAGTGTGTTGCTGGACTAATAGGACCGCAAAGGTCTCCATATATTAAATCCAACGGGTTCTTTGATCTGAATTTAGCTTGGTTTGGAAATGGTGTTCTACTATGCTTTCCCAATAAACATGCATCACAAATCTGTCCTACATGATTTATTCTAGGTAATCCATCTACTAGACCCTTTCTAGTCATCTTGTTGATATTGTCAAAGTTTAGATGACCTAATCTAGCATGCCATAACCATGCTTGGTTATCTATATTTGCTAATAGACATATAGGTGTGTCTATTCGTAGTTTAATACTGTAAAGTCTGTTCTTAGATCTTTCTACTTTCATCAACAACCTTCTGCTCTTGTCATACAAAGTCAATTTATTCCCATCCATTATAACTCTACAACCTATTTCTGTAAGTTGTCCTAGACTTAGTATGTTGCTCTTAAGGTTCGGTATATAATACACATCCGTTACTACCTTTTGTTCTTGGTTTATACAACCTAACAATATAGAGCCTTTTCCCTTTATTTCTACATACGACCCATCTCCAAAACGAACTCGTCCTGTTATCTTTTCATCTATATCCTTAAAATGAGTCTTAATTCCTGTCATATGGTTACTTGCACCATTATCTAAATACCATACGCTTTCATCCTTTGAAGCATATTTCCCTGGTTGAATTTGGCCTTCATTCAACAATACTTCTTCATATTTGGTTTCATGTACGGTCATTAATAGTGATGGTTCTTCATCTTCTAAGATAAGGTTTGATTGTTCCTGAGCTGTTGTTTTTGATCTACATTTGTTCATGAAATGTCCAAGTTTGTTGCACTTGTAACATCTTACGGTACTCAAATCCTTCCTATTTGTATTCTTATTAGGGTTTCCCTTATAATTTGAGTTTCCTTCATGTGAGTTATTTCTATGTCTGTTGTTTCGCCAGTTTCTTCGTGAATAATTTGATCTACCTCCGCGTCTAATAAATTTCTTTCCTCTATCTGAGTGTTCACCCTGTGTAAATAGTAAATTATCCTGACTTTCAACTTGACTTCCCTTACGGAGTTTTATTCTTTCCTCAAATGCCTTGAGTTTTCCAGTGATCTCATCTAGGGTAATTTCATCTAGATCACTAGTTTGTTCTATGGATGCTACTATTTGAATGAATCTATCTGGTGTGGAGTCTAATAGTTTTCTAACTACAAGTGATTCATCCAATGTTTTGCCTAGTTCTTTTGCCTTAGTAACATAACTGTTTAACTTATCTGAAAATGCATCCACTGTTTCATCATCCTTCATCTGAAGGGCATTAAATCCTATCATCAAAGATTGCAACTTTGCTTGTTGCACTTTCTCTTCTCCTACGTGTCTCCTTTTTAGTGATTCCCATAATTCTTTTGCCTTTTTACAACTTGCTACTTGTAAGATTACATCCTCTGATAACGCTTGATATAGAAGGGCAATAGTTGACTTATCCTTCTTATCATCTACTTCTACGCCTGCCTTAGGTTCTATTGTATCCCATAAACCATGTGCTTCTAATATAGCCTTAATTTGTATAGCCCATACCGTATAATTTGTGTTTTTCAACTTAGGGCATTGGTATTGTGCAATAGGTGTTATGGGTTTTAATGTAGTTGTTGCGTTTGTGTCATCGCCCATCTTGAAAGTGTTAATGATCTTCACTTTCTAATTTAATGAGAATTTCTACCCTTTTGTGGTATACTTAATACTACGGGAACAATAATAGTTTTTGGGAATCCTAATAGTATAACGAGTATCTAAAAGATGAATATAATAAAATTCAATGAGTTTGAATTTTGTTTGTGACCTCGTTGTTGTGATAATCACCAATTCGAATTCCCTTTAGTGTTCCCCCTTTTTTTTTGCCTCGTTGTCTTTGGTTCCTTTTCTTTCAATTCGACTTCAATCTCCAACCCAAACTCGGACTGATTTTTTCTTGTTTTCTGTTTCGGACCAAATATAATCAACCAAGTTTCTGTTTTGTTTTCTCCTTCTTGTCGAATTGATGTTACAATATCTTTAAACGATTCTAAACAAAATCAATATTCTTCTAGTCTTGTTCGAATTCTTTGTTGAACCAAAAACAAGTCTCGACTTTTGTTGTTGTCGAATGTTGTTTCAGAAATTCGACACAAACAACAAATAATACCACACTACACGTTCTATGTTACCACGCCTTGGTAACCTTTGGAACAAATCGATTTCTTTGTTCGTTCCTTTTCTTCTTTGCAATGAAAAAACAAACCACAAGTTTCTGGTCTTCTGTTCTTTTTTTTTGTTGCGGTCGTTGTTGTTGTTGTTGTGTTAAATTCGACACAACAAAAAAACTCCACACAATCTTGAGTACTCCTTCTAGTTATTCTTCGTATACTTTTCTTTTACAACAACGTTTTGCTTTGTGTTAATCTCCAACCGGTTGTCTCTTGTTCTACACAAAGTCTCCTCTTTTCTTCCTCGACACCAATACGCTTGATGTTGGCGTTTGCAACCCCTTGCGTAAACTAGATCGTGCACTATCTTTTCTACGCGTTTCTTATTCAAATTTCTTGTGTTTTCTTTGGAAGAATATAAAGAAAACAAGTTATCTCTCGTTCAAGAAGAAAAAACAGATTTGTCCTTCTCCTTTTCCTGCGTGTTCTTTGGCTTCGAAGTCTGATGATTCTTGATGATGTTTGCAGAATTTTGTTTTGTGTTTCGGTGTATAAAATCCTTGCTCTTGATGCCAATTGTTGTCCCAATGTTTCTGGATCGATAATAAGTTGCAAAGTAATATATGAATAAGTAAAACTAAATTTTCATTAACCTTTTTAAAGTTACATGTTTCTAACTATTTATAAGGTTTCAAACGTTGTGTTTGAACCATTGTGACTCTTCATCAAATGGTCACACCCATTTGACTTGGTCCTAACCGAAATTCTAACCATTGTGTCTATTCGGTTGTTACATAACCGAATTAACTAACTAAGTTAGTTATTATCTTTCTAAACTACATAAATGGTCCTTCTATTGTTTTAACTAACTAAATAATAATAGTACTAAGCATAAGAGAAGATTATTCGGGTCACAGTTTTGACCAAAGTCAAAGCTGGTGTTAAATTTGGCAACTTTTAAAAGAGCTTGTCGAACTTAAATTATGTCTTTTCTAGATTAATTTCTAAATTTGTCAACTTTTTAAAAACACATACTATATTAATTTTTTAAAAACGCACGCTCTGTATTTCAAAAACACATGCTTTGCATCAAAAGTCGAACCAAAATCACGATTTCATAACTATAATTATTTGACGATATACAGTTTTGTTTTGCGCGGGTATTCATCTAGTAGTTATTTAAGGCTGCCCACAACAATAAGGGTCAATCCCCCTTATTTTCTCTGCCACGTCAGCTTTCTCTCTCCAGCAACCTGCAGGCGATTGGGTGTCCCAGTAAAGGCGTCCAAGTTTAATTTTTTTTAAACAGTTTTAACACAAACTCAAATTTTACTAATAATATATAAAAAAATTACAAAACTAACTAAAAAAAAAAAAAAAAAAAAAAAAAAAAAAAACCTTACACCACTTGACACAGGCCCACAACCCACTTTACCAAACTTTTTGATAAATAAGTTTCATCTTCCTCAAAACACACACTAAACACACACACAAAAACCTATCAAAACAAAAAAAAGGCAAAGCAAATAGATCAAAAAGCAATAAAATGTGGGAGTTAAACTCGGTTGGCTTCACGACCTAGATCGCCTCACGTTTTGCCTCAACTCGATCGCGACCGAGTAGCCACACAAGGGCCGACCGATGACGACCTCGGCGACCGAGTCGGTCTCGGTCATTACTGCATGCAGCCTAAGGCTGCATGCAATAACGACCGAGACCGCCTTGGTCTCATTCGGTCGACTCGGTCGGCCCTGGTGTGGGGAGTCGGTCACGACCCAGAAACAAGCGAAAATAACATGGAGTCGGTCTCAAGCTCGACCGACTAGGCAAACCTTAATTTTTTGAATTTTGATCCAAACCTCCCACACATTTAATGTTTATGACCGTTTGTGACTAAAAAAAAAAGTTATTACCGTTTGAATTGTAGACGTTGGGCACAAAAAAAAATCCCCTATAAATACACAACTAAACAACACTTCGATTCACACAATCTCACACTTCTCTCTAGTAAAAATGTCTAAGAAAACACCAGAACAACAAGCATAAGGCCGGAAATTCCGTTTACCACAACAAAACATCCCGCAAGTATCACCGGATTCGACTTTCCGGTTAACCGGTGTGTCACCAACCATCAATTTCCGACCTCGTTCTCGTGATTACGAATCTCAACGACCTCCACAACAACAAACATTCCATCCATTTGCTATGCATCGTAATATTAATCGTCCATTTGTTCCCCCGTATCAAAACAACCAACAACCACAACAAAACTTCCAACAACCACAACAAAGCAACTCTCGTCGAAGCCAACAATCTATGTATGGCTCCCCCCGAATCGTGCTATCGACCCACAATGGACTCATCAATGTCTTCCTACGCTAATTATTAAAATTATTCTCCGGTAAACAACATCAATATTGTTAGTTATCCCACATCAAGTGCCTACAACAAAAACCATGAAATGAATCCGGAAAAAATGTTTGACAAGCTTGTTGTATTCCTAGATGTCTATCAGATATTATAGCCAAAGCTGGAACTTCGCCAATGCATTCTTTCAAGTGTGTCAAAAACCATGTCCACGATCTCCCACTCTCACCCTGAGATACACCGGTCGCAAGAGGAACAATCTGATTATTTCCATCCATTCCAACGGCGAGCAAGTTTGTACCTAGGTATGTACCTTTAAGATGAGCTGCATCAATTATTATTAGTGGGCGCAAGTGGTCCAAGAAAGCCCGAATCTAAAAAAAAAAAAAAAAAAAAAAAAAAAAAAAAAAGGTATTAGAATTACAAAACTAAGATAAACCAATTAATAATAATAATAATAATAATAATAATAATAATAATAATAATAATAATAATAATAATAATAATAATAATAATAATAATAATAATAATAATAAATAAATAAATAAATAAATAAATAAATAAATAAGTAAAAATTATTACCGCAACTCCAAATGCTATAAAAACCATCTCAAATCTGTCATCATCATGTGTCTCAATATGTGTTACCCAACCCGGGTTTTTCAACTTCAAATTATAACAATAATATGGTAATTGTGAAAAAGAATTTTTCAGGCAACGAGACAACGTCTCCAATGCTACATTTCTTCCTCCCCACGCCTTTTTGTACGAAATGGCGATATTGTATGCAAGGTTCATGTCGTTTATGTTAATACAAATATCGCCTAAAAACGTTATTTATATTTTACGATATTCTCTAAGTTTTGTTAATGACAAATGTAAACTTTTGTTTCTAAGTAAAACATAATCTTAGTTTTAAAGACTTGCATAAACTAGACTTTTGCTACATTTTACATTTCATAAAACACAACACTTCTTATTTTCTAAAAATAGAATTGTCACATCATATTTATGGCAAGTTTTGTCATTATACATTTATGGAAAGAAATGTGTTTGGCTTACTTAGGTGTTGCTTGCAAGTTTAGTGTTTGACTTGATATTATGTGATGTGACATTGTTTGGTTTGCAAGAGTAATGAGATGTGACTTTGTTTGGTTTGAAAGATTTATTGCAAAACCAACTGCAAGCCCGGCGGTACCCTGGAAGTACACGGGCGGAACCCTTCTCAGGGGTCCGCCTGATCCGCCAGACCTGCAGAAGGTTTTGGCTATAAATATTGAGCCACAAGTTGAATTTTGGCTCATCACTTGACGTCATATTTTTACACACACATTCATTCTTTCATCTAACCTCTTAACATTTCATATGTGAAGTTTCTTTCTGTAGCAAAGAGATTCACAAGCTTACTAAAAGTAACAAGTATTCAACACAACGTTATAAGACTTGTTAGCTTAGTATTGTGTAGACTTGTGTAGTTTACACTTCATTTGATTGTGTATTTTCAGTAGTGATGTAAAACCTCGCAAAAATCCATATAATTAAATACGTTTAATTATATATTAATCTTCGTCATTATTGTAATCACCATTTTTACGGGGAAATTTAAATTTTTCTTAGTATATTAAAATGGTCACGATTACGATATTGCAAAATTCACCAAACGACAAAACAAGTTCTCGACACAATTAACAAAATATTAATAATTCACTAATCTTAATTAACAATATTAATCACAAAATAAAATGGACCTTGTTCTTTCATAAGCCCAACCGGCCCAAACATAAAACCCATTTTTCCTTAATTATATTTCATATAAATCGACCAAATAAGCTTCAAAACGCCTCTTTTATTTTCAATTCGTACACACGACACCTATATATTTTTGCACCATCTCGTTTACCACCTAGCCAAATATTAGTGTGTCAAATCCCAAGTTCATTGGACGACGTTTGATACATTTTTAAGTGGCAAAGTGATCGAACAAAAATCAATTCAATCGATTCATAAAATATTCATTTCTTAACCGTTTTAATTCCCGTTTGTTTCTAATTGTTCCTAATTATATTCCTGAGATGATTTTATGTTCAAATGTCGAAAATGATCAAGTATGTACAAGTAGTATACGATTTTGTAAATCGTATACCAAGATATATACATGTCGACATTGATATATGAGTCACCACAACATTTCCCATAAATCAAGCTCTCACATCCTATATTATAAACATATAATTCGTCCTTGAAGCCAAATATCACTGACAATGCATCGTTCATATGTTTCTTTGGATGATTTCAAACCATACAATTCATTTCAATTAATACATATAAATGTTTCATGCATGCACTTGTCCTTCACCATTCTCATATTCTTTCATATATTCCATTCGTCCTAAAAATTATCCCTACAACTCATAAGTCGACTGCTAAATTTGTTGGAAGCAAGAAAGGGAATATCGGGTTTGAATTATATATATAACGTTTGGGTTATATTTCGAACGTGATAAATTCTTGTGTTCCATTCAATTTCACTCGACCTCTTTATCACCTCTAAGGTGTTTGTAAGTCGTTTACATCCTTTTTCAATTCATGTTACACGTTAAATTTATGTCATGCATCATATTTATTTTGTTCGATCATATATAGTTTCATATATAAATTTTATGTACGTATATAATTTTAGCAACACCAACGTGACTAGCTTCTATCTTGGAAGGCGTAGGAGTCACGTAGCACACACACTTCACGTTTATTCTCACGTTACATGCATCAAATAAATCATTTTGAACCATAATCCATCGTATGAAATTTGTACCAAAAACACTTAGTAAATTTTCCATATTTTCAAAATATATAAACGATTCAAACACCATACAAACGCATCGTATAACTTTTAATTTCATATAACAAGCACCCAATATTTTTACTCGACCTAATAGACCACCTAGAAAACTATTAGTTTCGTTTACATAATTTATAAAAATAATCACGTTTTGACATGACAATCGAGCCAAAGTGAATCGACACAAACCGGATTTTTCAAATCAAAACTTTATATAAAAACTAATTTTGTCGAGTGGGCTAATTCAAGGCCCAATAAGACTTAACGATTTAACAGCCCACTAGGCCCATAAAATATATTTTTAGAATCACAAAGGAAGCCCAAGTTCAAGCCCAAAATAATTTTCATGCCCTCGCCTCTAAATTTTTAAATGGGCTTTTGTTTGGTTCGAATTAAGGCCCATAAGCTAAATGAATAAGCTTTTTATAAAATAAGCTGTTGAAATAAGCTTGAAATTAATAAAAGAAGCCACGAAAATTTTTATAAAATTTTTATAATCATTATTGTAAAATTGGACTAAAAATGTAGCGCGACGACACCTATAGGGACTAAAAGTGAAAATATTGGAAAAGAAGGACTAAAACTGTAGAAACAGAAAGTTAGGATAAAAATTGATAATATATGATGTTACAAGCTTAGATTGTAATTTTGGACAAGTAGTGGACTATAATTATAAAATATATATAAAAAGGACTAACGGTGTGACGCTAACGCCGTTAGTATAAAAAGTGTAAAATTGGAAAAAGGACAAGGACTACACATAATCTATTTGACATTCTTATTTTATTTTCTATTTTACGGCAACCCTCACGTCATTGCATTTTATTACGTTTTATATATATATTATTTATTTTTACGTTAATTATATATATAACGATATTTAAAAAGTTAATATTATTACTTACGATTAAAAAGGTATATATTTTAAATTAAGTATTTTATCATATCATGCATGACATAATAATTTCACTGCACATCATCTATTCATCATAACGAATAATAATTATTCGTTATTCGTTCGTAATTACCAAATAGTTATATTCTCTGATAAATTTGTTTATCAGGTTCTGTGTCAAAGACGTTTCCATAATTGTTCCCATAAATCTCATCCTACTTTACTTTTCATCATTTCCAAATCAATCCAGGTGAGTCATAGCCCCATTTCCAATAATTGTTTTTAACTCATTGGGGGGGATACATGCTTACATATACTTTGATAACTTAATAAGTATATGAAATAAAATACATGATTCAAATCAATTTCCTAATTGATATTAAAATAATATAATTTGTGATTTAAAATATGTTAATATTTCCAATGTAATTATTGTGGTATGTGAAATATATATTTACTGATGAATTACTTCACTGAAATATTGATACTCATATGAAAATGTTTTCAATTCGATTATTGTGGTATGTGATATAAATGTGTTATTGGCGAAATATTCAAACTGAATTTCTGATACTCAAACGATAATATTTTCAAACTGAATTTCTGATACTCAAACGATAATATTTTCAAACTGAGTTTCTGATACTCAAACGATGATATTTTCAAACTGAATTTCTGATACTCAAACGATACTGTTTTCAAATGGATTACTGTGATACGATACTTTATTACATGATGTTATGTTAAATGAGCTCATTAAGTCCTTGATATTGCCTAAGTTAGCTTATCGCCATATAGTCCCTCAATAATGAGCCATTAATCACTATAATGTGAGCGCGAATATAGTGAACAGATTCGAAACCTGTTTTGGATTGACCTCCGATCCCACTAATACTTGACGGAATGCCATTATGCATGTGGTTAGTCGTATTAGTCGTGATACACTATATTTGAGACAAATAGGAATTGGCAAATCACCTATGAATAGAGGGCAAAATCTGTCATTGATTTGATAGAACACCCCCTTTGTTAACGTCTTGCGTGTCATGAGGCTTGGTGCAATATCTATAAAGGAAAGAATGTATGTATTCAACATATATTTAGATACAGCTGCATAGGTTTGACCATACGTGAATTGTATATTTGATTGATTTAGTATCATGAGTTTCCAGCTCATGTTAAGATTATTGATTCTTCATTGAATGTGATTGAATATTTATATGATTTATTTGTGAATATACTCGATAACTGTTTTATTACTGTTTGTATTTTATTAATACCAAATATTCCTGAAATCTAACAAAATAAAGGGTTTTTCCTAAAACTCTATGAACTCACCAACCTTTGTGTTGACACTTTTAAGCATGTGTATCTCAGGTAATTTAACGGAGCAAGACAAGACACGGAGTGGGCATTTATTACTCTGATAAATTAAAATGGTGTAAAAATCAAATTTGTCATTTTTACAAGCCTTTATATCTTTTCATAAGATTTTAAATCAAATGGTTCATCTTTTATCAAAATTATTATTTAAATGACAAATAACTTTCAAAACGTTTCTTTTAAACCATTTTATGTTGTTAAAACTTCGATCCTCACCGTAACACAAAAATAACTTTTCCGTTGCGACAAACTTAAATTTGGGGGTGTTACAGATTGGCATCAGAGCTACAGTTATAGAGAATTAAATGTTTTCAAACATTAAAACTATAACTTCATTTTCAAAATAATGATTTTACACCATAATATTTTATGCCCTCTGTGTGTGCAGACTGCCGTGCTCCATGCTTTATTTATTGAGATTACCTTACATGCTTAATAGTTACTCATATACAATTGTTATTTCATCTGTACTGTTATATCTTTAACATACAAAATACTCATAAAATATTATTGTCGGTTACTACTGTAGCATGTCTTCAGGAACGCCCGTGAATGTCAAAACAAATATCCATAATACTAATACCTCATCTATCAATAAAAATTCTCCGAATACTAAAGATCCTTACGTACAAATAATAAAATCCCAACTTAATATAAAACTCACTCCGAGATCACTTCCATCGTCACCTATTTTTTTCACCTTTACGTCAAAAACTCAGAAGAGCTACCGAGTCATATGAAGATTTGATTGGTAGTCAAGCAGCATTCGAAGTTGGATGAAGTTCAAGCCAAGAGATGCCGTAGAAGAACGTTGAGCCAAATTCTCCGTCACCTTATAATTCATATTCCTCAATACCAGATATTTCCAAATTCTCTACTTCCTGACGCTCCAAATTTCTCGATACAATACATCTCAAACGATGTATTTTCACTCAATTCCCCTGAACAGAAAGTTGTAACCACTAAACCAAAAAGTTTTTGGTTAGTGATGACAGATTTCCTAATATTCCAAAATTCTCAAAACTTGTAACCAACCTCTAATAAAAATCTCCTTTCGTTTTAGCCCTCTTTTGTTAATAAATTCTTTCCATCATGATGCTATACCTGCATCTAATGATTCCTCATACCTTCATGAAAAATCTCACCATTTGTTACTCTCTTTGGTAGACAAATGACTCCCCTCATATCAATGGAGTATTAATAAAAGATCTTGTATCGTTTGTTTTGCAAAAACAATCAATCAAGTTATTAATATAATGTTGATTATAGTGAATATATTCAAATTTACCTTAAGAATACCTAGGATTATTATGATTTCTTATACCTACCATGATTAGGCTATAACCATAGAATTTTATAAGACAAAATTTTGAAATATAACTTGAAGAATAGAGAGAAGGTTATTGAACTTTAGCTTTAGTAGATAAGTCCGTTTGTTCTTTAGCAATCCTATACCAAGAGTTGATAAATTATATAAGATACTACCCAGACATGTCTTGAAATTAGATTACAGTAGGGATTCAATTCAGTCTATCATCAATGAAATAATTAGCTCCATATTTTAAAGGACCTAACCAAGTACTAAGAATATCCAAAGGTTAGTAATCAGTATCATTGCAGTAATACTTGAAGTAACCATAGTTCCTTCAATTAGCAACGATATAGTAAGAAAAGAAAATAAGATGGCCATATCTTGTAAGTATAACCATGGAAGTTTTACGGATTTTAGACCAACTCACCTTAAGAGAACAATAAGAGTGACTGAACGATAGATTATTACCACCCTGTAAGAATTATCTCATGAACTTTAAGTTTATACCAAGGATATCCTAGTATCACCTTAGAAATTCCTGACTCATTACCATATTTATGAACAAAAATTTACTAAATTCTTTTGAAAATAATTAGATGTCATTCAATCATTGAGACTGAACCATCTAAAACAATTTAAAGAAAAATAAATACCATTGTTACTGAGCCAAGCATTACATCATTTGGTTCTCAATTATACATAGCCTAGCTACCTATGTATAATTTAGGAAGAATTATGTCATAAATGGAACAGTTATCTTTTCAGATTTTCTAAATAACAATCTTCATGTAAAAACAAAATCTTGAGATTAAATAAACTATTCTTAAACCTTATTTTTGACAAACTCCAATAGATATTTACACTTAATATCCATCATTTTATTATAGTAAGTTGAGAAAAGTAAAAACATTAGAAATCTAAGAGTTCACAAAGACTTATGGAAAACATCAATAGCAAAAATTTCATTAGAGACCATGAAAATTAATACATAGGCATATAATTAGCATAGGAAGTGCTATTATTACAATGATTACAATAAAAAGCGTAGAATATTCAATAGGCTGACCCAACATAACAATAAGGATTCCCATCAACAGTACCATAGCAAGAACCACCATAGGATGAAATACTTTGATTATTCTAAAAGATAAGTATAAGTACACCATTAGAAACAATAGCAAGCCTAGTTCATAAACATAAAGACAAATAAGTATTATTTCATATTTATTGAAGATTACATAGAAACATAACAAGGATACATTTTAAATAAACCTAGCTTGAGACTAGTGCCTCCATATCTTATCAACACCATATGATAGAACCGTGAGTGGTATTACGAACCCCACAATTCCGACCAAAATTACATAATCTTCATCCGGAACAAAAGTCAAATAGGTGATGGCCAAAACGATATATACCATTGCGATAATAGTAATTAGGCTCGGCATTTTCGGAAGTATTTAATGAGAGAAAAGGATTAAGAATAGGAAATGTGAAATTAAGTATTTTATCATATCATGCATGACATAATAATTTCACTGCACATCATCTATTCGTCATAACGAATAATAATTATTCGTTATTCGTTCGTAATTACCAAATAGTATTTGGTTATATTCTCTGATAAATTTGTTTATCAGGTTCTGTGTCAAAGACGTTTCCATAATTGTTCCCATAAATCTCATCCTACTTTACTTTTCATCATTTCCAAATCAATCCAGGTGAGTCATAGCCCCATTTCCAATAATTGTTTTTAACTCATTGGGGGAGATACATGCTTACATATACTTTGATAACTTAATAAGTATATGAAATAAAATACATGATTCAAATCAATTTCCTAATTGATATTAAAATAATATAATTTGTGATTTAAAATATGTTAATGTTTCCAATGTGATTATTGTGGTATGTGAAATATATGTTTACTGATGAATTACTTGACTGAAATATTGATACTCATATGAAAATGTTTTCAATTCGATTATTGTGGTATGTGATATAAATGTGTTATTGGCGAAATATTCAAACTGAATTTCTGATACTCAAACGATAATATTTTCAAACTTAATTTCTGATACTCAAACGATAATATTTTCAAACTGAATTTCTGATACTCAAACGATGATATTTTCAAACTGAATTTCTGATACTCAAACGATATTGTTTTTCAAATTGATTACTGTGATACGATACTTTATTACATGATGTAATGTTAAATGAGCACATTAAGTCCTTGATATTGCCTAAGTTAGCTTATCGCCATATAGTCCCTCAATCATGAGCCATTAATCACTGTAATGTGAGCGCGAATATAGTGAACAGATTTGAAACCTGTTTTGGATTGACCTCCAATCCCACTAATACTTGACGGAATGCCATTATGCATGTAGTTAGTCGTATTAGTCGTGATACACTATATTTGAGACAAATAGGAATTGGCAAATCACCTATGAATAGAGGGCAAAATCTGTCATTGATTTGATAGAACACCCCCTTTGTTAACGTCTTGCGTGTCATGAGGCTTGGTGCAATATCTATAAAGGAAAGAATGTATGTATTCAACATATATTTAGATACAGCTGTATAGGTTTGACCATACGTGAATTGTATATTTGATTGATTTAGTATCATGAGTTTCCAGCTCATGTTAAGATTATTGATTCTTCATTGAATGTGATTGAATATTTATATTATTTATTTGTGAATATACTCGATAATTGTTTCATTACTGTTTGTATTTTGTTAATACCAAATATTCCTGAAATCTAACAAAATAAAGGGTTTTTCCTAAAACTTTATGAACTCACCAACCTTTGTGTTGACACTTTTAAGCATGTGTATCTCAGGTAATTTAACGGAGCAGGACAAGACACGGAGTGGGCATTTATTACTCTGATAAATTAAAATGGTGTAAAAATCAAATTTGTCATTTTTACAAGCCTTTATATCTTTTCATAAGATTTTAAATCAAATGGTTCATCTTTTATCAAAATTATTATTTAAATGACAAATAACTTTCAAAACGTTTCTTTTAAACCATTTTATGTTGTTAAAACTTCGATCCTCATCGTAACACGCAAATTACTTTTCCGCTGCGACAAACTAAAATTTGGGGGTGTTACAAGTGATCGGTTAGTATTTTAGTCCTCAAAATACGAAGTATATAGGGAGTAGTTGTACCCTTGTAAAGAACTAACGGGAGTGGTTGTACCCTTGGTAAAGAACTCGACATCTAGCTTTGTGTCGGTAAATGTATAAGCGACGTGTAAGGTTTTCTCCGCCGGTGAAAGGAGCTTGTTGACTAGTGAAAGAAACTCTCGAGTTGGATACTCGGGGCATGGACGTAGGGCAAGGAAAAAGAGTCCTTGTAGCCGAACCACGATAAATACTCGTGTTGTAGTTTGATCGTTTCTTTCATTTACTTGCATGTTATATATTGTGTGTGTGTACATATCTTTGATCAAACGGAAAGTTTCAAAGCTAACTTAACAAGTTAAAAAGATTTTAATCGGTAAACTATTCAACCCCCCTTCTAGTTTTCCACAATTGGCATCAAGAGCTACGTTACTCAAGCTTTTAAAATATATTGTGTTTTAAAACTTGAAACGATCCATGGATTTTGAAAATTACAAAGAAGGGCAATCTATGCAAAGACCACCACTCTTTGAAGCAAATGGTTTTATATATTGGAAAAACCGTTTTGAAACTTACGTGAAATCTAAAGATATAGATTTGTGGTATATAATTATTGATGGTGATAACGTAGTTACTAACATCAAAGATGATGATCAAAAGAAATTAATAGGTAAAAATAATGAAGCTAAAATGATGCTTTACAATGCTTTGCCTAAGAAAGAATATGAAAGAGTCTTTTTGTGTAAAACCGCCAAAGATATTTGGCAATCTTTAATTGTCACTCATCAAGGAAACTCACAAGTTAAAGATAACAAAATTGATCTTCTTGTTCAACAATATGAACAATTTGTTATTTCCGAAGATGAGATTATTGATAATGCTTTTGCTAGATTTAATACTATTATTACTTCACTTAAAGCACTTGACGAATCTTTTTGTAGTAAGAACTTTGTCAGGAAATTTCTTAGAGCACTCCATCAGAAGTGGAGAGCAAAAGTGACGGCAATTGAAGAATCCAAAGATCTCACTTGATGAGCTAATTGGAAACCTCAAAGTTCACGAAATGGTAATGGAAAAAGATTCGGAACTAGTTAGAGGCAAGAAAGAAAAAGTTAAGTCCATTGCCTTGAAAGCTAGAGTCCAATCAAGTGATGATGAAGAATCTACTTCGGATAGTGACGATGAGGAATATGCTATGGCCGTTAGAGACTTCAAGAAGTTCTTTCATAGAAGAGGAAAGTTTGTAAGGCAACCTAAAGATGACAAGAAAACTTTCCAAAAAGATCGTGATGATAGGAAAGGAAAGGTTGAAAGAAAGTGCTATAAGTGTGGAGACACAAGTCATCTTGTAGGAGAATGTCCAAAACCACTGATTCGTGTGAAAACCAATTATAATAATTATAGTATAGTATCGAAGTGATCCGCGTAAAATACGGATCACCCGAGTCGTTTCCCAACGAAGGCGAATGGAATCGAGAATATCGATTCGTGAAATCGTGAATTGAAAAGTGAGAAAGTGAAAATAGCAATCAAATAGTTCACGTAATCACAAACAATTATGAAACATGCAAAGAGTACATGCTAATTATGCACCGAAATGAAAAACGTAAAAACGGAAACGCAACTGCAAAATTTAAAACGTAACGTATATCGGAAAATGATCCTACGAACTTGAAAATATTTTCTAAAAATCTTAAACTATTAAAAAGAATTTTAAGAAAAAGAAAAATATTTTTTTGAGTTTTTATTTATTTTCTAGAATTTATTTTCTATTTTTGGAATTAAAAATGAATTAAAGATAAAGAAAAATAGAAAAATAAAGTGGAAAAATGAAAATTAAATTCTAAAAATTCTAAAATATTATAAAAGAATTTCTAAAAATATTTTTGTATTTTTCAGAGCTTTTTCTAATTTTTTATGGATTTTTGCTATTTAAAACTATTTAAAAATTGAATAAAAATCAAAATAAAATAAGAAAAATAGTAAAAAGGGTTAGAAAAATCTGGAAAAATTTCAGAAATTCTAAAATAATAAAAAGAACTTAAAATAAAAATTTGAAGTAAAAATTAAAAGTGAAACTGCTTATTCAAGCCAAATCAGCTTATGGCAAGTGCTTATTTATAAGCACTTGCCACAAAACTTGACAAAAATGTTACCACAACAATATAATGCTACTATGAACTCAAATAAGCCAAGATATGATCAGAAATAAGCACAGAAACACAAACTGCAAGCTATAAGTCTACTAAAAGCAACTAATGAATAAGCAACTAAGCACTCTGTTAAGCCAGGGACAAGCAGACCATACACTATACTAAAATAACCATAAAAGAACTCAGAAAAGCAAAAGAAACTAAATAACAAGCTCAAACAAGCACTTGCAGCCCCTATGTGAAAATCAGAAAACTATGCTACACAACCAATTAGCAAGCCTGAATAAGCAATCTTAATAAGCTACAATCTAGGAAATTAATGGAGCAAATTATAGTCTACCATACAGAGATGTTGTAATCAAAAAGGCTCATGCTAAAACTACCTATAACCATACTCAATCTTCCTAAGAAGTACTACCCAAACCTGTGGTGCAGGGGAGTAATAAGCTCAAACAGCCAACTTCTGAATACTATTCTAATAAGCAATTCAGTTCTAATCCTAGATTTTATTTATGAAAATGACTAACTAGCTACTAAAAATCACAAATCAACAATTCAAATCTATTTCTAATTAAAAGGGAAACGTAGAACTGCCTATGAGAATGTGACCAAAAACTGGGTAACACCAAGTTTTGACTTTTTTATAACAAGCTTAACTTTGACTAATCCTAAATTCAGCTGATCACTACTACTTCTAAATGTAGAATTAAACTGTTGTTATACTGTATTATGCTAAGTTTTACTGATAAGCTACTATTTCAACAATCTACTAACTGAAACATGAAGAATCCAACAGTAATCAAAGGTTAAAACCCATTTTTGACTATAAAGTAAATAGCCTGCTGATTTTGTTCTATATTCAACTATTACTAACCTAATGTGACTTAAATGAGCATCTATATTAGCTAAACAACTACAACTTGACACTACACTAAGCAAATCCAAACACTCCTTAAGCTACTGATTACACTACAATAAGCTGATAAACATCTAAGATCATCCTATCCACTATCATACTGAATCACATAACCATATTAGAACACAAATCAACAACTAAAATCAACAATAAACAACAGTAAATCAAAATCACATCTATACTAATTTTGAATCAAGATCTGAAATTGAAAATGATACTTACAATAGGAAATCCCCTCAGCTCAAAATAGAGGGGTTCACTGAGCTAGCCTATCTTTTGATAGGCTCAAACCATACCCTATAACCATGATCAGACAATCAAATTCCCATAAATCATCATTATCACACCCTTTGACTTTCGTTGACCATATCACCATTTACCATTATAAGCAGTAAAACAATTGTAAAACTCAACTAAAGTTATAATAAAACTTGAATGAATAAATTGGAATAGAAATGTAAACTTGAAACAGATTGAGTAGATAAAAGTGCTTGGGAAATTAAAGTTCTAGGAATTAAATTTGAGAAGTAAATTTTTATTAAAACTATGAACTGATTACAACTGAAAGCTAAATAAGCTAAAAATTACACTAAATAAGCTACATTACACTACTCCTACTCCTAACATCTAACACCTCCAAATCGTGAGTAAGGTCTTCTATTTATATCAGAGATGAGGGAGTCTTCCGAAGGTCCTAGAAGTGGAATCTCCTTGGAATATACTCTCTTAGATCCCTGATGACACCATTGGACCAATCAGAGCCTCAGAATTGTTCCCTTGACGTGTCTAATCCAATAGATAGCTGCCACTTGTCATTCTTTCTTGTCAGAGGGTGTCAGGTGTGGTGGGGAATGACATTAGTACCCTTAATTGGGTAAATTAAGGGTGGGAGTTGGGTAATTATGGAAAAGTAATTCTAGGGTTCATGTGTGGTGAGTGCTTATTCACTCACCTTTTCTAAGCCAAAAATTGGACCAAATAAACCAAAAACTAACCAATAATGCCAAAGAATGTGTGTTTTTGTGTTTGTGAATGTGCAGGAACGGATATTTAAGAAAAGACGAAAAATCACGAGAAAATGACAAAACGGGCACGAGATTTGGAAAAGTTTAAATAAAGCCGGAGCCGGGGAAGCTAGTGGTCAAAGTAAAGCTCATATGGTCAATTGAAATCCTCAAAGTCTTAGTAATTGCATAAGTGACCCGGGAATAAAGTTTGAAGAAAGTTCACATTTGGTCCCTCAACTTTCAAAGTTGCCACTTTTGGTCCTTTTGAAGATATTTTGAAGAATTGGCTCTCAAGACCTCCAAGTATTCATAAAATGTCACAAAGGTCCCTTGGAATAATATTATGGGAGATTGGCAGTTTGGGTCCTTTGAATTTCAGAATGTGCAACTTTGGTCCCTTGGTTAACCGTACTAACACAACCGGATGTGTAATCCATTTAACCCAAAACTTATATTACCCACAACACATAACCTTAACCCAAATAAACACAAACCCATTACCACTACTGGCCCATGAGCACTCAAGCCCATCACCCAACTTAATCCAACCAGACCCATCCTATTAATATTACCCGGAAGTCAAACCCCCAAAACCCACAGTCAAATAATAAATTAAAACCAAACACGCCCTTTTTACTGTTTGTCTTCCCCACCTAGTTACCCTGCACCCTCCCTTATTTACCCAAGATTCTTAGTACGAGGTTTTATGTTTCTAGAAACCTGGCATGTTTTCAGAGATGTGGTCATATCCCAGCATACATGGCCATTTCCAAGCCCTTGATTGGACAGAGCTACGTGGATACAAGATAAGGCTAAATTCCAACGGCTAATGATTGAGTGAATGTCGACATATGGATAAGAATTGAAGATATGTGGCAGAGATTGAGCTTCTAGGCTCTTCTAAACCCTAGCACCCATCACCTCCCCTGCTCCTATAAACCCCCCCCCCCCCCCTTTGTATACGTTTCTAGTGTGTAGTTTCTTAGTAATGTTATGCTGCCATTTTCATTTCTCAATGTTTTCTTAGTTTAATTGTAATATCAATTTCTTAAATAAAAGTTCTTAGTTCTTATTCAATATTTAACTTTCCTGTTTTAGCTTAATTAGTTGAATTACCTTTAGCTTAAACTCTCTTATTTTAGCTTTTTACTTCGTTTATAAGCTCTTTTGTCAAAATCTCATAGTTTAAAAGTTATTTCTTTCTCAACTATTTAAATGTTTATAAAAACTCAAAAATAATAAAAAAATCTGAAAAATACAAAAAGATGTCTTCTTTTTCTTGATTTAGCTTTTCAGAAGCTTATCATAGCTTAACAAAAGTTTACTTCCTTATTTCTATAATCAAAATTATAAAAACACAAAAAAATAAGAATCTTATAAAAACCAAAAAAAATATATATATATTCTGTTTTGTTCTCTAAATCATTTTCAGTTGTTTGTTTGTTGTTTACACAAGTTTATTCAAGCTTCTATAGCTTGTAGTAAGCCTTGTTTGTTTTCATTTCTCAAATATTCAAAAATTACAAAAAGTCAATAAAAGTCAACTGTAACAGCTTATTTGAAATAAGCTGAGCTTATTGGGAATTTAAGGCAGCCAAGAGGTGCCTTGGCCTGTCAAAAGACAGGCTAGCTTAGTGACCCCCCTCTGTTTGAGCTGAGGGGGCTTGAGTTTGTAAGTTTCATACCATTCTACTGTTTCATCTGATTATCTTCATAGTAATAGTATAAATTTGTTTTTAGTGGCTTGTATACTGCTTATATAGTATTATTATTGCTTATTAATGGATAATACTAGTTGCTTGATCATATTTGAGTAGGAGTTGGTGTTTACTGTTTCATCTAATCATACATCTGTGATCATTTGGTTTTTGAGTATTGGTGTTATTGGATCTGTGTTTATGATATATTTCAAGTTTATGAATCATAGTAAGAAGATTGGATTTGGTTTGGAAGTGTTTTGAAGGGTCTGTGCTGGTTTCATAAGTGTGACAGACCCAAAAAAAGGGTGTTTGGTTCTGATATGTTTGCTGGTAATAAGGGTGTTCAGGGTTTGTGATTGCTTAGATTCAGTTACTTAGGGTGCATTAAGGTCTAGTAAATCATAAAACTCAGTAGTTAGAACATTAAAAGTCAATTTAGCTTATATTAGTTAAGTAGTCAAGTACTTAGGCTGCACAGAGTTAATTATAGCTACATAAGTATAAGGTCTAGCTTATTTTATTCACATTATAGCTTAAACAAACAATTTTTAGTCAAAATTAAGCAATCAAAGATCAAATTAGTCAAAGTCTCTGTCCATTTAAAAAGTCAAATCATACTTGACTCAGATTTTGGGTCACAACTTTGGGAACTTTTGTAGAGTTTAATTGTGATTGGAAATACCTTTTAAAAGTTGATTTGTAAAGCTTGGTAGTAAGTAAAGAAATATCAAAAAGAAAATTCTTGTTTGGAACTTATTAGCTTGTCTGAAAAGCTTTATGAAGTTGACTGTTTGGATCTTAATTCCCCTGCACCACAGACTTTGACACATATCTTTGGGCACTATTAGGGCATTAGATTAGGACTAGTATCCAAGTTATTGGTGGATTTGCAATCTCTGGTGGTCAGTCAATGTTTGGCCCCCATCAGCTTTTAATTCTAAGCTTATTTGCTAAGCTTATTAGCCCCATTTAGTTGGTAGGTCTGAGCTAGTGACTGCTTTTAGAGTAGGGCTGCAAATTGGTTTTGATCATCATAAGTTGAGTTCATTTGTTCCTCTGAGCTTATTTGTGCCTGTAGTTGGTATTTCAGTTGGTGTTTAGCTTATTGCTTCACTGCTTATGCTATTTGCTTATTACATTGTGCTCATTTGACTGTTTGTGATCTTACCTGTGCTTCTGAGTTCATTTTGATTTCAATACTGTTCCATTAAGCTTAAGTCAGTTTAAAACGTATTTGGTAAAAGTTTGGTCAAACCATGGTCAACTGTGCTTATAAATAAGCACTTAATTTAAGCTGTTTTCAAGCTAATAAGCACTTACAGTGCTTATTTTTCATTTTTTTTATTTTTCCTAGATTAAAAATAATATTTTAGATTTTCTCTGAAATTTTCATAATTTTCTGAGTTTATTTGCTACTTTTCTTAATTAATTTTCATTTTTAATCATTATTTAATACTTTTTAATTATCAGAAAATCCAAAAAATTCAGAAAAATCCCAGAAAAATCCAAAAATATTTTAGAAAATAATTTTCAGTTATTTTAGAATTTTAGAAATTAAATTTGCATTTTTCTCACCTTAATTACATTTTCTTTTAATTATTAAATAGTTTAATTAGTTTTTAATTCATAAAAAATTATTAAAAAGTCTAAAAAATATTTTTCTTTTTCTTAAAATTTTCTTTTATCATTTTTAACTTTTTAAAATTATTTTGAAGTCCGTAGGATTAGTGTAGCTTAAAACTCGCGTTTTATTTCGCGCGTTACGTTAATAATCGCGCGTGCATTCCCGTTTTTGCGTTTTAGACCTTGGTGCATTACTAGCTTGTACTCGTTGCATGTTTAATAATTGTTAGTTGATAATTGAATTATTTGATCACTATTTTCCTTTTTCACCACTTTTCAAATCACGATTACACGAATCAATATTCTTGATTCCATTCACCTTCACTGGGAAACGACTCGGGTGATTCGTATTTCTTGCGGATCATTTCGATACTTTACTACTATACTACTATAATTATAATTGGTTTTCACGACGAATCAATGTGTGAGGTGGTTCTGGGAATTTTGGGTGAAAAAGGGAGCGGGGTAACTTTTTTATATATTAATTTGACTGAGGTATTAACGGGCTCGGGTCAAGGTTCATTTGGGTGATGGGCTTGGTATAAATGGTGGAGTGGTATTAAAAAGGCTTTTGGGCTTTTGATTTTTATATTGGATTTGGATTGTATAATAACTCATGGACCAGGTTTTATAATTTCATACAAATGGAAATGAAAATTACAAGGACCAATTGTGAAAACTTTCAAACTTCAAGGGCTGAATGTGTAATTTCCTCAAAATATATCTCAGGGACTAATCTTGCCCATCTTGAATAAATGAAGGACTGAAGTTGACTTTTGGATCCCCGGCTTTGACTATTTGACCAACTTCTACTCTCGTGCCCGTTTTTCCGGTTTTTGCATGATATTTCGTCTTTTTGTGATAAATCCGTTCCTGCACATTCACAACACAAAACAAGTGTTTTCTTGGCATTTGTTAGCTTAGATAGTCGTTTTGGGTTGATAATTAGCCATAAAATAGTGAGTGAATAAGCACTCACCAACCACCCAAGAGCAAACCTCAACAAGCTTTTGTGGGTGGTGCTTGGAGTGACTATGAAGGAGATGACGATGAGCCAAAGAATGACGATGTTGCTCTCATGGCTCACAACTCAAATGAGGTGTTCCTCAAAGTTTGTTTGGAACCGGATGAATGGATTAAAGATAGCGGTTGTTCAAGGCACATGACGGGTAACAAAAGCCTCTTGATACGTGGGAATCGCACCAGGCTTTACCTCTCAAGGGATCTTGAGAAGCTTACAACCCCCACCAGGCAGTGTACCTGATCGTTGTAGTATAGTATAGTGACAAGTACCGGGGGATTGATCGTTCAGCTTAGGAATAGTGTCGCTAGGATTAGAAAGCCTAAATACTAGTTCTAAAGGTGAGGGATGATTATTTTTTGTGTTTTTATATTTTATGGAAAACAAATTAAAATCTCGGGTTTGAAGGATTTGGGCGGAATTAGTTGCTAATCAACTAACCCAATACTAAGATGCAATCAAAATAAAATACTAGAAATGAAAATAAACTAATTTATACTAAGGTTGTGAACAGTAATTGGAGAAAATGTGTTTACTTAGATTTCACTACTCCCTAGATATCTTTTACATGTTAATTACTTGTTATAATTGCATGGATGACGGATCGTATTCCTTAATACCATTCATGGGGTGGCACACATAACTCCCCAATCCTATGAGCTCTTATCTCCTCCTACACCATGCCCAACACAACTATAGGGATTGTAAACAGTGGCTCATGCATTAAATACAACCAATAAAGACCTAGTGCGCGTTGGTTCATGTTTCTTAAGACGTTCAAGCATGTTACCAATTGGAGATCTGCCAGTTTTCTTAAGCCTAACATATAAATCATTCATCCAAGACAAGAATAAACAAGTAATCAACACATAATCAATATCTAGGTTTCATTAGATCTAAGCAAACACAAGATAGATCTAGCCTAGCATGATGGAATTAAGACAAGAACAAGATATAGACAACCAACACATAGACATATTGATTGAATTAGAAGAACACTTATCTTGATTAATCATGCAAGGTATCAAGGGGTTGGAACCCCTGAAAAACCTGTAAAGTTACACCAAAATCGTACTTAGGGTTTCTCCCAAAACTTCTCTCTTTTTTATGTGAAAAACTAGAAAACTATATATAGGAAAAGGGGTCTGACGGCGTCAAGGCCAATAAGGTGACACCGTCACCTCGCCGCCAAAACAATCCTCGGACTGCCTAGATCTACATTTGACGCCGTCAAGAACAATTCATTTCCAGGCCGTCATGACTTTAACTCTTGACGCCCTACCTTCATGACGCCGTCAAAACTCTTCTGGGTCGTCATGGAATTTTACTCTTGACGCCGTCAGGGAACTACTCTTGACGCCGTCATGCACTGTTCCCAGCATGGAAAATTAAGACTTTGGCGTTTTCTTCACTTTTATGCTCCAAAAACGTCTGAATTGCTTCCTTTTCCAGATTTCACTCCCAAAGTACCTAAAATCACAAAAGGAACGATTTAGGGAAATATTTGATCAAATAAATTCGGATTCGGGCTTAAATGACCCCCTAAAAATGGATCATTTTTTTGCCTCATCACCTCTTCACTTCTTATCACAAATGTGATGGAGGTAATGTTACGTTTGGTAGTAATGCTAAGAGAAAAATCATCGGAAAAGGTACAATCTCTCATGACTCCCTTTTTATTGATGATGTAGCTCATGTTGATAACTTAGGTTTTAATCTCCTTAGTATTAGGCTATGTTTGGCGCGGAGCTTTTTTGGAGCTTTTTGGGGTAATGAGCGGTGAGAATGAGCTTTTTTATTTTTGATGTTTGTTTGGCATGAGAGCTGTGGGCTTTGCTATTTTTTAGGAAAGCTCATTTTTCCAATGCTTCTTTATGAAGCTGTGAGCTTTTTTGGCTACTGCTCACAGCTACTGCTCACTGCTTCTGCTCAATGCTACTGCTCACAGCTAGTTTTGCCAAACATAGCCTTAGTCAACTTTGTCGTAATAGGTATAATGTTCTTTTTAGTGAAAACGGAAGTAAAATACTTAAAGATGGTATAACCATAGCCAAAGGTGTCCTTAAGAACAACGTATATGTCATGAAGATGGATCCAACATCTAGAGACAAACTTTGTCTTACCTCATTAGATGAATCTTCAACTTTATGGCATAGACGTTTAGGACACGCTAACATGAGACTAATATAAAACCTCTCCTCTAAAGACTTAGTTCGAAACCTACCCAAGTTGAAATATGACCAACACTTATGTGATGCTTGCAAAGTCGGTAAACAAGTCCATAATAGCCATAAGGCTAAAAACTTAGTTTCTACATCTAGATGTCTAGAACTTTTGCATATGGATTTATTTGGTCCATCCGCTATACAAAGTGATGGAGGTAACTTCTACACTTTGGTCATAGTTGATGATTACTCAAGATATACTTGGACAAAATTTTTGAAAAGTAAAAATGAAGCTTTTGATAAATTCGAAATTCTAAGTAAGAAAATTCAAAATCAAGTAGGGTCTAATATTGTGTCTATTAGAACGGATCACGGTCGTGAATTTGATAATGAATTTCAATTTGGTAACTTTTGTGATAATAATGGAATAACTCATAACTTTTCGGCTCCACGTACTCCTCAATCTAATGGTGTAGTAGAACGTAAAAACCGGACATTGCAAGAGATGAGTAGAACAATGCTTAATGAACAAAATATTCCACAAAAGTTTTGGTGTAATGACGTCAACACTTCAACGTACATTTTAAATCGAGTCCTAATTAGACCATTTTTGAATAAAACTCCTTATGAACTATATAAAGGTAAAAAGCCTACATTAGGATACTTTAGAATGTTTGGGAGTAAATGTTTCATTCTTAACACCAAGGATTATCTCACCAAATTTGACCCAAAGTCTTATGAAGGTGTATTTCTTGGATATTCACAAAATAGTAAAGCGTACATTGTTTTGAACAAAGAAACCTTAAGAGTCGAGGAATCGTTGAACGAAACATTTGACGAGAGTCCACCTCCCTCTAAGACATCACCATTGGTAGATGATGACTTAGTTGAAAGCCAAGCAATAGAAAATCAAGAAATTTTAAGTGATGACAAAGAAGATGAACTATTTAACAAAGAACTTGTCAATGTCAAAGAATCTAAAAGTCATCCATTAGATGGTGTCATTGGCAACAATAACGAAAGAACACTAAGGTCAAAAGTTCAAAATGAAAGCAACTATTTTTGTTTCGTGTCAACCATTAAACCTAAAAATATTAATGAAGCTATTAAAGATGAGTCTTGGGTAATTGCAATGCAAGAAGAGTTAAACCAATTTGTTAGGAATGATGTATGGACATTAGTTCCTCTACCAAAGAGTCAAACTATAATTAGAACAAAATGGGTATTTCGAAATAAAATGGATGAAAATGGAATTGTGTCTAGAAACAAAGCTAGGTTAGTTGCACAAGGATATAACCAACAAGAAGGCATTGACTACGATGAAACTTTTGCTCCGGTTACTAGGCTCGAGTCAATTAGAATCTTACTTGCATATGCATGTGCACACAATTTTAAACTTTTTCAAATGGACGTAAAAAGTGCATTTCTAAACGGAATCATTAATGAAGAAGTTTATGTTGCTCAACCACTGGGCTTCATCGATTTTGAAAAACCAAATCATGTTTACAAACTTAAAAAGGCTCTTTATGGACTTAAGCAAGCTCCAAAAGCATGGTATGATCGACTTAAAACATTCCTAGTTGACCATAAGTATACCATGGGCTTAGTTGATAATACTCTCTTCACTAAGAAGAAAGATTCACATATTATCATAGTCCAAATCTATGTTGATGACATTATATTCGGATCAACTTGTCAAGAATTATGTGTGGATTTCTCGAAAATCATGCATGACGAGTTTGAAATGAGTATGATGGGAGAACTCAACTTTTTCCTAGGACTCCAAATCAAACAACTAGAAGATGGTATCTTTTTTAACCAATCTAAATATATTAAGGACATGCTTAAGAAATTTGGACTAGAAGATTCGAAACCTATCAAAACTCCCATGTCCACGGAAACTAAACTCACCAAGGATGAGGAAAGTGAATCCGTAGATAGCACTAAATATAGAGGTATGATTAGTAGTCTACTTTACCTAACGGCTAGTAGACCCGACATTATGTTTAGTGTTTGTCTATGTTCTCGTTTTCAAGAAGATCCTAAAACTACCCATCTCGAAGCCGCTAAAAGGATTTTTAGGTATATTAAGGGCACTACACATTTAGGTTTATGGTATCCCAAAGGAACGGGAATAGACACCATAGTGTATGCCGACTCGGATCATGCCGGTGACTATGTCGATAGAAAAAGTACAAGTGGTATTTGTACTTTTGTTGGACATTGTCTCACCTCATGGTTCTCCAAGAAGCAAACGGCTCTTGCTATCTCAACAACGGAAGCCGAGTACGTTTCGGCTGGAAAGGCATGTCAACAAGCTCTTTGGATGAAGCAAGCTCTTGTCGACTACGGAATTCAACTCAACGACATCACAATTCTTTGTGACAACAAAGGTGCCATTGATCTTAGCAAAAACCCGGTTCAACATGCTCGTACCAAACATATTGAAATCCGTCATAATTTCCTTCGTGACAACGTTCAAAAAGGAAATATCTCAATTGAGAAAGTTTCTTCCGAAGACAACATAGCCGACATTCTCACAAAACCCCTTAAACGTGAACCTTTTAACCTTCTTAGGCTAGGCTTAGGACTCATGGAACCTACATTATAGTTCTGGACATTAGATAAAAATCGCAAAAATCAAAACAAATCCATAACTATTTTTCTCAACAGGGTCGGCGGAACCCTCACACATAACGGGCGGAATCCATTTCAGGGGTCCGCCGTATCCGCCGACCTGCAGAACCAAAATCTTTGTTTATATTAAACCAAACACCCATTATCTCATACCACCACTTCCAAACTGCTACTATTCACTTTACCATCCATCCATACCTACGAATTCTTGGTTTTCCATTCATTTACATTGCAACTACATCATCATTGTAAGTATTTTAAACATGATTACAATCCTGATCTGAGTCTAGGAATTCTATTTCTTGCACAAAAACAAAAACTTGAGGTTATGCATTAACTTGAAAAACTCATGCATTAGATTAGGTGTTTAATAAAACTAATCATGTTTCCCATAGTTAGGAATTGCATCTTTAATTAGTATAAACATGTTTGCTAAAACACCCCATGTCAAATCCTTCCAAAAATTTCTCACAAGTAGGACAAATATTTTTTCGTCTCACATTGAGAATACAAAATCAAAACGTTATGTTTAAAACATCACTTGCATAATGTCTCTTGAATGCTAAAGGGAATACATAACCAATATGTATTTTCGGGTACATTCAAACGAAGCTACGTTGAACTAGGAGCGTTTGGGTTATCTTTTGTTTTATAACAAAACTTGCATAAAACGATTTTGAAGCATCAAAATGAGTCAGGATAACCGCACCTCCACATTGTTTTCATATAGGCACACACTAGAACTTCCACATTATAATAGTGGTTTATGTAAACTAAAATGTGAAATTTTGTTGTTCTAGGAATCATCATGCCTCCTCTAACCCACTACGACCACAAGGACACCATTAAGTACCTACCAAAACACCACAAAACCAAAGGCCTTACCGCAAATCAAGTAAACGTTTTCAAAGCCCTAGAAAAACATTATGTCCATGAGGGTAACCCTAGGTTCATTCTAGAGTTCTATGCATCCTTCGTCCTCTCCAAGGATGATTATGGTCATATGTCTATCAACTTTAGGGTTAGCGGTCATCAATACTCCTTCACTCTTGAGGAGTTTGCTCAAATCCTAGGTGTTCCAAACCGTGGTACTTGCCTCTATTCCGACTTGCACTCTCTCTCAACTCTTGACAACCTCCAAGACCGTATCCACCCTTATGACACACCCCTTGTCTCAAAAGACCTTCTCCGTGACCACCTCTTTGTTAGGACCACCACCACTAGGAGAACCCGTTCGGGGAATGAGGTCGATAAAGACCCATATGGAATGGAAATGAACGAACTCAAACCCCAATTCAAGAAATGGGAGGAAGTCCTTAGAGCCAATGTCATTAGCACAATAGGGAACCGTGACCATATCAACCTTTGACTTTGCTACATGCTCTACTCCTTGTCCGTTAGGCAACCCTTCAACCTTGCCTACTACATGGCCAAGAGAATGGCCGATATTCCCGTGCATGGCACAACGGCTATGCCGTATGGAATGCTCTTGACCCGTCTCTTTAGGTTCATCTCACCTATTCCACCAACTCCAAACGGTCTTCGCCTTAACTACTCTCTCATCCCACACACCTTTGTCCCACTAAGTGATAAGAGAGTGTACAAAGCCCAAGGAAAACGTCCACATCATCCTACCTCATCTTCGTCTTCCTCAATGAGTGAAGATGAAAATTTGCCAAACTCTAGGCTCCCTCCTCTCGAATACCTTTCTCAACTTCCGGATATTCCTAATGAGTCGGAGGAGTTCAAGCAAACAAAGGGGATGTTTAAGAATCTTGGAAGGATCCTTGGAAAGCTCAAGAACAAGATCGACCATCAATGAGTGCGGGTGTGTAGGAGTGTTTGGCACTAGGTGCTATTTGAACAAATTTGGTCGTTTAAACAATATTTGTGATGAATTTGTGTGTTAGTACAATGTTTGATACAATTTGGAACATGTAGTATCTAACTTTGATGCAGGTAGACAACTCTTGGCAAGTTGTCAAATTTTCAAGTTTATGATATTTTCACTAAGTATAGTGAAATTCTCGACCTCAAGGTCAAAGTCCTATGAAATGCATGTTTACGTGTCTATTTTTTGCATTGCCCAACCAGAAAATGCCTTATCTTTTTGATCTTATGAGTTTTCGAAAATTTTGAAAATCGTCTCGCGGGTCAAAAACGCGGACTGCCAATTTTTTTGGGTCTGGCGGATCTGGCGGTACCCAATATTGGGTTCCGCCAGTGTAAATTATGGGAATTCCAGAATTGGCCCAACGGACCAGGCGGCACCCTCAAATGGGTTCCGCCTGTGTATTCTGAGGGTGCCGCCAGCAACCTGCAGAATTTTTGTTTTCATTTTCACCAATTCAACATCC
Organism: Artemisia argyi; assembly: GCA_030686995.1. Classification (NCBI taxonomy): domain Eukaryota; kingdom Viridiplantae; phylum Streptophyta; class Magnoliopsida; order Asterales; family Asteraceae; genus Artemisia; species Artemisia argyi. The sequence continues at coordinate 214,433,038 of CM060676.1, read as the reverse complement.
AAACACCAAAATCAAATCCTTTTAGGTAGAAACCCATTACTTGCAATGTGTTTAGCGTAATAGGATACTCCTTCCCATAAACTTAACCAAAACCAATTCCCGCCAAAATTCAAATTTTGCCATAACAACCTCAAGGACCCCTCAAACATAAAGGAAGGAACCCTTTTAAGGGATCCTTGAAATCCCTGAGATTTATACTACCACAAATCCACCAAAACCACTAAGCATTTAGTGCAAAACTTGTGTTCTCACTTCACCATTTTCATTGGATTGACTTCCATGATTTGACAACCCACAATTAGTTTTCCAAATCATTAGAAACCTCCATTTTTGTATGGACTAACATCAAATCCAAACACTCCTTTCCATAATCCATCAACACTATAAATTAAGCCATCCTAAACACCATCAAATCACACCTTCTTCAACACAATTTCTGAAACTTATAAACCATTTTTCACCATGACTAAGTCAACAATCACCTCTCAACCATCAAGACCCATCTGGAAAACCGCCCGGATTAGTGTTAAACCACTATGGTCTAATCAACACATCAACCTAAGCTCCTCATCCTCGGATGAATTCACATCACCCATAAAAAATGAACACTTTTTGAAACTTGCATCTCCATCACCATCACCCAATGAACCAAATGAGCTCACTCCACCACCAACTAAATCACCTATTGACCCAAATCCACCAAGTACTCCAACTCAACCATCCAAAACCTCATCACCATCACCATTACCCAAAATTGAGCCAATGGAACTATTTGGGTCTCCTCCCACATCACCACACCCATTTGTCCAAGATCTTAATGATCTTCCACCAAGACCTACACAACCACCACCTTTTGCAAATGAATCACCAAGGTCAATTCTTGACCAAGATGACCTTTTTAACCACATTCAACCACCACAACAAGTGTACCATCAACCTAAACCATTATTGTTTCACCCATCTACCATGACATCCATGGTCCTCTATATGGAGAACCAAACTTTGAAAACCATGATCACCCAAATCCACCACACCTTCAACCTCAAACCTTTGAGTCTTTATTTCCTTCATATGAGGATATCCTAAACATGGTTGAAAACCATCTCCATCAAGCAATGGAATTTCAAACCACATTGCTTAACTCAATACCAAACCCATCATCCACCCAAGAACTACAAACCAATCAACCCTAAAACCAAGAAACCAATGCCAACCCATTTCCACCCACTCATCCCCATGTTTGCTCAAATTGTGAGTAAATGGGTGCAAGCATCAAAACGTTGCTTCACCAACTCCAAGATGAAACCCGGTTTGCATTCCAACACGTCATCGAACGTTTAGATGCCCTTTCCCACCCAAACAAACCCTAGAGAACCGTTTGGAGGCCGTTTGCCCCAATTTAGGAACCTAGGCTTTTATTTTTCTTTCTTGGTTAATTTTTAAGTTTTTAGAAGTAGAAGAATATTACTATTTCATGTCCTTTGACTTTTATAAGTCAAAATTTTACTTGGAATGCTAATTTTTCTACTTACTTTCGTGCATTGTTGGTTGATCATTTGTATTGTGGTTACAATGTGTGTGGTAACTACAAACTTGGCTTTATATATATATATCACCAACTAACCATTTTTTTGTAGGATCCAAAATCCATGTTTCCCACCTTGGCACTCCTTTTAGGGGGAGTAACAAGCAAGGGGGAGCAAGTGCATTTTTCCGCTTCGTTACTCTACTTTTTGTTTCGACAAAAAGGGGGAGAAATATATTGAACTTTCAAAACTTAATATGATTTTCATAAATTAAGTAAAACAAGTTTAATATAATTCTTTTTTTAAGTCTTAAAAACCAAGATTTTGTGAGTTACTTAAAAACAAAGTGTATGTTTTGTCATCAACAAAAAGGGGGAGATTGTTAATACAAATATCGCCTAAAAACGTTATTTATATTTTACAATCTTCTCTAAGTTTTGTTAATGACAAATGTAAACTTTTGTTTCTAAGTAAAACATAATCTTAGTTTTAAAGACTTGCATAAACTAGACTTTTGCTACATTTTACATTTCATAAAACACAACACTTCTTATTTTCTAAAGATAGAATTGTCACATCATATTTATGGCAAGTTTTGTCATTATACATTTATGGAAAGAAATGTGTTTGACTTATTTAGGTGTTGCTTGCAAGTTTAGTGTTTGACTTGATATTATGTGATGTGACATTGTTTGGTTTGCAAGAGTAATGAGATGTGACTTTGTTTGGTTTGAAAGATTTATTGCAAAACCAACTGCAAGCCCGGCGGTACCCTGGAGGTACACGGGCGGAACCCTTCTCAGGGGTCCGCCTGATCCGCCAGACCTGCAGAAGGTTTTGGCTATAAATATTGAGCCACAAGTTGAATTTTGGCTCATCACTTGACATCATATTTTTACACACACATTCATTCTTTCATCTAACCTCTTAACATTTCATATGTGAAGTTTCTTTTTGTAGCAAAGAGATTCACAAGCTTACTAAAAGTAACAAGTATTCAACACAACGTTGCAAGACTTGTTAGCTTAGCATTGTGTAGACTTGTGTAGTTTACACTTCATTTGATTGTGTATTTTCAGTAGTGATCGGTTAGTATTTTAGTCCTCAAAATACGAAGTGTATAGGGAGTAGTTGTACCCTTGTAAAGAACTAACGGGAGTGGTTGTACCCTTGGTAAAGAACTCGACATCTAGCTTTGTGTCGGTAAAAGTATAAGCGACGTGTAAGGTTTTCTCCGCCGGTGAAAGGAGCTTGTTGACTAGTGAAAGAAACTCTCGAGTTGGATACTCGGGGCGTGGACGTAGGGCAAGGAAAAAGAGTCCTTGTAGCCGAACCACGATAAATACTCGTGTTGTGGTTTGATCGTTTCTTTCATTTACTTGCATGTTATATATTGTGTTTGTGTACATATCTTTGATCAAACGGAAAGTTTCAAAGCTAACTTAACAAGTTAAAAAGATTTTAATCGGTAAACTATTCAACCCCCCTTCTAGTTTTCCACAGTTTATTATGTCCTTTGGTTTATATACACGACTATGATCTCCCATCTTCGGTGTCAACAAATGACCCAACAATTTAGCGGTTGCATTTCGGTGATTGGGAAAGAGCTCTGTTCGGTCACAAGTGTGAACGTCATTTACTGTACCTATTACCCATCGCATACTATCTTCTGCCTTAGATGAAATTATCTTCCACTCGCAATTGTGACCCCTACAAACTACATCATACTTATACCTATCTGTTTTTCTTGCTCTAAATTGAAACCTTCTAAAATAGCCTTTTCACCAATTTCGTACATGCATTCTGCTTTACTATCAAATTCATCACCCGTTTTTGTAACTTTTTTGCAATTTTTATCGGACCCCACTTTTTGCATTTTAATAGCATTGCTGGTTGTTCGGGGGGAGGAGGCATATATGTGAATGTGTTACTTTTCCATTTATAATCAAATTGGTCGTTTGATAAAATAGGTTCGGTATTTTGGATAAGTTCGTTTTCCGGTTGATTATATGTGTTGTCAAAATCAACATATAATTCATCGTATCCAATGAGGGGAAAGTTAAGATCAAATGCAAAAGTATTAGATGAAGAAGGATTTACCTTTGAGACTTTTTCAATCTTCTTAATATACACATTATGCAACACGGTAGATTTCCCTTTCAAAACTTGATGTAAAAAAAACGTCATATCATCATCGTCAACAATGTGGACAAAATTTTTTCCAACATTGTATGATAGGACAATATCATAGTCTTTCCCGATGTTGAACTTTTTCCTGACGATGGTAACAAGTTGTGTGTACGTAGTACTTTTTAGAAGTGATACACCAAACGTTAAATCTTCACAAACCAAAAATACACAAAATTTACCACTCATGATTTTTTTATTTTTATTTTTTTTGGAACAAGAACATTAGATACAGGATTGTATAAATGAAAGACTACACATGTTTGTGTATGTGAAACACTAAAATATAAGTATATAATTCGCACATTTGGCCTAATCGCACATTAGCACATCTGAACATTAAATACAATTTAACTTTACATCCACCACATATTTACATAGTACTTTTTAATTAAACACATGGTACTTTTTAATTAAATTTTACAACAACCACATATTAATTACATGGTACTTTTAAATTTTAGGGTAAATTGCAAAAATGGTCCTTAACGTTCCACAAAATTGCAAAAACGGGACCGAGACAAAAAGTAGCGCAAAAAAGACACCAACGTTCCACATTTTCGCAAAATCTCCACTGAGAGCCCTTTTCCGTTAATTTTCCCGTTAAGTGCCACGTATTTGAGGGTAGTATCATCATTTCACTGTTCATACTTATCTCCCGCCAACTTTCGGCTCTGTGCTTGGTATCAATGTGATTAGACTTCAGTGGCTAATTTGCAAAGTTATTTTCAGGTTTTATATTAAATTGTCAACGCCTACACACACATAAACAAGCAGAAACACACACACACACACACACCCGTAATCAAAGAATTATCATTCCCTTTTCCAGAAAAATGTCTCGCTGTCTTGATCTCGTGGTTGCTTGCAACTCGTTTGTCATATCGGAAATGATGCTAACCCATTACCGGCGAGAGGTTGAGGAGGACATTCATCATGCACAAGATTTGATGTGTAGGTGCCAAAGGCTGTCTAATAGGTTGGGTGTTAGGGGGGACCTGATTGCTGAGCTCCAACTCTTAAGGGGCTCGAGAACTGCAAGGGCCAATGTGAACAAGCTTAGGAGGATTCAGTCAGCTGATATGAGAAAGATGAGGGGGTTGATGAGGATGCTGAGGCAAACAAACGACAACATTGTTTCCAAGATTGAGTTTGCTGTGAGGCAAACGTACATGTGAAGGGGTGGGTGCTGGAGGCTGTGATGGGTTGTTTTGTTGTGTATGATGAATGTAGGTAGTAGGTGGTAGGTGGTCGGGCATGTTTGGTTTCTTTTGTTCATTTTGGTGCCCTTGTCGTAAGGTTGTAGGTGTAGATAGGGGTTGTGGTTTCCCGTATGTCATGGTTGTAAATGAATGGGTATGAATGGAAGGGGTCGTTTGATCCCAATTTTCTTGGTTTATACTTTATACTCTTCGATTCGTATCACAAATAATGAATTCTAACTATAAGATACAAACATATAACACAAACACAAAAGAAACAAACACTAACAAAGAAACAAAGACAAACATATTATATAGCAGAAACATAAAACAGAGTATTGATAGTAGTCAATATTGACTAAAAATTTAACCCATTTGAAATATTGTTCAAGTTACATAATATTGGTCGGCATGTACAAAAACAAATGAACCCATCACAATGCCGCCACACACCCTTTGGTGTATTCGAAAGGGAGGTAAAATAGTTCAAGTTACATTAGCCAAATTACATTAGTAAATACAACCAAATTAAAACTGATATTGTTCACTACACATTACATAATCTCGAAAGATTAAACCCATATGTCAATCTTCATAAGCTTCTACTGGATAGGTGTGCAACTATACCTGCACAATCAAAATATGCAATGAAATGAGGTTACTATAATAGGCAGTGCAATGTATCCGCAAAAAATTTGCTAACCAATTCATTAGACTCACCTAGTCAAAATAAAACCACATTGTTTCCCATTGATCTTGGTGCCCTTAGAGCCAGCACGCAATTAGTGATTTTTACATCACTTCTTGGCCTCACAAGACCCGCGCCCGTAGCTCCCACATTCACTAAACCACTTGCACCTGCTGTCTTCTTCATAGAACCACCATCTCTATCCGCAGACCTCTTGACACTCTTTTTTTGCTTCCTGAATTCAGGCTTTGAATCATCAACATCAGCCACAACTCTATAAGGTTTTGAAGTGGTAGTCCTAAAAGGAGTTGAAGTAATAGAGCACCGCAAGCTAGCATCTTCTTCTACCCACCCAACAACCTCCCCACCATCACCCTCTGCATCAATATTGTTTAAATAGTAGGGAGATAACACCTATTTTGTGTGAGCAACAAACAAATCTACAAAACCGGTACAACAACCTAGCTCAATCATTGTATGCACATCATTGTCTGTGTGAATCAGCTTCAAACCTTCTTCTAATGATTTACCAGGCACACAAAAGAACACAGCCCATTTTTCTCCCCTAATGCGTGAAAACATATCATCCAGACCTAGGAAAAAGATATGTCTATCACAGACAAAGCCACACATTGTAAAAACATTCCCTTGTACATACCTTAATAGACCAAATTCAAAGACTCCATTATTGTGCATGCGGAACAGAACTTCACCCCCATAACCAAGTAAATCTGCCACAATTTTAAATTCAAACTGTCAAGACATACCAACACCTACGAACTAATGGTATACATGCTAAAGTCAATGCAGAAGTAGTAAATGAAACAATTATGCAGACTCAAGTGAAGCAGAGCAATGCAGTGTCGTATATCTCACCACATAGTTGTAGTTTAGGTAATAAGTTAATGTGGTGATATAGAAACCAATCTATTTTGTTCCTGATACTCTCAAGATACACAATGTGAAGACTTACTTACAACCAATGTGAAGACTTATTTATAACCAATGTGAACACGCAGTACTTTCGTAATGCAAAACACTCTCTATAGCAGTATTTAGTAATGCCAAACACTCTCACTTATGATATTCTAACACCCTACTTAGTGCAAATACTCTGTTTATCCTAAACCTAGGAAAGGGGACGCATATAAAAGTCTATCAAACATAGCATAGCATCCTACGAAAACAATTTTAAAATGGCACATAAATGAAGTATACCACATTAACATACCAACATCCGTATGCTCTTCCTTCACCTTCCTCTTCTTGCCAGCCTCCTTCTTCTTGCCAGTCCCAACAAGCCTTCCCCTCTTTCTTTTTCCTGTAACTGTACTCGGATTAGGACTCCTCTCCTTCTTTTTCTTGCCACTCCCAACAGGCCTTCCCCTCTTTCTTTTTTCTGTGACTGTAGTTGGAATAGGACTCCCAGCCTCCTTCTTCTTGCCACTCCCAACCGGCCTTCCCCTCTTCCTTTTTTCTGCGACTGTAGTCGGAATAGGACTCCCCTCCGTCTTCTTCTTGCCACTCCCACCCGGCCTTCCTGATGAGGCGAAAAATGAACCATTTTTAGGGGGTCATTTAAGCCCGGAATTGAATTTATTTGATCAAATATTGCCCTAAATTGTTCCTTTTGTGATTTTAGGTACTTTGGGAGTGAAATCTGGAAAAGGAAGCAATTCGGACGTTTTTGGAGCATAAAAGTGACAAAAACGCCAAAGACTTAATTTTTCATGCTGGGAACAGTGTGTGACGGCGTCAAGAGGAACAAGTTGACGGTGTCAAGAGTAAAGATCATGACGATCCAGTACAGAAATGAAGGCGTCACAAAGTAGAGCGTCAAGAGTTAAATGTGTGACAGCCTGGAAAAATGGAATACATGACGGCGTCAGATGTAGATCAAGGCAGTCCGAGGATTATTTTGGCGGCGAGATGACGACGTCACAAGGTTGTTCTTGACGCCATCAGCCTCTATTATCTATATATAGTTTTCTAATTTTCATTCAAAAAGAGGAACAAGTTTGGAGAAACCCTAAGGCTGAACCATATACGTGTTTTACAGCTTTTTCAAGGGTTTTCAGCCCTTGAACCCTTACATGTGTTATTGAGATAAGTATTCTTTTAATTCAATCAATATGTCTATGTGTTGGTTGTCTATATCTTGTGCTTGTCTTGATTCCACCATGCTAGGCTAGATTTATCTTGTGTTTGCTTAGATCTAATGAAACCTAGATGTTGATTATGTGTTGATTACTTGTTTATGGTTGTATTGGATGAATGATTTCAATGTTAGGCTTAAGAAAACTGGCAGATCTCCAAATGGTAACATGCTTGAACGTCTTAGGAAACATGAACCGATGTGTACTAGGTTTTATTGGTTGTATTTAATGCATGAGTAAATTCTAATGATCCCATGTTAGGAGCTTCTTAGCCGGCTCGACATAGGAGTGAAGTAGGCACTCATAGGATTGGGGAGTTAAGTACGCCACCCCGTGAATGGTATTAAGGAATACAATCCGTCATCCACGCAACTATAACAAGTAATTAACGTGTAAAAGATATCTAGGGAGTAGTGAAATCTAAGTAAACACATTTCTCCACTTATTGCTCACAACCTTATTTTAATTTAGTTTTATTTTCATTTCTAGTATTTTATTTTGATTGCATCTTAGTATTGGGTTAGTTGACTAGCAACTAATTCCGCCCAAATCCTTCAAACCAGAGATATTTACTTTCTTTCTAAAAAAATATAAAAAATACAAAAAAGAATCATCCCTCATCTCTAGAACTAGTATTTAGGTTTTTCAATCCTAGCGACACTATCCTAGCTGAACGATGAATCCCCCGGTACTTGTCACTATACTATACTACAACGATCAGATACACTGCCTGGTGGGGGTTGTAAGCTTCTCGAGATCCCTCGAGAGGTAAAGCCTGGTGCAATCCCTACGCATCAAGTTTTTGGCGCCGCAGCCCGGGGAATAGTTATTGTCTAGGTTAGAATCTCTTTTTATTAGGCCTACTTGCTAGATTCCTTTCTAGTAAGATTTTATTTTTATTTTTAGGTTTTCTTTAGTCTATCTTATTTCTTTGTTTCCTTTGTTCGTAAATTATCTCGATGGATAACAATAACATTGATCGTTTGATTCCTGTTATTCGTGTTTTTCGTCGTAGGATTTTCCAAATGCCCGTCCCAATCCCTTTAGTGGAAAATGAGAACCCACCAAACCTCTCGCCTAACCACCACTTTGACAATAATTTTGAGTTAGAGGAGTCTGACCATGATGATGACCATAGGGCTAGTCCTTTTTACTATTCAGACTCCGATGAGGATCTAGGTGATGGTGATGTGATTAATGAAGATAGGATGGAAGATGAAGTGAACCCTCTTAGGTATGTCGACCCTAGAACAAGGATTGAGAGTGATAGTTCATTCAATATGCAATTTCCTTGTAAGATTGGATTTATGAGCTTTAATGCCTACCTTAACTCATCTCTCCCAATGAACATAATCTCGCGTAGTGAATATAATAAAATCATGGTAGATGAGCTAGAATATAAAGGAGATAATACCATTGCTAGGGCAATATCATTGCATGTGTTTGTAGGACGCTTTGCTTATCTTGCTGAGTTCATGGTTATGGAGAATCTAGGAGAATTTATTGACAGTAAGTTAACCCAAGTTGTATTTGGAAAACCTTTCAAAAGGTTGACCAACCTTGATGAAAAACTTATGGAAGGGTTAATTACATTCTCAGATAGGGACGAAGATTTTGTCTACCAAATTCCCCGTGCACACCCTAGGTTCAAGGATTTTTCCATGGAGAAGTGTAGTAGGTATCAGCCCATAAAAATGCTAAGTGAGAATGATAAGAGAAAAGGGCTTAAATATGTTCATGAAAAGAATAAAAAATACTATCGTGGATGTTTAGAGTTAGGAGATGATTATAAGAAAGATGAGGCGACCATTAGATGGCTCACGCTTGGTTATGTGAGCATAAGCGATACACGGTAACCCATGGCCTTGATTCTAGCTACAAGACTCGTAAATAAAGAAAAGCGCTTCTTGGGAGGCAACCCATGTTTTGTGTGGTTTTATTTTGTTTGTTTGTTATTTGCTTCCGTATGCATGCTTTATTTTTATTGTTGGTAGATCATGTTTCTAAACTAAAAAGTGGAAATACTTTACTTTGTTGTTTTGGCCTAGTCTTAACTCCACCTAAAGGTATTTTTGCAAAAGATAAGTGAAAGGGGAAACCCCAAATATGTTTTTAAGAAACAAACCAATCATGATTCTCCACAATATTAAGTGAACATGTATATTCGTATTTGTTAGAGTCAAATGCTTGTATTGAGTCATAATGAAGTTTTGTAGGATTTTCCAGGAAGTAGGACCAAATTTTTCCAGAAATTTTCCGGAAACTTAACATAAGAATTTCTGCAGGTCACTTCTGACGGCGTCACGACATTTCGGTTGATTCCTCTCCCCCCCCCCCCCCATCAACAAGCACTTTTCCTTTTCATTCTTATCATTATTCGCCATAGCTGGGTTTAGTTGTTGCGATTTGATTTTTTTTTATGTTAGGGTTTGACGGTTGATTATCTACACAATCGTTGGTTGGTTTTGGGGATTTATTGCTGCCTGAAAAAGCACACAGCTTTTAATGTACATAGTTTACGTTGTTTGCAAAAATAGTCCCCCGAAAGTTGGCGGGAGATAAGTATGAACAATGAAATGACGATACTACCCTCAAATACGTGGCACTTAACGGGAAAATTAACGGAAAAGGGCTCTCAGTGGCGATTTTGCGAAAATGTGGAACGTTGGTGTCTTTTTTGCGCTACTTTTTGTCTCGGTCCTGTTTTTGCAAATTCGTGGAACGTTAAGGACCATTTTTGCAATTTACCTTAAATTTTACAATTTTTTATTTAGTTACCACATTTTTTTTTTGTTTAAAAAACATTAGATACAGAATTTTATATATCAAAGATCACACATTTGAGACACAAATATATAAGTATATAATTCGCACATTTGGCCAAATCGCACGTTCGCACATCTGAAAATTAAATACCATTTAACTTTACATCAACCACATATTTAATACTTTTAATTTTAAATTTTAAATAACTAGATATTAATTAAACACATGTTTTTTACAAGATTTATTTCGAATTTGTTACACAGAAATACCAATTCGCACATTCGCAAATTCTAATTTAAACGGAATTTCAGTGTACAACCAACACATGTAAAGTTAAATACCATTTAACTTTACATCAACCACATATTTATTACATAATACTTTTTAATTAAACACATGGTACTTTTTAATTAAATTTTACAACAACCACATATTAATTAGATGGTACTTTTAAATTTTACAATTTTTTATTTAATCACATTTTTTTTGTTTAAAAAACATTAGATACAGAATTTTATATATCAAAGATCACACATTTGAAACACAAATATATAAGTATATAATTCGCACATTTGGCTAAATCGCACGTTCGCACATCTGAAAATTAAATACCATTTAACTTACATCAACCACATATTTAATACTTTTAATTTTAAATTTTAAATAACTAGATATTAATTAAACACATGTTTTTTTTACAAGATTTATTTCGAATTTGTTATACAGAAATACCAATTCGCACAATCGCATATTCGCACATTCGCACATCTGAAACTTAATGGTACTCAGGAAAGAGGTGGAGTTGTTGAAGAATCAAAGAAAGGCGATTCAATCAGCTGCCTCCCAACAAAACCTTCCCGACGGCATGGACAATCTCAGTTTGAAGTAATTCCACAATTTATGTGGAATTTACAGCTCAAAATCATGTTGTTGTTATTTTATTAACTTTGTGAAATTTAGTATGTTAGAATGTTTTACGTTTAGCCTTTTATTTCGTATGTCTACGTTGTATTATTAGGATTTCCATCTAATGAACTTTCTTATTATGGTTAATTATTGTATGTGTTAAAGTTATTAAGTACCACATTTTTATTTACATGCTACTCTTTAATTAAATCGAAACTTGCTTTACAACCACGTATTTAATTTTAAAAATTATATTCGCACATTAGCAAAATCGCACAGTCGCACATTTTAAATTACCGCCAAAACTTCCCGGCAAATTTATAGCGCCAAAAACACATTATATAAAGACATACATTGCATCATTTTCACATAAATCTCTTTACAATCAAATTAAACACACAAAACAAACACATTTTGGCGCAAATTTCTGATGAATAATCTTTTTCGGGATACTAACAAGGGTGCCACCAAAGGCTGTTGGTCGATTCAAGAGTGTTTGCAAGACATGGAATACAGTACTTTCAGGAAATTTGTAAAGGAACATTGTTCTCGCTCGGCAATTCCATCTAATCAAAAACTTCTCGTAATTGAAGACCAAACGTGCTCAATTTATCCAATCAACTTGAAACCCATCATTACGAGCCGGACAAAAGCATCACCATTCCTTTCGACCTTCAATCATATGGTAATCTATTCAATCCCTTCTCTATATTATCACATTTTAATGGATTATTGTGTGTTTGCAATAAGTTGACATCCGAGTTGTTCCTTTGGAACCCAGTCGGCTTTCAAACGATTGCCACCCCCATATTCCAACGAGTTCTATAAAGATATTCTTGATGCAGTCGGTTTGTACACCAACACGCACGATGTTTTAAAAGTCTTGTACATAAGGCGTAGGGATGCTACGCTTTCTGTCAATTTGTATTCTAGGAGTGACGAATCATGGAGATACATACCTCTTATATTACCGTCAGAGTATCTAACCACCCGTTTCTATTTGTCATCTGGTACTTTGTGTGGTGGTAATCTTTATTTCACTATTAGTGACTCAATGGTTGGAGGTAGCCATTTCATGATTTCTTTTGATGTAAATTCGGAGCAATTTAGTATGTTAAGCTTTCCACCGATTCCTAGCCACGGAATCGCTCAAATTCGATTAGTGAATGCACAAGATGAGCTAGTGATGTTTGCTGCCACTGGTTATCATGAGATGAAAATTGACATGTGGATCCTTCAAGAAGGTACATGGTATCGTATCCACTCATTTCCTCTAATATCACTCGATTTGTGGTGCTCGATAACACATTATGTGACAAACGGAAATAAGTGGTTTGTCATGGCAAAATTTCAGAAGATTTTTGAAATCGATACTGGTATGATGTGGTTTGACCGTTTTTATCCAGTTACTTCTTGGACATGTTCTAATGGTGTGTTGTTTACGGAGACCCTTGTTTCACCTAATATCTAGGATATGTAATGTTTTAATTGTTAGGATCTAATGGTGCGTTGTCTAGGATATGTAATGTTTTAATTGTTAGGATCTATAATGTTTTAATACTTAGGATTTATAATGTTTTAATTTTTAGGATTACTAGTTTTCAAATAATTTATTAATCAACTATCATGTTAATGCCATCTTCATCTTGTATGTGCATTTAGAGCATATGTTACCTAAATAATGGAAAGGGGGGAACCAAGCTGCACAAACAAATGACACAGAGACATAAACTCCTAAATTATGATAATGATGCGCTATTTTCCAACCATTAATTGTTTACAAAATATGGAGGTTGGCTACGCAGCCTAAATTCCTACACTACCTAAATTGTTATGCAACCAAGTTGCATAACCAAATGTTTACATCATAATGTTAACCATCCATAATCATCATAGCCCTACTGCGGATGCAATGTTATCCAACCATAAACAAAATAATTGTTTACATCATAGCCCTACTGCGGATCCAATGTTATCCAACCACAAACTGACAAATTGTTTTCAAATAGAAGACATAAACCTTCATTTCGATTCCATTGAAACCACCTTATTGTGTTTCCAATAAAAATCGATCATTTGTTCGCGGTATGCTAGAGCAAACTGAACGGGATCATCCACCATCAAAGGAAAGTTGTGTGTCAAAAGATAGAAAAATATGCAGAGCCAAATACCACAATCTCCATAACAACCTCCCTGTACCGGCACATTTTCTTCATATCCAAAGGTAATTGAATAACTTTTGGGTTCAATGTTCTTTTTGGCCATCACCCCCGTCTCTTCCAAATAAGTTGGAATTACTGTACCAAAAGTTGCCATAAATTCATCCCACCATGACTTACCTTCATCATAAGGACCAGGAGGCTGTCGTATATCGTAACTACACCTGATCGAATATGAAGTACTCCCAAGACCCAATGAACTTTTGGCTCATTTATTGGAAAGTATACCTACAATATCAAAGGTGTAGACAATGAAAATCAGACCCAATACATATCTAAATTGAGACATAATGAAAATTACTAATAGAAATGGACTTGTTACCTTTTCAACATTTTCGTCATACCAAGGCACACCATAGGCAATGCCATTTGCATAATAAAACGGGAGGTCTCGCTTTACAATCTGTTGACTGAAATATGGCCCGGCCATTACCCAATCAGCATCATGTGGTCTAAAATGCCACATATACATAAACCATGCCTCGATGTGCTGCAATATCAAAGTATACAGAAAATAGTTACTAATTAATGAAGATGTTCACACATACATATGTTTTCTTGCAAGAAGACTCATTTTAAAACCACTGCTACGAACACATGATTCACTCAAACAGTGTTAAGCTTCACCTAAATTCCAGCCAACACAGCCAGTTTTGGGGTCTGGCGAAACAAATAGTGTTAAGCTTCTACTATGAGCAGGTAAACAATCGTAAGGATATGACGGATTAGACACAAACAAAAAGAGAAAAAGAATATTGTAAACAATCAAAACCCCTTTTCATGAATGAACTTGTAACATTTATCCTTTTTAGTTGACTCACTCATTGACAAGTTTGTAGCAGATAAAGAGATTTGACCCTAAACCTATACTGTCTATTCAAATTACTTCCACTAAACTTATTAAAAGGTATAGTGGGTCAACTTCCAGCCAACATAGCCAGTTTTGGGGTCTGGCGAAACAAACAGTGTTAAGCTTCTGTTCAGAATTTTCAAGTAAATAAATAAATAAACATAAAATAACAAACCTCGTAAAGCGTCCTTGAATTACGAGGGGTGTCAAAGTGGATATAGCCCGCGCATATTTCGGCGGCGGACGTAAATATAAAGCGTGCTTGAATTACGAGAACTAGTAGCTCTTTGAAGAGATGATCATATTGAAGTAGACATCCTTTCCTGCACAATGAAACATACAATATTTTTTAATCCGAAAGTTTGAAAGAATAACGATAAAAATGAACTTATAACATCAGAAATCGACATGCGTGGCAATACCTTCGGGTAAACGCACATTTGAAAGTGGGAGTTTCGACTCTCTTACGACCCCAAGTTGGTTTTGACGAATCATAAGGATGCACCGTAGTTGTACTTTTGTTCATCATTTTTTAGTGTTTGAGAGAATGCTAAATGACTGGTGTTATAAAAAAAGAGAGAAAAAAGTTATGATATCAAATACTAGTATGTCAATTGTTGGTCTCAAAGACTCATTTGTTGGACTCGATTTATAGAAGAGAACCCAGAGCTGTATGGCGGGAAGCTGGCTAGCCATGTGTTTCTGACTTTGTGTTTAATGATTTGATTTGATATATCGTCTATATATAGTCTTTTACTATACAAGTACAACCATGTGTTTAAGTCCCATTTATAACCACAACAACCTTCTTTGACTACTTTAAAATCGAAATTTGAAATCACAACAATCCAGATGGCTAGTAAATAGGATAGTAAATGTGCATATGTATTGCCTATTATTTTGAAATACTATATTACTAAGAAACAAGTGTTTGTGAAGATCTAACATTAAAAGAAGCAAGATCAAAGACTAACCAATCTTAGACGTTGAGAAACTATTAAGAAACAAGTGTTTGTGAAGTGTTGGCCACCGGTGTATAAGTTGTGGGTTTAAGTCTCGTTGAAGGCATTTATAAGATAGGTGGTGCATGGTTTGAAAAATATTGTCCTTAAAAAAATGTGAGTGAAGTGTTGCATATAGGTTTCAACTTGAATGTAGTTTTTTTTTTCGGGAAATGCTACACTCACAAAAACAAATACACAAAATCAGCCACAAAATGACATGTCAGAAAGTGAGTGGCTGAATCAGAGTGAAAAGAGAGCAAATTATCACAAAGTACACAAATCAGAGAGCGATACCTCATTTTGTGGATCATTTTGTGGATGTTTTTTTGTGAGTGTATCATTTCTCTTTTCTCCATGATCAAGACTATATATTGTATAAGCAACCTCAAGATTGATATATATATATATATATATATATATATATATATATATATATATATATATATATATATATATATATATATATATATATATATATATATACTCTTAAAAAATGAATACCTTGAGAGTTGAGACAAAAATTTTGAAACAAATTATTTAAATAATCCATATTCACGCTAATTTTACAAATTTAAACTTTTTTTCAATCTTTTACGAAAGTGAACTAAACCTCTCACATTCACTTTTGAGTCGCTCGAATATAAGCAATCACCCCCAATATAAACACGACCCACTTTAATAAAGAGAGGTAATTTGAACACTTTTTATTTTGATTGGGATACTCACTGTACAAGTATATAGAGTATACTATAAACACTGTACAACTATGTTATGCATAACATAGAGTGTTTCAATCAAAACTTTAAGTGTGCAAATCAATTCGTTTTAATAAATGGTAGCGTGTGAGTATGAAACATTTATTTCTTTTTAATAAATTGTGGCGTGTATGAGTAGGGGCAGAACCAGGATTTGTAGTTAAGAGGGCTGAAGTTCATTATATAACCTAAAAAAATAAAAGTTTAAAAACGGTTTCTAACTTTAGTTTATACAAATAAACCATCACAAAAACTTACAAATACATTACTAAATCTAATTTTTTTCTAACATATTTAGTGGATAAAAGTATAGTAAACTCAAAGTAAGTTTTTTTTTTTTTTTTTTTTTTTTTTTTTTTTTTTTTTTTTTTAATCTATTTTGATACTTCTGAGTATATAACTAGGGGAGAGCAACAAAGCCGAAACTTTCTAGGATTTCTCAATTTAGGTTTTGGGTGTTCAAAAAATATACGTATTCGGATATCTGAAAACTTGATCATAATTTACTAAAAAGTTGGGGTTTATGAAAGGACAGTTTTGAAAGTCATATAAAAGTTTTTCAAAAATTATAGATATCTGGATATTCAGATACATAAAACTGTAATCTAAAATTTTGAATATCCAAATTACAAAAAAACTTAGATAAAATATTATGTCTAACATAAAACTATCATCGCAAATTTCGGATATTCAAATTTGTGATATAACTAGTTGTTGACAAGTCACTTAAATTTTTTAAATTAACAAAAAGAAATATTGTCAAAAATGTCTCATTTCATATTTTCGCTTCAGTGGCCACTTAGATAGGAGATATTTCATATTGGTTGTTTTCTTTTTCTTTCATAATAGAAAAGTCGATAGCTGTGAGATGCTCGTGATATATTAAACGTTAAATTATAGGCTAATCAATGATATGTTAATACAATTATTGAGCTTATTGGAGAGGGCCTAGCACCCGCTAGCCACCCCTCCCTCCGCCCCTGATTGTATGAGTATGAAACATTTATTTATGTAAGAGTGAAGTGCTGTCACATATCCACTTTAATAAATGGTGGCGTACTGGCGTGTATGAAATATGAAACATTGACTTGATGTAAGAGTGTCGTTAATAAAGAGGACTTATCTTTTCATCATGTTTGATATGTAGAGGCAACAAGTACATAAAGGAGTGGATTGCAATATTTTAAAAATCGGGTTTTTAATCGATCCGGTCGAGTCATCGGGACTGGGTCAACCGGTTCGACCGCTGGATCAACCCGGTTTTATTTTAAAAAATTGAAAAAATCAAACTCGGCCTGGTTTCAAGACCCGGATTGACCCGGATCACTCAAAACCCGGCGGGTCTAACCGGTTAACCCGGTTTTGAAAACCCGGGTTTTTTTACCCGTTTTTGTGCCCGGGCACCGGCCCGACCAGTTGAACCGGCCAGATCGACCCGGGTTTAAAAACATTGGTGGATTGCTTCTTTTCAAACTTCTGACCGGTGAGTGACTTTGGAACTGTGGGAGTTCCAAATTTATTCCATCGCCCCAATACAAACGCCTAGGAGTCAATAAATTGTGTCGCGTTTAAGTTGTGTCGCCTGTAAACTTGTGTCGCCCGAAAACGTCACGTGAGGAGACGCCTAGCAAAATTTTAATAAATTCCGTCATGTAGATACATGTGTACGGTTGAAAAGTTATCATTACGTAAAAGTTCATTTTGGGGGAAAAAATATGTGCAACATCCAGTTTTGTAAATCAGTGCTCGAAAGAGGTCATTTAGAAAAAATTTCTCATTTTTTTTTGTCCAACTAATGGTACTTTGTTAGGTTTGAGGTATTAAGGGTCCGTTTGATTTATAAGTGGGGTTGGATTATGATTTGATTTGGTATATATTTGGATTTGAGGTACGTTTAGAAGAGAAATATTATATTTATTTAACTAAATTGTATAATAAATTTTAAATAGAATATATTATTTAAATAATAAAATAGCAAAAGTGGTCCACATAGATAGAGAGACAAATAAAGATGACTCACAAACTACACAAACCCGGTTGAAACCCACCTAAGTGCCCACCTATTAGTTTTTTATTCAAACCCTTGTTCTCTTTTTCAAAAGAAATAACCAAACAACTAATTAATGACTTTTCGGTACAAAACCCATTCCAAAGTGCTAAAACAAACGGGCCCTAAAAACATTCCATATAAAAATGAAACATGGTTAATTTTAGTCTATCCTCATTCATTTAAGTCTATCATTATTATAGGAATGTTTGGCAAAGCTTATTTGCATAGTTTATTTTTGTTTACAAAATAGCTTGTAAATGAACTGTGCAAATAAGCTTTGCCAAACATTTCTATAATAGTGAACTTTTCAGTAGGTAATCACTAGTCCTCAAATTGCTGTGTAAGTTCACGAGTAAGAGCCAAAACTATCGCTTGGCATTGCACCAAATTGTAGTCAAGTAGTTGAAGTATACCAGAGCAAAAAGTTGCAGTCTTTCCTGTGCCAGACTGAGCTTTTTCTATTACGTCAAGACACTTAATGAAAGGTGCAATTCCCCTTTACTGAATTGCCGATGGTTTCTCAAAACCTATATATATACAACTCGTGTGTCAAAACTAGATACGATTAACTCCAGCAAGATTCAATGTGACAGACTTCAAACCCGTACTTACCATATGCATAAATTCCCCTTAATAGGTTTCAAGCAAATCCCATAACATCAAAAGTTTCGGAAACCTCATCATATGATGTAAAAGCATCCTCTTCTTCGGACGCAAGCCTATATAATCATTAACAACTTATCGTTAGCATGCATGTGCAACATAAGATACACATTCCAAACATCTAAAAGCCATATCTATTTTTACATATTATTAAGGAAATTAATCGAATTGAGAAACAAACTTACTGCTCACTCATCTTTGAATCAAATTAACCAGCATCAAACCTGGATCTTTTGTATGTCGTCATAACTGCAATTATAACAACAATTTTAAGCAAGAGAAGAAGAAAAAAACAATTGTCAAAAACATGTTACATATGCAGATTGGTTATCACAGGATGCCACAACGTAACTTAAATCTCTTGCATGCCTTAAATTCATGTAAAACGGTAAAAGACAAATAATCAAATATCAACGACTAATCTTAGTATGCATTATACATTACATAAGTCGTTTGCCACACTCCCATCCAATTGAACACTACCGACTATAATTCATACAACCTAGCTTTGATGACAAAAGACAAAATGGAATCATCACCTCCTCATAACTAGATATTCAGCAAGACCCTTTAAAGGGATTATGATAGTGGGCGTAACGCATACATTAAAACTACTTAATAGGCGTATGCAGTTTCTTTTCCCAAACTCGGTTGAAAATTTACAGAATTTGGCTAACTATTTTTTTCATTAACAAAACTATCATAAAAAGACTGTTGGAAAAAATTGTTTAATGAAATGTCGAATCTCAAAGTGAAAGTTTTGTTATAGAACATTTTGAGGAAAAAAAGGCTTGTTTTGACCAAAGTCAAAGCTGATGTTAAATTTGGCAACTTTTAAAAGAGCTTGTTGAACTTAAATTATGTCTTTTATTGATTAATTTCTAAATTTGTCAACTTTTCAAAAACACATACTATATTAATTTTAAAAAAACGCACGCTTTGTATTTCAAAAACACGTGCTTTGCATCAAAGGTCGAACCGAAATCACGATTACACAAATATAATTATTTGCCAATATACATTTTCGTTTTGCGCGGGTATTCGTCTAGTAGTTATTTAATAGAAATATTTTGAGAAAACAATGTACTAGTAGTACTCATTTTAAACTTGTAGACAAACTTTTTTAAACTGTAGGCGTAGTATTAGAGAAAAACAGAAGTAAAATGTGAGTTTAAAATAGAAACTCGAGTCTATTTTTCATCTACTATACTAACGGATGATTCATGGTTGACTCGCACAAATGAAGGTCTCAATCCATATCTGTATGCATCAACCGGTCTCTAAAATATATCTCCAAATTTAGCTTATTCAAGATTGCTTATCTCTTTATAAGTAATTATGACACTCGGATCCACAAACATTGTTTATAAAAGAATTAGTTTTGTAATCCAAAAAGGGCTAGCGGCGTAGTTTGTTGCCCGTTTGCCTTCCACCAATATGTAAATCTTATTTTGATGAAATAAAAATACGATTATACTTAAAGTAGACATTAGAAAGAGAAATGGTTGTCATGGTGTCAATCTATAATAGTACATGGTTTTATCTATGTCAAATAAGTTGGAAATTTGAAATGTGATATGGTGGGTAATGGGGCTATTGGTAGAGGTAATGGCTGCCACACATGTGGTATCTCTATTTTTTTTAGTTTTTTTCCTTTTTAGAACGGCATCAGACTTGAAATCTGACCCTCGAGTTATTTATTGTGTCTTGTGTTCAAAAGATTGGTATGCCTTGCCGATTTGGGGGCTTTCTTGCTGCAGGTATTGTTGTATGTTGCTTCGTGTAAAGTTGAATATTTGATTTAGAGTTGAATGGTCCGTTGTAAATGTTCAATTGACCACTTATAAAGAACTTTGAGTGAATAAATGATGAATTGAATCTCATCTCTTAACTGATTGTCTTGAAATATGTGTTTATTGCATGAGATTTATTGTTTGAGAAATGGTCAGGCAACATCCAAAAAAGACACGATTTCAAAGTTTCTCCACTTATGTGTGATTTAGTGACACTTTTTGCACAGTTTTAATTTCATTTCATTATAACGTACACGAGGTCAAGGTGTTCCCGACAGTTTCACACCTTTTGTGGATTATAAACAAAGACTAGTCACTTTTGTTATTTTCCTTGAATAAAATGCTTCATGTGTTACAATAATTGCTGCATTTCTAACCATCATTTGTGTATTCTTGCATATACTTTTTGGTATCATTGACTTTATATATGTATAGTATAACACATACATACGTACTACATTAGTCTTGAAGAATTTCATTTATCCAAAATTTGTATCTCCTTATAACAAAGTTTGTTGTTACTCATTGTACAATCTAACAAACTTTTAGCCCACTAATATAAATGACCAACTCCTAGTAAACACTATATAAAAGATTATACATCATAAAAATATCAAATATTAGTACATGACATGATTTGTAACACGCATTATTTCAACATTCCTGTTCTCCAAAACCTTAAAAATTGAGAACAAAATCAGCCAAAGCGAAAACCGTACGAAGAATAAACACCAAAAAGAAAGTGCATATACCTTCAAAAAGAGAGTATAATTTACATACTCGTACTACGTTAGACAACTCCCACAAAAAATAAGAGAATAAAGATGCGAAAAACATGATATGTGAACATTTCTATTTTAGTAATATACTTTATAGACGGAACTTGAATAAACTTATTGTGATGATCGAATAATACATATTTAGTTTGGTGGAGGAAATTTATACACCATCATATTCTACTTTCTACACCAACAATTCTTTGTATCAGATTTTGGTTTCATATGATTTGTCACATCAAAATGCCAAAGAGAACGAAGACGCAAGAGATAGTAAGATGCGTGATACATCAATTGTTGTCTAGAGACGTTTAATGTAATCATCGTTCAGTAGGAGCCGCCACAGAATCGGTTACCTATCATGTTTGTTTCTGGAACTGTTGTCCTCTAAAACATGTAGAAGACCAAGTACGAAAACCGACAGATGGAACAAAACAATACAAATTCATAGACACGGGTTTGAAAAATTGGACATGAACGTCCAACATGCAACATACTAACATATCCACACTTCAACTTCTACTTTGGGTGAAACCTACAACGATAAGTAAATGACTTTGGAGAATCGAAATTTGTATAACTATACGTTGACGTATAAAATTAAGAACTTTGAGCATAACATGACTTACGAAAGTTTATGTTGATATAAAAGGAAAAAAAGAAAAAAAAAATGTTACAATCACAGCTACAACAGATAAAATGACTACATCAAAACACTAAGAAGATCCGCATTGCAACTACATGTGAGATCTTTTGTAGCATATCTGAATCTGTGCATCAATAATCACACATCTGCCTTTCGTGAAAATTTTGTGGCAGCCTCAATGTTTTTAATGTTTTCAACCCAGTCATACCCTTGCTGGTAAATATTAGTCAGACCAAAATTTAAATGATTTCCAACCAACGATAAATGATCATAAAGTGAATATGTGAAAACGTATTACATAACCATTGTTTTTAATAATAGATGAATAGCTGATACACTATTACAGAAATGAAGAGACAATGGGGAACGGGTGGAATTATAAATCTAAATGAAAAGAATCGACACAAATCTACCTGCTAAAACTCGGTATAGAATTAGTAGTCAAAACAAATCTACCTATTAAATCTACAAGTCAACAAACACGTTAGTGGTTACATTGAAGGGTTATAAATTTTGACACTTTAAAAAAAGTCAAACCAATTTACAAGTTAATTATAAGTCAATATCGATAAAAACAGTCAACAAAAGTCTACCTGTTTGTGAGTTTACCACAGCTTGTGTCAAGAACGACAATACTGCTACAAGCAGGGGAGTTAGCATATTTATGTTATGTAGATAATAAAAGAACAGTACCTAATTGAATGGCAATTTAGTATCACTCCATTAATGATATCTTCATTTGACCTGCACATTGGCATGCAAAAATCATGAAGAATGCAACCCATTTTGCTAAAAGGATGTTTCCAAGACTCAGACACTGTCACGCCGAAGTTTCTCTAGACCCCATTCCTTCAACTTCACCTCAAGCACAGCAATATGTTGTTCTTAATCCTATTCATGTCATAGCCTAGTTCAAGTAACACTATCATCTAAAATGAACTTTCGGCCTTGAAGATGTTTTCTATTCTGAGGGGCAAAATGGAGAATTTATATATTCAGACTTAAGTTTCTAAACAATCTTAACGAGTCAGCAGTTATCAGACTACCTCTTAAACATCCTTAACATCCAAAGTCGGTTTTCAGATTCCTGCCTTTAGCACCTAAAAAATTAGTATCACCTTACTCTCAGTACTCCCTCCAACAATGGAATCATAAACTTGGTTGGAGATAGTCTAACGAAAGGGGTTTCCTATCAATCGTCTGTTTAACAAGAATATAATAAACCTAAGCTAAAGTGTCGCCAAGAACGGAACTCTTAGTACATGGTAGGTCACCAACAAGAACCAAGGATATGATGCCAAACAATGGTTATGCATATAAAGTGAAGGTAGCAATTTCATCAGCTAGTCAACATAAAACCATGCTTCATAGTTATATTTCAGAACAAGTCATGTGCACTTATGGTCTTCTAAGGAAAGTGTTATCCTATTACACGTTTGTCTAACAAATAAATAAGCCACAAACAAAGTCTTACGTCTTCATATAATGTCACCAACAAGAATCAAGGATATGATGCCAAACAACAGTTATGAAAACAAAATGCTAACGTAGCAATCTCAGCAGGTAGAATCAATATAAAATCACACTTCATAATTATATTTCACAATAAAGCAATTTGTATGCAGTCTCTAACATTCTATAACTGTACACAGGAAAACAAAAATTTCCCGCAACTACAATCTGACACAAATTAGACAGCAAACCAAGTGAGATATCTAGAAGAAAATGGAACAACGTTTTATTGGTAGGTAACTATATTATGAGCACAATGAGGGGTAGTGAGCATTTAGTATCGGAAAATGGAGGTGTTATGTGAAATAATGAAAAACAAGGGCACTTATTCCTTGTTACCGAATCTTTTGGCAATTATTGGACGGACATCTTCAGCATCGGCTAGAATCTCCAGAAAGGGAAGAAGTGAAATTAAGGCACAATCTGATGGATCACTGAACCAACTCTTTATTGGTATCCCATTATTTACTTGCAATCGGAAAACCTGAAACCATCAAAAAGTCAATGAGGCTATGAAGAGCTTACAGTCAGATTAGAGTAACACCAAACGGGTCAAATGTCAGTTGTCAGTTAAAGTGTAATTCTATGCATAAGACAGGACAATTTACTTGATCAAAAAGCTAGATGACTACTAAAACCACGTCATTTTTTACTATGTTTGACAAGCTAAGCAGTTCCTGGATGATGAAAAAATGGCAAAAATAACCGGCAGGAACTAAAACAAAGCCAAGTGATAGCAACAAAGCATAAGAATATACCTGCGGACAATTGTCAATTATGGCAACTTTAGCAAGATCAACACCTAAAACTGTTAGATCTTTGGTATAAGTTCCATCGGCAAAAACACATGACTCTCTATACGCTCTATGAGAGATGATTTTTCCATCTGGATCCAATACGTCCAGAAGTTGTTTCGCATAAATGCTCTGACTGGCTGTGAAGATAAAAACTTGAAACATTTCCGAGACCCTTTCCAAGAATTCTCTAAGGTACGGCCTCTTCTTCACATAGACAGTATACTCTTTGAGATCAACAAATACCGGAAATGTGAAGTCTGCATCATCACAGTGTTCCAATGAAGAGTGGACCAGTGTTTCTGTATGCCAAAGTCAACACACTATAGTTAACGGAGACGATAAAAATTGCCAACTCTATTGATTTATGGAAAATAAATAAATAAATAAGGCAAATTTTAAAATAATAATAAAAAAATATATATATCGTACCATCTAAATCAAGTACCAGTGTTACAGTTTTTCTTTCCCGGGGCAATAAATTTGTTTCCACCTCGGGAAGGTCGGGCAAATTTCTAATGAACATTTGCGGATCCAAACAATCTGATGGATCCCATTCAGGATAAGTATTTACATCTGAATCAAGCTCCGGACTGCAAGATCGCAGCTGATGGATTGCCATATATAAGTTTGATTCTTCTGAAACCATTTCAGATCCTGTACGATTTATGCTGTCATCTGATTCATTGGATGTGTCGAAGCTATCCTCAAGAAAAGGAAGCAACATAAAATCATCGTCAAAAAATGTAAATGATTCATCACATCCGAAATCAGGTAAACATGTAGCCTCTGTATACGGTGAGCTAGAAACAATCATGTCTGAAATGAAGAAGTCCGAGACATTACAACTTTGATATTCACATAAGTTTCTATTGCTACTGTCACAATCTTTATTTTCCAATATTGGTGCTTCATGACCCGTTTCACTCCCTACATAGAAACAGTATATAAGAACATCAGACTAGGTAGATAAAAAGGGACCGAGTAAACTAATGGCTACATAAGGAATTGGAATACAATTTTCTGTAATGCATGCGGACAACTTTATATTTACCTCTATCATCGGAAGTAGTTGCTTCACTGTCATTTTCAACGGATTCTGGGATAGGTGAGAAAATAGTTTCCATAGTTGACGAGCAATTGGCTTGCGCATGGTCCTGCAAAATTTTCATATCTTATTTAACTTGCACGGACATCTAACAAGTGATATGAAGTTATGAACCCAAAAAAAACATGGGTCATTTGGTAAGCAATTTAAAAGTGGTTTCCAAACCTGAATATCGTCTTTGTCTAGTAATTCACAACAGTCAGTTTCATCGCATCTAAGTTCCTGTACGGTTGCTTCACTGCAGAAAGAATCTGCACACAGAAATCAAAATCCATAAAAACAAAATCTTAAAAACGATTACAACAGATTCCGCTACTTATAAAAACTAAAGAACAAGAAAAACCAACACCAAATAGGCTACGTCGGTACCAATATGCTTCTAAATCCGTCAAAATCAATTTCAAATGTAACTACTAAGTCATTACCATGGTGTTTGCTAGATACACAAGTCTCGAGTTGTGCTTCCTGTTGGAAACTCTTGACTTGTGAGGCACAGCTTTTAGATATCTTGCTCGATTTTTGACAGACATGGAGGCCGTTCTTTTCTCTTAAACAACCCGTGGTTGACTTCATTTTCATCTTTAGTGATGGCATTTGTTCTGTACTTTTGTTGCCGTGACTGACTCAAAAACAATAGCCGGCAAACAAAATCCCTCCAAATGTCTGCAATCATCCAAATAAAAGAAAAAAAATACATCAAAACATAATCGCGTATTAATTCTCAAAGGCGGCATAATCACAGAAACGTTAAAGAAACGCATATCACATATATTAGAGTATAGTTTCATAATATATTTAAACCTAGGCTACCATATATGATTCAATCTACCAAGGGGGTGTTTGTTTAAGCTTATTTGTGGGCTTATGAGCTTATTCGATTTCGGCTAATATTTCTTAAGCTCAAATTTACCGGCTTATTCTAGGACCTTATGGGCTTACATGATTTTATTATATCATAATAAGCTTATATAAGCCCCATAAAGTCTCCAAATAAGCTCATAAATTTGAGCTTATGAAATACAAGCCGAAATCGAATAAGCTAATAAGCCCACAAATAAGCATAATCACAGAAACGTTAAAGAAACGCAGATCACATATATTATAGAGTATAGTTTCATAAAATACATTTAAGGGGGCATTTGTTTAGGCTTATATGTGAGCTTGTGAGCTTATTTGATTTCGCTTATATTTCATAATCCCGGATTCTCCGGCTTATTTTGAGACGTATGGGCTTATATAAGCTTATTATATGATAAGAAACTCATATAAGCTCATAATAAGTCTCAAAATAAGCCGGATATAAGCTTAAACAAAAACCTCCTAAACCTAGGCTACCATATACAATTCAATCTACCAATTTAATATTATAAAACAATCACGATAAATATTCGCAATCACCGTCATATAAACCAAAACTTTCTTCTGGAAAACACAAGTAAAATTCATTTAAAAAAATCCCATCCCACCTTTATTTATGCATCAAATAATACAGTTTGAATCACAAATCATAATTTACACAAAAAAAAAAAAAAAAAAACAAAAAAAAAACAAAAAAACAAAAAAAAAAAAAAAAAACAAAAACAAAAAAAAAAAAGGTCCACGTCAGCAATGAAAAATCAACTACAGTAAAACACAAACAAGAATTCAATTGAATGATCACAGAAACATAAAGTCAATAAAGTCAACAGATACAAAAACAATAATCATAAACAATCAAGTAATAGAATTAAGCTACAGAATTAGATAAAAAAAAAAAAATAATCAAATGATCGAAAATGATCAAATGATAATAATAAAAATTGATTTGATAAAATGAATAAAAGACCTGAGTAAGAGAGATGTTGTTGATTTTGAGTTTGAGTTTGTTAATGTTGTTGAGTTGGAAACCCCAAACGTCAAGAACTCTTTTTTTTCTCTGTTTTGTTTCTTGACGCGCTTTTTATGCCGTCTCTCTGTACTTTCTTCTTTCCCCCTTCTTTTTTAGACATCTTTCATTTTACTCCCTTCTGACTTTCACAAACGGATTAGGATCCCTCATGTTCAGTTTTTAACATGAGGGGTAATGTTCAAATTGGTGTAAGTGAGTATTTATTTTTAAATAAAATAAATGGCAAATTACCTGAAAATGGATTTAAATTGCTATTTTTTACCATTGTATGTAGCCATCTTTTTTTTTCCTAATGTATGATTAAACTTTCGAATTTGGTACATTGTGTGTATTTTATGACTTTTTTGCCTTGTAAAATGACCATTTTACCCTTCAAAATTTTGAAAATGTAAGGGTAAAATGGTCACAAAATACACATAATGTACCAAATTCGAAAGTTTAGTCACACATTAGGAAAAAAATATGACTACATACAAGGATAAAAAATGGCAAGTTAAATACATTTTCAGATAATTTGCCCTAAAATAAAAGTTTCAAAATGATGGCCCACTTTTTTTTTCCTTTACAACATTATATTCTCAAGTTTTAAAAGTGTGTTTGACAAAAATAGCTAAGTAATAGCTACGAGCAGTAACAACTTTATATATATATATATATATATATATATATATATATATATATATATATATATATATATATATATATATATATATATATATATATATATATATATATATATATATATATATATATAAAGCAACTCTTAAATACTCAACACTCCTAAATGTTAATTTATGAAGCATTGAAAAATGAGCATTCCTAAAAAATAGGTAAAAATACTTCGTACTTGCTAAACGAGCATTAAATATCACAACGCTCAATGCTCATCACTCCTAAATACTCCGCGCCAAACACATCCTAAATAAATTAAAAAAAAAAAAAAAAAAAAAAAAAAAAAAAAAAAAAAAAAAACTTGCCACTTTTTGCCACCCATCAATTTTTCCTATTGTATATCATACTTTGAATATGGCTGAGCAAAATAGACCAAAAACCAAACCGAACTGAGTTAAACCGGTCCAACTGAAACCGAACCGATCATATTCGGTTCAGTTTTAGTTCTATATATTTATGTTCGGATCGATTCAGTTCAGCTCGATCCAAAACCGAGAAAAACACACATAAACCATATAAATTGAACCGAACTGAATGGACCGATACAAAACCAAACTGAACAGAATCACTTCAGTTCGGTTATCGGTTCATGTCTTCCACAAAATCCGTTATCGGCTCAATTCGGTTTAGTTAGGTTTTGGTCGGTCTGGCTCGGTTTTGATGTGATGGTCAGCTCTACTTTGGAATTTCGCCTATTGTGTGTATCTTGTGACAATTTTACCCTTTTCCATGAATGTGATAAAATGAAAGGGTTAAATTGAAACAAAATACACATATTAGACGTAATTCAACAGTATGATTACATTTCCATGCTCTCTGCCCTAAATAGAAGAGTTATGCTACATCTACAAAAGAAGCACAAAGAAACATTCAAAAAAAGAGGTGACATGTTTTGATTGTGTTAATCAAAGAGAATAGAGAAAAGAGTAAATTGCAAAAATCGTCCCTAAAGTTTGACTAATTTGCATATTTCGTCCCACACATTTTGAAACTGCAAGGATCGTCCCTAAAGGTTGGCCCGTGTGCATGTGTCGTCCCTAAAGTTTGGCCCGTGTGCATGTATCATCCCTAAAGTTTGACCAATTTGGGACATATATGCCCCAAAAAGGACGATATATGTTCCAAAGGTTAACTTTAGAGACAATCCTTGCAGTTTCGAAATGTGTGGGACGAAACATGCAAACGGGCCAAACTTTAGGGACGATTTTTGCAATTTACTCTAGAGAAAATTATTTGAAAAGCCACCAATCAAAACATGTCATCTCATTTTTTTGTATGTTTATTTGTGGTTCTTTTGTGGATGTAACATAGCTCTAAATATAATAAGGAAAGGAAAAGTAAATAGAGTGTTTGTTTGTATGTTATTGAGAAGGGGAAGGAAAAAAAAAAAGTAATTATAACTCATGTTCTTAAGTTTGAGAAAGAGTAAAATAGTTTGTTCAAGTTACGTGTATACTCTTAGTTGTTGCTATTAAACCTTTTAATAGGCTCATGTTAGTCTTTACATGCATTAAACTAAGGTTTCCTTTCCCATTACTAAAAAGTGAGGTCATTTTTTTTTTAAATCATTTCATTTTACTTTTCATTCCCTTTCCTATTCTTAAAAAACCGAAAAACATAAACAACTTTCTAAAAGAAAATGTACATATCTAGTTTTAACCAAACTTTTAACAACTAGAACCAAAATATTCAAATAAGTGATGAACCTTAATGTTTTGGATGCATAAATAATTAAATATGGATATTTTGGAACAGTTCTTTTTTATAAACCAAGTATGATTTTATTTAGAATCTTGTTAATGCTACTAACTTTGTTGATATTTGTAGTTTAAATTAATAAGTTATATATATGTGATACATTTAATCAAGTTTTGGGATATATTTCATAACCTTGGATTTAGAATCTGATGGTTGTCAAATTACATATCTCTTATCTACTAGTTATAATATGTATTTTCTTAAGCTTAAAATGCTTTAAATTGAGTAATGTTAGTGAACTATTATACTCGTGATTAAAAATGGACATCATCTACAACTAAATTAATATTTTAAGTATTTCTTAATCCTTAAAGTTTTATCACTTTTTGTTTTTAAGCCATGAATTTTTTTCGCAAATATAATTATTTGCCGCTATACGCCGTTGCTTTGCACGAATATTTATCGTAGTTAAAAAGTAACAACAAAAATTTTATCAGTCCCGTGAAAATGAGATTTTTTTTTAAACTAAAGTAAAAATGGCTTCCATCAAAACATATATGTTTGCTAGTTAAAGAAAACAAAAGCAAAATGGTTAAGAGTTTACGTTTTCAAATACTCTATCATAATCTATAGTTAAACTAAACAAAAGCAAAAAAATTAAGAGTTCATGTAAGTTTTCAAATACTCTATCGTAACCCGCTAAACTTTTTCGTTTAGCTTGCACAAAGAGACTTGAAAACATAACATTATTCTAATCACATATTGCTCGTATACACTATTGTATATAAACTAGCATCAGTTTCTTCATTTAAGCGATGTGGGATAAAAGATTGAAGTGGCTAACATCAAAAGATTGAAAGGAGGAATAAAAGCAATTTAAACATATCTTTAAGTTGGTTACCTTCATCTTTTCTCATTAAATAATTGATAACTTTAACTAATAATCCATAAAAGATATGGATACATGCGTTTATATACGAATTGTTATGCTACTTGTAGGTTTATGATAGTAGAAGCATTATTGATGTTGGTTTGCAAGCACTCTATAAAAAAAGTACTTGATAATTTAATTGTCTTATATATGTTAGATAATCCATTATCTTGTATTGCATAACGATCTAAATTGGCATCACAAGGTTTAAGATTGATATGGGAGGGTAATGAATATAAAGACGCTGATAAATACTTGCATCATATGATTGTGGGAGGTGATTTGCACACTCTTATACTTGATTGGGACACTCCAAAGCGTGCATTGCAAAAAAGTTAAGAGTTCATGTAAGTTTTCAAATACTCTATAACCCGCTAAACTTTTTTGTTTTTGTTTTAGCGTGTACAGAGAGACTTGAAAACGTTACATTATTCTAATCACATATTGCTTGTATACACTATTGTATATAAACTAGCAACAGTTTCTTCATTTAAGCGATGTGGGATAAAAGATTGAAGTGGTTGACATCAAAAGATTGAAAGGAGAAATAAACGCAATTTAAACATATCTTTAAGTTGGTTACTTTCATTTTTCTCATTAAAAATTGATAACTTCAACTAGTAATCCATGAAAGATAGAGATACATGCGTTTATACGAACTCTATAAAAAAAGTACTTGATAATTTAATTGTCTTATATATGTTGGATAATCCAGTATATTGTATTCTTGTATAGCATAACGATCAAAATTGGCATCACAAGGTGTAAGATTGATATGAGAGGGTAATGAATATAAAGACGCTAATAAATACTTGCACCATATGATTATGGGAGGTGATTTGCACACTATTATATTTGATTGAGATACTCCAAAGCGTGCATTGAACAATTGTACTGTAAATACAATTTGTACATTAAGTGTTGATGATATCAAATAAGTTAAGAGAGTTTATGTAAGTTTTCAAATAGTCTATCATAATCGATAGTTAAACTAAACAAAACCAAAAAAGTTTAGAGTTCATGTAAGTTTTCAAATCCTCTAACATAGCACGCTAAACTTTTTTGTTTTGGTTTTAGCCCATGAAGAGAGAGATTTGAAAACATAACACTATGCTAATCACAAATTGCTTGTATACGCTATTTTATATAAACTAGCAACAATTTCTTCATTTAAGCGATGTGGGATAAAAAATTGAAGTGGCTAACATCAAAAGATTGAAAGGAGGAATGATGAGGCGAAAAATGATCCGTTTTTAGGGGGTCATTTAAGCCCGAATCCGACTTTATTTGATCAAATATTGCCCTAAATCGTTCCTTCTGTGATTTTAGGTGTTTGGAGAGTGAATTCTGGAAAAGAGGCTATTTTGGACGTTTTTGGAGCATAAAGTGAAGAAAACGGCAAAGTACCAAAAATCCAAGCTGAGGATACAAGGTGACGGCGTCAAGACTTGCCTCTTGACGGCATCAGACATGGAGAATAATTTACCGTAGCTGGTGACGGCATCAGATGGAGAGGTGACGGCGTCAAAGTGGCCAAGAATAATTTACCGTGGGTGGTGACGGCGTCACATAGGCCGTCATAAGTGGATCAAGGCCGTCCGAGGAAGTTTATGGCGGCGAGGTGACGGCGTCAGAATTAACTCTTGACGCCGTCAGACTGTTTTTCCTATATATAGTTTTCTAGTTTTTTCATTAAAAAAAGAGAAGTTTTGGTGAAACCCTAAAGACGATTTTGGTGCCTCTTTCACAGGTTTTTCAAGGGTTCCAAACCCTTGAGACCTTGCATTGTAATTGAGATAAGTGTACTTTCAATTCAATCAATATGTCTATGTGTTGGTTGTTTATCTCTTGTTCTTGTCTCAATTCTACTATGCTAGGCTAGATCTCTCTTGTGTTTGCTTAGATCTAATGAAACCTAGATGTTGATTATGTGTTGATTACTTGTCTATTCTTGTTTTGAATGAATGATTTATATGTTAGGCTTAAGAAAACTGGCAGATCTCCAAATGGTAACATGCTTGAACGTCTTAAGAAACATGAACCGAGGCGTACTAGGTCTTTATTGGTTGTATTTAATGCATGAGCCACTGTTTACAATCCTATAGTTGTGCTGGGTCATGGTGTAGGAGGAGATAAGAGCTCATAGAGTTGGGGAGTTATGTATGCCACCCCACGAATGGTATTAAGGAATACAACCCGTCATTCATACAAGTGTAACAAGTAATTAACATGTAAAAGATATCTAGGGAGTAATGAAGTCTAAGTAAACACAATTTCTCCAATTACTGCTCACAACCTTAGTTTAATTTCATTTTTATTATTTTATTTTGATTGCATCTTAGCTTTGGGTTAGTTGATTAGCAACTAATTCCGCCCACTCCTTCAAAACCCGAGATTTTACTTGCTTTAATAAAAATATAAAAATACAAAAATAATCATCTTTCACCTCTAGAACTATTAATTAGGTTTTCTAATCCTAGCGACACTATTCCTAAGCTGAACGATCAATCCTCCGGTACTTGTCACTATACTATACTACAACGATCAGGTACACTGCCTGGTGGGGGTTGTAAGCTTCTCGAGATCCCTCGAGAGGTAAAGCAAGGTGCGATTCCCACGCATCAAGGAATAAAAGCAATTTAAACATATCTTTAAGTTGGTTACCTTCATCTTTTCTCACTAAATAATTGATAACTTTAACTAATAATCCATAAAAGATATGGATACATGCGTTTATATACGAATTGTTATGCTACTTGTAGGTTTATGCTAGTAGAAGCATTGATGTTGGTTTTGCATGCACTCTATAAAAAAAGTGCTTGATAATGTAATTGTCTTATGAAGATTGGTTATCATGGCTTACTAATATTCGCATTAGTAAACAAGTAACGTTAGTTTTGGAAGGTGTGTTTTATGTTATGTGGTGGGAGATTTGGAGGTTTTGGAATAGTTTGGTGTTTTGCTTGATCGCGCCTAGGAAGGAGGCTATTTTTGATGATATAGTTACTATAACTTATACATGGTGTTCTAATAGATGTAAGTCCAAGTTCAATTGGGTGACTTGGATGCAAAATCCTATGAGTGCTATTATGGTCTTTCTTTCTAGCTTCTTGCTAGAAGTGTTTTTATAAATTCGTCGTTCAAAAAAAAATTGTAATTGTCTTATATATGTTGGATCCAAATTGGCATAACGATCCAAATTAGCATAACGATCCAAATTGGCATCACGATCCAAATTGGCATCACAAGGAAAATTGGTTTTGCAAAATGAGTTTTACAAAATTTGGACACAATTTAATATATGTATATATTATATATATTTATATTTCTTGGTAGCTTTGCGTTCTCTTTGACGAGAGCTTCGCAACGAGCTAAAATGTGTTAAAAATAGAGTTGGTATGAATGAGATATCGTGTCTCAAAGTGAGGCACTTGAAACACAAAAAATGGGTTTTGGGAGAGTATCCCACATCGCCCAAAGAAGGAAATGAAAGTATGTTTACAAGGAAATCTTGGTATTGGCTATCAAAATCTTTTAGTTTGTTTTGCTCAAGCTTATGAACTCATGCGAGCCCGCGCGACCTGCGGATACGAATGCAGCTCTGAAGCCTCGCATACATGCGTATCTTTTAGAAATAAAAGATTTATTTTTATATGGCAGATATATTTTCTTAGAAGACAAGATTAGTCTTCTCTATAAATAAAGCCATATGTCTCATTCGTTTATTGAATACAACAGAAAAACGCAACTCCATTGTTACCGGTTTTCAGTAGTCCTTCGATCAGAAACATGCAACTTTTTCCGTGATCTTTCAGGCAAGTTTGTCACGTTCGGCTGTACAACAACTTTGTACGTTGTACCCTGGGAAACAGACGGCGAATCTGTTTTAAGGGAATCGTGTTAAACACGAGCCTCGTGCCTTGACCGACCTTTACTGCTTTCGTTTTACTTTGTTCAATAGTGTCTATCTTCTGCTTCTACTCCATTCTGTTTGTTATTTAATTTTCTGTCAATTACTTTCTGTTAATTTTATTATTGTTGCTTGTAATCTGATTTTAATTATAAAAGTGTGCACCATTTTCCACAGGTGTAAGATTGATATGAGAGGGTAATGAATATAAAGACGCTATATGACTAAGCAAATTTGTTTTGTGCGTTCAGTTAACTGCAAACTAACTGACTTTTATATCATGTTTTGAAGTGATATAATATGCTTTTGTGCGTGATATGTGTCTAAATACACATATATTTTATACTTGATAAACCCACAAAAACGACCAAAAACACACAAATGACCATATAAATGTTACAAATATCATTGAAATGTGTTTTTATGTGATTCAGGTACAAAATATTGAAAACAAGTGAAAAACAAACAAGTTCACACAATTGTCATTTTTAGTCCCTGAAGTTACACAAATTTGCAAAACTAGTCCCTGAAAGTTTAAAATGGAAGAAAAGTCAACTTAAGTCCTTGGGAAGTCAAACTTTTTCACAAACAATCCCTGGATAAAAGTTTACACAAAATGGCAATTTTTACCCCTCAAGTTACAAATTGGCAAAATCAGTCCCTGGGTATTTAAAAATGGAATTTTATCCCAAAATACCCTTGTACTATTCATAAATTACAATTTGGAACAATTTTGATAACTTTTGGGAAATTACAATTTCACCCCTCAACTTTGAAAAAATTACATAAATGGTCCTCGGGTGTTTTAAATTGTAATAAAATGAAAAAAAAGGACCTTTGGTTTATCTAACTTTACAATATTGGTCCTTGTGGTAACTATGGAAACATTACAGGTTCAACCCCTCAAAAAAATCCAGAAGTTACATTTCTAGTCCTTGGGCCTTAAAACTCTACAAACCAAACGGATCAATTTATACCCTTAAAATCCAAACCAAAACTACCCCAAGCCCAAAACCATTCCCAAGCCCATCACCCACATCAGCCCACCTCCCAAAATATTAACCCCCGTTTTTATTTTAAACCCGGTCAAACCCAAAGGTTGACCATCCCTAACCTCCCAACCATATCCCATGAAACCAGGCTCCATATACCTCCCCCCCTCCTCCACTATCCTCACCAACTCCACCAAATATCATTAATACCCTCACCTACATGCAACCCCCCTCTTCTCCTCATTAAATTCCCACACCAAACCCACTTTCCAATTTTCCCGCCAATATAAGTTTGAACGGTGGGGATCAAAAGAAGCCATCCTACGGCCTGAAATAAAGTGGGAAAGTCTTTGGAGACCTTGGGAACTCAAATTAGTATAAAAGGAAGAAGAAAGAGAGGAGAAAACACTTTTGGCCTTAAGCCATTAGTCACGTAGACTAGTTTTTTAATGCTTTCCTTTAAATTAAATGTCATTTCCAGTTTTAATGTTGTATCTTTCTTTAATTTAGTGTAATGAAACCTTATTTCTAGTTTAAATTCAAGTCTTCTTTTAATTTCATGTTTTTGCTTAAAGTCCTTTAATTTTCCAAGTTTTTAAATTCAGTGTTTATTATGGTTGTTTAATGGATTCCATAAGCTCACTAAGCTCTTGACAAAGCTCATTCAGCTTTTAGAAACATTAAGCAGTCATGTCCTTTTTAAATTAGAAAATCATAAAAAAATAGAGAAAATAGAAAAATAATTAAAAAACAGTGGTGATGAAGATTGATGAATTGGAGCAGGGTGTTTTATGATTGATCATGGTTTAGAAGCTCATTTGGGAGCTGTAGGGTATGATCTTGGTCCTTGTTTCATTGATCTCAGTTGGAATCCAGTTGTAAGCCCCATCTTTATTAATTTTGCATTTTACTTTTTTTTATCTTTAATGTGCTTTAATTGTCATGTTTTCTTGTTAAGTCATTGTTACTAAGTGTTTTTAAGCTTTAATGTTGTGTGTTCATGTTTTATATTTCAAAATTGCTTATATTTCATTTTTCACTGATAAAATAGAGTACTAGTGATTTTTATGTTCTTGTTGTTATTGTTGTTGTTTATCTGTCTAACTATGTTTCTTAGTTGTTGTTTATTGTTTTTAAAGTTTAAAATGTAGTTGCTATGTTTTGAATTTAAGCTTTGTTTTGAATTGCCTATTTGACTGTCAATTAGCTAATCTTTGATAAACCTAGGCTTAGCATTTGTGACTACTTGTATAAGCTAAAAATGGTCTGATTTGACACTTTGGACCCCTGGATTGGAAGAGAGTGGTTTACACAGTCAAATGGTTTGAGAAGTTCAATTTATTTTCATTT
This sequence comes from Artemisia argyi, assembly GCA_030686995.1. Taxonomy (NCBI): domain Eukaryota; kingdom Viridiplantae; phylum Streptophyta; class Magnoliopsida; order Asterales; family Asteraceae; genus Artemisia; species Artemisia argyi. The sequence goes on along the minus strand of CM060676.1, from coordinate 214,395,996 downwards.
AAGGGTTGTTTGGTTTTGATGGTTTATCTGATTTATTGTCTGCATTAGGTATTGTTCTTGTTTTATTTGTGCTTGATGTGGCCTAATAGACTCAGTGATAACTTCAACTTAGTGGTATAGCATGTAGATAGTCAATTTGACACTTTGATTATCTAAGATGAGTACTGTGAGGTTGTCATCACTTAGAATCCTGCATATGTGTTAAAATGTTGTTGATCTTTGTTTATTTCTTGTCCTTGTTGCTTAATATAACATATACAGTCCTTAGATTAGATTATAAATTCATAAAAGTCAAACTTTAGTGTTCTTGTGAAAAAAGTCAAATTTTAGATTTTCAGGTTTTTGAATAAAAAGATTATTTTCTTGTGCCTTTATTTTTAAGTTTCTGTTTTAGATCTTTTAGGATGTTAAAATATTGTTGCTAATCTGTTTATTTCTATTTTTGTTAATTTTTATTGTGCTTGTCTAATAGCTTTTCTCTTAGCTTATTTTCACTAGTTTTTGCCCTGTATCATGGATATGCAGTCAAGTCCATAAGCTTGCAAAAGCTTATGGGCTTGACCCATCCTTGTGATATTTGCTATTTTGTTTAGCCCTTATGGCCTTTTTATTGTTCCTGTATTTTGTTTTCAATTTGTAGCTTATTTAGTAGCTTATCACACACACTTCTTTGTTCCACTTAACTCCCCACACAGTAAGCAAACTGTGTGGGTGGAGCTGTTTTCATAAGATTCAACTTAAGCCCTCAGTGAGCTTGAGTTGGTTTGGATTGGCTTCCTGTGAAGCTAATCCACCAAGCTCATAGTCTCATTGCTTGTGTAGCTTATTGAGCTTATTTGATAGGTTTTTCATAGAAGTTTGATGATTGCCCATTCTCAAAGTTTCCTGAGAAATCAGGAAACATGCACTATTTCCATCAGCTCCTATAAGCTCTTCATTGATCATGAGCTTAGGTAAATTAGCTTCATGTGAAGCTAATCTACCCAACTTCATGATCCAGGACTAAATTTCCACATTACAGCTCATTTCATAGGGCTGCAATGGGCTTGAACCTATCCACACTTCACTGAGTATGCTGGTCATTCAGATACTCAGCCCAACTTCATAAGCTTGCCAAAAGCTATTCTCTTGGACTTAGGTTGTGTAGTTTGTTTCTTTCAGAAGCTAATCAACCAATTTATAAGTCCCAATTCTTAAATCCCACATTGCAGCTCATTTCATAGGGCTGCAATGGTTTTTTTTATTTGTCCCATTTCCTGAGTATACTGGAAGCCCAGTGGTACTCAGTGATTTGGATGCATTTTCATAAGCTTCTTATAAGCTCATCTGTGGTCCCCACAGTGTGAGCTTGAGCTTTTTGGAAAGCCAACCAATCCTGCTTGCTACCCAAACTCTCACTTTGGTCTCTTGAGCTTATTTACTAAGCTTAAGTTGACCAATTAGTTGACTGCAGGGGGTGTTTGGATCTGAGTGTGCTGGATATGCTTATTGGCTTATGTGAGCTTATTTGCTTAATCCAGTGCACCAATTTTGTGCATACTTGTTCATAGACATGTACATACATACTATTTTCCTTTTGTTTCTTTTGTTAAGCTTATTCAAAGCTTATAAGCCAAACAGTGAGCAAAAAGCTCACTGCATAAACTTATAAGCCACGAATTGCTTATTTCCTTTGTTTATAAAGTTTCATTTTCATCAAATATATATAATATCTGTATATATACAATTTTATAAAAAAATAATACCAAAAACCAAGCTTTAACACTAAGTGATAGCTTCTATTTAGAAGCTTAAGCTTAAAAAGCCAACTGAGGTGGAAATAAGCTCACACAGAGCTTATTCCCATGTTTTGAAAAAGTTGTCTTTGTTAAAGTTGTATATTATAGCTTATTAGAAAGTTTTGCAAAAAGAAAAATGAAAAAATAAAATAATTAGCAAAAATGGGTGTGGGTGGATTCGAACTCAGGACCTCAAGGCTAGTAACATGCTTATGTACCCACACCCCTTCCGTTTGCTCTGGGGCACCAGTTCCGTAAGTTCATGAACCATCAATATACTTAAGGGTGTTTTGGCCCTTTGGCTTATTTGGACTGTGCAGCTTATTCCAGCTTATTGGAATAAGCTGTTGACCCCAAAATATTTTTCCCAGCTTCTTCATAATATAAATTACTTTCCATATTTTTTTCATATTTTTTACTGTTCATATAATATATATAATAATTAATATAGTTTAAATACCTTTTAGGATATAATTAGTAATATATTTTTAAAACGGCTTATTAATAATTTTTATAAACTTTTTATATTTTTTTATGGATTCCTGAGATGGTTAGGAAGTTTTATAATTTTATAAATTAGTTTAGTATGTATAATAATTATAGTAGTTTAATTAGTCTAATTAATAAATAATAGTTTTTAATTAAGTTTTCTTATTTTTGTATATAAAATATAGTTTTTATATTTTTCTTAGCTTCTTATAAGTACTTTAGAATTATATAAAAAGTTTTAGATTTTTGTTTGCTTATATAATAATTAAATAATATTATTAGTAATTAGAATAATAGTAAATAATTAATAATAAATAGAATACTTGTATAATAAATATATTTTTAGTTTCAAAATTTCTTTTATATTATTTTAGACTTTTCTAAGTTTTAATTTTATTTTTCTTAGCTTTATTTCACATTTTCTTATTTTTAGGTAATTATTAAATAGTAAATAATAGTTTTTAATTAATAATAATTAAGCACATAGTATAAAAATAAGTTTTAATTTTCTAATAATTTTCTTATTCCTTTAGGATTCCAAAAATATAATTTTCACATTTGTGGGACTTATATTTGTTGGTATTCACTTTTTATTTCGTACATAGACGTTTATTTAAACGTTTACGTACGCGTTTTAGGTTTCTAGGTTTTCGTACTATAATAATAACTTTGTAAATATAGTTATTTATTTTATTTTCTTTTAATTTGCATTTAAGCCGTTAAGGCATGCAAATTCCCTCTTTGGGAAAGTTTTGTTTTATTCGTTTTGTACGTTTACGTTTACTTGAACTTAAACATACGTTTGTAAATACCTTTTACATTTTTAGGTTTTTGATTGCACGTTTTTACTGACATAGCTGTGACAGAGCTATTACTATTCACATTCCTAGTGTTCGTCAATCGGATTCCTGTTTTTATATTTAATATCCCCAGAACACACATTCGTTGTATTTCAGAACGTCATAGCCTCGTCGGGACATAACGACCCAGGGAAACCTTATACTTCCGCGGGGCATTGATCTAGGCTGTTTGACCTTGTTGACCATTCCTTGGTCAATATAAGTTAGGTGGTTTAGCATCAATCAGTGCGCATAATGAATGTTAAATAAACCTATATGACGAGTTAGAGTTAAACTTAAAATGTGATGTCAAAATATTTGTGTTTGCTTATAGAGTTATGATATATTATCTAGCTTCATACTTGTACATATCTTTCTACTCACACAGATGCTATCACTCTTCATCTAAACCTTTAATATGTCACATGTCGGGATTTTGTGAATAGGTTGATATGTATGAATACAAAGTAGGAGTAAATGTCATTTCCTTTGCTTATATGAAGGAATAACTGAACAAATTTTGCAATAGGTCTTGTATCATAGACGGAGTCTTTTGTATGAGGGAGGTGGATAAGACCTATATGTTGCTAACTTGAGTTCAATATAGACATCATATTCTCTAAAGACCCAATAAACAAATCCTGACCATCAAAATTATAAACAAGAAAAATCATTTTTCACATTTTTTTATAAAAATAACGGTAAATCGTGAAGCGACAAAAAATACATTGTAACGAGAATTTTTTATCTTTCAGTAGAGGGCATTAATATACTTTCGGTGAATATTTTTTCGAGTTTTGTTTTATTGTTAAAATTTGCGTTTACAAAATCACATGTGATTTGTATGTTAAGAATCACACGTGATTTTAAAATAACAAATTACGTGTGATTTTTTCAGGCGTAAATTTCATCACTCAAAAAAAATGTCGAAAATATATAGAAATGTCCTTATATAGAAATAAAAATGTGATTTAATTCTCGTCGCGATGATATGATTTTTTTCGTGTAACGGTTAACAGTGTGTGTGATATTAATTTTTTTTTAATGATGAAAGCGGGTTTTTTTTAGTTTGATAGAGAAAATAAATAGTCAAATTGGTTTATTGGGTGTTTAGAGAATTTGGGATATACATTGAACTTTTCTCATGGGTCAATAACTCGATACAATGAGCTTTAGAAAAAAAGGAAGAAACTGTTTAATATCGAAGTTGAAGGGTGTTATATGGCAATAAAATAAAGTAGAAGGGGTTGACAAGATGAAAAAGCATATAAAACTAGACCACCGATAGAATTTGTACACGTATACATGACGGCGGTGCTTATCCACCTTCGTCTTTCAGCGCGTGCTTCTCACTCTCCCAGTTTTAACCACTAGTTGACCAAGTTCTTATATTTGGCAGAAAACACCATGAAATTTTGTGACAAATATTTTTCTTCTTAAAGAAAGTACATGGAAACAACATATTTCAACTCCTTTCTTATAAAATATGATAGGGGGAGTTTATACGGACCCTCTTATAAGGAAGTTTTGTGGAGTCTTGTGCATTGCGGTTTGTACGGTGTGACCAAAACCTCTTATTGTCACATCATAAAGAGTTTTAATAACATAACCCAATTGTAGTACTTATATATGCATTATCAATTTAATGGTCAAACTGTTGTAACAAAATCTAAAAATATGATTCTAGTGATGTACTTGATCCTCGGTGCTTTTTTTTTTTTTTTTTTTTTTTTTTTTAGATTTGTTTTAGTTGTAAATGATTGATATACAATCACAAACTTAATTTGATATTTCAGCCTATAAAACTTGCTTAAGCTGGCATGCATTCTAGGGTGCTTGGTGGGGGTTAAGGGGGTGAGGAATGGGTAATGTATTCAATTAGGGTCCACCTCACTCATAATATTGTGCTTAGTATGTGAGTGCAAAAGGATTGATTACCCCGTAGTAGGTAATCAACCATTATAGAGTAAATTGGGGGGTAAGGTATTGATTACCCACCTTACTCATTCCTTTGCATTCCCTTTCTCTTTCCCCACTTTGAACCAAGCGAGTCCTCGACTTTTCGACTATACTAATAGTGCCTATAAGCAAGAAGAGTTTTTCTCCATTTTGTCATCGACTGGTCCCGAAACAGCATCTGTAATTCACATTAGAAAAACCCACATTTTTAGGCCAGTTCAAATGCAAATCTGTTCAATTACTGTTGGTAGTTCACAAAATATGATGTTTTCTTGATATTTTTCTCAAATGCATAGTACCACGGCTTGTCATTGCCTTTTATGTTTCTTGAAAGAACAGTATAACGACTTGTCATTGTCGTAAATTGTTACACATTACATTCTGAAAACTAGTAATGAAGTACAATAAGGCACTAGACCAAACCAAACATAAATTCACAAACAATGGAATTTAGTCACTGGTGAGACATGTCATCTATTCAAGAATAAAAGTGTCTGGGAACAAATTCCAAATTTGGCAAAATATACTTCCCTCCATAATTTAAATTTCTAAAAAGATTCAAAGAATTCAAAGCCCACACATCTAAAAATTTATCTTTACCCCAAACTGAATAGTGTAGAATCCTAACAAACTGTACTATATAGCCTATAGTAACCTGAGTTAAATACAAAGAGTTCATCTGCAACTGAAAATTACAGTGATTAAAGATGATAATCAAGCAGCCCCTTTTTTCGTCATTAAATATATGGATCATACCTACATTCTGTTGTCCCTGCACAATGAGAAAATCGTGAATACAATTATTGCATCATGTCAAACGAGAAACTTGTATTGCAGACATGGGCCAATGTAGAGAGTGTTTGGATGTAGTATTTAAAAGTAATTATGTAATATTAAGTAGGTACTATCAAATAACAAGACGTAACAAAACTGACTCCAGAAAATAGGTCAAATTATGATTATTTAATTCTGTTTATCCAAACAATATAAATTAATCATAGGGATACTTAGTACCAAAACGCAGATCCAAACACCCCGTGGCCAATCACCACAAACTAATGAAGCCCAGTTCAATTAGATTCGGTTCACAGGTTCATGTAAATGTGAAAAAGATAATGACAAGATAAATTTATTACCTTAGATACACGCCATAGCTAACAAAAGGTAAAGATGTCATCTGTCAAAAGATGGAGAAAGAAGATATTTGGAATCAGCAGATTGTTGACGATTACTTGGAGACACGATGTTTGTTGGTGTGGGTGCAGCCATTGATTGAGCCACCATTGGTTGCGCGTACGGCAATATTGTATTGGGTGGTATTGTTCCTTGACCCTGCATAATAGGAACAAAAAGGTAAACGTTAATAGTAAATAAATGAGTTTGGAAGACCATCAGTAGTTACAACATTTTGGTAACAACTTATCCTAAAAATTGAAATTTCGCGCACACACACACACACACACACACACACAAGCCCCTGAATTTGTATAATTATTGAAGCACTTTCAAATCAAAACTGAAACCAAGAGTATAATAGTAGCTGGGTGGCCTCATTTCCCATCTTTATAGCTAGGTGGTCTTTTTAAAACCGTGGGCACACTCAGTGATGTTTTCGAAACTTTTTGCATATTTAATAGATTATCCCTTTTTAGTTATGAGACGCACCTGTTGGCTAGCTTTCCATATTTGATTGGCCAACGCGGTAATCTGGTGCTGATGATTCTGATGTAAATCTTGTGGCAGCTGTTGCTGTATCTGCTGGTATTGTTGCATCTTCATATATTCTTGCATTTGTTGCTGCTGCTGCTGCTGGTACATCTGCAGCCAATACTGTTGGTATTGTTCCTGCTGTTGATATAGCTGATATTGCTGTGTTTGTGGGGGATATTGTTGTTGTTGCTGTTGTTGTTGCTGTTGCTGTTGTTGGATGTATGACTGTTGCATTTGCAGCCATTGTTGCTGATTCTGGTGCTGCTGCTGGTATTGATATTGCATCATTTGATTGTAGGCTTGTGGGTTCTGAATCAACCCAGATTGTTCACTACTTTGCACAGGATACTGAGCTGTTAATTGAGCATTTTGGGGCGCATTTGGCACAGTTGGATGATCTTGGTTTGGCAGTTGCGCTATAGTAACTATATGAGCAGTTGGTTCGGGACTCACATGTTCAGAAGCTGTAAGCATGTGATTAGTTTTGCAAGTTTCCACATTTTGTGATGGGCTTTGTGGAGGGTCTGTTTCTGATCCATGTTCATCTGTTACGTCTGGTCTCTTGGGGGAATCAGATGTGGAATTTTGATTGGCCGTAGAACGGTTCATGGTATTCTTGAGTGCAGTAGAGGACTTGTGGGTTAAGTCGTTAGGTTCTTCTTCCTGAGTACACAAAGAAAGACTCTCCAAAGAAACTGGTTTTTTACTCGCTTCAACTTCGTGTCCGTGCTCTTCCTCTTCCTCTGACTCAGTTCTGATTCGCTCAGATTTTTGTGATTCATGCCGCTCATTTTGTGATACACTATTAGATTTGCGTTTCAACCTTTTGGATTTCACAGAATTGTTCTCATCCTTTTCCATATACTGGTTGGCTGTGGCCTTGTGAAGCTCAATGGATTGACTTTTGGAAGTCAACAAGTTGTGCTTCTCATTTGCTGGATTTCGTGCAGTATGCTTAACATGAGCCTGAGAAGGCTGCTTAGCAACAATATGCGGCATCCTATCTCTTGTTTCTACGAGATCATTCGAAAGGTACTTGTGTGAAGACGTACACCTAACCACGCGTGGAAAATGTTTTATATGACGGGCCCATGCCTTTGTTATTTCGTGGGCCGTTCCACAGTAGTCAACAAACTGCAATCAAATTAAATATGAGAGTAATTAGCAAACAGAAAACCATTGTTTTTGAACAAAGAGTAAACTTTAAAAAATCTAACAATGACGAGAAAGGCGAGGCAAATTAAGAGGCTTACTGCAGTACCATCTGGAATTAAAATTTAAATAATGTCGTTTCATGTAAGAGATCTAACCTTCAAATACAGATGTGATAGATCCTCGCGATCTCTCGAGCTTAAACCTTGCGATCCATCTGATTTACAAGTTATGGCAGTGGCAACAATGGAGTCCAGTACATCCAAATGTCTTGATCCTTCGTGTATCATTGCAAAATTTATCAACTCCTACAAAAAAGCACAGTAATTAGTTCCCACTCCTCCTTTAGATTACTTGCCTTTTATGAATTCTGACGTCTTAGATATATGAATTTGCGCAAAACCTCAGACATAATAAATAATTTTTGAAGGACAAGTTAGAGGTTCCAGTGTGCTTGTATAAGACGAACGATACCTCTAAAAGTAATCTAGAATGAGGCACTTTCTGAATACCAGATATTAGCAAGTCTATAGCAGCATCTGCACTTCCAGAGATCTACAAACAGGCAAGAATACACAATTGGAAAGCATATCAAAATCCAAAACCATACCAACAAAACTTATTTAACTTAACAAATACTTCATTCCCCAATTTCTTTTCTTGTAATAGATAACGATTTAGGTCATACTGATCAAATGCCTCAATGCTGATGTTTGGGCATTGTCTTTACTTTAATAAATTAAGCAGGGAGTAAGGAGATGCATAAACTGTCCAGTGTGAATATTTAGTAAATTAAATGGGCAACTGCTATAAAATAAGCATGTGATTTGTTCCTATCATAATATCTATAACTGTACCAATCATTAGAAGAAAAGATGCAAGTTGAAACTAGCTGAGCGTCCAACAGCCCCCATAACACTTTTTTATATCAGTAACAGGAGCTTATCCCTAGTTCCTATCATGTCAATGATAATCATGTAGACAAGTAGTGTAACGAGCATATTATTTTATGCATGTAAAACGGGAGCTTAAAAAAATGACCAGAAAAGAAAAAAGTGCTGGATGAATATATTCAATAGGTTCCACACACAGCCATTGTTATCTTAGGTCAGATGTATATGCAAATTTCCAAGTTAATAATGGGCAGAATATTTCAGAACTCATTACCATGAATTTTAGACGGAAAAAGTGAATATACAGAATAGGGATTATGTGCATCTTCTCCTTCTCTGTTGCTACTTTGAGTGCTTTTTCATAAATTTCCAAAGCTGCGTCCACATTTCCCTGTTAAGTATCCACAGTCAGTTTTAAGCACAACCTTTACTACAAAGTCAGACTAAACGCTCATGAATGTCTACCAGACGTGTTTCCATATTAGCCGCTTTTATTGCCATTTCAATAAAGGACGAATCAGATTCAGTATCACATAGATGAAATGCAGCACGGGCTCCTTCGATATCTCCGATTTTCTCTCTGAATCTTGCATTGAAAATATGCACCTCTGACACATTCTGCATAGAACATATAAGAAGTGAGAACTAATATCAGGATCCTAAATCAACTCGATATAATTTTACAACTATTTAAAAGGTTACAATAGTTACTCAGAAACTTCATACAAAAAATTATATCTTCCAATTTATTTATAGACCGTTTTAGCGATAAAGTAACCCAATCCATATCTTAATCTAATTTATGTTGTGTGTAGTGTATACTAGAAGAATAGCCAGTAAACACGCCAAAGTCAACAATTACATAAACTAAGAAACTATATCATCTCCACATTCAAGTGACATCAGATACACACCTTTAAAAATACTTGTGTCGCCCTTTCTAAAGCAAAATTTGCTATTTCTCGTCCCCCTTTGGATTCCATAAACTCCACATACCGCATCCAGAATTCAGGGTAGTTAGCACAGGGAATTAAGCATCTTTCGTAGAGTTTCACAGCCTGTAAGTTAATATTTGCTTTAAACAGCTTATTAAAGAAGTGATGTATCCATCTTCATAATATTCAATCATACCCAGTCAAAGTCCTCTTGTTTCTCAATGAAATCTAAATAATTATGCCAATTCTGTAGCTCCTCGTCGTCAAGTGGTTTTACACTAAAAAGGTCACTCTCCATATAATTCTCAAAATAATCAATTTCTTCGTGCAATTGGCACGATTTGTGATAGAACTGCTCACCAATAGCGACAAATTTATGTAGAGCTTGAGACCTCAGCTCAACACTGGACGATTCTTGCAGTTTCCTGATGGTATGATAGATTTCATCATCAAATACGGGAACTTCTATATTACAATTATGGGGTTCAAGGTTGCCACTTTTTGCACATGACATATCCTCTTCTACAAAATCAGCAAACTCTTTAAAACTGAAATATACCAAAAAACACAAATTCAGAATCACCCAAGATTAAGTGGTAAGGTGTGAGCAACACACGTATTTCCTTCATTAAAAAAGACTGGTACTTTTAGTAGGTATAATAAAGACAAAGTTGGAAGTGAGTTCTTAAAACATAAGGCAAACTTACTTGTCATAATACTTGTGTAAACTCTTTGTTGGAAATTTTAGAGCACGGATAAGAATGTGTGCAAGAAAACTCCACTCCTGTTGAGATAACTCAAATCTTATGTACAGATCCCATAATTTATGACATAAAAAATCCTTTCCAACGTAGGACAGCCCTCTTTCAAATATTCTGCAAGGTAAAAATGCATAAAATAAGATCAAGTGTATTCTTCTAATATCAACCTGAGTGGTGCTAAACGGCTATTTTGGTTTTGTACAGTTTCGCTTTGGTAGATATTTTGAACACCCTTCGGTATCATGATTACTAAATTGTGTAGACAGCTTAAAACACAAGCCAGATATTAGTAATAAATTTCAACACTGTAATAGATAATACTTGGCGTGTTCTGAAATAACAATGAAAATACATCTATTTTCGGGCTCTAGACAGGTCTACCTTACTGTTATTTTGACAGCCTATAAGCTATGCACCACAAAAAGTAGCAGCGTCATTATTAATGAATGCAACACCAGAGTGTTAAAAATAGGTCAAAGCTCCGAGTTAAAAATTACCGACGAACATCAGATGGGTCTGCAAAAGCAAGCATACTGAAGCTACAATAGTCAACCCACAATCCAACAGAGTATGTTGCAGATTGCACTGCCTCTTCATATACTTCAACAGCCTTCTCCACCGTGCAAAGGCGTGCCATGTGATCTGCATACTTCTTCCAATATCCGTGGCACAACGGAAACCAGGATAGAAATGACTCGTACGCAGATGATATTGCTTTTACGTTGTCCTGCAGTTACACATATATTATTTTGCAATACAACCTGATAATTTAATCTAGTTGGTTGAAGCTGACATAATAGAAGTAAAGCAAATACAATCCACCTATTTCAAGACTATCACTACAGTTCGATTGAGCGATACAACAACAGTACCCAATCCCACCAGAGCAGGGTATATATGTGTGGCAAACTGGACTAGTCGGATAACGGGCAAACTGGGTTCAGCCAATAAAAGGACAATTATAGTGATATGCCAAATTGGGTTAGATCGGGTTGTACCAATGTATCTAAGCCAAAACCACACCAAGTGATTCACTCCTATACGTATGGCAAAGAAAAACTTCAAAAAGAAAAAAACAGCAACCTAATTACATATTCATTGCTCTCTCTTCTTGGTTTTCGACAATGAAGCCATGTATTTATTTAGGTCTACCAAGTTGTCTTATTTTACACTTAAACATGTAAATGAACACTGCGAGAGTATACTTTTAATTATTAACTAGAGCAATAAGGAGGGGTTAGCAGTAAAGATAAAATATCGTAAGTTAGTGCAATTGCATAGACAGAATCGGTCATCAATCAAGGAACTCACCGGGTAGGTTTTCTCAATCTCGGAAATAAGTTCCGTCCAAGATTTGAAGTCCATGGAGTCAGCAGCAACAATTTCATAAACATCTTCAGGAGAACCAACTGCTTAAAAAATTAAGCAACACAGTCAAATTACAGCATTGTCGTTTTTAATCAATAAATTAGGTAGATTTGAAATATTACTTGCACGCGTAAAACCAACAAATAATAAAAGCAATTAGAAACCAACACATTCTCTTTGAGGCGCGTGTGCCGGTTATCAATTTTTTACGCGAAAAACCAACAAATTATTTTATTTAAAAAAAAAAAAAAAAAAAAAAAAAAAAACCGTAATTACTACTACTGTAGCAGGTATAATCAACTTGAAAATAACCACTATTTAACTTATAATCTACATAATACACGTGATAAGTTAACCCTAACTGAGTATCACTACTAGTGAATGAAAGGTAGGGTTAGGGTTAGGGTTAGGGTTTCGAATTGACCTTCGGAGACAGTTTCCATGGCATCGGCGGCATCAGCTAGAATCAGCAGATCCATTTGATCGATCGGTGTTTTTACGGTCACCGGAAATTATATTTTACGGCATCAATTTTATTTTTTTTATTTGTTTGGCTAAGCGAGCGTGAGTGAGTGAGTCTGACAATGTGGCTATTTTTCAGGGGGCTCTTTGGAATCTACTCCCATTAAATGTAGTACTAGTTACTAACTAACACGTCATTTGTTTGTTTCGGCTTATATAGACAGCTTATAGCTTATTCGGTTTTGGACTTATATTTCATAAGCTCATTTTTTATGGCTTATTTTGAAACTTTTTTGCTTATATAAGTTTATTATGTAATATAAAGCTTATAAATTTTTAAATAAGCTATAAAAAATGAGCTTATGAAGCATAAGCTATAAGTCGGCCATATAAGCTGAAACAAAAACCCCTTAAAATGCTTGTTGTTAATAGCTTTACCTGAAAGTGCTTTTTAATGTTTTATATAGAGTCTGCTATATAATAACGCCTAAATTTTAGTAAAAGTATCATTTTGATAGCAAGTGAATTACAAAATGTCTTATTAAATGTTACAAACTTTTATATCTGGATGACTTGTCATACTACAAAAGTTGTCACGTGTCGCTGTTTATAATGTTATAACTCGTCAAAAGGTTACTATTAACATTTTCTAAACACTTAGCAACATTTAATCGGACATTTTATAGTTCACATGTTATCATAGGACTTTAGTAAATGTCTGTTGCTCCTTTGTTACCTTTTTTTGAACAAATGTTTCATTTCATTTCATACCTCACAAATGGAGGAAAATAGAACATAACAAGTTACATCGAAACATAACAAGTTAAGCCAAACAAGACATACACCATAATAGTTGAGATAGCCTACAACAACACCATTCAAAGATGGGGGAATCACCCGAGTGAGCTTTGACTGATACAACCATATAAAGTGTAGCTTGACAAAAGTACACTAAGTACATATTACATACATAGAAGATAAAACTAGGCATCCTTAAAGGAGCCGAACAAAAGCCTAACAGATCTAAATTCGAACCCCTACGCATCAGCAGTCGTTGATGACGGACCAACGGATCTGAGCAGAAACATCAGTGGCAGCAGCGACAACAGCGGCATCGGAGATAGGAGATGACAGATATGTGGGCAAAACTATTATTTTAGGAAGGGAAAATACAGGGGAGGTCCAGACGGCCGGCCAAAGCCGACCGCCGAAGAAGGATTTTGCTGGATTGGTTTTGCTTTCTAGAGAGAGGTTGGATGGGCTCCTTTATTTATGTCTATAAAATGACTCAAATATGTATCATTAACATAGCTTACCCAAACCCTTAACACTAACATTAACTACAATTACATACGCCAGTAATGACGGTTAATATATAGTATGTTACTGTAACACCCCCAATTCATGGTTGCAGCGGAATTTGAACTGGGTGTTACTCGACGGCACAATAGTCACAATAATAGAAAACGAACTCCAATTGAGTCGTTTTAAAAGATTTATCATTCAAATTATATAAATATCAGAGATTACAAAATGAGGTCCCAAATGGTTCCATGTTTACAATTTACATTAAATGAGTTTTTGAATGATAATAAAATTTATAGCCCTCTTGAGTATTCGTGCCCTTCCGTGCCATCCTTGATCGTCATGAACCTGAAATACATGCTTGAGAGGTCAACACAAAGGTTGAGTGATATTCATAGAGTTTGTTTAATGTTTGAACACAATATGTTGGTAGTGTGAGCTGTAGACTCACACCAATGTTTGGAAAACAAAACAGGTAGGCTACGTTATTATACGCCCATAAAATGTATTATACACTAAGCTTATGACACCAAAACGTTAACGTGTACCAATATCGATCGGCAGATTTATCCCGGTAGGTACTTTGCTAACATACCTAAATCTCAAATATTAGTGCATTTGTTTGAACTTAGTCAATACAAATGGGATTCGTCAATCCCAATAGGCCTATTCATAATATTTGCGCTCACTATTGCTAGTGATTAAATGGTTCATAATAAGGGATCTCGGTTTAGCAAGGCTGGTACTTAGTGATAATAAAACAATCAGGCAAGCATACAATTTAAAAACATTGTGCTCGGTTAAAATAGCATGTATTCCCCTCAAGGGTTTGTAAAACATTGAAGTAATGGAAAGTGGGGCTATGAACTCACCTTAAGTAAGATAGCAAGTAATGAATGTAACGGTTGAATCGTGAAGGTTTCTACGAGCAACCTATAATTGAATGTTGTGACTTAGGATTTGAGTACTGAATATGAATAAGTGCCTATATATATATCTTGCATTTAGTCCATGATGTGGTATGATGTATATTGTAAGTCTTTGAAAGAAAAGATTCATGAATATGTATGTTCTGTATATCGTTTACTACCGTTCGGGCCGACATAATTCAGAAGTCATGTTAGTAAGCGTTCGAGGAGCCAGGACACTTTAACTCGTAAATCCACAACTCATCTCGACGGCTTACATAATGAACTCCTCACATGAGGCTCCCTACTATTGTAGTAGTTGATAAAATATATAGATATAAGTTTTGATCCGAAAAGTTACATGTCCGATACTTGAATAAACTTAGGAAAGTTTATTTGTACATGAAGATTGTTATTAGGGGTAGTTTCATAAGTCTTGTATGACCATTTTCTCTTTGTATATCTCATGGTTCCTTTTTAAGTGAAGTAGATCCAAATTGCTTGTTCAAGTTATCGTCAACTCTTTGTTTCATGTTTACGCCTAAGTAAGCTTACATGGTCATTTCGTCATGGCCTTGCCATGACCTTTGGTCATTGTTCCATGGTCTTGAGACTCAACCTTGGCTCTAGCCATGGTTGTGGTCTTGATTCTAGGTCATAAGACCCCTTTGGTCTTTATAAACCATAACCTATATATAATGACTTTGGTCTAAAAATGGGCTGTTAAGAATTTGAAGAAATTATCACTCGAAAAGCGTTTTCAGGGCTCGAGCTTCTTTGTTCCTGAACGAAAACGTCGTTCCGGAAAACTTTCGTGTTTTAACTTTTTGATGAATCGGACCAGAAGTATGACTTTCAAAAAGTCAGAATGCAAAACAGTGTGGTTTAGGCAGTTTTGCCGAAAATCTTTGGTAACTTCAAATAGGCGTAACTTTTGACTCGTATACTCGTTTTAGGTGGTTCAAATTGCTATGGTTTCCTTGTTAAGTCCTCTACTATAATATGTAATGATCCAATATCATAATTTTACCATTTTGATCAGGTCTTACCAAGAAAGTCACTAGTTTGATTGTTTTAGTAACTTATTGTAACAATCAATAACAATAACTTGTTTTGCTCACTTTTATACATCATGGACATGATAACAAGACAATATATAGCATGAATGATATGTAAATAGCATGAATATGATATTTAAGCAAGGAAGTGTATTAGAGTTTGCTTACAACTTGTGAAGAAGTCAAGAAACTAACTAGAACCAAGATCAAAACCAAGAATTACTACTTAATCTTTCAAATATTTTCCAACCATAGCCAAGCTTCCATATCAAAAACCCCATCTTATAATCCCTTGATAAACACTAATCTATCACAAAAACAAGCCTTAGTAAAAATCTTCACTAAGAACACTTGAAAATTTGATGAGTTTTTGTGGTATTTTATGGTGATTTTATGGTTGAAAGGTGTTAAGGATCATGCAAGGAACTTAAACCTTCAACTCTAATGGAATGAACTAGCTAAATCATGATCAAAATGGTAATTTATTGTTGTTTTGGGTCGTTGGTATTGAGAGAAATGGAAGGGAGTGAGTCTTGATCTTATAAGGAAATGAGGAGGTTAGTTAGGTTGACTTGTCAACACTTGGTGATCAAGTTTGGACACATGGATGGATCTTAAGGCCTCCTAGCATGAGATCATGCCACAAGTGTGAATCCCCCCTCCCCCTAGTGGCGGTTCACAAGCTTGGGGAGGAAGGTTTGGCTTTTTGATGATATTATCCAAGCTTATGTAGTTAGTTTTGACTCCGTAAAATGCAAACCGTAAGTTGTTACGTTACAAAACGTAAAACCGGGTATCGTAAAAATACGAAACTTGGAAGAATGATTAAACTTGTCAAAATACTCCATAATAAAATATAAAATGAGTGGTAGGTTCCATTGGGGTGGTAACACCCTGCTAAAACTGGAAACACGGGTCTAAAACGCGTAATACGTAAAATGTACGAATATTGCGTAAAATTGAGAAAAGTAAAATATTACTTTTCTAATAGGTTATAAATGATTTAAAATGACTTATAATGTCTAGACTGGGCTCAGTCTAGTGTCGGTTGGTATTAAATGTCTTTTAGACATCAAACCGTAAGCTTAAAAATCAAGGAATGACTTATAAAATCAAGGAATGATTTTTGGTCAAAGGAGGAGGGAAAAATATGTTGACTTTTTCTAAAAAGTTGAAAACTTAAATCGTCTTAAAAACGCGGTGCAGGTATAGGCTAAGGTTACGGCTGAGTAAAAACGCTTAAAAACTGAGAATTCCAATTTTTCACGGCCGAGGCTTATTTTGGTCATGTTTTTCTCAGTCATGATTAATTCTCAAATAAATCATGAGTGTGTCAAACATTTTTCTGATGCGGGGTCACTTAACGCGGTCGAGTTTCGTTGTGCGTAGAATTTCTGAATGACGTTTTACCCTAAAACGTGTAATTCCTTAATAACTTTCACGAAAATGAGCTTATGAAAGTTAAACTTTTAATTTGCCATGGAAATGATTTATCACTCGAGGCCAAGAAACAAAAATCAAGTTTCGGGAAAATTTCGGGAAAAATGAATAGTAAAAGTGAATAGTGAAATTTTTCCGGGAATGGTAATTAACCTGAAAATGCGAATTGTTACAGTCTCTACTACACGTTTGAGGTACTATTGGTGAGGTCTTGAGTTTTTGTTAATAAAAGTTAGTTATTATACCAAATAAAGTGTTATGTATCTATATAAAAACCGACACAATTTGCATTGCAGCATTTATAATGAAAAATATCAACAACAATAATATCCAATGCCGCTAGACAAGTTAAAAGGAGGTTAGATGTAGACAGTAATACCCATACTCAATGATATAGGACAACTTCCAGAAAAGCTACCAACAAGATTTATTTTGGAAAAATATTACAGCTAAATACTTGGTAACTACAAATAAGCCATGGTTAATGCTGTGTTAGAAATCTATTCTTGTTTTGTGGTATCAATTGATGAGATCTTTGCTTTTATCTAAACCTTGTACATACTAGTAGCACGTTTTGAGAATACATGATAAATTATTATATGTTTAAACGTCCTAAGTGAGTGACAACTGACAAGTATAAAAGTGACATGTAAGCTCCAAAATGGAACTAGACGTCTTATGTGGACGATTTGTATACTTATATAGTTTTATGTTTCGAAAGTGGAACTAGACGTCCTATGTGGATGACTCGTGTATTATTGCAGTCAAACGTTCCAAAATGAAACTTAGACATCCTACGTGGATGACTAGTGCATTTATATACCTTATGGTCCGAAACCAGACCTAGACGTCCTAAGTGGAAGACTAGTGTGCTCATACAGTTTATGATGTTCTGAATAAGGAAATAGACGTCTTACGTGGATGAATAGCGCATATAATAGCATTATGTCCTAAAATGGGGTTACACGTCCTAAGTGGACGATTAGAATACTTTTAGCATTTATGTTCTAATTACGGAACCTTGACGTCCTATTTGGACGACCGGTAAGACGTGGCACCTATTCTACCCGTACGCAAGGCAATGAAAATAATTAGAGCTCTTTGTGAGAAAAGCCATAAAGATAACTCGCTTAAAAAAGTTGGTGCGTATTCAATGAAAGGAACCTTAGTAAGCAAGTCATCAATATTGGTCATTAGTTTCTTTCACACCCATACGTAACATAAACAAATCTTAGTATGTTAAGTTAATTATTGGAATGGCCTTTGTGATTTTCTGGATGTAGGGGTCCAACCGTTATTTTTTTTATTTTTATTTTTATTTATTATTATTATTATTTTTAAAATTCTATCCCTTATGGTTTTAACTCATTACTAAAAATGATCATTCGTGGCTTTGCTACCTGTGCACTCTTGCTTTTTATTTTGCTTCGAGTTATTTACATAAAACATATATCATTTGATATGTGGATTGATACATAACCTGAAATCATAAATGGCATGTAGCAAATTTGAGTGGATTCAATTCATTATTAAGTTGATAGTTTTAGATCAACATGATAATAACAAGAAGCTTTAGAAAAGTTGTGAGTTTAAATTATTGGCTTTTGGGACCAAAGGTCTTTTTGACCAGGTTCAAGATCTGATATAGACACAAATGTCTTTTTTTGAACTTACAAATGTAATTTCACATATACCCAAGTTAATCTCTAGGGGCCTCGGTTTTTCAAATGTTTGTATCGCTATACGATGATAAGTGTTCTATTGCCATCTCAATCATATACTTCTCCAGGTTTGGTCCGATATCAACACAAGAGGTTCCTCAATCCTCATGACTATACACGCCTTTTTGGAGGGGGGAAAAAAAGGAAAAAGATTATCCATGACAAGCTGCCTTGCCTGACAACGATTAATACCAACACTGACAAGGCCTTAACACAATACCTTACGTTTATTGGCAAGTTGTAAACTTGTAATGAGATGATTTTATCAAACATGGCATTTGTACTAACATAGACAAGATAATATATCATCTTTCAACAACTTCAAACTAAAAAGAAGCGTAAAAAACCCCTTGAAAAGAGTACCTACCAGTGGTTAAATTAAAGATGCTACATAGCAAATAATCCTTCTCAATCATCCTTACACAATCCACCAGAAAAACCAGAATGAAGTTAGATATACTAACCTACTGTAAACACACTTGAAATCAAGAAAGCTGACAAACGCTTAAAAAAAAAAAAAAAAAAAAAAAAAAAAAAAAACAGCGTAGAAGCCCAAATCAACTTGACACAATCTGCAAAATATCAGTAGAATTCTCCAAGCTCCCGCCAATCACAACTCTGTTTCTATTATCTAGTTTCCGAAAAGCATATGTGCAGGATAATGAGCCTACACTAAATTCTAAAGTACAATAGATTACAATCCCCTGTGGACACCGAGGTTATTCTCGTTGGAATTCTTCGATTGAAGCAAACCCTGCACAAAAAGTTGTCCTCTTTAAGCTCATACTTGACTTTAACGATGGGATTTTTTTGGCGTAATCTTGGACATATACAACTATACAAGTAGCAATTTCTACTCAGTTTATAAATGGGTTGATCAAGTTATATATATC
This sequence comes from Artemisia argyi, assembly GCA_030686995.1. Taxonomy (NCBI): domain Eukaryota; kingdom Viridiplantae; phylum Streptophyta; class Magnoliopsida; order Asterales; family Asteraceae; genus Artemisia; species Artemisia argyi. The sequence goes on along the minus strand of CM060676.1, from coordinate 214,376,325 downwards.
ATCTCTAACAAGTAACATTAAAAACCTTAGCCTAAAAAGTGGTAGAACAGATCCAAATTCTCTGGCGTATTGCTAGAGTTTTTTAGTTTTTTTTTTTTTTTTTTTTTTTTTTTTTTTTTTTTTTTTAATATATCTGCCGTTCAAAAAAAAACAATATTACTTGTGCAAAAGACCTATGAAATCAGTAAGCTTAGATTATTATTTGAATATTCGAAATACTAATTTATACTAGAAAAAGAATCGAAGTATTTGGACAAGAAGCGTTTTGGGTCAACTCAACCCGACCTGTTCCGTTTCAACCCGTAGCAAAAATTCCCTTACGAACTGAACCTGTTTGACCCATTACCCAGCCCGCCAGACCCACCCGTTTTTGTTACCACAAAGTCTCTAACTATGGGGGTTGACAGTCAACTAACCATTTCAAGATTTCTGGAGAATGCATCTTTCATAAAGAGCCACAAGCTCTTTCTTGTTGGGATTCTTCAACTGAAGCAACTCGGCACCAAAATTATGTTTAGTGAGTTCTTGCTTCAGTTTCAAAACAGTAAACTTCGTGTAATCTTCATTACTAGTGTCTCGACTATGGTTACTGTTCTCCTCCCCTCTAAAGAAAGAACCACCATCTTCTGTTGGAACATACTGTAATGGGCTAGTAGTACTTCTGCTCCTCTTATTTCCTCTTGCTGCTCTATCTCCATCAACAGAATCAGTACCCATTTCAATGTCTTCAACTCTCACGCGTTTTCCATGTGAAGCAGTTCTGAGTTTACTATCTAAAGCAGACTCATTAAGACGGACGGTAGTCATTTGTTGTTGGAGTAAATCAAGTTTTCCTTGTGTTGCTTGTAGTTGAACCGAAAGTGCTTCTGCTCGATTGGTGGCTTCTGCCCGAGCTGCCCGTTCGGTTTCCAAAAGACTTTCGAGAACATGTACAGTAGTAGCCCTCTGTTCATTGTTTGATTTTAATAGTGTCTCGATCTCTTTCTCCCTTTCTTCAACTCTTGCCTCTAATATTGCAACTTTAGATACAGCATCAATCTCAGCAGCTTGAACTTGTACTAATTCATTGGTCAAATCATTCTTTTGCCTGTCCAGGCTTTCAATACGCCTCTCGAGCCTTGAGATTTCAGTTAACCTATCGCTTGCTACACGTTGAATCTCATTCTTCTCTTTTTGGGCAGTAACAGCTTCGGCCCTGGCAATATCAGCCATCTCGGTTGCTCTTTTAGTTTCCGTTTCAGCATTTTTACATCTTTCTTGAACTTCCGCAAACCTATTGAACTCAGATTGGTATTTCTGCTCCAAATGAACTCGTTCTTGCTCCAAAATCCTTGCTTCTTTTTCATATGATTGAGCTTTTGCATTTGCACCTTCCAACCTTTCACCCAACTCCTTGATCTCACTTTTTAAAACAGATATTTCTATATCATAACTCTTGATCTTCGACTCTGCAGCCTGAGAATCAGAAAACATAACATTAGTGAGTGAAAAACAAGTCATATACTTGACAATTCAATATCGCCACGCTTTAATTTGAAACAAGCAGTAAGTTTAGATGTGTCACCCATATATGAATGCAAAGACCTATAGGTTGCGATTTTAACCCACTCACTAATGAACAGGTCAATCTAGGTTGTGTTTATCTTAAATGGGTCATTTAGAAATTAGCTAAAAGGGAAACAAGTCGAACAAATTGAAAATTTTCCAATGCATACAACCTACCCCAAGTCGATTTAGATTATACTAAGACATTATCATAGTTTCATACTAAAAGATGACTAGTGTCAACCCAAACCCATTTAAACCCGTTACGGTGTTACCCAATCCGCTCCTCTTCCTATCTCACATAAGACCATCTTAATTTTCCACGGCAAATCACATAAGAATTTTGAACAATTTTACAAGTTTTCTCATGAGGAGCCAGTACAATGGTTAAAAAAACTCAAATGTTCAAAAACTTATACATAATTTGTGATTTGTGTAGCTTATTTAGAAAATCTCACCTTTAACTCCATGTTCAGAGTAGTTACACGCTGCTCAGCCTGTTCAATCTTCGTCGCCTTATCTTTTATTTCAGCTTCCTGCAGTTTAAAATACAAGTAAATAAAAACCACGTCTAAACATTTTAAATATGATCAAAAAATATGAAAAGCAAATGTGTCACCTTGTCAGCCAATGTGCCTTGAAATTCTGCTCGCAGAGCATGCTCACGATGCTGAGTTTGTTTACTTGCGCGATCTTGAACAGCAGCTGCCTTTTCAAGAGCACTTTTTGCTTCTTTAACAGCAACATCATACTTACGTTTCCACTCATCAGCTTCCTCTTGAGCAGATAAAGTTTGTTCACGTGCAGCAGCTAATCTTGCTTCAGCTGCACTGCTTCTAGCCTTAAGATTTGCTACTTCTGAAGAAGCTTGTTCTTCACCAGCTTTCTGTTTAGATAATGCCACCTCATATTTCCTTTTCCATTCCAGGGATTCATGTTTAGCAGCTTCTAAAGTTTTTGATAAATTGGAGTATCTTTCATCTAACGAGCTGGAGTTCCTTTTAAGATCGGCTATTCGGGTCCCATATTCCTCTGCTAACTTATTTTTGTCGTTAATGGCATCCTCATAGCGTCTTAAGTAATCGGATTTGTACTTTTCACTAGCTTCTAATTGTTTGGTAAGTAATCCCATTTTATCTTCAATTGAGCGGCATTTCAACCGGAGAGAACTTTTCTCTGACGATATATTATCTATCTGCTTCTTAACAAAGTCGACAACTGGACCTTCCAAGCTTAAGAGTCAAAAAGATAAAAGAATGTCAAAATCTGGAGACGTGGGTAAAGCAAATTAAAAATTACAAAACTCAAACCTTTGCCGCAAAAATGAAGCTAGCTTCTGCCACTTTTCTGGACCATATGCAGTTGCTTCGTAGCTGCTCAATAGCTGATCAAGAACCTATATGAAAAGAACCAGATAACTATGTACCATTAAGACCAATTATTTTCTTAAAAACATGTCCTGCTTTAAACAGAAATGCATGGTTCAATCTTCCAAAAGATATTCAATGCAGGTGTGGAAGAATGCTAGACTTAGCATAGAGTGCAGACTACAATGAATTTTACTAGTAAAAGTAATTGTAACGTTTATTTCATCCCAATGTATATAATCTTTCTGATCATAATTTGTCATATTTGTTGTGTACGTATAACCAATAATCTGAATAAATTTGATCGTTTCTTAAACCACAATTTCACAACCTTAGTTTGAAATGATATTACAAAATCCAATGAAAATTAAGGCCATTCTCAGAACTCGTAATAAAAAAGATTTTTGAAAATTCAACATGGAGCCAACAGGGCAATGCTTCCATACATAAAAGACAATATGGCAATTACCTTCAGAATATCATCAAACTTTGCACCAGGAGCTTGACAAGCTGTTCTTAGTTCTTTCTCCATCTTTTGTATAGCATTTGTATTTTGCATGTAAGCCTTCATAAAAGCCTCCCTTTTATAATCCTGCATGAATAGTTTTATAATATGTTTCAGTACAACTGAAAAGCTTCAAAGATGCATTTCGTTATAAATGGTACTCTTTTAAGTTTTAACCAACCACTGAAAACAATCAATCATCCTATAGGCTATAAGCTGCAACACTTGACTGATGATCAAACAATAGAAAATCCAATTACAAACTCCTTATATTAGTTTTTTATGACATAAGGGTGCATTCATAATGCAATAAATTTCATACATCTACATGGGACATCATCTACTAGATTGCTTCTCTAAACATCACAGAGGTCAACTTTAGATATTCGGAACTTCAGTAATTAGTATGCTTATGAATTTAAGGCGACCAATAAATCCTTATTGACCAAAAGGGCTTGTGTCCCAATGGTACCCCATGTGTGAGAATGCTCCCCAACCCAATCGTTGTGGGTTTGAGTCTTGCTCAGGACATGTGAAATTGATTTGTTGTATATATACTGTGAGATAATTAGTTACCGTTCAAAAAAATAATAATAATAAATCCTTGTTGTTACATCAATACTTGAAGATCTAATATAGGAGGTATTATCAGATATTTATTATTCCATACAACTTCACACCTCCTAAAATGACAGCATTGTATCATATAGTTGATGTGAATGCAATAAAAATATCATATCTTACTAAGTTAACAAGGATCTAGGCATAAAAGCTACCTCTAGTTCCTTTCTCAAAAAAGTATGAAGACGCTTTTCACATCTTTGCCTAACAGAACCAGCTCCTACAGCCATTGAATTAAAAGCAGCCAGCGCCTTCTGAACAGCCTCTTCATGCGCTTCTCGTATTGTAGCCTGCAAGCATGTGACAGGTGAATTATTATACCATGTGATCGCTGGGTAGAAAAATAGACAAAATAATAAAAATAAATAAATAAATAAATAACAAAGAACTTACTTCTTCAGGGGGCTTTGTACTGTCGAAAGAAGACTTGTAAACTTCAGAAGCATATTCCAACGCTCTCTGGCACTCTGTTTCTTCAACACTCTGCAAGATAAGAATAGTTGAGCAATTGATCCCTTAAATGAGAGAATAAAAAAAGCAAACCTTTACAGGGAAACTACGTGAGCACTCAGATTAACAGCAACAATAAGATAATGTCATGTGGACAACCATATTACTTAGAAAACTAACCTGCCACGCAGAAGTAATAGTAGGCACGGCACCATTATTAAGAGCATCCAGAAAGGACTGAGTGATGCCAGCAAAAATGGGTCCAGTCATAACTGTGGCTCCTACCTGCTTGGGCCTAGTCCTCTCAAATACAAACCTTGTTAATGCATCAAGTCCTGCTTTGAACTCTGGCCTCAATTGATCCACCTAAATGTCACAATAAGATTTGTAAAGCCGAGGCAAAAATAATAATAATAATAATAATAATAATAAATAATCAGAAAATCATCATATTATAATATTTATTACTTACTGATATTTGGTCTAGCCGTTGGAGCTCATTCTCATTGCTCAAAGGTCGCACAAGAGTGAAGCAATCTCTGTCTGGAAAAAGCCCTCGGATGGATTCTCGAATCTATCAATTATCAATTATCAATCATCAGTACATCAAGAATCTATTTATATATATGCAGAAAAAAGAACATTTACAATCTAAAGCCCGGCTACTTGAGCCTAGTGGTAGTAGTAGTGACTAGAGATTGAGCTGAAGTGATAAAAACCTCATTCTTGGCAGAGACATCTCTTCCACCACCTTGTACTGGCCTCAAAGCAAGCTCTAGATAGTCACGGGGAGTTATTTTCCTATTATCCTCCACCAAATCCAGATAGAAGTCCTGCAATATAAATTGTGTTCTTAAGGAAAAAAACAATACTAGTAGTGGCTGTTGATGTTACATGACTAACACCAGCAGCTTAATTTAAAACTGATAATTTAATACTGAAGAATCAAAAGCAGATAATACAGTTTGGATATGCTTCAGCTGTTTAGAGTTGTAAAGATCATTATTTGTAGTTATCAGTTGTTTGAGTGTTCGGAAAATTCTGACTAGATAAGAAAGTTATAATAAATTATCAAAACAGGTATTCTCAAATTTAAATATGACTATTGTTTCAGCTACAGTACTGTTCTTTTAATATTTTAAGCCAAATAATTTCTTATAGAAAAGTTTGTGGCTTATACTTTCAGTAATTACAATTTACACATTAATGACAATGAAATTCTGGATTAAAAAGATGGGTAAGTGCTGCTAGCCTACTATTATTTCTTTAACCAAAAAAATTTACTGTCGCAAGTAAGGAATTGATTATTTGACCCCCAAAAATATTAAAGATAACTATTATCAAGATCACTGTGCACAAATGCTAAGAACTATCTATCGGGATCTCATGTATCAGCAATCAGTTTTCAAATACGCATCCGAAAACTCTAAATAAGAAAAAGGAAGCAGAAAGTACGTACCCTTAGAAGCCAGACAAAGATTGGGGAGAACTGTCCAAGCTCAGAAGCTGTGGTCTTCCCCCCAGAGGCTCTGACACGAATATGCTTTGTCATTTCAGTTACAAGAGAGAGGCGATCAATTGCAGCCTCATCTATACCGCCCATCTGATAGAATAAAGACTTGAACGTTGAGATAAAGTGACACCTATGCATAGAATGATAAGATGAGACAACAAAAATCTTACCTGATTGTATATGAACATGCTTGACAAAAGTACAGCTAGAGAAAAGATCTGTGTGCTGTATGTTCCCTGTAAAATTAAACAGTTGAAATAATAAACTTACAGAAGAAGATCAGCCAAATTAACAGAAAATATTTGAAATAGATGTTTGGAAGTCAAGCTAACCGTTTGATCATAAGCATCAATTCCTTCACTATCTATGAGTAAAAGATTGTACTCTGTTCCATCAAGAGCAGTTCTTCTTAAAGGGGTACTCCACAGCCAAAGCCCTTTTGTGCATGGGCGATGGGTTGATGCCACCTGAAATCCACTACTCCTTCCGAGAAGCTACAAAAATAAGAAACAAACCATTACAATCATAGCCAAAAACTTGATCGTGCGACTTACCATAAAGGCAAACAGTACATGGCCATGTCATTGTTCCATATAACATGCATTGGAATTGCATACCATAGCAATGCCTAACATAGCTAATGAACATGAGAAAACGTCGATGTCTCTCATAATAAGTGGAAAGCCAATATTAGTAGATTAAATCACATAAACGATCGAGAATATGGCATTCCACCTAATTGCCTTCATGTTGGTAGAACATCCTCGTATTAATGTAACATACACTCAACCTTACTCTTGATTCTTATATTATATTGTCTAGATTTATGTGTACAGTTTTTTTTTAGCCTGAAACTTATCCACATGGACTTTCAAGTTTTAATGGTATTTAGTAGTATCATAAAGAAAAGAAAAAAAAAATGTTCCTCTGACTAATCCAGAAATTGTGTCATGCGCTAGCAGAATGCCTATGGTTTTTGTTATACTTATCTCTGATACATAGCTTAGAGTATAACAAGTTACAGAAATTTTAAATTATACTCCAATGTGAGTAGCTCGAATACTATGTTTAACCTAACACAACCATGGCAGCTGCATCTTAAAATCTACCTTACAATTAATATAACATGTTTCAAGCACACTAATCTCTTACAACATGTGCTTTCACATCATATACTACAAGAAGTTAAATTTGAGATTGCTCCTAAGCAACCCTGAACCAAAACCAGACTCTATAGACTCTCATAACATAAGTCACTGTTTGAGCATCAAAAGATACAGTTACCACTTACCAGTATTATCCTATTCTGTCAACGATTCAGAGCTCATAGTTGTCAGATATTATACTTTTCTAATTGACTTTCATGTTCATTTACAGCCCTAACTTAAACAAAGAGTTTCCCTAAACTGTACTACAAGTTCTCAATTCTTACTAAAACCCTAACTTAAAGCCATTAGACCCTAACTACAAAATAGCGACACATCAAATACTCCACATTCTCTATAGCATCACAATTCAAACTAGGGCTGCTCAAACCAAAATGAATCAAACAGATGGAACTCCACATTCTCCATAACATTACAATTCAAAGTCCTCTCTAAACGAACCGAAAAGCGCTAAGTGAAAAGTTTGTTTAGTTAAGTAAACAAAGTAACAAACATGAATAAAACTCTTGTTCGCAAACATTTGGTAATCCTCAAATGTTTATGTTTCAATACTGTTTGCAGAACTGGTTGTAGCAGTTAGCTGTTTGTTTCATAAAAGCGTTTGGTAACATAATTGTTGCTATAATATGAAGTGTAAAATCATGTAAAGCTAAACTCTTCTGTTATTAGCCTTTCCAAAAGTTAGACGCTAACCACTCGTAAATGCTCCAAAAAAGCTCGTTCATTCGCTCATAAATGCTAAGCAGGCATTAACATGAATGAGAAGTATCACGTTCATTCAGTTGTAACCACCGAAAACACAAACAATCCCTAAGTAAGGCAATAGTGATTCTACAGTCCACCTAACGCCCTAATCACCTTCCAACTTCTCAACTCTTACTAAAACCCTAATTGGATGTGTTCTGTGAACTTTTTTGCTGTTGCGAGTTATTATTTAGGGATTTTTTTTTATTTTTTTTATTAGCGTGTCGAATACAATCGTTTCCAAAAATTAGACGCCAAAGTCCAAACGCTCCAAAAAACTCATACACCCTCTCATAAACACTAAACAAACACAAACAAGCCCTAATTCAACGCAATAATGATTCTACACTCCACCTAACACCCTAACCATAATACAAGCCCTAATTTCATCATCACCACATAATAAACCAATATCACACATCAAAAACTTAAATAAAACATAAACAGGCCCTAATTAAAGTCCAATTACAACAACTACCTGATTCAATATGTAGCTTTTTCCTTGACGAGCACGGCCACAAACATAAACATAAGTGTCGCTATGAGTTATTAGTTGAGGAATATTTTTTATTTATGTTTCGAATACAATCGTTTCCAAAATGTTAGACGCTAAACGCTCCAATCCGCTCATAAACGCTAAACAAACACAAACAAGCCCTAATTCAACGCAACAACAATTCTACACTCCACCTAACACCCTAACCATAATACAAGCCCTAATTTCATCATCACCACATAATCAACCAAAACGATTCTACAAGTCCTAATTAACGCAATAACGATTCAACAGTCCACCTAAAGCCCTAATCATACTACAAGCCCTAATTATACATTATTCGTTTGTAATAAATTATTTATACCTTAACAATTCATACCTAACTTGTTTAGCTTCTTCATGAACGAACACAAACACGCTTATTATACATTCCGTTAAACCTAAACAAACACAAACAAGCCCTAATTGCCGCAAAAACAATTCTACAGTCCACCTAAACCCCTAACCATACTACAAGCCCTAATTCAACGCAATAGCGATTTTACACTCTCACCTAACACCCTAACCATAATACCTTAACAATTCATACTAATTTGTTTAGATTCTTCATGAACGAACACGAACACGCTTATTATACATTCCGTTAAACCTAAACAAACATAAACAAGCCCTAATTGCGGCAAAAACAATTATACGGTCCACCTAACACCCTAACCACACTACAAGCCCTAATTCGAAGCCACTAAACCCTAATTTCAACATCACAACACAATCAACCAAAATCACACATAACAAGCCCTAATTAAAGTCCAATTACAAAAACTACCTGATTCAATATATAGCTTTTGCCTTGACGAGCACGGCCGCAAACAGAAACAACGCCAATAGGCTCCTTAACAAGCTGCAAAACCGAAACAGCTTCTGGATCCATCTGGAACTTGCCTCGTTCATCGCAGTAAACTAAACGAATAGGCCTCGCTGGACCGGATGTTACTGACGGAGAAAAAAGAGGCGTTGACGGAGTTGACGGAGTAGACGGAGATGCGGATGACGTGGAGGCTGGTGACTGTGGTGATGCGTCGCTTGTGGTTCCTCTGCTCCAGAATCGCCTCATTGTTGTTTGGATCGTGGCGGTTAGTTAGGGTTTGTTATTGTGTGTGTTTAAAATGTGCGTTTTTGTGAGTTTTGGATGATGGTGGGAGAGAAAAAGAGGTTGTGTTATGAGTGTTTTTAATGGTTTGTGAGGGATATGCTTATTTTGTAAGCGAATTTGTAAGTAGTATCGAGTGTTTTGTTTTTGGTTCGGCTGAGACCCGGTGCTTGTGTCGACCGTTGGCATGGCTCGAACCAACCTACAAGAGTGGTATTCTTTTAAGAGGATATACGGTGATACTCTAGCCGTTCACCATTATTGTTAAGTCAACATGATTTCTAGTAGGGGTGAGCAAAACCGAGTCAAAACCGGACCGACCCGAGAAACCCGACAAAACCGAGCCGACTGAAACCAAACAGAGAAAACTCGGTTCTATTTCGGTTCGGGTCGGTTCGAGCAAAAACCGACCTAAACCGAAACCGCGAAAAACCGAGTAATTTCGGTTCGAGTTTTTCCAAAGTTTCGGTTCTCGAGTTTGTCAGGTCGGGTCGGTTTTGACCCAATGCTCACCCCTACTGTCTAGCATAAAGAAAGGAAAAAACACACACATAAACATCGCCATCGTGTTCAACTTTATCACCCAAATTATGCTAATTTTGCTTGACGTTACTAAGGGTTGTAATGGTGACTTAGACCATGACCTCCATCCATCTCGAGCCTCTTTTCTGCGTTGTAAATGCTCTAAGTTTGGTTAAAACATTTGTAAGCTACTTAATATCGTCTCAAGAGTGACATATTGGTAAATGTCGCCTAAATTTTAACACATTATCTATTGGTTACCTTGTGTTTGGATCAACTTACCCAATAGGGTGAAGATGATCAATGTAGTCAGATATCACTTACAATCGTATAATCCTTTTTCTAAGGAAACTATTTGAACCTAATGTTAAGGTTACACAAATATAGAGATTAGTGGTTACACGACCAATTAAACATGGTCATTAAGTTGAAGGTATAATTGTCCTTAAATATGTCAAAGTCGTTACAATTTAATATAACTGGAGTTCAACGTGTGATACTCAGCTTGCCCCCTAAAAGGGTTGCTCACCAAGGAGTTCACTTTTTGAAGAGATGAACCCTCTGATGAGATCCTTCATCCTCCTACTCAATGAAGAGTATGAAACTGAACATGATACCGTTCAAAGCTTTATTCACTAATACTCTGTTCTCGAGATTGTTATTTGAATGAAAAGGAATGTAAAGAAAGAAATGAAAATAAAGGTGCGGGGAAGTAAAGCTAACTATTGTGTTCTTCATTGATAAAAAAAATAATAAAAAATAAAAAAATAGGTGAAATATTACAAAGGTATCACAACGGTCCCACAACATTTATTAAGGGGCATGTTGACCACACCCTCCTCTATATTTTAGCCAAACCCTCCCTAAATGGGAGGGCGTACCTTTTGGTTTTTTTTTTTTTTTTTTTTTTTTTTGTCTTGTAGTTGTAATTGTTGTTTTTGTTTTGTTTTTTTAAGTTTGTAATATTTTTTGTTTTGTATATTTTTTTTTAATGTTTGTAATGTTTTTGTAATGTTTGTAATGTTTTTGTGTTGTGTATACTTAATTAATAATTGCCTATATGACGTTATAAAAAAATATGACGTTATAAAAAAAGATGACGTTGACTCATTTGCATTGATAAACTAATGTTTGTAATGTTTTTGTGTTGTGTATACTTAATTAATAATTGCATATATGACGTTATAAAAAAAGATGACGTTGACTCATTTGCATTTATAAACTACTACAAGATCAGTGTTTACACCTAAACTTAAATTATTTAAAAACAACAACTATTATTATAAAATTAAACGTCAACGTTAACATATTCTTTAAAAACAACAATATCTACGACATATGAAGATTATTCATTTCGGTTAAAAGATCATGGAGCCTTGCACCCGACTGACAAGCGTGATCCTCAGGATTCCTTGCCAATTCTAACTCCATCTCCAACATCTTTATTCTTGCCTTCAACAACTTATTCTCATTATCTTTAGCAGCGCAGTTTGAGCACTGCGTTGAAGAAGAGGCTGTTGAAGAAGAGACTTGATTAAAATACTCTTCTTCAAATTCATCTTTCCACTTGAAGTATCGACACCCATAGTCTTTTGTACCTGGGTGTTACATGTTAAGAAAATAATAAGAAATGTATTTTTAACAAACAAATTATTTACATAACTAAGCAAACGTATGATTATTTACCACTGAAAGAGGACATGCATAAAACAGTCGCCCATCTTGCCAGGATTTCCGTTCTATAATAAATCATCTATCACATCGACACCAGAAAGGATTTCTTCGGCCCACATGACAAAAGAATTTGCATAATCAATCAATAATGTTATTTACTAATTTAAATAAATATTTAATCATTTACTATATAATACAAACAGTTATTTACAACATAAATCAATAATTATTTACAATGTTTTGTCGGTAAAATTATTCACAACATAAATCAATAATTATTTACAATGTTTTGTCGATATAATTATTTACAACATAAATCAATAATTATTTACAATGTTTTGTCGGTATAATTATTTACAACATAAATCAATAATTATTTACAATGTTTTGTATGTATAATATTTACTGCATTAGTCGATATGTATAATTGGCTCTCGGAAAAACCTTCATTGTGGGTGGTTACGCGGAAGTGGAAAAGTTGGGTCTAGCGTCGGTAAAATGTAGTGAGCACATGAGCTCTCCCCCACACGGGCAATCACAAGGGGGTCGATTCCTTGTGTGTTGTTTGGCCCGGAAAAAAGCGGAAAACATGTGTTCCAACCACGCTCAGATATAAATACAATTGGTCGGTTTATCATTGAAGCGATAACCAGACCCGTCATTGGCATCACCATCAAGTGACCGTCAGGTGCACCTCCATTGAACCAGTCTATTGTATGCCAAAGAAAGCCAAAGTCTTGTTGCCCCCACATATTTATGTAAGTTTGCCTATGATAATCTAACTCTTGCAACAACATATGTCTCGCTTCGGCCCACCTATTTTCGTTTTGAAAAATAATGTGAGCAACGCACCGAAACCCGCAATTCACATCACCCCTGACATTACGTATACTTATTACGTATGGACGGTAACTCCATGGAATTGCCTCAATAAAACCATTGCTCACAGTATCTCCAACATATAATTTGTGGCGTAGACTATCACCCGTGTAAGAACTATGTCTTGGAGGCTCTTGCCGCAAGTTCGGGACTTTTGTAGATCTTGAATTTGTACTTCTTCGGTGATCTACGATTGGTACTTCATTCAAGTCCGGAACTTTTGTAGCCTTGGACTTTTTGTCCTTTGCGCTCGGACGTCCACGGGTATTTTCCTGAACAACAGGTTGACGTGTGTCCACAGATTCAGGTTGGTATATCCCTCTTAACTTGTGCAACATATTCTTCTTGACAAACGACGTCGCTTTGCCAAAACACTCTTGAATTGTCGCACGTCATTTTCAAACTCTCTTGTATCATCATCATCATCATCAAGCACAAGATTACTGACAACGGGCCAAGGTACAGACAGGGTTCTCCAAAATATATCAAGGCTTTCCGATGGAATGGGCACACCTGCATTTATTAAAAGTGACTTATGTAAAACCATTTCGTGAAAGCATTCCGTGAAAGCATTCATTAAAATTGACTTTAATATACTTACCATTAATTCGATACCACATCATTTGACAAAAGCACGGTAGTCCAAAAATTGATCGCAACTGATGGCTACAATCTTCTGCGACGAACTTCGTTTGATGGAGTTCTTTGTGCATGAGTGTAAAAGCATATTTGGAAATGTTATACCACAACTCTGAATATATTGGTATATCACATTTATTTATTTTCTCATTTATGCTTCTATTAAAACTCTCTTGTATCGCGCTCTTTTGAGAACTAAGAATATTATCAATCGAAATCAACAACGTGTTTAAGTTGGACAGTGTGCCGCCCAAATATAATTTCAATAACGCGTGCTGAGCCTCTACTCTACACGTTGTTGTCTGGCCGTAGCTGCGATATTCATCGGTAACACACGAGACAAACATGTTCACGTAATCTCGCAGCCAGTTATCCAGATACCGAGCAATATCTGAAAAAACGATGAATTAATACAAGGTCAATCGGGTGCATATTTGTTAAATAATAAAAACATTGAATTAATAATTAAGTACCCGGTTTGTTGACCAATTTTTGTTGTAGGCGTCGATAATGTTGCTCGAATAATTCGCATGTTTGAGCTTTAACCATCCAATCCCATGTGTGTTTGATGGACTCGTACTCCTCTAACGACCTACATTTACCTCTGCAATGCTGAAGTATATTTTGGGAAATATGCCATCAATATAGTACTTTGTGAGCATGCGGGAATTCTGCTCTGCATGCCCCAACCAAGGCTAAATCCCTGTCGGTGACGATAACACGTGGATAGTATCTTTTGTCTATCACCATTTTTATACGTTGCAATACCCATTCAAAATTAGGCCCTTTTTCACTGTTTAAAAAACTAAACGCCATCGAAAATGTTTTATTTGTTGATGTTACTCCGACAATTTCCAAAAATGGCAATTTAAACAGCGTGGTATTATACGTGGAGTCTATTAGCATGATTTCAGGGAACGTACACCATAAAGCGTACGACATAGGGTGAACAAAAAATAGTTCCTCAAGCTCATTATTAGGACTTACCCTATCGTAATATGTGTACCCTGATTGCTGCATGTGTGAGTAAAGGACTTGAATTGGAGTTAGATTACCCATTTTGGCTCTCCGGATCTTAACTTGTGCGTTATATATAGTTCTAACACTAGACACGTTATCCGGATTACGACCCTGTATTGTCGAGAGTATTTTACGTGGTTTTACGGTATACTCTGTCAATTCTTTAACCAACTCGAACTCATCATCATTTAAGCGCATTGCATATGGCACACCATGCAGCGACTCTAACATAGGATGATTATGACTATCATCATTCACTTTCAAAATCCAACATGATCTTCTTTTAAGATATTTCCCCACCAATTTGAATGGGCAATCGGTTTTAGAGGTACTGGTATTCCGTTTTCCAGTACCTTTGGGTGAATAAATCCCACCCTTTGTACACCCATAATTGATTTCGTTCATAATACCGTTTTCTGATTTAGTTCTTCTTTTAAGAATCACAAAACCGAGTTCCCGAGCTATGTTTTGCACCCAATCCGTTAATTGCTCGTGAGAACCGAACCCCTGAAAAAACATTACGAATTTACCTTTTTTTTTAATACTAACAATTTTTTTTACAAAACTACTACAATACTTTTATTGTAATTAATACCTTTACAAATGCGTATGGTGAATAAAAAAAAAATTACAAATATTTTTTTTAACAAATTTTACAAATAACTTTTTTTTTTAACAAATTTTACAAATAACTTTTTTTTAACAAATACTTTTTTTTTACATAAATAATACTTTTTTTTACAAATAACTTTTTTTTTACAATACTTTTATAAACAATACCTTTTTTTACAAATAACTTTTTTTTTTACAATATATTTTTTTTATATACAAGTTATAAAAAAACTTTTTATTGCAAAACTTTTTTTTTATATACAAATTAAAAAAAAAACTTTTTATTACAAAACTTTTTTATATATACAAGTTAAAAAAAACTTTTTATTACAAAACTTTTTTTTATATACAAGATAAAAAAAAAAAAAAAAAAAACACTTTTTATTACAAAACTTTTTTTTATATAAAAGTTAAAAAAAATTGTTACAAAACTTTTTTTTTATATAAGTTAAAAAAAAAACACTTTTTATTACAAAGAAAAGATAAAACCACCCGGCAAGGATTTATCCATTTGTTTGAAACTTTCGTATAAATAAAAAAAAAAAAAAAAAAGAAAAAAGAAAAAAGAAAAGATAAAACCACTCGGCCCATAGTTTTGTTTGTTGACCACCCAATGTGATAAATTGTCTCTTCACATCTCTCTCTACCATATTCTCCTCACAAAAACACTCTTTCTCTCTGACACTCTTTCTCTCTCACTAAACAATTTAGATCTAAAGTTTGTTAGATCTGTGATGGTTTTAGTGATGGTTTAAAGGTGGGTAAGTGTTGGTGATGTTTGATAATGGTGATGTTTATGTGATCTATTTTTTTTTAGATCTAAAACATCTCGATGGTGTTTCAGTGATGTTTCTGTGATGGTTTATGGTGATGTTTTTGTGTAGTTATGGTGGGTAAGTGATTATACGTGATGATAAAAAATTTAGATCTATAAAAAGTTTATGTGATGATCTGTGATGGTTTTAGTGATGGTTTGAAGGTGGGTAAGTGTTGGTGATGTTTGATAATGATGATGTTTATGTGATCTATTTTTTTTTAGATCTAAAACATCTCGATGGTGTTTCAGTGATGTTTCTGTGATGGTTTATTGTGATGTTTTTGTGTAGTTATGGTGGGTAAGTGATTATACGTGATGATAAAAATTTTAGATCTATAAAAAGTTTATGTGATTATGTGATAAACAGTTTAGATCTATAAAAAGTTTATGTGATTATGTGATAAAAAGTTTAAAACTATAAAAAGTTTATGTGATTATGTGATAAAAAGTTTAGATCTATATATATAAAAAAAAATGTACTTTTTTGACTGTTTGGTGATTGGTGATTGGTAATTATGTGATGAAATTGTTTCTGTGATGTTCGTTTTGTTAGATACGTGACTTTTAAGCAGTTTGTGATGAAACTGCTTGTTTAAGCAGTTTCTGATGATATTTGTTAAGCAGATTGTTGTTTTCAGCATATTTGAAACTTGTTTTTTTTTAGAAAAAACCAAGATACGGCGATGATGATTTAAAAAAAATAAAAGCTTTATTTTGGCATGGCATTTCCAAATGTATGGCAATAAATTTAATTTGCAACATTTGATGTTGCAGCCAATATGATAAAATGTATTATGAGCCTTACCTCTTGTGTGTTAAATGGTGAATTCGACATTTTCACTTGCGGCTTTCTTGTGTTTCACTTGTTGTGATACTGCTTCTTTGAGAGTTGCTTTGTGGTTAGTAACTTGAGAGTTGCTTTGTTGTTTGTGATTCAGACTTGCTTTGTGGTTGCTTCGTTGTTGTTTTGTGATTCAGACTTGTGGTTAGTTACTTGTGATGGTGCCTTGCTTTGTGGTTAGCAACTTGAGAGTTGCTTTGTTGTTTGTGATTCAGACTTGCTT
The DNA here is from genome assembly GCA_030686995.1 of Artemisia argyi. Lineage (NCBI taxonomy): Eukaryota > Viridiplantae > Streptophyta > Magnoliopsida > Asterales > Asteraceae > Artemisia > Artemisia argyi. Next base: position 214,359,541 of record CM060676.1, on the reverse strand, counting down.
TGTGGTTGCTTCGTTATTGTTTGTGATTCACACTTGTGGTTAGTAACTTGTGATGGTGCCTATGTTTATAGTCCAGGATTGAATCCTGGGAATCCTTACTATTTGGCTTGTGATGTACCTTGAGAATCCTGCAGTTTGTGGGAATCCTTACTATTTGGCTTGTGATGTAACTTATGAGAACTTGCAGTTTGGCATGTGAGAACTTATGAGAACGTGAGAATCCTGCAGTTTGGCTGTGTAACTTGTAAATTTTGTCGGGTTTAGGCAATGATGATTGGTTTACAAAAACGAATCTGAGCCGATTTTAAAATCCGATACCGAAATAAGTTTCGGGTTTAGGCAATGATGATTGGTTTACAAAAAACGAATGGATGGCAAAGTTTTATCACTTTGCAACTTTCAAATCTGAGCCGATTTTAAAATCTGATACCAAAATAAGTTTGTAAACAAAACAAAACTTTTTATTACACACAAATAAAAACTGTCTTGAAAAAGATTTGTCAAAAAAAAAACCTATTACACTTTCAAAACAAAAGAAAAAGATTTGTAAAAAAAAGAGAGAGAGAGAGGGGTACAAAGTGTAAATACAAGAAGTTTGATATTGGTTGGGAGTTGAGACTATCAAAATGATAGGGAGTTGAGACAACAACAAGACAAAAAAAAAAAAAAAAAATTGACACTGACACAATCATAGGGAGGGTTTGGGTTTAGGGCACTAGACCCCCGTGGGGTTAACACGACCCTTTATTAATTATTACTCACAACATTCTCTTTCCTTCACTTCTATCTCAAATATTGGATGAAACATTTGAGACCAAAACCCTACAAAGCACCCATCACTTTAGTTCATCTCTCTTACTTTCCCTTTTCCCAAAACCTCTTGAGGAAAAAAAAAAAAAAAAAAAAAAAAGTTTACTTCTTTCTTCTCATTCCACCCATTTTCAATCATCACCACCACGTCATGTTACTCTACGCTAACGTACAAAAGATTGAAAGTGTTGTCGGTCTATAACAATATTAGAAAGTGTATGGCTCAATTATACAAACAACAATGTCTGAATACATCATCTGTTACATCAGTCTCTTTCTTCTTTCATATAAGCCTTGACCCGTCCGGTTTTACAAAACCGGGTCGACCCGGGTCATGAGAAACCCGCCGGTTTAATCCGGTTCTGAAACAGCCAAAAACTCGTTTACCTCCGGCCCGGTCTCCCAACCTGTTCCCGGTTCAACTGGTTGAATCGGCCGGGTCGACCTGGGTTTTAAAACATTGGTAAATAGTAAACTCATGAATTTCACTATACCACTACCAGAGTCAGGGCGGTTCAGTGACCTGATGTGTGTACATTCCGTTCCTCCAAACTCATTACCAGGTGTGACCTGAAACCCTCAATTGCACTAAACTTCCAACAATATCATGGTGTAAACCTAGTTGGGTGAACATTTGAGATGATTCAAAAATGGTTCGGAAAACAATTTCTAAAACAATGGTTAATTGAAATGTTTCATGAATACTTAGAGATCATAATATGTTGTCTCACTTGATGAATCATGTGCAAATACGAAACCCGAATCATGTCCCTATTGCAAGGTGATGTTGGGAACCTCCATACATTTTTTCTTTTTGAATCTTGTGTCTATAGGCGAATCATAGAAGAGAAAATAAAAGAACATTAGAAATACAATGATATGTCTTTTTTAAAAATTATGCATGCCTATTTTTCATACTAACTCATAGCCAAATGCATAAGTGTTTTTTCTTTCATCATCAACCATATACTTTTTACTTTGTAGTTAAAAAGGTAATTGGTGCTCTCGTGACTCTACTCCACCTGTGTTATAATCAATATGAAAAGTTAAATCGCGCAAACACCATAACTAAAATGACAAGCAGACAATATTTGAACCATGACTTTGCTTTACAATACACGTTGTTCGCCATTTGGCTACCATTACCGAGACAATGTTGACAATCATACACATAGTTTGTGATAAAGGTTATTAACAAATGACATTGGCTGCAACAAATAAAGATTTTTGTTTGGCTGAACATCTTAAAATATGTGTTTGGTTGATGAGCTTATAAGTTTATATGTGACTAGCAATGCCATTTATTTCTTATGTTTAATTAAACTCTTGACTCAACTAGTATTTGTTAACATGTATTGTGATAAGATGATAAGATCACAAGTTGTCATTAGTGAGTAGGAGATTAGCTCCTTAGGCCTCGTAAAATAATACATAGTAAAATACAGTTAGATTCTGTCATATTTTTTATGCAAGGGCTGTTCGAGCTCTAATTCCTCTAGCTTAGCCGACAGTTCTTAGATCAATATGTGATGTCATGTGCTTACCTGATTCAAATAGATTAAAGGGTAAAAACGTCAACATATAATTGTCACAATCTATCTTTTCTAGTATTAGTATTTGTGTTATTTTTAGTAGTTATGTTTTACAATTTGTTTCTTTAGATAGGTTGTTACGATGAATTAATAGGAAAAGAGAAGTTTCTCTTGAAGTCCCGATTAAGCATTTTTATGAAAGTTTATCGAAATTCTTTTGTTATTTGTTCTTGCGTGATTTCTTGCATTTACGACGGTCCCGCCATCAATTTTATTTTGGATGTCGGGGGTCTGAAAAATATAGATGTAGGAAAGTTATTTATGTCGATCACGGAAGCAAACAATCCATTTATGGTTATTGGTTATTGGTTATTGGTTAAAGGCAACCGAAAGCGACGTGATGTTAAATATCAAACACATGATGATGAGATCCAAAACTCCAAAACCAGATCTTTACGTAAAGTGTCACTACTACTTCACTACTTATTTTATAACAACACTTTGACTCAATCAAGTCATTCCACTTCACTTCATTTTCTCACATTAATTTAATCATCACCACCACCAAAACCAAACAAATAACAAAAAAAAAAAAAAATGCTAACATTAACACAACACACTTTCGCACCCGCCACATCCCCGCCGGTTCTCCGTCGTGTCACCACCGTCAACTCTCACCCCACCGTCGTCCTCCGCCGTCATACTTCCGGCAACTTCTTTAACCCTCTCAGGTTCATCCTTTTACACATTTTACACTCACACGTGTGAAATTCAGTTAATATCGATCAGTCGATCAATTTAACACGTGTTCAATTGTTTAGTTAACAACACGTGTTAATTTTAGTTTATTTCACACTTGTGTCTTATTTGATTTCAGCTTATATTTCATTAGCCCAAATTTTCTGGCTTATTTTAAGATCGACTCTATAATAAGGTTATTGTGATATGTAGTAAACTTATCTATACTACTATGTAATGAATTTGGGGCTATTCTATAATTAGAAAGGCTTAAAATTCAAATTTTTTTCTAGCTTATTATGGAAGGATTTCAAAATTAATTGGTTAGGAAGCAGGTTGGTTAGGAAGTTTGTTAAGAAAAAGGTTAGTTGTTCAAATTAAAATTATTTGGCTTAACCATCTCTACTTATAAAGCATAAAGACAACTAAATGTGTAACCGAATAACGCAAAATATAGTTACAGGTACTCGCCGCCGCATTGCGCGGGCACCGTTCTAGTAGTTATAATGCCCGCGCATGCCCGAGTTTTTTTATAAATTTTTTTGAATGATATATTTTTATTTATTAAAAAACAAATAATTTAATCTTTGTTTTGTTTTGTGTAGTATATCAACAAAATGAATTTATAAATTTATAAATTAAAAAATAATAATTCAATTATTACCTAAATAAGGAAACATTCTTTTTTCCGAAATACGAAGAGTCCCCGCTTGGGGTTTTGTTTATTATATGAAAGATGTATAAGCCCGTAAGTCTAAAAATTAAGCCAGAAAATTCAAGCTTTTGATATACTAGACGAGTGCGTGCGGCAGGATTTTATAGTGGCAAATAATTATAGTTGAGATATCATGTGTTTCGTGTAACATTTATGCATACAAAGTTAAATAATCAAAATGTAACTGTAAAATGTTGTAACATATGATAACTCATCTCAAAATACAATCTTTTAAATGTATAAAATAACGTATAAAAATATTTAGTAAACTGAAAATTAAAAATGACAACAATTAGTTAAGCACTTAAGCTTATATAAGCCCATAAGTTTCAAAATAAGCCAGAAAATAAATTGGGGCTTATGAAATATAAGCCGAAATCAAATAAGCTCGTAAGCCCACATATAAGCTTAAACAAAAACATTAGTGATTGTATTGTCGTGTGGACCGATTAGCATTGTTGGTTATTAACGTATTTCGAATAATTTGTTTTATTTTTGTAGAAGTGTAGTGGAAAAGAGAAGTAATACGGGGATGATGAATCACAAGTGTAAAAGAGGGTTAGGTACGGTGTGTTATTCTGCTCCTGTTTTTACTCCGAATAATCTTCAGTGGATCTGTACAGTATCGTCTGCGTAAGTTATAGTACTTAATTTATTGCTATTTTTAGTAAAGTTCGCTTATTTTGACTTTTGAATAAAAAAATATGACTTTTACGTGACTATATGAATATTTTTGTGATGGTTTAAATGTGTTAAAGTGTTGAGTTTGTTTTACGCAGGATTCTGATGTTTGTGGCAGGATCACCAATTCAGAAATCGTTTCTTGTCCCTTTCGTTGCTTTACAAGCACCCGCAAGCCTTACGTCGTGGATCAAGTAAGTTCATTAGATACACCATTTGCGCCCAGCAAATTTCATGCTTGTCCTTTTTTTGCATAGCGAATCTCCCTGTTGTTATCTTAACTGACAGTGGATTCGTCGTTTGTAACTAGTGTATGTGATTCTGTTACACACACGATTTGGATTTGTATTGGTATAACAAATAGTTTTTTATGCAAAAAATTTGTAGTTGAACGTTCACACCCTAAAGCAGTAAACTCCTTCTAGATGCACCATTGATCGTAAGCTACCATTCTACTTCCATTAGCTACACTTTCCATTCTCTGATTCATATGAAAATTGCAGCATTTCGGTTGTTGGTTTTTTTAAGTATCTAAGGTACCATTGTTCAGCTTATTTTTGCCCCATTAAATCAAAACACATCCTATATTTGGAAGCCGAATAACAATGCAACCTTCTTATGAGGAGTGAGGACCACCATACTTTCTATTTTCAGTCATCATTGGAATATTGCAAATTCTTATAGATAGTTTCAAAGCTGGGTTTATCAATTTATCCATCATGATAACTACTGTTTAGATATTATTGATTTTGCTATACTTTTTCATGTTTATTGGAGGCCGAATGCAATCAAGTCTATAGATTAATTGTCAAAACAGTTTCATAGAACTATGTGTGTAGTTAGATGTTGTAATTTTTCATAGGATGCAAATAGTACTTCCTTATTTGTTTATTAACTCTAAACTAGTTCCCTATTGGTGTTTGCAATTTAAATTGTGAATATTAATTTGCAGGGGTGAATATGGAATCTGGACTGCATTCTTGGCACTTTTGGTTCGCCTTTTCTTCTATATACCTGGTAGGTACTTGTCTACATGTGTTTAGCAAATGTCAAATCTTGAAACTTTTATTCCATATAGAGTTTTAGTTGCCATTTCTTGAAGAATTTTTCTTGTAATATTTTGTCGTCCGCATCTTGTAGGTGAATTGGAGCTTCCGTTTATAGCACTGATGTTGGTAATTGTGTCACCTTACCAGATTACGAACTTAAGGTACTGGACCGTATCATCAAACCTTTATTTATCATTACTATTTAATCTTTTAGTAATTTTCTAAGATGATTGGCATTGCCACAGAGGAAGACAAGAAGGGGTTGTTCTTTCTTTAGTTATTGCTGCGTTTTTGGCATTCCAGCATTTCACACGAGTAGGCTTCAGGAAGTCATTTGACCAAGGTTCAATCATTGCCACCTTAGCCATACTTTGCATTGTTGCTGTGCCAATCTTGTTCTTAATCTGAGCAATTTTCTGTAACCATTTGTAAGCTTATAATTATGAAAACATGAGGTATATCTTTCTTTTGTTGATTAAGTTGGTAGGAATACGTCTTTATAAGACATAGCATGCTCTTTTGCATATATGTAACTATATTTGTTCCTATTAATAAATATAAGTGTTCAGAAAGGATCATCCTTTTGGCCTTTGCATGTAATGAGTTAAATCAGAAAATGATTAAATAACTTAATATTTTCTAGATATAGGAACCTCTCATTATATTGGACTGACAGAACAAGAATTTTCATGAAAAGTAAACTTTAGGTGGAGTATGAAGATTTTATTTGTTAGTTCACTTATGCTAAAGGTGCAAGATGGGCCGGTTGGGTAACGGATCAAAATGGGCTATTTTACACACGGGCTGAAATGGACCTGGTCCGGTTGACCCGTTAACATTTACGACCCGAATCAAAGCATTCATATTAATGAATGAGTTGAAAACAGGACCCAAGTCAAATTAAATCACATCAAACTTTATGTGTATACAAATCACATCATTGTATTCTATATCTGTTTGTAATTTGTTCAATAAATGTTATTATTCTACATGTATATCTCTAAAGTTACGCGCTGATCTACTAATTTTATTCTGCTATTAACTGCAAGAAGTAACTGGTAATGAACCCAATAAATAACTTGCTTTTTTAAATTTTTATCTTTTTTCCTACTATAACTAAAAGCCATAAATATACATGAAGGACAGCAATGATCGTAGTCTAAGAATAGGGCTCGTATCAATTCAACATATGGCTAATTCCTCTGTGAAGTCAAACAGTTGATCAAGTGAAACGTTTCGTATATGATAGTTGAACTTCAATATTCTCTGTTTAGAAACACGAGCAGACTAGTTATCATCAATGGCAGCAATAAGTTGGACCTAATGGAGTCTGCTGAGCTTGGCTCTCCTGTTGGCTCTGATGCTGTGTAGCCTGGTTGGTCTGAAAACCCACCACCTGGTGCAGTAGGTGAGGTAGGATACGGGTTGATTGGTGTATTTCTGCAAGTAGAAAATTAGATTTATAGGTTAGCAGTTTCAAAAGAGGTATCTATATTTATAGGTTAGTTTCCTTGAATAAATCCTTGAGTAGTCGTAATTGCACTAATGTCGGATTAGGAGTTGCTTACGTTGGGGGTGTGGGGGTCATGGGAGGTGTTGGTGGAGTCATGCCTCCTGACTTGCCTGTCGAATAATGACAGCTTCCTGAACCTGCAACAAGTTTTACAGAATTGTTAGAATTCAAGTTTATCAGACTACCTGTTGATCTAACCTAGAGGTGGCAAAATGGACAAATCGGCGGTATGAATGACGGGTTGCGACGAGTTGACCCAAAAATCTAATTTGTAATAAATTACTGTGTGTCAAATATGAGTACAAATACTATACTTTTTCAATATTAATCCAAATTTTCTCATTTTAATTTGGGAGTTTTTGTGCATTGAATATACACATTTACGACTTTCAAACCGTTTCCCTTTTTAGTTATTCTTTTTTGTTTGACCCGATGGAGAATAAGTTCCATCAGCTCTATTGTCATACAGATTTTAGTAAGAAAAAAGGATTCTGACAATGGATAACAGTTCTTACTTGGATCTGTGTTGGTAAGTTGCGCAGCTCCTCCAAAAGTGCAGCTAGTTGGAGCAGGGTTCTTTTGATAGTATGCATTGAAAGCATATGAAGCATGGTCTCGAACTGTGTTCGGGTTGTAGCAACTCGCACCTGGTTGAATCTGTGAACAATCTGCTCCTCCATAACCACAAGCATAATCTAAACCCACTTGTAGAGTTGTTTCAGAAGCTGATGAACTTGCAACACACCATGATCCACCAGATGATGAACCCGAAGGACCAGTTGGGCCTGGTTGGCCACCGGTACCTGTTGGGGGGCCTGATTGGCCACCGGTACCTGTTGGGGGGCCTGATTGGCCACCGGGACCTGTTGGGGTCACTGGACCTGTCATGCCATCTGGGCCTGTTGGGCCTGCTGGACCTGATGGGCCAGTTGGGAATGGGGTGGGGTTGTTTGGTTGAAAACCGGTAGGTGGTGATTGGGTTGTGGGGTTTCCTGCGGGGTTTCCTGTGGGGGTGGTGGTGGTTGGTGTCGGTGAGTAAGTATTGGGAGTTCCGGTTGGAGTTGTTGGTTGAACAATTGGAATATCATCTAGTTGGGTGGTGAATATTTGGTCTTGTTGAAGGTGCAACACTTTTTTAGGCAAGATTGCTTTCATTGGTGGTTTTAATGCTAAGCTTGAATCTGAAGAAATATAACAAAATCATTATTATTCTTTGCTTGTGCAAGATATATTTTGTTGCATAATTTTCGGCTATTTAGTGTAATTGTCATACTTCGAAATTCACAGTTGCGTATAGTTGACAATGACATGCAGGAGGTTTAAAACATTCAGTGATTCCTAAAATGAAGAGCATATGACAGGTAAACGGGAACTAGGGAGCCTGTGTAAACAAATAAACAATGAACGTGTACCCAACATATAACATGTTCATGCAACATTTGACCTGAACTCGATACATATTGTAAATGCATTATGTATCAATAGCCAAATACATCAATACTAACGTGCCACACCATTCTTATTTAAGGGTCTAAGGCTACTAAACATCTTAGTAGTGACATATATCGCTAACCTTAAAACATTTGAAAGAAAAAATTGAAGAAATAAACGCACCTGGACTAAGAAGAAGGGCAAGTACAAAGAACAACGAATAACGGACAACTCCAGGACCCATATCTTCTTCTCAAAAAAGGAATAGTACCACTGTATTTTCGGTAAAAAAAAATGGGTTGTGGGAAGGAAAAATATGGTCTGTATGATTGGTTGTATTCTTTTTTTGTGTTTCACAGAAGAAAAGAAGCAAATTTGTAGAAGTAATTGAGGCATCTTTGATAGCTTGAATGTGTATATGTATGATGGAGGAAGAATCAAAGGTTTCTTCTTGTTGAAAGAGGGGATAGAATCTGAGAAAACTTGAGATATGAGGCAGGTAGCTGGGAACTACAAGCAAGAAGATGTGCACAAAATAGGTATAAAAATATTTTCTAATTTGGGATCTTGTTTTTAAACCATGACCTTTTATGATTTTACATCTTATAGACGCTATGTATGTTTAGGGACTTATTCTTTGTTCTTATGAATATTCATAGATAAGATCGATAGAAGTTTAAGTATAAGAGCATTTGCTAGCTTAGTCGTAAAACTAGTGTTCTTATGACAAGGAATCGACCATGGAAGTTGGCACAATCGAACAATGACATTAGCATAAATATAAGTAGCTTCTCATAAATTTACTAATTCGATCACTGAAAATTGTACTCCATCTAGTAAAAAAGAATTCGATATTTTAGATAAGTTTATAAGTGGATTCTAGTCATTTCTCTTTCAATTTTGGGAATTTGCTTTTCTTGAGCTTTTACTTTCCACTGTTATGGGACTTTAAAAGAGATAGAGAGAAAGATTTTATTCTTGGGTAGTTTTCAACTTGTAATAAAGGGTAAACTGGATGAATAAAATTATTTCATTGTGTACCAAAAGTGAAAGTCATGTTCACTTTCTTCAGGTGTTTACAAGTGGAAACCTTTTCTTAAGTTTCTTCTTTTTCATTACATGACCAAAAACTTGAAAATATTTACTGGAGTATTTTGCTACTACATAACTTACAACAACATTGGTCATAATAAAGATGTAAGTGGATTTTGCCCATATTTCGGCCAAACTAAAAAACCTGATAGTTAGGCTATGGGAATATTTTTGGCCAAACTAAAACATTCGAAAGTTAGGCTTGAGAACTTAGATTCATAAACTTAAATAGCAGTCTACGCACATATTTGGCCAAACTAAAACACTTGAAAGTTAGGCTATGAGTAACTTCGTGAACTCAATATAGTCAGTTCAATATCTTCTGAATGTCAAAACCAAATTAACTAGTTCTCCTACACTGCCACACTCTTTCAAACTTGTGTCCTAAGACAAGTTATCTTGAAGCTTTATTTCTGTAATGACCCGCCCAACGGCCAACGATATGCCAAGGTACAATCAATGCCATCAATGAACTCACTGATTGATAGACCTATTAAACTAAGTCGGATTAATCTAGCCAGTAGGTCGGATAGACTTGTGCTAAAAATAGATCTTATGTCCAGTTAGTACGAGTAATATACAGTGCGTTATATGACACATGACCAACAACATTAACATACCCAATTAATCAAAATGTATAAATCAACACCCAACCAATTAATAACACTTAAAACAAATGTATAAAACCCAAGCTGGTTTATATTTCTTTATGTTTGTTTGTGTACCAAAAGTAAAGCATCTTGGTTTCCTCTTAACTTTGTAGGAAACCCAATGAATGTTCTTTGTGTATTGTCTTTCATGTTGTTGCTTTCTTTTCTTCTTTTTAATTTTTTAAGGTAATAAAGCATCCTTTAATGAAAATTTTGTATGTTTTAAGTTTAGTTTTGGAGAAGAGATTGAACAAATTAACCCATAATAAAAGTAACATATCATTAATAAGTTGTACTAATTATTTACTGATACAACAACATGCAGTGATGTACTAGTTTTTGCTCTTTGAGAAGATGATCATAAACAAACGAACAAAAAAAAAATTGTAAAACTGCCCAAAATATACATATTATGATTGAGATAAATTATAGTTTTATGATTAGGATGCTTTAGTTTGTAATTTTTTTCTCCCAAAATGAAAGTAAAACCAAGCTGCATGCAATTAGTGATAAATTAAGCTGCTGAATGTGATGATAACAATGCTTGGAGCACATAAGTGGTCAACTTAATTAACAAACAAAGCTGCATAGATTCATAAGAAATATCATACAGTAGATAACAGGCAAGACAATAATGTGAGGTGATACACCAACCTCATAAGAATCTTTTCTCAAGTATATTAATGTAAAATAGATCATATTCATGTGTTTATTCGTCCGTGCTTGTGATGGTATACATTCCTCCAGGTTGCTTCTGACTAATGCTACTCAAGTTTCATTAGCGAAGCTAGGTTGCCGGGAGAAATGTGGTAACTTAAGTATTCCATATCCATATGGCATCGGGAGCGGTTGTTTACTAGACAATTCATTTGAAGTTTTGTGATAAATTAAGCTGCTGAATGTGATGATAACAATGCTTGGAGCACATAAGTGGTCAACTTAATTAACAAACAAAGTTGCATAGATTCATAAGAAATATCATACAGTAGATAACAGGCAAGACAATAATGTGAGGTGATACACCAACCTCATAAGAATCTTTTCTCAAGTATATTAATGTAAAATAGATCATATTCATGTGTTTATTCGTCCGTGCTTGTGATGGTATACATTCCTCCAGGTTGCTTCTGACTAATGCTACTCAAGTTTCATTAGCGAAGCTAGGTTGCCGGGAGAAATGTGGTAACTTAAGTATTCCATATCCATATGGCATCGGGAGCGGTTGTTTACTAGACAATTCATTTGAAGTTTTGTTCAAATGGATCATCATTGCTCCTCTTCCGTTTTGTGCATAATCATAAATTTCCCATTTATAACATCTCAACAGAGTTAGAGTATTTATATGTCCTATTAGGTACGCCTCATCGCTCATGTAATGATTCTGGGGTCGTGTCCCTTATTAAAACAGTTCAACCACCACGGCATTTCAAATATTCACATCATCTAAATACATTTCTCCAAGTTGAATGTGACCCAGCTAGCAAAAAGATGAACTTCTCAATGCTTTGATTTGTATAACAGTATCCCTTTGACTTTCATTGAATAGGGCACTAATTTGGGCGTCAATGGTTGTTGCAAATAAGTGTCCCAATAGAAACCAGGACAAAGAGTGTTGAAATCGACAATGTTAAACCTATTTCAACGTGCATTGGTATATTTCCTTGCTAAAACAGACTACCATTCACCATTTAAAAGTAAACATTTGGGAACACCTACAGGTGACCTTAAATTGCGTTATTGGTCTTGTACATGCGGCCAAGCTCACAAGAGAGGAGACACTTTGTGTGGCCCGAATTATTATTGCACGAACGCTACAATGGGCCTTGGATATAATTGCCGTTGCATGGAAGGTTACCAAGGGAACCCCTATCTTCCTGATGGATGCACAGGTAACTCATATAAGACATGCATAAACATACAAGACATTAAATCTATACGATTATATATATAGATGAGTAAAAAAAAATACATATATGAATATTATATATAGACTATATATATGACAGTCGGAATAGGTTACCAGATTTCATATTGCCAAGTAGGTACTAAACTAGTTTGCTGATGATCACAAGAATTGGAGCATGTACGTACATGTCCGACCACCGGTCTATATGTGTTTTATCTTTTAGACCTCCCCCCGTTTAGACCTGTCCGACCACTGGTCTAAAAGGCAACTAGAACCAGTCTAAAAGGCTGTTTTTGTGTAGTGTTGGCTTTAAAGGTAAACATTGTTGCTATGACAATATCTCAGAAAGTACCAAACATATAAGTGGGACAGTGTAAGGCTAAAGAAACCAGATTAAAAATTAAGTTTCTTTTTGGAAGGTTTCATATGATATAATCTTTCAGAAAAGAACCTGTAATGATATTTTCAAAGAAGTTCAAATAATTGCCTATAAATGTTTCTCCGTATGTAATACCGATAACATATTGAAAGACACAGTTTCTTAATGAAACTATACATGTTTGTAATGATGTATATTTAGTATTTACGTCATTATTATTGCTTCAGACACATGCGACAATAGCTTTGAAGGCGAAGCTAGGTTGCCAGGAGAGATGTGGTAGCATAACCATTCCATATCCATATGGCATCGCGCCTGGTCAATTGTTACATGGACAAACCATTTGAAGTATTTTGCAATGCATCATCACAAGATCTTGTTCCTGCTCTTCGGTTTGTGAATTATCATGAGTAATGAGTTCTCAATTCTCGAAATCTTCATGAAGTCAGTATACATGTAGCTAGTAAGCCAGTTCTCCAATGCATATTTTCCACTCACATGCCACATGGTACACAAATTTCTCTGCGCCAAATTTTACCTATTCACATAGAAGAAATTTCTATGTGGCTGTGGGATGCAACATCTTTATTACCTTTAATTAAACAAGATTATGGCGTGCATATTAAAGAAGTAGGATTCTCTTCCACCTGTAATGGCTCCACTGTATTTTATAATAATTCTTGTAAAGGCTTTGATGGTTGCTGCAGAAGAAGTATCCAAAAAGAAACAAACACATATATATTCCACAATCCACATCAATGACACAAACTGTATTTCAGAATGTAGTGGTGCAATGATTGCCGAAAAGGACTACATTTCCACCCTTTTTCCCTAGCATAGAACATATAGACCATGTCCCGGTGGTATTAAACTGAATTATTGGTCAAGGTACATGCCACCAAACGCGCAAAAGAGGAGAGGTTTCATGCGGACAGAACAGTCAATGCATAGACACCATCAATGGCCTTGGATATAACTGCCACTGCATGGAAGGTTTCAAAGGGAACCCTTACCTTCCCAATGGATGCCAAGGTAACTTTCAAATTAGAATCAATAAACAAACATAAATCTTTGAGTCATATTACAAACTGTATCAAGTCTATGCTAACTAAAATAACATTACCTTTACCTGTTAATACTATCAGGAACAATAATTGGACCGTAAATTTTGTGTAGGTACAATTTATTGATTTTTTTTGTGTTTCTAAGAACCTGTCTATAAAAGATAATGATCATCTCATGTTGAATTCAACACAAGAATGAGTGTAATAAGGACCTCATCCACCATCGTCAACTCAACGTCACATAGTTTTTCACTTCTTCACCAATCAACCACCAAACACCCTTAACAATGACCACCAAACAAACCATACAAACACAACCCACTTAAGCACAAACATACCCCCACAATACACTCTTTACGCACACACTAACTGAATTTTCTTTCGGAGGCGCAGAAGACAAAACCTCCTTCAAAATCTGGTCTTCACGTTGTGGTTTAGGGGTTCCATAATAAACCTCGACGTGTAAAAGGGTTGCACCACGTGTGCTCCTTGTCCTTATTACGTTTAGTCTAATAGGTCATGTTGAACAACCATTATAAAACTATCTAAGAAACGGGGCCCGAGTCATATATGATCCACTTTTTCGTCTCTCCTACAAAACTTTCACGATGTGACCTATCATGTTGACTTCAGCACTAGAGGATCTCAATCTATCTTTAGAAAGGTTTCATACTTCGTAACATTTCATTTGATCTAGAAGAAAGCAACCCTCCTTGTAAAGTTTGTGTCGATACATTCAGAGCTACAAATGTATTTCCCCACCTCGCCACAAATCAAATAACTCGGGTAAATTAACTATACTATCTATGTGATCATGTATATACAAAGATGTATTAATTTGTATATATACACAGATGTGTAGACACATATTAATTACACATGAAAATATACAAGTCTGACAAACTCGACTGCAGATGCCTTAACTATTGCAGTGGTAACTGGAGTTGCGGCTTTTAGTGCTATTGGTTATTGGATCATCATAGAACAAGGAAGAAGAAATAAAAATAGGATAAATCTGATGTTTTATGAAAGGAACGGTGGCCACCTATTGAATCAACAAATATCTGCAAACAAGTCATGTGTAATGAAGATTAAAATTTACACCGCAGACGAGATGGAGATGGCAACATACAGCAGGTTTTAGTAAAAGTCGATTTCTTGGAAAGAGAGGCCAAGGTACAGTGTATAAAGAGTTTCTAAGAGATAGGACCGTTGTAGCCATAAAATGTCAAATGCAGTAGATGAAGATCAGGTATAACGATTTTTTAATGAAGTTTTCATTCTTGCACATATAAACCACACCAATATAGTGAAGTTGTTAGGTTGCTGTTTGGAATACGAAGTCCCATTATTATGTGTAGCCTCAACAAAGTAATAAACACAAATTAAAATCACTTTCACCATGCAGGAATTATTGCAATTTTAATTGGAGAACGTAACATAAGGAAGGAAAAGAAAATCATCAAGGAAAAGTTCTTCAAAAGGAATGGTGGACATCTGTTGAAGCAACATGTATCTGCTGATAAATCGCCCGTAAAGAAAATAAGAATTTTATTCTGCTAAGGAGAGAAGGCAACAGATGGCTTTCGTAAAAACCGGTTCCTTGGCAAGGGAGGACAAGGTACAGTGTACAAAGGGTTATTAATGAATAGATCCGTTGCAGCTATAAAAAAGTCAAATATCGTAGATGAAGACCTGGTAGAACAATTTGCCAATGAAGTATTCATTCTTGCACAAATAAACAATAGGAATATGGTAAAATAGGTATAGTAGCTTGCTGTTTGAAAATTGAAGTCCCTCTATTGGTATATGAATACTTACCCAATGGCACCCTGTCGCAACATCTTCATGATGGGGCAAAAGTTTCTAAATTTCCATGGAAAGAACATGCACGAGTTGCAAGGGAAGTTGCAGGATCGAGCCTTATAGTCTATTTGCATTCTTATGCATCCTCAGCCATACTTCATAGGGATGTTATGCCACATACGGAGTAACATTTTGCTAGATGAGAATTACAAAGTAGTCAAATCTGATTTTTGGCATTCAAGATCAATACCTCTTAGCCGAACACATTTAACTACACAAATTGAAGGCGCATTTGGATACTTAGATCCAGAGTACATCAGGACCCGACAACTTACTGAAGACTGATGTTTATGTGTTTGGTGTGGTCCTTACTGAGCTCTTGACCAAAAGAAACGGTGTTTCCTCAACAGATTCAGGTGAAGGTCTGGTTTCACGTTACCACTTTTTGGTGAAACATAATCGTGTGATAGAAATTTTGGATACTATTTTGGTGTATAAAATTGCTAACAGATGTATGAAATGGAACCCGAAGAAAACGCCAAACATGAAAGAGGTGGCATCGGATATAGACAGATTAAGAATAGTACAATGACAACTTTCTTGTAAGGGTTTTATATAGACAACTGCAGCCGAGATACGGGTATGTATAACGCTATGCATTTGTTTGCTCGGCCTTGTACATGGCCTCTAGCTTCTCCTAGAGGCCGTTTATCATTGATAATGTAAGTTTGCTGTTCAAGGAATACCGGAGGCACTTGCTACTTTAACAACAAGGGTTAAGTCCACTGATTGGTCATGAACTTTCTCAAATTTTCAATTGTATTGAAAAATCCTAGTACCACACTTGTAACCTGTTACAACCTGCACCACACATATCCTAACATACTATCAAAATCAAAACACAAAATTACTATGTCGAGTTCTTCCTCTTCATCACATAGAATCCGTTGTCGTGTGAATAATCAATTGTGCAGCTGTAACCTACCTGTTAGGGTTTTGACATCATGGACACTAGATAACCCCACTAGGCGATTCCTTGTTCGTCCAAATTGCAATGTAAGTTAAATTTAACAGTTTGTTTAATTTATGTTACGTGATTGTTTTTTGAACGTTTGATTACACTTTCATCAGAGGCCAGGTATGATCAAATGTGTGGATTGATCCATAAATTGAACATGTTTGGTACCGTTATCAGTTGTTCGACATGTATAATTTGCTCAATCCACATGAAAGACAACAACATCAAGCATAGATGAACCGTGAAGAAATGATTCAAGACTTGTAGAATCAGGTTAACCACTTTTCTACCCGTTTGACTTTTTACAAGTCAACATGTTTCATTCTAGCTTTGTTATTCCCAGTTGTATTTTTGAAAAATTAAGTTTCGCAGTGTGTTTTGTGTTTTGTTGTTGTCAGTTTTGTTGGTCACCAGTTGCAAAAAGAACAATATTGGTGTTTTTGGAACAAATTTAAGAGTTACAAGTGTGGTTAGTAGGATTTTTCAAAGTTCATTAACTACAATTGAAAATTTGAGAAAGTTTATGGTCAGTTAGTGGACTTAACCCAATATGAAAGCTGATATTTTATTTATTATTTTATTAGTGAGTACATGATTAGCCGGTGCAGCTGGTCACCAGTTGCAAAAAGGGACAATATGGGTGTTTTTGAAACAAATTTAAGAGTTACAAGTGTGATAGTTGGATTCTTCAAAGTTCATTACCTATAACTGAAAATTTTAGAAAGTTCATGGTCAATTCATGGACTTAACCCTAACAACAATTCCAACGTAAATAATACTCCCTCCGTCCCATAAAAACTGTCCAGTTTCACTTTTCAAAGTCAAACTGATTCAATTTTGACCTTAAATATTTTTTATGTGTTATATAATACTTGATGAAAAATTATACCAATGAAAAACACACTTAAAACTCAATTCATTCATATATTTTTCATAAAGTATTATATAATACTCACAAAAATAGATAAGGTCAAAGTTGAACCAGTTTGACTCTGAAAAGTCAAACTGGACAGTTTTTATGGGACGGAGGTAGTAATAATAATAATAAAATCACCTTTTTATGGTGATATTGTTAGATATATTTAATGATTTCATTTACGGAGTAGCATATAACGAGTCTATCAACATCTGATATCCTTAGAAGTGGAATAATTATCATTTTTTTAAGTTGAAAAGGGTGTTTTGGATTTGCTTCAAACTATACTGTTAGGGGGTGTTTGGTAGGGTGGAAAGGAAAGCCGAGAATGGGAAAGAACACTGATTCCCGTGTTTGTTGCGCGCAGAGAATGGAATTATGAGATTGAGTTTCCATTCTCATTCTCTCGTTTTGATTCTCTAAAAAAAGTAAAGAAAGCAAGGAATGCAAATTTAGTGAAGGGCGTTTCCCTTTCTTGATTCTCATGTGGGATACGGTGCTTCATAAAATAAAAGTAGAGTATATAGCCCATTAACACGTGCTTGGCACATTGAATCCAAATCAAACTAATTTTAAACATCTTCTTTCTAGCGATTATACCAGAAACCATACTTTTGATTTTATCTACACATGTGCTCTCGGTTGATTTTTGTTTTTATTCTTTCTCATTAATTGGTATCCTCACTCACAGTAGTCCCATCATATCATCATTTGTAAATAGTATTAAATTTTGTTTATTCATGATGTTATATTTTAACATATCCCTCATGGATGGCTAAAAAACCACATCTGCTATTATCTCAACCTAAGATCCAATTAAAGGTATATCAATGGATAATAATTTTTTTTCTTTATAAATACTGTTATGCAACCAAAAAGTACTAATGCAAGATCTATTTCGTTAGTCATAAACATGTTGTTGATCATTAAGAACATGGTTACATAGTTGCATACTGATTCTATTTTAATAATAAATCTCTGCTCGTATCAAACACAAGAATCAATTTTCTAATCCATTCCACTACTCGATTCCTTACTTATACCAAACAATGGAATCCTCTCTTTATTTCTAGGGTCATTCTCTTTCTCTAATACCCAATAACACAAGCATCAAATAATATAACGCCAAAAAACACAAGGTAATCATAACACCCAATAACACCACTTTTTGGGACCCATCTTTTTTTAACAAAAATATAATTTACAAATTAACCCCTTAACTAATATTTCAATCATTAAATAAACCCTTCACTAACTAATATTTCATTAATAAACGTAAACATTACATAAACATTTAATACATACGATACGATAAAAATATAAAATCGTAAACATTCAAATTTAAAAACACAACGTACGAAATTAAAACATTACATAAACACAAAATAAACATTACATAAACTACGATACGTAAACTTAATCCAAGCGATCCCAGTTTGAGAGTTGTCTGAGCGATAACCATCGTCGTAAGCAGGGTAGTTCGCAAACCTGCTCTCTTCGTACTGTTTCCAAAGTGTTAAACTCCTGCTCCCTACGATAACGCTCGCTTGCAGTTAAGCCATGCTCATCAACCGCCTCTTCTTCATAACCTAGCCCAAATTGAGTCAGCTGAGGTTGATATTGTTGTTGCTCAATAAATCTTGGTGCATCAGATGAAGTTGATGCACCTTGCCCATGTTGATTCATCTGTTGTGATACAAAAAGCAATTTTGTTTTCCTCAAAACTCCAACGGATCTTGTTGCTGATTTGGGCTTGTATCTATGAAACACAACCCCGCAACGTCTCACTAATGGCGCCGTCTTTGCCTCGTTTAAAAATTGGTCGATCACAACTTTTCTTTCTGCAGTGATGTCTTTGCACTCCGCGTATCGTTGTCTCAATCGTTGTTTCAGTCCCTTTGCGAGCTCAAACTGCTTGATAACTTCGACAAGAGCCTGTTGTCGAGCCGTATAGTCTTTATCGAATTGTTTTTTAATATCTTTTTGCATTTATTCGACAGTATGGGGGAGACGACAAGCCATAATTGTGAAGTGTGAAAATGAGTTATGTGTGTAAATATGTTAAGTGAGAAAATGAGTTAAGTGTGAAAATATTTGGTAAAGATGTGTTGTATTTATAGGGGAGTAAAAAAAAAAAAAAAAAAAAAAAAATCGTTAACCCCAAAGGGGGTAAAAATGAAAATATTTTGAATTTGAAAAATAGACCGTTGAGCCACAAATGGTTTTTTTTTTTTTTTTTGTCTCCTTTACGTTACAATGCATGTTGCCCTAGCAACGTACGTTACAACGCTCACTCGCTGGAAATGGCCTCTAACGCCTTAACGTCGTTGAAAACAAGCCACATAAGTCGAAGAGGTGTTATAGTGTTACCACTCCCTAGCCTCTTAGTAGAATTGAAGTTCATAAATGTTAATCGTAGTAAAGTTTAATCCTTATTCACTTTTTTTTCCCACAAAAACTTTACAAAAGAACGAAATTTTGGTTGAAATAAATTAACAATAGCATTATATTTCCTATAAAAAAAATAGTATGTTACCCTTGGATCAACTGCCAAGATTTTTAATAATCACTAAAACTTAATTTTTTTGCAACAGGAGGAAAAGAAGAGTTGATGAATCTGAAAATCTAAAAAATGTGAATGTTTTGTGTTCAATGAAGGCCGGAGGAAAAGAGGCAAGAGGAAATTATATTTAATGTTAGGAAAGTGTGTTTAAATTAGTTATACATGTATCTTAGTTTGTTGTATTGCTGAATTTTAAAGAATTTAATACCACAAGTGTGTTTAAATTAGTTGTACATGTAGCTTTGACCGTTGTAATGCTGAATTTTAAAGAATTTAATGCCACAAAAGTGGTTCCTGCTTTATAAGATAGTTAGATAAATAAATGAATAAACTTTTATTACTACCATACCTATATTCGTGCAAAGCGACGGTGTATAGCGGCAAATAATTATATTCGTGATTTTGGGTCGATCTTTGATGCAAAATGTATGTTTTTAAAAAAGCGTGCGTTTTTTAAAATTAGTATAATGTGTGTTTTTGAAAAATTACCAAGTTTATATAACTGATCAAGCTTAAAGTGTATTAAGAGATACTTTAAGGTAATTTAGGCAAACTACATTAATTTAAATTGGAAAAAAAAAATCAAGATTTTAAGAATGAGAATTCACTCATTATAAATATAGTATGGTACCCGCGCGTTGCAGCGGCGTGTACCCTAAAATAAATGTTAACGACATCAAAAGGAAAAAGTGATAGTTAAGAGTTGTAAACCTTTCGGGCTCGAGCCCGTTGGCCCGTGCTCATTCGGGATCGAGCCCGTTTGGCCCGTGCCTATTCAGGCTCGAGCCCATTTGGCTCGTTGCCCGTTCGGGGTTGAATATTTGTATAATGTGCTTTATTATTTGTATTAGTGACATTTAATATAAGAATTGTGTTTAAGTTGGTTGTACAATATGTTTGATAATTTGTATTTCTTATGTAAGGGGTGTTTTAATAACTGCATTAATTGTATTTATTGACCGGTTTATTAATGTTAGTAAATGTGTTTTAATTAGTTGTATTTTTAGCTTAAAAACTTGTAATGCCGAATTTTAAGTATTTCTATTTAAAAATTGTATTTAATGTTAGAAAATGTGTTTTAATTAGTTGTATTTTTAGCTTAAGAACTTGTAATTGTATTTAATGTTATAAAATGTGTTTTAATTAGTTGTACTTTTAGCTTAAGAACTTGCAATGCTTAATTTTAATTTTAATTATAGCTCTTCTTTTTTCTCTTGTGGCCACGGAGGTTCACCTGCGCCGACTTCGGGCTATCCAAAAGAGTAGTCGCCGTGGGATTAGTCGGCTCGCAATATCGAGTCGGAAACCCATGTTAAAAAAAAAAGTAGTCCCTGACCCAGCTATCATGGTTGATTTGTTTTTTCAAAGAATATAGCTTTTGTTTTCTGAATGATTAATTTGCCAAACTTTTTTTTATTGATGTACGGTTCATGTCCATTAA
This sequence comes from Artemisia argyi, assembly GCA_030686995.1. Classification (NCBI taxonomy): domain Eukaryota; kingdom Viridiplantae; phylum Streptophyta; class Magnoliopsida; order Asterales; family Asteraceae; genus Artemisia; species Artemisia argyi. The sequence goes on along the minus strand of CM060676.1, from coordinate 214,338,237 downwards.
GTTTGGCATATTTATTTGAAGTGTGACTAATTAAATGACAAAAGTGTTTTCGTACTTTGATGAAGAAAAAGCATGATCACAAAATTTAATGAACGGAAATAAGAGAATGAAAAAAGTTTTGATAAACAAAAAAGTTTACACGGCTTGTTTCATGAGAAGAAATATTTTTTTTTCCAACAATTTTGTTTTGTTTATGATTTGTAGTGAAAAAGTTTAACACCTGTTTGATAATATTTTCTATTTTGTTACTAAACGCTATTTTTAGCTTTTAGACGCTATTTTTAGATAAAATATTGAAACATTAAAACCCTTATTTCTTTTACCTTTAGATACTATTTTTAGCTAAAATACATGGATCTTAAATTATACTCTATCCGTCCCTAAATAAATGTCCAGTTTGACTTTTCAGAGTCAAACTGGTTCAACTTTAATCTTAAATATTTTTTTTGTGTTATATAATACATGATGAAAAATTATATCATTAAAAAATACACTTAAAACCCAATTTATTCATATATTTTGTATATAATATTATATAAGACACACAAAAATAATTAACGTCAAAGTTGAACTAATTTGACTCTGAAAAGTCAAATTTGACATTTATTTAGAAATGTAGGTAGTAGCACTTTTAATAACAATTGTTATCCCTTTTTTCAATCAAATTTCAAGATGTTAATGTTAGAGGGGTCTCCCATTTTGATAAGGGGTGTGCCGAAGATATATGGTCTCTCGGGACTATCGAATAGATCCTTATGGTACTCCCGTTCTTCTTCGGTGGGAAACTTATCAAAGTATTTTTCTATAGGCTCTACCTCCTCTAACTCCTCTTCCTTGTTAACCTTAACCTTCCTACTCTCATCCTTAATCTCGGCCTCTACTCTAACTTCATCCTGGTCACTCATCTCTATCTCCTTATCTATTGGTTTAATGGTGACAACATTGACAAAGTGGACATGTTTGGATGATGAGGGATCCTTAATTTGGACTCCACTATTGGTGTCCCTAGTGTCCTTCCTAGGTGTGATTAACGCTTGGTTGTTGAGGGCTTTCAACAAGTTGTCAATCTTGTTGGTCATCTCCGTTTGTTGTTGGTTGAATTCGGTTTCAAACCTAGCTATGCGGGCTTCTTGAGATGCCATGAACTTTGACATCAATCCTTCAAGATTGTTGGTACTACCATAGTTGTTAGAAGGATTGTTGTTGAAAGTACGGTTGGATGGTGGACCGTTTGGTTGGTAACGATTAGGCGGATTGGAAGAATTGGGTTGATTTTGTTTCCACCTAAGGTTTGGGTGATTTTTCCAAGAGGGGTTGTATGAATCACCGTAAGTGTTTGGCTCGGGCTTGAAAGTGTGCCACTTATCTCCCGCTTCGTCGGTACGCGTGGATGCGTAATCCGCAAAAGCTGTTCCGGGGAGTTCCATACAATCACGAGTGTCATGGGGACCACTACATAATTCGCATGAAGAAGTGATTTTGTTCACTTGGCTTGAAGGCTTCGGAGCTTCGTAAGATTTCATGAGAAACTTGACATGGTCCTCAAGTTCCATGATCCTACGGTCGGGAGTGCTAGAATTGTTCGAAGGCAAAGATATTGCCTTGACCGTTTTGTTCAAATCACGGGGATCATTCCAACTTTCGTTGTCATAGAGAGCAAGATCTTCTATGAGTTCCCATGATTGTTCCGCACTAAGATCACGTAGCTTACCACCGGCCGATTGGTCAATGGCTCGCCTCGTGGAGATGTCGATATGGTCATAAAAAATTTGGACTTGGAGCCAAAGATCTATGCCATGATGAGGGACTTTTTGGAGTAAGTCCTTGAAACGAGTCCATGCTTCATAAAGAGATTCATTTTGACGTTGTTGGAACATCAATATGTTATTTCTAAGCTTAGTAGTTCTCCCCGGTGGGAAAAATTGAGCAAGGAAACGAGTGGTGAGATCATCCCATGTGGTGATGGATCCCGCGGGTAAACGCTCAAGCCATTGACTAGCTTGATCCCGTAGAGAGAATTGGAATAGGCGTAATCGGGTTGTCTCTCTAGTTTCAACATCTAGGTCTATGGAATCTACGATTTTGAGAAAGTCCTTAAGATGTTGGTTTGGATCTTCGGAACGAAGTCCATGGAATGCACATCCGCTTTGCACCAACCGGATGGTGTCGGATCGCAAGGGGGTTACATTGGCTCCGGTGAGCTCAATGGTGTTTCGGTAGCCTTGGTGGCTAGGTCGGGAATACTCTCCTAAGGTTCGGGGCCTAAGGGGTTCTAATGGTGGGTTTTGTTGTGGTGGGATGACGGGTTCAAAGATGTTACCACCTTCCATGATGTCGGATGGTAAAGAGTTACGAACAAAGGCACGAAGAAATGAGATAGACTAAAGAAAACCTAAAAATAAAAATAAAATCTTACTAGAAAGGAATCTAGCAAGTAGACCTAATAAAAAGAAATTCTAACCTAGACAATAACTATTCCCCGGGCTGCGGCGCCAAAAACTTGATGCGTGGGAATCGCAACAGGCTTTACCTCTCGAGGGATCTCGAGAAGCTTACAACCCCCACCAGGCAGTGTACCTGATCGTTGTAGTATAGTATAGTGACAAGTACCGGGGGATTGATCGTTCAGCTTAGGAATAGTGTCGCTAGGATTAGAAAGCCTAAATACTAGTTCTAAAGGTGAGGGATGATTATTTTTGTGTTTTTATATTTTTTAGAAAGCAAGTAAAAATCTCGGGTTTTGGAAGAGTGGGCGGAATTAGTTGCTATTCAACTAACCCAATACTAAGATGCAATCAAAATAAAATACTAGAAAAGAAAATAAACTAATTTATACTAAAGTTGTGAGCAGTAATTGGAGAAAATGTGTTTACTTAGATTTCACTACTCCCTAGATATCTTTTACACGTTAATTACTTGTTATAATTGCATGGATGGCGGATTGTATTCCTGAATACCATTCATGGGGTGGCACACATAACTCCCCAATTCTATGAGCTCTTATCTCCTCCTACACCATGCCCAGCACAACTATAGGGATTGTAAACAGTGGCTCATGCATTAAATACAACCAATAAAGACCTAGTGCGCGTTGGTTCATGTTTCTTAAGACGTTCAAGCATGTTACCAATTGGAGATCTGCCAGTTTTCTTAAGCCTAACATATAAATCATTCATCCAAGACAAGAATAAACAAGTAATCAACACATAATCAATATCTAGGTTTCATTAGATCTAAGCAAACACAAAAGAAATCTAGCCTAGCATGATAGAATTAAGACAAGAACATGATATAGACAACCAACACATAGACATATTGATTGAATTAGAAGAACACTTATCTTGATTAATCATGCAAGGTATCAAGGGGTTGGAACCCTTGAAAAACCTGTAAAGTTACACCAAAATCGTACTTAGGGTTTCTCCCCAAAACTTCTCTCTTTAAATGTGAAAAATTAGAAAACTATATATAGAAAAAGGGGTCTGACGGCGTCAAGACCAAATAGGTGACGCCGTCACCTCGCCGCCAAAACAATCCTCGGACTGCCTAGATCTACATTTGACGTCGTCAAGAACATTGCATTTCCAGGCCGTCACGACTTTAACTCTTGACGCCCTACCCTCATGACGCCGTCAAAACTCTTCTGGGTCGTCATGGACTTTTACTCTTGACGCCGTCATAATTTTCCTCTTGACGCCGTCATGCACTGTTCCCAGCATGGAAAATTAAGACTTTGGCGTTTTCTTCACTTTTATGCTCCAAAAACGTCTGAATTGCTTCCTTTTCCAGATTTCACTCCCAAAGTACCTAAAATCACAAAAGGAACGATTTAGGGCAATATTTGATCAAATAAATTCGGATTCGGGCTTAAATGACCCCCTAAAAATGGATCATTTTTTGCCTCAACAATACACATAAAGTTCGAACTAAGAAGCATATGAAAAACAAAAAAAAAACAAAAAAACTCGTCGTGCTACGAATTTAGAAACCACAACAGTAACAAAAGCGATGCTACAAAACACATAGTATTTTTTATCATTAGAAGGTAAACCATGAAATGCTAAAAGTTCCTAAAATCAAACTTTATGGTGTGCTATAGTGTATACAAATTTCTTACAATATAGGATTACTTTTATACCATTGTAAATTATTAATTTTTGTGGGCTTGTTGGAGTGGAGGTGAGTTTGCTCTGTGAGTGGGCAAGTCACGATCGAGTTCCCAAAACACAAAGCAAAGTCACGCGAGAGCTAAAGAGAAAATAAGCATTGTATGGTGAGTCAGTCACCATTTAATTGAATGAATTTTTGTGGGACCCAAAGCAAAGTGACCAAAACGGATGTATAGTAAGTGAGATGTGTGAAAGTGAGAAGAGAGATAAGATGAGGCGACGGTGACTGACTCACCATTCACTCTCTTTAGCCTTACTGAGTAGCAAAACACAAGGGTATTGAGGTGTTGCATTAAAAAAATTTTGTGTTTTCAATATTTCATGAGTTACCTCATTAACATGTGTAAAGTAAAATCAAATCTTCTTAACTGACCGTTTTAATATAATTGTATTTTCATTCATTTCTCGATGTACATTAGTGTTTTTATAAATTTATGCACTCGTCCACATCTAGTTCTGCTTTCGCCATTAAACTTGAGTGTTTTAAGATGATAAGAGCTTGTAAGAATATGTAAAGTATACATGCATTCTTCTATGCCTCAAATCGTGATCAGACTAAAAATTGTTCTTTTTTTTCGGTAAAGAGTTACATCTGATAAAATATATTACTCACAAAAAATAAAGTTAAGTACAACATAATGTGGCTGAAATACACATTAATCTCTCTAGCAAGGGCTTTAACAAAAAAAAAATGTTTAAAAATTGTCTTTCACATTATTCGTAAAATAAAACACATAAGCCGATTAGCATTGCCACTAGTTTACGTCTTTGCAAAATTATTACTCCCTTCATCTCACTTTAAATGTCTACAAACATTCTTTTTCACATTTTATGATATGTGTAATAAATATGGATTTAGATAACAAAATGTCACTTTTAACCTTGTACGGTTATACACAAATTAAATGTGATAAGTATTTAAGGCTAAAATAAGAAAAGTGGTAAATTATTAATTTTATTTAGTAAAAATTGACAATTGTTTTTAAACAAACAAAAACAATAAGATGAACACTTAAAATGTTAAAATGAGATACGAAAAAAATATTATTATACAAGATTCTAGTAACTATGTGTATTATTGTTATTAACCCAATACAAGAATAACATTTTTTATTTTAAAAAGTTTTGTCATGATTATGTAGTCAGTGACATATTTTAAATTAAATAGATTTATTTTTATACTGAAAAACAAAAATTGAAGTTAGGCGCCCATCGAGCAGGTAAAAGCTATGGTTAAACCGCTCAACGAGCGAGCCTTGCATCTAGTATTATTATACAAGAATAATCTAGTAAGTATGTGTATTATGAGTAGGGATTCAGTAAGAAGTAAATTAAAATAAGAAGTGGTGAGAAGTGACCAAAACCGCGCATTTGAGATGCAACGACTTGCAATAGATGCATTTCTATTCATATAGATGCAACATCTTGAGTTTCGAAAGTTAATTTGATGTATAGATGATGCAACTTGATTTTCATGATTTCGGTACGTGCAGAGGAACAAAAAACAAGAGAAATCATGAAATGCATCTAATATACATATATGCATCTAATTAAAAGTTAGAAAACACACTATGATGCGTTATAATGCATCTAAGATTATAGGGATGCATCTAATTTAGGTCGGTACATCTCAGATTTGTGGTTATAGTTCTTCTTATTTCTTCTTATTTTAAGTAATCTTCTTATTTGATAATAACTCGTGTATTAACCCAAATACACATAAACACTTTCTTGCATGATGTATTTTTATTTTCCATTATAATGTCATCTTTTTCCTAATAAAATAAAACCCTTATTGGGAATTTTTCATTTCAAAAAAATCAATTCATACCTTATTAAGTAATAATTGAATTATTATTTTTATATTTATTTTTAAAATAATTAATAAAAAAACTAAATATTAGTTGATTTAGAAAGAAAAAAATCAGAATTCATTTGTTATAATAAGAATTTGTTTGTTTAGTAAATTGGGTAAAAAAGTGTATGTGTCAAAAGTATAAAAAAATAAAACTTAAAACAGGCGGAGTAATTTAGAAAACATAAAGGGGTTAAAATTAAAATTTAGAATAACAAAACCAACAAACACTCGACTTTCCAGCCAACAAATATTGGTAATTATCCGTGCTACAGTAAAGCCTCAAAATTTACAACCAGAACGACAATCAATCACCTATTCTCACAAATTCAGGTTACTATTTTTGTTTCAATTTATCAAATTTATTGCTTCAATTTTATTACTGTAACGCTTTGGATCGAATCAATGAAAACCCTAATTGGATTTTTTGTTTCTTTGGCATGAAGATAATTTTTTTCAATGATTTGGTGACATCGATTTTAAATTTTATTCTTAAAGATTTGATTTTTTTTAATATTTTTTCCATGTTACTTATGAAAAGTTTTAAACTTGATGTCTGCTTTGTTTTATTTTTTATTTTTATTTTTTTATGTGGGAATTGAACTTACTATTGGTCATATGTGATATATTGATTTGTGTATGATCTAATGTGATTATATAATTAAGATTTGTTAGTAATTTTTGTGGAGTAACCACTATTAGATTTAGTGACTTTGAGGAAGAGTTGACTTGATATTCAATTTTATTTGTAAGCCTTAATTTAACGTAGTTTTATTAAAATGAAAAGAGTTAACTTTAGCTTACACAAGAATACATTAATATATAAGAAGTGTAGAATATTAAGAATGATGGTTCTCTGTGAATTTTGTGGAAAATGCAACTTGAGGTAGGTATTAGGTAGTTGTTTTTGTCATTACCTCTTAGTTAAGTGGTTAAAATTTATCACATGAATGGTGGTTGGGGGTTTATTGCGAACCTTTATAATTCCCATACTGTTCTCATAGTCCGGACTTCAAAAAGGAAATCATAAAGTTGCTTTAGTACTCTAAGAAAGCTAAGAATATTGTGAGATTAGTTTTTTTGTCATGGTAAGAGGCTATGACACATTTTTCAATTGTAAGAATAGACTGAGTTTGGTGATAAATAAGTATGTGAGAAGTAAGGATAGGAGTTGAACTTGGATGATTGGTTTTCCATATTGTATGAGATGGTAAAGGTTGCTGGACTTTTTGTAAGATCATGTGGTATTCGAATCTGAAACGCATTTGGATCTTCGCGAGCTAGGAATTGAACCGTATTTGAATCAATTGAGGAAACTGTTATGGATGAACATGTGCGTCTACTAATATAAATTGAGGAAGCTTAGGTCATTAGAAGATTGCACAATTTCACTTCATTGGTTATAATATTAGCTTCATGGTTAGTAAGCATTTTTGTGTCCACTATCATTAAGCCATTTGGACTAGGTTCCAACCTAGCATGAAAGTAAACAGTTAAGTAGAATATATAATTAGCTTATTATGGTATCATATTTAGAGTTTGCTTCATCTTTTGTTTCTGAATAGGTTTGAAGTTGATTATGCACCACCTGTTGAAGTTGAGCACCTCAGCCAAAGCTTAGATCCCCATTTGAAATAGGCAAAAATGTAAATTCAATAATAGGATCGGATTCATCCATCATTCGGAATAATAGTACTACGTGTATGAGAATACCTCTCTGTTATTAAAATCAGGGGGTTGAAATGTTCTTATTAGCTAATAAGTTGATAAATCTGCATTATTACAGTAACTATAATACTTAGGGAGTGTTTGGGGTAAGCTTATTTCAAAAGGCTTATATCCTGGAAAAGCTATTAAACACTTTGAAGGTGTTTAGTTAACCTTATGTCAAAAGGCTTATATCATTTTTGGGAACGAAATAAGCTAATAAGTAAAATCCATTGGATTGAGAATTTTTGAAAACACATAAGCTTGTAAGGATAAGCTTACCCTAAACACCCCCTTGGTCAGTAAGTATAAGTATGCATCTTAATGAATGGATTACTGTTTGGGATATGTTTGCTAAATTTTTGGATATTGGGGTGATTGTTTGTGATCCTCCCAACTCTTTGGACATGCGTTGCTAATGAGTGTAGGTCCAGGAATTTAAGGAGAAGGAGCATGATTAACTCTGAAAATTTTGTGCTCTGCTGGCTGTCATGAGAAAGAATGTAAGATAGGGAGGTCGTTAATGGCGTACATAAAGGTTCGAGGTTACTGCTTTAGCTTTAATGGTGTACATAGCAGTTGGATCAGCTGCAAATCCCATAAGTTATAGATGAATGGAACGTGGAAAGTTTCAAGGTCTCATTCTATCTAATGTCAAATTATCAACCTGCAGACAAAAGTGTTTATGGTATAAGCTTATAGTAAAGTTTTATTTAATTCTATAGGAAATATCAGTTGTTGTTATACCTCAATCTACATAAATCTTCGTGAATGGTAGTTGGGTAGGGATCCACACGCAACCCCGAGCTTCTGGTGAGGACCCTGAGGCAGCTAAGGCGACAGGTGTTGTATTATGTTTTGGTTATTAGTTGTTATCTTTAGACATCTTACGTTTAGAGTGTTAGATTTGTTAACTGGTTTTATATAAATAGGGTGATGTAAATACTCAAGTTAGAGTGATCATAGACATCCAATTGAAAGAACCTAGGATTTATATAGACTATGGTCGTTGTAGTCTGCCATTGTTTATTTATTGAAGTAATTCAGCCTTTGTAGGGTTAAGGTTTCCATAGTTTTGTGGAGTCTCCTGAACAAAAGCTCATGTACACACAAGGTCGTTCAATACTATTATATTTGTGCGTATCATTAGGCAGTGTGGAATATATTTAAATTTGAGGAGAAATAGGCGGTGGTAGTAGAATATTTATTCAAGTAAAAATATACTTTCGTTAGTGGTGAGTCAAGTGTATGTGACTTGGGATACTACTACTCTGTACATGAGAAGCTATCATATCATGATTTTGAAATTGAAAACAGTGTATCAAAGGAAACAGGTACCTTCTTTTGAGTTATAATGTTATACCGATGGAGTTCTTATTAGTTTTCAAGTAAACATCACAGTATTGACTTACTGTCATGTATAAGACTTCTCTCCTCTTATGGCAGTAATACTAGGGATCTTACAAAAGGTAAAAACGAGGGTAGCAACATGGGTATTCGGTTAAGCATTGTTTTTTCTCAACCAACCTTTAAATTCATAAAATGTAAACCACATGGCTGCTGCACAAGTTCTATTCGGAAAAAACGGCTTGATATAAGTGAGCTTTTCATGTAAATAAAAGGAGATTTTGAGCTTATGAATTGTGAAAAGACATCTCTTGAAGTTTTGAACTTTGGATTAGCTTTTGTGGCATCAGAACACGTAAATGGTAGAAAGAGATTGAAAACGACATTTTCAGAAACATGTAAAAGAAGGTCAGTGAAGAGTATGAGTATAAAGTTGTAACTAAACTGGTAGAGGAAGGATTAGGAAAAAGAGCTTATTCTTAGATAGGCGAATAAGCTTAAGTTTTGTTTTTTGAAACATCTCAAGCTTATAAATTGTGCATATAAGCTTACCCAAACACTCCCATGTGTTTGAGTGTTAGACAAGTTAGAATCTATCAAATGGTTTAGCGGTGTTGTCCTCTCCCTCCCTTTATCTAACTCATATATGAAATTTTCTGACAGCTATGTCTGAATTGAGAAAGGTCATGTGCTGGGAGCGGATGGTGATTTATAAATAATTATTGAACCAGTTCGGTGCAACAATATACATAAAGCCAACTTCCAATTGAATACTATAAAATAGATAAGAAAAGATCCGCCACTGTGTGAAAAAAATGATCCATATGCCATATGGTAAGGCTTCCTTGACTCACTTGACACTTGCTCAGCTTTGTCTGTAATTACTCATTGGAAAAGGTACTTCATTAATTATTGAAGTTTATCATTTCGAAGCACAGTTTAACAACCCCATATATGGTCAAAGATATAATGTCTGATTTTATATATGAATAGATAACTTTCCTTATAGGCTCTGATTATTTCTGTTGCGACTTATGCGTGGTTGATCAAGAATGTGAATTCATTAAGTTCTTAGTTAGGTAAATTCTTGACTCGACATATTCTTAAGTTACTCAATTGGTTTCATTCATGAGAACATCTTGATGTTAGGAATAAATAGAACATACGTGTGTGACTTGTGTTGACACTAGATTGTAACTTATTGATTTTAATACCACTATTTGACAAGTGTATCTAGGTTTGTGTTTTGTTTAAATTATACTCTTTTTTTTTGTCTGCAAAATTTCATTTAACAAAACAATGTCTTTCTGCAATGAGATGGATTTGGAATTTATATTTGACTATATGTTCTTTGTGCGTACAGCGGAAGACGTATTTGCAGCTGCTGTAACTCCACCCTCTCCTTCAGTATGAGAATTAGTAGTATTCTCAACAAAAGAGGATAGCGGCAGCCCTCTTCAGAAGCTTCAGAGTCAAGTTTTCTGAGTATTGAAAGGCTTAACCCCTCCTCCTGAAGAGAAAAGTCAAAATTACAACCCGGAAGTATTAACTAGCAAAAAATGTCAATGGGCTAGCTTTTAATTGCAGGCGCTGGTATTACGGATAAAAATCATTTAGTTTGGCATCGCAATCTACCATTGGGTTCAGAGGTTGATGCGTGGGAATTGCACCAGGCTTTACCTCTCGAGGGATCTCGAGAAGCTTACAACCCCCACCAGGCAGTGTACCTGATCGATGTAGTATAGTATAATGACAAGTACCGGGGGATTGATCGTTCAGCTAGGAATAGTGTCGCTAGGATTAGAAAACCTAAAGACTAGGTCTAGAGATGAGGGATGATTCTTTTTGTATTTTTATATTTTTTATAAAGCAAGTAAAAATATCGGGTTTGAAGGAGTTGGGCGGAATTAGTTGCTAGTCAACTAACCCAATACTAAAGATGCAATCAAAATAAAATACTAAAAATGAAAATAAACTATATTAAACTAAAGTTGTGAGCAATATGTGTGAGAAATGTGTTTACTTAGATTTCACTACTCCCTAGATATCTTTTACACGTTAATTACTTGTTATAGTTGTGTGGATGACGGATTGTATTCCTTAATACCATTCATGGGGTGGCGTACTTACTTCCCCAATCCTATGAGCGCCTACTTCACTCCTATGTCGAGCCGGCTAAGAAGCTCCTAACATGGGATCATTAGAATTTACTCATGCATTAAATACAACCAATAAAACCTAGTACACATCGGTTCATGTTTTCTAAGACGTTCAAGCATGTTACATAATGGAGATCTGCCAGTTTTCTTAAGCCTAAAATTGAAATCATTCATCCAATACAACCATAAACAAGTAATCAACACATAATTAACATCTAGGTTTCATTAGATCCAAGCAAACACAAGATAGATCTAGCCTAACATGTTAAAATCAAGACAAGTAAAAGATATAATCAACCAACACATAGACATATTGATTGAATTAAGAGAAGACTTATCGCAATTGAACATGGAATGATTCAAGGGGTGAAAACCCTTGAAAGTACTGTAAAATATGACCTAGGGTTTACAAAGTTCGGGCCTAGTTTCTCCACACAAGTTCCTCTCTTTATGAATGAAAAATAGAAAACTATATATAGAGTTTGATAGGTGACGGCGCCAAGAACAAATGTCTGACGCGGTCATCTCGCCGCCAAATAGTTCCTCGGACTGCCTAGATCTGGGTCTGACGCCGTCATGTATTCTCCTTATGCAGGCCGTCACAAAATTTAGTCTTGACGCCCTTGTTGTAACGCTGTCAGGTTTGCACTGGGTCGTCACCACTTTTACTCTTGACGCCGTCAGGTTCTTCCTCTTGACGCCGTCAGGTACTGTTCTCTGCATGGAAAATTAAGTCTTTGGTGTTTTTTTCACTTTTATGCTCCAAAAACGTCCGAATTGCTTCCTTTTCCAGAATTCACTCCCAAAGTACCTAAAACCACAAAAGGAACGATTTAGGGCAATATTTGATCAAATAAATTCAATTATGGGCTTAAATGACCCACTAAAAGTGGTTCATTTTTCACCTCATCATATACCCTTACACTTGAGATTTGCTTGTCCTCAAGCAAATGCGCTTTTATTCTAATCAAAATACAAGTTAGGGGTCATTTAACACTAATATAAAAGTAATTACAACAAATAATCGTTCCACTAAAGACCAAAGACAAGCACGGAGGTCATATACTAGCACCTCACAAATAGTGTTTAGATACTCACATCTCTCGGGTGTAATAAAGTAATATCACAATATGGAAACGAAAAATATCTATCACTACCTGTCATAGAAAAATAGATTACCATAGGCTTGGAAAAGGATCAAACCTCCACCACATGGTGTAAGCACCTAGGATAAACTATCAAAGAGGTCTTTTAAAGGGTTGTAACGTTAGGTGTAGGGATATGAAATACACGGTTTTGTTGGATATAGGCAGTCTTTACTGGTGGCGAGTTAACAATCTTAGTTAATTACATGTACAATATGGCGTTGCTAAGCCAAGACTAGACTCGACTTAAGCTAATAAATGGAAAATAACAAAAACATAAAATGAACATAGAATGAAAATGGATGGTAGTCCGTATGTTTTTCTCTTTTTCTTTTTCTATTTTTTTTCTTTTCTTTTTTCTTTTCTTTTTTCGATCTTTTTTTTTTTTTTTTTTTTGCATACACTCTTACCCTACCATCCAAAATAATACATCATAGGGAATGAAACTCCCCTTACACTTGAATTTTTACATACTTTACAATAAACTAAACTAATGACTCGAATTAAGAAAATCAAAACACTTGGAGTACTTTTAAGATTAAAGTACATATGGGGGTAATATATGATGTTCTTCCCCATTACTCCATAAAATAAGTACTTTACCCATGAGTCCCAATCGTCCCAAAACAATATGTACAAGGATATGACTCGACTTAGCAACCATGTAATCAATTAGATAATTAACTTAGGGTTTAACAAATAACAATAATGCACTAAAGATGAGTGCATACACGGAAGGCTAAGGCGATTTGGGTGTACATTTAAGTGGGGTGTAACAAATTCTTCCTTTAAGTAAAATGCTTAAAGTTAGAAACGAAAAGATAGGCTTGGAGGGGTATACTAGGGGTTTCGTGTACTAAAAATGAGTACAACGCTAAGGTGTGGGAAAAATTAATTGACTTAACTAGCCAAGTAATATGACTTAAATGGTCAAGTAATTATGATACGGGTTTAACACAAGGGTGATCCTAATGCCTCTTATCATGTAGTAAATCCTACTACACGAATGTAGTCTCACTAGCGGTCTCGAGATGTATCACTAACGCAAGTTCTAGAATCTAAATGCTACCGGTACACTCATAAGCACTAATAGTAAATGCTTTTCCTATCAAATCTAAAGGCGAACCTCACATATTTGGGTGAAAATTTTTTCTGAATGATACGGTTATGTGCTAGTCATACAATCTCCTATCCATGAGGCGCTTGCTATAGCTAAAGTTTCACTCCTAAATGTTGTAAAAAAATTTAAATTTGGCGCTAAAATTGCACTAACAAGTATTTCTCATAGTTTTATTACACATCTACTATTAAACAAACAAACTCAAGCGAAAGTGTATCTGTAAGGTATCATCATTTTACCCTCCCCTTACACTTAGGATGAACATTGTCCCCAATGTTCAAGTAAAGAATGTAAAAGTGAAATAAGTAAAACGAATGAAATCAAATACTCCCCTGATTCGCTCGGTATGGATAATAAGGTGGTCAGTTTAGATCTTTCTCCAAGAAAATGAACAATCAAAGCTTCCCTTCCAGAATATAAATCATCTTCTTGTCATACATAACCTGTAAATCCTAAGAAAACAGACAATGCAACCTCGCATAAAATCGGCGGCAATCTACATATGTTACTAAATCCTAGAAAACAAAATAAGATATAATGCTTGTGGAATGATGTTTGCAGATTTCCTGGAGATTATAAAACTAATAATTCAACAAAAACTTTAAGACTCCGTTAGAAAAACAAAACTGGTAAAATTTCCAGAATTTTACACGTGACGCCATCAAGAGTAAACTCGTGACGCCGTCAGAAGTGACCTGCAGATATCCTTATGTTAAGTTTCCGAAAAATTTCTGGAAAAACTTCGTCCTACTTCCTGGAAAATCCTGCAAAACTTCATTATGACTCGATACAAGCATTTGACTCTAACAAATACGAATATACATGTTCATTTAATATTGTGGAGAATCGTGATCGGTTTTGTCTCTTTAAAAACATATTTGGGGTTTCCCTTTACACTTATCTTTTGCAAAAATACCTTTGGGTGAAGTTAAGACTAGGTCAAACAACAAAATAAAGTATTTTCACTATTTTTGTTTTGAAATATGATCTACCAACAATAAAAATAAAGCATGCATACGGAAGCAAATAACAAACAAACAAAATTAAAATCACACAAAACATGGGTTGCCTCCCAAGAAGCGCTTTTCTTTATTTACGAGTCTTGTAGCTAGACTCAAGGTCATGGGTTACTACGTGACCTCATCGTTGGTTTCACTCTCTAGGTCGTCTTCTAAGCCAGTTTTGTATTCCGGACCTAGTTGCAAGCATTCTTTGTAGAAACCAAGCATCCTATTCTTCACACACTCTATTCCTCTACGTCTATCTTCATCATTCCTATAATAAGTCGCTTGTTTGTGTTCCTTTTCTATGTTAGAGAGAAGGCGGTATTGCTCAATCTTGTAGGGCATTTGGTAGGCAATCTCATCATTCTCTCCCTTGAACCTAACTATCCCTAAAGTCGGATCATAACTCATCTTAGTGGCCTCAACAAATGGTTTTCCGAATATTACTTGGCTTAGGCAATCATCTATCACCGGACGAGTGTCTTCTACTATCATAAAATTGATCTCATAAGTGAAATTACCTATAATTACATGCAATCCCTTCACTCTTCCTACAAAATTACTTATCAAATTCTTATTGGGCATCATCCTATAATCAAGTTGTTTCTTCATCACCCAATTGTAATAAGTCCTAGTCATGATGTTTACATGAGATCTAGGATTAATATAAGCTTTCCATATATGCATATGCCCGATGTTGCATGGTATGTTGATGTTAGAGGGGTCTCCCATTTTGATAAGGGGTGTGCCAAGGATATATGGTGTCTCGGGGCCATCGAATAAATCCTTATGGTATTCCCGTTCTTTCTTAGTGGGCAACTTATCAAAGTGCTTTTCTATAATATCTACTTCCTCTAACTCCTCTCCCTTATTAACCTCAACTTCCCTAATTTCATCCCTAGTCTCGGTTTATACTTCAACTTCATCTTTGTCACTTTCTTCTAATTCCTTATCTTTTGGTTTAATGGTGACAACA
This sequence comes from Artemisia argyi, assembly GCA_030686995.1. NCBI lineage: Eukaryota > Viridiplantae > Streptophyta > Magnoliopsida > Asterales > Asteraceae > Artemisia > Artemisia argyi. The sequence goes on along the minus strand of CM060676.1, from coordinate 214,322,755 downwards.
TTGAGAAAGTGGACTCGTTTGGATGACGAGGGGTCCTTAATTTGGATTCCGTTATTGGCGTCCCTAGTGTCCTTCCTAGGTGTAGTTAACGCTTGGTTGTTGAGGGCTTTCAACAAGTTGTCTATCTTGTTGGTCATCTCCGTTTGTTGTTTGTTGAATTCGGTTTCAAACCTAGCTATGCGAGCCTCTTGAGATGCCATGAACTTAGACATCAATCCTTCAAGATTGTTGGTACTACCATAGTTGTTAGAAGGATTGTTGTTGAAAGTACGGTTGGAGGGTGGACCGTTTGGTTGGTAACGATTAGGCGGATTGGAAGAATTGGCTTGATTTTGTTTCCACCTAAGGTTTGGGTGATTTTTCCAAGAGGGGTTGTAGGAATCACCGTAAGGGTTTGGCTCGGATTTGAAAGTGTACCACTTATCTCCCGCTTCGTTGGTACGCGAGGATGCGTAGTCCGCAAAAGCTGTTCCGGGGAGTTCCATACAATCACGAGTGTCATGGGGACCACTACATAATTCGCATGAAGAAGTGATTTTGTTCACTTGGCTTGAAGGCTTAGGAGCTTCGTAAGATTTCATGAGAAACTTGACTTGGTCCTCAAGTTCCATGATCCTACGGTCGGGAGTGCTAGAGTTGTTCGAAGGCAAAGATATTGCCTTGACCGTTTTGTTCAAATCACGGGGATCATTCCAACTTTCGTTGTCATAGAGAGCAAGATCTTCGATGAGTTCCCATGATTGTTCCGCACTTAGATCACGTAGCTTACCACCAGCCGATTGGTCAATGGCTCGCTTGTGGAGAGATCGATATGGTCATAGAAGATTTGGACTTGGAGCCAAAGATCTATGCCATGATGAGGGACTTTTTGGAGTAAGTCCTTGAAACGAGTTAATGCTTCATAAAGAGTTTCATTTTGACGTAGTTGGAACATCAAGATGTCATTTCTAAGCTTGGTAGTTCTCCCTGGTGGGAAAAATTGAGCAAGGAAACGAGTGGTGAGATCATCCCATGTGGTGATGGATCCCGCGGGTAATCGTTCAAGCCATTGGCTAGCTTGATCACGTAGAGAGAATTGGAATAGGCGTAATCGGGTTGACTCTCTAGTTGTAACATCAAGGTCTATGGAATCTAGATTTTAAGGAAGTCCTTGAGATGTTGGTTTGGATCTTCGGAACGAAGTCCATGGAATGTACATCCGCTTTGCACCAACCGGATGGTGTCGGATCGCAAGGGGGTTACATTGGCTCCGGTGAGCTCAATGGTGTTTCAGTAGCCTTGGTGGCTAGGTCGGGAATACTCTCCTAAGGTTCGGGGCCTAAGAGGTTCTAGTGGTGGGTTTTGTTGTGGTGGGATTACGGGTTCAAAGATGTTCCCATCGTCCATGATGTCAGGTGGTGAAGAGTTACGAACAAAAACACGAAGAAATAAGATAGACTAAAAAGATCCTAAAAATAAAAATAAAATCTTACTAGAAAGGAATCTAGCAAGTAGACCTAATAAAAAGAGATTCTAACCTAGACAATAACTATTCCCCAGGCTGCGGCGCCAAAAACTTGATGCGTAGGAATTGAACCAGGCTTTACCTCTCGAGGGATCTCGAGAAGCTTACAACCCCCACCAGGCAGTGTACTTAATCGATGTAGTATAGTATAATGACAAGTACCGGGGGATTGATCGTTCAGCTAGGAATAGTGTCGCTAGGATTAGAAAACCTAAAGACTAGGTCTAGAGATGAGGGATGATTCTTTTTGTATTTTTATATTTTTTAGAAAGCAAGTAAAAATCTCGGGTTTGAAGGAGTTGGGCGGAATTAGTTGCTAGTCAACTAACCCAATACTAAAGATGCAATCAAAATAAAATACTAAAAATGAAAATAAACTATATTAAACTAAAGTTGTGAGCAATATGTGGGAGAAATGTGTTTACTTAGATTTCACTACTCCCTAGATATCTTTTACACGTTAATTACTTGTTATAGTTGCGTGGATGACGGATTGTATTCCTTAATACCATTCATGGGGTGACGTACTTACTTCCCCAATCCTATGAGCGCCTACTTCACTCCTATGTCGAGCCGGCTAAGAAGCTCCTAACATGGGATCATTAGAATTTACTCATGCATTAAATACAACCAATAAAACCTAGTACACATCGGTTCATGTTTCCTAAGACGTTCAAGCATGTTACACAATGGAGATCTGCCAGTTTTCTTAAGCCTAACATTGAAATCATTCATCCAATACAACCATAAACAAGTAATCAACACATAATTAACATATAGGTTTCATTAGATCCAAGCAAACACAAGATAGATCTAGCCTAACATGTTAAAATCAAGACAAGTAAAAGATATAATCAACCAACACATAGACATATTGATTGAATTAAGAGAAGACTTATCTCAATTGAACACGGAAGGATTCAAGGGGTGAAAACCCTTGAAAGTACTGTAAAATATGACTTAGGGTTTACAAAGTTCGGCCCTAGTTTCTCCATACAAGTTCCTCTCTTTATGAATGAAAAATAGAAAACTATATATAGAGTTTGATAGGTGACGGCGTCAAGAACAAATGTCTGACGCCGTTATCTCGCCGCCAAATAGTTCCTCGGACTGCCTAGATCTGGGTCTGACGCCGTCATGTATTCTCCTTATGCAGGCCGTCACAAAATTTAGTCTTGACGCCCTTGTTGTAACGCCGTCAGGTTTGCACTGGGTCGTCACCACTTTTACTCTTGACGCCGTCAGGTACTGTTCTCAGCATGGAAAATTAAGTATTTGGCGTTTTCTTCACTTTTATGCTCAAAAAACGTCTGAATTGCTTCCTTTTCCAGAATTCATTCCCAAAGTACCTAAAATCACAAAAGGAACGATTTAGGGCAATATTTGATCAAATAAATTCAATTCCGGGCTTAAATGACCCCCTAAAAGTGGTTCATTTTTCGCCTCATCAGAGGTCCATCACCAAAGATCAAAATCCCGACCAAAATTCCATCATTACTGGATTTGTTAAGAGGTAATTCATATGTTATATGTGTTTTAATGTTTAAAAATATATTCTGTTCAAAATTAAGTTTGGTGTGTATGTGTATCATGTTAGGATAAATAGCTGAAACGAATGCATCGACTTTTCTGAAAAAAGGGATGGAATGCATCTGTATCTTGCATAATATTTTTTAAACCCGACACACACACTATGACACTAATACAAATGTTACGCGTTTCACTAAAACATTTCCCAAATAATCAGACTTCTTTTGTATCCTTACTGCAGCAACACGAACTGGCTCATCATGCTGTCCTGTCTTAGTAGTCTTTAAAGCAAAAAATGAAAAAGTACGTTCATCTGACAAGCCGATATCACCAACAATATTCAAACGAAAAAGATGGAAAGCAAAAGTGGGATGTGTACAAAACTACAAATACAATTTGGCAGAATTCTGGTGCGGTTGACTTATATGATGGGGCAGCATATTTATCATCAAGGTAAGTGGCAATTTGTGAACTCCAGATTTGCTTCAGGAAATACGCCGCTTCTTGATATTGGTCTACCAAAAAATGAAGGCCATTACGTTATGTTCGCTCAAGTTACATGTAGCTTAGAGCCTTACAAGTACTATATTGAATTCTTGATATTGGTCTTCTGGTCTACGGCTTTCATATTCAATCGTTGTTTAAATTAAGATTTGAATCTTTGAACATAATGTTGGGTTCAAAGTCAATGAGTGAACCCCATTTTGAATTTACAATCTTTTGGAAAACAAAAATGCATACATATGACTATTAGGCTATTTGGCTACATTTGGGTATGTCACTGCAACATCTAAGCATAGATTATTATAGTAGATGAACAATATAGATAGTCTTTGGGTAATCGTTTCATTTCAAGTTTAGATTTAGCACGGCATTCCCGCAGCAACGCGCGGGTTCTCCCACGCTCGTGTTTGTTAAAATGTCAAATGATAATATTTTGAGTTTGTGATTATGTTCTCCTAGTCTTTTAAGATTCAATAGATGAGTGAATGTTAATGTGGTAGTCTTATTGAACTACACTTAATGAGAAAATTTTGCAAGTTCTTAGTTATTCAATCTTTTGTGCTTGATTTCAACCAGCAAATGGGTTGCACACAACAATACCTTCAACAGTTCAACATTCCTGTCATGCATTAGTGTATTCTGCAGTCAATGTGGTCTCATTAATAAATCTTATGACATAGCATTCGTGTATTCTAGCATTCTAATACTATAAAAAGCAACAATCCATTATCATTATTCATAATCATTATTAGCAAAAATATATAGCATATTAAAAAATGATGCGTGATATGTAAACTAAATTTGATTCATGTGTAACCCCCATTCCGTTATAAGAATTCTTTGGTTGTCTCGGGTTTTTATGTTTTTTAAAGTTTAAGTAATGATACAAGCTTTAGGAAAAAAAAATACACAATATGCCAAAATTTCGTGCGCAATATCTAAACAAAGTTTCATTCATGTCAAAACTTCATGCGTGCAACAAACACAAAATATAACTACACATAGTCGAGCTCTCTTCTTCTTCGTATATTGCAAAATTAAAAAATAAATAAATAAAAAAGCACAATTTAAATTATTTGTTTTTTAATAAATAAAAATACAATATTCAAAATATTATAAAAAAAACTCGCGCACGCGCGGGTATTATAACTAGTAATAATAATAATTATTATTATTATTAACCAAAAATAATAGAGTAAACTTCAAAATACATCCCTGTGCTTTGCCCAATTTGACACCATACATCCCTCTCGAAAAAGTTAGGACAATTACATCCCTCCGTTAGTAAAAGTCAAACAATATACATCCAAAAGGACCAACGATGCAAATGTTGTGTCGTTAACTTGGACACGTGGCACTTTATTAAGAGTTAGTAAGGGTATTTATGTCATTTTACACGTTCCCTTTAGATTTTAACCCTATTTCTTCCCTGCTTCACTCAAATGTTACGCATAATCAAAATCAAAAACCACAAACACAAATCAGAAACACAAGGTTACAGAAATTCAAAACACAAACACAAATTATTTGAAACCCTAATTGATTGAAACCCCTAATTTTTAGTACATTGTTTGCAATGGTGGTTGCTGAATGGCGTATTCGTGAGTGTGAGGATCCAGTGAACGAACAAGAAGCTTATAGTAAGTGTTAATCATTGTAATCATATTATTTGAAACCCTAATTGATTGAAACCCCTAATTTTTGGATACTAATTTTGGCATTGCAGGTAAATATCCAAACATGTTCTCACTGAAGATACATCATGGTGGGTTCTTTACTGAAAGTCCAGGTAGAAAGTACATAGAAGGGACCTACAATTTTATAGACTTTATAGATATAGACCTGTTTTCAGTAATAGAAATCCATGATATGATTGAAAAGTTAGGTTACAAGAGGAAAGATTGTGTAATGTACTATCATTTCAAAATACCTAACAATGATTTGGATTATGGGTTACAAGCACTAGGAAATGATGGTGATGTGTTGAACCTAGTTAGGTATGTTGATAAGTACAAACTTATTGAACTTTACATTGAGCATGAGCATACAATATTGGAAACTTATTGGAAATCACCACAGAGAGTGATGATTGAGGAAATAGTTGATGAAGGTCCTAGTTCAACATTAGTTAGAAAGCCCTTTAAGAAGCCTGCTAAGAAGATAAATAGGATGCCTCTATTGCTTGATATGGGAGAGGGTTCTGATAATGCTGATGATGTATATGGTGAAGGTGCTTTAGTTGTTACTATAACAGTTGAGGAAGGTCCTACTAAGAGGCCTGTTAAGCTACCTGTTAAGAGGCCTTTTAAGATACCTGCAAAGAAGACAAAGCCAATGCCAGTCCCTATGGATGAGGTAGACAGTTCTGTGGAAGCAAGTTTATCTGAGTATGAGAGTAGTAGTGAGTCTGATGATAGTGAAGATAGTGACTATATACTGGATGAAGAACATGTTATGAATGATGTAGATGTGGATATGAAAGACTATTATCAAAACATAGACAAAGATGCAGAATGGATGGGATCTCATTCTGATAATGAGGAAGTTCCAGATGACAGTCATGTTGAAGAAGCATTTGGTTTGGATGATTTTCATAGTGCAAGTGATTCTGAAAATGATAGTCAAAGAAAGAAAACTTTGAGAAAGTTAAGGAAACAAAGAGCAAAAGAAGGTAAGGGAATTGATGCAAGTAATTGCAGTGATACATTCTTTGTAGGGAGAGAGTTTGGAGATAAGAAAACTATCACAGACCTTGTGGCTGCTCATGCTATTGCTACTAGAAGGCAGTTATATATATGGAAAAATGACAAAATGAGGGTGAGGGTAGTATGTAGAGGAAAATGCCCTACTTTTAGATACCCTAATGAGGGCCCAAAGGCTAGTGGGCTAAAATGTGGTCCAAGTCCTAGTAAGTTAAAATGTATAGCTGGAAAGATGGTAAAGTCAAGTACATGTGAGACAAGTGCATGTGGAAAAGGAATAAATGAGGTGGGTGGAAAGAGAATAAAGGTTGGTGGCATAAAAGGTAATTACAAGTATGAGATTATCACATGTCCATGGACTGTGCAAATATCCAAACAAAATAAAGGCAGGGAAGAAACCTGGACTGTCTCTACTCTTACTGATGAGCATACTTGTTTGCAAACTAGAGATGTGAAGCTGCTCACTAATATTTTTCTTACTAAAGAGGTTGAAGAAAGAATCAAGCTTAACCCTAACATCCCTATTAGAGCCCTAAAAGAGCAATTACAACAGAAGTATCAATTAGGTATAACTACAAACAAGGTAACTAGGGCTAAGGCTAAATCACAGATGAAACTTAAAGGTGATTTCACAGAACAGTATTCAAGGTTAAGGGATTATGTGCTAGAGTTGCAAAGAACCAATGAAGATACGACTGTGAAAATAGATCTAGAAAGAGATTTCAATCCAAATGAAACAACAAGACAGTTCAGAAGGATCTATGTATGCATTGGTGCTTTGAAGAAAGGGTTTAAAGCTGGCTTAAAGGATTTGCTTGGATTGGATGGGTGTTTTATGAAAGGTCAATACCCTGGACAACTACTTACAACAGTTGGCATTGATGCAAACCATGGGACATATCCACTTGCATATGCTGTTGTAGAAGCAGAAACAACAAGCTCATGGTCTTGGTTTTTAACTTGTTTAGGGGATGATCTGGATTTGACACCTATGTCCAATTTTACATTTGTTTCTGATAGACAAAAGGTAATCATTTTAATTCTAACTTTGATGTTTATTCTAACTTTGCTATTAATTCTAAATTTCTTATTTGTTTGTAGGGCATCATACCAGCAATCTCAAAGATATTCCCATGTGCTGAGCATAGGTATTGCTTAAAACATATATATGACAATATGAAGCAACAATGGAGAGGTGAGCAATACAAACTATTGCTTTGGAAATGTGCATCTGCAACAACTTGTGCCAAAGTTTGAAAGGGCAATGGAGCAGTTAAAGAAGTTGAGTCAGGAAGCTTATGATTGGCTGAAAAAAATACCACCACAGCATTGGACAAGATCCCATTTCAGTGGTATGTTTTATCCATTTACTTAAGCATATAAGCTGTATTGCTGTGAATTATATTCTAGTTCATTGACATAGATTATTATCCCTGTTTACAATTGTAGGTAGGCCACACTGTGATGTTTTACCTAACAATATGTGTGAGGTATTTAATAGACAATTATTGGATGGAAGAGATGTTCCTATTATCACATGTCTAGAGTATGTTAAGGATTACTTGACTAAAAAGATTGTGAATGTTAAAAAAGTAATTGCAAAGAGTCAAGGTCCTTTAACACCAGCTGCTACTGTGCTGTTTAATGCAATCAAGACTGATGCTAGCTCATATCAGGTAAAATGTTATGTTCACTCACTGCTCAGTTTGGTATTTTTTATGTGCTATGCCTAATACATGTTAAGTATATGAAGGTAATGTAGAATGGGGGAACCAAGTATCAAGCAAGTGGTCCATGGGATGATATTTGTATAGTGGATACCCAAGAAAAGAGTTGCAGTTGTAGAAAATGGGAATTAACTGGAATGCCCTGCAAGCATGCAGTAGCAGTGTTAAATGATATGGCACTAAATAGGGTGGAGGTTGGTTTTCCAGAAACTTGGGTCTATGCTTGTTATTGGCTTGTAACTTGGGAGAAGCAATACAGCTACACCATTAACCCATGCAATGGACCTAACATGTGGACCAAACACCCTAGCCCTTACACTATCATTCCACCAAAGATTAAGCCACAAATTGGAAGGCCACCAAAGAAAAGAAGGAGGTCTGCAGAAGAGATATCAACTAAAAAGATGACTGCAAATGGTAAACTTTCAAGGGCTGGCAAAACTGTTACATGTCTTAAGTGCAAGCAAACAGGTCACAACAAAAGGACATGTAAACAACCTTCTACATCTGTTGGTGGATCACAGTCTTCAACATTTGGTGGTTCAAGAAAGGCCAGTCAAAGTGCATAAGTTGGTGGATCACATTCTTCAAAAGTTGGTGGATCAAAAGGTGCCAGTCAAAGTGCATCTGCCAAGGGGAAGAAAGTGCATAAGTAATTTCAGTATTCCACTTGTTTATGCTTTTGGAACCATGTATGCTTTTGGAACAATGTAGTAGTTTATTAGTTGACTTTTAAGTTATGTATTGGTTGTGAATGTAAGGGATGCTTTTCAGTTGACTTCTGTTAAAATGCTTTTCACTTGACTTCTATCATGCTTATTTAAGTCTTTTTCTTAACTTGTGTATTCTGTGTATTGGAACCATTTAATGCAAATGGTCACTTTTGGAATGCAAATGCTCACCTTTGGAACCATTTACTGCAAATGGAACCATTTACTGCAAATGGTCACTTTTGGAATGCAAATGCTCACTTTTGGAACCATTTACTGCAAATGGAACCATTTACTGCAAATGGTATCTTTTGGAAATCAACCTTGTGACTGCAACTGGTATTTTGTCCATTTCAACCCATTTGACCCATTTTAACAGAATTTACCCCATACCACAACACAATTCACCCCATACTACAACATTTCAACCCATTCAATTGACCCATTGCAATATTTCTTTTCAGGCTTATGAGCTTACCATTGACTGCAAATGGAACCATTTTTGTGGCTTATGAGCTTACCATTGACTGCAAATGGAATTTTGTCCATTTCAACCCATTCCAACACAATTCACCCCATACCACAACATTTCAACCCATTCAAACACAATGATAACAAAAACACACTAATTTAAGATGAAAAGCAAACACACTTCATTGACATTCAAAAGATTACAATACTACACTTAAACAAAAGAGTGCTTAATTTTACATAACCATCATCATCATCAGTACTTGCTGCAAACAGAGACAAAATATTACAATCACTGTTTTCACAACATTAGATACACAACAAAGAAGACCCAACTAATCACTAACATCCACTTCAATCTTTAACAGATTTTCCCTTGATGAATCTTGTAGCCTGTTCATGTTGTTCAGCAATCCAGGAATAATCGCTATTGATCTTTCACACATGGGTGGATCGTACCAATCCAAAAACCCACAGTTTGGTTCCTTCAAAAATTTATAAATCAAACCCACAGTTTACTCTAAATTAATAAACAATCAAATATTATTCGAGACTTACAGGTTTGGGACAACAATAAAAGCGTCTTCCTGGATTTCTTGGTTTCCATGATGTTTTAACAATTGTGGGATACCCACATCTACAAGTTTTTTGGTAGTACATTGTTGTTTTTGTGTTAGGGTTTTCAATTTATGGTTTTCAATTAGGGTTTTTAAATTTGGGGGTAATTTTGGGGAGGATTTGTAATCACTGTGTGTGTGTGCGATTTTAAATTAGGGTTACACACTTTATAACAGGTATATAAGCTGGGTTAAAGAAGAGGGAAGTGTAAAATGACATAAATACCCTTACTAACTCTTAGTAAAGTGCCACGTGTCCAAGTTAACGACACAACATTTGCATCGCTGGTCCTTTTGGATGTATATTGTTTGACTTTTACTAACGGAGGGATGTAATTGTCCTAACTTTTTTGAGAGGGATGTATGGTGTCAAATTTGGCAAAGCACAGGGATGTATTTTGAAGTTTACTCAAAATAATAATTAGCAAAAAAGAAGATATAAAAAGAAGAGAGAAGTGGGGCGAGTGGAGGGTTTTCTTTCAAAACAAAACAACCATCTCCTTCTCCTCCTCCTTTCTCCACTCGCTGCTCATTAACTGTGTGTGTGTGTGTTTTTTTTTCTTGAAAAATAAAAATCCTTAATTGGCGGCGGCTTTGTTAGAGGTAATAGAGATCTGATGGGAAGCAGAGGCGGCGGCGTTGGGGGCGGCGGCGGCGGCGTACAAGGGATTCCGGCGGGGTCAAGAAAGATGGTACAGAGTTTAAAAGAGATAGTAAATGGTGTATCTGATGTTGAGATCTATGCTGCTTTAAAGGAGTGTAATATGGACCCTAATGAAGCTGTTAATCGTCTCTTATCTCAAGGTTTATTCCCTTTTCTTTATGTATATATTTTTAATAAAGATTCAATCTTTTTTTAATCTTTTTTAGGTTTTTTATAATTGGTTTTGTGGGTTTTATGTTTTGATTATGTATATTTGAAGCATTGTGATAAAGTTTGGTTTTTTATTTGGAATTTATGCAAATTAGGTTAAAGGGTATGTTTTTTATTTATAAAGATTTAATCTTTATTATATTTTTTAAGTTTTTTTAATTGGTTTTGTGATATAAAGGTTATTGATTATCTATATTTGATGCATTGTAATAAAGTTTGGTTTTTTATTTTGAATTTGTGAAAATTTGGTTAAAGGGTATGTTTTTCTAAACTTTTTGTGATATTAAGGTTATTGGTTTTGTGAGTTTTATGTTTTGATTATGTATATTTGATGCATTGTAATAAAGTTTGGTTTTTTTATGGTTTTTAGGGTTTATTAGGGATTGAATTTGGAATATAAAGTTTTGCTGTAATGTGTTTATAAGTTTGATATTGTTAATCATCTTTTATCTCAAGGTTTAACATTAAAGATTCAATCTTTATTATCTTTTTTGTGTTTTTTGATTGGTTTGTGAGTTTTTTGTTTTATGTTTTGATTATGTAGCATTGTAAAAAAGTTTGATTTTTTATTTGAAATTTGAGAAGCTAGGTTAGAGGTTAGACTTTATGGTTTTTAGGGTTTATTATTGATTGAATTTGGAGTTTAATTGTTTTGTATATCAAGGTCTTCTATTAAAGTTTCAATCTTTATCCTTCTTATGGTGTTCTAGGGCTTTTTTAATTATTTGATTAATATCTGATTATAATGATAATGATAATTGTTTGTTTAGGGTTTTAGGTTTTTCCGTATATGATGAGATGAAAAGGTGATTGCTTTTGTGGGATTTAGTGGTGTGTTATTATCTTAATGGGATAATTTTATGGTCTTTTTTATTGTGAAGATTTGAAGCATTTGAAAAAAGTTGGATTTTTAGGATTTTGATGGTCATGGTGTGTTTTCATAGGAAATGTTGGTGCTTTTGTGGGATTAAGTGGTGGGTTGTTCTGAATAGGGGAAATTTGCGGGCTTTTTGTTGTGAAGATGTAACTTATGTGTGCTATGTGGATTTGAAGCATTGTTAAAAGTTTGAATTTTTAGCGGAATTTGAGAAAACTTTGTTCGATGTGCATATGAACACTTTCTTGTTCGGCATTGATTTTGTTTGGTGATCAAGCATGTAAAGCAGTGTTTATGAGAATATTTGGGTTTTACTATGAATGACTGATGACTTTTATGTTGTTTTATTATGTTAAGCGTCGTGTTTTTGTAGTTTATCAAGTAAACTAAGATAATTGGAGAAGAAAAAGGTCTAATTGGAATACAATATAGTAGACATGAAAGGATACCTTAGGTATAAAAATAGCAAAGTTCGATGCTTTGCTTTAGTGTTCTTGCAACCTTGATGTTTGATAGGGTCATTGTGATCAAAACTTATCTCATGGTGGCATTTTACTCGCTTGGTCATGTTTATTTCTGACTTAATGCAAACAAGCTTTACTTAAGCATTACTTATAGACTTATATCAGACTTTGGAGGATACCCAAGTTCACACTTCATGTGCATGTAATGCCTACCATAAGTCCTAATATGAATTATTCTTTATATTGTAGATCCTTTCCATGAGGTGAAGAGCAAACGAGAAAAGAAAAAGGAGGTAAGTGGAGTTGGATGAGGCATGGAACCTATGTGGATCCACCCTTTCTATAATAATAACTGAATTCTTATTTCTATAACCGGGCTCATTTATTTAATGTGGTTTTTGTTTGTGTTCAGTCCAAGGATACAACAGAATCCAGGCCTCGTGGTGGTGGTAACACTTCAAGCCGTGGTGGCAGAAGTGGTACAGATCGTTATGCTGGACGTGGTGGTTCATCACAGTATAACTCTTATGGTACATGAGTGTTCTGTTTTGGAAATGTCAATATATGTAGATTCTCATGGAAAACAGATTCTTATACAATGCATTCTTTTTCAGAGTCCGGTGGTTATAATGGAAAACCTAAGAGGGAGAATGGAACAAGTTCTTATGGATCAAGCTCTTATGGAACAAGTTCTTACACACAATCATCTGCACCATCTTACGGAGCTGCGGCAACTAACACGAGTTGGAATGATCCTCCATCTTACAGGTAACGTGATTCAATATATTTGTTTTTTACATTATGTGATGGTTTATTTCTTCATTTTGTTGCTTATATATTATATGTTTTTACTTGTAGTGATTCTGTTGGCTATGAAAATAAAGCATCAACGTACAGTGCAGCTGATGTTCCTGCAACAGTTCCACAACAACCATCTTCTGGATACCAATCTGCATGGCTGGGCGCTCCTGGTCAAAAGTCAATGGCTGACATTGTGAAAATGGGCAAACCACAAAACAAGCCTTCCACCGCTCCGGCCCCACCTCAGCCTTCTTCAACACATTATGATGAATGGGATTCAAACCCTTCAGAAGTGTACCAACAACAAAATGTTTCTGCTGATGACGATTGGCCTGTTATGGAACAACCACAAGTTGTTAGCGTGCAATCTGTATCGGAGCCTCCTTTGGAGTCTGAGAATGTGAGCCAGTCCAATTTACCGTATGAAAGTAATCAATACATTGCTTCTCAGATAGATGAGCCTCAGGCAGAAGATGAAGGTGTTTATGAAGATCATACCGTGCCTGCTTCTGTTACTAATAGACAGTATCAGGATGACACATCTGGTGGTGCAGCTTTATATGATACTGACGTGAATAAAAATATAGATTCTTTCCATCCCGAGGATTATAGTTATGAGCAAAATGAAGGTATGTCATATGCCCTTTACTAACTTAGTTTTTTTAGCATACTAAGTGGAATGATAATATTTCATGTTTTTCTAATTATATTCTTCATTCAGTTGAAGAAGGTGATGCTTCAGCATCCTCAATAAGTGCAAACATGCAGCAACTTAATATCCAGGAAGAGAGACACGTCGATGAACCTGAACAGGACGTTCCTTCGGTCGTTATTCCAAATCACCTGCAAGTCCAGAGCGCTGAATGTTCACACTTGAGTTTTGGGAGCTTTAGTGCTAACATGAATCCCGGGTTTTCAGGATCTTTTGGATCTAGGCAGTTGAGCAAAGTAGAAGATGAACCTGCTGAAGCAGATATTCCATCTGCCCGACCTTCTGAAACTAGGTAACCTTTTTCCAAATGGCTGTCTTTCATGGGTTCTTATTTAAATTTCGTGCTGGGTTTCATTGGCTCATATCTGTGTTCTGCCTGCAGAAATCCTGAGTACTATGGTGATGAGTCGATAATTACATCAGATAGCAACTTAGTAAACCGGACAGGGCCTAGTTCTGGGAGTTATGATTTATCTTCTGCTTCACAAACGGAGGTGTTGAAGCAAGAAAATCCTGAGGTGACACATGGCAATCAGTATGGTTATTCTTCATCTGCAGCCGCACCTGGTTATACATTTGATGGGACCCAGTTATTGAATCCTGCTTTCCCTCAATCGCAGACAACTACACAGATGCCAAATGCAGCACCATTCTCCAATGTTATGGTAATTATCTACAGTTATATCACATACTTCCTAGACTGTCGGTCGACATTGACTTGATGAACTAAATATCTGTTAGGGTCATGAAGTAAATGGTGTTATCTTTACTTTTGTACAAATCATGAAACAAACAATCGTCCTGTTATACAAAATAGCACATCTTGTCTTTGTTTTAGGTTGACATTTTGATTATTAGAAGTTGATCTTTACTTATACTCAGTTTGTTGACCTTTTTGGCTTCTCTCTTTATTTTTTTGCAGCAGGCTGCATATACAAACTCATTACCAAACGCTTTGTTAGCAGCAAATGGTCATCCTGTCAGAGAATCTGATCTTTCATACTCGCAGTTTCCTACTAGTCAGTCAATGGCTACTAAATATGGTAGCTCAGTATCTTCTATCAGTGGTTCAACTATCTCAATGGAGGTATTGTGCTGTACTTAACTTGAGTTCGTTCATCCATACGAGAGTTTAAGTTGATAAATCTGATATAACTGTGCATAGTTTTATTAATCCAAGAATAAAAAAAATTGTGCTTAGAAGGTTTAAAGTAGCGAGAAAATACTTGGAAGGTGTCATAAACAGACCTGACGGGACTCCAAGCTATTTGACATGGTGTCCATTAGTATCTTCATGCATTGTTCTTTCTCAGATTGCAGAAAACTTTCTTTAATATTTTGAGAGACAACTTAGGTAGCCTAGTAAAAATATAAAATAGCTATCATCTTTTAAATTTATCAGATAATTAGAGATATTTTCGCTCGGCCATTAGGATTTAGGAGCAACCAAAAAAAAAAAGGTTTCTGAATGTCATAGATACACAACCGAGTTGAAGTTTTTGTGGTTTAAAATCTACTTTGGTAGTTTGGTGGTCATATTATTCTTTACTTAGAAATAAAAGTACATAAATTGTGGTACATCAAGGTGGTTATTGTAGAGTACAACAGTTAAAGCATTGCCATAACCTCTTAAACGTAGTCCGTAGGGCTAATTTAGTATATTCCTATCGTTTATACACAACCTAAACAAAATCTCAATTTTCTTCTACCCTTTTATGGAATAATATTAGTTAGCACTCTAAAATCATGGTTTATACTTTCCAGTGTAGTCAAAAGCGAGAAAAAGCGCGCTTTAAGCGAAGAAGCGAAGCGAAGCGCCCTATAGCGCTTTGATTCTAAAAAAGCGATGCGTTTTACTAAAGCGAGCAGAAGCGACCTAAAGCGACCGAAAAGCGACCTAAAAGCGCTCGCTTTTTTGCATAACGGCTAGTTTTTAATTTTTTACCTAATGAAGTTTTACAGCCGGCCCTAATCTTTTAAATTAGGTTAAATATTTACAAAACTGACCCTTTAGCATAATATTAAATGAGCGACCGAAGGGGAGTTTGTGTTTGGTGAGGATGAAGCACTAACTTGGGGTACCGTAGCTAGTGCTAGTGGTGTAAATGAGCCGAGGCATTATACAAGAAGAAATGCACCGGCATCTACAAGTAGGACATCTACAAGTAGGGCACTCTTCGATGAATCCGACGAGGATCTTGTAGATGAAGATGATATAGTGGATCTCAGAAACGATGGGGAAATAAGAAATGAGAACTTAGATGATTATTCCGAATAAAAAATATTAGACTTTAAGCTTTAACTATTTGAATAAACTTCTCTTTTGTGGTCTTTTTAGATTGAAAATGAAGATTTTAAGATAATTATGTTTTTATTTAACCATTGTTTTCATACTAGACACTATTATATGCACAAAGGGTAAAAAGTTAATTGAAGCGCTCGCTTTTGTCGCTTCTCGCTTCTCGCTTTAGAAAAAGGCATGTCGCTTTGAGGTCGCTTTCGCTTTTAACTACCTTGATACTTTCTAGCTATCAGTCTAGGTATTTCATATAACCGGCAGACATTCAGAATCTTAATAATGCGAATGATTACTTGTAAAGCAGGGTCCAGTCATAGCTTGTAAAGTGTTGTTCACACAGTTTGTATGTTTATTTTTAATAGTAAGTCCAATTTATCATATTGTCCATGCAGGCTTTGAAGACCGGGGCTTACTCATCATCTCAACCGACACAACAGACTCTGCCTGGAAACAGTCTTCCTACGGGACCTGCTCTTCCGCAACACCTTGTGCACCCCTACTCTCAACCTACTCTTCCTTTGGGACCTTTTGCAAACATGATTGGCTATCCTTTCTTACCTCAAAGTTACACATACATGCCGTCTGGTTTCCAGCAAGCATTTGCTGGAAATAGCACTTATCATCAACAGTTGGGTGCCGTTCTCCCTCAGTACAAAAATAGCGTCTCTGTCAGCAGTTTGCCTCAGTCTGCAGCCGTTCCTTCAGGTTATGGATCTTATGGCAATTCTACTGCAATTCCTGGGAACTATCAAGTTAATCAACCTGCAGGCCCTGCTGGATCTACATTAAGTTATGATGATGTATTGGCCAACCATTACAAAGAGAGTCAGTTACTCTCTCTTCAGCAGCAGCAGCAGCAGGTATCATTTTTTTATTTAACTGCACAAAAACGAGTCAGTTCTTGTATGAAATGCTAAGAAGTGGCTATTCTGACCCGTTTTTCTGTAAATGGTATTTGGGCTATGTTTTTTGCCATGTCAAATGTGTGAAACCCAAAAGAAAATTAAAAAAATTAGTTTAGAAAGAAACAGGTCAAATGAGTCGAGAGTTGTCCCAGGTATACTTTTTTCCATAAAGCCTTCTAAACAGGGGGGGGGGGGGGGGGGGGTATGGGGTTGCGTTTGCATGATGGCCTGTATTGGTAAAGCCTCAACCTGCCTTTTCAAAATTGCTTTCTTTCTCTCACGATAACTTTTTTTTAGCATCGGTTGCCAAGAACTATTTTCTGATTATTTCATTTTGCGAACACTGTAATCAGATAATTTTCCCAAAATGCAATCGTAGACACTCTTCCAGTTGACCTGTTTTTTAGCCAACTTTTTTAAAAATTTTACGTGTTCAGGATAAAAATAACTTTAATAGCCCCATTCATAAGCAAACGGGCTTCTTGTTTCTTCATGAGATTGGATCCATGATGCCCTTATTTTCTAATTAATGATGTGTATTCCTGCAACATTTCCAGAACGATAACTCAGCAATGTGGGTTCAAGGAGCTGGTTCCAGAGCTGTGCCAGCCAACACATATTACAGTTTTCAGGGTCAAAATCAGCAGCAGCCAAGTGGGTACAGGCAAGGTCAGCAGCAACAGCAGCAGCCTTCACAGAGCTATGGTGGAGCGGCTTTCAACTATCCAAATTACTACCAATCCCAGACGGGGATCTCACAGGATCATCAACTGCAGCAGAACCCTAGGGATGGGTCACTTGTTGGTGGGTCGCAAGGCCAGCCAAAACCACAGCAGCAGTCACAACAGCTATGGTAAAACAGCTACTAATCAGGCGGTTCATACCTGACTCGGGTTTTTCAGGGTCTTGTAATGAGTTTGAAAGTGGGCTTAAATTCAAGCTTGAAATAATTGATGATAAAGAGTACTTGGTTTTAGCTGCCGCTGCCCTGTACCTTCAGAGAGGTTGTATTCTACTACCAGTGTCGTATGGTGTTGGTTCAGTTAGTTTGATGTAGGAACATGCGTGCGTGCTAATTTTTCGTTAGTTTTGACTTTTTTACTTTTATGTGCCGCTTTTTTACTTCGTTTTTTCCCCTTCGTTGATGTTCCACTTTCGTCCTCAAGTAATTTATAGTTTATATTGAAGAAATGACAGCAAGTCTTGACTTTCTTGATCATTCTCTGCCTTTTACATAGCATTTTTGAATGTTATGTGTGGATTAGTCAGCAAAAAGGTGAGAAACCGTGGTTACCCAAAAAAAAAAAAAAAAAGTTGAGTACAGGGGTTTATCAGACTTGGTCTGGGCACAATTAATAAACCAATCTGAGAAAGAAAGTTTGGTTGATTCTTTGTTTTAGAGTTAAGTCAAAAATGTGTTTTCGCCTGCTTTTTCATGTTGAGACTACTTTTGGTTCAGTTATTTGGCTTACATCTCTTGTCAATATGACATGCAGCACATAATTTATTCTGCAACAAAAAAAAACTAATTTTTCTTATTATGATTCTACTGTGTGCTGATTATTTTACGGACTTTTGTATTTAGCTAGAAAGTTTTAGTTTTCATGTCTAGATCCTTGGTCGATTGTTTTTAGGCATAAATAGTCTTTTGGCTGAATCATTGGCCGTTGATTACTAGCCGATTTAGCGTAAAGTAACAATTTCTGCAAGTTCAATTGTATTATGAGGATTATAAAGGCAGTGCTGGTAAAGTTGTACTTTGTGTTCTTAGAAAAAGTCAAGATTCAGAACCAAAACAAATTGGGGTGTTCAATTTGCTTTTTCTTTGTTTTCGTTGGTAATATATGTATTTGTAACGGAAATATGGTACCTGCTATAAAAATGGTGCTTGCTGGAAATTTGGTGTTTAGCCAAAGTTAAGGGAAAGAATTTAACAAAATGAAGATGTATGAAATGACTAAAGTGTTGATGACCAGTTAAACATGTTGCAAACTTGGGGTGTAAAATCACACTATTGTAAGTCCGAACGAGTCAAAAGTGAGTGCAAAAATTAAATATAGCTTTTACCCGAAGAATTAACTAAAACATAACAGGGTTGTTGAAGTCATCCCAGGTATATTCAAATGAATAATACCAAGTGGATTACTTCATTAAGTTATTTAGGGGTGTTTCTTAAATTAAGTGGTGTGGAAAGTGTTGAAGTAAAATTCTGTACCTTACTTCAAACAAGCAAGAGGTTCCTCCGGATGGTCTAGCTCCTACACAAGAAAAACACGTGTTAACCTCGCCCTGTGTGTTATCCTGGCGTGAGAATAAGCTTCTAGAGAGAAAGTATATGTGTGTGTTATAGAGAGGGAAAAAACATACCATTGAGAGTAGTAAATGCACTTTATTTATAGGTGGGCTTCCTTGTCCTTATCCGGTGATAGTGACACATTTAGGCGGGAAATAGTTAGGCGGGAAACTGCAATGTTTCCTTGGCTGAGGTTCGGCATAAGTCATTTGGCTAGGGTGATGCGGCATAGTGCCTTTCATCCGGTGCCTTTCATCTGAACCATTCGGCTTGGTTGGTTCGGCCAAGTGCCTTGCATATGAGCCATTCAGCTTGGTTGGTTCGGCCAAGTTCCTTTCATCTGAGCCATTCGTCTTGGTTGGTTTGGCGAAGTGCCTTTCATCTGAGCCATTCGGCTTGGTTGGTTCGGCCAAGTGCCTTTCATCTGAGCCGGATCAGGTCTATCAAACCAGATACGTCATCATGTCCCCCCAGTATTGTATTATCGGTTGAAGACCGATAATTCAATACTTAAAGAATATCTTTGTCTTTCGGCGTGTGTCCTTCGGACGCATACATTAGAAAGATTTTATATTTGTCAAAGAGAGATTTTTGTGGGTCTCCTTGTTAAGATGAAACAAGGGTTTTGCCCACTCAATAAGTGGAAAAGAAACACCCCCTTAGATTGTTATGAACATATTATTTTAAACTAGCAGGGTACCCACGCGTTGCAGCGACGGTACCTGTAACTAAAATTTTCGGTAAACTACGTTCATGGTGGCGGAAGTGGGTGCGTTGTTAGTGAGAGAAAGGGGGGTTTAGATTAGTGTGTTTTTTTGAGATGATTGAGAGCAAAGAGTGATGTGAGCGTGTGTTTTGTATGATTTTTTAATTTTAAGACTTCCTTTTATAATAACCAATGAGGGTGACCCAGTGGTAAGGGCTTAGCTTCTCAGGACGAAAGTGCCAAGAGGTCTTGGGTTCGAACCCTCTAGGGAGAAAATTAATCCCCCACTGGCCACTGAGGTTCATCTGCGATGACACTGGGCTATCCAAAATGATAGTCGCCCTGAGATTAGTCGGCTCGCAATGTCGAGTCGGAAACTCAAGTGAAAAAAAAAAAAAAAAAAAAAGGCACCTTTGGGAGTGTTCACCGGTAACCTTCACGACAACATAAAAAGGAAGGCGTGAGGCTGACTGAATCCAATACATAAACCCGGAAACGAAACTAAGTTTGTTCCCTTGGCTTTAACTTTGCCTTACTCTATTGGAACAAAGCAATGAAGGCGGCGGAATGAATAAAGTAATGGGACGCGAGAGGTCTTGCTTGACATGAAGGCGTCTTGGCCGTGTTGGATACACCCTAGGGGTGTCATTCGGGTTGACCCGGCCGGGTTCGGGTCAACTCAGGTCAAGCCTCAAAAAAAAAATACCCGAACCCGACCTTGTTTATAACTCGGATCACTCGGGTCAGGTCAATTCATGTTCGGGTCAATTCGGGTTCGGGTCTAGGTCCATTTTACTTCAATATGTTTAGTGTTAATTGACTCGGGTTGGTCGGGTTCAGGTCAATGCGGGTCAAGGCTAAAAAAAAAATACCCGAACCCGACCTTGTTTAGTACTCGGGTCAATTCGGGTTGACCCGATTAACCCGAATATAATTTTGAACCCGATTGACCCGACCCGAATTGACTCGGGTTAGGTAATCCCGAATGACACCCCTAATACACCCTACCCAGGACCGAAAATCCATCTCAATCAAGTAAAATAACTAATGTCAAGCGTTACCCCCGATATTTTTATAAAAAAACAAAGATGTTCAAATAAAAGCACACCGACAGTTTGCAGCCTCAAAGTTGCGACTCATCATCTTTACTGGCTATTGAAAATAAACAACACTCAGGAAGAATATTCAACTTCAGAAACGATAAATCTCTCGTCAAAACATTAACCAATTATAACGAAAAATCATTTAAAGTTGATGAAAAGCCACTATAAGAAACACAACAAGAAGAATTAAAGATAATATTCATGTCTAATTTTCAAGAAAACCGCTGCATCTAATCTCCAAATTGTTCCCTTTGGCTGCAGAAGATCCCAACTTGAAATCAAGATACTGGGCTTGTATAACCTCAAACTGTCTCATCATACACTGAAAATAAAAAATAAAAAACGAATTCAAAGTCAGAATCTCGAGGCATTTTTAGCCATATTAATATACGAAGGATATCGGAGTTCAGTTTATTACTTGAGAAGAGATCTTGTAAGATGTTCCCTTGCAGTTGCCAATGCTTGACTAATTGTCTGCAACAATGAACACATAACGTTAAAACCATGAAATGTGAAAAAGACAATCCAATTTGTATGCCTTTTGATATGAGGAAACTATAATTAATGTACCTGCTCAGACAGAGGAGCTCCAGAATCTACACTGTGGCTTGCAACCTTACCAGCAATCACATTTGCGTCCGTTTCCAGGATGATTCTGCAAAAAAGATAGTAGGTATGTAAGAAGATGCCCCCTTATGTACACATCTATTGGCTGGCCCAGCTAATCCAGTTACTTCATAGTATCATTATGGCTATGTTTGGCAAAAGTAGTTGTGAGCAGTAGCGCTGAGCAGTAGCCAAAAAAGTACTGCTCACAGCTTCATAAAGAAGCATTGGGAAAATGAGCTTTCCTAAAAAATTGCAAAGCTCACAACTCTCATGCCAAACGAATACTATAAATCAAAAAGCTCATTGTTCACCGCTCATTGCCCAAAAAAGCTCCAAAAAGCTTTGTGCCAAACATAGCCTATAACTATATTCAGAAAAGAAAGACAAAAAGTGTGTGTGGGTCGGCCCGACACACCCATTTTGCCACCTCTAGCTCTAGCCCTCTAGGTATGGGGACAAATGATGCCTAGTGGCCCAGTGTGCATCTTAGCTAAGATGCTTGCACTGTTCATTTTATGGTGGTACCATGGGTCACCAGAATCAGTATCTATATTAACCTACTAAAACAGCGAGCTAGAAGGCTATCTATCAATCTATCAAGTTTAAACTTTCGATATACAGAGTTGAAGAGTAACAATGAATACATAACATAATAAAGATACACAAATTGCTACTTACCCGCCGTCAACAATTTCATCAAGGCAAAGCAAAATGAGATCTAAGTTCTCAAGTGCCTCCTTCTTATCCACATTGCCCCTGAAACATGAATTAGTACAGAATGTTAGATGTTTCATCAAAACAGACGAACCAGATAAGCAAACACGGTTAATCCATAGCGATTTACCTAAGCAGAAGACCAACTGCATCAAAGAAACCCTGAAGAACAGTGGATATGATGAGCTCATTTTCATCATCACCTCCAGTAACAAAGAAGTGAAGATCTTGAGCAAACTTGTAGATGACAATGTTGTTCTCAAACATCGCTATCTCCGCTGCACATTATCCAGCCCAAACATTAGATGCTACTTGAAAATATGAAAAGAGAATAAAAAACACTTTTTGACTTTTCTACTTCACTATTTACTTCTTAAGACATATCGACTTCATTTATATGCTGTTATTACACTAAACATCAAGTCTCTTCAAAGGAAAAAAATTGGAACAGAGGGTGGCTATTATATAACTAAATTATGATTTATATATGCTCAGTGATTCACCCCACATAAACATACTGACATGACACTGCAAGGTTTCAGATTTTCCATTATCTATTAAAGTATTTAACGGTAAGCGGGCTGAAAATCAATGATAAGATATTTGTAAAACATAAGCTATAAGTACATAGAGTAACAAAAGTCGTCAGCTACTATGAGTGAGAATCAGCAGAGGGATTTAATGGGGATTCACAGCATACCTTCCGTGCGTGCATTTGTCTTCTGGGTCTTGGTAAAGACAGACTTCTCAAATGCTTCCTTGGCACTATTAGTTGGCCAGTCATCTGAGTAGTATTTCACAGCTACACGGCATCCTTCTGAATCCAAGAGCAAAATATTCTTCACAGATGGGCACGATTCCTACACACAACAACAATCCAACATAAATACATTTGTAGTCACAACTTGGCCATATCCGCACCCCTCCATCAGAAAAAGAAACGCCATTTAGGAACATAGATTAAAAATTCCGAAAAACATTAAAACGTTGTGGTTGTTTGTCACATAAGGTCATCCTACCACATACTTACATAACCTAGAAAGCGAGAAATAACGGTTAACTCTAGGGTTGTTAATTCAATAGTTTATGTTAGGTGACCAATGATCAATCCTATCTAACATTGGTAATAGCTTATCGTATCCCTTTTTTTTTTACTTAATCCCGTCTCACACATTTAATAAATAGTACAACCCAACGGTAAAGAGAAATGAAAATTATCTCACTCTCAGTCCTCCTCTACATACCTATCCCGAACATCATTACTGATAACTATACATTGAAAGCAACTTAAGCCTGCGGTTAGTACCGCCTATCTAAAACTCTTACCTACAATTCAAAGCAAGTCGCATCCACAATTCGCCCCCCCCCCCCCACAAGATCATTTCAATACCTAAATATAACCTAGATCTCAAATTCATTATCACTATTTTAAGAAAAACATCAAAATCAAACGGCATTCATTCAGATCTGACTCCTATAAACCCTAAATAACAATAATCAAATTCACAAACAACAAAAATAAACTTATAAATCTAACATAATGGATCGTTCAATATCAAATGACAATTATTAGATCTAATTGTTAACAGACTAACCATTGGTGAGTGAATATCGAGTGTCACGATATATCGCCTTGAATATCTCGTTTGCAGATTCAGTTACTACAGAAAGCGAATGAAGAAGAATGCCTATTTGAAGGAGGAGAAATATGTTTGGTGGACATTTGCAATTTGGCCACTATCTTTTTCATTCTTTTGCACTTTTAACCATGGTTCTAAAAGGCCGCAAAGGCTTTTTGTAAACTCGATATATATGAAATATGATATAAACGAGCAGGGCACCCGCGCGATGGTGCGAGAACGATCGTAGAAAAATTTTATTTTTATTATTAAGAACTAAATTTGCAAAATATCGATAATGAGGACTAACGGTGCGATTTACAGCTAACCTGAGGGACCATTTCGTAAATTTCCATGGTTAATGTTCCTAAGCACTGTTCCTAAGCGATTGATTTTTTGTATATATAATAATATATAAATATTTTCATATTTTTTGCCGCCTTATAAACACAAAAACTTCGTCTTAATTGCTAAGGCGTGAGGCTTGGTTATGCCGCCATGCCACGTCTCGCGTTATTTAAAAGGTAGAGTAAAAATAAAAAATAGTCTTTATTATTTCGAAAGTGTGCTCGTCATCCATGTAAGGAACTTACAAGTAAACTCTTGGTCTCTGGCCAAAATTAAATTACTAAATTACTTTCACATGGACCAAAGTGAAAGGGACGAAGATGGTTGTTTAGTAATTTACGGACCAAATGTGCACTTGTAAGTTATCACATAGACGATGAGTGCATTTTCAAAAAGATAAGAACTGAACCTATAAGTTGGCCAAACTAGACGAATTTTGCAATTTACTGCTTTAAAAAGGTAAAGGGGTTTGTAGAAAAAAAAAATAATAAAAAAAAAAGAAAAAAAGAAAAAACTTGATTTAATGAGCTTTTATTGGGTTACTGAACATACAAAAATATACGTACATATAACCGAACTTGTAAAAACACAACATTTATGTTACTTAACTTATCACCGTACAAGTCACTTTGATTAATACTGGAATTATAGAACAATATTCTTCTATAAGCTAAGTAACTTAAATGAACAAAATGAAAATTCGTTACCTTAGGCACACATTTTTGGAAAGGGGCAGGTTATCATGGAAGATGATTCTTTTTAAGACAAATGTACATGGCTTAATCGAAGTATACTCATGACCGTTTCAAACGGTTTCTCTGGGCATTCTCAAATGTATATATAGTCAGGTTTGAACTCCAACCCTCTTATGAGAAGCTTAGGTGCCTTACCATTAGATCATTGATGTTCTTTTTTATAACTATTTTGTCGAGATTTAAAGCATGATGTCTTAAAGGGAAAACAAACACGGTCAAATATATCTCTGTCTTGAATGAATAGTGTTCATGTTCGGATATAAGACCTCATGTGCTTGTTTATCTTTTTATTGATTAGACAACCACATAGAAACGTTTTTTTTTTAATCCAGTATATTGATACTGAATTGTTTAAAACGAGTAGAAGGTACTCGCCGCGTTGCGGCGGGGTTTTGCACCAAATTTCACACTCTTTTGATTAAAGTTTCGGGCTCGTTTTGTTTGTAATATGCGGCATGCTTGGTTATATATTTATTATTAAAAAACTGCTAGATAACTCTGTTTTTTCGTAAAAAAAATATATGTGAAATCTCATTTTTTTTTAATAATAAAAGTACACGTATGTCAAAAGTATATTACTATTAGATTTTTTTTTGGGTAATGCGGAGGCATTTTTAGCGGTGTAAATCGTTAGATATTTGTTATATATTTGGTAAATAAACTTTGTTATATAAACAAAAAAATTATACCACATATAAACTTTTATAGAGCTGTACTTCTTTGGCCCTTATAGTTTGAAAAAAGTTTAGGATAATTTTTAAAGTTGCTTGATAGGTTAATGGTACATTTTAAAAGTTCTTTTATTTAAAAACTATATATATACGTATTAAACTTCAACATTTTTTATAAAACCGTGCGCACGTCAAATATATATTAATATTGGGCTTGTTTTGCTCGTTATCGAGAGACCTTTTTACCAGTAGTTTTTTTTTATTAAAGAAACCGTTAAAGATTTGTTAGATATTTGATAAATTAAGTTTGTTATATAAAAAAGTCGTTGTAAAGTTTCTTTTTTTTAATGATAGGAATGTACTGTTACTATTTGTTTTATTGAATTAAACGTCGGTTTCATACATGGGTTGTGAAGATTATTTTATATGTGCTATAGTAATAATATTTTTTTAAAGTCGTTGGAGTCTGTGCCACCAAGAATTGTTAATATCGTCCTTGTGGTTTGGTCAAATTGCACGTTTTGTCCTTGACTCCTTGTGGTTCACAATAAGTGCAAATATCGTTCTTATTTTGCACTGTTACGTGCACTTTTGGTCCTTCAACAGTGAAATTTGGCAAACCACAAGGACGATTTTTGCAATTATGGGGGACCAAAAGTGCACGTAACAGTGCAAAATAAGGACGATCTTTGCACTTATTGAACCACAAGGACAAAACATGCAATTTGGCCAAACCACAAGGACGATTTTTGCAATTTACTCTAATATTTATAAAATTTTGTAACAGTGATAAGAGAAGTGTTACATATGCAAGTTGCAAAAGGTGTTCAACTGGCTCTTTCTAAGACCACCACAAACAATATTGCCACTCCGAAAACAAGAGCAAAAACAGTTGCTAATGTAACTTAAAAAATAATCACATAATCTATTTAACACCATGAGTTTAAAATAAATGAAAAATAATAACACTTTGAATGTAAAGTTAACCATAAAAACTAAAAGTATCATCTCTAAATAGAAGTGATTCAAATATTTGATCAAAACGAAACTAGTTGTGTGTGGGCATGTGTTCGGATTTAATCAACCCTAACCAAACCGCGCAAGAACGTCATCAAGGTCATCAGCAAAAAATTCATCCGTATTAAAGCCAGCAGCAGATCCCTCAGCAGGAAACATGTCAAAACCATCCAGGCTCAAGTCATCTAAAAAGATAAGATCATCTCCGATAGGTGCATCTGTTATTATATTCTTACCATTGCTATCTTCCATGACCTGTATGCATACAAGAAATTAGACTTAATTACTCTGTCGAGAACAAGAAACTTATAACAACTGAACGTGCATAAAAAAGCGGTTTTATGATTATTAAGATTAATATACACATTCCCTTTTTTTGTCTACTGTTAATGTTTGCTTACAATTGTCATGAAATTGTAACCAGAGTAAAAAGTTGTAACGATTTAACTTAAAGGATGATATAAGACAAGGTAAAATTGAATATAAGATAAGGCATTCACATGAGCTAACTAAACATATAAGGTTTTGATGAAGTTGACAGATTGTGTACCACAGTGTTTGTTATCTGAAGAATTGAATCAGTCCATTCATGATCAAGGAGGACATCATCATTAGCAGCGGTATATAGATGTGTCTCGTTCTCAGGAACTGTGATGGTGGATGGACCTGCTTCGGTTGAGGTCATGTTTGTCATACCTGAAGTGCTTGCATTGGAATTCAAAGTTTTTGTAGCCCCTAATTGAACGAGTCTCTCATTGTCAGATGTGACAATTGATGGGCCTGGTTCAGTTGTCGTCATGTTTGTCACAACTGAACTGCTTGCATTTGAATAGAGTGTTTTGTTAGCCTCTACTTGTACGACAAGTCTCTCACTATCAGAAGAAATGACAGTTAATGGGGCCGGTTCAGTTAAGGTCTTGTTTGTCACGGCTGCATTAGAATTGAATGTATCTGTAGTGATCATAGCTGAAGATTCAAAAGAGATGACTTCATTCTCGTCCATATTATCCCATTCTTCTTCCTCAAATGGTGCACCATATTGTGCACCGTTCTTTGGGCCCAAACCACTTTTCTCAAATAGTCTGCACAGCACATATGTGTCCTGCAATACACAATCCCAAAGTTGTAACAATGGTTAGAAAACTTCTTTACTAAAACACTACATGGTTAACAATCAATAATTGATTTACATAAACATAAGAGTAAACCATCCCTCGTTGATACTACTTACATAAATGGTGTATGTTTTCACTTTTGGTCCATTTACACTGACAGTTATGATTTTCACCAACCAGGGACAAATTTTGTAATTTACACTAGAGACTATACATATATTAAACAATACAATACCTGGATGACTCCAGCATTAGCCAAATCCTTATCATCCATCCTATATTCGTGCAGCACCCAATCCGTTCTTGTACCCTTTGGTGAATGACCCAGATGAAACACCAACGTCTTAATTGCCGCCACTATTTTATCCTTGTATTTTACTTCCCTATCTTTCCCGGTAGCTTTCCAATAACCAGTTTCAGTCGCACGGTTTGTTCTTGAACCACTTAAATATTTTCGTGATTTTGGGCAGAAGAAGAACCACTCCAGATCTCCATATTTTAACTTGGACATATCTGGAAGATCCCACGGGCTAAAATCGTATATATTAACTTCTGCAATAACTTCGGAAACAAGGCGTTTCCCCAATACCTTCCTCTTAAGAAAGTACATTACCAACTCTTCATCAGTTGGATGAAACCGAAATCCTGGGCTGAGCTTCTTCATTATGACTATCTCGAGTGTTGACTTCTAACAATATGCTTTACTTCAAGCAAACTCTTATGTAATAATTAGCAGAAACTAACCGCCTAACGAGTCCCAATACGAATACCAGCGCACAAACGCTAATAACCAATAATTTGTGCACGAAGAGTCAATAGACATTAGCTTCCTGTTAATTAACAACGAATCGGCAAACTGTTAAACAATGAAAACCAGAGAAAAATTATCTTATAATAATATCGAGTATTAGCTAGAAATCAATTCAATTACAACAGTGTAAAAGCAGACAAGTATGCACCTAGTTAAAGGCAGAATTACTTGTTAGCTACAGAATTAAGCATCGTATTAGGCGTGTTGGCAAAATATATACAGAGTAAAGTATCTGTCTAACGTGTGTGATAAGAGCATAGGTTAAGCTTCATTTAATAAGCATCAACAAAGTAAGTTCACATTAATTATTGCCTACTTCTCAGCTTATGTCTGTGCTTACTTTGAAAGTGCTTTCTGCTTAACTAGAGTGTGGACATATTTGGGTTTGAGCCAATGTAAAATTATTTACTAGAGAATAAACTTTTGAAAGTTACTGAGTTTAACAATATTCCTTTAAACACGTGATTTAAAAGTGACAAACAATTTGATAAGTAGCTATATAACACTGAATATCACTAGTTGTCCAACAATCCACAAATAATTACTAAAACCAATCATATGATGTACAATAATCAGTTTCCTATTATATAATCTATTTTCACATTGATCATTGGCTAATTCTCCGCTAATGCTTGTGCTTATAATCACTCTGAGATAACTATATACCAATCTGCTTATTATTCACCAATAATAAATCCAAATACTCAAAGGGGTTTACCAGTTAACACACACAATAGGTCGAGAAAAATAAGTAATCCTAAACAACCCATTCTATCAAAGTTGCCCATTCGATCAACTGCTTAACACATTATTCATTCAACGACGCAACTCTAAAAGTATGAAACAATACGATAAGTAGCTAAAGAATACTCTGTATATCACTAGTTGTCCCACAATTCTCAAAGAATAATTCAAAACCAATCATTAATCACGCTATCGTTTTACTTAATATTAGGTTCCACCAACATCAAACGTATCTAAATATTTGCTTAAGCTTATATGTGGCTTATGAGCTTTGTTTTTTTAGCTTATATTCCATAAGCCTAAATTTTCCGGCTTATTAGGAACTTATGGGCTTATATAAGTTTATCATATAAGCCCACAAATCTTTAAAAAAAGCAGAAAAATTGAGGCTTATGAATAAAAGCCGAAAAACAAATAAGCTCATAAGCCAAATATAAGCTTAAACAAATACCCACATTACAAGTTTAAGGTAAACCATAACAGTACTTTTAATGATACTATGCTACATATGAAACTTGTTTGTATTAAGATTGATGTGTCTAAATAAGCCTAATAAGCGAATAAGAAAACAAAAAAGTTAGATGGGGTCTGGCTTACTGTTGTGAAACCCTAATAAGCGAATGAGAATCGTGGGATGATGAGTGTGATTCTTGGAATAAGGGAACCGGTTGACAAAGTCGTACGGGTTAAGGGATGTTTATATAGGGAAAAAATATTTGCAAAACACCTCCCTACACAATTGTGTTATTCATATCTAAACGGCCCACAAAGCCCAATATAGTGATACACTTCTCGGGTTCACTTTGGTTTATATTAGGGTTTCTTACATGACACGAAACACTATCCGAGACGGATATGAAAATAAGCAAGTTAGAATTGAGGCTAAACATGTTCGGGTGAAAAAGGTCGACACATGTTTAATAAATAGGTTAGGTTTTGGTTAAAATTATTAACCTGATTTCAACTAGTCAAGCTGTTTGAAAATTATGATTAACAATAATAAATATTAGAAGTTACATGTATGTTTATAGGGTGTTTGTTTAAGATTTTATGTGGGCTTATTAGCTTATTGGGTTTAGGCTTATATTTCATATGCCTAATTTTTTAGCTTATTTTTTATGTTTGTTGGCTATTAGTCAGATATATAATATTAGTATAATAGGAGGATACAATGTGTAACTATGTCTTCTATATATACAATTGTAATATATCGTGATGAATAACAATTACAATTCAATTACAAAAGTTAACTTGGTAACAGAGCCATCTGCCGCCGCTAACCCTAGCAGCAGCCACAACTCTGCTGCGGATCAAACCCTATATTTTTTTTTCTTCTTGTGAGCATCTTCTTCAGCCAAACAATGGCCATGATCGCTGCCTTCTCCACAACCGAGAAAACATCTCATAATTCTCACAAGTTTGCTTTTAGGTTATCTCCCACAAACTATGGCTTTTGGAAGACCATGATCCAACCGTTTCTCATCACTAATAATCTCATTGGTTATGTTGATGGAACCATACCCTGCCCACCACCAACTATCACCTCTCAATCATCCGACAAAGATGCACTTGTACAAACCCAACCAAATCCTAACTACTCTACATGGGTGTCTAATGATGCCCACGTTAGGATGCTTATAATCTCCACCGTCTCTGAAGCTTCGTTTCCACATCTTCAAGGCGATACATCTAGGGATCTTTGGCTCTCTCTTGAACGAGCCTATGCTCCTCATACCTCTTCTAGGGAATACACCCTAAAGACTCAACTACTCAAGATTGAGATGAAGGCTGATGAAACATCATCGGCATATCTTACTAGGGCACAAGAATATTCTGATGCCCTAGCTAACATCGGTGAACCAGTCAAAGAAAAAGATTTAGTCATGCTAGTTCTATCAGGCCTTCGTGAAGAATACAACGGGCTTAAATCTACACTTCTTGCTCGACAGACTCCAACAGCCTTCACTGAACTCCATGGTCTTTTGTCAGATCATGATTATATGGTGAAGAAATCTGCACCGGTTGTTTCACCAGCCCAAGCCTTTGCTGCTGTCTCCACCAATCGCCCCTCACCTGCCAACCCCTCTTCTCAATCAGAAACCATGCAGAGTCTTCAACAACTTGTTTCTCAACTTGGCTTTCAACTTCAACCGCTAAATCAGCAATCTTCACAGGCTTTTTTTGCCTCTCGTCCTCAAAACACTCGAGGACGTGGCTCAAACAACCGCCGTGGACGGGGCTCTTTCAATAACCAGCAATCCGGAGGCACCAGAAATCAGTTTAGTTGGGCGTCAAATCAAAACACCGTCTATGGAACGTGCAACAGGTGTGGTATTGGACATGTACCGTCGCAGTGTCCCAACCGTGACCCTGCTACCATAAAGACAAGACAACACCAGCCTTATGCCAACTTCGCTGATTTTCGTTCTCAGTCATCGAATTCCTGGCTTCCAGACACTGGTTCGAATAGTCATGTTGCCCAAGATACCTCGCACTTAGACAGCCATGAGCCTTATTATGGTGAGGATGCACTACATGTTGGTAATGGTAAGGGTTTACCTATACTTCATATTGGATCTACTCGTTTTTATTCACCATCCAAAACTTTTTCACTTTCTAATATACTTCATGTCCCACAAATCACACAAAACCTACTCTCAGTCCAAAAATTCTGTCAAGATAATAATGTTTTCTTTGAATTTCACTCTACTTTCTTTGCTGTGAAGGACACGTCTACCCGCATCACCCTCCTCACGGGTCCAAGTAACAACGGGCTCTACTCCTTTTGTCTGCCTCAAATTCGTCAAGTTCCCAAAGTTGCCTTCACTGTTGTTCGTGCTTCCCCAACCATATGGCATCAAAGACTTGGTCATCCACATCCCCAACTTTTGCAAACTATGTTAAATAAATATAGTCTTCCTGTTTTCAATAAAAGTTTGAGTTCCTTTTGTAATTCTTGTCACATTGGGAAATCATCGAAACTTCATTTGTCATCTTCTAATTATAAGAGCACTCATATTTTGGATTTATTAGTTTGTGATGTTTGGGGTCCAGCACCTATTACTTCATCTGATGGCCATAATTATTTTTTACTTTGTGTTGATGACTTCTCACGGTATATGTGGATATTTCCCTTAACTCACAAATCTGATGTCTTTAGTGTTTTTAAACAATTTCTCACTGTTGTTGAAAGACAATTCAACACGAGACTAAAGTCTGTTCAAACAGATTGGGGAGGTGAATTCAGGAATCTGTCAAACTTCTTCACATCTCTCGGGATTCTACATCGTCGCTCATGTCCTCATACTACTGAGCAAAATGGTTTGGTTGAAAGACGCCACCGTCATGTGGTGGAAACGGGTCTAACCCTCCTCTCCCAATCGGCTGTTCCCACAAAATTTTGGCACTTTGCCTATGATACAGCGGTTTATCTCATTAACCGCATGCCCTCTCGAAATTTCTCCAACACCTCACCATTTGAACACATCTTTAAACGCAAACCAGATTTCTCTTTTCTGAAGGTGTTTGGCTGCCAATGTTACCCACATCTCCGACCTTACAATAAACATAAGATGGACTTTCGCTCCATTCCTTGTGTTTTCCTTGGGTACAGCCCCTCTCATCATGGCTACAGATGCCTTGATCCTACAAGTGACCGTCTTTACATTGCCCGTCATGTACGGTTTAACGAGCAATGTTTTCCATTCACCATACCTTCACCTTCATCTTCACCTACACCTTTCCCACCACCAGATCCTTATGTGTCATCTTATCCCTCCGATTTAATTCCCTCTGATTCTCCTCCATCACCATCACACCCTGACACTACACCACATCCTTCCGCTCAATCCGACATTCCTTTCCAAACTTACACCACGCCACCTACACCACCAACAACAGTTGCCCACTCACCTACACCACCACCGAGTGTCGCTGCTCCTCTGCCTAATCCATCATCGGACACGGCTGTCTCGACACAACAACCCAACACCGCTGTTCCTCCTGCTAGACGTGTCCGCCCTCCTTCCTTACGTCCTCATCCAAAACAACGTGTACGTTACAACCCTTATGCCTATCACACCACATCTGATATTGAAACCGAACCTTCCACCTTTTCCGTTGCTAACAAAGATCCTCACTGGAAAAATGCCATGGCTGAGGAATATGCTGCATTAATTCGTAATGGTACTTGGTCTTTAGTCCCACGTGTTCCTACTGCCAATGTGGTTGACTGCAAATGGGTATACAAAATAAAAAGGGACCCTCAAGGCGCCATTCAACGGTACAAGGCACGTCTTGTGGCCAAAGGTTTCAATCAACAACCGGGCATCGATTATCATGAAACTTTTAGCCCTGTGGTCAAATTCACAACTGTTCGGGTTGTTCTCTCTCTTGCCGTATCTCAGAGGTGGCCTCTACGACAATTGGATGTTCAAAATGCCTTTTTGCACGGCGATCTGACCGAGACAGTTTATATGCGCCAACCCCCTGGTTTTGTTGATTCACACAAGCCGGATCACATTTGTCTCCTTCACAAGTCTTTGTATGGGCTTAAGCAAGCACCCCGGGCCTGGTTTCATCGGTTGTCCAAGGCATTACTTTCTCTTGGTTTTACAGGATCCAAGACAGACCCTTCACTTTTTATCTACTCATCCAGGGGTACCATATTATACATGTTGGTTTATGTTGATGACATAATCTTGACAGGTAACAATTCAACAGCTATTGATCAGATTGTTAAAAATCTGAGTCGGACCTTTGCTATTCAGGATATGGGCTCTCTTTCTTATTTTCTTGGTATTGAAGTTACTCCCCAGGGCTCGGATTTGCATTTATCTCAAAAGAAATATATATTGGAGGTCCTTCAAAAGGCTGGCCTCTCACAAGCCAGGCCCGTCAAAACACCTATTGCCACCACTGCTAATTTAGCTCTTGGTGATAGTGCCCCTTTTGAGGACCCCGTTCGGTATCGTCAAATCGTTGGTGCTCTACAATATGCTACCCTATCCAGACCTGATATTGCATATGCCGTCAACAAAGTCTGTCATTTCATGCACTCTCCGACAGAAAATCATTGGTCTGCTGTCAAACGAATTCTTCGGTATTTAAACGGCACCGCTGATTTTGGTCTTTTGGTTAAACAAAACTCGGGTTCCATTTTACATGGGTATACTGACTCTCATTCCCCAGATGTGAATGCTTTTTCTGATGCCGACTGGGTTGGTTGCCCAGATGACCGTCGATCCACCGGGGGATATGCCATCTATCTTGGTTCTAATCTTGTCTCATGGTCAGCCAGAAAACAAAAGACTGTCTCTCGGTCATCAACTGAATCCGAGTATAAAGCCTTAGCAGACACGGTAGCTGAAATCACTTGGCTAGAAGCTCTCCTTCGTGAACTTCGAGTTCCCATGGCTACAGTTCCTGTTTTATGGTGTTATAACCTAGGAGCTACGTATCTAACAGCCAATCCTGTGTTTCATGCTCGCACAAAGCATATAGAGGTAGATTTTCACTTTGTCAGAGAAAAGGTAGCGGAGAAGAAACTCTCGGTTGGGCTCATTTCTACTAAGGATCAAATCGCTGATGTTTTTACCAAGCCTCTGTCCTCACAACAATTTGAGAGTATACGGTTCAAGCTGCACGTCGTTTCCCGGCCTTAGCTTGCGGGGGCATATTAGTCAGATATATAATATTAGTATAATAGGAGGATACAATGTGTAACTATGTCTTCTATATATACAATTGTAATATATCGTGATGAATAACAATTACAATTCAATTACAAAAGTTAACTTTGGCTTATATAAGTTTATTATATTATAAATGATGCAGCAAAATAATTTTGAATGTCTTTCACATAAGAAGGCTTGTAGACTCGAGCAAATCTTTACTTGTATTTAACTATTTATTTTGGTGAAAAAATCTTTTTTTTAAAGGTAATATTATGGGAGGCAATTTCAACATTTTATTTTTTAATTTGGACACACGGCTATACAAATTGATAATGGAGAATGTGAGTGTGATGCAACCATATAAAGCATGAAGATGAGTGTCCCAATAAAAAAGTGTACAAATCAGTTCTCTAATATTATATACATGGGGGGAGATAAAACCGGGGGGGGGGGGGGGGGGGAAGGGGCAAGTGCCCCATAGCGTAGTGAAAATTTGAAATTATTTGATGTTTTTTTTTCATAATTACCCCCCCCCCCCCCCTCTTCCAAGTACCAATTTATAGTGTAGTTTCTAAAATTTATCAAAGTGTGCCCGTTCGACAAAAAATTTCTGGCTCCGCCCCTGATTATATATATAGATAAAACTAGCAAAATGCTAAGAATTACAAAGACACTTAACCGAAAATGACTCTAAATGAATCTTACACGATACAAACTACAACAATCGATAGAAATTACAATTTCGAAAATTCAAACAATCAAGAGAAATTCCCGCCATT
The DNA here is from genome assembly GCA_030686995.1 of Artemisia argyi. Classification (NCBI taxonomy): domain Eukaryota; kingdom Viridiplantae; phylum Streptophyta; class Magnoliopsida; order Asterales; family Asteraceae; genus Artemisia; species Artemisia argyi. The sequence continues at coordinate 214,287,099 of CM060676.1, read as the reverse complement.
GAAGACAAGCAAAACGTCAAACCACTTTAGGGCAATCACCCGATAGAAAGCATAGAAATGGGTTATACACCGACCATGACACTAACCTCCAAACTAGGTTTGCTTAATTTTGAAATTGTGAGAAGAAAGACTAAACGAACTTGAAGAGAATGAAGTAAACAAACTTGTTACGCTTGTTTCAATCCACAAAAAAGGTGTAGATTGGCGGAGACGCCTTGACCCCGGGTGCCTTTTGGCACCAGCCATTGTCTACCCCACAAGGAATAGCTCCGGGCAACTCTCCTGGCCTTGTTACGCTTGTTTCTATAAGAACAAATAAATTTGCTAAAAATTGCAAACTAAATTACTTGAAAACTGTTTTGTTTGTAATGAAATCTAGCATCTGCCTTCCATTGTTTTGAGTTTGGTTAATGAATTCGAGATAAAGGCAATGCTATCTAAATGCCCAAGTTAAGAGGTCTGCTTCCACTTAATTGCATGTGAAAGTCTAAAGCTCATGGACTTCTTCAATTATGTTTGAGACTACCTCCAAAGTCCAAACTGGTAGGGTTTGAGCCCAGATCTGGAGCATGGCCCAATCACGATTTTTAATTTTATATACCTAAGAGGAAAAAAAACAACAATGCAACAGTATTAGCTTATAGTATTAAACACGAGGTTAATTTTTTTTGTTTCTTATGAGCTTGTTAAGCATATCAATACTTTATCGATATAGGTGGTTTATTACTAATTTACTAAATTACAATCAAATAACACGTGCACTAAGAAAGTTTATTTATTTATTTATTTATTTTATTTATTTAATGCAAAACCGGTAAACATATGTTTGGTTGGGCTTTTCTCTACAGCAGATTATACTCGCAAACTACTTTGTGTCCTTCCAATTTATGAAGCGATAGTGGTTTTAAGTTCATAATACATATATTGAAGGAAAAACTGACTGATACAGTTCTCTACTTTCACATTTTTCCCATTTCAGATACTCTACAGATTTAAAAATATGTAAGGCACTATAGAATTATGGTAATGCACAAATATGGCATTTAGATTAATTACTTGAGATGAAACAACTACTGTATCAAGAAACTAGTTGCTAGTTGTAGATATGAAAGAATATATGAAATGATTTCATATCTTATAAAGAACTGGATAGATTTCCGATCTTATGCCTTATTTGGAAGTACACATATGTATCATCTTGCTATGCATTGTGTTCAATCTTACCGGAAGAAAGGGATGCAAGTGGAAGCAACTTGCAAGCTTGAGATCTTTGCAAAGATTCGGTGATAGAGTGAAATACCAATGTATCTATTCTCCAACTCGAACATCAGATGCAATGTATCTTTCATACATACATGCTCTTATTTTAGTATAGTTACATAAGCAAGTTTATATTATGAGTAACCCCATTAGTTATCAACGTTTTTTTTGCGAAAAATTGTACAAGAGTATATCAATGCCTTTGTTCTACCTTCTTCAAATAGTTTGTTGAAACATATGCATTTGTCTACATCTGAACCTTTGTATCGATCCATTGTTATGTTTACTTCTTGACAAGAATAAAAGCATATGATCTTTACTTTATATAGCAAGTGAGAAATTGCCATTTAGGAAAGTCGAGGCTAGGGTAGGTAGGTTGATTATAAGAGTTCTCATGTGCTCTTACGATTATTTGTTTACCGTTTTCAAATTGATGGTATCAGCGTCAAACATCATCAAATCCATTGCATCTTTTCTTTGTTACGACAAGATTAGTAGGTTCCACTGAGTTAATGAGTAAACACATGGAAAGTTAGTTAAAGTACAGTTCAAACTATATAAGTGGCATAATGATGGGTCGGCCTTGTAACAGGTCAAAACGAGTTTCGGGTATAAACGGGTCTGGGTTTATTTGGAAGCACCGTTTGGAACAGGTCCGGGTCTTGGGTCTTTTGACCTGGCCGTTTTCACCAAATGAAAGGTATAAAGTATAAAAACACACATCTTACACTCATAGTCTACATCATAAGTTGTGGTCTTTGAGACGCAAAGTTAAGAAGTTGTGGACGTATGGTCCGGACTGGATCCTACATGGGCCAGGCCCGGCAGACAGCGGCCCACTCTATGCCTAAACCCTAATTCCATGCCTTATAAATATAGGCCTGGATTCCATTCACAACAGAATACAACAGGTTACCCTAAACCTAATTCTCATATGCTCCGCGCATCAATACTAACTTGACCGTCGGAGGTAGATCCCGGGGCTACGGCCTCGGGTCCACTCCTAACGGGTTCTCTTTGTTGACAAGTCTACTTAGGGCTCGAGAAGATGATTAACGGCCCAAGGAGAGTCGTATAATCCAGTCCGCGCCAGATTATATATCACAAAAGTTTCCTCATATGGTAAAGAATTTACATCACAAAAACCATGTTTTGCAATAAAAAAACTCCAAATTACACATTCAAGACCTTTAACGATCAATGTCAATTACATCACGTCCTCATCAGTTTCAGTCTGTTTAACACGACGTGACCTTTTTATTTCGATTTGACAATTATGAAGCTCGATTTCATCAACTCCAATTAACAATGGTTCAATCCCTGTGGTTTTCGTGGCACCAAAATTAGGTTGGAACAAAAACCATCCATGCGAAAAGGTAGTACTCAAAATTCATAAGGCAACTTTACATAATCTGTAGACATTTGGTCTCTTGCATACCAAAGTCCGATTGGTGGAACTGAGGCAATGGGTTCGTATTGGCACAAGCTCTCTTTGAACTTCCTAAATAGTCAAAAACTCGCTCTCTCTCAAATAAACTGAAAAAAAAAAAAAAAAAAAAAAAAAAAAAAAAAAAAAAAAAAAAAACAAAACCTCATCCGTTTTATATATTGTGAACTCGGAATCATGAATGTGTCACAAAAAGAATATGCAAAAATGGACTATACTAAAAAATGCATATACTAAAAATTTAACTCGTTGTATATTAGTCGGAATATTTGGACCACTGTTCAGTCTCGACTTCGAATTTGATTTTGGTTTGTTATGAACAAATTGTCCGCAATAACTTTTGAAGGAATAATGTTGATTTAAGTTATTGTTGAACTTGAAATTATTGTGAAGAATTGAAAATCTTAATAGTACAAGTTATGGTTTATTGAACACTTAAGATAGTTAATGAACTTTGTTATTGGACTAGCTCACTATTGTTGGACTGGTTTAATTTATTTAAAATTGGTCCAATGTGAATTGGTTAAACGCAAGAAATGTAATGCCGCAAGTTGCGGCGGGGCCTTTTTTTTAGGAAATATTTTACATGATCATATAAAAATATCATACGTTTAAATTAGGTTGCATTGCAGCGGAAATTTTTGAGAAATTTTTGCGCTAATTATTTTCGAACAATGTTTGGGCGGGGCTTCTCGCTGTAAGATCGTGATATATTTTTTGCCGACACGTGTTGTATTTGTTCGGAATAAATGCTGTGTCAGGCTATATTTTTAATTGTCATACATTGTACTTTTTTAAATGAATGTTGTGTCGGTCACCAGTGTGTTGCGGCGGGGCTAATTTTGACCCGTATAGTTTAAAAAAAAAAATTAGGATAATTTTAAAATTATTTGATGAGTTAAGGGTCGGTCACCAGTTTGTTGAGTCGGGGCTAATTTTGACTCTTATAGTTTAAAAAAAAATTATGATAATTTTAAAGTTATTTGATAAGTTAATGGTGCATTTAGTATATCAATATTATGCTTGTTTTGTTCGTTATCGGGAGACTTTTTTGCCAGCATTTTTTTTTTAATTCAAGAAACAGTCAGGTATCTGTTAGATATTTGACAAATAAAGTTTGTTATATAAAAAAGTTGTCAATACTAAGAAGTTCAGGGTGTGTTTTGTAAGTTATTTATTTATTTATTTTTATTTTTATTATTATTTTTTTTTTTTATATTTGAAAAAACATGTTGGTTGTAAGCGTTGAATTTTATCTTTTTTCATTTGGTTCATACGTATAGAATCATTGAAAGTAAAAATAAGCCCAAAAATGTGGCTCAATGGGGTGACGCCTTTTTTGAATATTAAATATGGCCAGGAGAATTAGTATATACTACAAAAGAGAAGCAATAGAATAAAAAAGTATTGGGCCAGGTGAACCGGGGATCACAAATCAAAATAAGCCCAATGCAAGGCTCGAAAAAAAAATATTTTCTAATGGTCGGTGCAGCCTCAACGCAATTAGTAGTATACAAGATGGACTCGACCCGCGCTTCTCGGCGGGGGTAACAATTTCGATCGCAAATATTTTTTGCATTTTTTTGGCAATTATAGTTTTAAAATATTTAGGATAATTTTTAAATTTATTTGATAGGTTAAGGATACATTTTGAAAGTTGTTTTATCTATGATATACTATTAAACTTTGACATTTTTTATAAAACCTTACGTGCGTTAAAAGCATATCAATATTGGGCCTGTTTTGTTCGTCATCGAGAGACCTTTTTGCCAGTATTTTTTTCAAGAAACCGCTAGATATCTGTTAGATATTTGTCAAATAAAATTTGTTATATAAAAAAGCCATAAATATTAAGAAGTTCAGAGTGTGTTTTGTAAGGCATTTTTTTTTTTTTTTTTTTTTTTTTTTTTTTTTTTTTTTAGTAATGTCCGGTCGTTTCCATTGGCAAAAAAAACAATTTTTTTAATTGCAAAATAATATTATAATATTTATTTCTTAATATAACGGTTCTTTGCTAGAAACATGTCGCTTTGAAATTGCTCCATTATACATAGAGGTAATAACGTATATCCTACATAGGCAACCCGAAGATGAACTGGTCTACCATGTTGGGCTGTGTGGACTAAAAACTTTGGATTATTAGATAATATTCTAGCCCACTAATTAAATTATATTTTATTAATTGTTTATTATTTTTTCAGGCATCAACGCCTTTAGTAGTATAAGAGAATTTAGCTGTTAGCTGAATTGGGTGAATGATTTTGTGTAAGTTTAAAGGTTAAGTATTCCAAAGAAACACTCGTGAAAGTATTTCCTCGGGTCGTGTCACAACGAAGGTGTGAATGGAATCGTGATAAATGTTGTGTGATTCGTGTCGTGAATAGTGGTGAAAGTGAATAAATGAGAAATTAAAACTACGGAAAGTGAATAAACTCAAAAAAAACATATAAAAGAGCAATGAAAACATAAAGCAATCTAAACTTAAAACGCGTTAACTAACTAAAAATTACGTACAAGCGCAACTTAAAAAGTAAAATTAAAGCTAAGCTAATCATACGGGCATGAAAATACGTTTTTCTACATTCTAAATGATAAAAGAAAATTACGGGAAAAAGATTTTTTTTTTTTAATTATTATGAATTAAAAGCTAAGAAAAAGAAATTAAATGTTTAAAATTAGAAAAACTTTTTAGAAAAATATGAAAATTTTATAGTAAATATTTGAAACTAATTTTAAGCTAAGAAAAATGAAAACTTGTGAAAAACTATTTCTGAGAAGCTAAAAAAAATGAAATTAGAAAACTAGCTTAATATGCTAATAAGTGTACAAAAGAATTAATAGTGCAAGTGTAGTGAGAAAAATCCTAAGGGTGCTTGTGGTAAAAAAAGTAAAAGCTAAATCCTATGGAGCTAAAAAGCCTCTAAACACAAAAAGGAAAACTAATGAGCAAAACTAAACCTACCTAATGCATTCCTAATAAACAGTAAAAGCCCCCCCCCCCCCCCCCCCCCCCCCCCCAAAAAAAAAAAAAAAAAAAAAAAAAGGAAACAAGCTCGACTGATGCACAAGCTAAGATCAGCCTAGGTGACCTATAATGGGTTTATCAAAAGCTAATCACAAACAAGAAACTATTCTACAAAACTCTACCTTTAGCAAGCCTATACTACTAACTAGTTAAAAACCAAAAATCAAGCAAATGCAAAGAAGGCTAACAGTTTAAAAGTGTTAGACCCGTTTCTCGGGTACTTGGACCCCACACTAGATGTAATGGACTAAGAGCCTTACGTGGTTGGTTAGTCAACAAATGTCGTGATGTGGTCAAACCTGATAGTCATAGTATTTCATAATGTGGTTTTATAAGTATTATGTGTCATAAGTAAGAAGGATAAGAACTTGAGGGATCTAAGTTGACAAAATCCCAAACTGGTACTAGAACCAACTTGTTCTAGTACTAGAACTAACTTGTTCTAGTCTGCAGGGACTATTCTTGCCAAAACCTCAAACTAGCAGTAGAACCAACTTGTTCTAGTACTAAGGATGAATGGTTACATGACCTAAGGGACTAATAATGTCATTAGGCCAAAGTTGTGGTGGCTTATATGTGAAGGAATTCCCAGACATTCTAAAATGTTCCAGGAAAGTGTGGTGTGTTCCTGTGTGTCGACATAGAGCAAGAGAGAAGAGAGGGAAGGCTTAACATATGATCTTTTGATGAAAGAATTAGACTCCCAATTCAAGAGATAAAGCCCTAGTAATGATTCTATGAAAGTAAGTAATCACTATCTTGAGTTAATTTATGAATATTGAATTAGGGTTCATATGGAGTAATTGGGGAGATATGATCATATGATGATATAGAAAGGATGATGAGTAAGTTATGGTGGGTTTTGTATAAACCTTTGTTTATGATTATTGATTGTTATGCTACTAGGTTTGGTAATGATGAAGGATGATGATGATGATGATGATGATGAATAGTGATGTTGTTGATGGTGATTTGGTATATTGATAGCTAGCTTGGAATGAAGGTAAGTAACTTGTACTAAAACATATGTTATATGTATGTTATCCATATGTGTATTATGATTGTGATAGTGTAGCATATGGATTGAGTAATGAATGAAGACTATGTGGTATAGTGAATGTTATGGATTGAAGTAAGTGATCATGATGCTTATGTGCTAATATGTGTATGATATATGTTTTATGTCGGGTTACTTACTAAGTGAAAGCTTATGGTTTAGTTGTCTAACCATGTTTTGTAGGTTCATATATCATGGAGATTCTACGGTTTGGAGTATGAGTTAAGACTTGCTTATATGCGAAGTGTAGAAGGATTTGGTAAGATAGTAGGAGCTAGGTAGTATACCGAGCTCAAGTGTCAAGTTTGTACCCCCGTTAGTCTTTTATGGGTTGTTAAAGGGCAGCCGTATGGCAAAGTGTATGTCAAGAGTTGTATGACAATTTGGTAGTCATTTGATAAGTCAAAGTATGGTTTATGTGTTTTTGAGTAAAGTTAAAGGGGCGTTTGGTTTAAGTGTAAACATACCCATTTTGAGTAGTAAACGGGTCAAGTGTTATTGGAACATGTTTGATATGTTAAATTATTGATTTCTGAAAAGTTTGGTGTAAAACGAAAGTGATATAAGTGGTTTGTTGCGAAATGGGTCAAAACGGGTTATTTGCATAACCCGTCGTAAAGTACCCCTTCGGGGTATCGTAAGATAAATGTTTTTGCATGAAAATGAGCCCATTCATATACCAAATAAATCTGGAAAGTTTGGTTGAGTTTCGAGTTCGGGAGGTCAGGTTTTCGGCCGGGAATTTTGAAAGTGATTTCGGGACAACAAGCTGTCCAGATTTTCCCGGCAGACTGTGCAGATTTTTGGCAGTTTTCAAAAATTCATATCCATTTTGGCAGTTTTCCGGGCAGACTGTGCAGATTTTTGGTAAGATAGTAGGAGCCAGGTAGTATACCGAGCTCAAGTGTCAAGTTTGTACCCCCGTTAGTCTTTTATGGGTTGTTAAAGGGCAGCCGTATGGCAAAGTGTATGTCAAGAGTTGTATGACAATTTGGTAGTCATTTGATAAGTCAAAGTATGGTTTATGTGTTTTTGAGTAAAGTTAAAGGGGCGTTTGGTTTAAGTGTAAACATACCCATTTTGAGTAGTAAACGGGTCAAGTGTTATTGGAACATGTTTGATATGTTAAATTATTGATTTCTGAAAAGTTTGGTGTAAAACGAAAGTGATATAAGTGGTTTGTTGCGAAATGGGTCAAAACGGGTTATTTGCATAACCCGTCGTAAAGTACCCCTTCGGGGTATCGTAAGATAAATGTTTTTGCATGAAAATGAGCCCATTTATATACCAAATAAATCTGGAAAGTTTGGTTGAGTTTCGAGTTCGGGAGGTCGGGTTTTCGGCCGGGGATTTTGAAAGTGATTTCGGGACAACTAGCTGTCCAGATTTTCCGGGCAGACTGTGCAGATTTTTGGCAGTTTTCAAAAATTCATATCCATTTTGGCAGTTTTCCGGGCAGACTGTGCAGATTTTTGGTAAGATAGTAGGAGCCAGGTAGTATACCGAGCTCAAGTGTCAAGTTTGTACCCCCGTTAGTCTTTTATGGGTTGTTAAAGGGCATCCGTATGGCAAAGTGTATGTCAAGAGTTGTATGACAATTTGGTAGTCATTTGATAAGTCAAAGTATGGTTTATGTGTTTTTGAGTAAAGTTAAAAGGGGCGTTTGGTTTAAGTGTAAACATACCCATTTTGAGTAGTAAACGGGTCAAGTGTTATTGGAACATGTTTGATATGTTAAATTATTGATTTCTGGAAAGTTTGGTGTAAAACGAAAGTGATATAAGTGGTTTGTTGCAAAATGGTTCAAAACGGGTTATTTGCATAACCCGTCGTAAAGTACCCCTTCGGGGGATCGTAAGATAAATGTTTTTGCATGAAAATGAGCCCATTCATATACCAAATAAATCTGTAAAGTTTAGTTGAGTTTCGAGTTCGGGAGGTCGGGTTTTCGGCCGGGGATTTTGAAAGTGATTTCGGGACAGCAAGCTGTCCAGATTTTCCGGGCAGACTGTGCAGATTTTTGGCAGTTTTCAAAAATTCATATCTTTTAATCCGTAAGTTGTCACAGGTCGTGCCACCTATCGTTTCGAAGGCGATTGAGTCTATTTTCATCTAAAAATAGCCCCAAGGTCTGATTGTGTACTGATTTTTATCAATTTATGAAAGAGTAACAGCAGGTCAGTTTTAGTTCAAGCGTTTCCGCGTAAAAAGTCAAAGTTTTCAAAGTAAGCGGGCACGGGGTGTTACAGAAAGAGACAAAATAATAGCAGTCCTAAGGGTAGTTATATAAGCCAATGCACAAGCTAGAGTACACAAGCCAAGACCCTAGAAAGCTGAAATACATTAAGTCCATGCAACAAGCTAGTAGTAGACCAAAGTTCAGACCCTAATGAGCTTATTTGAGCTTTTGAGAGCTGATCAAAAGTGAGCTAACAATTACTGTTGTGCAAGTCTAATGAAAGTCCTAAATGGGTGATTATAAGCTGATAAAAAAAAACTAGTACAAGCTACTGTAATAAACTAACAAGCTACCCTACATAACCATGAAATAATTGAAGCTAGCTAAATGAACTATTTAAAAATTAAACATGAGCCTCAACTAGACAAGAAGAAATTGAACTGAGTCAGAGGGCGGGGGGGGGGGGGGGGGGGGGGATGGATAGGAAGTGACTGCAGGGCATGCACAGCCTAATGGGACTTATTCAGGCAAATCAAAAGCTACTCAAAAGCTCATCCAAAAATTCATAAAAATGGTGGCTAACTAACTAGGCAACCAGACAACTTGTGTACAAAAATTTAAGACAAAAAAACTATTAATAAGCAATTGTAAAATCAAAATCAAAAATTAATTATTTGCTGATGCAGGGTATCCTTTTGTTCACTGAGGGTTTTTTACTTGACTTTGTATTAATCAAATCACATCCAAACTTTGAAAACTCACTTAGTATGTCAAGTTAAGCTGCCAACAAACTCAGAAATCCAATTTAAACTATTTTCAAAACGATTTAATCCCTAACTCGATGATCCAAAAGGCTATGAAAACTGCTGATGCAAGAAAGAAAATGAAAGTAGTAAATCATGATTTTGACTGAATGATTCCACAATCCAGATATCAAACTTGATGTATAAACTAAAATGAGTAAGTTAATGCAACTAAAATGTCCTAAAACTATTATGCCCTATAAGTTCCTACTTATGCTGTCCTAAAACCTCAACTTCAAACAACTTATTCAAATCTTAGATTACTACCCAAATCTGATTAAATCCAACTCAATACAACTTCTAATATCAAATTAAACCTATATGAAATTCAAATTGTGGCTAGAACAGGTTTGACCATCAAAAGTCAAGATAAATCAAACACCCCTTATAAGCTAACTGATTGTTGATTTATATTGATTAAGGCTACTAAGTATCATTCTACTGATGCAACTAGATATCTTAAGCTATATGGACTAACTGCAAACTAGATTGAACAGAAAATAAGCACAACAATAAGCTAAAATCTAAAATGCTATATTATGCTAAATCGTGTAAGATTGAGCAAAAATAAAATCTAACTGATGAGAATAGGAAACTAAGCAACATTCAACTAAGTTAAGTCTAATAAGGCAGAATCAACTCAAATAAGCACAATATAAGCTAACATAAGCAGTTGAATAGTAAATAAGCAAAGTAAAACTATAATGAGATTAAAAGGAAACTTACTTGAAACCTTGGCTAATTTCTGATCTTAAGGACATGATTAGAAACTCACAAAAGCTATGGGAAAAGCTTAGATGAGCTTATGAGAAAATAAAAGCTTAAACAAACTTATTCTAATTTATTGAAGTAAAATGGAACATTTACTCAATTATAAAAGTAGATTTAGACAATAAAATTTAAAACGAAATTTACTTTTATTAAATGAAGAACAGAATTACATTACTTGCAAAGCTAAAAATAAGTTACAATAAGCTAAATTTACTCCTAAAACTACCTATATTATTCCTATTCCTAATTTCCTAACACCTCCAAATTGTGATGAGAGGAGGCTATTTATAGCCTGCTGGGATGAGCTCTTAGGGCTTCTGAGAAGGCTCTGGAACTCTAATCTTAGCCATTGGATCAATTATGACAACATCATCTCATTCCTTAGCCCTCGGATCACGTGCCATTCTAAATCCACCAATCACAATAGCTGGGATTGCCAGCGTGTCAAAATTATGTAGTCATTCACCTGACTTGTCAGATAGTTCTAGAAGGCTCAGGTGATTTTTGTGATTGCTTGGGTAAAAATGGTGAGCTGGTAAATGGGGAGGTGATGAATAGTAAATGGGGGGAAAAGGGCGGGTTATTTATTGTTTTGACCTTCGGATTAATAGGATACGGGTTTGATCCGGGTTGTCCTGGGTTAATGGTAAAAGGAGATTGGACTGAGTGGGCTTTGGATGGATTGGTTTATTATTTTGGGTTTTGGGGTTTAATGTTTAATATTAGGTCCGGTGTGGTTTGTGTAGTTTTTAGGCATTTTTAAGCTTAAATTTCATAAGGACCATTCTTGTAACTCTGAAACATCCAGGGACTGATTATGCCATTTTCCAATTTTGTGATCCAAGGGTTATAAATGACAAATTCTGAATACTTGAAAGGCTCGACTTGACTTTTCTTCAAAAATATCTTCAAGGGACTGAATTTGACATTTCTTGAAACTTGAAGGACTGAATTTGCCGAAATCATCAAACTTTCTCAAGAGACTATTCTTTGAAACTTTAGGAATTCCCAAGGGCTTTCTTTGAAATTTTAAGCTTTTTTCTGATTATTATGCTTCCCCGAATCCGGCTTTTGACACATTTCCATTCTCGTGCTTTGTTTTTGTCCATTTTTCACATATCTGTACCTGCACATACACAAATATAAAAACACACATTTTCTTGGCATATTTGGTTAGTATTTGGTATTTTTGTGTCACACCCCCAATTTACCTGACTTGCAGCGGAATGGAATACCTGGGGGTGTCTGTCATAGCACCACAGTTACAGTTACATTGAACGACCTAAAGTGTCGTTTGGAAAATACTGCATTTGATCATTGAAATAATTCAGAGTTTACAAAATGAGGTCCCCAAAATGTGTTGCAAGTTTACGAAAACAAGTCATACTAGATCAAACGTTTACATAAGTGCATGAAATAATGATGAGACGCGTCGACTCCGCGACTCCATGAAAGTCCAAATGCATGTCACATGAGCTACCTTAATAACCTGAAATACATTGCTAAAACGTCAACACGAATGTTGGTGAATTCCATAGGTTTGTAAAATGTAATACTGTACGGCCACCACAAGTATAAATGCAAGATAAAAATCTCGTGAAAATTGTACAATAGCCTTAAGCTCATGACACCGAAGCTATGACTGATGAAATTCTATGCCCCTCCCGAATGTTCTGCCGAAACATTCAAATGTAAAAGACATGACATGCATCCGCTTACTGTTGGTATCCACTACCACGGATGGAGGCGTCACCCTCGATAGATCTATCCACTCACTCTCGCTTAGTACTTGAAATTAACGGTTCATGATGTTACAGGGGACTTATCACATGGCAAGGTAACTTAAGCTATGTACATGTTTGAATACTTGGGCTCGTACTAAAATGATTGGTGCAATGTATTCCCCCCGTGGGATTTGAAAACAATCAAAAATGTTGAATTGAAAACGGGGCTATGAAAACTCACCTCAACTGATGAAACTGTGATGAAATGAAATGAACACCAATGAACAATTAGCTGCTGCAACCCAATATGATGGTACCATGAACATGTAATGAGCTGAAAAACAAGGCGCGCACACTAGCCGCAACCTAATATGAATGATGAACGATCTACTTTAGATCACCAAATGATGTTATGAATGTCCATGCACATGTTTCCTATACCACTCTACTCTTTGGAAAAAAAATACTTGTGTTATCAAAAATATATAATCCAAGAATTTGGAAAATATTGCTATTAGAAAATATAAATAGCTAGTTGTAATATATATATACTTATATATATATAACGTAAGTTTCCATGTTAGCGTTGAAATACTCGGGTTGTAATCCTTGAAATGATGAAAACATACTCGTAATAACTAATACTACATTAGTTATAAAGCTCGGTACTTAATATTACTTCTAGCTCAAAAATGTACTTCGTAGTTTTTGTGCCAAATTTATATAAAAGCTGTCAATATAAAATGGTTTTAGCCGATTTTCAAACGTGAATATCTTTGTCGTTACTTGTCCGTTTTACTTGTTCTTTATATCCACGGTTACGTCTTAGTATGTAGTAATATATTTTGGAAAGCTCGGCTCCTCCGGGTTACGTCTAAAGTCTCTTTTTGTACCATGAAAAACGTCCAACAGCAAACTATTTTCAGAAAAATACTTTTCGTCAACAATCTTGCAAAAATCATAACTTCTTCGTTATAAGCTCTTTTTAATCCGTTCTTTCGCCTACGGATTCGTTTTTGAAAGTATTTTCTAAAAATTTTGCCAAAGTTTCCTTGGTGTTTACTGATTTTCCAGATTTTTACAAAACGGGACAGCATGTCTAAAATAGGTTCCAAATCAAGTTTTCAAGGTCTAAAACTAATTTCTACCATCACCAAACCTCTTGTAATCACCACATGACTAATCTAATCCTACCATACACCTTCTTAGGGTGCCATGGACTCCTAACCAAGTTATTAGAGCAAGGGGATTCATAACCAAAAAGTTAGGGTTTGTATGTTTCTTTTTAGCCAAAATAAAGTGTGGTATAGCTACTTGTACATGGTTTTTAGCATGATACTTATGTAATACATGTAAAAATAGGATGATCCATGAAAAAATAAAGATGAAAACTTACTTGACAAAATGAGATGATTATTGGATGATTATGCTTGATGTTCTTGTGTTTTTGTTGCTTGATTCTTGATTAGGCTTGTAAAATGAACAAGTTTTGTGTTTTACTTTATGGAAAATGATCACTTGATCATGGAGATCAATTAGGGTCGTGGGTTTGAAGAGAGAAATGGGGAAGATGAGATGAAAATTGTTCTTAGCTTAAAAGATGAATTATGATTTTGGAAAATTAGTAAAGTTAGGTTATTATGTGTTTATTAGTTAAATAATGATAAGTTAATGCTAGGGGTTAAAAAGGGGTGGTCTTGGCCGGTTTTTCAAGGGTAGGAGAGGGGGGGGGGGGGGGGTTAGGGTACTTGGGATTTAATTAGAAAACCTTGTAAGAATTTTGCACTAGTTTGTGTTTTTAGTTACGATCGGGTATCGGTTTTATTAGAAATAAATGTTCACGAAGTTTACCAGGATGAAATAAAGTCATAATAATGTTAAAAACATATTAAAAATATGTTGGGTACATTTACTGAGTGATCGGGTGATAAATGTTTAGTTTTAACGAGAACCGACGTTATATTCATACGCGTACGTTATAAATAAAATAAATTTCCAAAATACTGGGTAACTGAATGTTATAACTTTTATGATGTTAAAATGGATATAAAAATATGTCGGGACCATTGTGGGAATATTTAGATATATTCGTCGTGTATAAACCGGGTGTTAACGTTTACTATAAATACTTATACGTAAAAACGTTAAATGTACTGAATATAGAAATTTGAAAATCCTGAGAGTGGTATAACATGTAAATGACCTACTGATGATATGCAGACTATCCCCAGTCCGTATGAAATGTTATTACTGATAATGCATGAATTCGCATCTAACCCAATCCGGTTACGCGAATTTGAATATCCGTAAACTAAATTTACGATGAAATGTGTAATGCACGTGAATGATGAAATCTTTTCCCGCAATGAATAGTGTTCTGTGAATAGTAAAATTTCTGAATGCTTCTCGGAATATCAAATTGACCTCGAAAACGATGAATAGTAAAACGATGAATAGTGTTTTGATGAATAGTGTTTGATGAATAGTGTTTTTCCAAAGTTCGGGAAATGACCTGAAATGACCTGAAATGGTGAGTTGTGACAGTCTTCCCCTCTAAAAGGAACTTCGTCCCGAAGTTCAGTTTATGTTGGTCTCTGAAAACATATTGGTGAAAAGGTGATGATATTCGAGAATTCCAGCGAACTCTAACGATAGGAATTCAACTCTGATTCAACTGTTTGACCACACGGTCCATGATTTCTGTTGGTTCTCTTACAAGGTCTGAGATTGTCATTTGGGATGGATCCCTTCCAATGGAATCATGAGTGACTCATCTGTAAGTCATTTCTGGGGATCTGAAAATGTGAAATATGTTCGTGTAATCCTGTTGTTCTCTGGCAATGTTCAAATCTAACGGCCACTAGGCCTACCCTGTCTGAAATATAAAGGGTCCAGTGTATAATGGTGTAACTTTCCAAGTTTTCTGAATGATAACATGCCTTTCCTAGGCAGAACTTTCTGTATAACTCTGCAGAACTTGAAGTTTTAATGGTTTACGACTTATTGAACTTGTAACTGATTCTTGACTTGTAGAAAATTTCTGGTTATCTCATGAATGCCTACTGAACTAGTGAGTTGAGCTTTTTCTGAGTTTGGCCCATCAATCGATGGTCTGCGCTTCTTAATGTTTTAAATGTGATACTGGTAATATATACTGCTGAATTCTGCCAGAACTCAAGTTTGTATGCTAGTTGGTCGATTCTAAAATGAATCTTAAATAGTCCAATATGCTAAAGGTTCAACCTTTCTTGTTATCCAATTTGTATCATGCCAATCCAAGGCAAAGCTTTTAACTTAGTTTGTTCTCCCACTTGAATCCGGATGGTTTGTTATTCAGGATACCCAATCCAAATGATGTGTGTTATGTACCAACTTAACTTCTGCCAGTTTCTCGCTGTTGGTGTGATAACTATTGTTGTAGATGAATTTGATTTATGTTAAATGATTAGTCCAACCATTTCTAGAGTTAATCACTCATGCTCTGAGCATACCTTCCTATGTTCGAATTGTTTTCTCGCTTTGACCATCGGTCTGAGGGTGATAGGTGATGTTCACATCTAAATGGGTTTCTGAAGGAAATCCTGAAATGATTACCTGAAGTCCACGGTGAATTCAGTTTTCTTAACAGGAACAACTGAAATGGGTACTATAAATCTTTGTGACTAATTCCATAACGTTCGGTCCTTCGAACTTGGCGTTATCTGAAGGGATAGAATATAGGTAATAATTTGATTCCTTGTGTTTTGTTCCAACGGATGATAAGACATATGTCCTTCTTTGTCTAGTGGGTTTGGTCCTCACTACTGAAGTTCGTGATCAATTTGTGATGTTCCTCCTAATTCCTTCATCACATATTCCAAATATTCTTTATTGTCAAGTCACAAATCCTAAATGCATAAGCGATGTTGTAGGGAAGTTGGTTCTGGATATTTGTATCGCGATTGTGAGTTTTGGTTGAAATCTTTTTCTGAATAAACGAACTTAGAAAAATGGAGCAAATGATTTACTAAGTAATATTTTTCCCGAGGATTCAAAATTTCAGTAGTTATGAAGTAGAAAAATGTTTTCAAACATGTTGTGATTAAGACTGCTTACCAAAGTTTGATGTTTATGTATATTTCTCATTGTACAATAGTGTTGCTAAAGATTGACCAAAAAGGATTGTACTTGTTCAAAATAGGAATTTCAGAAATCATTTTTCCACAAGGTATGTGATTTATGTAAACGCATCAACTTTATTTAAAAGTGAAAACACTGAAAAGGATAAAATGGTAGAATAGGAAATGTTCGCTTAAATGCATAGATGTCTAACACTTAGTTCCTGAGGTTGGATAATGTCTATTGGTGGTTATCTGGCATAACTACAAGCATAGGTATTTAGACTAACTTAAGTTCTGAAATAGTTTATCGTTGTAATTGGCAAGACGAAGGTATCACTTGATGTTGTGTCGATGAATGTCTATTCTGTTTTCCCATGTAGATGAGGAGATATGTTCCGGTTTGATCCCTTGCTTGGTATGAAGGTGAGGTTATCTGAAATTTCTAGACATAATGCCTTAGAGGAATCTACATCGATATTCTTGCTTCAAACAATTGTCCTTTGTGAAAACTTACTGCAGGAAAGTTTATGTATGGATGAGGCCATGTTTAAATGAAATGCTCTACAGTCTCAATTTGAAGCTTGGTGTATTTCTATTGTGTTGTCCAGCGGACATCTATATTGAGTTCAATCCTGTAGCTCAGTCTAGCTAGTACCCTTGAATAATAACATTGGACAACTAGGTTAAAGATGGTGATTCGGATGGTCTCGCAGTATCTTAGAATTTGTTGTTGAGTTATGAATTCTCTCACTATATGCTTCTAGTCCTGGTTAGTAGTTCTGTAATCCTTTCATTGCTTTTATTGTATAAAGGAATCCTGCATGTAATTGATATGGAAAGTCTCTTCTAGGAAAGTCAATGGGAAAATCCAACTTAATGTCTGAATGAGGGACTGGTGGGGTAAGTATCCAGGGATAGTTCGGCAAAAGGGATGTTTATGAAAGGGTTCCTTTGTTTACAAAACTTTTGGATGAAGATTGTTATCAACAATCCTTTGAAAAGGTAATTATTTCCTTCATGGCATAATCCTTCCTGAATTTTACATAGGTGATCAGGCTATGTATAATTGAGGACTAATGATGCGATGTTGGGTTTTGTCAAAATATCATAACTTTCCTCAAAAGTTTTAGATGATGTTCAACGCATTGTTATAAAAATGGTGTCCTGATGTTTTCTTTCAAGTAACATGAAAATTGCCTCGCGTAATAATAGTAAATACTTGGTGTAATGACAGAAAAATCAATTTATAGGATGGTAATAAAATGCTTACTTCAGAAATTTTTCTGTAAAACAATTTCCCCATATGATAGTAAAATAGCTTGAATGGTGTATTGGATACGTGGGTGAATCTTGTCGAATGGTAATAGTCTACTAATTCGTCAAAAACGAAATCAACCTAATTCTTGATGAGACAATACTAAAATGTTGTGAAACAATTGAAGTCTGAGCAAATGGGAATGGAAAAGGAAATGACAATGATGGTACTAGTGAATGGAATACTACCCTCTTTCGCGCTACCTCGCGACATCCAAAAGGTAAAACTAAAGTACACACTGTGGGAAGGCCAATAGTGTAATAAGTAACTGATGGTGGTGATAGTACCTGAGTAGTAAGTGCCCTACTAGTGATGGAAAGAAAACACACTATCTTCCTTGAAATAAGCATCCTAATAAGTCCATTAAGATTAATTCTGAATACACTACTAAAAGGCATTCTATGTACGGGCTGAATGATAGGAAAACCCTGTTCCTATGGCAAATCAATAGTACTAATGGTGGTGTAAATGCAACTGGTGGTATAATGGTAGTGGAAGATGACAAGGCATCTTCAATGTCGGAATCCGATAAAAGGATGTCAGGGTGAGTATATGAAGACATGTCACTTGTGAACCAGGTCAATAAAATGATATACATATACGGATATGAGTATAAATAACTCGCACAGGGTATGTATGAAACAACATGTATCATGATTATGCACTTATGATGAAATGATGAGATGCTATGATGATGCGGTTATAGTCTAGGGTCCAAGATACATCCTAGTTCGCTATAACCTTAGCTCTGATGCCAATCTGTCACACCCCCAATTTACCTGACTTGCAGCGGAATGGAATACCTGGGGGTGTCTGTCATAGCACCACAGTTACAGTTACATTGAACGACCTAAAGTGTCGTTTGGAAAATACTGCATTTGATCATTGAAATAATTCAGAGTTTACAAAATGAGGTCCCCAAAATGTGTTGCAAGTTTATGAAAACAAGTCATACTAGATCAAACGTTTACATAAGTGCATGAAATAATGATGAGACGCGTCGACTCCGCGACTCCATGAAAGTCCAAATGCATGTCACATGAGCTACCTTAATAACCTGAAATACATTGCTAAAACGTCAACACGAATGTTGGTGAATTCCATAGGTTTGTAAAATGTAATACTGTACGGCCACCACAAGTATAAATGCAAGATAAAAATCTCGTGAAAATTGTACAATAGCCTTAAGCTCATGACACCGAAGCTATGACTGATGAAATTCTATGCCCCTCCCGAATGTTCTGCCGAAACATTCAAATGTAAAAGACATGACATGCATCTGCTTACTGTTGGTATCCACTACCACGGATGGAGGCGTCACCCTCGATAGATCTATCCACTCACTCTCGCTTAGTACTTGAAATTAACGGTTCATGATGTTACAGGGGACTTATCACATGGCAAGGTAACTTAAGCTATGTACATGTTTGAATACTTGGGCTCGTACTAAAATGATTGGTGCAATGTATTCCCCCCGTGGGATTTGAAAACAATCAAAAATGTTGAATTGAAAACGGGGCTATGAAAACTCACCTCAACTGATGAAACTGTGATGAAATGAAATGAACACCAATGAACAATTAGCTGCTGCAACCCAATATGATGGTACCATGAACATGTAATGAGCTGAAAAACAAGGCGCGCACACTAGCCGCAACCTAATATGAATGATGAACGATCTACTTTAGATCACCAAATGATGTTATGAATGTCCATGCACATGTTTCCTATACCACTCTACTCTTTGAAAAAAAAATACTTGTGTTATCAAAAATATATAATCCAAGAATTTGGAAAATATTGCTATTAGAAAATATAAATAGCTAGTTGTAATATATATATACTTATATATATATATATAACGTAAGTTTCCATGTTAGCGTTGAAATACTCGGGTTGTAATCCTTGAAATGATGAAAACATACTCGTAATAACTAATACTACATTAGTTATAAAGCTCGGTACTTAATATTACTTCTAGCTCAAAAATGTACTTCGTAGTTTTTGTGCCAAATTTATATAAAAGCTGTCAATATAAAATGGTTTTAGCCGATTTTCAAACGTGAATATCTTTGTCGTTACTTGTCCGTTTTACTTGTTCTTTATATCCACGGTTACGTCTTAGTATGTAGTAATATATTTTGGAAAGCTCGGCTCCTCCGGGTTACGTCTAAAGTCTCTTTTTGTACCATGAAAAACGTCCAACAGCAAACTATTTTCAGAAAAATACTTTTCGTCAACAATCTTGCAAAAATCATAACTTCTTCGTTATAAGCTCTTTTTAATCCGTTCTTTCGCCTACGGATTCGTTTTTGAAAGTATTTTCTAAAAATTTTGCCAAAGTTTCCTTGGTGTTTACTGATTTTCCAGATTTTTACAAAACGGGACAGCATGTCTAAAATAGGTTCCAAATCAAGTTTTCAAGGTCTAAAACTAATTTCTACCATCACCAAACCTCTTGTAATCACCACATGACTAATCTAATCCTACCATACACCTTCTTAGGGTGCCATGGACTCCTAACCAAGTTATTAGAGCAAGGGGATTCATAACCAAAAAGTTAGGGTTTGTATGTTTCTTTTTAGCCAAAATAAAGTGTGGTATAGTTACTTGTACATGGTTTTTAGCATGATACTTATGTAATACATGTAAAAATAGGATGATCCATGAAAAAATAAAGATGAAAACTTACTTGACAAAATGAGATGATTATTGGATGATTATGCTTGATGTTCTTGTGTTTTTGTTGCTTGATTCTTGATTAGGCTTGTAAAATGAACAAGTTTTGTGTTTTACTTTATGGAAAATGATCACTTGATCATGGAGATCAATTAGGGTCGTGGGTTTGAAGAGAGAAATGGGGAAGATGAGATGAAAATTGTTCTTAGCTTAAAAGATGAATTATGATTTTGGAAAATTAGTAAAGTTAGGTTATTATGTGTTTATTAGTTAAATAATGATAAGTTAATGCTAGGGGTTAAAAAGGGGTGGTCTTGGCCGGTTTTTCAAGGGTAGGAGGGGGGGGGGGTTAGGGTACTTGGGATTTAATTAGAAAACCTTGTAAGAATTTTGCACTAGTTTGTGTTTTTAGTTACGATCGGGTATCGGTTTTATTAGAAATAAATGTTCACGAAGTTTACCGGGATGAAATAAAGTCATAATAATGTTAAAAACATATTAAAAATATGTTGGGTACATTTACTGAGTGATCGGGTGATAAATGTTTAGTTTTAACGAGAACCGACGTTATATTCATACGCGTACGTTATAAATAAAATAAATTTCCAAAATACTGGGTAACTGAATGTTATAACTTTTATGATGTTAAAATGGATATAAAAATATGTCGGGACCATTGTGGGAATATTTAGATATATTCGTCGTGTATAAACCGGGTGTTAACGTTTACTATAAATACTTATACGTAAAAACGTTAAATGTACTGAATATAGAAATTTGAAAATCCTGAGAGTGGTATAACATGTAAATGACCTACTGATGATATGCAGACTATCCCCAGTCCGTATGAAATGTTATTACTGATAATGCATGAATTCGCATCTAACCCAATCCGGTTACGCGAATTTGAATATCCGTAAACTAAATTTACGATGAAATGTGTAATGCACGTGAATGATGAAATCTTTTCCCGCAATGAATAGTGTTCCGTGAATAGTAAAATTTCTGAATGCTTCTCGGAATATCAAATTGACCTCGAAAACGATGAATAGTAAAACGATGAATAGTGTTTTGATGAATAGTGTTTGATGAATAGTGTTTTTCCAAAGTTCGGGAAATGACCTGAAATGACCTGAAATGGTGAGTTGTGACATTTTGATCTGATTTTGGGTCTAAAAAGGATGTGTGAATAAACACACATCAAAACTTCCCTAGACGAAGGTATTGCCGTGCCCTCACGCAATGTCATCACCTCACGCTTAAGAGATAAATAATTTCAAAACCTCTTTTTACTGACTTTTTAAAGTAGCAAGGATGTTCGAAAGAGATCTCAATCATTTATTCCAAAAAACGCTTCGTTTTTCCGATTTTCAAGAATAATAACTACTACTACTATTTTTGTACTTTTTTCATTTTTATATATGTGACAGTTTGCTTGACTTTTATTTTCTTTTGATAATTTTTAGGGTCTACGAGTAGAAACACTTCTCATGGAGAAGAGACAATACAGATAAAAATCGTCATCCCTGAATTTTCACAAGCCCCTAAACTAAGCGTAAAATCGAAATCATTATTTATCCATAAGTTAGATGCTAACACTACCCACAGAAGTTACTTGTGTAATTACCTCTTGTTCACATTTCCTAAGTTTTGTATCTCAAGATTTTATTTTTGTGAGAAATGAATTTCTTCATATTTTCTTGTTTTGACGGTTATTAGTCCGATAAGAGCACAAAATTTGAACGCTAAGTAGTTTCCAAACTTTCCCTAGAAAACCCCTGCATACAAAAATCGGGTCCACATGGAGGTTTCTGATTTAACACGATTTTGAGGGCCCCCTTTTTATTTACGACCGAAACATCCCATGTCTGAGACCCGAGACGGAAGCTTTTTATTACGAGATCCCCAGAGTTGAAGCTTGACATTTTTAACAATTATAAGCACTTTAATAATATTCGGTCCTTAGTCTTTTATTTCAATTACAACAACGGTTGTGAGCCGTCAAGATGCAAGAGCTTTATTATGACCTTGGATTTTTCCACTGCTTTTTATAGCTTTGGATTCCTCTGCCTTATTTTTGGCTTTGGATTATTATTATTGATATTCATAATCATTTGCCAAACCCCGAGTCCCACGGCCTTTACTAAGATCACAACATCGGCTTCGAACCGGCAAGATGCAATAGTCTATTTCACCGTAACACTGGCAGTACCCCTATGTGTACCAAACCTCCATATGCAAAAATTTTCTTAGGAACGCGAAAAAACTAAGTATTGCCCAAACCGTATACCCTTAATTAAAACTAGAGATCTATTATTATTGGTGTGCAATCTTGTGGGAACAAAGAGGCCACATGTACCTTTCGTGGGCTCTAAAGAGATCCAACTACTCCACGTTTAGCACCAAACTTCTAAATAAACTCTATCATTCCTTGATCTCCGCAAATTTAAAATCCCAAGTAATGAGATCCGCGGATGCTTAGCCGATAATCTTTTGATTATATTGGTTAAGGGAGACGAGCTAGGGCTCAACACGCCCGATCAAGTCGAAACATTTATTTCTACTCTCGCCAGTAGGAAAGTCAAAACAAGGTGTCAAATCTTTACTATTATATCATATATCATTTTTTTTACAATAAAAAGGTGACAAAAATTTTAAAATTTTTGTGGAAAAACGGAGTTGGCAAGTTAACAGCTCAGACGAAGGTGTTAGGTCAAATCGAATCGAAGATTCACCCCCCCCAGACTAAAGTGAAACATTGTCCTCAATGTTTTAAGGGCATGGGTAGTCTTACTTAATATCTAAGGCCATTTATTAAGTATGCCAAGAGATAAACGTTAGTCGATAAGATTTTGGATATGGTGAATTTCCGAAAGAGCAGCGAAGAATGAGACTCGAGTGAAGAGAACGACAAAACACGAGCACGAGAGTCCTCAATCTTCTGGGAAATTCCTGGACATTCACAAACAACCACGAAAACACGAGTTTGGAAAGGGCCGCCCCCTCACGTCACGTTATTAAAGAAAACAGAAAATTAAGAAGATGAAATGGATAAGCATGGGGTGCCTCCCACGAAGCGCTTGTTTTTGTTCACCGAGTTACATGAGCTTGACTCGATCCCTGAATTTAATTGTCCTTGGGAAAGCAAGTGGAAAAGATAATCTTCATCGGACTTTCGTTCAAGAGGTTTGGATAAACATTGAAGCTCAAAAAAGTTCCACACCGATGAGATACCCACGGTTTGAAGAAGAAACCATAAATGGTAATACCGGGGTCAAAGATAGTATCCTCACTTCTGATGAAGTGAAGGATAGGAGAAGTCACATCATATGTGAAGAAGGGTGATGCGTGGGAATCGCAACAGGCTTTACCTCTCGAGGGATCTCGAGAAGCTTACAACCCCCACCAGGCAGTATACCTGATCGTTGTAGTATAGTATAGTGATATGTACCGGGGGATTGATCGTTCAGCTTAGGAATAGTGTCGCTAGGATTAGAAAACCTAATTACTAGTTCTAAAGATGAGGGATGATTATTTTTGTATTTTTATATTTTTATGAAAGCAAGTAAAATCTCGGGTTTTGGAAGAGTGGGCGGAATTAGTTGCTATTCAACTAACCCAAAACTAAGATGCAATCAAAATAAAATACTGAAAATGAAAATAAACTAATTATTACTAAGGTTGTGAGCAGTAATTGGAGAAAATGTGTTTACTTAGACTTCACTACTCCCTAGATATCTTTTACACGTTAATTACTTGTTATAATTGCATGGATGACGGATTGTATTCCTTAATACCATTCATGGGGTGGCATACATAACTCCCCAATTCTATGAGCTCTTATCTCCTCCTACACTATGACCCAGCACAACTATAGGGATTGTAAACAGTGGCTCATGCATTAAATACAACCAATAAAGACCTAGTACGCCTCGGTTCATGTTTCTTAAGACGTTCAAGCATGTTACCATTTGGAGATCTGCCAGTTTTCTTAAGCCTAACATATAAAATCATTCATCCAAGACAAGAATAAACAAGTAATCAACACATAATCAATATCTAGGTTTCATTAGATCTAAGCAAACACAAAGGAGATCTAGCCTAGCATAATGGAATTGAGACAAGAACAAGATATAGACAACCAACACATAGACATATTGATTGAATTAGAAGAACACTTATCTCAATTACAATGCAAGGTATCAAGGGTTTGGAACCCTTGAAAAACCTGTAAAAGTTGCACCAAATTCGTCTTTAGGGTTTCTCCCAAAACTTCTCTCTCTTTTAATGTGAAAAACTAGAAAACTATATATAGGAAAATCGGGGTGACGGCGTCAAGAGCAAGGGTGTGACGCCGTCATCTCGCCGCCAAATACTTCCTCGGACGGCCTTGATCTACTTCTGACGCCCTATGTGACGCCGCATCAACTACGGTATTTTATTCTTGGGACTTTGACGCCGTCAAGAACAACTCTTGACGCCTTCATGTACTGTTCCAGCATAGAATTTTGAGACTTTGCCGTTTTCTTCACTTTTATGCTCCAAAAACGTCCAAAATGGCTTCTTTTCCAGAATTCACTCTCCAAGTACCTAAAATCACAAAAGGAACGATTTAGGGTAATATTTGATCAAATAAAGTCGGATTCGGGCTTAAATGACCCCCTAAAAACGGATCATTTTTCGCCTCATCAAAGGGAAGAAAGATCTTGATAATTATCACGATAAAATCTTCAATTTCAAAATCACATTTCAAATTATCATTAATTTGAATTTCATCGTTAAAGCTCATTTGTTTATTTTCAAAATTTTTGGGTGGGAGGGATGGGGTGTTGTCATCAATAAGTACGTCTCTCCCCAGACCAAAACCTTTCTCAATATCAAAATGGAAGTACTCATACTCTGGAGGAGCTAAGATGTGAGCGAGTTCACCAGCGAACTCCTCATGATAAGAAGAAGAATCAATAGACGGAAGATCGGATTCTAAATCAAAAGTATCGTCATCATCTCCCGGTGGGATGGAATCAACGTGAACGAGTTCATCGGCGAACTCCTCGATAAGGGAATCATTCTTATGATGTAAACTCTTAAGTTCGGGTTCCTTGTCGTACTCATCACTATCCTTATTTTGAAAATCAAAGATCGGATTATCTGATTGAAGAATAAATTCTGAATCAAGATCGAACAAAGGATTCGTGATATTTGTTTTTGAATATTTTTGAATCTAAGGTTTTCTCAGATACCCTTGGGATTGGAACAAGGTCATCAACTTCCTCAAGAGGATTGATTTCGACTTCCTTGTCCCCCATTGACAAGGTATCTGATGAATCCTTAACGATTGAATCGATCTTAGAGTTGATTTCTTCTGACGGCTCGTCATCATCACTCTCACTGTCGTTGGAGTATGTGTAGTTCTTGGTGAAAGGAAGACCTGGTCCTGGCTGAATTTGATAATTGTGACTGATATAATTGACTTGCTTGCCAAGGACCTCAATTTGTGCATTCATAACGGAATTATAATCGGAATAATGATCATTTGGAACTTCGGAGTCCCATTGATAATGATGAAGTGTCATATTCTCGATCAAATCGTAAGCTTCTTGTGGAGTCTTCCGCATGAAATTTCCGCCGGCTGCCAACATAATTCTGTCTCGATCAATCAGAGTTATGCCATTATAAAAGGTAAGGATTTGATCAAGAAGCAAAATATTATGATCTTGACATTTTCTTAACAACGATTTGAATCTCTCCCATGCGTCGAATACTGACTCCATGAGCAATTGTCGGAAATTGAGAATGTCTTGCCTAAGCTGCACCATTTTAGAACGTGGAAAGTATTTTGAGAGAAACTTAACGAACATCTTTTCCAATGAATGAATTGAGTGAGTTTAAGTGTGTAAAACCAATTTTCAGCATCGTGAGATAAAGAAAATGGGAAGAGATTCAAACGTATGCTATCAAGAGAAACCCCATTTTATTTTTTGGATTGAGTGACGGCTAAGTGTTTGTTCAAGTGTTCGTTTGCATCCTCATCTCGAAATCCATGAAATTGGCAATTATGCCGAATCAGTCGAACCATATGATTTTTCAAAGTGAAATCGGTTCCCGGAACTGATGACGGAATAATCGGTCCTCCTCTACCAATCAATGTAGGACGATAGAAATCCTCCATGGTCCGAGGATCATGGGGATGAGATAGAAAATCGATCATTGTGAAGAATTAAACGTCAAGAGGGTAAAGAAGTTTAGAATTAAAGGGTATAGAGGATAAGAAGATAAGAATTAAACGGTATGAGAGGGTAAGAGAAAAGAATTAAACAAATAAGAGGATACGAAGATTCTTTTTGGGATTTTATAAAAGAAAAGAAAATAAAATGAGAATACGGAAAACAAATGAAGAAAAGAAAATATTTTTGGTTTTTGTATTTTGAAATTATTTACAAAAACAATTACTTCACGAGGAAGGGTCTTCAAAACACGAATCGCAAAACGAAAACCAAAATTCACGTCAAACCTTCCCGGCAGCGACGCCATTTGATTTTGTGTAAGTTTAGAGGTTAAGTATTCCAAAAAAACATTCGTGAAAGTATTTCCTTGGGTCCTGTCCCAACGAAGGTGTGAATGGAATCGTGATAAATGTTGTGTGATTTGTGTCGTGAATAGTGGTGAAAGTGAATAAATGAGAAATTAAAACTACGGAAAGTGAATAAACACTGAAAAAAACATATAAAAGAGCAATGAAAATTATAACGTAGAGCAATCTAAACTTAAAACGCGTTAACTAACTAAAAATTACGTACAAGCGCAACTTAAAAAGTAAAATTAAAGCTAAGCTAATCCCAAGGGCATGAAAATACGTTTTTCTACATTCTAAATGATAAAAGAAAATTAAGGGAAAAAGATTTTTTTTTTTAATTATTATGAATTAAAAACTAAGAAAAAGAAATTAAATGTTTAAAATTAGAAAAAACTTTTTAGAAAAATATGAAAATTTTATAGTAAATATTTGAAACTAATCTTAAGCTAAGAAAATTAGAACTTGTGAAAAACTATTTCTGAGAAGCTAAAAAAAATGAAATTAGAAAACTAGCTTAATATGCTAATAAGTGTACAAAAGAATTAATAGTGCAAGTGTAGTGAGAAAAATCCCAAGGGTGCGTGTGGTAAAAAAACGTAAAAGCTAAATCCTATGGAGCTAAAAAGCTGCTAAACACAAAAAGGAAAACTAATGAGCAAAACTAAACCTACCTAATACATTCCTAATAAATAGTAAAAGCACACACAAAAAAAAAAAAGGAAACAAGCTCGACTGATGCACAAGCTAAGATCAGCCTAGGTGACATATAATGGGTTTATCAAAAGCTACTCACAAACTAGAAACTATTCTGCAAAACTCTACCTTTAGCAAGCCTATACTACTAACTAGTTAAAAACCAAAAATCAAGCAAATGCAAAGAAGGCTAACAGTTTGAATGAGACAAAATAACAGAAATCCTAAGGGTAGTTATATAAGCTAATGCACAAGCTAGAGTACACAAGCCAAGACCCTAGAAAGCTGAAATACATTAAGTCCATGCAACAAGCTAGTAGTAGACCAAAGTTCAGACCCTAATGAGCTTATTTGAGCTTTTGAGAGCTGATCAAAAGTGAGCTAACAGTTACTGTTGTGCAAGTCTAATGAAAGTCCTAAATGGGTGATTATAAGCTGATAAAAAAACTACTACAGGCTACTGTAATAAACTAACAAGCTACCCCACATAACCATGAAATAATTGAAGCTAGCTAAATGAACTATTTAAAAATTGAACATGAGCCTCAACTAGACAAGAAGAAATTGAACTGAGTCAGAAGGGGGAAAGTGGACAGGAAGTGACTGTAGGGCATGCACAACCTAATGGGACTTATTCAGGCAAATCAAAAGCTACTCAAAAGCTCATCCAAAAATTCATAAAAATGGTGGCTAACTAACTAAGCAACCAGACAACTTGTGTACAAAAATTGAAGACAAAAAAAAACTATTAATAAGCAGTTGTAAAATCAAAATCAAAAATTAATTAGAGCAATTTTATTAACTGATGCAGGGTATCCTTTTGTTCACTGAGGGTTTTTTACTTGACTTTGTATTAATCAAATCACATCCAAACTTTGAAAACTCACTTAGTATATCAAGTTAAGCTGCCAATAAACTCAGAAATCCAATTTCAACTATTTTCAAAAAGATTTAATCCCTAACTCGATGATCCAAAAGGCTATGAAAACTACTGATGCAAGAAAGAAAATGAAAGTAGTAAGTCATGATTTTGACTGAATGGGTCCACAATCCAGATATCAAACTTGATTTATAAACTAAAATGAGTAAGTTAATGCAACTAAAATGTCCTAAAACTATTATGCCCTATAAGTTCCTACTTATGCTGTCCTAAAACCTCAACTTCAAACAACTTATTTAAATCCTAGATTACTACCCAAATCTGATTAAATCCAACTCAATACAACTTCTAATATCAAATTAAACCTATATGAAATTCAAATTGTGGCTAGAATAGGTTTGACCATCAAAAGTCAAGATAAATCAAACACCCCTTATAAGCTAACTGATTTTTGATTTCTATTGATTAAGGCTACTAAGTATCATTCTACTGATGCAACTAGATATCTTAAGCTATATCGACTAACTGCAAACTAAATTGAACAGAAAATAAGCACAACAATAAGCTAAAATCTAAAATGCTATATTATGCTAAATCGTGTAAGATTGAGAAAAAAATAAAATCTAATTGATGAGAATAGGAAACTAAGCAACAATCAACTAAGTTAAGTCTAATAAGGCAGAATCAACTCAAATAAGCACAATATAATCTAACATAAGTAGTTGAATAGTAAATAAGCAAAGTAAAACTATAACGAGATTAAAAGGAAACTTACTTGAAACCTTGGCTAATTTCTAATCTTAAGGACAGGATTAGAAACTCACAAAAGCTATGGGAAAAGCTTAGATGAGCTTATGCGAAAATAATAGCTTAAACAAACTTATTCTAATTTATTGAAGTAAAATGGAACATTTACTCAATTATAAAAGTAGATTTAGACAATAAAATTTAAAACGAAATTTACTTTTATTAAATGAAGAACAGAATTACATTACTTGAAAAGCTGAAAATAAGCTACAATAAGCTAAATTTACTCCTAAAACTACCTATATTATTCCTATTCCTAATTTCCTAACACCTCCAAATTGTGATGAGAGGAGGCTATTTATAGCCTGCTGGGATGAGCTCTTACGGCTTCTGAGAAGGCTCTGGAACTCTAATCTTAGCCATTGGATCAATTATGACAACATCATCTCATTCCTTAGCCCTCGGATCACGTGCCATTCTAAATCCACCAATCACAGTAGCTGGGATTGCCAGCGTGTCAAAATTAATTATGTAGTCATTCACTTGACTTGTTAGATAGTTCTAGAAGGCTCAGGTGATTTTTGTGATTGCTTGGGTAAAAATGGTGAGCAGGTAAATGGGGAAGTGATGAATAGTAAATGGGGGGAAAAGGGCGGGTTATTTATTGTTTTGACCTTCGGATTAATAAGATACGGGTTGGATCCGGGTTGTCCTAGGTTAATGGTAAAAGGAGATTGGGCTGAGTGGGCTTTGGATGGATTGGTTTATTATTTGGGTTTTGGGGTTTAATGTTTAATATTGGGTCCGGTGTGGTTTGTGTAGTTTTTAGGCATTTTTAAGCTTAAATTTTGTTGATATAAATAATTGACTAAAAACATTATTCATATCTTCCGATATCTCTATGTTTTGATAATCACAAAACTTAAACTAATCAAATCCAAAGATCATGACGTAAACACGTATTTAGTAATAAATAATCACTTTCACCAACAAATCACTTAAGGTATGAATAAACAAAGTGTTTAGTGCTATGTATGATCAAAGGGGTATTTAATTAACTAATACAAAGTTTATTTAATTATATAATCTTATTATATATTTTTGAAAAACACTTTTGGTAATAAGGAAAAATGTTTTAATCATACTAAATATATGATTTCAAATATTTAACCAAAATCAGTTAGTTTTTCACCAAATAAACTTTCCCCACTAAAAGACAAGTTTTCTGGCCGTTACAGTTGGGCGGCCCCCTTAATTTTAAGGGGGCCGGCCATGCTTTAAGGGGGCCGGCCACGCTCCTCTGTCAGAACTTGTTGCCTATAAATACCACCTTAAACCTGGATTTTTTCCCCACCTTTTTGCACAGAAACTTTCTGTTCTAGATCTCTATTTCAATCCTAAAAAATCCTTTGATCATTTCATTTCATAAGCCTTTGTTTCCAAGTGATCCAAAGCCTCATTCTTTCAAGTGCAAAGAGAAGAATACTTCTATTAGAAGTATTACAACTTAGTATCATCTTGCTATCTAAGTTGTTTGTTTACATTTCCTTGTACATCTTTCATACTTTGGTGAATAAGGTGTATGTATTAGTTAACTAGATTTAGTTGAAGAATCTAGAATTGTTGTAAGTGTGAAGTGTGACTTGAAGTGAAGAAGAAGGGTTAGATAGTAGTGGTGATAGGAGATTGTAGCAATAGGAGCTTGTAGTGAAGAAATTAAGGATCTCTAGTGGAGTAGACTAGAAGACATTTGTAGATTGAAGTTGTGAAGACATTAGTGGCTTGAAGGTGTCAAGACATTAGTGCATTGAAGGTGTGAAGACATTAGTGGCTTGAAGGTGTCAAGACATTAGTGCATTGAAGGTGTGAAGACATTAGTGGCTTGAAGGTGTCAAGACACTAGTGCATTGAAGTTGCAAAGATATTAGTGACTTGAAGGTGTCAAGACATTAGTACTTTGAAGGTGTGAAGAGAATAGAAGATCGGTGTATAGAAGATTGGTGTGTAGAAGATTGGTGTGAAGAAAATAGTAGATTGGTGTGAAGATTGGTGTGTAGTTTGGTGTGTAGATTGGTGTGTAGATTGGTGTGAAGATTGGTGTGTAAATTGGTGTGTATATTGGTGTGTACGGTTTTCTCCGCCATAAAGGAGGTCTTTGATCTAGTGAAGAAAACTCTCGAGTAGGTGACTCGGGGAGTGGAGTAGGGCAAGGAAGGTGTCCTTGTAGCCGAACCACTATAAATCCTTTGTGTCTCGGTTTGATCTTTCCATCCCTCACTCTTTGATTTATTACTTACTTGCATTTCATACATAGTCATAATTGATAGTATTGTGCATATGTTGATTTCACATAAAGATCAAACTAAAATCCATTCATAAAACTAATCTTACAAAAAACAACCTAGTACATAAAATTATATCTATACACTACTACTACACATATATATGCTTACATAAAATATACGAAATTGTATATTCTTTCCTAACATTATACATAAGCATTGTATATATAAAACCTTTAATAAATCTTGTATTTGTACTTTTGTAGTTAAGTGTTTTGAAATTGTACATTATACATAAGTAATATTTATACAAAATCATAAATTAACTAGTATATATATTTATGTATTAAAGTGATTTGAAGGTTTCATCTTAGAAACTATCTTTTATAAAATAAGCAAAACGAAAAAGACGTAAAACTATTCAACCCCCCCTTCTAGTTTTCCACAATTGGTATCAGAGCCACGTCTAACAAGATTTTTAAAATATACTGTATTTTAAAACTTGTAACGATCTATGGAATTCGAAAAATATCTAGAAGGAGAATTTACGCAAAAACCACCATTATTTGAAAATGATCATTTTCTTGAATGGAAAAATAAATTTGAAAATTATGTGAAATCAATAGATCTTGATCTTTGGCATATTATTTCAATTGGTGATCTTAAACTAACCAAAATGGATTTTGAAAATCAACATAATAATCTTCAAATAAAAATTGATAAAAATACTAAAGCTAAATTACTTATTTTCAAAACTCTACCAAATGTTGAATATGAAAGATTATTTCCTTGTAAAACGGCAAATGATATTTGGAAATGCCTTTTAAAGTTTCACCAAGAGAAATGTAAAACCAAAGATGATAAACTTGATATTGCACATGAAATTGTTACTCTAGAAAGTTTAATAGATAAATATTTAGTTGAAATAAACACATGTACTACTAGTTCAAATGTGATCATTGAAGGTACCAATAATGAAGAACACATGTGTCAAATCCGAAGAAAGCATGTTAATAAATCATGGTGCAACAAGGACGATAAAGACGATGTAAATACGGAATACGTGAACATCCTAACAAATGTTAATACAAAGAGTGATGACAAGGATTACATGCTCCAAGATCCAAGCAATGCTACAAACAAAACATGGAGCGACATGAAGAATGGAGTTGATCACCGTATAGCGAGTGAAGAGTGTACAAGTACAAATAAGGTACAATTCAAAACCAAACATTTTTGCTATGATCAATTTACATTAGAATTTTCAAAAATGGAAAATAGCTTCAAACACTTTTGCAACATTGACTCAAAAATTATTTTTAAAAATGAATTTTCAACATCCGCTGAAAATAACTTTGAAAAAGAAATAATTTTAGAAGACAAAATGTCTAGACTTGAAAGTAATATTGAAATTGATCTTGAATGTAAAAATTGTCAAGACTATAAACATGAAATTAAAATGGAAAAGGAAAAAGCTAAAATATTAGCAAAATTCGAAAATAGTTCTAAATCTTTAAAATATCTACTTAACATTCAAAAGTCATTTTATGATAAAACCGGATTAGGATATACGGCAGATGAGTATTTGACAAATACATCAAAACAAATAAAATTTGTTAAACCTAATGGAAAAATTTAGAACTATTATTATTTACATCCATTGATTATTTCTCTAGTCAAGAAAGTTATTGTTTGTTTGCTAAAACAAACAAATAATGAATTCTTGTACTTCTCGACGACATCCTCTTCATATGCATTTAAGTGCATTGGATGTTCGCTACTAATCAAATCGGACCCATGAGAATCTGGGTACCAAGCTCTCTGTCATGTGTAGGTAATTAACGATCAAAGGAACTACCACTTTTTAGATCGCTCTATTCGCTTTCTTTCATTTGATGACCATTGTCTTTATGGTGTGTTCGTTACTACCTCATGACGAAGGATTCTTGTTCTACCATTCTTAATCTGCACGACTTGTGATGATTGGGGCGACCGATAGTGTTTCTATGATCAAGTCTCCTTGATCCTTTTCGCATTAGGATATTACTTCGCTTCTTCAACTTGCTTTGGGGAAAACCTTCCTGACGTTTTATATTGCTCTCATGACCACTCTTAAAGAAGAGTTGGACCTGAGGTAAGTTTTCTTTTCAAAAACTTGCCTACATTACATTAAGATAAAGTATGCTTCAATTAGTATATTAATATGATTTAATTTATAAGTTGCTATGCTTTTAGATCATGAATACCAATATATGCATACATGACATTAGGATAATTAACTCTCTTGTTGCTATGTCTATTATCATTTGTCTTAGTTTTCATCTATATTGATAATCTTCTATGATTTAAAGTAGAATGCTTGCCATTTATGCTATATGATCTTACTAGTTGCATTAATAGATGTGTTATAATTAAGACTTGCTAGTAACTCAATATTACAATGTGTCTTGTATACATGCATACATTCATATGCCTATATTGTATTCATTGATGATTTTCTTTGTCCCTTCCTATCTCATTGCATTTAGATGTTTAATGTCTACCATATCTCTTTCATATCTTTAGTTGCCAATTAGAGATTTTTATATGTGACAATGGGCTTAATCGATTCTCTTGAAGTGTATCTTTCACTTGAAATTTCTTGATTGTCAAAATCAAAACATCATATTTAAAAAAAAAAAAAAAAAAAAAAAAAAAAAAAAAACTTCTTTCTTTGAATTAAAACCTTTCGAATATCTATTTTATGCTTTTTCAAACAACATGCTTAATCATAAGCTATCATAACATTATTTTGATCTTTATCAAGATAGAAACATTTTTCTTTTTAAAACAAAACAAATTTTGTTTTATTGGGATACTAACTTGAATGTATCTCAAAACATTAAGCTAAGTATTAGTGAATCAAGTAAACTTCATATTTGGTAATCTTCGATAGGTAAATTTAGGAACTCGATTTATTCTAAAAAGGAGAATGACTACTGGAGAATCTATTGACTAGAAATTCAATTTAACCTAACGGTTGAATTGCTTCTATGTGAGAAGTTGGGTGTGTGTAACCCGTAAAAACGGTCGTGTTTAGCCTGAATTGAGCACCACTAGTAATAGTCTCATACTCATTCTCCAACTTGATTAAATTGCACTTCCTATATATACCTAACGCTAATTTATTTATATGAACTTTGCTTCTCATTAGACTCTTTCATTCTCAGATTTATGGGATTAAGTGAAAACTTACTTTCAAACATTGTTGAATAAAACTAAAAACATTTTGTTTAAAACATTGTTATTATCTTCTCATATATGTCATACACTTATGTGAAATTGACATCTACAATTTAATCAAATCATTTCATGAGAATCATGGTTTGCCCATATGGATCTTGTTTGTAACAAGTCTTGAAGTTCATATAATCATATCTTCCCACGTGTTTATCATAAGCAATCTTCAATTTGTTTGCACTAAGCCTACTTACCATTATCTTTATATAGTTGCATGCTTAACTAGTTTGCTTTATTGCTTCCTTAGTTACCATACTTAATTGAAATATTAGAAAATAACATGATTATGAGGAATTTGTTGTTCACTTTTATTATTTCCCTACATTCATGAATAGTATGCTCTATATTGCCTCAAGAGTTGGACTTACTTGAATCCAAATCCAAAAACACAACCTTTTTGAAAATTTTCTGCCAAAAACCCATTTCTGGCATTCTGGGAATCACCAGATGGGCGGCCCCCTTAAATCATAAGGGAGGCCCCCTTAAATTTAAGGGGACCGGCCTCCATTTAAGGGGACCGGCCATCTGATGGTCGGGGATACTGTTTTCTTTATCACTTTTTGACCCATTTCAGCCTATACTTCCCAAAATTCACAAACATATTTTGTCCCATGTTATCCCTCAAAATTTACCTTCCTAAACCACATCTCTCATACACTATAAATACCCTCTTCCCATCATTAATGCCATCACACTCAAACATGTCATCTCCCAACAACCAAAAACCAAAGATTTCAAGAACCGCAAGGATCTCCGTCAAACCCGTTTGGAGGAGGAAACTTGATTCTTGTCATAACTCTTGTGATGTTGTTTCAAGTCAACCAACAACTCAACCTCAAACCCACTCAAATGAGTCATCCCACAACCTATCTTCCACTAATACCCTCATTAATGCTTCCTCTTTTGATGAGCATGCTCAATCCCAAAACAACAATCCAAATATCTCAATCAACACTTCACATATTGCTCATTCAACAAAGACATCATCCACTCATGAAGAAACTCTTCCACCCATATCATGTTTTCATGATTACCCAAGTTCAAACATATCTCCACCACCTAGAGTACCACCACCACTTCCTACAACCTCACATGCTACTCCAATGTTGCATGTGCAAACCTTCACCCAAGACAACTATCATGCTCCACCACCATCACCTTCCTCCGAACACTTGAAGTTCGTTGAGGAGCTAAAAGAGGCACATGAGCTTAGTGCTCTTTTAGCTTTACATCTTGCTCAACGCAATTTGGATCCACCACAATCAAGCTCACCATCATCACCACATAACAAAAACCAACTTGAGAAGCATGTTAACAATTGCCCTTGTTGCATCTTCCTTCAACAACAAACCATTGCTTTGAATGAGCACTTCACTTGGATTGAGTATCTTCTTACTAGATCTCAACAAACCCCATCACTTGAACAACATCACAACCCTCAACCAACAAACTCCACCTCAAATCCACCACCTCCAAGCTCTACAAACTCACCAACACTCATGGAACCAAGAGTTTACCTCCACTAAAACACCAAGCATTTGATATGCTTATGTTTTCTCATTTTCAAATAAAACTCCTCAACCATTTTGGGATTCAAGAAAGTTTGATGACACTCCTTGTTGGCACTATAGGATGTTCTATGTTATTTAGAATTCTATTTGTATTGCCTTTGTAACAATGATTATGGGTTGACATAATCATTTCTCTATTATTAAATGGTTTAATATATGTTTCTTATTACCTTGTGCCATGATTATTACTTGCTAATATTATGCTATATGTATTTGCTTGTGCCATGCTTGTGCTTCTAATATTTTTCTTGCAAGTATTACTTTCTCGAAACCTTGGTGCCCTCAAACGAGGGGGAGCATACATCAAGGGGGAGTTTTCTACCCGTTTAAACTTCTCTCACGAAGCTTATTCGGCCTAACCTTTTTGATTCTACAAAAAGGGGGAGAAGTGAATGTAAACTTACTAAATACTTGTCTAAATATTAATTTTTGGATTTAATAAGTTTAGGTTTTGTAATCATCAAAAAGGGGGAGATTGTTGATATAAATAATTGACTAAAAACATTATTCATATCTTCCGATATCTCTATGTTTTGATAATCACAAAACTTAAACTAATCAAATCCAAAGATCATGACGTAAACACGTATTTAGTAATAAATAATCACTTTCACCAACAAATCACTTAAGGTATGAATAAACAAAGTGTTTAGTGCTATGTATGATCAAAGGGGTATTTAATTAACTAATACAAAGTTTATTTAATTATATAATCTTATTATATATTTTTGAAAAACACTTTTGGTAATAAGGAAAAATGTTTTAATCATACTAAATATATGATTTCAAATATTTAACCAAAATCAGTTAGTTTTTCACCAAATAAACTTTCCCCACTAAAAGACAAGTTTTCTGGCCGTTACAGTTGGGCGGCCCCCTTAATTATAAGGGGCGGCCCCCTTAATTTTAAGGGGGCCGGCCATGCTTTAAGGGGGCCGGCCACGCTCCTCTGTCAGAACTTGTTGCCTATAAATACCACCTTAAACCTGGATTTTTTCCCCACCTTTTTGCACAGAAACTTTCTGTTCTAGATCTCTATTTCAATCCTAAAAAATCCTTTGATCATTTCATTTCATAAGCCTTTGTTTCCAAGTGATCCAAAGCCTCATTCTTTCAAGTGCAAAGAGAAGAATACTTCTATTAGAAGTATTACAACTTAGTATCATCTTGCTATCTAAGTTGTTTGTTTACATTTCCTTGTACATCTTTCATACTTTGGTGAATAAGGTGTATGTATTAGTTAACTAGATTTAGTTGAAGAATCTAGAATTGTTGTAAGTGTGAAGTGTGACTTGAAGTGAAGAAGAAGGGTTAGATAGTAGTGGTGATAGGAGATTGTAGCAATAGGAGCTTGTAGTGAAGAAATTAAGGATCTCTAGTGGAGTAGACTAGAAGACATTTGTAGATTGAAGTTGTGAAGACATTAGTGGCTTGAAGGTGTCAAGACATTAGTGCATTGAAGGTGTGAAGACATTAGTGGCTTGAAGGTGTCAAGACATTAGTGCATTGAAGGTGTGAAGACATTAGTGGCTTGAAGGTGTCAAGACACTAGTGCATTGAAGTTGCAAAGATATTAGTGACTTGAAGGTGTCAAGACATTAGTACTTTGAAGGTGTGAAGAGAATAGAAGATCGGTGTATAGAAGATTGGTGTGTAGAAGATTGGTGTGAAGAAAATAGTAGATTGGTGTGAAGATTGGTGTGTAGTTTGGTGTGTAGATTGGTGTGTAGATTGGTGTGAAGATTGGTGTGTAAATTGGTGTGTATATTGGTGTGTACGGTTTTCTCCGCCATAAAGGAGGTCTTTGATCTAGTGAAGAAAACTCTCGAGTAGGTGACTCGGGGAGTGGAGTAGGGCAAGGAAGGTGTCCTTGTAGCCGAACCACTATAAATCCTTTGTGTCTCGGTTTGATCTTTCCATCCCTCACTCTTTGATTTATTACTTACTTGCATTTCATACATAGTCATAATTGATAGTATTGTGCATATGTTGATTTCACATAAAGATCAAACTAAAATCCATTCATAAAATTAATCTTACAAAAAACAACCTAGTACATAAAATTATATCTATACACTACTACTACACATATATATGCTTACATAAAATATACGAAATTGTATATTCTTTCCTAACATTATACATAAGCATTGTATATATAAAACCTTTAATAAATCTTGTATTTGTACTTTTGTAGTTAAGTGTTTTGAAATTGTACATTATACATAAGTAATATTTATACAAAATCATAAATTAACTAGTATATATATTTATGTATTAAAGTGATTTGAAGGTTTCATCTTAGAAACTATCTTTTATAAAATAAGCAAAACGAAAAAGACGTAAAACTATTCAACCCCCCTTCTAGTTTTCCACAAATTTCATAAGGACCATTCTTGTAACTCTGAAACTTCCAGGGACTGATTCTGCCATTTTCCAATTTTGTGATCCAAGGGTTATAAGTGACAAATTCTGAATACTTGAAAGGCTCGACTAGACTTTTTTTCAAAAATATCTTCAAGGGACTGAATTTGACATTTCTTGAAACTTGAAGGACTGAATTTGCCGAAATCATCAAACTTTCTCCAGAGACTATTCTTTGAAACTTTAGGAATTTCCAAGGGCTTTCTTTGACATTTTAAGCTTTTTTCTGATAATTATGTTTCCCCGACTCCCGCTTTTGACACTTTTCCATTCTCGTGCTCGTTTTTATCGGTTTTGCTTCGTTTTTGTTCATTTTTCACATATCCGTACCTGCACATACACACATACAAAAACACACATTTTCTTGGCATATTTGGTTAGTATTTGGTATTTTTGGTCTGATTTTGGGTCTATAAAGGATGTGTGAATAAGCACACATCAGTGAAACAGTGAATTAAGTCTAAACTGATTGTATAATAATTCTGCTACTATATTATTTTTGCCATTTTAGAGACATACAAAGTGGTACAGAGGAAATAAGATAATTTACTGCTGACTTTAAGCTAATCAAAAATCACTTTTCTTAAAACAAATGTTTGTCCTAGAATTCCAGTGATACACATAGTAATCAACACGCGAAACAGGGATCTCATAATTGTAGATACAAGGCAGTAAATCACATCGCAAATTTATAAATAAGGATAATAGCTAATATATTAATATGTAGAACGTCTTGGCATAATATACAGGCCACGTAACAAAAGCATGTAGTTCGAAAATAAACATAATACTAGAACTGCAAACATAATCCTGTTAGAATTAAATAACATGACAATCATATAAACAGGTAAACACATATGCGGAAGCGAATGAACATCTATAACACATAAGAGATTAACATAAATTAAATAGGAACGTACCTTTAGTGATTCTAGCAAAACAAGAATCAATTAATAATCTTGAACATGTGATGAACCCTAATTAGGGTTTATATGGATCAATGATTAACCCCTTACCGTTTTGTTAATCGATCCATTGATAACAACAAAAGTATGTTGTTACCTCGTTCTTGTACACACAAACTACTAACGAATTAAAGGTGATGCTAGTAACAAAAACACAAGAATTTTTCAATGAAAAATTCGATCCAAGAAACCCTTATGGGTTCTTGATCGATCGGCCACAAAGGGAAACAAAAGAGAAGGAAAAACTTTTAGGGTTTTGTGTGTGTGCACAAAAGATACCAAAGTTTGATCCCTAGGTTTGCTTATATAGTGAATGAATATCTTGGAGGACAAGTTAGGGCAAAGGGTTACCCCTTTGTTTGTGGATCGACCGGCCATACCCTCCCAAGGGGTGTTCCGGATCCTTCTTGTCCTCTATTTCCATTCTAGTCCTTTATTGTTTGCCTTTAACGATAGTTAGTCCATACGTCTAATAACCAACGATCATTAATCCTTTTACTTGTGTTTAATTAATAAATATACATAACATTTAATATTTACTAAACTTTAATTCTCGTTTGTAATGTGTGCAATCTCGAGGTCTCAAGTTCGATTCTAGACATACGTTTATTAATATATATCCATAAACTCCAGCAGCTCCCACTTGGATATCTATTAATAACATAATGACATTGGTAAGCGTCTAGCAACACGCCAATGCCCCTAGATCAACTTGAGGAAGGTTTCCTGGAAAAACCTATAATGATTCATCATTATAATCATCCTTTTGTTTCTAATACTACGTTAATAAAGATATGGATCTTAGTCATTCTTTAATTAACAATTTTGTTTCTCGTTGTTTATAATTGAGCAATATTACCAAAACATCTGAACGTATTCCAGATAGACTTTGGGCGTGCGCACGCAAACATCTTGTCAACCCTACGAGGGGCCCAGCAGTATTAAACTTCAAAACAAATTTGAAGGAACAAATTATTTCTTGACTACAAGAATAACCCATGAACTTTGCAACACTTCTGAAAACAACCCTTATAACTCCCTGTTACGGTGAGCGGTAGATTGCTTCACAAAAATGCACTACATCCATGACTCTTATCTGGTATCTCAAGTCTGAGGATAACAAATTCATGATTTACTTACTGACAAGATCCATAAAGTAAAATCATGTAGTTGGGATAAGTCCTATATTCAATTCATCAAATATCATGTGAAATTGGTATGTCAACGCATCAATATACTTTCAAGTATATTCTTAACCAATACTCAGATTTGTCTTAGTTTAATAATATTCCCATATCATTAATCGACAATGGACAATTTAGAATAACATAAGTTATTCACGGATTTAAACATGCAAATATAGGACACAATTTATTATTTATGAAAACAAACGTACTAAGTACTTTAATTCATTTATAAATAATAATTGCTTAATGTCCTTTATCCAAATACCAAAATAGATCAATGCATGATAATTCTAGTTAATGAATTTTCCTCAAGTAATAACTTGAAGACAATTATGCCTCAAGTAATGACAATCATACTTGTTGACAAGGCATAATTTCATCTAACTTTGATCTATCTGAATTTTGAGAATACTTCTTTCAAGAATTCAATAATTAAAATTCTTGTATGTGTATATCCAACTATCTTGATATAGCTACATAATTCTTCATAAATAGTGTGATATCCTCAATCACCAATTTATGATAATCAAACTTTCAAACATTTTAAAGTTTCAAGTATTCTAATTCTTTCATGTATAATGCAACTATGCTCTTAGTTAAGCACAACTAGTTCACATGGCTATATTTAAGGATGAAATCCTTCTATGACTAGTTATTAAATGTTATCTCAATTAAACCAGCCTCATTGTATATTAAACACAATATGCTCTTTTAAAATTTCCGTAAACTTAATATCCATTGTGTAATGTTTAGGAGCTATTCTAGGTTGAGGATCATTATTCTAATTTCAAACATTTTCCATTAGAATATCTATTACACAAGTTATATAATAACTTTTAATTGGATATCAAATATTGTCAAATCATTAAGCACTTAAGTATGATACAACAATAATATGATGCACATGAAAATCCTTCAGTCAAACTTAGATTTTATTCATGTTTGATCTTTACAAATATGTATATCCATTTAGTCTTCCAAAATGATATCATATTCCATTAGATTTATTTACTGCACATGTTTATTAAATAATAAACTTTAGTTACAAGGTTGTATGTTTTATTTTCTAAATCTTTCAAATAAAGTTTCATTCCAAATTAAGTCTAACCTTTTACTTATATGGAATGTTACTCTACAATATATATGATTTAGTAAATCAAACATAATACTCCCACTAGCTTTCAGGAATACTTAGAAATTATCTTATTTCAATTATAAACCAATTCATGGATATAATAATTAAAAATAAGAGCAATTTCCTAGATGCATGCATTTATCCATTCATGAATTATTGCACTTTGTACACTACCAAAGATTTACTTGAATTCATAAACTCCTTTGATTACTTATCGTCCTCGCTTAAGTAATCATTCAAGAAAGAGTTTTGATATTTCATTGTCAAATTTCATATTCATGAAATTTAAGTATGACAATTACCATCTTTGTATCTTTAATGTGTTTTAGGAAAGAGTATTCAATCATAGTTAATTGCTTAAGTATGATTAATAATCTTGTTATAAGATATGCATTAAGATATGTATACAATTTTGTCCATATGATTTTTACACAAAGATTTAAACCACTAGGGTTACATAATCTTTGAATAAACTCATCTTCATTCTCTAACCATTAAGAATTAAGATAAACCAAATTTAAAATTTGAATATCTTTATGAACAACATCTACAACATTCATAATATGAATAGTTTACCCAATTCATTATTTTGGTAATATTACATCATATAATCGTCAGCATATTAATTAAATACCTGAGATATCCAAGTGGATCTATGAATGATAATTCCATCATCTTGAGGTTTATCATTTACATGTTTTGCCTCATCATGATTTTTACTAGTGTG
The DNA here is from genome assembly GCA_030686995.1 of Artemisia argyi. Lineage (NCBI taxonomy): Eukaryota > Viridiplantae > Streptophyta > Magnoliopsida > Asterales > Asteraceae > Artemisia > Artemisia argyi. The sequence continues at coordinate 214,244,275 of CM060676.1, read as the reverse complement.
TTTTAGAAGATTATGTATCTTGTAAATCTAACTTATCAAGATAAAATACTCCCACTTGCCTTTAGTATTATATAGAATAAACTAGTTAGCAATTAGAGCAACAATTCGACGTTCTCTTTTAGGACATTACAAATACACATTGACAGTTCCTGACATTCTTTTGTTAACAACCTACCAATAAGTAGCTTAACAAATTCAGAACTCCAATTTAAGACTTAATGTGATTCATCACATTTCATAATGTCTTATTAATCTTCTAGGAGTCTAATTGAGTATATTCAATCCATACTCAATTTTCTAACCTTGATAACTTTTGGAAGAAAAGAAGTCATAGTTATCTTTAATCAAACTTCTAACAAGAGTTTGATTTTCCTAACTTAACATACCATTATATTTTGGTATTTAAATTATAATAAATATTGTAAGAAGATCTAACAATATATATATAAGATAACTATATTCCTTTTGGCATACCTATTTACCAACTAAGTCAACTTAATGGTATAATAGTATTTCCAAACCAATTGCATGCTTTTTATATAACACAAGTACTTTTGACCAAGTCACTTCATGTTCATGCCTCTTCAAAACATGAATGTGTTATAATCCCACTATTCGTTATTAATCATTGATCAACTCAATGACTTCTTGTATATGTCTTAATTAAAAGACCATAACAAGCTAACGTCTTACTTAATTATAAGTCTTGTAATACTTAGAAGACTTCATGTTTATAACTCTACAATAAAGTATAAACATGTATTATTAAAGTAATCATGAACACCATCATTTGGTTTCAATAATATTTTCAAGTTAACACACTACTTTATTTATTTATGTCATTCTAAGAATACATAATTATTGAAGTAGTATTATATTACTTCATGCATTTATGTCATTCCAATAATACATAAATATTAAAGCTGAAGTAGTATTGTTATTTGACACAATGTTCTAATAGATGTCTAATTTAAAACTGTAAATTATCCATGTTGGTCTCACGCATACATGGAAATTCACCTTGTTGTTAATATTTAGTCTGCGTCTCACGTTTACTAAATTTTAACACCAAGTGTTTCTTAGATTAGATGTATTAATCTAATTAGAATTATAATCTCTTACTTTGCAGTTAAGAGAATCATTTAAATCATATTCTTATGTGTTGTACTTTGCACATAATGAAGATTTCTCCCTCTTGTGCATGGTACAACACCATGTATCATATAAACAACACACACGCGTTTGTTAATGTGAACAATATGATTTGTGTCATTAACATAACTTAGTAGATATAGAGTTTACTCAATCAATCAAGGAAACGTACATGACTATCCTTGAAAACATTAGTGTCTATATTTGAAAAGTAACTACCTTGAGACATTCAGAAGATAATCTAAGTTACAATCAAGACAATAAGTCTTGTAACTCCCACTGAATTAGAGAACATAATAATAATCCCTTATTCAGCCATAAGAACACAATACTCCCACTGAATTTGACAACATTGTAAATGTTTCATTAATCAGTGAAGGAAATAGTGTACTATTTACTTTCCTACATCCTTTAAGAAAACCCATTCATAACAATTAATTAGGTACTAAAAGAATGTAATCTACTACGTAAATGTGATTCATCACATTCCAAACTATTAACATGAAAAATTGAGCATACAATTTCTTCTTTAAGAGATCTACCATTCCAACAATTGTATGTAGTATCTTTAAATGGTCAAATCAAAGCAACTAGATAAAATAATCTAATTCGTCTTTTACCATTTTGCAGTATCAAGTCTAGCTTCTTATTAAATAACTCATAAAGTGCAAATTATCATAACTATTAACATTTGCTTCGAGTTATGTATTAGAACATAGACTATTCTAACTTTCCTATTATACCTTTCTCATTCATGAAAAGGAATAGGTTTAAGTCTCACACTTCTCCTAATGGAAAGAAGACTAGGTTTATTCTTTTAGTAAAATTGACTCTAACCAAAAACCCAAACGGGTGTAGATCAATTAAAAGAATAACCTACGTTTACGGTTTTAATGTTGCATTAATGCATTTAAAGAATTTACAAAATTCAATTTTAGTATTTTTGATAATTTATATTTCCAAGAAAATATAATACCCAAGGATATATTCATATAACTAACATATTTTCTTGAAAATCTAGGATCCAACTTTACATAGATTCCACCACATCAGTTGATCTGCTAGTGGTGAAAGTATAAAAGATGGTAATCTGTCGAACAATAATTGGCAAACACTTTTCCAATTCCTAGATCATTATGGGATTTACATCAAATTGATTCATCAATTTGTCATGTAAGTATGTTTCATCCCATCTCATGCCTTAAGTTCCAGGTCTCACGCATCAACTTAATTAAGTCGTCTAACTTAGAAACTGCAAATTCTCCATGTGTGGTCTCACGCACACTCGGAATTTTTACCTTGTCATTAAAATTTAGCCTGCGTCTCACGTTTACTAAATAATAACTTCAGGTGTTTCTTATAGTTAGATGTCATGTAACTTAAATTTTAAGGGTATTCAATTTTGATGTGACTATCAAAATATGTATAAAGATGCATGCACACATGCTTATAGCATAAGTTTTCAAAACCTTTTTATAACCAATTAATAAGATTAATACAAAAAGTTTTACTTGAGGTAAAATACCTTAAGATGACTTTCTACAAGAATGATTTTAAAAGGAAATTCGTTTAAGACGTATTCAAGAGTGTGATAACCAAGGCAGACTCTAAGGCTCTTTTCTAAGCCTTCATATCACGATTATGAATTTGTCTTAAAAGAGTTACTTTTAAAAACATGTTGTACAAAACATCAATCAAGCAAAAGTTTATGGATTCAATCTCAAAACATGTAACAAGGTATGAATCTTGCTAGTCTCGCCTGGGAGCTGATTACCGTGCGAATCGGACCACTAGCGGCACATAAGACCTTGCAAGATTCTTACTTTATCACTTTTGTTTCACCGTTATTAGTCTGTATTATTTTCTTTATGAAAAATTACCCTTTTATTGCTTACAAACGTGTCAAACAATAACAATAAAACAAGTAATCAAAGAAAAACAAACAACTAATAATAATAAAGTGAAACAATTAGCCACATACAATCCTTATTAGAAAAGATCCTAATAAAATCAAGTCTAGGTATAATAATGCATGTAATCAACTAAGGCCTTCTCCTCTTGATGGAAGAGAGTCACATACATTGACAAGTCAATTGCGTAGGCCAAAGCTAATCACATACCACATAGCACATAATTTGATTTTAATAATTATGGGGTCTTCCCCAATATAAGATCTATCTAAACATGTGAAAAAGCATAACAATAATAAACAATTAATAACCCATGACTAACATGCATGTTTCGTTACGGATCAAAGCATAACAATTACCAATTAGGTCACATAGATACGCCCAAATAACACATAAACATGTAGGCAACCTAGGGTTTCTAATCCAATTAATTAATAAAACCACAAACCCTAATTAGGGTTCATGGAATAAATCGACCCCCCCCCAAATTAGGGTTAGGGTTTCGAAAAAATTAAAAAAAACAAAACCCTAGAACCAAAACATGTATCTAAAAACAATCAAAATTCATTTTTTTATATGTTTTATGTAATCAATTACATGTTATAGCAAGCTCGTGATACCACTGTTAGAATTAAATAACATGACAATCATATAAACAGGTAAACACATATGCGGAAGCGAAGGAACATCTATAACACATAAGAGATTAACATAAATTAAATAGGAACGTACCTTTAGTGATTCTAGCAAAACAAGAATCAATTAATAATCTTGAACATGTGATGAACCCTAATTAGGGTTTATATGGATCAATGATTAACCCCTTACCGTTTTGTTAATCGATCCCTTGATAACAACAAAAGTATGTTGTTACCTCGTTCTTGTACACACAAACTACTAACGAATTAAAGGTGATGCTAGTAACAAAAACACAAGAATTTTTCAATGAAAAATTCGATCCAAGAAACCCTTATGGGTTCTTGATCGATCGGCCACAAAGGGAAAACAAAGAGAAGGAAAAACTTTTAGGGTTTTGTGTGTGTGCACAAAAGATACCAAAGTTTGATCCCTAGGTTTGCTTATATAGTGAATGAATATCTTGGAGGACAAGTTAGGGCAAAGGGTTACCCCTTTGTTTGTGGATCGACCGGCCATACCCTCCCAAGGGGTGTTCCGGATCCTTCTTGTCCTCTATTTCCATTCTAGTCCTTTATTGTTTGCCTTTAACGATAGTTAGTCCATACGTCTAATAACCAACGATCATTAATCCTTTTACTTGTGTTTAATTAATAAATATACATAACATTTAATATTTACTAAACTTTAATTCTCGTTTGTAATGTGTGCAATCCCGAGGTCTCAAGTTCGATTCTAGACATACGTTTATTAATATATATCCATAAACTCCAACAAATCCAACTTCCATTAGTTTTAGAAGATTTAACTTAATAAGGCTCAACAGGTGCACGGAACTTGGCTCCTGCATAGACTGCTGCTGGTCCCAACTCTTCTTCAATACTCAAAAGCTGCAGTTTTTATAGAAGCTTTTAAGTTGGTGCTCGTCAAAGGTTGTAAAAAAATGGGGGAAAGAGTTGACCAATCAAAGATGTACCTGGTTATACTTTGCAAGACGTTCTGATCAGCAAGGAACTCCGGTCTTGATCCGACCCTTTATTTGTCAAGTTCAATATCAGACTATAAAAGAATGATTTATGACACTTGTGAAGTGAAACTTTTATGTAGTGATTACTAGTATATATTAAGTCATAAGACTTTGAGACAAACTATTACCGTGGATAATCCAACTGAAAGATCTGCAATGAAGGTATCCTCGGTTTCACCACTGTATGAATTCAAGGCATCAACAAGGTGAATTCACTTATAACTATTAGAATTTCAATATCAGCTTAAGATAAATATATAAAAAAAACCGCACCTTCTGTGGCTAGCCATAACTCCTCAACCAGCACGTTTTGATATATATCATTTTACCTTGGGATTTGTTGGAAGAAGATCATCACCAACAATTTTAACCTGATCTTCCGTGATTCATCACTGTTTGCATCTCATGTGTCATTGTTAGATAACTTTCATCGTTTAATTCAGCTGACATGTTAACTTAGCATGGCTCATGTAACTCTTACTTCTTCCTTGAAGTTCAAATCATAGGTTTTGCCCTTGTCTTCATAGAACTCAGATGCAGTAACATCCATTCCAGTAACAACCTGCAGTAAATCTGTTTAGAGACTACACAAAACATATTCTGCAACATTTTCGCAGATGCAAAACAAAATTACCTTTCCACTATATCCAGCCTTTGCTATCGCAGTCTTGAAAAGCTTTAGACCTTCTTTGTTTGACACACAATTCTTTAATAAATCAACCAAGTACTATATTGAATTTTGGTTAGAGCTGAAATACAATGTACATGAATGCAGAATCAACATATAAGAATACATTGTAAAGAAGAGACGAACCTGAATGTTAGGAGCAAAACCACCATCATTACCAACATTGGTGGCGTCCTGGCCATATTTCTTCTTAATCACAGATTTCAAGGTGTGATACACTTCAGCACCCATCTTCATGGCTTCCTCAAAAGACGTAGCATCAGCAAGAAGAATTATAAACTCCTGCATTGCAAGCTAGTTACCTGCATGTGAACCTCCGTTGATCACATTAAATGCTGGGACAGGTAACACCTAGGTCTTGTTTCCAGCATGGTTTGCAATGTGCTGCATGTTAAGACAACAAACTTAGCAACAAACTATGACATATTCAAATCAGTTACAGACTGCCATTTGAAGAGCTACGGTGAGTACCTTTTAAAGAAGAATTTTTTAACTGATGCTGACAGCAAGTGACGCTGCCAGTATATATGAATTAAATAGTTAAGCAAAGGATCATAAGAATATGCATCTTTTGTCTACTTGATAACTGAATACTAAATGACATGTGGTGCGTCATTACCTTCTGCTTGCACCAACCCCATTCATTTATAGTTCCGTCAAGCTCTTAACCATGAAGTTGTCAATTTTGGTCTGTTCGGTTGGATTATATATGCGCAAGAGACACATAATTAGATCACTAAATGTATAGCATTGCATAGGACATACCTTTCCAATCAAAGCATGCGATGATCGAGTTAACATCGTCCACAACCTGCAGTTAACATTTGCCATCGGATGGAGATGCAAATGTCGAGTTTCTCAAACAAGAGAACTCTTTGGTGAATCAATCACATTACAGGAAAATGTTAGTGGTATATTTTCTACTAATGAAAGCAAATCAGCGTTGATACGTGTTATGTAATTACCCCTTGAATTGAGAAAATGCCTAAAACGAGTAAGTTTTTTTAGAAGATTCGGGACAAGAACAAATCTTTGCAGAAATGACTCATCTGGTCCAACGTGTGCTTGACGGTTACAAGGGGTTTTGTGCTTACTATTTTATTTTCTTCTATTCTTTGGAGTTTTTTTTGGGTAAAAGGTCAAAAGACCCGGTAAATATATTACTACAAAAAACATTTAAGTACAACGGATATGAGTGAATCCCATATCTCAGCCCGTTACATAGGCGAAAAGCTTACATAACAAGATACTTCCTATTTTCTAGACAAGAAAACAAAACCACTACCACTTTATATAGCAAGACTCAAACAAAAATATAAACTACTTCCTACGACCTTGGAGATTAAAGCCATAAATGGCATTAAGAGCATCCAATTCCCCTGGAAGATCATAAATTTGCTTCGAGTAATCATCATAGTCATCAAACTCATCTTCACGCTCATAACCACCACCAAAAAGATTTGCAGATTCGTCGAACGTGTTCAGAACCTCCTCCTCGTCACTATCAGAAACCACAACATTACCTACCTTGGAAAATGGGTTAGCCCTCTTAGTGACAGAGGCAGACGGAACAGGATGACCATCATCATCCACAAGAGTACCTTTCCCATCAATAATAAGCTTTTCAAACTTACTAATTTTCTCAACTAAAGGAGTAGAACTAACTTCCTTAGTTCCCATTGAATCACTCACAAGCGGTTCTTGTGATGTAGCACCAGTCTTAACCGACTCATCCACATTAACTTCCATTGAACTGCCAGTATCCACATCCATGCAGGTGTCATAAGTAGGAATACCAAACGTATCCGTATCATCCATATGAAGCGCATCAAATTGGTTAGATGTAGCGATCGTTGTTCCACTCGTACTAGCCACATCAGAAGTCTTCTTCTTACCATCATTAACTTTCTTGGGCACAGCAGGAGTCTTCTTTGGCTGATATTCAAAATGCTTACCCACAACAGGTTTAGTAAAACCTCCGCGACCCGTATTTGAGGCAGCTTGCTTACCCTTCTTCTTATTGTTAACAGTCTGAAAACCATCATTTATATTCTTAGAAGGTTGAGCAGTCGGTGTCACACCCTTAGGACAATCCACCAAAACATGTCCAAACACCTTGCATTTATCACAGCGAGGCGGTTTCCACTCATATTCCACACGGATCTTCTCAATAGTCGAACCTGAACCGTCAAGTAAAGGAATCTCAACAGTAAGGCTGTCCCTAAGTACCTCATCCGATTTCACTTCAATCATACATCTAGCAAAACTACTCCTACCCCAAGATTCTTTGCACATCTGACTAGTAAAAGCATCCAATCTCTTTGGAGTCCCAATCAAAGTAGCAAGCAAACTAAGCCCGTCATCAGAAAACATCGCTAAAGGAACATCATGAAATTTAACCCACACCGGAATGTGAGTTAAATCCTCTTTCAACAAATTTGTGTTCAGATTCCAAGGTTTAAGAATAATAGGAACATTACGGATCAACCAGGGACCATTATCAAGCACCTCATCAACACCTTTCTTCGAAGTAAACTTGAAGAAAAAAAACCCCTTAGCGTTCATCATTACCTTCTGTAACCCATACTTATCCCACGCATTGCGAACATAATAATCCACAACAGGAAAAGCAAGACGCTGACCAAGAAAATATCCATAGAGTGTATTCTCAAACCTCATGTTCACTTCTTCCACTACTTTCATTGGAACAGAGAGGTCAACATTTTCCTTCTTTTTACTGCATTCTAATCTCCGAAAATTAGACACGTGTTTTTGAGATTCGTAAGAAGCAACACCCGCATAAGAAGCCGACTTCACTCCATTACCACTAGTAGAATCAACCTTAGGTGCATTAGGGGTAGCAGTAGCATTCAAAGGAGGAGTATTAGAAACATTACCATCAAATGAGGAAGCCATATTAACAGCAATATCATGTTGAACTTTGTTCATGGCTTCATCAAAGTTCTTATGTGCATTAGTAATCAATTGTTCCACATGACACTTTTTTGAAGCATCAAAAGCCACATCCGACTTCACTTGTTCAGGAACATGTTCACGAACATCACAATTACGTGTATCAGTTTGAGCATCAGTTGCATGACTTGGTGCAGAAACCGAATCCCCAACAGCATCACTACCATAAGGGATCGTACCCTTATTCAACCCAACTTGATCGGCCAAGTTAGTTGATGTTCCAACAGCCCTCGAACCCTTAGATGCACTATTCTTGTTGAAAAACCCTTTTTCCATCTCTCACTAAACCCACAAACAGTCCAACCAAACGACCAAACAAGCAGCCAGTATGCACAATCAATACGAACAAGATAGAAGTAAACCCTAACTGAACAAGTTAGGGTTTTAAGCGTGAACCACCAAGAGACTAACCAGCATCCATGTAGTCGATCAAGAAGAGTAATTTAGAATTGAAGAAAAGTAATCGACTACAGTAAATAAACCACAAGAACCCTAATCGATTAATAACAACCGATCAAAGTGAAAACATAAGATCGGTTTAAATACAAGAACAAACCGAAACCCTTAAATCGATTAACACAAAAACCTAAAAGCAGTGGAATTAAAACAACAAATCTGATCAAGTTAGAGAGAAAAACGAATTTTAATCACTAAAGATAACAGATCGGTGAATGAATTACACAGATTAATAGGAATTGCAAGAAAAACGATTAAGGGAAGATAGGGATAGTGGTCGCCAGAGGGGGAGAGTCGATTTAGGGTTTTCGAGGGACTTTCTATTCTTTGGAGTTTAAAATTATTATTGTCGTAAAATCACACAAACTAGATTTGATATATAATTATTTATTTTTTTAATAAAATGCTTATGCCAATTTTTATGCATTGAATACTTCGGCCAACTTTCGGCCCATTTGATATGTTTCCATCTGCGCAAAGCTTTTTCAGTTTGCCATGTTAACCTATCAGACAAAAACTGCATATGGGTCAAAATTAGCTTCCTTAGTTTTACTTTTTGATTATGTTAAAATAATGTATTAGCATAGATTCTTAAATCTATGAAGATAACATGTAATTTATTTGACACACTTGTATTTTTCATACACGAAATATTCATTATATTTGCTCCGTTCTTATTTTTGCTACTTGTAGTGGTTGGTCATATTTCATATACTTCGACCATATCCATGACCTTGATAAATGATCGTTAAACATTTATCGTTATATGATCACATTCACTTGAGGGAATGGAGATCTATACGTTGATCATTTCATCACATTCCCTTGAAGGAATGGAGATTTATATGTTGATGTATCATCACATTCATTTTGAGGAATGGACTAATAGTTGAACGAGTTGCATATATCTCATTAGAAACTCATTGTTTCATTCAACAACATAGTTCATAAAACTTTTTAAAAATCACTTCTTGATAATGCTACTATATATAGAAGCATATTTGAGGCATAAACAAAACCAATGAGTGTCGCAAACGAGTGTGGTCAAGCTAAATGTTCTTGGGAATTTTGGTATCTCAACTAGCTGCATCTTCGCTCGGTCCTACAATCTGTTGCAGTTCTATCTCTTGATATTTGTATGGGTTATTGTCTAGCTAAGCGGGTCGAGGTTTGTTTGTGATGTTATGGTCTTGGTAGTAATTATGTTGTTTAGCTCTTTGCTTTCTTGCATTTGTTAAATTTAGTAAAATGACGTTGTAATGATTCTGTAAAGCTCCATTAACTGCTTTCATGTTCATTATTGGGTTATTCTTAAAATGATGAGTCTAAAACAAAATGATGAATATTATTATCTTTAGTCTATGTGGAAACTAAAAGGAAATGATATTTGTGTTATGTTTTTCTTAACTTATTAATACACGGTTATTAATTCAATTATTTTAAAACTTATAGTTATGAATATAAAAGTAGTACATGTACGAGATCATAATTCTTATTGCCCCTAAGAAAGTGAAGTATTTGATTCGTACCTAATTTTATGAAAGTATATCTTTCCTAATCCGTGTAACTTATGAGATGTTTTATACTTTAATATTGAAAATGGTTGATGTTGTAACAAGAAATTTTTATATACTTTGAGGATAAGTTTTCCCTTGGTAAAAGTTAGTCAACCAAATAACACAATTACAAAGCACATTATAAAAAAACCCGTGAAATTTATAACTTACCAAAAATTTAACTACTAATCAATGATTTTCTCTACAGATTTTTAACGATGCGGAGGTGACATTGAAGTTTAAGCGTACCACATCAAGAAAGAATAACATGGAGAATACAACACAAGACTACGATCTCATTGACGAGGATGATGATTACCATTGTTATGATTAGTAAAATAATGTTCGACCCCGTAAAAGAACAACGGTGAATGAAGAGCATTTTAGGTTTTTAAATAAAAACGCCATTTAATGATTACGATATTAAAGGATTTTTAAAAGTCAATATTTATAATATGATCACCGCTAAACAACCATATATACACACAATATTAATATGAGCAATGTCAATGTATATATTCTAGGCTTTTCAATCTCTAACTTGTTGAATGAGTTTTCACCATTAAATTATTGTATTAACCGGTTAAAACTATTTCAATTTACATCAATGATTATCGATTTTTGACAAAAGATTAAAAAACGAAAAACTTAACTGACGATAATTTATCAACATATAATTAAAAGAGTTAAAAAAAAGTACCTTGACCTATGATGCGTCATGAGGTTGAATAAAAAAACACAATCTGCTTCACTCTTTTATTTGTCGTGAAGTTATTAAAAAATTATGAAGAGATTTCATGCTGATAACGTGTTATAAATTATAGATAACAAGAGTAAAGAGATTGAGGGAAAGGAGATGGTTCTTATTAAATTATTATCATAGATACAATTAAAAGGTATTTATAAGGATAATAAGAAAACTCTTGTTACTAAAGATTAGAATGAATAGCTATAAGCACAATAATACAATAATAATATTTTACAATACAAAGAGGATTAATGTGAATGTTTGTTAGGATAACACCTTGTGTTAAACAACAACTAAGATAAATAAAGTAAATAACCATCACGTTTTTTGTGAAGTTGGACTTTTTTATAAAAGACAAAACCTACTATACAGAATAATAACGCTACCAGGCAATAAAAATCTTTTATTATTAACTAAAAGTCTTAAAGCTATTATATGTACATTTTGGTTCTCAGACAATGATGGCGCTAATAGAACCATGAGATCATAAAAAATAATTTGAAGTATGTTTGAAGTGTATATGTAATATCTGTATCATTTGAAGTCTTGAATATTAGTCTATGATTTTGGAGATCTATTTTTTCGAGTAATAATAAATAAGTTGTCCAAATGTTGAATTACAACAAGCTAGTTTAAGAGTGCTTTTAAGTTTACAAAGCTCAACTTGATAAGTTTATAAACCGGATGTTTTGTATTCATGTCTAATGTCATGACTCGTGAATTCTCCATGTTAAATAGATGTTTAAAATAAATTTAGTTAATGCAAAAAAAAAAAAAAAAAAAAAAAAGTTAAATATACAAAATAGAAATATCCATTAGAAGCCTTTAAAGATCGGAGTACAAGAAAATAATTAAAGATTGCACGACATAGTGCTTATTCCAATCGTGACTCAACATAGTACATGACTCAATATGTATATATAGTTACTTCACACAACATTAAGAAAATGACAAGGAAAATATTAAATCACATATAATACATATTAAGGAGTTGCATTTCTAGCTAGTAGAAAACACCACTCGTTAACACATTCTCGATCTTAATTAAGCTTCTTATACTTGAATACTTACCAATTCCAACCACATCATGCATGCATGCCTGTTGTTGAACATTGGATTCAGCGAGCCTTGTTAATTAAGGGGTCGAATAAGTACTCCCAAGCTGTCTAGGTAATCTCCATAGTTTCCGAAGAATCCTGTGATCTTACCTCTAACCACAGGCAGTGAGAATGTAGTCCCAGTTTTTCTCCCATATGGACCATTTACTCTCCTCCCAACTTTGAAAGACAAAGATGTTATGACGGTAAGACCTTGATATTGGTCAAAGGTTCCGCTAATCTCAGTTAAGTGCTCCCCGTAACCAAGTTGAAGCTGATTATTAATAATTATAAAAATAAGAAGACGAATTTTATGTGTAGATACAAATAAATAGTTAGATGTTATAAGGTGCACTTACAATTTCAGGTCTACCATCATCAAAATCGCCTCCATATACTGGAGAATTGACTTGTCTGTTTTGTTGATTCAAACAAGTGAACTGGATTGAATATACGCATTGTCCGTTACTAACGATTTTGATCATCGAAAGATTACTATTATCAGGAAATGTGAACGTAAATGGGTCGATTCCACCGTTGCCGCCCCATCCTCCAACTTTCACGTCATTATTAACCTGTAGTATATTACATATACGGATTAATGATACTAGCATAACAAAGCAAAAATGACGTAAAGAGTAAGCATAAGATAAGGAAAGAGATATACCATTATGATCTAAATGTTAGTAGATGTATATATGTATGTGTTTTCAAGGTATATGTTGATGTGGTACATTTTACTTCATACCATCCATGCATATATATAGGCATGAACCCAAAGGGCTTCAAAGTAAATTGATACACATTTTACGGTGTTTTAAAATTATTAATCATATAGGATGATTCTCACAGCATTTTAATAGCGGATCAATAAAATGTATAATGAAATTCTTTATAGTCAAACGTATTATTCATTTGTTTTTCTCCTTTTTCTATGCATTAGACTAAAAACCATTTATAAAGATATAAGACATATTTGGTTTAATTTGTAAATTTTCCGGACATAACATACTAGAAGTTAATGTTTCAAAGTAAAAGATCACACAACACTAACGTTCTGTTCTCAAGTATTTTTATGGGACATTTACGATGATAACAAATTAAAGGAAAGTTGCGCAAATAGGCAATTGTAGCCTTGTTTCTGGGTTGCAATTAAAGCTTTGTTTTTTTACAACTGAAACTTTATTTTTTGGTAGCTTTGTTTCTTTTTAAAACATAAAACCACAATGTCACTAACTTTTCTCTCATTTCTTCCTATTCAAAGAGTTTTTTTTTTTTTTTTTTTTTTTTTTTTTTTTTTTTTTTTTGAAAGGCAACAGAATTATATAACTCCAACAAAGAAAAAGATACAAACTAAAGGCATCCCAAACTCCTCATCAAGCTGATAAAGATGAGACCCGAAAAGAAGAAAAGAAAAGACCCCATGACAGACCAACATAAACAAAAAGAACAGAACCTACACTAAACAATCTAGATCCCTTGTGTCAAACACAACACATGACATATGAGATCCCATGTGCCAAACACTTGGACAACTTCCTTTCACTTGTAGATCTGCACACTGGCACATATAACCTATTCAAAGAGTTTTACATGAAAACAAAATATGGACTAAATGATTACTCAAGAATATATCAAATGAAAATACTTCATCCAAACACACAAGAAGCAACAAACTCTATAGAAAGTTAAAAACTTTAATTGACCAAAAAGGAGTACACCGAAACTAACCAATCTTCAAATGGCTTCAAACTCATCTGTACATGTGGAGAAAGAATTGAAACTTTTCTATGAAACCCAATACCCAAGACAACACTGTTAACCTAGAATGATGTCAATTTTTCTTCGAATCAACATTACTAAGTAAACTCTTATACGACATGTTTATTTGTTCATTTTTGATCATTGTGGAATTTGTGGCCGATGTATACTATATGTTTTCATCCTTCCGAACAGCCTGCATGCTTGCATGTGTTATAGTCATATATATATAGTACGTGTAAATATATCGTTTTAATTCTAAAATAGTTTTTTGTTTTTTTGTTTTTTGATTGATGGTTGGTACGTTGTTTTTCTGAATATATCTCTTCTTTTTGTCCAAACAAGATATCATTGTTTCTGTTGTAGAATGCAAGATATAATAATGAATCATTTCAAATTAGAGCCGAATTAGAGGCGCTGACACCAAAATACCAACAATGAGTTTCTATAGCATGGAAGGGAGATGACCCTTAAAACTAGAATAGTAACATGTTGACGGGTAAATGGATGGGATTTTCTCTGTTTAGTTTAAGCAAAAATAGCTAGTATTTGACTCAAATTTATACGACCTAACCGGGTTTTCCTGTTACTTTTTCCTTTCATTTCCTTGACTAGTGAGTATCCCAAGATGTGAACCTAAAAGAGTTTGAGTTTAAGACATCATGTAAGAACATCACTGAGCCAACTTATTGGTGGTCAACATTTTCTTTTTTTGGGTAACCCGATTAAACATATTGATGATGGTTCAGATGGTAAACAGTAACAAGTTATAAAGTAGGAAACGACATAAGTCTCAACTCTCAAAGCAACGTACATTTTGGAAATATCGTCAAGAAAACTAGTTCTTGTGATAAACATCTACCTAGAAAGAACTATAAATAAATAAAACAAACAAGTTCTTTTGCATTCACATCGTTATATGTAATATATATAATCTCTTTCAATAGATATGTAGTTTTAGATAAATATATTAAACCTTCTTTTTCATTCACAAATTTTCAAGAGGTTTGAAAGCGCGTGGTGTTATTACAACGTTTGCCGCCTTTGACAACGAGCCGTCGCTAAAGGTAAAAAAAATCATCATTACAAGTTTTGGTGATGACATGTCATCGCCAAAAGTTTGCCACCCTAAACATGTCATTAAATCTTTTGATGAAGAAAGTCAATGGCTTTAAGTGACGAAGTGTGAGGCCCACAACTAATATATTATTTTTTTCGCATTTGCGAGCATGTGAATTATTTAAATTATATAAAAAAATTTATTTAAATCATCAACTGTAAAAATAATCTCATTGTATGTTATCAAGTTGTTAGGCATTTGACTATCTAAAAGTTTTCTTTTTGATATAGTTTTTTTTGTTGCGTGTTAAAATAATTAATTAATACATGTCAACAACATTTGTTATCTTTAATAAAATATGATAAGTGTAATATATAAGTTGGATATTTAATTTGAAACGAAGTCGGTAAAAGAATAAAAGAAATGTGGAAAACTAAAAGGGGTTTTGAATAGTTTTCTGTCAATTTGGTTTTATAAAAACTTTGTTTGCAAAATAATCGATTCTAGTTTTATGTGAGATCAATGAACAACACTTATATATATATTAATATCTACGAAATAAAATGACAACAATATAAGTAAATTAGTAAAGAGATAGAGATGGAAAGATCGCACCACAAGACAAAGGATTTATAGTGGTTCGGCTACGAAGCACCTCTTCGCCCTACTCCATTCCCCGAGCACCTAACTCGAGAGTTTTCTTCACTACGTCAACAAGCTCCCTTATGGCGGAGAAAACCTTACACAACTTTTGCTTACACTAATTTACGACACTAAGCTAAATGTCGAGTCCTAATAGTAGCTAGAACCAATCTCACACCACTACACACCTTCTTCACAACTTATACACACCACTACTACTACACAACTTCACACAACTTCACTACCTCTTTTTCACAACACTACTTCTACTTCTACCCAACACAATTACTTATATTCACAACTACTAACACACCTAGATCTATCTATTACACAACTTCTACACCTTTATAATGTACACAAGCCTACAATACTTCTTAACAAGATGTTGGAGGAGTATTCTTCTCTTGCACTTTGAATGATGAAGGATTGGATCACTTGAAACAAGAACTAATATGTTTATGATCTAAGGATTTAGAAAGGTGTTTTGAGAGAATTAGAACAGAAAGTTTTAGTGCAAAAGATGAGGAAAAATTTCAGATTTGAACCAGTATTTATAGGCAAAGAGTTCTGACAGAGGAGCGTATGCCGGCCCCCTTAATTGTGTGCCGGCCCCTTTAAAATTAAGGGGGCCGCCCCTTATAATTAAGGGGGCCACCCACTGTAACGGCCTGAACTTTTTGTCCTTTCTGGGGAAAGTTTATTTGGTGAAAATTTAACTGAATTTGGTTAAAAATTTGAATTAATTTATTTATTATGAAATAAACATTTTCCTTTAATTACCAAAAATGTTTTTCTTAAATATATAAAATGTTTATACCATTTTATATAATTTGTAAATAAACCTTCCTTTGATCATAAAATGTATTAGACAATTGTTTATTCATACCTTAAGTGAATTAGTTGGATATAATGATATTTTGTCACTAAATACTTATTTACGTAATGATTTTATGTTTAACGATTTTACATTTTGTGATCGTCAAAACATAAGAATATCGAAAAATATTAATAACGTTTTTACGCATTATTTATATCAACAAGAAAATTAATATTTCTTTTCATAAATAACAAAGTCACTAGACTTGGTCTCTTCTTCAACATATTAGCTTTAACATGCAACGTTAATTATTACACAAACCCATATTATATTAAGTTTATTGTCAAGTATATTATTATAGAAAATAATGTTTTCGATCACTATATATTGTAGTAAAAGGGATTTAATACATGTTAGGTACGTAATGTATAAAAGCAAATTATCTAATATTGTTGGTTAAAAATTTAGTCGTTTTTGCTTCTTAAAAAATTGGCTAACGAGCTACAGAAGCGCCTTGAAAAGCCAATAGCCTGCCTTAATTTTGAGATAAGCTGATTTCGAGCCAATTGCAAATATCCGATTTTGATCCCAACTTGGGTGAGAGAAAATCTCACATGTAAAGCTAGAGGTTCAAAATTTTTTCAAGACTTAAGTACACACGTATTGCAATCTATAACGTGTTCTACGCTTTACTAAATTCACATGCATGCTTGAAACGAGTTCCACTCGAACTCTAATAATACACATATCCGATCGACTTTCTCATTTATCATAAATTAAAAAATTTATTGTTAATAACTCTTAACTGTTTTATGATTGCCAAGCAAATTCTTGGTTTTGAAATGTCAACTTATATTTTAAATGCCAAATGCTTTATTCTAACATTATCTGAGACAATGTCGTACTTTTAAATAAGTTGAGATTCATGAAAAACTCATACATGTCATAGAACCTATCAACCAATCATAGTCACCCATTTATATTTTTCATTTTTTTTTTCAAAACAACATATCTTGCAAACGGTAAATCTTCAAGCTACAAAAAAATACCAGCGCGACGAGAATGAAATGATCTTTCTATAGATATGCATTGTTATATACTTTCGACGAATTTTTTTTTTTTTTTTTTTTTTTTTTTTTTTTTTTTTTTTTAATTTCCGCCCAGAAAAAATCATATATGATTCGTAAAAATCATATATGATTCGTAAAAAATCATATATGATTCGATTCTTACGAATCATATATGATTCGTAAGAATCATATATGATTTGTTAAAATCGAATCATATATGATTTTTCTGGGCGGAAATTAAAAAAAAAAAAAAAAAAAAAAAGTTCGTCGAAAGTATATAAAAATGCATATCTATAGAAGATCATTTAATTCTCGTCGCGATGGTATTTTTTTTGTAGTTTGACGATTTACGGTTAGCGAAATATTTAAATTTAAAAAAAAGGGTGGAAGTTTATTTTTTTATTTTGATAAAAAAAAAAAAAAAAAAAAAAAAAAAAAAAAGTGGTTAAGATTGATTAATGGATTCTATGGTAAAAGTTGGATGTATAAAGAACTTTTGGCACTCTTAGAGCATGGGGTATGGTGGCGCCGTGGGTGGCGCCATCACCACCATCCCAAC
The DNA here is from genome assembly GCA_030686995.1 of Artemisia argyi. NCBI lineage: Eukaryota > Viridiplantae > Streptophyta > Magnoliopsida > Asterales > Asteraceae > Artemisia > Artemisia argyi. The sequence continues at coordinate 214,226,123 of CM060676.1, read as the reverse complement.
AAAACCGACGGCGCACTGTACCGGTGGTAGCGCCGTCGGTGCTCGGGCCGTACCCACGGCTCAGCGCCATCGACATTTTTTTTTTGGCTTGAAATAGTGACATTTTTTGAAAATGGGAGCATGGTTCCAAAAGATTTCAAATACCATGCTGTGCTTTTTTTTTTTTTTTTTTAGGTGGCAGCGCAAGGAGGAAGAAAGCAAATTTGGTACACATGCAATTTTAGTCCTTGTGATTTTCTTTTATATTTTTTGGTGTTGACAATTTTAGTCCCTGTGGTTTTTTATGCTATTTTTTTTTTTAAATTGTAATGTGTGTTTTTGTAATGTAATGTATTTTTTTTTAATTAATGGAGTTTATTTTAGTTAATATTGTGTATGTTTTATTTTATTAAAAAAAAAAAAAAAAAAAAACGGCTTATTGCACCAGAAATTCTTGTGCCAACGGATACCCATGAAATGTGGTGCCGTGAGATTTCTGGTGCCGTGGAGCTTTTTGCTGACGTGGCAGCAAAAAATTCCCACGGCACGAGCTCCACGGCTCAACCGTACCCAATCCTCTTAGATATAAATAGATACGTCACTGCAAATTCGTAATTGTTATGAATTTATGATGTAATACTATTAAACATGTTAATTGAAGGTTGTTTGGGTAAAATTTAGTATCACCAAATTATCAAATTCGACGTATTTGAATCAAAGTATCACATGCTCTTCAACTCAAAGTTTTACTCGAATGCTTAATAAGATGCCTAGTTACATGTTTAGATCTATGTGTTATCACTACAAGAAAACCTGTATTTAGTGACATCATATAGTTCGTCACTATAGGAGATATAAGTCACTAAACCAGTTTCGTGATCAGAACTTTGGTCGTCGCTGCAATTTTCTGACAACAATATTCGTCACTAATTTTAGTGAGGTCATCACAAAATAAGCTAGCTAGTGACCATGTTCAATGTAGTATCCACTCAATCTAGGTTATTCAACAGATCCATAGTGACAAAAATGTGTATCACTAATAGATAAATAAAACATATGTTAGTCATATCTTAAGACACAAAAGTAAATATTGAATCTTATTTTATTTACTTAGAGGTGAAACTAAATTTATTACTCAAAACAAACATCCATTTTACCAGACTGCCTATAAATAATAGTAGCATTCACTTCTACATCACAAAAATACTTGAATAAATCACTTAAAAGACAAGCAAATCTCACAGCACGTACTCTCACACTCATCCATAAAATTATATAAAAAATACATTCACCACATTTACTTCAATCGGTTATCACCACCACCGATATTCTCCTCTTTTTCCTAAAGGATTTGACCATCAGGTTATCCTCAGGTTTACACAACAACTTGTAAAGCTCAACCAGCAAAGGTTCCTCACAAGTCTTTATGTATTTGAGCACGTACAAATCGTACTCAACAAGTAAAGACTGAATTATACAAAACACTCCAAATGCCTCGCTCACAGGGCTTCCAATCTTTCAGAGACTATTGATAAGTCCTTCCATCATTGTAAAGTGAAACCTTAAAGATGTACCTACACGCATGTGATAATTTTTAACCCATACGTCAAGGCAAACATCTCGACAGTTCTTGATGCAGGATGAATATCCCAAGGAGCATTGGGTGTCACACACTCATGAAAATGAGGTGACCTAGTCATCGTTTCACCACGATAAATCAGGTGATTAGGCACTCTTGGTCTTTCATTGGATATCACCTTATCGATGAATGTGTATCTTTTATGATGTGACTTATTAGACCAGCCAAGAGGTTTTGAATAACAACGCATCATGTTGTAATATGACATCTAATATTTTAACAAAGACAATTAGTAATTCAATCATTTTATCGTTATACCTACTATCAATGTTATAAATGGCGTGAGGCGTGGCGTGGCGGCAAGGCCACGCCTCAAGCCTTACGCGCCATGGCGAAGCCATGGTGTTTTTTGCGGCGTGACTAAGGCGGCGAAAAAATATTTATATATTTATCATTTATGTTATAATATCATATTTCATATACATTTGGACTACTATATTAGACATTTAACTACTACTTATTATATAATTATCAGACCCAAATAATAAATAGATCAAATTTCAAATGATCGTTCAAATAGTTATTAAAATAATAATAACAATTAAAAAAAAAAACAAAAAAAACCAAAACTGTTTCAAAAAGGCGCGCCACGCCTTACCAAAAGGCGCGCCTTTTCACGCCTTGTCGCGCCTTTTCCCACGCCACGCCTAGAGCAGCCGCCATGGTCTATTTCGTGGCGGCGAGGCCACGCCTCGCGCCTTGGCGACGCCTTGGCGGCGCCTTGGCGCGCCTTTTAGAACACTGCCTACTATACCCTATCATTTCGTCTAGTACACAAGGATCTATATTATACCATTAGAAGGCACCACACTTAGGCGTAACTAACCTTGTAATAGTATTTGGGGTAAGTATTTTACATTTTTACCACACCAATTGCCTCCCAAAGACAACTGTGAGGGTCGAGATCGAGACTCCAATACCAATCGGGCATATTTAGTCTTATCATGCATCCTTAGGTACACTTTCATCGTAAATACCATTAGATTACACCATAAAGTCAGTGGCCTTGCAAATTCATTGGCTTCTGCTTTGGCATATAACCAATAAATTCCAATGAACACCTCATCCCACGTCAGCCATATATGTATGTACCTACATTCATATGACCGGCCTTACTTGCCTTTAGGAGCTGAGCTAGGAGAGAATAACAACTATGCATGGCACATTTAAGTCTAAATTACACATAGGGAAAGCCATAAACCCATCTTGTAGGACCATAGAACTAACCATTTCACTTATGAATTTTGTGAATTACTTAGAGAGAGAGAGAGTGTAGAGAGAGAAAGAGAACTTATATTAATAAGACACAACATTACACACACTCTAACCTATCCCATAAGCAACCAACCTCTCAAGTGAGGAGGTGTGGGGGTATTTATAGTGTTTACAAAGATGATGGGCTTTCATGGGCTTTGGCTTATGGACTTGGTTTCTTTCTTTTACATTAGGCTTATAAAACATATACTTAGCTATTTAACCAAGTCCAACGCCCAATATTGTAAACTTAATACATATTCTAGCTAACGACACAACATACATTAACAATGAGAATGACCATCACTTTCTAATCAAATACTTAATGCTAACAATCTCCCCCTAAGGGGTGGTCATTCGAATGATGCTCCACGTGATTAGATCTTTGTCTTCTTTGTTGTTGAACATTGTGTGTCATAGTAGAATAGTCTTTAGTCTTTGTTCCTTCATGCTTTGTGATCTTTGATAACTGACTTTTCATCGTTCTTTGTTCTTTTGTGATGTGGAGCAATCTGCCTTTCGTCACTTCTTTGACATTGGTGGTTATACACCTTTCCAACATGCTCATACATCTTCAGTCTTTGTGATACATGCATTTGTTGTTACCGTTCTTTCACACAGATCTTTGTCACTTTACTTCTGTAGATTCTTTCACATTGCGTAGAATCTTTCTTTGAACATTTCTTTGCTTTGATCTTTGTGAGAACTTTCCTTTGACGTCGAGATGCATGTGTGAGCATGTGGAATCCATCGCCATGGAAATGATGTATAGCTGCAGGTAAACAGTTAGTGTAACACCCCCAGTTTTGAAAACATGCAGCGGAAATTAGATTAGGTGTTACTTCATAGCGCACAGTTTATTAGTAGAAAATGATTTATCATTTTAGTCATTTTAAAGATCTATCATTCGAATATAAACACCAGAGTTTTAAAAGAGGTCCCCCTTTGTCCCAAAGTTTATTAAATCAGTTTTTGAATGATAGGAAAATTTATAGCCTTTATAAGTATCCGTGCTCCTACTTGCCATCCTTGCTCATTATGAACCTGAGATAAACACATGCTAAAAGTGTCAACACAAAGGTTGGTGAGTTCATAGAGTTTATAGTTTCGAATATCGATTTCCAAAATCAAAGAGTTTGTGAGTCCATAGTAGTTATAATAACCGCTGATTATCAAATTAAAGTGTGAGTAAATCCATAATGTTCATAGCTTAAATCGTTGATTTATCAAAATCAGAAAATGAGTGATTTCCTTAATCAATTTTATACAAATTAATCCGTTGGTTTGCCCTTCACCGGGTCAACACCAAAATAGTAGTTTGTTTGACCTAATCGGGTCAACACCAAAATATTAGTTCGTTTGCCAATTATTAGTAGTTTTTCCTGCTATATAGTGAACACAATCTCGGGGTTTGATAAAATAGTGGGCTACAGCATTGTACGCCCCTAACATCAGTCATTGTAGTGCTACATTATTACCGTTCTATTGCCCTAAGCTCATGACACGCAACGATTAACAGACATCAAAATAACCATAATAATGATGTGAAATAGTGGCCCTCAGGATAGGTATTTACCAGTAACCTATGAAATCAAATAAAGTGCATTGGTGGCTTTCCTCTAGCGACCAAATGGGGATTGTCAATCCCTAATAGATCTATCCATAATTATTTACGTTCACCCTGCAAGTGATTAAGGCGCATGATCAAGGGACTTTTGGTAATAGGTACTTAGGCAATAGAGATCAAATATAGCATATCGTTGAAAAATCACTTGTAATCATGTCTATAGCAGGTATCTCCTTATGAGATATAAAAATGTGTAAACTAGTAAAGTTTATATGTAATATAGTCCTGTATTTAATTAATGAATACTTGTAAAAGTAAAAACAGTAGTTAAACATGTATCTCCCCCAAAAACGTTTATAAACCATTGTAAAACAAGTAAGAGTAGGGGCTATGACTCACCTGAGGATTATGATAGGCATAGATAACGTAATGTCAGAGGTAGAATGGAAATGACTTCAAGATAACCTGAATGATATGGAAGTCCGAGATAAGTTCGACTTATCGAGAATCGTGATTTGAATAGTGTTCGATGACAAAATGACTTTTGTGGCAGAGGTGGCTTGCATGGCAAAACGCTTAATAGTTCAAGAGCAAGTTATATACAATATAACTTGTCTTTATGTATAAGTATCGTTTAATATTTATATATTTCTCGTTATAAATAAATGATATATATCAAAAGTTGGTGAATGATTATAGTAATTGCATGTTTACGCCTGGTTAAGTGAACCGATGAGTTTTATTGTATGTATAATCATTTCTTAACGTGTGTTCAAGTTAACCAATAATAACGTCAAGTTATATAATTTACGTTATAAATTATATATACTCAGAAATATATAGTTATTTATGAGTATTACTTCATTATCGCCTCAAAATGTAGGTCTCGGTATATGTTACTATGATATAGTCATAAAATATTAACTTGTCAAACATAATTAAGTTTCTATGTAAACTTTTAAGTTATACAAAGTTACTCTTTTAACACCAATAGTTAAATGATTTTCGTACCCAGTTCAAAATAAATATGTTTACAAACTTACAAAAGTTTTTAAGAAAATGATAAGTGGTTCAAAGTCAAGGGCTGAAAGTGTAAATATAATTATAAGTTTTAAACCTTATTAATGTTTTTAAGAAAGTGGCATGTTGTTCAATTTGGAAGGTTTGAGCTTGTCAAAATGTGAAAGTTGCAAAAATGATTAAAGTAGCAAAACTGCCTTTGATGGGATTCGAACTCAGGTCGCTGGGATGGGAACCAAATAGCATAGCCAACTGAGCTAGTGTTGATCTTGTGTTATTCTTTGTGTCTAGGTATATTTAATTAAATTCTCTAACTGTGTTAAATTTGTTGTTCACTTTTATTCAGCAAAAACTGAATCGTGGGTTTTGTTTATGAAAAATGTTGATGTTTTCTTCGTTGCTTGGCCACACGTGAATTTGTTTTAGGATGGTTTTGAAGTGAGCTTTTCGTTATATGCCTATATATAGTGCAAGTCGAATACGTTACGTGACTTGGATTATGTCTCAAAGACTTATTATACGTAAATGTTAATATCATTTTACTACACCACCTCATGCCTAGCCATGCAAGAATTTAGTTTGCCATACTTTGTGCAAGGATGATTAACGAGAGTACAAATAAATATGACGAAAGCTAGGCCAAATTAGTAAGATGGAAATAGACATAGATAATGAAATAAGTTATGAAAATGGATTAGAGCTTACTACACCAAAAAGGTGGTGAGGAACAACGAAAGTGAACGAGGGGCGACGAGAAAGCCATAACTCCAAAGCCTCAAACCTTTTAACCCGTCACACCTTAGAACTGGAGAGAATTTAGAACTTGAAGACTAGACCACGACCTGCTCTTTTCGTGGGACAGTAGCAAAAGGGAAGGAGTTGTTTGTGTTTCGTTTATAGTTTGGGAAATATGAGAGTGATTGTGTACGTATAATATGGAGAGGAAAGTTCACATATTTAGTATCCATGTGCCTTGCTTCTTTCTTTTCTTTCTTCTCGATGGATAGTAGCAAGAAAAAGAAAGAATATGTTGCGTTTGAATGTGTTAGTGAATGATTTGCATGTAAGTTTATATACAAGATTGGAATTCAATGATGAAATGTGCAAGGATCCTGTATGACATTGAGTGTGTAAGTATCTCAAATATGTGGCTACTCTTGGATTGGGGAGAGTTAGAGGTGGGAGGTAGAGTGTGTAAGTAAACTTGTAAGAATGTAACATGGTTTCTATAGGCTTCATTTGAGGGAGTAGCAATGTGAGGAAGGTGAAGGTGTAAGAAGGTAAATGTAGTAATACCCAAGTTGAGTCCAGGTCGTAATTTTACAGATAACGGCCTAGAATTTCGTTTTTGGTTTAAAATCCTGCGATTCTAGACATAAAACATTATTTCGGACAACTTTCGTGTTTTACACTTTTCCTGGTTCGGACCAGAAGAGCCTTAAAATTAGGATTTAAATTCGTTACAGAAAGTTGGTGGTTTATTAGAATTTATATGAAGTGTCATTACTATTTGTGTTAATTTGAGATGAAACGTGTAAGGTGCCTTAACTTGATCAATATTCTAGTATAGTAATTATATTTGAAAGTTGATAACAATTGTCATTCATGGTTCTTAGAAGCATAGAAAATAGAGTTGTGAATTTAAGAGGTATGTCGTGTGTAAAAGTTATGATCAACCGAGCCAAATCAAATATGTACTTGTGACTTGTAAAAATAATAGTTAGAGGTGTGCTTAGGCCATGGAGCTTGGTGAGTTCATTAGTGAATCAGGTTCAAAGGAAGGGAGCCAAGAATAAAGGGTCCGTTATTATTAGTGAGTACACATGGGAATTTTGTAGGCCCGGGATTTATATAAATTGTATTTGTTAATTATTGAAACGTATAATTATTAAGTATCAACGTTTTAAGTTATGTATGGTATCTAGGTTATTAAGGTTCAGGTGTAAATATCGTTTCAAGGTAAGAGTGAATAATGTTTTAATTGACAAAGTATATATAAAAAAAAATTTTGTTATGGGTAAAAATGGTTAATTTATGTTGTAATAACTTGTTAATCGTAGGAAAATTTTACGGGATGTTATATTACCTACCTGTTAAACTGAATCTGTGACAACTGGCAAATTAGGTAGCCATTTTTAAAACCCGCATTACGTAAAAGTTCGTTTCTAAATTTATATTTGAGATTTTATTCGTAGCGAACTTGTAAAACCTATATGGTGGCTGATTATATTTAATATTTTTATGGAATCAATTTGGATTATCGATGTGACGAGAATTTATTTCGAGATTTTATTGGCACTACGTTGACTCCGGCACTAGGATAACCTAACTAAAATTTTATGTCTTGAGTTACGGATTCGACTATATATATATTTAGTTATGGAACGTCTCGTGAGATATTAAATGATTTTAAACGAGTTTCGGGTTTTGGTCCGTGTATTTTACACCTAGCCACCTTAACCTTAAAGATTAATAATACTTTTATTATTATTATCTACTATTATTATTATTATTGTCTAAGTAAAGGAAAGGAAAAAAAAATAATAAATAAAAAGAGTATTACTACAAAACCGTCCTTGTGGTTTTTGTTACCACACACAACACAAAACATACAAACACCACATCTCCCATCTCTCTCTCTCTAAAAACCCCTAGCCGCCGCCCCTTTTGGCCGGCCACCGCCGTCGCACCACCACCCTCACCACAAAACTAACACCACCATCTTAACCACCATCTTCCGATCTATCCATTGGTGTGCACCACGCGCCCCACCAACATCTTAACCTTTGTTTTTAACCACCACCGCCACCTAAACACCACTTTTTCCATCATTTCATTGTTGGGTTTTTGAAGAAAACGTTATTTGGAATCGTTTGGAGGTGAGTGGCCATGGTTTCTTGTCCTGTGCCTCGATTGAGCTTAGATCCGTGGCTCACGAGCTATATTTCTTGTTGGGTTTGAAGATTAATAAATGGGAAATGTTATTTTGATAATATTATGCGTTTGGTATCCGGGTTTTGGTTTGGTCGATTGGGTCGAGACACGACCGAGAGCCAATGCTCTCTGCTTGTGTTCTTGATTGATGTAATCTTGGCCTTTGATGATTATTTTGGCCCTTATATTTGATTTGTGGATGTTTGGGATTGATATGTTGATTTTTGGAATAACATGGGATGATTGGATTTTCTTTTCTTTTTCGTTGGTTGATTTGAGGCCGACGACCCATTTGGGTCGGTTGGTTTTTGGTTCGAGCTCTCAAGAGCTAGCCGAGACCATAAAGGTCTCGGGTAGGACCCACACGAGTCGTGGTGAAGCTTTGACTCGGGCTTGACTTGGTAGGTCGACCCGTGAATTTGTATTTTGACATGCGTCGCGTATATATTTGATGGTTTATGTTTTTGGCGAATATTAGTATGATTACTAATATTATGTTGAAGTGATGACGAGTTATGGACTCGTGGTATATTTTGGAGTTGTGTTGACGAAAGTGGTAAATGTGGGGACCGATTGTGAGACGGTCACTTAGATTGACGGAGATAGGTTAATCGGGTGCCGTAGTCGGACCGTATTGTTGTAGCACGTGTATTGGGATTGATTTGGACGGAGTTGGATTACTTATTTATGACTTGATTATATTATCTTTGGACTTGGACAATGAGCCGAGAGTGATGACTCGGACATGTGACCATTTCGTATGACTCGATAACTATTTATAATTAAAACGCAAATAATAAAAACTCATAATAATATTATTGGTAATATAAACGTTTATATAAATATATAGACGTGAATAACGTATATATAAATATATAAATGCGTATATTAATAATAACAAGATCACGAGTAATATTATAACAATAATGGGACTATAAATATTATGCTACGAGAGTAGTGTAATATTATTGGAAGCGTTATTATGATTAAATATTATAAATAACGAGGAATTCTTGACGTTGAATAAATATTAAATAAAATAATATCTTTTATATAATGAGGAAAACTATCGAGTTATACGGGGTCGTGGTCACTTGAGTCCAAGTGGGTTATTATTTGTGACTTTTGTGTTGTCACGGATATATGACGATTAATATAAACATTTTCTATAACTAAGTAACTTATTTAATCGACAGGTTAAATCGAGTTATTTGGCTATATAAAATGAGTATATTAATGGGCATCGTATCCCACGCGCCCATAGGTTGTGGTACATGTATTAGGATAATAAATTACTATATATCTCGTGGAATCTGGCCAATTTGACGATGTATATATAGGGAATTTATTGGACTACGATGTGTACCATATAATATTTTTGTGCTATGTGCTTTATGTTGGGTATAATCTTGGAATGGTATATTACGTAAATAAATATGGGGGACTACCAAATCGACGGATTTGATAAACTTCGATGATTTATTTAAATAATATATTGGGCTAATATTAGACCTATAGATGGTTTATTATTTCTTTCGTTGTGGCTTCTTGGTTTGAGTTGTGTCGACCCACCACCCGTATGGATACCAAACGCCAAACTCCAAACTAATACGAGAAATGGATTTTCGGAAAATAAAAATGGAATACGTTCGGGTTTGGGAATATTCAATTTTGAGGAAATGATTTCTGAACGAGTTGACATTGTTAGGTCGTGCCGAGTCCGTAGTTGCCGTCTTTTGAGTTACTATACATCTTACTTCTACTGATTTCTTATTGCTGATTTCTGGACTTGAGGTGAGTCATAGCCCCACTTTTTACTCTTGAACTATGTTTTCAATACTTGGGGTGAGAAACGTGCAAATTATTTATGTGGACTATTATAGCTTTTATATTCTTTTCAAAACTTGCTATGCGTATAAAACTAGGAAGAGCGAGGCCTAACCTAGAGTTAGGTAAGCTACACAACGAGGCCTAGACTAGATCTAGGTAAGTTGTACATGTCGTATCCTTACGCATGTTGGGTATGTCGTATCCTTATGCATACATATTGATTTGATTGGATTTGATTATTTGACTATAGTGTGCACCTATAGGATTATGATACTTCGGAGGTTATCCGAGTATTTATGATGGAGCGGAGGGTATCTGCAGGTTTATTACGGAGGGTATCCGTGTATTTATGATGGAGCGGAGGGTATCCGCAGGCTGTAGTGAATCCCTAGTATAGCTAGCAAGCGTTTTGCGTATATGTCCACTATATTGAATTATGAATTTAAACCTATGATCTCACCAGCGAAAGCTGACTTTTAGCACGTTTTCTCAGGTAATTAAGTGATGATTTGGATGCATGGATTGGAAGGCTCGGCTAAGGCACCTGGTTTATGGATCTATTTTTCTAAAACTCTGATATTTAATTTTGGACCTACATTTATTTCTTTTGGGCCTGACTCTGAATGATGTTGGGATAAATGTAAACTTTAAAACCCCGTTTTGGTTGTGTTTTTCTTATGTTTACTTTATCTCGTTCTTTTATGTCTTGTGTTGGATACCAATCCCCGTAGCACCCCGAAAGCTTGTTGAGTCTTCCGATGTACCAAATTTTGGGGGTGTTACAGAATCCCATCCCGGGATTCCAGGATAAGGTAGCTGTAAAGGTGAGTGGAAAGGGTGAACAAATAGTCATTCCTAACGATCTAACTCCTGAGCGGTTTTAATTGTTCTTTCCAGCTTAACGTATCTACTACTACATTAGCTTCTTCTTTTTAATTTTTCTTTCCAGCTTAACGTATCTACTACTACATTAGCTTTTTCCTTGATGATAGCGGATCTCATAGTCATAATTGCTGAGTAGTTCTAACTAGTGACATTGTCTTATGTTCAATTCCTTTTGATTAACTTGACTTAAGAAACAATTCCATTTTGAATGAAGATTTTTATTTTAACTTGTTTTGAAGATAAACATGGTTCACAATATCTTGTTTTGTGAACATCAAGATCTTCGCGGGTAACCTACCCGTTAAACTAGTTGGTTGTTAACAGATTTTTAATAATAAGAGTTTTCAAGTGGAAACTTGTTGAATGAAGAGAAAGTTGATGAACTTCAGCTTTTGTAAAGAGAAACTTGTTAAATATAGTTTTAAGTGACAACACGGTTTTGGTTCCAAGCTTTTGTAGATGATGAATCTGTTTGTTCCTTAGCAATTCCATATCTTGTATTTCTATTAGAGGAATTTATAGATTTTGATGGATTTTAGGTAAAGTTGTGAAAGGTTCGGAGATCACTATATCACTCCTAGTGTCGGAGAAGTAAGAGAGACCATTGTATTCACATACAATGTCTTGAAATTTAAGAGAGACCATCGTGCAACTCGCGAAGTCTGAGAAATAAATAAGACCATTGTGCAGCTTACAATGTCTGAATAGTGGATGAGACCATTGTAATCACATACAATGTCTTGAAAAGGTTTCATAAAACGCCAGAATGTAAAAGTAAGTACATGATTGAAGAAATATGGTTGTGTCGTAATACCTTAGAATTAGGCATACGCAGAAGAAAATCGTGAGTCTTTGGCTGAAGTTTTAGTGCTTCTCATACCACTCGTGGTCCTAGTCATTAGCGTAGATGCAAATATGGAGATGAAAGCTAGTATGGCAATAAAATAAAAGTTATGCTTTATGAACTTTAATGATCCTCGATTTCATACGCATGCCATTTCAGATACAATTAAGCCCATTTATTTATAATTCGTTATTTAAATAGAGAAGCGTCCCAAACGATGTAAATAACGAAGTATAAAATCATGGTTCGGCGGTTTACAATTTCTTTATTTCAATAAAAAGGCGTCCCAATCCACTCAAATAAAGACATTGTAAATCATCCTACTTAAGAATTTCTGACTCAACACTCATACTGATCGACAAGGTAATCTAATGCGCGAATTTTTCCGAGAGTACGAAAAGAGTATGTCATATGCATCTATACTGATGAGAGTGAGATAATTAAGGAGGATTGGTATAGTATTCAAAATAGTTGGTGAGCATATATATATATATATTAATATACTAGAGTGTTGTTGTAGCATAAACTATCTAAAAGTCACATAATCGTCGGGCGGATGGAAAGCACGGAGAGCGTAAGGCTATAAAATGTTTTGTTTGTAAAACCGGTTATAGTTCGGATCTAACTTAGACCCGTTTCGCTATAACCAAGGCTCTGAATACCAATATGTAACACCCCCAGTTTTGAAAACATGCAGCGGAAATTAGATTAGGTGTTACTTCATAGCGCACAGTTTATTAGTAGAAAATGATTTGTCATTTTATTCATTTTAAAGATCTATCATTCGAATATAAACGCCAGAGTTTTAAAAGAGGTCCCCATTTGTCCCAAAGTTTATTAAATCAGTTTTCGAATGATAGGAAAATTTATAGCCTTTATAAGTATCCGTGCTCCTCCTTGCCATCCTTGCTCATTATGGACCTGAGATAAACACATGCTAAAAGTGTCAGCACAAAGGTTGGTGAGTTCATAGAGTTTATAGTTTCGAATATCGATTTCCAAAATCAAAGAGTTTGTGAGTCCATAGAAGTTATAATAATAGCTGATTATCAAATTAAAGTGTGAGTAAATCCATAATGTTCATAGCTTAAATCGTTGATTTATCAAAATCAGAAAATGAGTGATTTCCTTAATCAATTTTATACAAATTAATCCGTTGGTTTGCCCTTCACCGGGTCAACACCAAAATAGTAGTTTGTTTGACCTAATCGGGTCAACACCAAAATATTAGTTCGTTTGCCAATTATTAGTAGTTTTTCCTGCTATATAGTGAACACAATCTCGGGGTTTGATAAAACAGTGAGCTACAGCATTGTACGCCCCTAACATCAGTCATTGTAGTGCTACATTATTACCGTTCTATTGCCCTAAGCTCATGACACGCAAGGATTAACAGACATCAAAATAACCATAATAATGATGTGAAATAGTGGCCCTCAGGATAGGTATTTACCAGTAACCTATGAAATCAAATAAAGTGCATTGGTGGCTTTCCTCTAGCGATCAAATGGGGATTGTCAATCCCTAATAGATCTATCCACAATTATTTACGTTCACCCTGCAAGTGATTAAGACGCATGATCGAGGGACTTTTGGTAATAGGTACTTAGGCAATAGAGATCAAATATAGCATATCGTTGAAAAATCACTTGTAATCATGTCTATAGCAGGTATCTCCTTATGAGATATAAAAATGTGTAAACTAGTAAAGTTTATATGTAATATAGTCCTGTGTTTAATTAATGAATACTTGTAAAAGTAAAAACAGTAGTTAAGCATGTATCTCCCCCAAAAACGTTTATAAACCATTGTAAAACAAGTAAGAGTAGGGGCTATGACTCACCTGAGGATTATGATAGGCATAGATAACGTAATGTCAGAGGTAAAATGGAAATGACTTCAAGATAACCTGAATGATATGGAAGTCCGAGATAAGTTCGACTTATCGAGAATCGTGATTTGAATAGTGTTTTCGATGACAAAATGACTTTTGTGGCAGAGGTGCCTTGCGTGGCAAAACGCTTAATAGTTCAAGAGCAAGTTATATACAATATAACTTGTCTTTATGTATAAGTATCGTTTAATATTTATATATTTCTCGTTATAAATAAATGATGTGTATCAAAAGTTGGTGAATGATTATAGTAATTGCATGTCTACGCCTGGTTAAGTGAACCGATGAGTTTTATTGTATGTATAATCATTTCTTAACGTGTGTTCAAGTTAACCGATAATAACGTCAAGTTATATAATTTACGTTATAAATTATATATATTCAGAAATATATAGTTATTTATGAGTATTACTTCATTATCACCTCAAAATGTAGGTCTCGGTATATGTTACTATGATATAGTCATAAAATATTAACTTGTTGTCACACCCCGCCACGACGGAAACGCGCGGGTGTAACTTCATGGATATCATCACAACATCTGGTGTCAACATAGAGAACAACTACATGCACAAAAATAGAGCAATGTATCAACACACAGTGTTGTAACAATATCCAAAGATAAATAACCAAAACAAAATCCAAAAGGTATCTTCAATAAATTTGAAAGTACCAAACGTAAAACATAAATGTATCAAATCCAAATCCAAATAAAATCAAATCCCAAAACATAAGTAGGTCTCCATGCAACTAAGTCTCACCTAATTGCTGCCCTCAACTTTGGCCTTAGAATGCTCACCTGAAAATGATGCTTAAAATGTCAACATAACGTTGGTGAGATTCATAGGGTTGAGACTCAACACACAAGGCAACCGAATTCACTGTGATTACAAAATATAGCTGGACAAATAAATTACAGTTATCATATAGCTACATGTATTTGCAAGTCAATAATCATACACAAAGGCAACAACACTCATAAGGCAACAAATAGGATGGCTCGTGTCCTCCGACCCCAAAATAATTACAACAGGACGGATCGTGTCCCCCAACCCCATAATGATTACATCAATTAGGTCGCATGCGCGAGCAACAGGATAAGCATCCTCCTAATCGAATCACACACAAATTCCACCACTTGGGTACAGTTCTACCCTCATCTCGGGTACAGTTCTACCCTCGATTTTCAAAACTTGGGTACAGTTCTACCCTTCACATCTCAGGTACAGTTCTACCCTCGATTTCCACACAAGCAAATAATAACACATAGCATGCATACGATAACAATATAAGTCCAAGCTCTTTAACACCATACACATAATCACAGTAAATCAAATCATTTAAGACAAGCATCATTCCCATACCAAGTTTAAAACAAAGTAAAAATATGGGACTATGAACTCACCTTAAACTCCGCAGCTTCCACAAAACAATTCACAATCTATAGCACACAAAAATAATCCACATTACACAAGGTCAAGCTAAAAGCTACAACCCATGTAATACACATATGATGGATGTCTAAGACTCATATGACCCACCATGGATCTCCTAGACACCACACTAACCACTACCATAACTTAATACTCACTAAATCCCTTGCACTCTAAAACTCAGAAAACGCAGAATATTTGAGTACATTCACTAACATAAAATCACGAAAAATAAAGCTCAACAACTCACACCAAAAATTTACCACGGTCTCTCATAAGCATAGAAGCTAATCCCAGAAGGCCATGGACCAATAACACACACAAGTACTCATAAGAAATTCAAACTTGTCAACCTAAAACTTAACTATTCCAGAAGACCAAGTCAAAATACCACTTTTACAACCACATGACACCCTCAAACTTTTACCCAAAATCTGTCCCGGTTTGACAGCTTTGACACCTTAACAAAGACAAATCAAAAGACCGACTTCCCAACCTCAAAATTGATCGTGTCTGGACTTTTTGGAAAGCTCTTTCATTATACTTCAATTTAGACTTAAAATTCGTGACTTAACTCATCACCATCTGTTATTTACTCTCATATCTTTACAGCCATAAATTTCTGTCCAAACCCTAGCACATAATCTAACGCGTTTAACACTCAATTCCCTTAACCATTAACCATAATATTAACATCTAATCATCCTAACATGTTTTACTTCAATAATTTACAGAAGTATATAAACCCTAGATTCCATCATATTAATTATTACATGAATCATAACAATAATTAATTAATTACGAATAAGGGTTAAAGATTTAACCTTGATTCTTGATTATTGCTAGACAATTATGAAACCCTAATTTTTTTTTTCTTGGATCCCCCTTGTGTCGACTCTAATAGCAGGAAAAAGGGGTAGGGGAGTTTTGATTTTGTATTTATAATTATTTTGGATAACCCTTAAGGTTTAGAGTTGTATTTGGTATCAAATTTGGTTTCCTTTTTCCCCCTAATACCCTTAATCGCCCCCCCCCCCCCTAATTAATATATATTTTTAGTTTTTTTTTATTAATTTATTTATTACACTCAAAACCTTATACTTTTCATATTTTATGTATACCCATAACAAAATCTAACGTCTTTCGCGATAAACCTTAATTTTACGACAAACCGGAAAATATTCATTTTCAAAATAAAGTTTCCAAAAATAGATTTTTACACACTCCATAAGCATTTCCTCACAAAAACAACATTCCCGTAACTTACTAACGCTCAATAACTTGAACGAAGACTCGTTACACAAAACCTCAAAACGCCAAATATACACAAGTCATTTCTACACCACATAGGTGATCAAAATGAACTTTCCCAAAATCAACATCATCAAAAATCACAATAACAACCACAACGCGAAGGGATTTAGTGCTACTCAAATACAAACCACACTATAACACACAATAACACCCATATAACTACTCAAACCACACCAAACAAAGTTAGATTAACTCGAGGCTAAAAGTCTAACTAACCTGCTAAAATCACGGTTGTTACATCATCCCCTGATGAGTGTGTAAATACTCATCATTTTTATTGTATCTGAACTGCCAAAACATCCAAAAACACTCAGAAATGCATCAAAATACAGAAATTATCCCAAAACTGTGTTTTATATGTTTTAGATGCAAAATGTTTAAAAACAAATGAAAAATGAACAAAGTTTACATAATTGGCAGTTTCAGTCCCTCAAGTTTCATAAATTGACAAAACTAGTCTCTGAAGGTTTAAAACGAAAGAAAAGTCAACCCAAGGTTTTCTAAAGTCAAAAATGATCAAATCAAGTCCTTGGGCGAAAAGTTTGAGAAAATTACACATTTGGTCCCTGTACTTTCAAAAATGGCAAAACTAGTCCTCGGGAATTTAAAAATTGGAATTTATCAAATATTTCCCTTGTACTAATAAAACTTGGCAAATTAGGTCCCTTTGATATCTTTGGAAATTTGTCACATCAGGTCCCCCAAAATTCAGCTAAGTTCATCTTTGGTCCTTGTGATAAAATATAAACCAAACGGGCCTATTGTTATTACTTCCCTCAAATCCAAAACAACACCACCCAAGCCCACTCCAAACCAAACCTGGCCCAAGTTATAAACCAGCCCACCATCACCCCTTCACGTTTTAATATTACCCCAGGGTCAACCCTTGACCATTTGACCGCTTTGACCACCCTCTCCACCTCATCATCCACTACCCTGCATACCTCTAAACTCCATTATCATTCACCCTAGGCCTGCTTCACCTCTGCAATACTCAACCCCCCCCTTGCCTAACCAAACAACCATATTAGTCCAAAGCTTACACCCCTGGCTTCAATTATTCAAAGAAAAAGCCAAAAGGATTTTGGCGGCAAGAAATTTTAAACGGCCAAGATTGAATCCTATTGATCCTATGGTCAAGGAAGAAGCTGGGAAGAGTCCAAGGGTCTCAGAAACCCTAAAAGATTGGTATAAAAGGAAGAAGAGATGCAAGGGAAGTAGTGTTAGTTTTTAGTGTATTTTTAGCTTACTTAAATTATTGTAATTTATAATTTCCAATCAAAACTCAATGTTGTAATCTGTTTCTTTTTCAATAACATAAGTTCTGTGGAAAACTAGAAGGGGGGGTTGAATAGTTTTACGTCTTTTTAATTTTATTATGAAAACTTGGTTTAGTTTTAAAACCTTGTTTGCTTTTAAAACTTTGATTCAATCTTATGTGAACTCAAATCTTGAACAATATGAACAAGTATATGTAAGTATGAACAATAATAATAATGTAAGCTAAGTATGTGAAATCAACACATGCATAATATAAACAATTCTAGCTATATACAAGAGATAAGTACGTAATCGTTTATCTTATAATCCTTAGTTATATTTTGTATGAAAACTATACTTGATCGAAATGATCAATTATATGTATGTAACCTTTTTAGTTTGATTTTAAAAACTTTGTTTTGTGAATGAAACTTTCGTTTGATCTTTAAGTAAAATCAATACTAGCACTATATGAGCAACTATATATATACGTCTACGTCTATAAATGTAATAACGATATAAGCAAGATAATAAGTAAGATATGGAAAGATCTAACCGCGAGACAAAGGATTTATAGTGGTTCGGCTACAAGGACACCTTCCTTGCCCTACTCCACTCCTCGAGTCACCTACTCGAGAGTTTTCTTCACTATGTCAACAAGCTCCTTATGGCGGAGAAACCTTACACACCAATATACACACCACTTACACACCAAAGCTTCGTCACAACGAAATCACACCTTCTTCACAACTACTTCACACCAATCTACTACACACCTATCTTCACAACTACTTCACACCAATCTACTACACACCTATCTTCTCAACTACTTCACACCAATCTACTACACACCTATCTTCTACACACCAATTATCTTCACTACAATCTACTAGCCAATCACACTATCTATATTCCTAACACAACTATCTACAATCAAATATTCACAACACACTACACAAAGATATATGTAAATATTCTTGATGATGCACCAACAACTTGGATGTGGAGATCACAACAAGTTGTAATACTTCTTGTCTTGGAGGATAGAAGTATTCTTCTCTTGCACTTGAGAGGATAATGTAAGAATCACTTTGAAACAAAGGATTAAGTATTTATGATCAAAGGATTTGGAGAATTGAAATGGGGATCTAGAACAGAAAGTTTAGGAGTGCAAAAGGTGAGGAAAAAATCCAGGTTTAATGTGGTATTTATAGGCAAAAGTTTCTGACAGAGGAGCGTGGCCGGTCCCCTTAAATCATGGCCGGTCCCCTTAAAATTAAGGGGACCGCCCTTTATAATTAAGGGGGCCGCCCAGCTGAAACGGCCAGAAACTTTGTCTTTTAGTGGGGAAAGTTTATTTGGTGAAAAACTAACTGATTTTGGTTAAATATTTGAAATCATATATTTAGTATGATTAAAACATTTTTCCTTATTACCAAAAGTGTTTTTCAAAAATATATAATAAGATTATATAATTAAATAAACTTTGTATTAGTTAATTAAATACCCCTTTGATCATAAATTGCACTAAACACTTTGTTTATTCATACCTTAAGTGATTTGGATGTAAAGAGAAATATTAATCACTAAATACTTGTTTATGTCACAAGTTTTAGATTAATGAGTTTATGCTTTGTAATTATCAAAACATAGAGACATTGTTAATATGTTAACAATGTTTTTAGACATTATTAATTTATGTCAACAATCTCCCCCTTTTTGATGATTACAAAACCTTAAACTCTTTAAACCTAAAAACTAATTTTTAGACAAGTATTAGAGTTTAATATTCACTTCTCCCCCTTTTTGTAAAATCAAAAAGGTTATGCCGACTAGCTTCATGAATGAAGTTAGACGGGTAGAATGCTCCCCCTTGATGTGTGCTCCCCCTCGTTCAAGGGCACCAAGGAATCGAGATATGGAATTCTCGCAAGAAAAATATTAGAAGCACAAGCATATATAGAAGAATATGCAATATACAAATAACAAGCATAGCAAACAAATATTACGGATACCTAACAATTAATTCAAAGTGATTATGTTAAAAGATCCTAATTTGCCAAAGAGAGCCATCGGACTTGCTTGTAACAAAAGGTTGGTTGATTCGAATTTGAAAGTGAAAATCATAAGCATGTGGTATGCTTGGATGGTTGATGATGGAGTGTTTGGAATGAAGATGGTTGAGTTAGGGTAAGGTTGTTGGATTAATGGAGGTATATGTTTGAGTCATGAATGTTGGAGAGTTTGGTGGTGGAGAGTTTGTAGCGGAAGAGGTTGATAAAGGTTTTGGATGTTGTTCAAGTGAGGGTATTGGATGTGATCTAGTGAGAGGATATTCAATCCAAGTGAAGTGTTCATTGAATGCAATGGTTTTTAGGAGAAAGATGCAACAAGGTCAATTGTTGACATTCTTCTCAAGTTGATTTATGTTGTGTGGTGATGAGGGTGATCTAGATGAAGGTGGATTCAAATTGCGTTGAGCAAGATGTAAGGCTAAAAGAGCACTAAGCTCATGGGCTTCTTTTAGCGCCTCAACGAACTTCAAGTGTTCGGAGGAAGGTGATGGTGGTAGAGCATGATAATTGTCGTGGGTGAGGGTTTGAACATGCAACATAGGAATGGCATGTGAAGTTGTAGGATGTGGTGGTGATACTCTTGGTGGTGGAGACATGTTTGAGCTTGGGTAATCATGAAATCATGATATGTGTGGAAGAGATGCTTCATGAGTGGATGGTGTTTTTGTTGAATGAGCAACATGTAAAGTATTGGTAGTGAGGTTGGAATTATTGTTTTGGGATTGTGCATGCTCATCATAAGAAGGAGCATTAGTGAAAGCACGAGTGGATGATTTGTTGTTAAATGGATCATTTGTGTGAGAGTGAGGTTTTAGGTTTTGGTTGATTATGAACAACATCGCTTGAGTTGTGAAAAGATTATGAGGTTTGAGTGTAATGTATAAGGATATGGGTGAGTAAAGGTTTTTGATATGTAATGTTGGTGAGAAGGAGAGTAAGGTGTTAGGTAAGTAAAGTTTGAAAACATAGGAGGAATTTGGTGTTGGATGTTTGACAACATCATTTGGTTTGACGGAATTTGAAATGAAGTTAGGCTTTCTTCTCCAAACAGGTTTCTTGGTGGTTTTGGTTTAATGGGAGAGGAAATGATGAGATTATTGGAGATTGTGAGGAATGAGAGTGTTTATAATGTAGGATTGGTGGGATCAAGGATGGATAAACTTTGATGGAAGGTTTAGGAATGAATAGGTTTGTGAATTTTGGGAAGTGTATGATGAAATGGGCTAAAAAGAAGAAAAGGGAAACAACACCTTCGATCATCAGATGGCCGGTCCCCTTAATTGGAGGCCGGTCCCCTTAATAATTAAGGGGGCCGCCTTATGATTTAAGGGGGCCGCCCATCTGGTGATTCCCAGATTGCCAGAAAAGAGTTTTTGGTAGTGAATTGCAGAAAGGTTGTGTTTTTGGTTTCAAACAAGTCCAACTCGTTGAGGCAATTAAACATAGACTAATTATGTAGCTAAAGCATGTTAACCAAGGAGATTAAGAAATCAAGCAATTTCATCTATCATGCAAACATACTCATCTAGCAAGCAAAATATAAGAGCTAGGAAACAATAAGCAACATCAAGTATTTCATAACTACATAACTAGGAGGATTAAACCTAATATGTATTATGATAGCATGGGTTTCTAGACTTGTTACAAACAAAGTCTTAATAGACAAACCATGGTCCTCTTGATTTGATTTAGTTTACTTATAAGTGTCATTTATATAAATATAGATGACAAATATGAGATCACCATGCATGATTTAAAGAGACGTTTTTAGCATTATTCAACAATGTTTGAAAGTAAGTTTTCACTTAATGCCATAAATCTGGGAACGAAAGAATCTAATGAGAAGCAAGGTTCATAAAAGTAAACTAGCGTTAGGTATATATAGGAAGTGTAATTTAATCAAGTTGGAGAATGAGTATGAGACTATTACTAGTGGTGCTCAATTCAGGCTAAACACGACCGTTTTTACGGGTTACACACACCCAACTTCTCACATAGAAGCAATTCAACCGTTAGGTTAAATTGAATTTCTAGTCAATAGATTCTCCAGTAGTTATTCTCCTTTTAGAAGAAATTGAGTTCCTAAATTTACCTATCGAAGATTACCAAATATGAAGTTTTCTTGATTCACTAATACTTGGCTTAATGTTTTGAAATACATTCAAGTTTGTATCCTAATAAAACAAATTTTGTTTTGTTTCAAAAAGAAAAATGTTTCTATCTTGATAAAGATCAAAATAATGTTATGATAGCTTATGATTAAGCATGTTGTTCGAAAAAGCATAAAATAGATATTCGAAGGGTTTTAACTCAAAGAGAGAAGTTTTTAAATATGATGTATTGATTTTGATAATCAAGAAATTTCAGGTGAAAGATATACTTCAAGAGAATCGATTCAGCCCATTGTTTGAAAGTAGGTTTTCATGTAGATATGAGAGTTAATTGAATAAAATAGATTTGGTTTTACTTCAAAATGTGTTAATGAAAGGTAAAGAAAATTTTCTAAATCTTTGTTGTGGATATATATAGTGAAAACATCTTATTTAAAAGTGGGATAGTTATTTGAAAAACTATTTTCTAAAATATGAGGTTTTTGCATATTTTTAACGATATTAGATTTTGGACAACAAATATCATTAATCATATATTTTAAAAGATGTTTATTAAAGATCTCATGCTCAAGAGGATTGGTTAAGCCTACTATTATCTCATGCTATCGTTTCTACAAATCCTATGATCCTAAAGGAAGTGATGACTAAAATATATATGTTAGATGCGAGAGGGTTGAATGGGGTATAACCTAACATCTATAGTTCCTTTGTTTTTGCACGCTTATCTAACTTAATGCCATAGTCTATGAGAGCTTGTTTCATCCATAGTTTTCTTACGCGAGGGATCTAATCCTACTTCTATATTAACGATTAATCCACTTAACTCATTTCACTTCATCACCATGAGTTTGCTAATAGTGGATATAGAAAATTTCCATTTTCTATTTTGTTCAACAATGAACAATTTCATCTTATACCTAGAAAGGTTAACCAATAATGTTTCTAGGTAATAAGAGTATAAGCTATTATGTACATATATATGTATAAGAGTCACAAACAATATATATGTATAGCTAAGCATTAATCTAACTAATCATATGTCTAAGCATGCAAATTATAGCGATGAACTTAAAAGAAACGTGTACCTTTTAGTCTTCAATGGAATATCTTCAAGCACTTCAAGTGATCATGTTGACTAATAGAAGTCATTTGTAGATGATATTCGAACTTCTTCCAAGATTGCCAGCTTAGCCACTTGGTCCCCATTGTCTCGTTGGTCCAAAGTTGTTTGGTCCAAACATATTCAACATTTGGCTAGGATGCATGTATGGTGGTAGTATTCCCCAAGGATTGTAACTTGGTTGATAATTCCACATTTGATGACTAGTATTATTGTAGTTTTGTCTATTTTGGTTTCTTCTAGGTTGAGGTGTTTTAGATCGAGTATGAAGATTATTTGGTTTTCTCGGTGGTGGAGTTTTAGATCTTAATTTAGATTTAGAGGATCCTACTTCGGTCTTTAAGGATGGTTTATAAAAAGTTTTTACTTTTTCATCATTCGCAATGGGTATTTTTCTATCTTTTTTAAGTATATACTTAGGTTTTGATTCTAATGATTTTTGTTTACTAGATTCACATTCAAACTTTATACTTTTATTTTCACTAGTTGAAACATTAGTTGAGGTTAATCCTAGACCGGTTTTATCTCTCGAAGTTTCTTGAACACTTATTATTTTCTTAAGTGGGTTACTACTATTTTTAAACTTGTCAAGTTTGAAAATTTCATCTTTAAGTTTTTCATTTTCATTATTAACCTCTATGCATGTTTTACATTCTATAAAAACTTCTTTTCCTTTTTCCATATGTTGTAGTCTAATTTTTAATTCGAGTACTTCATTTTCTAATAGATTATTAATATGTTTTAGTGACTTATTTTTAGCTATAACCTTTTGACCTAATTTGCATAACCTATTATATTCGCTATCTAGGTCTTTTTTGTCTAATGATAAATTTTCGTCACTAAAGTATTTGGTTTCGGAACGTACCTCGCTTGATGTCTTAGCCATAAGACATTTCTCCTCATTTGTGATTTCTTTCTCATCGTCATCGCTATCACTCCAAGCTCCTCCAACAAACGCCTTTTGATTTCTTGACATCATTGGACATTTTCCGATGAGATGATTTGGATCACCACATTTGAAGCACTTCCTATCACTTTTGCCATTTTTGTCATCTTTATTTCTTTGGTTTGCTTTCCTTTCATCATGCGGTTGTCTAACGAATCTTCCTCGCCTTTTGAAAAATTTCTTGAAGTCTCTTACGGCCATCGCATATTCTTCGTCATCACTTTCGGAGGTTGAGCTATCCTCGTTACTAGATTCCTTCCTAGCTTTCAACGCAATTGACTTGCTTTGCTCTCTTTTTCCATTGACCATCTCGGAGTCTTTCTTTATTATTGCTTCGTAGACTTTCAGGTTGCCGATCAACTCATCAAGTTGAAGAGTTGACAAGTTCTTCGATTCTTCAATCGCCGTAACTTTAGCTCGCCATTTTGGATGAAGAGCCCTAAGAAATTTCCTAACAAAATTCTTACTAGAAAAATTCTCATCAAGTGCTTTTAAACTTGTGATGATGGTGTTAAACCTAGCAAAAGCATTATCTATTGATTCCTCCTCCGGAATTGTAAATTGTTCATATTGTTGAACAAGAAGATCTATTTTGTTCTCTTTAACTTGACTATTACCTTGGTGAGTGATTAGTAAAGAATCCCAAATTTCTTTTGCGGTTTTACACATAAAAATTCTTTCATATTCTTTGCGTGGTAAGGCATTATAAATAACCATTTTAGCCTCATTATTTTTTGCTAGTTTCTTTTTCAAATCATCATTTTGTTTTTCAAAAGATACAATTTCGTCCATTTTAGTTTCAAAATTATATTGAATAGGGGGAAAATCTCCAAAGGTAATGACATGCCAAAGATCAAGATCTTTTGATTTCACATAAGTTTCGAATCTATTTTTCCAATATAAAAATCCATCACTTTCAAATAGTGGTGGTCTTTGCATAGATTGCCCTTCTAAATATTTTTCAGATTCCATAGATCGTTACAAGTTTTAAAATACAATATATTTTAAAAATCTTGCTAGACGTCGCTCTGGTACCAATTGTGGAAAACTAGAAGGGGGGGTTGAATAGTTTTACGTCTTTTTAATTTTATTATGAAAACTTGGTTTAGTTTTAAAACCTTGTTTGCTTTTAAAACTTTGATTCAATCTTATGTGAACTCAAATCTTGAACAATATGAACAAGTATATGTAAGTATGAACAATAATAATAATGTAAGCTAAGTATGTGAAATCAACACATGCATAATATAAACAATTCTAGCTATATACAAGAGATAAGTACGTAATCGTTTATCTTATAATCCTTAGTTATATTTTGTATGAAAACTATACTTGATCGAAATGATCAATTATATGTATGTAACCTTTTTAGTTTGATTTTAAAAACTTTGTTTTGTGAATGAAACTTTCGTTTGATCTTTAAGTAAAATCAATACTAGCACTATATGAGCAACTATATATATACGTCTACGTCTATAAATGTAATAACGATATAAGCAAGATAATAAGTAAGATATGGAAAGATCTAACCGCGAGACAAAGGATTTATAGTGGTTCGGCTACAAGGACACCTTCCTTGCCCTACTCCACTCCTCGAGTCACCTACTCGAGAGTTTTCTTCACTATGTCAACAAGCTCCTTATGGCGGAGAAACCTTACACACCAATATACACACCACTTACACACCAAAGCTTCGTCACAACGAAATCACACCTTCTTCACAACTACTTCACACCAATCTACTACACACCTATCTTCACAACTACTTCACACCAATCTACTACACACCTATCTTCTCAACTACTTCACACCAATCTACTACACACCTATCTTCTACACACCAATTATCTTCACTACAATCTACTAGCCAATCACACTATCTATATTCCTAACACAACTATCTACAATCAAATATTCACAACACACTACACAAAGATATATGTAAATATTCTTGATGATGCACCAACAACTTGGATGTGGAGATCACAACAAGTTGTAATACTTCTTGTCTTGGAGGATAGAAGTATTCTTCTCTTGCACTTGAGAGGATAATGTAAGAATCACTTTGAAATAAAGGATTAAGTATTTATGATCAAAGGATTTGGAGAATTGAAATGGGGATCTAGAACAGAAAGTTTAGGAGTGCAAAAGGTGAGGAAAAAATCCAGGTTTAATGTGGTATTTATAGGCAAAAGTTTCTGACAGAGGAGCGTGGCCGGTCCCCTTAAATCATGGCCGGTCCCCTTAAAATTAAGGGGACCGCCCTTTATAATTAAGGGGGCCGCCCAGCTGAAACGGCCAGAAACTTTGTCTTTTAGTGGGGAAAGTTTATTTGGTGAAAAACTAACTGATTTTGGTTAAATATTTGAAATCATATATTTAGTATGATTAAAACATTTTTCCTTATTACCAAAAGTGTTTTTCAAAAATATATAATAAGATTATATAATTAAATAAACTTTGTATTAGTTAATTAAATACCCCTTTGATCATAAATTGCACTAAACATTTTGTTTATTCATACCTTAAGTGATTTGGATGTAAAGAGAAATATTAATCACTAAATACTTGTTTATGTCACAAGTTTTAGATTAATGAGTTTATGCTTTGTAATTATCAAAACATAGAGACATTGTTAATATGTTAACAATGTTTTTAGACATTATTAATTTATGTCAACAAGTTCTGAGTTTGAGTAATTCCATTTTCAGTTTACATTTTAGTTTACTCAAAAATACAAAAAAAAAATGGAAATAAATAGACATAAATAAAAAAATACCAGAAGCAGGGAAGAAAAGGTTGGATGGACTGGTTTAGAACCCTATGGGGGATGTTAGGAATGTGTTGTAAATGATTGTGGTGCCATTGGCTGTGCAAAGAACCATTGTAAGCTAAATTCCATCTTTAAGCATATTTACTATAGCATAGTATACATGCTTATCTTCATGATTATTGGTTAACTCTGAGCTTGTTTGACATATTTGAGTGATTATCTCTTAAGTATTTGAGCTGATTCAGTAAATTCTCATATTGTTAAACCAACTTGTATTTCCACTGTAATTTGTTGCATCACCTGTTATTGCTCATAATAGTGCAAGTTTTTTCATCAACTTGGCTCTTACACATCTCAAATAGACTAATTAGTCATAGTTAGTAGGTATTTTAGTTTAGAATTCACTGAATCACTCAGACAATTAAAATCAGCTAGGATAAAGGGGTGTTTGGATTGAAGTGTTCCACTGAGCTTTGATGTTTTTAGTGTATAAAACTTGTGTAGATAACTTACTTAGGGACAAGTTAGACTAGTGCAAGCTCAAAATTAGTGGGTAATGGAATAAAAAAATCAAATCTCAGTTAGATCCTCTTGTGTCATTCACTGTTAGGAGTAATGGATTCCAAATCCTCATTTTAACTATAAATGTTGTTAAGTTAGTTTAGTCTAGTCTTAATATAACCATTGTGATTTTTTTCTGTCATTTAGAATCAATCTAAATCCACCAAAGTCAAATCTTGTTCACAATTTGCAAAAGTCAAAGTTGGAGTCTGGCAAAATGGGACAGTTTTCCAAGGGATTTGTAGACTTCAATTCAGTTTAGAAATAGATAAAAATTGTTGATTTGTAATCTCTGATAGCTTGTTTATCACTATTAAAAAGAATTTTGAGCTTTTGAAACCATTTGAGCATTGAAAGTTAGCCTTAAAGTTGGCTTATTGAGCAAAAAGGTGCCCTGTACCCAGGGTCTCTGATCCAACAGTTAGCACAAACAACCAATTTTGAGCCCACCACTTGAGTTTGTGGCTTGTAATTTGGATTTCTAAGAAGCTTGTAGTATAGGATTTATATAATCAGACCTTGCTTACATCCTTGAGCTTGTCTGTTTAGCTTGTGTGGCTCAATTAAGTGCTTCTTGCACTGCCTCAGTGAGGTATTCACTTTGGGCTAATCTTGTTGTTTTCTATTGATCTTCATGTTTCTGAGTGACAATCCATGATTGCTAAGGGTTGAGTATTGCTTAATCTCATTTTGCTTTAGGAACTGTGAGCTTAAAGTGTGTTTGTATCAAGGTTTTACTTGTGGTAGTTGTTGTTTATCTGTGGAATAATTACTCAAAATAGTTTACATACACATAATACAGCTCAGTACAGTAATATTATTGGTGGTTTGTTAGCAAAAGTGAAAAGTTGCTTGATAATTCACTCATCTGATTGAATCTGCTGTTATATGTATCTGTGTTTGCTTGGTTTCTTAGATAAAGTGCTTAGGATTGATTAGATAATCATTTAGAAGCTTTATCACATCTAGTTTGTCAGAATTTAGCATTTGAAATTCACTTTTGTCAAAATTAGATAGCTATTGTTGGTCAAAATAAGTCCTGTACTCAGTATTTGCTTGTTGTGGGTGCTGAGTTCTTGTGTGAATTTGGGTGATCATTTGTGTTTGGAATTGCTTGATTATCTGTTTCTAAGTAGTTTTCCTGGCCCACTTTTAGTGTTTTCAATTTCAGGCTGTTTCACAATCATCTAGTTGTCTTAAATTAATCTCAAATCTCATCATAAGCTTGTTGCATACTGAGTGCTTTACACTTGTGATTTGATCAGCTGAACTTGTGCAAAATTTGGTTAGCAATTGATAGTTTGGCATAGGGCTTTTGGTACATTTGTGATCTCAGCTTGTTTAGCTTCTCAAAACTTCTTTTGGTTTCAAAATTGGTCAAGAAATAAGCTAGTTATAAGCTTTTGAAAAGTGGTCTTTGAAACTGCATGTTTGCATTAAGCTGTTTGATCCAGTTGCACTTATTTGCTTATTTGCTTATTCAATTTTGCCTATTTGATCTCCAGATTGCTTATTTGTTGTTAGTTGTTGATTCCTGAGAGTGTGGACTCTTTTGCTTATCATTTGCTTTTTGGCTTATTCTCAATAAGCCCAAACTGCTTATCTGAGCTTATTATTGAGATCCAAAGAATGTCCCTTCACAAAAGTTTACTATTGTCAGTAGTATACTAGTTTGGTAAAAGAAAATCACCAATTTAAGTCAAGTGATAGCTTCTATTTAAGAAGCTTTTGCTTATTAGCTTATTACTCAGCTTTTTCCTTAAGCACCTTTCCATTTTATATTTTTCCTAGGCTTCTGTACTCATAATAGATTTTTAGTAATTTTTTCAGATTTTTCCTTGGTCATTTAGTATTTTTTATAATTTAATTTAGTTTAAATTAATTAAATAATTAGTTTTAATTAATATTAAATAATTAAAAAGTAGAAAAATTAGGTTTTCTGTTTTAAAATTAGTTTTATAATATTTTAGATTTTTCTAAATTTAATTTTCATTTTTCTAGTTAATTTTCATAATTAATTAATAATTAGTATAATTTAGTTAATTAAAAATTAATTAATAATTAGTAATTAATTAAATAGTTGTAAAAATAATTTTAATTTTCCAAACATTTTCTTATAACATTAGGATTGTAAAAATATAATTTTCACATCCGTGGGACTTTATTTGCTCACGTTTTACTTTTTGTTTTGCGCGTTCGCGTTTATTTTAAATTCAAACGCGCGTTTTTAGGTTTAACTTACGTTTTAGGTTATCTGATCATCAGTAATTGTTCCAATAGTGTTTCTAAGCCATTCTCAATCATAATCTCGTAGTTTAATCATAATAATCAAATTCCTGATCCTTCTGTTAAATCACCCGATCACTTTAAACGTTTTTAAATACAATTGTTTACCTCGCTGGGACATAACGACCCGGGAATACACTGTACTCCTTGGTTAGTTGGTTTTAGACGTTTGACTTGGTTGACCATCACCTGTTCAGCTTAGTTGACCGTTTGGCGCCGCTGCCGGGGAGGTAGCTGCGTATTCAAAACGTTTCTTAGAGATTAGTGGTTTTTCATTCATCATTGTATAAACACCACCACCTTTTTGTAAATCTTAATCATAAAACAAAAACGTCATTAACACTTTTCCTAATGTGTTAACAACACAAAAAAATAATAAAAAACAATCAAAACAAATCATTACATTTTCTATATCGTGTTTCTTTTAAGGTGATTCTTAAAGAGATAAAATTTTGGTAAACGAAACGATACCAAAAATATTGTCCAAAAGTTTTTAACCCATACACAAAAACCCAAAAACATTCATCTCCTTCTTGTGAATAATAAACTACATAAAAATAAACTGTCGCAAACCAAGGCAGAACACCTACCAACTGGGGGTGTGGACATAATAAGTTCCCAAACTAAAGATTTAAAACTTGCCTTTGTATCCCTATGAGTGGTGTACCTTTCTTAAAGAAGCCACTTGCTTGTGATTATTGGTTTAAGTTCACTGTTGATTTGCCTCGATTTTGTTTTGATTGGTTTTTATCCCTAGTGCATGCGCACTCGTTCTTCTAGGTCTACTAGCCCATTACGTGAGCTTGTAAGAAAACCTAGAAGACCTCGTAGACGTTCAGCACCAACAGTCAGATCTGAGATCCGTACTGTTTCCACTCCAGCTGTCACCATGGCGGAAGACCGCCCCATGTGTGAGCTTCTCCAAGCACCCGTCGAGGGTTACGGAGATGCCATTGTTGTTCCAGCCATCGTGGCTGATAGTTTTGAGCTCAAAACCGGGTTACTTAATCTTGTAACCTCAAGTCAATTCTACGGTTTTGAGAGGGACGATCCTCGTGCTCACATTCGATGGTTCAATAAAATCACATCAACCATCAAGTACAAAAATGTCCCCTGTGAAGCAATCAAGCTTCTTCTATTCCCATTCTCCCTAGAGGGTCAAGCTCGGATTTGGCTTGAGAAACAACCCCCTCGCTCAATTGAGACATGGGAAGACTTGGTGAAAAAGTTTGTGAATGAATTCTTCCCACCTTAAAAAACAACGAGTCTTAAGAATGAAATCACCAAGTTCACTCAAAAATATGATGAATCATTTGGTGAAGCGTGGGATCATTTCAAAGAATTACTTCGCAAGTGTCCATATCATGGTTTCTCAGAGTTGATGCATCTCGATACTTTTTACAATGGCGTGAGCCAAGCTGATCAGGATTCACTCAATGCCTCCGTGGGAGGTAATTTCTTGAGTAGAACCACAAAAGAAGCTTTGCAAATCATTGAAAATAAGTCCAAGGTCCACTCTACAAGAAGCAAGCCGGTTGTTTCTCAAATTAATGCGGGTCCTTCCACTTCATCTTCTATGAGTCAATATAGTACGGATGCTAAGATTGACAAGCTCACTGAAGCTATTCAAGCTTTGGTTCTCGCCCAAACAAAGAAAGTTTCATTTCCACAATATCCTCCACCTGCTGAGGTTAAAAAAGTGGAAGTCTGTGTAACTTGTGGTGGGCCGCATGCCTATTACAATTGCACAGCTACTGATGGTTCCCCATATGAAGCTCATGCTATAGCCGGGTCTTCAAATCAAGGAGGCAATCAATATCGCCCTCCTATGGACCCGAACTATCGTCCTAATCATTACCCTGGACCACCTGGTTTTAATCAAAACCAAAATGTCAAAAACCGTAACCAAAATCAAAATAGAATGAACCAAGGTTATCAAAACCAAGGTAATTTCAATCAGGGTCACGGTTTTCAAAGTCAAAACCAAGGTTTCCAAAATTGATGCGTAGGGATTGCACCAGGCTTTACCTCTCGAGGGATCTCAAGAAGCTTACAACCCCTACCAGGCAGTGTACCAGATCGTTGTAGTATAGTATAGTGACAAGTACCGGGGGATTGATCGTTCAGCTAGGAATAGTGTCGCTAGGATTAGAAAACCTAATTACTAGTGCTAAAGATGAAGGATGATTATTTTTGTGTTTTTATATTTTTTAGAAAGCAAGTAAATATCTCGGGTTTTGAAGGATATGGGCGGAATTAGTTGCTAGTCAACTAACCCAATACTAAAGATGCAATCAAAATAAAATACTAGAAATGAAAATAAACTATATTAAACTAAAGTTGTGAGCAATAAGTGGAGAAATTGTGTTTACTTAGATTTCACTACTCCCTAGATATCTTTTACACATTAATTACTTGTTATAGTTGCGTGGATGACGGATTGTATTCCTTAATACCATTCATGGGGTGGCGTACTTAACTCCCCAATCCTATGAGTGCCTACTTCACTCCTATGTCGAGCCGGCTAAGAAGCTCCTAACATAGGATTATTAGAATTTACTCATGCATTAAATACAACCAATAAAACCTAGTACACATCGGTTCATGTTTCCTAAGACGTTCAAGCATGTTACCATTTGGAGATCTGCCAGTTTTCTTAAGCCTAACATTGAAATCATTCATCCAATACAACCATAAACAAGTAATCAACACATAATCAACATCTAGGTTTCATTAGATCTAAGCAAACACAAGATAAATCTAGCCTAGCATGGTGGAATCAAGACAAGCACAAGATATAGACAACCAACACATAGATATATTGATTGAATTAGAAGAACACTTATCTCAATTACACATGTAAGGATTCAAGGGCTGAAAACCCTTGAAAAACCTGTAAAATTCGTAATAGGTTCGGCCTTAGGGTTTCTCCAAACTTCTCTCTCTTTTTTTATGAATGAAAATTAGAAAACTATATATAGAAAACTGAGGCTGACGGCGTCAAGACCAAATAGGTGACGCCGTCATCTCGCCGCCAAAAGAATTCTCGGACTGCCTTGATCTACATCTGACGCCGTCATGTATTAACTTTTTCCAGGCCGTCACGTATTTTACTCTTGACGCTCTTCCTTGTGACGCCTTCATTTCTGTACTGGGCCGTCATGAAATTTAATCTTGACGCCGTCAGGAAAATGCTCTTGACGCCGTCACCTACTGTTCCCAGCTTGGAAAATTAAGTCTTTG
Organism: Artemisia argyi; assembly: GCA_030686995.1. Lineage (NCBI taxonomy): Eukaryota > Viridiplantae > Streptophyta > Magnoliopsida > Asterales > Asteraceae > Artemisia > Artemisia argyi. Next base: position 214,193,155 of record CM060676.1, on the reverse strand, counting down.
GCGTTTTCTTCACTTTTATGCTCCAAAAACGTCCGAATTGCTTCCTTTTCCAGATTTCTCTCCCAAAGTACCTAAAATCACAAAAGAAACGATTTAGGGCAATATTTGATCAAATAAATTCAATTTTGGGCTTAAATGACCCCCTAAAAGTGGTTCATTTTTCGCCTCATCATATACCCTTACACTTGAGATTTGCTTGTCCTCAAGCAAATGCGCTTTTATTCTAATCAAAATACAAGTTAGGGGTCATTTAACACTAATATAAAAGTAATTACAACAAATAATCGTTCCACTAAAGACCAAAGACAAGCACGGAGGTCATACACTAGCACCTCACAAATAGTGTTTAGATACTCACATCTCTCGGGTGTAATAAAGTAAAAATTACAATATGGAAATGGAAAACATCTCTCACTACCTGTCATAGCAAAATAGATTACCATAGGCTTGGGAAAGGATCAAACCTCCACCACATGGCGTAAGCACCTAGGATAAACTATCAAAGAGGTCTTTTAAAGGGTTGTAACGTTAGGTGTAGGGATATGAAATACACGGTTTTGTTAGATATAGGCAGTCTTTACTGGTGGCGAGTTAACAATCTTGGTTAATTACATGTACAATATGGCGTTGCTAAGCCAAGACTAGACTCGACTTAAGCTAATAAATGAAAAATAACAAAAACATAAAATGAACATAGAACGAAACGGGATGGTAGTCCGTATGTTTTTCTTTCTCTTTTCTTTTTCTATATATATATATATATATATATATATATATATATATATATATATATATATATATATATATATATATATATATATATATATATATATATATATATATATATTTTACATACACTCTTGCCTTACCATCCAAAATAATACATCATAGGGAATAAACATTCCCCTTACACTTGAATCTTTACATACTTTGCAATAAACTAATCTAATGACTCGAATTAAGAAAATCAAAACACTTGGAGTACTTTTAAGATTAACGTACATATGGGGGTAATAAATGATGTTCTTCCCCATTACTCCATAAAACAAGTACTTTACCCATGAGTCCCAATCGTCCCAAAACAATATGTACAAGGATATGACTCGACTTAGCAACCATGTAATCAATTAGATAATTAATTTAGGGTTTAACAAATAACAATAATGCACTAAAAATGAGTGCATACACGGAAGGCTAAGGCGATTTGGGTGTACATTTAAGTGGGGTGTAACAAATTCTTCCTTTAAGTAAAATGCTTAAAGTTAGAAACGAAAAGATAGGCTTGGAGGGGTGTACTAGGGGTTTCGTGTACTAAAAATGAGTACAACGCTAAGGTGTGGGAAAAATTAGTTGACTTAACTAGCCAAGTAATATGACTTAAATGGTCAAGTAATTATGATACGGGTTTAACACAAGGGTAATCCTAATGCCTCTTATCATGTAGTATATCCTACTACACGAATGTAGTCTCACTAGCGGTCTCGGGATGCATCACAAACGCAAGTTCTAGAATCTAAATGCTACCGGTACACTCATAAGCACTAATAGTAAATGCTTTTCCTATCAAATCTAAAGGCGAACCTCACATATTTGGGTGGAAAATTTTTCTGAATATACGGTTTTGTGCTAGTCATACAATCTCCTATCCATGAGACGCTTGCTATGGCTAAAGTTTCACTCCTAAATGTTGTAAAAAAATAAAATTTGGCGCTAAAATTGCACTAACAAGTCTTTCTCATAGTTTTATTACACATCTACTATCAAACAAACAAACTCAAGCGAAAGTGTATCTGTAAGGTATCATCATTTTACCCTCCCCTTACACTTAAGATGAACATTGTCCCCAATGTTCAAGTAAAGAATGTAAAAGTGAAATAAGTAAAAAGAATGAAATCAAATACTCCCCTGATTCGCTCGGTATGGATAATTAGGTAGCCAGGTTAAATCTTCCTCCAAGAAAACAAACAATCAAAGCTTCCCTTCCAGAAAAATAAATCATCTTCTTGTCATACATAACCTGTAAATCCTGAGAAAACAAACAAGACAACCTCGCATAAAATCAGCGGCAATCTACATAAGTTACTAAATTCTAGAAAACAAAGTAAGATATAATGCTTGTGGAATGAAGTTTGCAGATTTCCTGGAGATTATAAAACTTAATAATTCAACAAAAACTTTTAAGACTCTGTTAGAAAAACAAAACTGGTAAAATTTCCAGATTTTTACACGTGACGCCGTCAAGAGTAAACTCGTGACGCCGTCAGAAGTGACCTGCAGAATTTCTTATGTTAAGTTTCCGGAAAATTTCTGGAAAAACTTGGTCCTACTTCCTGGAAAATCCTGCAAAACTTCATTATGACTCAATACAAGCATTTGACTCTAACAAATACGAATATACATGTTCACTTAATATTGTGGAGAATCATGATCGGTTTGTTTCTTAAAAACATATTTGGGGTTTCCCCTTACACTTATCTTTTGCAAAAATACTTTTAGGTGGAGTTAAGACTAGGCCAAAACAACAAAGTAAAGTATTTCCACTTTTTAGTTTAGAAACATGATCTACCAACAATAAAAATAAAGCATGCATACGGAAACAAATAACAAACAAACAAAATAAAATCACACAGAGCATGGCTTGCCTCCCAAGAAGCGCTTTTCTTTATTTATGAGTCTTGTAGCTAGACTCAAGGTCATGGGTTACTATGTGACCTCATCATCAAACGTCACATCCTCCTCACTAATCATTTCATTGTTATTTTCTTGATAATGTTTTACACGTTGTATATTAACAGTAAATTCCCTACCTTCATCGTCTAATAACATAACGGCTCCAGTTTTAGAGGAATTTTTTACCGTAAACGGTCCATACCATCTAGACTTGAGTTTTCCCGGAAATAATCTCAACCGAGAATTGTAAAATAGGACTTTGTCTCCTTCTGAAAATTCTTTGGGTTTCTTAATTCTCTGGTCATGCCATCTTTTTGCTCTTTCTTTATATGTGATGGAAGATTCATAGGCTTCTAACCTAAGCTCATCAAGCTCGTGTAATTGCAAGAACCTATTAGTTCCGACAATTGTATAATCTAAGTTACATGTATTAAGCGCCCAATAGCCCTTATGTTCTAATTCTACTGGCAAGTGACACGCCTTACCATACACCATGCGAAACGGGGTCGTTCCAATAGGTGTCTTGTAGGCGGTTCGGAATGCCCACAAGGCTTCGTCGAGTTTAAATGACCAGTCTTTTCTATTTTGACTAACCGTCTTTTCAAGTATTCTTTTAATAGCTCTATTGGTGTTTTCGACATGGCCATTGGTTTGTGGATGATAGGCGGTGGAAAACCGATGGGATACCCCATACCTCTTCATGACCTTTTCCATTTGTGCATTGCAAAAGTGGGTCCCCCTATCACTGATGAGAGCTTTAGGAATCCCGAATCTAGCGAAAAGCTTTTTCAGGAAATGAATAACTACCCTGGCATCATTGGTCCTAAGGGCTTGTGCCTTAACCCATTTTGAAACATAATCGTTGGCAACTAAAATGTATTCATTCCCCCCTGAAGATGGAAAGGGTCCCATGAAGTCAATTCCCCAAACATCGAAGACCTCACATACTTGTATAAAATTCTGAGGCGCTTCATCCCTATGTGATATGTTCCCGGCCCGTTGACATGCATCGCATGCCTGTACCATTTCTTTGACATCACGGAAAATTGTGGGCCAATAGAATCCCGCGTCGAAAATCTTTCGGGCGGTGGTGCTTATCCCATGATGCCCTCCAGAGGGACCAGAGTGACATTCCCTCATAATCTTTACTGCCTCACCTTCCGAAACACAACGTCTTATAATTTGGTCTTGACACCTTCGGAATAAAAATGGTTCATCCCAAAAGTAGTATTTTAACTGAGAAAAGAACCTTTTTCTTTCGTATCTAGTCAGGTGTTTGATTGATGCTAAACCGTCAACCAAAGTCAACCACGGATGTGGTCAAGATGGTTAAACAGCCTAGAGTCAATGCTCCGCGGAATACAGTGTTTCCCCGGGTCGTTATGTCCCGACGAGGTGTGAATGGTTAACAAACGGTTTCGTGATCGGGTGAATTTGGATGGAAAAGGGTTTGTGAATGGTTAAGCTAAGGAATCTACAAAGAAATAGCTTAAATAAGCTATATGACTAAGACTTGAAAGTCAGAAAAACCAGAAACGATTTAAACCTAAAAACGCGTACGTTACGTTTAAATAAAACGTAGACGTACAAAATAAAAAGTGAAAACGGAAATCTGAAAACACCCAGGGGGTGAAAATGACTTTTTTACAAACTAAATGGTAAAAGAAAATTTTTAGGAAAAGAAAATAAATTTTAACTCTAATTAATTATTTAATATTAAGTAAATACTAATTACTACTTATTATTAATATTTAAAACATTTAAATACAATATAATATTAATTTAATACAAGAAAAGTGAAAATAAAATTTCTAAAATTATAAAATAACTAAAAATAAGTTTTAAAATTAAAAATAAGTATTTTTGTCTTTTTGTGATTTTTCTATTAATTAATTATTAATTATCTAATTAAACTATTTTAAATTAAGAAAAATAGAAAATGAACAGTAAAAATCACAAGAAAATTTCTAAAATTATTTTACAACTTATAAAAGCTATAAAAAATATAAAAACTAGGTTTTACTTAACAAAAACTAATTATGCTATTTTAAACTAATTATTAATTAATAATTAATAAAACTAAGATTAATTCTAATAAATACTAAATAGTAAAATAAAAATCTGAGAAAATTGTTATAAATACTTTAATATAAGAGTAATTTAATAAAAATATAAAAAAGCTAAGTACTTAATAAAAATATAAAAATAAAAATTAAAATTAAATTACATTAAATAGAAACTATCACTTAATATTAAATTGTTTTTTTCTTGATTTTTCTTTTACCAACCTATTTTATACATAAAAATAACAAACTTTTATGAAAACAAGATTTATGGATCTTATAAATAAGCTGAATACAAGCTTATATAGGTGACAGTTGACTTTGGTCAATTGTCAAGGGAAAAAGGGAATGTAGGCAACTAGGTGGGCCCACAATGGTGAAATAAGATGTAATTAAGCTAAGTGAACTAAATTAAGCTAGAAAAAGCAAGAAAGAAGCTCTGAATAAGCTGAGAACTTGATTAAGCTGATCCAAGAACTAAATGGAACTCAGAATCTGGGACAAGGTTGAGGTGTGGTTTCAGGTGGGGCCCAGGGGTCTTGAGGTCAAACCAGAGGTTAACTTTAAGAGCCTACCATGGGGAGGGTTGTTAGGAACAAAGAGGGAAGGTGGTGGACCACTGTAGTGGCCAAAAAACCACCACCAAGTGGTGGTGGTGGTAGTGTTGCTGCTGTGAACAGGGGAGCAGCAGCCCTGCAGCTCTCTTTGGAGAGGTGTGGGGGCCAAATGAAAAATTACAAAAATGAAACAAGAGTAGGATTTCACAGATGAGGTGGGGAACTACTAGACCTAAAAATTTCAAAGCTTGAAACACAATACAAAAATCTATAAAATTCCTTGAGTTTTTGGAAAAACCTAAAAACATGCAATTTGACTTTTTTTCCTTTTGATGAAAGTTTGACTAATATGGATTTTGATCAATCCTAGCTATCTGAAAATGATGTTTTAGGCCATAATGAATCTACATTAAGCTATATCAACACTAATATAGAGATTTGGTGAGAGTTTCAATTCAAAAACCTCAACAGTGGATGAATCAATGAGATGAAACAAAGATTTTGACTTTCAGAGTGAAAGTGGCCAAGTTTCTGAGTTTACTTAGTCCAAATATAACCTAAGGGATCTAGTTATACAAAGAAGCAAGCTCATTAACCACTGGAACAGTTCAAACTAAGCAGAACCAAACACCCCTACTAGTGGACTGTTTTTATGATTTCAAAGCATTTACCCAATTAAGACCATGAAAATGACTAGTAAGGACTTACTATGATGTAATAAACTGAAATAAACAGATAAGCATTAAGAATAAGCAAATAAGAACAAATAACAGATGCTACAGTGAACTGCAATATGGAAAAATGAGACTTACAGAAGCCTTGTGCTCAAACAATGGTACCAAAACAACTCATAACACAATCCTAACTCCCCATGGAGTTCTAAACCAGAACACTCCTTCACCTACTGCCATTGCTTTTTTTTTTTTTTTTTTTTTTTTTTTTTTCTTTTTATGTTTTTGAGATTTTTCTTTGTTGTCTTTGTTTTTGGTAATTTGAAAAGGTACTAAGCCTAAGGCTCAGATAACTTACTCAACTCTGTAACATAAGCTAAAAATGATTCAAAGAAACAAAAGGTAATAGCTTTTACACCATAACAGTTGAATTTAAGTTTCAAATAAAGAAAATATACAAAAACTGAAAATGCAACTACAATTACTTGAGATTGATAATAAAGATTACTTGTAATACATAAAAACACTGATTAAAATATTTTTCACTAAGAATTACAAATGAAATTGAGAGTTTACACTAGTTCGACCTTAAACTACACTAACTATCTAATTCTATATTAACTACTGCTTCTCACTTCCATCTTTTTGACTTTTATAGTCCCTGGCATCAATCACTTTCTTTCCCACCATCTCTCTGAGCCGTTGGATATCCATTTTTCATCTGAGCTGTTGAATTTACTTTTGGCGGGAAAAGGGGGATTTGGCAATTAGCAGTTATCTTGTTAGGTTTTGAGGACAATTAATGTAGTTTGGATGTTATGGAGGCAAAGGGGACATGGAATGGGTTAGTGACAGGGTTGGTGAAGTTTGGAGTGTTGGGTGAGAGTTGCAGCGAAGCAAGTGGATGGGGGGGGGGGGGGGGGAGGAGATAGTCAAACGGGTGTTTGACTGTTTTGCTTATTTAAAACGTTTTTGGGGGAGTTGGGCTAGAAAGTTGGGCTTGGGGAGGTGGACTGGAGTTGTGGATCAGGGGTTGGTTTGGATGGAAATAATACAAAAGGTCCATTTGGCTTATAAATTATACAAGGACCATACATGTAATAAACTGAAATTGAGGGGCCATTCCTGCCATATTTCCCATAAATAAACCAAGGACTAAGCATGCCATGTTAAAATATCCCAAGGACCAATATTTAATATTTCTCAAAATTTAAATGTCCAGGGATCAAAAATGCCAATTTGTGAAACTCAGGGACCAAACATGTAAATTTTCTAAAACTTTTACCCAAATGTTATTTTGATAACTTTTTATTTTAAAGGGACTTGGGTTGACTTTTCTTGCAAAATAAATGCTCAGGGACTAGTTTTGTCAATTTTAGAAAGTTGGGGGACTAAAACTGCCAATTATGCAAACTTTGTACGTTTTTCATATGTTTTTGCTCATTTTGCATCTAAAACATATAAAACACAATTTTGAAATATTTTTAGTATTTTGATGCATTTCTGAGTGTTTTTGTATGTTTTGCAGTTCAGATTTGATAAAAAATGATGAGTGTTTGAGCACTCATCAATCCCCCACACTAAACTATTGCTAGTCCCTAGCAATACTGTTTTGAAAACTTGATGGATTTTAAACTCTTTACCAAAAGCCATCACTTCTGGAGTAGCCAGGTGTAAGAAATGTGGCACACCTGATAACCGTGTGATTTTGAGCAAACCACCAGCTGTCAACGGATTTGAGTAGTCTTTACCAAAAGCCGTTTGCTTCTGGACTAGCCAGCTCTTGATGGAATAGTCAACATCTTGGTGAGCTGATTACCAATTATGGTTTTTCCACAGCCTTTACCACAAGCCATAATCTTGCGGGCTAGCCAACTCATTTGCTTTTGAGGATATGGGGAGTTGAGGAACCATACAATTTTGGGCAAATTGCAAGCCGTAAACGGATTTGAGATGTCTTTACCAAGAGCCGTTTGCTCCTGGACTAGCCAATCCCTTTTGTCGGTTAGACAAGGCGGACTGATTACCACAAAAATTTTGAAGCACCAGTGAAAAATTTTTAAAATTTTTGAAATTTTGGCTAAAACGGGGGTATTATATAGTAAAATGTGATAAAATTCGCTAGAATAGCGAATACCCCCCACACTTAGCATGAATATTGTCCTCAATATTCAAAATCCCGGCTATTATGCCGGCATTTTGAACGTAAAAGGGCAACATTACAAGCTAAGCGTGGAAAACACCATTTTGTTTTTTTCACTCTATTTGTAACCATAGCATGGGGGACTCCCCCACACTTAGGTTGAAAACCCTATATGAATGCTACTGTTTTTGTTTACCGAGTCGCTAGCTTGACTCGACCCCGAATTCATTTGTCCTTGGGGAAGCATGATGTGGAAGAAACAATCTCAATCGGACTTTCATTCAAGATGTTTGGACAAACATTTGAAGCACGTGAAAGTTCCACACCGATGAGATAAGTATCCGGCTCAAGATAATGGTACATGAAAATGCCGGGATCAAAGATGGTGTCTTCATTCCCGAAGGAGTGAAGAACAAGAGAAGTCACCCTGTAGGTGAAGAAAAGGAAGAAAACCATGATGAAAATCATGAGTTGATCTTCTTCCTCGAGAGGAGGCTCAATAGCCTGAGTTTGGATTTCAAAGGGTAAGCTCGTAAACAACCCGGGAGGGTGGGTGGGAATTTGCAAATTCTCATAATTGAGAGCATCTCCCCCCGGGCTATCAAACTCCAGAGGAGTCATGATATGATGAGTGAGTTCACCGGAGAACTCCTCATGAAGAGAATCATTCACAAGATGTGAATTTGTGAACTCATGTTCCATTGTGGACTCATCACAATCCTCGTCAAAGATTGGATTGTTAGAAATCATAGTGAATTCAGATTCGAATTCAAATAGAGGATTGGTGAGAGTCGTATTGAATGTTTCGGGAACAAAGAGATTAATATTCTCTATTGGATTGTCGGGATCAGAAGTGAGTGACGGATCATGATATAGGAGACTTTCAATTTCTCCCAGATTGGCTTCGAAGTCAAGGAGACCATCATCACTTTCCAATGAAAGTGGATTGATGTGAGCAAGTTCATCAGCGAACTCCTCAAGAAGATGATCAGCATCAGAATGTGGAACTGACGCCTCAACATACTCGATGTCTCCATAAGATGTACAATCATTGCTAAAATCTGAGAAAGTCTCAAATTGATCTTTAGGACACGCAATAGATGAAGGAATATCACATACATGATCCAAAGTTCCCTGTGACTCTCTCGGGATTGGGACAAGGATCTCAACACTAGACTTTATTAATTCGTCCGATTCCTTATTAGGAACAGTGCTAAGATGCTCATCCCCCATGTTTAGAGAGTGAGTGTGAACTTCGGGTGTGATAACAACAACCTGAGGGAGATGAGAGGAGCTAGCATTCATGGATTGTACAAGTTCCATTTGATCAACGGCTAGTAATTTCCCCGTCTCATTATTTTCTCCATGATTTTCAATGGAAGGAATCACAATTGATGAATCTGAAGAACCCTTATAAAATTGAAGGATATCAAGGGTGTCCTCATTATCACTATCATTATCACAGTCTAGAAGAGCAGCTTGACGAAATTTGGCACGTGTTATAGCTGCTTGCTCTAAGACAAGTAATTCTTCCATGCTCAATTCGTTTTTAGCCTCTCGTTCTTCAGCAAGTAATTCTGCCATAGATTTCTCACGAGAGTCTCGAAACGGTGTAGTAACCAACTCCTCCTTAAGTTCTTTTAAAATATCAAGAGCCTTTAGTAAAAGGTCTTGCTCGGTTTCTTGAGGAGTTGTGTGAATCATATCATACTGTGGAGGTGGGTCTGAAAACGAATAGTCGTAATTGTTACAAGGAAATGGATTCCTTGTTTGACAATCCGAGCTAGAGTGTGGACCTCCACAGTAATCACAACAGTAAAACTGATGCGACTGTGGGTTATAAGTGCTAGAGTTATGATCGTAATCAGGAAATTGCTCATAGACAAGCGTGTTTCCCGATTGACAATCAGAACTGTAGTGTGAACCACCACAGTGCTCACAACAGTAAAACTGCTGAGTCTCATGGTGTGGTAACTGATGGAATAAATCAGTCGTGTCATGGTAGGAATAGGGATTCTGGTTATAGACAGACCCGTTTCCTGACTCTACCATGCCACAACTGGGGCAATTGCCACCATTATAAGGATTACCACACCAATGGCAAACCAGAAGGTGTGGATGAGACATAGAAAGAATCAAATGTGTATAGAGGGGTAGGGATGAAGAATCAAAGGTGTGAGAGGGTAAAGGAGGATATTTTTGGGTTTTTGGAAATACATTTTGTACAAATGAGAAAGAAAATGTTTTTGTGTTTTTTGTGTTCGTTGAAAACTGAGTTTAAAAAGTTTTCGGGAACGGTTTTGTTTTGATAATAAGAAAATATGAACAAAGGATGGAAAAATGTACAATGGAACGAATTCCAAAGACACTAATCAGAAAAACCGTTTAGATACGCACACAACCTCCCCGGCAGCGGCGCCAAATTTTGATTGATGCTAAACCGTCAACCAAAGTCAACCACGGATGTGGTCAAGATGGTCAAACAGCCTAGAGTCAATGCTCCGCGGAATATAGTGTTTCCCCGGGTCGTTATGTCCCGACGAGGTGTGAATGGTTAACAAACGGTTTCGTGATCGGGTGAATTTGGATGGAAAAGGGTTTGTGAATGGTTAAGCTAAGGAATCTACAAAGAAATAGCTTAAATAAGCTCTATGACTAAGACTTGAAAGTCAGAAAAACCAGAAACGATTTAAACCTAAAAACGCGTACGTTACGTTTAAATAAAACGTAGACGTACAAAATAAAAAGTGAAAACGGAAATCTGAAAACACCCAGGGGGTGAAAATGACTTTTTTACAAACTAAAAGGTAAAAGAAAATTTTTAGGAAAAGAAAATAAATTTTAACTCTAATTAATTATTTAATATTAAGTAAATACTAATTACTACTTATTATTAATATTTAAAACATTTAAATACAATATAATATTAATTTAATACAAGAAAAGTGAAAATAAAATTTTTAAAATTATAAAATAACTAAAAATAAGTTTTAAAATTAAAAATAAGTATTTTTGTCTTTTTGTGATTTTTCTATTAATTAATTACTAATTAATTATTAATTATCTAATTAAACTATTTTAAATTAAGAAAAATAGAAAATGAACAGTAAAAATCACAAGAAAATTTCTAAAATTATTTTACAGCTTATAAAATCTATAAAAAATATAAAAACTAGGTTTTACTTAACAAAAACTAATTATGCTATTTTAAACTAATTATTAATTAATAATTAATAAAACTAAGATTAATTCTAATAAATACTAAATAGTAAAATAAAAATATGAGAAAATTGTTATAAATACTTTAATATAAGAGTAATTTAATAAAAATATAAAAAAGCTAAGTACTTAATAAAAATATAAAAATAAAAATTAAAATTAAATTACATTAAATAGAAACTATCACTTAATATTAAATTGTTTTTTTTCTTGATTTTTCTTTTACCAACCTATTTTATACATAAAAATAACAAACTTTTGTGAAAACAAGATTTATGGAGCTTATAAATAAGCTGAATACAAGCTTATATAGGTGACAGTTGACTTTGGTCAACTGTCAAGGGAAAAAGGGAATGTAGGCAACTAGGTGGGCCCACAATGGTGAAATAAGATGTAATTAAGCTAAGTGAACTAAATTAAGCTAGAAAAAGCAAGAAAGAAGCTCTGAATAAGCTGAGAACTTGATTAAGCTGATCCAAGAACTAAATGGAACTCAGAATCTGGGACAAGGTTGAGGTGTGGTTTCAGGTGGGGCCCAGGGGTCTTGAGGTCAAACCAGAGGTCAACTTTAAGAGCCTACCATGGGGAGGGTTGTTAGGAACAAAGAGGGAAGGTGGTGGACCACTGTAGTGGCCAGAAAACCACCACCAAGTGGTGGTGGTGGTGGTGTTGCTGCTGTTAACAGGGGAGCAGCAGCCCTGCAGCTCTCTTTGGAGAGGTGTGGGGGCCAAATGAAAAATTGCAAAAATGAAACAAGAGTAGGATTTCATAGATGAGGTGGGGAACTACTAGACCTAAAAATTTCAAAGCTTGAAACACAATACAAAAATCTATAAAATTCCTTGAGTTTTTGGAAAAACCTAAAAACATGCAATTTGACTTTTTTTTCCTTTTGATGAAAGTTTGACTAATATGGATTTTGATCAATCCTAGCTATCTGAAAATGATGTTTTAGGCCATAATGAATCTACATTAAGCTATATCAACACTAATATAGAGATTTGGTGAGAGTTTCAATTCAAAAACCTCAACAGTGGATGAATCAATGAGATGAAACAAAGATTTTGACTTTCAGAGTGAAAGTGGCCAAGTTTCTGAGTTTACTTAGTCCAAATATAACCTAAGGGATCTAGTTATACAAAGAAGCAAGCTCATTAACCATTGGAACAGTTCAAACTAAGCAGAACCAAACACCCCTACTAGTGGACTGTTTTTATGATTTCAAAGCATTTACCCAATTAAGACCATGAAAATGACTAGTAAGGACTTACTATGATGTAATAAACTGAAATAAACAGATAAGCATTAAGAATAAGCAAATAAGAACAAATAACAGATGCTACAGTGAACTGCAATATGGAAAAATGAGACTTACAGGAGCCTTGTGCTCAAACAATGGTACCAAAACAACTCATAACACAATCCTAACTCCTCATGGAGCTCTAAACCAGAACACTCCTTCACCTACTGCCATTGCTTCTTTTTTTTTTTTTTTTTTTTTTTCTTTTTATGTTTTTGAGATTTTTCTTTGTTGTCTTTGTTTTTGGTAATTTGAAAAGGTACTAAGCCTAAGGCTCAGATAACTTACTCAACTCTGTAACATAAGCTAAAAATGATTCAAAGAAACAAAAGGTAATAGCTTTTACACCATAACAATTGAATTTAAGTTTCAAATAAAGAAAATATACAAAAACTGAAAATGCAACTACAATTACTTGAGATTGATAATAAAGATTACTTGTAATACATAAAAACACTGATTAAAATATTTTTCACTAAGAATTACAAATGAAATTGAGAGTTTACACTAGTGCGACCTTAAACTACACTAACTATCTAATTCTATATTAACTACTGCTTCTCACTTCCATCTTTTTGACTTTTATAGTCCCTGGCATCAATCTCTTTCTTTCCCACCATCTCTCTGAGTCGTTGGATATCTATTTTTCATCTGAGCTGTTGAATTTACTTTTGGCGGGAAAAGGGGGATTTGGCAATTAGCAGTTATCTTGTTAGGTTTTGAGGACAATTAATGTAGTTTGGATGTTATGGAGGCAAAAGGGACATGGAATGGGTTAGTGACAGGGTTGGTGAAGTTTGGAGTGTTGGGTGAGAGTTGCAGCGAAGCAAGTGGATGGGGGGGGGGGGGGAGGAGATAGTCAAATGGGTGTTTGACTGTTTTGCTTATTTAAAACGTTTTAGGGGGAGTTGGGCTAGAAAGTTGGGCTTGGGGAGGTGGACTGGAGTTGTGGATCAGGGGTTGGTTTGGATGGAAATAATACAAAAGGTCCATTTGGCTTATAAATTATACAAGGACCATACATGTAATAAACTGAAATTGAGGTGCCATTCCTGCCATATTTTCCATAAATAAACCAAGGACTAAGCATGCCATGTTAAAATATCCCAAGGACCAATATTTAATATTTCTCAAAATTTAAATGTCCAGGGATCAAAAATGCCAATTTGTGAAACTCAGGGACCAAACATGTAAATTTTCCAAAACTTTTACCCAAGTGTTATTTTTGATAACTTTTTATTTTAAAGGGACTTGGGTTGACTTTTCTTGCAAAATAAATGCTCAGGGACTAGTTTTGTCAATTTTAGAAAGTTGGGGGACTAAAACTGCTAATTATGCAAACTTTGTACGTTTTTCATCTGTTTTTGCTCATTTTGCATCTAAAACATATAAAACACAATTTTGAAATATTTTTAGTATTTTGATGCATTTCTGAGTGTTTTTGTATGTTTTGCAGTTCAGATTTGACCAAAAATGATGAGTGTTTGAGTACTCATCAGTGTTCAGGAACGATTCTGCTTGCGAGATAATTGGCAAAATCGGCGTACCAAGGCTCCGAATCAATCATTAACATGAGTTGTTCGTCAGGAAATGAATCCCTAATCTCACTTCTATCGTGTTTATCCAAGGGGTTTTCAAGACGAGATAGATGATCTGCGGCCAGATTTTCTGCCCCCCTCTTATCACGAATCTCAACATCAAATTCTTGTAGCATTAAGATCCACCGAATTAGTCATGGCTTAGCATCTTGCTTAGCAAAAAGATATCGAAGAGCCGAGTGATCAGTGAAAACGACTGTCTTTGAAAGGACAAGGTATTGCCGGAATTTGTCGAATGCGAACACTACGGCTAATATTTCCTTTTCGGTGGTGGAGTAATTCTCTTGAGCGGGATTCATGGTTTTTCTAGCGTAGTAAATAGGTTGGAAAAGCTTGTCACGCCGTTGGCCCAATACAGCCCCGACAGCGAAATCGCTAGCGTCACACATGATTTCAAACGGTAACTCCCAGTTGGGTGTAATCATGATTGGAGCTTGTGTGAGCTCCTTTTTTAAGAGATCGAATGCATTCTTGCATTCTTGGGAAAAATCGAACGGAGCATCCTTCATAAGCAGTTGAGTCATTGGCCGAGCTATTTTGGAGAAGTCTTTGATGAATCTCCGATAAAACCCGGCGTGCCCCAAGAAGCTGCGTATTGCCTTAACAGTCGTGGGGTATGGTAACTTAGATATAGCTTCAACTTTAGCTTGGTCCACCTCTATCCCGTTCCCTGAGATCTTATACCCTAACACAATCCCTTCTTTCACCATGAAATGACACTTTTCCCAGTTTAACACCAAGTTGGTTTCCTCACAACGTTTAAGCATCTTTTCTAGATTAGCACGACAGCGGTTGAAGGAGTTCCCGAAGACCGAAAAGTCGTCCATGAACACTTCCATGCTGTCTTCCATAAGTTCGTGAAAGATTGCGGTCATGCATCGTTGGAAAGTGGCGGGGGCATTACATAGCCCAAAAGGCATCCTTTTATAGGCAAATGTTCCATAAGGGCAAGTAAACGTGGTCTTTTCTTGGTCCTCAGGTGCAATGGGAATTTGAAAATACCCTGAGAATCCATCCAAGAAGCAATAGTACTTGTGTCCAGACAATCTCTCTAACATTTGGTCAATGAATGGCAAGGGAAAGTGATCTTTCCTTGTGGCATCATTGAGCTTTCGATAGTCAATGCATACCCGCCATCCAGTGACTGTTCTCTGGGGCACCATCTCACCCTTGTCATTCTTAACTACAGTCATTCCACCCTTCTTAGGTACAACCTGTACAGGACTGACCCATGGGCTATCCAAGATTGGGTAGATCAATCCTGCATCCAGAAGTTTGATGACTTCTTTCTTTACCACCTCCTTAATGTTGGGATTCACTCGCCTCTGGGGTTGCACGGTAGGTTTATAATCTTCTTCCATGAGAATCTTATGTGTGCAAAAAGTTGAGTCAATCCCCTTAATGTCGGCTACACTCCATGCGAGCACTCCCTTATATTTCTTTAGGACCTCTAAGAGTTTATTTTTTTGTTCATGTTCCAGGGAAGAGTTTATGATTACCGGCAGTTGGTCCTTTCCTTGAAGGAAGGCATACTCTAAATGGTTAGGAAGCTCCTTAAGATCTTGATTTGGATCTTCGGAACGAAGTCCATGGAATGCACATCCGCTTTGCACCAACCGGATGGTGTCGGATTGCAAGGGGGTCACATTGGCTCCGGTGAGCTCAATGGTGTTTCGGTAGCCTTGGTGGCTAGGTCGGGAATACTCTCCTAAGGTATTGGGCCTAAGGGGTTCTAGTGGTGGGTTTTGTTGTGGTGGGATGACGGGTTCAAGGATGTTCCCATCGTCCATGATGTCGGGTGGTGAAGAGTTACGAATAAACACACAAAGAATTAAGATAGACTAAAGAAACCTAAAAATAAAAATAAAATCTTACTAGAAAGGAATCTAGCAAGTAGACCTAATAAAAAGAGATTCTAACCTAGACAATAACTAATCCCCGGGCTGCGGCGCCAAAAACTTGATGCGTAGGGATTGCACCAGGATTTACCTCTTGAGGGATCTCGAGAAGCTTACAACCCCCACCAGGCAGTGTACCTGAACGTTGTAGTATAGTATAGTGACAAGTACCGGGGGATTGATCGTTCAGCTAGGAATAGTGTCGCTAGGATTAGAAAACCTAATTACTAGTGCTAAAGATGAAGGATGATTATTTTTGTGTTTTTATATTTTTTAGAAAGCAAGTAAATATCTCGGGTTTTGAAGGATATGGGCGGAATTAGTTGCTAGTCAACTAACCCAATACTAAAGATGCAATCAAAATAAAATACTAGAAATGAAAATAAACTATATTAAACTAAAGTTGTGAGCAATAAGTGGAGAAATTGTGTTTACTTAGATTTCACTACTCCCTAGATATCTTTTACACGTTAATTACTTGTTATAGTTGCGTGGATGACGGATTGTATTCCTTAACACCATTCATGGGGTGGCGTACTTAACTCCCCAATCCTATGAGTGCCTACTTCACTCCTATGTCGAGCCGGCTAAGAAGCTCCTAGCATGGGATCTTTAGAATTTACTCATGCATTAAATACAACCAATAAAACCTAGTACACATCGGTTCATGTTTCCTAAGACGTTCAAGCATGTTACCATTTGGAGATCTGCCAGTTTTCTTAAGCCTAACATTGAAATCATTCATCCAATACAACCATAAACAAGTAATCAACACATAATCAACATCTAGGTTTCATTAGATCTAAGCAAACACAAGATAAATCTAGCCTAGCATGGTGGAATCAAGACAAGCACAAGATATAGACAACCAACACATAGACATATTGATTGAATTAGAAGAACACTTATCTCAATTACACATGTAAGGTTCAGCCTTAGGGTTTCTCCAAACTTCTCTCTCTTTTTTTATGAATGAAAATTAGAAAACTATATATAGAAAACTGAGGCTGACGACGTCAAGACCAAATGGGTGACGCCGTCATCTCGCCGCCAAAAGAATTCTCGGACTGCCTTGATCTACATCTGATGCCGTCATGCATTAACTTTTTCCAGGCCGTCACGTATTTTACTCTTGACGCTCTTCCTTGTGACGCCTTCATTTCTGTACTGGGCCGTCATGAAATTTACTCTTGACGCGATCAGGAAAATGCTCTTGACGCCGTCACCTACTGTTCCCAGCTTGGAAAATTAAGTCTTTGGCGTTTTCTTAACTTTTTTGCTCCAAAAACGTCCGAATTGCTTCCTTTTCCATATTTCTCTCCCAAAGTACCTAAAATCACAAAAGAAATGATTTAGGGCAATATTTGATCAAATAAATTCAATTCCGGGCTTAAATGACTCCCTAAAAGTGGTTCATTTTTCGCCTCATCAAAAATCAAGGAAACTTTAATCGGAACCAAGGTTAGGGTAACCCCAATCAAGGGTACTTTCATGAAAACAACAACCAGAATCAAAGGAATTTCCAACACCAAACTCAAGGGAATTTCCAAAATCAAGGTCCCAACCAAAACAATCGTGCTCCAAATGTTCCTAAAAATCAAGCCATTGTTCCAACTGGGCCTTCATCTGACGAGTTGTTTAAACAATTCATGAAGTCCCAAGAAGAGTTGAACAAGTTGTTGGTCAGCCAGATTTCTGACATCAAGAAGTCTTTAAATGATCGACCCTCGGGCTTAGGTACTACTTTACCCAGCAACACGATCGCTAATCCGAGGGGCGATGCAAAAGCGATCACAACTCGTAGTGGTGTTTCATATAAGGAACCCGCGATTCCTACTACCTCTTCTTCCTCTCCTCCAAAGGTAGTGGAACGTGAACCTGAGGTGACAAAGGACAAGGTGCAATCTAATAGTCCACAAAGTACCGCACATGTCCACCCTCAGGTTGTCCCAGAAACCATGCCAAAACCTGGAGTTGTCTTTGATCCACCTGAGAACCCTAAATCCAAAACTTCTATTCCTTACCCATCACGCTTGAATGAGCAAAAGCTCCACGAAAAAGCTAGTCACCAAATGGATAAGTTCTTCCAAATCTTTCAAGATTTGCACTTTGACATTAGCTTCGTTGATGCTATAATCTTGATGCCTAAATTCGCATCGACAATCAAGAATCTGTTAAGTAATAAGGAAAAACTCTTTGAGATGGCAAGAACTCCACTAAATGAGAATTGCTCAGTAGTTCTTTTGAAAAAGCTTCCCGAGAAGCTTGGAGATCCCGGAAAATTCCTCATTCCATGTATTTTTCCTGGGATGGTTGAATGCTTTGCCTTGGCCGATCTTGGTGCTAGCATTAACCTTATGCCATATTCTGCGTGGAAGAAACTATCTCTTCCCGAACTTACTCCCACGTGCATGACTTTAGAGCTTGCCGATCATTCAATATCACGTCCTCTCGGCATTGATGAGGATGTGTTCGTTAAAGTAGGAAAGTTCCATTTTCCGGCAGATTTTGTGATTGTTGACTTTGATGCCGATTCAAGGGTCCCTCTAATTCTTGGAAGGGGATTCCTTAGAACTGGGCGTGCTCTCATCGATGTATTTGAGCAAGAGATCACATTACGTGTTGGAAGTGAAGCTGTCACCTTCAACCTCGATCAAACTTCGAGGTACTCCTCCAATTATGACTCTGAATCGGTAAACCAAATAGATGTCATTGATATTACTGCTGAGGAGTACGCTCAAGAGGTTTTAGGTTTCATTGATGATTCTTCGAGTGAAAACCTCACTCAATCTTCTCATCCCATCATAGCCAATTCTTCTCCTTCCCTCACTCCGTTTGAGGTAAGTGACTTCATCTTAGAAGAAATTGAGGCCTTTCTCAAAAGTGATTCGATTCCCGATGGAATCGATAACCAAGAGATTGACCCTGAGAGGGATATTCTCTTACTTGAGAAATTACTAAACGAAGATCCCTCTCCTCTTCCTATTCTACCACAACAACTTCATAAAGAAGAAGTCAAAAATGTTGAGAAAACTAATGACTTTCCTGTGGTTGAGCTTAAGGACTTGCCGCCTCATCTTGAATACGCATTTCTGGAGGGTGATGATAAATTACCCGTCATAATTGCTAAAGATTTAAGTGTTGAGGAAAAGGCTACTCTAATAAAGGTTCTGAAGTCACATAAACAAGCAATTGCTTGGAGACTCTCCGACATCAAGGGCATTGACCCTGAATTTTGTACTCACAAGATTTTAATGGAGGATGACTTCAAACCAGCAGTCCAGCAACAAAGAAGGGTGAATCCAAAAATTCTTGAGGTAATCAAACAAGAAGTTTTAAAACTTCTTGATGCCGGATTGATTTACCCTATCTCGGACAGTCCTTGGGTTAGCCCAATACATTGTGTTCCAAAAAAGGGTGGCATTACTGTTGTCACGAACGAGGAAAATGAGTTGATTCCAACTCGATTGGTTACGGGTTGGCGTGTCTGCATTGACTATCGCAAGTTAAATGACGCCACCCGAAAAGATCATTTTCCTCTGCCCTTTATGGATCAGATGCTCGAGAGATTACGGGGAATGAGTACTATTGCTTCCTCGATGGTTTCTTGGGTTACTTTCAGATTCCCATTGATCCGCAAGATCAAGAGAAGACCACTTTTACGTGCCCTTATAGAACATTTGCTTATAAACGTATGCCATTTGGTTTATGTAATGCTCCGGGCACGTTTCAAAGATGTATGATGGCCATATTTTCCGACATGATCGGGAAAACTATGGAGGTCTTCATGGACGATTTTTCGGTCATTGGGGATTCGTTTCAATCATGTCTCTCCCATTTAGACAACATGCTTAAACGTTGTGAAGACACAAAGTTATGTCTAAATTGGGAGAAGAGTCACTTTATGGTCAAAGAGGGCATTGTCCTCGGCCATAAAATTTCAAAGAATGGGATTGAGGTTGACAAAGCCAAAATTGATGTCATTGCAAAATTACCTCATCCCACTACTGTCAAAGGTATTAGGAGCTTTTTGGGTCATGCCGGTTTCTATCGTAGGTTTATCCAAGATTTTTCCAAGATCGCCTGGCCTATGACCCATCTCCTCGAAAAGGATGCTCCTTTTATCTTCTCACCTGAGTGCGTAGAAGCTTTTGAAACTCTAAAGAAAAAGCTTACTGAGGCACCAATTCTTGTTGCCCCCGATTGGAACTTGCCCTTTGAACTTATGTGTGATGCTAGTGATTATGCTATAGGGGCAGTCTTGGGGCAACGCAGGTCTAAACACTTTCAGCCTATACACTATGCAAGCAAAACAATGACCGAGGCTCAAAGTCATTACACCACCACTGAAAAAGAATTATTAGCTATGGTATATGCCTTTGAAAAATTCCGGTCATATTTGATCTTGACCAAAAGCATAGTGTATACGGATCACTCGGCTTTGAAGTACCTTTTTGCAAAACAAGATGCAAAGCCGAGACTACTCCGTTGGGTTCTCCTCCTACAGGAATTTGATATCATTATTCGTGATAAAAAAGGAGCTGAGAACCTAGCTGCTGATCATCTCTCCCGATTGGAAAACCCCCACCAAGATGTCTTCGAAAAGAAGGAAATTAATGAAACCTTCCCTATCGAGACACTCAATGCGGTTGCCTTTCATGGAGATTCTGTTACCCCATGGTTTGCCCATTTTGCAAACTACCTTGCGGGTAATTTTGTGGTGAAATGGATGTCGTCCCAACAAAAGAACAAGTTCTTTAAAGATGTGAAACATTATTTCTGGGACGACCCCTACCTTTTCAAAGTCTGTGCGGATCAAGTCATCCGGCGGTGTGTTTATGGTCAAGACGCCACAGAAATTCTTAAGGCTTGCCATGCTGGTCCCACGGGGGGCCACCACAATCCAAATTACACCGCCAAAAAGGTGTTTGACTCCGGTTTCTATTGGCCCACGATTTACAAGGATGCCCAAGAATTGGTCAAATCCTGTGACGCTTGTCAACGTCATGGGAATATTTCACAAAAGAATGAAATGCCACAAAATGCAATACAAGTTTGTGAAATCTTTGACGTATGGGGCATCGACTTTATGGGGCCATTTCCTTCATCTCATGGAAATAAATACATACTCTTGGCTATTGACTATTTGTCAAAATGGGTTGAAGCGAAAGCTTTACCCACTAATAATGCCCGAGTTGTTGTGAAGTTTTTAAAGGCTCTTTTTGCTCGATTTGGAACTCCACGTGCTATAATTAGTGATCGTGGTACGCATTTTTACAATGACAAATTTGATAAAGTCATGCAAAAGTATGGTGTAACTCACCGTCTTTCTAATGCGTACCACCCTCAAACAACTGGACAAGTAGAAGTTTCCAATAGAGGCATTAAGAGAATTTTGGAAAGAACCGTTGGTGAAAATCGTGCATCGCGGTCGGATAAATTAGATGATGCACTTTGGGCTTTTCGTACAGCTTACAAAACACCTATCGGGTGTACGCCTTACAAGCTTGTGTACGGGAAAGCGTGCCATCTACCAATCGAGCTTGAGCATAAAGCCTATTGGGCCCTCAAGCATGCAAATTTTGACCTCAAAACTGCGGGTGATCATAGGAAAGTTCAATTGCATGAATTAAATGAACTTCGTGATCAAGCTTACGAGAACTCTTTGATCTATAAGGAAAAGACAAAGAAGATACATGACTCAAAAATCAAGAACCGCGTTTTCAACGTTGGTGATCGAGTCCTTCTTTTCAACTCTAGACTCAAGATCTTCTCGTGAAATCTCAAAACCCGATGGACTGGTCCATTCACTATCGTTAAGGTTTATCCTTATGGCACCGTCGAGTTATCTCAAAATGACGGTCTTAATTTCAAAGTGAATGGACATCGTTTAAAACATTACTTTGGAGAGGACATACCATCCATGGTTGTCCCTGATCTCCAAACATTCCCCAAGGACAATTGAATTCGGGGATCGAGTCAAGCTAGCGACTCGATAAACAAAAACAGTAGCAACAACATGGGTTTTCACCCATGTCTCTGATTTCTTTCTACTTTCTAACACCCTAGTGTGGGGGAGTGGCCGTCCCCTGCAGCTATTTGAAATGTATATATCTTTGCAAAAAAAAAATTAAAAAAAAATGTGTGTGATTGTATGTGCAGATAAATAAAGTGAAAAATGCAAAACGATATTCCTACAGTTAGCTTTTAATATTATCTTTTTACGTTCAAAGAGTCAGCATAATAGCCGGGACTTTGAATATTGAGGACAATATTCAATTCTAAGTGTGTGGGGGGGGGGGGGGGAAATTCTAGAGAATTTTATCACATTATATCCTCTAGAACCCCCGTTTTTTGCCCAAAATTTTCAAAATTATTTCACTTTATTTCAAAATTTTTGTGGTTATCAGTCCGCCGTGTCTAAACGACAAAAGGATTGGCTAATCCAGGAGAAAACGGCTCTTGGTAAAGATATCTCAAACCCGTTGATGGCTTGCAATTTGCCCAAAATTGTATGGTAAATCAACTCGCCATATCCTAAAAAGTGAATGAGTTGGCTAGCCCGCAAGATTATGGCTTGTAGTAAAGGCAGTGGAAAAACCATAATTGGTAATTAGCTCACCAAGAGGTTGAATATTCCATCAAGATTTGGCTAGTCCAGAAGCAAACGGCTTTTGGTAAAGACAAATCAAATCCGTTGACAGCTGGTGGTTTGCTCAAAATCACATGGTTATCAAGTGGACCATAGTTCTTACTTGAACTGATACATTTGGCTACTCTAGAAGTGATGGCTTTTGGTAAAGAGTTTCAAATCCATTAAGTTTTTCTCAAAAGATTGCTAGGGACTAGCAATAGTTTAGTGTGGGGGATTGATGAGTGTGTAAATACTCATCATTTTTATCGTATCTGAACTGCCAAAACATCCAAAAACACTCAGAAATGCATCAAAATACAGAAATTATCCCAAAATTGTGTTTTATATGTTTTAGATGCAAAATGTTTAAAAACAAATGAAAAACGAACAAAGTTTGCATAATTGGCAGTTTCAATCCGTCAAGTTTCATAAATTGACAAAACTAGTCCCTGAAGGTTTAAAACGAAAGAAAAGTCAACCCAAGGTTTTCTAGAGTCAAAAATTATCAAATCAAGTCCTTGGGTGAAAAGTTTGAGAAAATTACACATTTGGTCCCTGTACTTTCAAAAATGGCAAAACTAGTCCTCGGGAATTTAAAAATTGGAATTTATCAAATATTTCCCTTGTACTAATAAAACTTGGCAAATTCGGTCCCTTTGATATCTTTGGAAATTTGTCACATCAGGTCCCCCAAAATTCAGCTAAGTTCATCTTTGGTCCTTGTGATAAAATATAAACCAAACGGGCCTATTGTTATTACTTCCCTCAAATCCAAAACAACACCACCCAAGCCCACTCCAAACCAAACCTGGCCCAAGTTATAAACCAGCCCACCATCACCCCTTCACGTTTTAATATTACCCCAGGGTCAACCCTTGACCATTTGACCGCTTTGACCACCCTCTCCACCTCACCATCCACTACCCTGCATACCTCCAAACTCCATCATCATTCACCCTAGGCCTGCTTCACCACTGCAATACTCAACCCCCCCTTGCCTAACAAAACAAAAATATCAGTCCAAAGCTTACACCCCTGGCTTCAATTATTCAAAGAAAAAGCCAAAAGGATTTTGGCAGCAAGAAATTTTAAACGGCCAAGATTGAATCCTATTGATCCTATGGTCAAGGAAGAAGCTGGGAAGAGTCCAAAGGTCTCAGAAACCCTAAAAGATTGGTATAAAAGGAAGAAGAGATGCAAGGGAAGCAGTGTTAGTTTTTAGTGTATTTTTAGCTTACTTAAATTATTGTAATTTATAATTTCCAATCAAAACTCAATGTTGTAATCTATTTCTTTTTCAATAACATAAGTTCTGATTTTGAGTAATTCCATTTTCAGTTTACATTTTAGTTTACTCAAAAATACAAAAAAAATAGGAAATAAATAGACATAAATAAAAAAAAAATACAAGAAGCAGGGAAGAAAATCTTGGATGGACTGGTTTAGAACCCTATGGGGGTGTTAGGAATGTGTTGTGAATGATTGTGGTGCCATTGGCTGTGCAAAGAACCATTGTAAGCTAAATTCCATCTTTAAGCATATTTACTGTAGCATAGTATACATGCTTATCTTCATGATTATTGGTTAACTCTGAGCTTGTTTGACATATTTGAGTGATTATCTCTTAAGTATTTGAGATGATTCAGTAAATTCTCATATTGTTAAACCAACTTGTATTTCCACTGTAATTTGTTGCATCACCTGTTATTGCTCATAATAGTGCAAGTTTTTTCATCAACTTGGCTCTTACACATCTCAAATAGACTAATTAGTCATAATTAGTAGGTATTTTAGTTTAGAATTCACTGAATCACTCAGACAATTAAAATCAGCTAGGATAAAGGGGTGTTTGGATTGAAGTTTTCCACTGAGCTTTGATGTTTTTAGTGTATAAAACTTGTGTAGATAACTTACTTAGGGACAAGTTAGACTAGTGCAAGCTCAAAATTAGTGGGTAATGGAATAAAAAAATCAAATCTCAGTTAGATCCTCTTGTGTCATTCACTGTTAGGAGTAGTGGATTCCAAATCCTCATTTTAACTATAAATGTTGTTAAGTTAGTTTAGTCTAGTCTTAATATAACCATTGTCATTTTTTTCTGTCATTTAGAATCAATCTAAATCCACCAAAGTCAAATCTTGTTCACAATTTGCAAAAGTCAAAGTTGGAGTCTGGCAAAATGGGACAGTTTTCCAAGGGATTTGTAGACTTCAATTCAGTTTAGAAATAGATAAAAATTGTTGATTTGTAATCTCTGATAGCTTGTTTATCACTATCAAAAAGAATTTTGTGCTTTTGAAACCATTAAGCATTGAAAGTTAGCCTTAAAGTTGGCTTATTGAGCAAAAAGGGTCTCTGATCCAACAGTTAGCACAAACAACCAATTTTGAGCCCACCACTTGAGTTTGTGGCTTGTAATTTGGATTTCTAAGAAGCTTGTAGTATAGGATTTATATAATCAGACCTTGCTTACATCCTTGAGCTTGTCTGTTTAGCTTGTGTGGCTCAATTAATTGCTTCTTGCACTGCCTCAGTGAGGTATTCACTTTGGGGTAATCTTGTTGTTTGTTGTTGATCTTCATGTTTCTGAGTGACAATCCATGATTGCTGAGGGTTGAGTATTGCTTAATCTCATTTTGCTTTAGGAACTGTGAGCTTAAAGTGTGTTTGTATCAAGGTTTTACTTATGGTAGTTGTTGTTTATCTGTGGAATAATTACTCAAAACAGTTTACATACACATAATACAGCTCAGTGCAGTAATATTATTGGTGGTTTGTTAGCAAAAGTCAAAAGTTGCTTGATAATTCACTCATCTGATTGAATCTGCTGTTATATGTATCTGTGTTTGCTTGGTTTCTTAGATAAAGTGCTTAGGATTGATTAGATAATCATTTAGAAGCTTTATCACATCTAGTTTGTCGGAATTTAGCATTTGAAATTCACTTTTGTCAAAATTAGATAGCTATTGTTGGTCAAAATAAGTCCTGTACTCAATATTTGCTTGTTGTGGGTGCTGAATTCTTGTGTGAATTTGGGTGATCATTTGTGTTTGGAATTGCTTGATTATGTGTTTTTAAGTAGTTTTCCTGGCCCACTTTTAGTGTTTTCAATTTCAGGCTATTTCACAATCATCTAGTTGTCTTAAATTAATCTCAAATCTCATCATAAGCTTGTTGCATACTGAGTGCTTTACACTTGTGATTTGATCAGCTGAACTTGTGCAAAATTTGGTTAGCAATTGATAGTTTGGCATAGGGCTTTTGGTACATTTGTGATCTCAGCTTGTTTAGCTTCTCAAAACTTCTTTTGGTTTCAAAATTGGTCAAGAAATAAGCTAGTTATAAGCTTTTGAAAAGTGGTCTTTGAAACTGCATGTTTGCATTAAGCTGTTTGATCCAGTTGCACTTATTTGCTTATTTGCTTATTTAATTTTGCCTATTTGAGCTCCAGATTGCTTATTTGTTGTTAGTTGTTGATTCCTGAGAGTGTGGACTCTTTTGCTTATCATTTGCTTTTTGGGTTATTCTCAATAAGCCCAAACTGCTTATCTGAGCTTATTATTGAGATCCAAAGAATGTCCCTTCACAAAAGTTTACTATTGTCAGTAGTATACTAGTTTGGTAAAAGAGAATCACCAATTTAAGTCAAGTGATAGCTTCTATTTAAGAAGCTTTTGCTTATTAGCTTATTACTCAGCTTTTTCCTTAAGCACTTTTCCATTTTATATTTTTCTTAGGCTTCTGTACTCATAATAGATTTTTAGTAATTTTTTTTAGATTTTTCCTTGGTCATTTAGTATTTTTTATAATTTAATTTAGTATAAATTAATTAAATAATTAGTTTTAATTAATATTAAATAATTAAAAAGTAGAAGAATTAGGTTTTCTGTTTTAAAATTAGTTTTATAATATTTTAGATTTTTCTAAATTTAATTTTCATTTTTCTAGTTAATTTTCATAATTAATTAATAATTAGTATAATTTAGTTAATTAAAAAGTAATTAATAATTAGTAATTAATTAATAGTAATTAATTAAATAGTTGTAAAAATATTTTAATTTTCCAAAAATTTTCTTATAACATTAGGATTGTAAAAATATAATTTTCACATCCGTGGGACTTTATTTGCTCACGTTTTACTTTTTATTTTGCGCGTTCGCGTTTATTTTAAATTCAAACGCGCGTTTTTAGGTTTAACTTACGTTTTAGGTTATCTGATCATCAGTAATTGTTCCAATAGTGTTTATAAGCCATTCTCAATCATAATCTCGTAGTTTAATCATAATAATCAAATTCCTGATCCTCCTATTAAATCACCCGATCACTTTAAACGTTTTTAAATACAATTGCTTACCTCGCTGGGACATAACGACCTCGGAATACACTGTACTCCTTGGTTAGTTGGTTTTAGACGTTTGACTTGGTTGACCATCACCTGTTCAGCTTAGTTGACCGTTTGGGACCAATCATCCCCCACTTAAGGAAAGCTCGTCCCGAGATTTAACAGCTCGTATCATCAAACTTCTCAGCAAACAACTTAGGATACTTAGCTCTCATTTGATCCTCACGCTCCCAAGTAAACTCAGGACCACGTTTGGAATTCCATCGTACCTTTACCAATGCAATCTTACTACGCTTCATACTCTTAACTTCTCGGTCCATAATCGCAACAGGTTCCTCCACAAAGTGAAGTGTTCTATCATCCTTAATCTCATCTAGTGGCACATGCAAACTAGCATCCGCCAAACACTTTTTCAAATTAGACACGTGAAACATATCATGCACACCACTTAATTCCTCAGGCAATCTCAAACGATATGCCACAAGTCCAATCCTCTCCGTAATCTCAAATGGCCCAACATATCTAGGTGCTAACTTGCCTTTCTTACCGAAACGCACAACACCCTTCCATGGTGACACCTTCAACATTACAAAATCCCCAACACTAAACTCCAAAGGTTTGCGGCGATTATCCGCGTAACTCTTTTGACGATCTCTCACAGCCTTAAGTCTTTCTTTAATTAGAAAGACCATATCTGTAGTCTCTTGTACCAATTCAGGTCCAATTAACTGACTCATCCCAACCTCTGCCCATAACACCGGTGATCTACACTTCCTTCCATACAACATCTCAAATGGTGCACATCTAATGCTTGAATGATAGCTGTTATTTTAAGAAAACTCAGCCAAAGGCAAATGAGTATCCCAGCTTCCTCCAAAATCAATAGCACAAGCACGAAGCAAATCCTCTAATGTCTGAATCGTTCGCTCACTTTGTCCATCGGTCTGTGGATGATAAGCAATACTCATATCCAACCGTGTATTCAAAGCCTTTTGCAACGACTGCCAGAACCGCGAAGTGAACCTACTATCCCGATCTGAAATAATAGACACAGGCACACCATGCCTTGCCACAATCTCATTTATATAGATCCTTGCCAACTTCTCCATCTTGTAATCTTCACGAATGGCCAGAAAATGTGCAGACTTCGTCAATCTGTCCCCAATAACCCATATCGTGTCATGTCCATTACTTGTGCGAGGCAATTTAGTAATGAAATCCATAGTTATATTATCCCACTTCCATTCAGGAGTTGGCGGCTGTTGCAACAATCCAGAGGGTTTTTGATGTTCAGCCTTCACCTTCAAACAAGTTAAACATCGACTAACATACTCAGCTATCTCCCTCTTCATGCCTGGCCACCAATAAGCATCTCTAAGATCATAGTACATCTTATCAGATCCTGGATGAATCGAGTATCTCGTCTTATGAGCCTCATCCATGATCACCTTTCTCACGTCTCCCACTAGTGGAACTCATATTCGATCTAAGAAATATAGTCCACCATCTTCCTTCCTTTCCATCTGCTGATCTAAACCACGAAACATTTCAGCCACAAGGTTCTCATCCTTGAGAGCCTCCTCTTGTGCTGCCAATATCTTACTCTTAATTCCTGACTGCAATATTATGCTCATAGCTCGCATACGCCTCGACTTAATTCTTTCCTTTCTACTCAACGCATCGGCCACCACATTCGCTTTTCCAGGATGATAACGAATGTCGCGATCGTAATCACTTAACAGCTCCATCCATCTTCTTTGATGCATATTCAACTCCTTCTGATTAAAAATATGCTGAAGACTCTTATGATCGGTATAGACCGTACTCTTCGTACCATACAAATAATGTCTCCAATTCTTGAGAGCAAATACCACCGCACCAAGCTCTAGGTCGTGAGTAGTATAATTCTTCTCATGAACCTTGAGTTGTCGTGATGGATAAGCTATCACCTTTCCCCTTTGCATTAACACACATCCCAATCCTTGATTCGACGCATTGCAATATACCACAAAATCATCTGGCCCATCAGGTAACGTCAGAATAGGTGCATTACACAAACTATTCTTTAATGTCTGAAAAGCCACTTCGTGCTCATCTCCCCACTCATACTTTTTATTTTTCTGAGTCAACATAGTGAGAGGCTTAGCAATCTTTGAAAAATTTGCTATAAATCTCCTGTAGTATCCAGCCAGTCCTAAGAATGAGCGTATCTCAGAAGGTGCCGTAGGAGCCTTCCAATTCTTGACCGCTTCTATCTTGCTAGGATCTACATGTATACCTTCACTATTCACTATATGACCAAGAAATTGTACCTCTTGTAGCCAAAATTCACATTTAAAGAACTTAGCGTACAATCTCTCATTCTCCAACAAGCCAAGTATTAACCTCAGGTGTTCCCCATGCTCTTCCTTCGACTTAGAATAAATCAGAACATCGTCGATAAACACAATTACGAATTTATCCAAATAGGGCCTACACACGCGATTCATCAAATCCATAAATACCGCTGGTGCATTAGTCAACCCAAATGGCATAACCGTAAATTCAAAGTGTCCATAACAAGTTCTAAAAGCTGTCTTGGGAATGTCCTCCTCATACACTCTTAACTGATGATAACCAAATCGCAGATCTATCTTTGAGAAAAATCTAGCACCCTGCAACTTGATGAGGCGAAAAATGATCCGTTTTTAGGGGGTCATTTAAGCCCGAATTCGAATTTATTTGATCAAATATTGCCCTAAATCGTTCCTTTTGTGATTTTAGGTACTTTGGGAGAGAAATCTGGAAAAGGAAGCAATTCGGACGTTTTTGGAGCATAAAAGTGAAGAAAATGCCAAAGTCTTAATTTTCCATGCTGGGAACAGTAGGTGACGGCGTCAAGAGCAATACCTTGACGGCGTTAAGAGCAAATTTCATGAATTTCCATGACTACCCAGAACAGATTTGACGGCGTCACGTGGGAAGGGCGTCAAGAGTAAAAGAGTCATGACGGCCTGGAAGTGTATAAGTCTTGAAGGCGTCAGAAGTAGATCTAGGCAGTCCGAGGAATGTTTTGGCGGCGAGGTGACGGCGTCACAAGTTTATTCTTGACGCCGTCAAACCTATTTTGCTATATATAGTTTTCTAATTTTTCACATTTAAAAGAGAGAAGTTTTGGGAGAAACCCTAAGTACGATTTTGGTGTAACTTTACAGGTTTTTCAAGGGTTCCAACTCCTTGATACCTTGCATGATTAATCAAGATAAGTGTTCTTCTAATTCAATCAATATGTCTATGTGTTGGTTGTCTATATCATGTTCTTGTCTTAATTCTATCATGCTAGGCTAGATCTCTTTTGTGTTTGCTTAGATCTAATGAAACCTAGATGTTGATTATGTGTTGATTACTTGTTTATTCTTGTCTTGGATGAATGATTTATATGTTAGGCTTAAGAAAACTGGCAGATCTCCAATTGGTAACATGCTTGAACGTCTTAAGAAACATGAACCAACGCGCACTAGGTCTTTATTGGTTGTATTTAATGCATGAGCCACTGTTTACAATCCCTATAGTTGTGCTGGGCATGGTGTAGGAGGAGATAAGAGCTCATAGAATTGGGGAGTTATGTGTGCCACCCCATGAATGGTATTAAGGAATACGATCCGTCATCCATGCAATTATAACAAGTAATTAACGTGTAAAAGATATCTAGGGAGTAGTGAAATCTAAGTAAACGCATTTTCTCCAATTACTGCTCACAACCTTAGTATAAATTAGTTTATTTTCATTTCTAGTATTTTATTTTGATTACATCTTAGTATTGGGTTAGTTGAATACCAACTAATTCCGCCCACTCTTCCAAAACCCGAGATTTTAACTTGCTTTCTAAAAAATATAAAAATACAAAAATAATCATCCCTCACCTTTAGAACTAGTATTTAGGCTTTCTAATCCTAGCGACACTATTCCTAAGCTGAACGATCAATCCCCCGGTACTTGTCACTATACTATACTACAACGATCAGGTACACTGCCTGGTGGGGGTTGTAAGCTTCTCGAGATCCCTCGAGGGGTAAAACCTGTTGCGATTCCCACGCATCAAGTTTTTGGCGCCGCAGCCCGGGGAATAGTTATTGTCTAGGTTAGAATATCTTTTTATTAGGTCTACTCATTAGATTTCGTTTTAGTGAGATTTTTATTTTCTTTTTATTAGCTTTCTTGTAGTCTATCTTTTCTTTGTGTAATTGTTCGTAGAAACCTTTCCATTGACTCTTCCGTTCACCACTATGGAGAACGCGAATCCACCATACTACCGACCACGAAACCCATTCACTCCTAATGACATCTTGATGTTCAAACAATATCGAGATGAACCTATTTATGATGCATGGACTCGTTTTAAAAATTTACTACGAATAGTCCCTCATCATGGTTTCGATCTATGGTACCTAACTCAAATCTTTTACTATAGTGTCCACCCGTATGACCAAAGGTACATTGACGATTTTACCAACGGGGACCTTAGGGAATTAAATGCTGAAGAAGCATGGGATGCCATAGAAGACTGTGCCCAATATTATTATAGAGTAGACAACCCGACAAACAACATCACAAATCAATTAATAACAAGTTTGAAGGAGCAAACAGGAAGTTTGTCTGGGGATGATTACTTAGGGATATCTGCGTGGATGTCACCTAAAATCATAGTACAAAACAAACACATAGGTAATCTAGGTACAATGGAGGATGAGATGGATAATCCAAGCCCACAAAATACCCCACAAGTCCTACCATCATTTGAGGCACATACACCGCCCGTGACTTACCCGGAAGAAGTAGAAGAGACTATAGGAACCCCAATTGAGGTAGAACCCTTGGACCAAGCACCATTAGAGGATATAGGTTTGAATACTTGTAGTGATAACCTTACTCCTAGTTAGGGTTGGAAACGAGCCGAGCCGCTCGTGAAAAGCTCTAGCTCGGATCGAAAAAATGCTCAAACGAGCCGAGCCTAAACGAGCTCGAGCCTGAGCTCGAGCCTATATTAAAGCTCATTTAATAATCGAGCCCGAGCCCGAGCTTTATATACAAAGCTCGAATGGGCTCGCGAGCCCTAAACGAGCTTTACTAATATTACGTAGTATTATTTTTTTGCTATATGTGAACTAAAGCCAGCGTGTACAGCACTTCCATAAATTAATTCAAAGGCGCATCACCCTCTGACCCTTCCCTACTCACAGCTCCACTATCTTCTCCAACACCCACTCATTTGCTGCCAAGTATCCTAATAGAGATGTTATTTTTGATATTCTTTTAATTTTAATAATAATTAGGGGAGAATATTTCTCATACATTTTTTTGAACGTCTCATACATTTAACCTAAACTCTCCACTACTCAAACACACCGCCACCACTTTTGTCTTTGCAGCCACAAATCAAAACACTTCCTTCTCTTTTCTTACTTAATTCGACCTAAGCCACACAATCTTCTTCTGCTGTGATAACCGAATACCAAACACAACCTATATGAATCTTTCTCCTTAACTTGCGGCTTCAAGGTCTTGTAGAGATCTTGGGTAAGGTTTTTGTTTTTGGTTTTAGTTCGAGTCTTTGTTCGAGTGATCTATGATGATTTTATCTTTAAACATTTGTTCTAAGAACAAATTTTGTGATAAACAAAGAGATAAACTGAGATCGTTGTTCTTGTTCTTGTATGACTCGAGTCTTGGTTTAGTCTTGTTGTTTGATATGGAGATGGGAACAGGGACGGTTAAGGTTATTGTTCCACTGTTGTTGACTGTGAGGCGGATTTGAGGTTATCTATTGTTTGTTCTTGTTTACGTGAATTGACAGTGAGGTTATGGTATGTTGGATTTGTTTGTTGGTCACTTTAGCTTATTGTTCTTCGTATCCAAAATAACTAACGAGCTCAAAATAAATAAACGAGCTTTAGATAAATGAGCTCGAACAAGGAAGCTCGAGAAGCCTATGTTCATCACAAACGAGCCGAGCCCGAGCTGAGCTCGAGCTTTACAAATCATATCACGAGCCAAGCTCGAGCTCAAAGCATAAGGCTCGAATCGAGCCGAGCTCGAGCTCGAGCTCTCTAAAATATAAACGAGCCGAGCTCGAGCTCTGGCAGGCTCGGGCTCGGCTCGGCTCGTTTTCACCCCTACTCCTAGTTCTAGGGAATTTCCTAGTGTTGATGAACCGGAACCTCAATCTTTACACACCTTTCCATCCTTAGATATATTTCTAGGAGACAAAAGAGGAACCGATCCACCCATCAACCAATATTATCCGGGTAGTTTTAGGATGAAGGAAGCCATTCACTCACCCCCTTCACCTCACGTGGCATATTCACACCCTAAGGGTGTGTACCGCTACTTTCACCCACACTTAATCCTAAGTGTAGGGAGAACCTCCCCTATTTCCGTTAAATAAGGGTAGAGTCAGGCTCGTGACTCGAACAAAAACAAGCGCTTCTTGGGAGGCAACCCATGTTTTGTGTGTTTTTATTTGTTTGTTTGTTTGTTTGTTTGATTTTATTTGTTTCCGTATGCATGTTTTATTTTTGTTGTTTGTGGCTCATGTTTCAAAGTAAATTGTGAAAATGCTTTATTTTGTTTTTAACTTCGTCTTAATTGCATATAAAGGTATTTTGCAAAAGATAAGTGTAAGGGAGATCCAAATTTGTTTATAAGAATGAAATTGAGCATTAACCACAACAATATTAAATGAACATGTATATTCGTATTTGTTAGAGTCAAATGCTTGTATTGAGTCATAATGAAGTTTTGCAGGATTTTCCAGGAAGTAGGACCAAGTTTTTCCAGAAATTTTCCGGAAACTTAACATAAGAACTTCTGCAGGTCCATTCTGACGGCGTCAGGGGTTTACTCTTTACGGCGTCAGGAGTTAAAATCTGGAAATTTTACCGGTTTTGTTTTTCTAACGGAGTCTTATGGTTTTTGTGAATTATTAAGTTTTATAATCTCCAGGAGATCTGCAAACTTCATTCCACAAGCATTATATGTTATCTTGTTTTCTAGGATTTAGAAACTTATATAGGATGCCGCCGATTTTACGCGAGGTTGTCTTGTCTATTTTGTCAGGTTTTACAGGTTATGTATGACAAGGAGATGATTTATATTCTGGAAGGGAAGCTTTGATTATTCATTTTCTTGGAGGAAGATTTAACCTGGCCATCCTATTATCCATACCGAGCGAATCAGGGGAGTATTTGATTTCATTCTCTTTACTTTTTCACTTTTACATTCTTTACTTGAACATTGGGGACAATGTTCATCTTAAGTGTAAGGGGAGGGTAAAAAGATGATACCTTACATATGCACTTTCGCTTGAGTTTGTTTTGTTTGATGGTAGATGTGTAATAAAACTATGAGAAATACTTGTTAGTGCAATTTTAGCGCCAAATTTAAAATTTTTTACAACATTTAGGAGTGAAACTTTAGCCATAGCAAGCGTCTCATGGATAGGAGATTGTATGACTAGCACATAACCGTATATTCAGAAAAATTTTCCACCCAAAAATGTGAGGTTCGCCTTTAGATTTGATAGGAAAAGCATTTACTATTAGTGCTTATGAGTGTACCGGTAACATTTAGATTCTAGAACCTGCGTTAGTGATGCATCCCGAGACCACTAGTGAGACTACATTCGTGTAGTAGGATTTACTACATGATAAGAGGCATTAGGATTACCCTTGTGTTAAACCCGTATCATAATTACTTGACCATTTAAGTCATATTACTTGGATAGTTAAGTCAACTAATTTTTCCCACCCCCTTAGCGTTGTACTCATTTTTAGTACACGAAACCCCTAGTACGCCCCTCCGAGCCTATCTTTTCGTTTCTAACTTTAAGCATCTTACTTAAAGGAAGAATTTGTTACACCCCACTTAAATGTACAACCAAATCGCCTTAGCCTTCCGTGTATGCGCTCATTTTTAGTGCATTATTGTTATTTGTTAAACCCTAAGTTAACTTTCTAATTGATTACATGGTTGCTAAGTCGAGTCATATCCTTGTACATATTGTTTTGGGACGATTGGGACTCATGGGTAAGTACTTATTTATGGAGTCATGGGGAAGAACATCATTTTATTACCCCCATATGTACGTAATCTTAAAAGTGCTCCAAATGTTTTGATTTTCTTAATGCGAGTCATTAGATTAGTTTAATGTAAAGTATGTAAAGATTCAAGTGTAAGGGGAATGCTCAATCCCCTATGATGTATTATTTTGGATGGTAGGGTAAGAGTGTATGCAAAAAAAAAAAAAAAAAAAAAAAAAAAAAAAAATCGAAAAATCAAGAAAAAAAAAAAGAGAGAAAAACATACGGACTACCATCCCTTTTCATTCTATGTTCATTTTATGTTTTTGTTATTTTTCATTTATTAGCTTAAGTCGAGTCTAGTCTTGGCTTAGCAACGCCACATTGTACATGTAATTAACCAAGATTGTTAATTCGCCACCAGTAAAACTTCATTTATCCAACAAAACCGTGTATTTCATATCCCTACACCTAACATTACAACCCTTTAAAAGACCTCTTTGATAGTTTATCCTAGGTGCTTACGCCATGTGGTGGAGATTTGATCATTTCCCAAGCCTATGGTAATCTATTTTGCTATGACAGGTAGTAAGAGATATCTTCCGTTTCCATATTGTAATTTACACTTTATTACACCCGAGAGATGTGAGTATCTAAACACTATTTGTGAGGTGCTAGTATATGACCTCCGTGCTTGTCTATTGGTCTTTAGTGGAACGATTATTTATTGTAATTACTTTTATATTAGTGTTAAATGACCCCTAACTTGTATTTTGATTAGAATAAAAGCGCATTTGCTTGAGGACAAGCAAATCTCAAGTGTAAGGGTATATGATGAGGCGAAAAATGATCCATTTTTAGGGGGTCATTTAAGCCCGAATTCGAATTTATTTGATCAAATATTGCCCTAAATCGTTCCTTTTGTGATTTTAGGTACTTTGGGAGAGAAATCTGGAAAAGGAAGCAATTCGGACGTTTTTGGAGCATAAAAGTGAAGAAAACGCCAAAGTCTTAATTTTCCATGCTGGGAACAGTAGGTGACGGCGTCAAGAGCAATACCTTGACGGCGTCAAGAGCAAATTTCATGAATTTCCATGACTACCCAGAACAGATTTGACGGCGTCACGTGGGAAGGGCATCAAGAGTAAAAGAGTCATGACGGCCTGGAAGTGTATAAGTCTAGACGGCGTCAGAAGTAGATCTAGGCAGTCAGAGGAATGTTTTGGCAGCGAGGTGACGGCGTCACAAGTTTATTCTTGACGCCGTCAAACCTATTTTTTTATATATAGTTTTCTAATTTTTCACATTTAAAAGAGAGAAGTTTTGGGAGAAACCCTAAGTACGATTTTGGTGTAACTTTACAGGTTTTTCAAGGGTTCCAACCCCTTGATACCTTGCATGATTAATCAAGATAAGTGTTCTTCTAATTCAATCAATATGTCTATGTGTTGGTTGTCTATATCATGTTCTTGTCTTAATTCTATCATGCTAGGCTAGATCTCTTTTGTGTTTGCTTAGATCTAATGAAACCTAGATGTTGATTACTTGTTTATTCTTGTCTTGGATGAATGATTTATATGTTAGGCTTAAGAAAACTGGCAGATCTCCAATTGGTAACATGCTTGAACGTCTTAAGAAACATGAACCAACGCGCACTAGGTCTTTATTGGTTGTATTTAATGCATGAGCCACTGTTTACAATCCCTATAGTTGTGCTGGGCATGGTGTAGGAGGAGATAAGAGCTCATAGAATTGGGGAGTTATGTGTGCCACCCCTTGAATGGTATTAAGGAATACGATCCGTCATCCATGCAATTATAACAAGTAATTAACGTGTAAAAGATATCTAGGGAGTAGTGAAATCTAAGTAAACACATTTTCTCCAATTACTGCTCACAACCTTAGTATAAATTAGTTTATTTTCATTTCTAGTATTTTATTTTGATTACATCTTAGTATTGGGTTAGTTGAATACCAACTAATTCCGCCCACTCTTCCAAAACCCGAGATTTTAACTTGCTTTCTAAAAAATATAAAAATACAAAAATAATCATCCCTCACCTTTAGAACTAGTATTTAGGCTTTCTAATCCTAGCGACACTATTCCTAAGCTGAACGATCAATCCCCCGGTACTTGTCACTATACTATACTACAACGATCAGGTACACTGCCTGGTGGGGGTTCTAAGCTTCTCGAGATCCCTCGAGGGGTAAAACCTGTTGCGATTCCCACGCATCACAACTGGTCGAAAAGATCATCAATTCTAGGTAAAGGATACCAATTCTTCACCGTCAGCTTATTCAATTCTCGGTAATCAATACACATTCTAAACGTACCATCTTTCTTCTTAACGAACAAAACAGGCGCTCCCCACGGAGAATGACTAGGTCGAATAAACCCCTTATCTTGAAGTTCTTTCAACTGTGCAGCTAACTCCTGCATCTCCGTAGGTGCCAATCGATAAGGAGCTTTCGCTACCGGCGTCGCTCCAGGAATTAACTCAATACGAAACTCTACTTGTCGTATTGGCGGTAATCCGGACAAATCCTCAGGAAAAACGCCCGAAAACTCACACACTACTGGAATATCCCCCACTTTGAGTTCTCTAGACTTCGCACTCAAAAGGGATTTCGAATTCTTCTCCACGCTTTCTCCTTGTACTCGCAGCACACCACCACTCTCTAATGGAATTTGAACCACCTTTTCATGGCATATTACTTCAACTTTATGCCTAGCCAGCCAATCCATCCCTATTACCACGTCAAAGCTACCATGCCCTAAGGGTATTAAGTCAATCTTAAACGTAACACCCTCTAACACGATAACGCACTCACGAATAACTTTATCAACTTCTATTTCTATACCACTAGCTATTTAATCAAAATACTAGGTCTAAGTTCACTAAACTTAACACCCAATATTCTAGCAAATTTAGTAGTAGCAAAACAATAATCCGCACCCGTATCAAATAACGTAGTAGCATAATGACCATTGAGAGAGAATGTACCAGTAACAACGTTCGGGTCTTGGCGCGCCTCGCTTGCATTCATTGTAAATGCCTTTCCCCTAGCTGCATTTCTATTAAACCCTTGTCCTTGTCCTCCTTCAATAACCAGCTGATTCCCAGGCCGTCCAAACATTCCAACAAGTTTGGGACAACAGTTTCGCAGATGATCAGCACTACCACACTCATAGCATACCCTACGATGAACCCCTGCACCAACCGAGTTGATTGGAGTCGCTTGAGTAATCACCGCACGACATTCCTTAGCAAAGTGTCCAGGTTTGCCACACCTGAAGCACACATGACATGGAGTATTCTCAGGATGATTGCCACTACACTTAGCACATCTAGGGGCATTACCAACATATCCCCTCTTCTCATTATTACCAGTCATAGCCGTAGAAACTGTTCCCACATAACCTGCTGCCATCATAGGATCCGTTGGTACGAACCCCTTTCATTTTCTTGCTTTCTTATTGTCACCACTAAAACCAGTTGTCTTAGTAGTATCAACCTCCTCTCGCTTCTTCTCTCCCGACTTTGCCAGTGTTCCACTCCTAACTGCTTCATCCATCAGTGCTCCAGCCTTTTGAATAGAACTTAGAAGCGTTGTCGGCTCAGTCGCCCTAACCATCGAACGAATCTGTGGAACCAATCCACGGATATACTTCTCAATACGCTTCGATTCAGGAGTTACTAGATGAGGAACCATCCTAGCTAACTCATGAAACCTATCAGTGTACCCCATATGATTAGCTCCAACCATAGTATGATTCCACAACTCTTCTTCCAACTTTTGCAGCTCATTGACTGGGCAAAACTCCTCCGTCATTAAGGCTTTGAAGTCCTCCCAAGTCATACCCAAAGCCGCAACTCGTCCCCTAGCCTGAAGTTGCGTGTTCCACCAGGTCAACACCTTGTTAACCAAAGAACTAACAACATACTTAACTTTCTGGACCTCACTACATCCACTTATATTCATCACAGACTCCATTTTCTCTATCCATCGAGTAAGTGCAATTGCACCACCCTTTCCATCAAATCCCTTAGGCTTACAGGCCATGACCTCCTTGTAAGTACACCCATTATTTCCGCCTCCTCCACTTCCAGCACCATCAGGATGAGCTCCACTGCCTATCTGCGCACTCAATTGAGTTACAAGTTCAGGCATTAAAGCTTCTAGCTGCTAGTGATCATTTGCTGAAAGATAGGGTTGCTATCCCAAATAATAGGTGTCGACTTCTTGGACTTCTTCGGTGTCCGGTAAGCTCCACTCATAGGTGACTTAGTGATAGGTCGTCTTGGTTTCCTTGGCGCCATTTCCTAAACACGCAGGACAATAGGACCATTAGAGACCATTCACAAGATTCTACAATCTCCATACTCAATCATCTACCTCCCATCACATGAAACACTCTCAATCATCTAACCAAACAAACTCAACTCTACCACACATAAGCATATCACCATTGATTCAATGTAACATTGGCTGTAGGTCCATATATGTCGTGATACATTTATAATTGTGTTGGCCACCCACAATTTTAGATGTATCCTTCCACATGTGTACTTACTTCCAAAGCCACATCTAACAATAGTAACATCTTATAACAAATAGCACGCAATTAATACTAACCAAAATATACTCCCATAATACACATAATATACACACCAAAAATATCCAAACTCGCCCAAGGCTTCTCATTAAAACACGGGATAAATCCCAAGAATCCGAAGGAATTCACATTCCAACATACAATCAGTGTCAAAACAACTCAACAAAACCATAAAACATTAAAAAAACATAACATTGAAAACAAGTCGTACGCAGTTCGAGTCCTATCTAAGACCTAAAACGGTGTACGCGCAGTGGACTCCAAGTCCGAATCCACTTCCTCCTCCTCGCTCACCCATCCATTCCTATTTTC
The DNA here is from genome assembly GCA_030686995.1 of Artemisia argyi. Taxonomy (NCBI): domain Eukaryota; kingdom Viridiplantae; phylum Streptophyta; class Magnoliopsida; order Asterales; family Asteraceae; genus Artemisia; species Artemisia argyi. The sequence continues at coordinate 214,153,070 of CM060676.1, read as the reverse complement.
ATGATTCTGTGGTAGAGGATGTCTTGCAAAATCATCTTCACGATCTCTTTACTCTTCATCTATCCTATCCACAAAATCATACAATCCTCGGGGTCTAGCCCAAACTACCCCATCATCTTCCAAAAACTGAGGACACTTGCACCGGTACTTGGTGGTGAAGCCTTCCTTATCAGCTACCTTTGTCTCATATCTCTCCACCCTTTCCCCATTCACATTCTCGAGTGTCAACATCTCTTCAATCACACATGGTACCATGCTAGCGGGGACCAATATCCTCCTGTTGGTTTTCTTCATCTTCCCAACTCTCTTGCGTCCCTTAGCAACTACAGTAGCCCAATGAAGTGTCTTTCTTGCAGGAGGTGCCATTCTATAAATGACACACACACGATGCTAAGTACAGGGTTCGATAGACGTTCAAAAACTCAATAATATAACTCATAATTTAGGAAAATAGACATGTAAGATATTATACTTACACATAGGTCCTAAATGTAACTATATGAGGGACTCCTAAGCTATAGTCTAGGTTAAACCACCTAATTCTCTATAACCAAGGCTCTGATACCAATCTGTCACACCCCGCCACGGCGGAAACGCGCGGGTGTAACTTCATGGATATCATCACAACACCTGGTGTCAACATAGAGAACAACTACATGCACAAAAATAGAGCAATGTATCAACACACAGTGTTGTTACAATACCCAAAGATAAATAACCAAAACAAAATCCAAAAGATATCTTCAATAAATTTGAAAGTACCAAACGTAAAACATAAATGTATCAAATCCAAATCCAAATCCAAATAAAATCAAATCCCAAAACATAAGTAGGTCTCCATGCAACTAAGTCTCGCCTAATTGCTGCCCTCAACTTTGGCCTTAGAATGCTCACCCGAAAATGATGCTTAAAATGTCAACATAACGTTGGTGAGATTCATAGGTTTGAGACTTAACACACAAGGCAACCAAATTCACTGTGATTACAAAATATAGCTGGACAAATAAATTACAGTTATCATATAGCTACATGTATTTGCAAGTCAATAATCACACACAAAGGCAACAACACTCATAAGGCAACCAATAGGACGGCTCGTATCCTTCGACCCCAAAATAATTTCAACAGGACGGCTCGTGTCCCCCGACCCCATAATGATTACATCAATTAGGTCGCATGCGCGAGCAACAGGATAAGCATCCTCCTAATCAAATCACACACAAATTCCACCACTTGGGTACAGTTCTACCCTCATCTCGAGTATAGTTCTACCCTCGATTTTCACAACTTGGGTACAGTTCTACCCTTCACATCTCAGGTACAGTTCTACCCTCGATTTCCACACAAGCAAATAATCACACATAGCATGCATACGATAACATTATAAGTCCAAGCTCTTTAACACCATACACATAATCACAGTAAATCAAATCATTTAAGACAAGCATCATTCCCATCCCAAGTTTAAAACAAAGTAAAAATATGGGACTATGAACTCACCTTAAACTCCGCAGCTTCCATAAAACAATTCACAATCTATAGCACACAAAAATAATCCACATTACACATGGTCAAGCTAAAAGCTACAACCCATGTAATACACATATGATGGATGTCTAAGACTCATATGACCCACCATGGATCTCCTAGACACCACACTAACCACTACCATAACTTAATACTCACTAAATCCCATGCACTCTAAAACTCAGAAAACGCAGAATATTTGAGTACATTCACTCACATAAAATCACGACAAATAAAGCTCAAAAACTCACACCAAAAATTTACCATGGTCTCTCATAAGCATAGAAGCTAATCCCAGAAGGTCATGGACCAATAACATACACAAGTACTCATAAAAAATTCAAACTTGTCAACTACTCAAATTCGGATCTGAACGCACACCAAAAAGCTTTGATTTTTAATAATTACTTCCACAAGTTTTTATCGCGAATCCTCTTCGTGGTAGTCTAATATAACCTAAAACTTAACTATTCCAGAAGACCAAGTCAAAATACCACTTTTACAACCACATGACACCCTCAAACTTTTACCCAAAATCTGTCCTGGTTTGACAGCTTTGACACCTTAACAAAGAAAAATTAAAAGACCGACTTCCCAACCTCAAAATTGATCGTGGCTGGACTTTTTGGAAAGCTCTTTCATTATACTTCAATTTAGACTTAAAATTCGTGACTTAACTCATCACCATCTGTTATTTACTCTTACATCTTTACAGCCATAAATTTCTGTCCAAACCCTAACACATAATCTAACGCGTTTAACACTCAATTCCCTTAACCATTAACCATAATATTAACATCTAATCATCCTAACATGTTTTACTTCAATAATTTACAGAAGTATATAAACCCTAGATTCCATCATATTAATTATTACATGAATCATAACAATAATTAATTAATTACACATAAGGGTTAAAGATTTTACCTTGATTCTTGATTATTGCTAGACAATTATGAAACCCTATTTTTTTTTTCTTGGATCCCCCTTGTGTCGACTCTAATAGCAGGAAAAAGGGGTAGGGGAGTTTTGATTTTGTATTTATAATTATTTCGGATAACCCTTAAGGCTTAGAGTTGTATTTGGTATCAAATTTGGTTTTCCTTTTTTCCCCCTAATACCCTTAATCGGCCGCCCCCCCCCCCCCCCCCTAATTAATATACTTTTTTATTTTCTTTGTTAATTTATTTATTACACTCAAAACCTCATACTTTTCATATTTTATGTATTCCCATAACAAAACCTAACGTCTTTCGCGATAAACCTTAATTTTACGACAAACCGGAAAATATTCATTTTCAAAATAAAGTTTCCAAAAATAGATTTTTACACACTCCATAAGCATTTCCTCACAAAAACAACATTCCCGTAACTTACTAACGCTCAATAACTTGAACGAAGACTCGTTACGCAAAACCTCAAAACGCCAAATATACACAAGTTATTTCTACACCACATAGGTGATCAAAATGAACTTTCCCAAAATCAACATCATCAAAAATCACAATAACAACCACAACGCGAAGGGATTTAGTGCTACTCAAATACTAACCACACTATAACACACAATAACACCTATATAACTACTCAAACCACACCAAACAAAGTTAGATTAACTCGAGGCTAAAAGTCTAACTAACATGCTAAAATCACGATTGTTACACTTGTCAAACATAATTAAGTTTCTATGTAAACTTTTAGGTTATACAAAGTTACTCTTTTAACACCAATATTTAAATGATTTTCGTACCCAGTTCAAAATAAATATGTTTACAAACTTACAAAAGTTTTTAAGAAAATGATAAGTGGTTCAAAGTCAAGGGCTGAAAGTGTAAATATTATTATAAGTTTTAAACCTTATTAATGTTTTTAAGAAAGTGGCATGTTGTTCAATTTGGAAGGTTTGAGCTTGTCAAAATGTGAAAGTTGCAAAAATGATTAAAGTAGCAAAACTGCCTTTGATGGGATTCGAACTCAGGTCGCTGGGATGGGAACCAAACAGCATAGCCAACTGAGCTAGTGTTGATCTTGTGTTATTCTTTGTGTCTTGGTATATTTAATTAAATTCTCTAACTGTGTTAAATTTGTTGTTCATTTTTATTCAGCAAAAACTGAATCGTGGGTTTTGTTTATGAAAAACGTTGATGTTTTCTTCGTTGCTTGGCCACACGTGAATTTGTTTTAGGATGGTTTTGAAGTGAGCTTTTCGTTATATGCCTATATATAGTGCAAGTCGAATACGTTACGTGATTTGGATTATGTATCAAAGACTTATTATACGTAAATGTTAATATCATTTTACTACACCACCTCATGCCTAGCCATGCAAGAATTTAGTTTGCCACACTTTGTGCAAGGATGATTAACGAGAGTACAAATAAATATGACGAAAGCTAGGCCAAATTAGTATGATGGAAATAGACATAGATAATGAAATAAGTTATGAAAATGGATTAGAGCTTACTACACCAAAAAGGTGGTGAGGAACAACGAAAGTGAACGAGGGGCGACGAGAAAGCCATAACTCCAAAGCCTCAAACCTTTTAACCCGTCATACCTTAGAACTGGAGAGAATTTAGAACTTGAAGACTAGACCACGACCTGCTCTTTTCGTGGGACAGTAGCAAAAGGGAAGGAGTTGTTTGTGTTTCATTTATAGTTTGGGAAATATGAGAGTGATTGTGTACATATAATATGGAGAGGAAAGTTCACATATTTAGTATCCATGTGCCTTGCTTCTTTCTTTTCTTTCTTCTCGATGGATAGTAGCAAGAAAAAGAAAGAATATGTTGCGTTTGAATGTGTTAGTGAATGATTTGCATGTAAGTTTATATACAAGATTGGAATTCAATGATGAAATGTGCAAGGATCCTGTATGACATTGAGTGTGTAAGTATCTCAAATATGTGGCTACTCTTGGATTGGGGAGAGTTAGAGGTGGGAGGTAGAGTGTGTAAGTAAACTTGTAAGAATGTAACATGGTTTCTATAGGCTTCATTTGAGGGAGTAGCAATGTGAGGAAGGTGAAGGTGTAAGAAGGTAAATGTAGTAATACCCAAGTTGAGTCCAGGTCGTAATTTTACAGATAACGGCCTATAATTTCGTTTTTGGTTTAAAATCTCAAGATTCTAGATGTAAAACATTATTTCGGACAACTTTCGTGTTTTACACTTTTCCTGGTTCGGACCAGAAGAGCCTTAAAATTAGGATTTAAATTCGTTACAGAAAGTTGGTGGTTTATTAGAATTTATACGAAGTGTCATTACTATTTGTGTTAATTTGAGATGAAACGTGTAACGTGCCTTAACTTGATCAATATTCTAGTATAGTAATTATATTTGAAAGTTGATAACAATTGTCATTCATGGTTCTTAGAAGCATGGAAAATAGAGTTGTGAATTTAAGAGGTATGTCGTGTGTAAAAGTTATGATCAACCGAGCCAAATCAAATATGTACTTGTGACTTGTAAAAATAATAGTTAGAGGTGTACTTAGGCCATGGAGCTTGGTGAGTTCGTTAGTGAATCAGGTTCAAAGGAAGGGAGCCAAGAATAAAGGGTCCGTTATTATTAGTGAGTACGCATGGGAATTTTGTAGGCTTGGGATTTATATAAATTGTATTTGGTAATTATTGAAACGTATATTTATTAAGTATCAACATTTTAAGTTATGTATGGTATCTAGGTTATTAAGGTTCAGGTGTAAACGTCGTTTCAAGGTAAGAGTGAATAACGTTGTAATTGACAAAGTATATATAAAAAAAAATTGTTATGGGTAAAAATAGTTAATTTATGTTGTAATAACGTGTTAATCGTAGGAAAATTTTACGGGATGTTATAGTTAGCAATAAATCAACCGGCACTTACAGATAAGGAATTAGAGATCGTCAACAGCATAGTGTGAAGATTCCTTCTAACCCTTACCAAGGCCGTTCCCATTTCGGATACTCCTGAGGGAGCATACGAGACCTACTAAGTAGCTCAACGAATGGGTGAGTCACTGGGGATCACTCCATGACTGTAGACCATTTTGGAACCACCGCGAACACTAAGCGTAACCCATAAAGAATTACCGAAGTGACCTGCTGTCAGGGCTGTTTGATGTTGACCCTGGCAGGAGTTTCTGTTCAATCATTGAGAAATACATAAGTAAATCCTCTCATAAACATTCTCGGTAGATTGCTAAAATCTGCGTAGGACTCTTAAGTTTACATCTGGCGTCCTTAATGATGAACAACCAGTGTAGAAATATCATGTGTTCCTAAGAGATCTTTTGATAAATCTCGGGGCTCTAGACTCGATAAGTGCACATTAGGTTTCCTATGCGGAGATTAAGGAGAGGTCTCCTGCTTCAATATCAACCATCTCTAAGAGACAGGTCAATAGATTACACCGGTTCCCCGTGAGAATGAAACAAGCTCTTTTAAGAGAACTTGAGTGGCTAGAAGGTTAAGTGCAGTGCGTCACTGGGTCCATGACGTCTTTATCTTCAATACCGGTGTCACTTTAGCAACAACCAGTAGCATACGAATTGAACACGGTGTCTGCCCTAAGGTTGAACATATGGAGGGCTATTTCTTTTCACCCTTTTTCATAACTTTTCTTTTTAATTCTTCAACCCCTTCTTTCTCCTTTCTCATTTTCTCCTTTTTTCAATCATACCTAAGGAATTCTAATTCTACTCTATTGGAATTGTCCTTGGGTAGATCCCTCCGGCTTTGGCGGATCATTGGGCATAAACCTAACCATAATCACCTTATAACTCCATGATTATCCTAGATTTATTGATCACATGCCATAAAACTTTTTGTGAAAATCTCTCAAAGTGTTTATGATAATAAAACACATTGTTGTTACCACTTTGAGAGTTTTGCAACTTTTGAAGGACTCCCCCTTAACATGTGCTCATGGATTTTTAAGAAATTTGCACATTCGTGAGGAGTTTGCACTTTTTGAATTGATCCACTTTCAGTGAACATAACCGATTCGAGACACGCTTACATCACTAGTTAGACTAGCTTGAAGTTATTACCCGTCCTGGTCAAGTCCAAAGAAAGTCTCTCGATACGGTACATTCTACTCAGACAAGTCCTATTCGAGACACGCTTACATCACTAGTTAGACTAGCTTTAAATTATTACCCGTCCAGGACAAGTCTTTTCGATTACTAACATTTTAAGCTTCGTCAATTCATTAGTTCTTACTGAGTTGAGCTCTTCTGAGATTCAGTCACAATCTTTAAACATCTTTGATCACATTTTAATCATGTCTTCTCCCCCTCAAAAATAGCATATCGTGATATTTTTGATATCAACTGATTAAGAAAAAGCTTTTGGAGAGAATGACATATTTGTTTTTGCATGAAATCGGAACATTTTGTTTTTAAACTCCCCCCTTAATGATAGCTCATTTTAAAATCAATTAAGGGTTTGGATGGAGTTATCTTGAGCACTCATTTGAGATTTTGAGAAATCTTTTGAACAATCTTGAAGAAGTGCTCAAGAATAGTATTTTGAAAACAAGTTTATGTTTGAAGTCTTTTTCATTTGTTTAGACTCGAACTTTTTGAAAAAGATTTCGTCCTTGAAAATACGAGTCCTTGATTAGAAATAATCAGAAATCATCATTAGGGTCCGGGTTTCGTACTGAGGTATACGAAAGCCATCGCGAAGAAACTTTTGAGAAACGACATGTTTTAGAAATTTTTTTTAAAGAACTCCCGTTCAAGCATCTGTACATGTCCGTATCATTGTTGAATTTTCTAGAAACGTACAGAATATTGATTTATACGAGAGACATGTCGTGAGAAGAATATTTTTGTATTTTTTGATTTTATATTGTTTTTGTATTTTTTGAAAATTTTCTATTTTTGTATTTTGTTTTTGTTGGTTTTTCAAATTTTGTATTTTGTTTTTTCAAAAAATATTTACAGCGAAGCGATTTTGAAAACTTTTTCAATAAGATTCGAGAAGACGTTCTAACTCGTCAGGAGTTAGGCTTCGCATGCCAATTCGTCGAACTAAATCGTCAAACCGTTCTTTTGGAAGGGCTTTAGTAAATAGATCGGCAAGTTGGTATTCAGTCTTAACGAAAAATAATTCAACAGTACCCTCTTCTACGTGCTCTTTGATGAAATGGTAGCGGATTTTGATATGCTTAGTCTTTGAATGTTGTACGAGATTGCACGAGATGGCTAAGGCACTTTTTGAGTCACAATACAAAGGTATTCTGTCGAAAGTAAAGCCATAATCTGCGAGCTGTAACTTGATCACCGGTATGGTCGGCATCTAAAGAACTTGGGCACAATACGCAGATAGAGACACATACTCGGCTTCGGCGGTTGATAGTGCAGTACAATCCTGTTTCTTTGACGACCAGCTTACTAGCTTTTCACCCAAAAATTGTGCTCCACCTAATGTACTCTTTGCTATAACTTGATCACCGGCATGGTCGGCATATGAAAATGTTGTTACATTAAACTCCGAATCCTTCGGATACCAAAGTCCCATGTTAATGGTGCCTTGTAGGTACCGAAAGATCCGTTTAACCTCTTTGAGGTGAAGTTCGGTAGGCTTTGCCTGAAACCGTGCTAATAAACAAACAGCAAATTGAATATCGGGTCGACTAGCAGTTTGGTACATGAGAGAACCGATCATACTCCGATATTTCTTCGGATCGATGAGTTTCCCAAACAAATCAACACCTATTTTTGGTGAAGTAACCATTGGTGTACCAACAGAATCACAGTTTTCCATTCCATGTTTTTTCAAAATCTCTATTGTATATTTAGCTTGATTGATAAAAATACCACGAGGGGATTGATGTATTTGTAAACCAAGAAAGAATTTTAATTCCCCCATCATGGACATTTCAAATTTGCTTTTCATGAGATTTTCAAAATGTTTTGAATGGTTAGGATTGGTTGATCCAAAAATAATGTCGTCCACGTAAATTTGAACGATCAAAATGTCATCTTTGAATTTTTTGGTAAACAAGGTGTCATCAACCGTTCCTTTGGTGAAATTGTTTTTGAGCAAGAAAGATGATAGTTCGTCATACCATGCTCTCGGAACTTGTTTTAGACCATAAATGGCTTTCTTAAGCTTGTAGACGTAGTCTAGATGATCTTTGTCGATGAATCCTTCTGGTTCACTCACATACACCTCTTTTTTCAGAGTGCCATTCAAGAAAGCTGTCTTAATGTCCATCTGATAGACTGTGATGTTTTTGTGAGCTGCATAGGCTAAGAAAATCCGAACTGTCTCAAGTCTAGCTACGGGCGCGAATGATTCCTCGAAGTCTATCCTTTCTTCTTGTGGATATCCTTTAGCCAAGAGACGAGCTTTGTTGCGAATTAAAGTCATTTCCTCATCCATTTTGTTCTTCCACAACCACTTGAGATCAAGAACACGTTTGTCAAGTGGTCGTTCAACAAGTTCCCAACTATCATGTAACTTGTATTGAAGAATTTCTTCTTGCATCGCTTCTATCCATGGGTTTTCTGCCATTGCTTCCTGAATGTTCTTTGGTTCTTTGAGGCTTATAGAGCAAATGTAGATACACATTTCAGGATCTGTGGCAAGTTGTCTTTGATGAGGCGAAAAATGATCCGTTTTTAGGGGGTCATTTAAGCCCGAATTCGAATTTATTTGATCAAATATTGCCCTAAATCGTTCCTTTTGTGATTTTAGGTACTTTGGGAGAGAAATCTGGAAAAGGAAGCAATTCGGACGTTTTTGGAGCATAAAAGTGAAGAAAACGCCAAAGTCTTAATTTTCCATGCTGGGAACAGTAGGTGACGGCGTCAAGAGCAAATTTCATGAATTTCCATGACTACCCAGAACAGATTTGACGGCGTCACGTGGGAAGGGCGTCAAGAGTAAAAGAGTCATGACGGCCTGGAAGTATATAAGTCTTGACGGCGTCAGAAGTAGATCTAGGCAGTCCGAGGAGAGTTTTGGCGGCGAGGTGACGGCGTCACAAGATTACTCTTGACGCCGTCAAACCTATTTTTCTATATATAGTTTTCTAATTTTTCACATTTAAAGGGAGAGAAGTTTTGGGAGAAACCCTAAGTACGATTTTGGTGTAACTTTACAGGTTTTTCAAGGGTTCCAACCCCTTGATACCTTGCATGATTAATCAAGATAAGTGTTCTTCTAATTCAATCAATATGTCTATGTGTTGGTTGTCTATATCATGTTCTTATCTTAATTCTATCATGCTAGGCTAGATCTCTTTTGTGTTTGCTTAGATCTAATGAAACCTAGATATTGATTATGTGTTGATTACTTGTTTATTCTTGTCTTGGATGAATGATTTATATGTTAGGCTTAAGAAAACTGGCAGATCTCCAATTGGTAACATGCTTGAACGTCTTAAGAAACATGAACCAACGCACACTAGGTCTTTATTGGTTGTATTTAATGCATGAGCCACTGTTTACAATCCCTATAGTTGTGTTCGGCATGGTGTAGGAGGAGATAAGAGCTCATAGAATTGGGGAGTTATGTGTGCCACCCCATGAATGGTATTAAGGAATACGATCCGTCATCCATGCAATTATAACAAGTAATTAACGTGTAAAAGATATCTAGGGAGTAGTGAAATCTAAGTAAACACATTTTCTCCAATTACTGCTCACAACCTTAGTATAAATTAGTTTATTTTCATTTTTAGTATTTTATTTTGATTGCATCTTAGTATTGGGTTAGTTGAATAGCAACTAATTCCGCCCACTCTTCCAAAACCCGAGATTTTTACTTGCTTTCCATAAAATATAAAAACAAAAAAAGAATCATCCCTCACCTTTAGAACTAGTATTTAGGCTTTCTAATCCTAGCGACACTATTCCTAAGCTGAACGATCAATCCCCCGGTACTTGTCACTATACTATACTACAACGATCAGGTACACTGCCTGGTGGGGGTTGTACGCTTCTTGAGATCCCTCGAGAGGTAAAACCTGTTGCGATTCCCACGCATCAAGTTTTTGTCTAGGTTAGAATATCTTTTTATTAGGTCTACTTGCTAGATTCCTTTCTAGCAAGATTTTATTTTTATTTTTAGATCTTCTTTAGTCTATCTTATTTCTTCGTGCCTTTGTTCGTAACTCTTCACCACTTGCCATCATGGCAAATGACGAATCCCTTAACCTTAGGATCACTAGGAGTCGTAGTTCCACTCGAAACCTTGTCTTGCCTTATGCGGAACCCGACGACAAGGTTTCGAGTGGAACTACGACTCCTAGTGATCGATTTTGATGCACCTCTCTCTGAAGAAAATTCAGAAAACCATGTCTCAACCCCTAGCTCCCAACCCGACGACAACACTAGTACTCCCGCAACCCCCATTCCTAAGCGTCTTAAAGACTACTCCTCCCCAACCTCTCATGGATTCTCAAACGCCATTGTCTACCCAAACGAACACACCAACGAAGTCTTACATGCAAACAATGTTTGGCTTGTCAAAAGTGTGTGTAAGTTTCGCGGACTAGACGAGGAAAATCCAATCCAACACATCAAGGACTTCCTGAAAATAGTGGACACCATCCATACGGATGGGGCTACTAGAAACACATCCCGATTGCGATTCTTTCCTTTCACCTTATATGAAAAAGCCCAAGAATGGTATGACAAACTCCCTTCCGAATCTATTTTCACATGGGAGCAACTCATATCCAAGTTCTATGAGAAGTTCTTTCCACCTGGAAAAACCTCAGCATTTAGAGATAGGATCCTCCGTTTCCGGAAGGGGAAGGATGAACCCTTCCATAAATCGTGGAATAGATTCAAAGATTTAATAAGACAAGTTCCCCATCATGGCATTGAGCTTTGGCTCTTGGTCCAAATCTTCTACGATAATATCTCCTCTAAAGACCGAAACGGAATTAACCAATCTAGAAAAGGAAGATTGGCCAATCTTAGTGCCGAGGAATGATGGGATAGGATTGAAGAATATGCTCAGGACCAGGATGACACTTGGGATGAAACTGAGTCGACTGTTAGCATTTCTGAAATCACCTCGGATCAGTTGAGAAAAATTCACAAGAGATTGGAATTCCTATCTGGATCGCAATTACCTAAACAGCTGTCAAATCCTTACTTGATCTGCGATTACTGTGGGGGCCCGCATGAGGTGGAAGAATGTGAAGGAGCAACCACTACTGAACATGCATGCTTATCAGGAGGGGACATTTATGTTGATCCCTCCCTTTTGCCTTTTTACCAAAATGACGATTACACCCTTTGGGGAAATCTGGTAAAGAAAGGAGAAGGGGAGGAAGGCCATGAATTCAAGATCAGGAGCAATTTCGAAGATGACCTTGGTCACTTCACTCAAGAAAAAGACTTGCAAATGAAAGGCCTTAATGAGCTTTTCGACGAGCATCAGGAAGGTATTGGAGAATTTTTCAACAAGCTTAACTCAGCCCTAGATAATCTTCAGACGCCATTAGTAAGAAAAAAAGACCCCATGCTCGCGATAACCACACGAGCTGGAACGACAACCAAGGACCCTCCTTACCCAGACTCGTCCCCCATCACCCTCGATCCGGACAAACCTGGGGAGGAGGAGGAGGATGTCGGCGTTGGCACCCCAGACCAACCACCCGTGACGACCCCTTCCCCATCGGCCCTTCCTAACCAACCTGTGAGAATCCCATTCCCGTCCCGATTAAGGAACCAAAAAACTGAGAATGATAACAAGAGGTTCTTGTCATACCTAAAAGACTCAGTTGTCACCATACCTCTTCTTGATGCTTGCTATCACATGCCAAAGTATAGCACATACTTCAAAAAGCTACTCGCTAACAGGAAGAAACTCGAGGGTCTTGTGACCCTAGGGGAAGAATGCTCAGTGGTGACCCATCGAGGGCTACCAAAGAAGGTAGACGATCCGGGCAGCTTCACCCTGCCTTGCTCCATAGGACCTCTATCAATCAAGAATGCTCTTGCTGATTTAGGAGCAAGTATAAATCTCATGCCCCACTCTATGTTCCGTAGACTAGGATACTCTGGATTGAAGCCTACCCGTATGAACATCCAACTTGCCGATAGATCGGTCAAATACCCCGTAGGGATATGCGAGAATGTGCTAGTCAAAGTTGGGAAATTCAAATTCCTGGTTGACTTCGTAATCCTGGATATGGAGGAGGATGACTTGGTACCCATCATCTTAGGTAGACCATTTCTTGCTACCGCTCGTGCTATCATCGATGTCTACGATGGCAAATTAACATTACGAGTGGGAGACGATAGCACAACCTTCTACATTAAGGATTCGATGGACCTCTCCCTCGAAGCAGCCAACCGGCTCTATTTTATCGGGGAAGTAGATGAACTCATAGATGTCATTGATAGTTGTGTCGATGAACGGATCGATGAAGGCTGGCTATGTGACGAAGGCTTTCTGCCTTTACTGGAGGTAGAAAAGATGGATGATGTTAATGCAGTCTCCTTCTACCCCAGACAGGAGGCAACGGAGCAGCTCGAGCTCCGAAAGCCCGAAAACAAGCTCAAACCTTCTATTATCGAGCCCCCTGACGTAGATCTTAAAGAGCTCCCTAACCATTTGGAGTATGCCTTTCTTCAGGGAGAGAGTCAACTCCCGGTAATCATAAACTCCTCCTTGGAACATGAACAAAAAGTTAAACTCTTAGAGGTCCTAAAAAAATACAAGGGGGTGCTTGCATGGAGTGTAGCCAACATTAAGGGGATTGACTCAACTTTTTGCACTCATAAGATTCTCATGGAAGAAGACTATAAACCTACCGTGCAACCCTAGAGGCGCGTGAACCCTAACATTAAGGAAGTAGTGAAGAAAGAAGTCATAAAACTTTTAGATGCAGGATTGATTTACCCGATCTCGGATAGCCCATGGGTCAGTCCTGTACAGGTTGTACCTAAAAAAGGTGGAATGACTGTAGTAAAGAATGACAAGGGTGAGATGGTGCCCCAGAGAACTGTCACTGGATGGCGGGTATGCATCGACTATCGAAAGCTCAATGATGCCACGAGGAAAGACCACTTTCCCTTACCATTCATTGATCAGATGTTGGAAAGATTATCTGGACACGAGTACTATTGCTTCTTGGATGGATTCTCTGGATATTTTCAGATTCCCATAGCACCTGAGGACCAAGAAAAGACCACGTTTACCTGCCCTTATGGAACATTCGCCTACAAAAGGATGCCTTTTGGGCTATGTAATGCCCCCGCCACTTTCCAGCGATGCATGACCGTAATCTTTCACGAACTCATGGAAGACAGCATGGAAGTGTTCATGGATGACTTTTCAGTCTTCGGGAACACCTTCGACTGCTGTCTTGCTAATCTAGAAAAGATGCTTAAACGGTGCGAGGAAACCAACTTGGTGCTAAACTGGGAAAAATGTCATTTCATGGTGAAGGAAGGGATTGTGTTAGGACATAAGATCTCAGGAAATGGAATAGAGGTAGACCAAGCTAAAGTTGAAGCTATATCTAAGTTACCATACCCCACGACTGTCAAAGCAATACGCAGCTTCTTGGGGCATGCCGGGTTTTATCGGAGATTCATCAAAGATTTCTCCAAAATCGCTCGGCCCATGACTCAATTACTTGTGAAGGATGCTCCGTTCGATTTTTCCCAAGAATGCAAGGATGCATTCGATCTCTTAAAAAGGGAACTCACTCAAGCTCCAATCATGATCACACCCAACTGGGAGTTACCATTCGAAATCATGTGTGACGCTAGCGACTTCGCTGTCGGGGCTGTATTAGGTCAACGACGCGACAAGCTTTTCCAACCTATTTACTACGCTAGCAAAACCATGAATCCCGCTCAAGAGAACTACTCCACTACCGAGAAAGAACTATTGGCCGTAGTATTTGCATTCGACAAATTCCGACAATATCTTGTCCTTTTAAAAACAGTCGTCTTCACTGATCACTCGGCTCTTAGATATCTCTTCGCGAAGCAGGATGTTAAGCCACGACTAATTCGGTGGATCTTGTTGCTACAAGAATTCGATGTTGAGATTCGTGATAAGAGGGGAGCAGAAAATCTGGCCGCAGATCATCTATCTCGTCTCGAGAACCCCTTGGATGAGCACGATAGAAGTGAGATTAGGGATTCATTTCCTGACGAACAACTCATGTTCGTGAGTGACTCAGAGTCGTGGTACGCCGATTTTGCTAAGTACCTCGCAAGTAGACTCGTTCCTGAACACCTGACTAAGTATGAAAGGAAGAGGTTCTTTTCCCAGTTAAAGTACTACTTCTGGGATGAACCCTTTTTCTTCCGAAGGTGTCCTGACCACATAATAAGGCGTTGTGTTTCGGAAAATGAGGCAGTAAAGATTATGAGGGAATGTCACTCTGGTCCCTCTGGCGGACATCATGGGATAAACGTTACCGCCCAAAAGATTCTCGATGCAGGATTCTATTGGCCTACAATTTTCCGTGATGTAAAAGAAATGGTGCAGGCTTGCGATGCATGTCAACGAGCCGGAAATATATCACATAGGGATGAGGCACCTCAGAACTTTATACAAGTTTGTGAGGTATTCGATGTTTGGGGGATTGACTTCATGGGACCCTTTCCATCCTCAGGGGGGAACGAGTACATCTTAGTCGCCATTGACTATGTTTCAAAATGGGTTGAGGCACAAGCCCTTAGGACCAATGATGCAAGCGTAGTCATTCATTTCCTGAAAAAGCTTTTCACAAGATTCGGGATTCCGAAAGCTCTCATCAGTGATAGGGGAACACATTTTTGCAATGCACAAATGGAAAAGGTCATGAAGAGGTATGGAGTACCCCATCGATTCTCCACCGCCTATCATCCACAGACCAATGGCCAAGTCGAAAACACCAATAGAGCTATTAAAAGAATACTTGAAAAAACAGTTAGTCAAAACAGAAAGGATTGGTCATTTAAACTCGACGAAGCCTTATGGGCATTCCGAACTGCCTACAAAACACCTATTGGAATGACCCCATTCCGCATGGTGTATGGTAAGGCATGTCACTTACCGGTAGAATTAGAACACAAGGCTTATTGGGCGCTTAAAACATGCAACTTAGATTACACAACTGCTGGAAATAATAGGTTTTTGCAATTACACGAGCTTGATGAGCTTAGACTAGAAGCCTACGAATCCTCCATCACATATAAAGAAAGAGCTAAAAGATGGCATGACCAGAGAATTAAGAAACCCAAGGAATTTTCAGAGGGGGACAAGGTCCTATTATACAATTCTCGGTTGAGATTATTTCCGGGAAAACTTAAGTCTAGATGGTATGGACCGTTCACGGTAAAGAATTCTTCTAAATTTGGAGCGGTAGTGTTAATAGATGATGAAGGTAGGGAATTCACGGTTAACATACAACGTGTAAAACACTACCAAGAAAATAACAATGAAATGATTAGTGAGGAGGACGTGACGTTTGATGATGAGATCACGTAGTAACCCATGACCTTGAGTCTAGCTACAAGACTCGTAAATAAAGAAAAGCGCTTCTTGGGAGGTAACCCATGTTTTGTGTGATTTTATTTGATTGATTGTTATTTGTTTCCGTATGCATGCTTTATTTTTATTGTTGGTAGATCATGTTTCTAAACTAAAATGTGGAAATACTTTACTTTGTTGTTTTGGCCTAGTCTTAACTCCACCTAGAAGTATTTTTGCAAAAGATAAGTGTAAGGGGAAACCCCAAATATGTTTTTTAAGAAACAAACCGATCATGATTCTCCACAATATTAAATGAGCATGTATATTCGTATTTGTTAGAGTCAAATGCTTGTATTGAATCATAATGAAGTTTTGCAGGATTTTCCAGGAAGTAGGACCAAGTTTTTCCAGAAATTTTCCGGAAACTTAACATAAGAATTTCTGCAGGTCCATTCTGACGGCGTCAGGAGTTAAAATCTGGAAATTTTACCGGTTTTGTTTTTTTAACGGAATCTTATGGTTTTTGTGAATTATTAAGTTTTATAATCTCCAGGAGATCTGCAAACTTCATTCCACAAGCATTATATCTTATCTTGTTTTCTAGGATTTAGAAACTTATAAAGGATGCCGCCGATTTTACGCGAGGTTGTCTTGTCTATTTTGTCAGGTTTTACAGGTTATGTGTGACAAGAAGATGATTTATATTCTGGAAGGGAAGCTTTGATTGTTCATTTTCTTGGAGGAAGATTTAACCTGGCCATCCTATTATCCATACCGAGCGAATCAGGGGAGTATTTGATTTCATTCTTTTTACTTATTTCACTTTTACATTCTTTACTTGAACATTGGGGACAATGTTCATCTTAAGTGTAAGGGGAGGGTAAAAAGATGATACCTTACATATGCACTTTCGCTTGAGTTTGCTTTGTTTGATGGTAGATGTGTAATAAAACTATGAGAAATACTTGTTAGTGCAATTTTAGCGCCAAATTTAAAATTTTTAACAACATTTAGGAGTGAAACTTTAGCCATAGCAAGCGTCTCATGGATAGGAGATTGTATGACTAGCACATAACCGTATATTCAGAAAAATTTTCCACCCAAATATGTGAGGTTCGCCTTTAGATTTGATAGGAAAAGCATTTACTATTAGTGCTTATGAGTGTACCGGTAGCATTTAGATTCTAGAACTTGCGTTAGTGATGCATCCCGAGACCGCTAGTGAGACTACATTCGTGTAGTAGGATTTACTACATGATAAGAGGCATTAGGATCACCCTTGTGTTAAACCCGTATTATAATTACTTGACCATTTAAGTCATATTACTTGGCTAGTTAAGTCAACTAATTTTTCCCACACCCTTAGCGTTGTACTCATTTTTAGTACACGATACCCCTAGTACACCCCTCCTAGCCTATCTTTTCGTTTCTAACTTTAAGCATTTTACTTAAAGGAAGAATTTGTTACACCCCACTTAAATGTACAACCAAATCGCCTTAGCCTTCCGTGTATGCGCTCATTTTTAGTGCATTATTGTTATTTGTTAAACCCTAAGTTAACTTTCTAATTGATTACATGGTTGCTAAGTCGAGTCATATCCTTGTACATATTGTTTTGTTACGATTGGGACTCATGGGTAAAGTACTTATTTTATGGAGTAATGGGGAAGAACAACATATATTACCCCCATATGTACGTTAATTTTAAAAGTGCTCCAAGTGTTTTGATTTTCTTAATTCGAGTCATTAGATTAGTTGATTGTAAAGTATGTAAAAATTCAAGTGTAAGGGGAATTCTCATCCCCTATGATGTATTATTTTGGATGGTAGGGTAAGAGTGTATGCAAAAAAAAAAAAAAAAAAAAAAAAAAAAAAAAAAAAAAAAAAAATCGGAAAAAAATCAAGAAAAAGAAAAAAAAAATAGAAAAAGGAAAAAAGAGAAAGAAAAAAAAACATACGGACTACCATCCCGTTGCATTCTATGTTCATTTTTTGTTTTTGTTATTTTTCATTTATTAGCTTAAGTCGAGTCTAGTCTTGGCTTAGCAACGCCACATTGTATATGTAATTAACCAAGATTGTTAACTCGCCACCAGTAAAACTTCCTTTATCCAACAAAACCGTGTATTTCATATCCCTACACCTAACGTTACAACCCTTTAAAAGACCTCTTTGATAGTTTATCCTAGGTGCTTACGCCATGTGGTGGAGGTTTGATCCTTTCCCAAGCCTATGGTAATCTATTTTGCTATGACAGGTAGTGAGAGATATCTTCCGTTTCCATATTGTAATTTACACTTTATTACACCCGAGAGATGTAAGTATCTAAACACTATTTGTGAGGTGCTTGTGTATGACCTCCGTGCTTGTCTATTGGTCTTTAGTGGAACGATTATTTGTTGTAATTACTTTTATATTAGTGTTAAATGACCCCTAACTTGTATTTTGATTAGAATAAAAGCGCATTTGCTTGAGGACAAGCAAATCTCAAGTGTAAGGGTATATGATAAGGCGAAAAATGATCCGTTTTTAGGGGGTCATTTAAGCCCGAATTCGAATTTATTTGATCAAATATTGCCCTAAATCGTTCCTTTTGTGATTTTAGGTACTTTGGGAGAGAAATCTGGAAAAGGAAGCAATTCGGACGTTTTTGGAGCATAAAAGTGAAGAAAACGCCAAAGTCTTAATTTTCCATGCTGGGAACAGTAGGTGACGGCGTCAAGAGCAACACCTTGACGGCGTCAAGAGCAAATTTCATGAATTTCCATGACTACCCAGAACAGATTTGACGGCGTCACGTGGGAAGGGCGTCAAGAGTAAAAGAGTCATGACGGCCTGGAAGTATATAAGTCTTGACGGCGTCAGAAGTAGATCTAGGCAGTCCGAGGAGAGTTTTGGCGGCGAGGTGACGGCGTCACAAGATTACTCTTGACGCCGTCAAACCTATTTTTCTATATATAGTTTTCTAATTTTTCACATTTAAAGGGAGAGAAGTTTTGGGAGAAACCCTAAGTACGATTTTGGTGTAACTTTACAGGTTTTTCAAGGGTTCCAACCCCTTGATACCTTGCATGATTAATCAAGATAAGTGTTCTTCTAATTCAATCAATATGTCTATGTGTTGGTTGTCTAGATCATGTTCTTATCTTAATTCTATCATGCTAGGCTAGATCTCTTTTGTGTTTGCTTAGATCTAATGAAACCTAGATATTGATTATGTGTTGATTACTTATTTATTCTTGTCTTG
Organism: Artemisia argyi; assembly: GCA_030686995.1. Classification (NCBI taxonomy): domain Eukaryota; kingdom Viridiplantae; phylum Streptophyta; class Magnoliopsida; order Asterales; family Asteraceae; genus Artemisia; species Artemisia argyi. The sequence goes on along the minus strand of CM060676.1, from coordinate 214,133,865 downwards.
GATGAATGATTTATATGTTAGGCTTAAGAAAACTGGCAGATCTCCAATTGGTAACATGCTTGAACGTCTTAAGAAACATGAACCAACGCGCACTAGGTCTTTATTGGTTGTATTTAATGCATGAGCCACTGTTTACAATCCCTATAGTTGTGTTCGGCATGGTGTAGGAGGAGATAAGAGCTCATAGAATTGGGGAGTTATGTGTGCCACCCCATGAATGGTATTAAGGAATACGATCCGTCATCCATGCAATTATAACAAGTAATTAACGTGTAAAAGATATCTAGGGAGTAGTGAAATCTAAGTAAACACATTTTCTCCAATTACTGCTCACAACCTTAGTATAAATTAGTTTATTTTCATTTTTAGTATTTTATTTTGATTGCATCTTAGTATTGGGTTAGTTGAATAGCAACTAATTCCGCCCACTCTTCCAAAACCCGAGATTTTTACTTGCTTTCCATAAAATATAAGAACAAAAAAAGAATCATCCCTCACCTTTAGAACTAGTATTTAGGCTTTCTAATCCTAGCGACACTATTCCTAAGCTGAACGATCAATCCCCCGGTACTTGTCACTATACTATACTACAACGATCAGGTACACTGCCTGGTGGGGGTTGTAAGCTTCTCGAGATCCCTCGAGAGGTAAAACCTGTTGCGATTCCCACGCATCAGTCTTCTCGTCTGAACTGGCCTTGAAGGTTCACCAATAACGTGTTCAATTGGATGGTCTTTTGTCAATTTGAGTGTAGAAGGGTACCTTGGGTTTAACCTATGTGTGTTAGATGGTTCTTGTAACGTTGAAGAAGATTCAGCAGATTCTGTTGCAAATGGGTTTTCAAATACTTCTTCTTCTTCTTCTAACACAACATCATTTGAATTATTTGTTGGTTCTTCTTGAAAATTTGTGTTTTGGTTTTGCTCATCAACTCTTGGTAGAACAATTTCAATGACTGGAGTTGCTGGAGTAGAGGTTGATGATGCTGAGGGAGTTGGTGCTTCAGATTCGATTGTTGTAGATGCATCTTGTGATGGTGGTGGTGGTTGATGGTTTTGAGCGGGTGCAGCGGAATGTTGTTGAGATGCATTTGTCGAAGTTCCACCATAATATTTATCAAACATTAACTCGAAGAAATTTTCCAATTCTTGTTTTCAAGGTTTGTCCGTGTTTGTTGAATGAGCTCCTTGAGGCACGAATCATGAACTGATGTGTCCAGAAGTCTGCTGGTTTGGTGCAGGTCCTAATCCGTTTTGATTAGAAGCCATCGGATTAAGCGCGGGTTCTAGAGCTAGTCTCTCAGAAGCCATTTGTAAAATCTCGTCAAACTTCACATTCATCGTCTCCATTATCCTTCTCGTTCTTCTATTGTACACCCTGAATGCCCTCAAGTTTTCTGAGTATCCAATGAAGATTCCAATATCACCCTTAGCTTTTAACTTTCCTAGATCTTCTCTGTCATTCGTCGGATAACACAAAGCGCCAAATACGTGAAGGTAAGAGATGTCAGGTTTATGGTTGTTCACTAGCTCATATAGGGTTTTATTGAATCTTGGATGGATTAGGGATCGGTTCTTAGTGAAACAAGCAGTGACAACAACATCATCCCATAAGAATAGTGGTGCACTAGAATATATCAGCATTGTGCGAGCAGCTTCCACAAGTGTTCGATTTCTTCTTTCAACTACCCCATTCTGCTGTGGAGTTCTAACAATTGATGTTAGATGTGTAATTCCAACATCTTCAAGGTAAGTTCTTAACTCCTAGTTTGTAAATTCTGTGCCATTGTCTTTTGATAAGGGAAATGCCTTACTCGGCAAAAAAGGTTCTTACTCGATACTGCCTTACTCGATAACACTTAAGCTTGCTCGAAAAAAAAAAAAAAAAAAAAAAAAAACTTGTAACTCGATAAAACCTAAGTCTTACTCAATAAACAAGCTTTCTTACTCGATAATCCACAACCCTTACTTGATAATCATCAAACTAACTCGATAAAACACGTATTTTTCCGAGAAAAACGCACCAAAAACACATTTTTTCACCCTAAAACACCACGATTCGCCCCTGGTTAGCTCTGATGCCACTTGTTATGACCAAGAAACACGTTTCTGAGGTCGAGGTTGATCAAAATACAACATTATTTTAGAGAGAGAAAGGTGGAGAGAAACACTAAATATATTAGATTGATAAGTGAGTGTTTACACAATGCTTTTCCACACCCCTCATGGAGAGTCATGAGGGGTATTTATAGGCTCATCACACTTCATGTTTGCCTAATCTACATAAGTAGACCCTAAGGACACAACATGCTACATATCTAGTCCATTTCACTTATGTGACGTTATCTTTATAAAAAAGCGAGGCTAACACATCGGTTTCCCGACCTTATATTTCTATATCTAGTATTTTACCAAAAAGGCGTTTACATATGAACTATGCATGAATTCATATCATGATTTGTTAATTTTAGAAAAAAAATCCTTTGTAATAAAAAGTGTCTTCTCAACAACGCCCGTGATTCTTCTGGTTCTTTGTGGATCTTTAATCCTTTAAGCTCCCAGTGGATCTCTTCTCGTCTCGTACTCCATAAGTTCTTCTACCTCGTTAGGGCTTTCTTGTGTCACGTCCGTCTTGATTTACATTTAATTTAAGAAGCTACTCTACTTAACTAAATTAAAATACAAGAAGGAATATCAATGACATGCATACCTCTTTTAAAATAAAGAAACAATAAATTATAGACGTAAATGACATATTTATTTATTCATTTTTAATCAGTGAAATTTGTGACCGATGTATAATACGAGGTGCAGGAACCCGCCGCGTTGCGGCGGGGGTGTTTGCTACATGTTTAAATGGTTGCATGTATAAAATCTGGAATGCAAGATGAAACAAAGAAACTAACCAAATCCAATCTGCTTAGGGATGGCAAAAAAACCCGAAACCCGAAATTTTTGGAGCGGGGCGGGGCAAGCTTAACGGGTTTTGGGGCGGGTTTTGGAGCATTAACGGGGATTTTTATTGGGTTCGGAGCAGTGACTGGGGCCAAGCATCCCCGCCCCGCCCCGCCCCGATATAATATATATACATGTTATAAATTATATATATTATTTATGTGTATGTATGCAACTTCAGTAAATATTATTTCAACTATCAAGTAAGTTATTATATTTAAACATTTGGTTTAGACGTTTAAACAGATAATTTGTGCTATTGTTTTTGAATATTAAATTAACGAAGACTTCCTTTCGTGAGCTGATTTAAAGGAAGGAAAAGACCAAGTCAACATTAAGATTTTATTATTTTGTTTCATAGAGAAGATTGTAAAATCTGAATGATCCTTGTTATGTCTAATGTTTAAGTGTTTCTTGTAATTTGTGACTAGATAATTTGAAGGTTATTTATTTATTTATTTATTTATTTATTATTATTTTAAAAAAATCTATGTTGAATTCGTTTTGCTTAGGACATGCCAAAGAAGAGACCCAATTAAGGACCCGATAAGATCCCCAATGAGGATCGGGGCGGGTTTGGAGGAGTATCGCGCCCCAATGGGGCACCCCAATAAGATCCCCAATGGGGATTGGGGCGGGTTTGGGGCATGTTTTGGTAATTGGATTCGGGGATGGGGATGGCCGCCCCGCTCCAAACCCGCTCCATTGCCATTCCTAATCTGCTACATTATTTTTTGTAGACATCAGATCTTAAGATAACAGTGTTTGTATCATATGTCGATCTATCTATTAATGGCGAGCTTTCGTGGTTCTACTTGCTAGACATCATCTAATTCTATATGCTCTAAAGGAAAAACCAATTCATAATTCAAAAGTTATTCATCAGATGTATTGTGATCGCCAATTCTAAAGAATACAGCAGTTGATTATAAAGATACGAAACATGTACCTTATAAGTAAACTACACCTGTTCCAGCCCCGTTTTGTTACCTCAAACCCACCCACTTCAGCTCCAACCGCACCATAGCAGTCCCTATTTCAGTCCCCAATTCCACACCCTTTTCAGCCCCCAAGCTGGGCCGTTTTAGCCTCAACTTCAGCCCGTAAAGACATCCATTTATGCCCTATTTTGACACCCAACCCGACCTATGCCTGCCCCAATCTCCTATCTAAGCACTCAAACAGACCCATGTTGGCCTCTGTTTCATGCCCGAGTGGCACACCCATTTGTCAACATATAACCGATTTATGATTTTGTCGAACGTAACAATACTCAAATAAAAAGGAAGGAAAGGCTGGAATGAACTATAAATTAATTATCATAGTCAAAATAACATGCAACAGCATACATGACTGTAAGTTAAGAGAATGGGCTCATCGACAGTTTTCTTGCTTTCTTCGAGCTTCAAAAACGCTTGAATAATTGTGTATCCATTCAGAGTGCTCCACCGTTCCCGTTGGTTAGCAGCTGCAATAAGAGTACGTTGACAAAGCTGAATATGAACTGAATGTGTACGTATAAACATCAAAGGAAATAAGCCATCGAATGTAACGGCCAAATTGTATATAAACTATTGTGTAACAGCTGGGCATTTGCAAATTAAATTGCATACCTCGTACGTCAAGATGCTTCCAGGCTTGACGCAAAGTCACGTGGCATACTGTACGGTGCCCATATGTTGAGAAGGAGGTGAATTTAGATGTAGCATCCTGAAAAAGAAAATGGTTGTGCGTTTATGAGTTGTATATCGGCTAGCATTACATGTATGCACCAGATGTTGGATAAGGATTTAGCATTACATATTGATAAACTATATACCACTTTAACATAGGTATTTGTATTTTCTTCCTTTTTTTTGCTTGAGAGCAAAAGCTTTTTTGTTAAATCCTTATCCAATGCAACCTTTCGGTCCGCCCAAACAACATCCATGATGTTTGGTCAAGACCCACTGTAAGAGTGAGTTAGTCTTTCTGCAAACCAAAATTTCGCGTGACAATGACAACAGACACACGTACAGTCACCCATGAATTTATAATCTGATGGTGGTCCTGCAAGATTTAGAAAATATGTATACACGATTAATAGGTTCCATGACTGATGATGCATCTGGACGCATGACTTACCGCCTGCCAAACGCCTACAACCAACAGGTTGTGCAGTCGAACGCCCGGGTTCACTTTCAGCTGTTTGGAAGTCAGTTGGATGAAAAGTCAATTGCAATTCAATGTATATGCTATAAGATATGAAATCATGTACAAATGTTGTTAATAATATTGTGACAACATCAATATTTACTATGAACAAACTGCTGTGAATGAGAATTGTTGGTAACATAATGACTTCCAACTTTCAATTGTTCTTCTATTGGATCTAATGGCAGGTAAAGATACATGTAAGAAAATGATACAACCGTCAACTCACCATATGACATTCTTTGGGGATATTCTGTATCCGAAACAATGGGAGCTGGAGATACAATCCGCAATTTTTTGGCTGCAAACCGATAGATGATATGTTAACGGTAACAAACGTGGTGATGTAGCAACTTTTCTATTGTCTAATTGCTTGACTGCATCCGTTGGTTTCCTAATGTCAATAGCCCTTCCAGCCTTTTCCCCTGCGAATATCAAGACACGATTACAACTTTACCTGATCAATTCTAACATAATCAATTGTATCCGTTTGACAATTTGCCATTCGGCAAAGATAAACATTAAAAATGAACTTTTTTGTGTCTACATAATCAAAACAAAAGTGAAATAAACACTTACTGAAGTAGCTTTATCTCCATTGATTGCTGCTTCAATTCTTTACAATACATCAGCCCAATGACTTCAACATCCATGGAACTGCATGTTGGAGGTGAAGTCCAACAGAGAGCTGAGTCATTTTACGCATTCCTGTTAACTAAAAAAATTTACCCACGATGTCACATAGAAATTGCCTTTTGTAGCTATTATGTGAATTTACCAAACAGATAAAGATATAGGAACAATATATACCTTAATAACCTTTTGTGCTCATGGACCTTCACATCCATGTATCTACAAAAACATTAAAAGGAAATTTCATTAGCAAAAACAATAATGTCAAATGTTAATACTATAACGTCGTTAAAAATAATTTCAGAAATGTAATTTCTGGATCAATCGTAAACCCAAACCTTAATAACTTCATTCTTATGATAAAACTGAGTGAAGTTATACACTTACAATACATATATATGAAATAATTTAATAATGCAATCCATCGTTTGCTGCTTCACTCGCTGAAGCCAAATCAGGTGCACCTAAAACGACACCACCGTAAGTTATTTAATAAGGATATGCCCAACAACGTATTACAGTCAGTAAGCAGATATGTGTATTGGTTTTTTACGTATCGTGTGCATTAACAGCTGGAATTATCGGAAGGTGAACGCGAATAACAATTGCTTGTTACCTTGTAGTTGTTGTTTCCTGTTATCGCGTGTTAGTTGTCGTAAAGACCTAGAGGTTGCCGGTATTCTGTCGTGGGCGTCAACATTTTGTCCGAAACCATAGCTTCTCAGTTGCCGTGCACGGCTTCTGACCTGCCCGTCAGGCGCAATAGGTATGTCCATAGGTTCCTTGATAGCGTCTAGTCGGCTTCTTTCACAGCCTACATTTTCAATTTAAAAAAAAAAAAAAAAAAAAAAAAAAAAAAAACCCACAAAATATCAACACAATACAACTAAAATAGAACCCTTACAAAGAAATTATACTACAAATCCAACGATGTTGAAACTCACTTACATACAATCTTAAATATGACGGGTCTCTGGTCCAGAAAGATTGAGAAGTTGAGACTTACAAATCAGATACCTATCTAGTTGGTTACCAAAAGAGACTCAACACTAACGAAAAACCAAATTACAAGCTTAATAATCAAGGAAACAAACAACAAATTTGCATACCTTTTTTATTCTTCCTGCAGCACAACTATATCCCTTTTTCGCGAGTGACCCATCTCCACTAATCTCCCACAATCAATTTGAAATTAAATCGTAACCCCTAAATTATCAAATTAACTATCAGGGTCCAACCTTTACACAAAACCTTATAACAAAAATTAAACTGAAATTGTACGTGGTATAGTCGACTTTTTCACATGAAAGACAACCTCAATAACATATCGAGAATGTTCCACCGTTTGAGAGAGAGGCGGATTGATGTCTGGTGAACTCCAGAACTCGGCTGGTTCCGGATAAGAATGTCTGTGAGGCGGTGACATCTGTATTCTAGATGTGCGTACAAAGTCGGTATAATAACGTTGTAGCAACCTAGGCCGGTATTTTTGTTGGACTGCATGTTTGGGCCACATTCAACCCAACAAAGGGCTTAACTTATATTAGTATTTTAAGACTTCGAATCCCCGTCCTCAAAGAATGTACTATATAGATAATATGTTTTAATCCTTCCGAACATCCTCCGTGCTTGCATGTGTTATAGTCATATCTAGTATGTGTAACTATATCCTTTTAATTCTAAGATGGTTGTTTTTTTTCTTAATATTTTGATCGATGGTTGGTACGTTGTTTTTCGAACATATATCTTGTTTTTGTTCGTCCAAACAAGATATCAATGTTTTCGTTGTAGTATGCAATATGCAATAATGAATCATTTCAAACTAGAATGTAAACAGACGCCGACCCTGAAATACTAACAGCGAGTTTCTAAAGCATGAAAGAGAGGTGACTCTCAAAACTACAGTAGTTACATGTTGATGGGTAAATAGATGAAATTTTCTCTAGTTATTTTAAGCGTAAAGAGCTAATAGTTGACTCAGATTTATATGATCTAACCGGGGTATTCCCAAGATGTGAATTGTATTTAAAAAGTTTGAGTTTAAGACATCATGTAATTAAGAACACCATCGAGCCAACTTAGTGGTGGGTAAACATGTTAAAGACGGGTAAAATTGCAAAAAAAAAAAAAAAAAAAAAAAAAAAAAAAAAAAAAAAAAAAAAGAAATGTCATAAGTCTCGAAGCAACTTGGAAATATCTTCTGGAAAACTAGTTCTTATGATCGGCATCTTGCTATAAGATCTATAAATAAATAAAAAGTAGGTGCTTTTGCATTCACATTGTTACATGTAGTTTATAATTCAAAACAACTAATCAATGTAATCACTTTTGTTAGATATATAGTTGTTTTAGATAAATATATTAAACTTTCTTTTCCAATCACAAATTTTCAAGAGGTTACCATATTACATTATAACTCGACAATAGCTATAGCTGTTACTATAAGAAAATAGACTTTTAGTGATAGAGGTTAAATTACATAAAAAGTGTAATTAAATCTAATATTTTAGTGACACTTTTTAAAAAGCGTTAGCACAAACACTTTTTATAAACGAAATGTGTCACAAATGGCAAAAATTATGTACTCACGCTTTTTGGTGTTATTATAAATAGACTTTTACCTACTGGATTTTTACCTACACTTTTTAAAGTGTGAAAGAAGCACGTAATCTTTTTAGTAACACTCTTTTTATACTTTTGGTGGCATTTTTTTTATACTTATAGTGACACTTTGTTTTTATATGTCAATAGATTTTTTATTTTTATTTTTTTTTATTATTATTTTTTTTTTGGTAGCGAACATGAAAGTAATACAAGTTTATAACTTAGATAGTAGTTGTACGTATTGCAAAAACAAAACTACAATATCAAATAGTACAAAAATTTGGGGTTGAATTATATAATATTTAATTTTATATATTTTTGACGAGTTTTTTTTCGAGTTTTTCTGTGAGTGTTGAAATTTACATTCAGAAAAATCACATGTAATTTGTAAAATCACAATTGATTTGTTATTTTAAAAATCACATGTGATTTTTTAAATCACATATGATTTTTAAAGAAAAAAATCACACATGATTTTTAAAGTAAAAAATCACAAGTGATTTTATAAATCGCGTGTGATTTTTCTAGGCGAAAAATTCATCACTAATAAATAAAGCTTTAAATATCGTCGAAAGTATATATCGAAGTGCCCGTCTATTAAAAAATAAAAAATTGTTATCGCGATAGTGTATTTTCATAGCTTGAATATTAATTATTTGCAAAATATTTTATTTAAATAAAAAGGTGAAAAAAGATTTTTTTATGATAAAAAAATAAACAGCCAGAATTTATCTATTTAATTTTTAAATAATTTGCGATCTATGTTTCTCTCACCTCTAATTCCAATATCAATTAATTCATGTGAATTCAGTTTTGGGAGCATGATTGATAGTTGTGTTAGACATTTTGTCCGTTTATGTGTTATTACGGTTCGGTTTTTGAGTTATTTGATTAATTCAATTCGGTTAATTTGGTTAAAAGTTTTTTTTAGAGTTAAACCGTGAACCAAATCAAACCGAATTTAAATTCGATTTTCGGTTCGGTTTGGTTGAATTCTAGTTCGGTTTGGTTCGGTTCAGTTTTCAGTTCAACCGAATTACACAGTTTATTTTGAAAAAAAGAAAAATATACAAATATATTTAGCCAAAAAAGTTATTTCAGACATAAAAAGTATTTTTTTAATAATAGGATAAAATTTTATATATATATATATATATATATATATATATATATATATATATATATATATATATATATATATATGTATATATATATATATATAACATTTTATTGATCTTTATATATATAAATATATAAAAAATATATAAATTTATATGAATTCGGTTTTCGGTTCTGATTACCAAAACCATATACAAACCGAGAACCGAATTAAAAGTTCGGTTTGGTTTGGTTTTTGCAAATTCGGTTCGGTTTTTAGTTTGGTTCAGTTATTTTCGATTCGGTTCGGTTTTGGTTTTCGGTTTATTCGGATATTTTGTTTTTTCTATTCACCCCTCCTTCATGAGTTAAATACTCCGTAAGTAGCTAATTTCAAGAATCCTTTAAAACAATTAGTTAAACATATACTATAGTGACTTATTAGTGATAAAATGTTGTAGAGTATTTAAAATGGGAAAAGCGTGAAAGCATGGAACTATAAGAGTCAGTTATCCCTGAATTGAATCGTAAAAAAGTTGCAAATACGTTATTTCCTATGAATTGATAGCAAATATGGTTTTGTTACCGCCATCATTGTTACACCATTCAAATAGCCACGTGCGATGAAGGAAACATACATCCCCTTCGGGCACCACCCTGATTTAAACAAAAAAAAGGTGAGAGAGACTATGTTTGTATGTGTGCGTGGTTTAATATTCAAGTAAATATTTGGTATACGTAAATGGTGAGTGAAGGGGGAAGGACGATTTGAAACTTAGGGTATGTGGGTGTGAGCGACAATGTTTTATAGAGTGACAATTATGCACTACCTAATTAAATAAAAATTATTTACATATCCACTTTTATGTTTAATCATATGACTAAACACAAGTTTTATTTATCGATACATAAACGCTCTGTTCTCAAGTCAAATTTTTAAAGAATGGAAAAGGATGGGATGGGAAGGGGATAGTAGGGAATGACATTGTGAAGAAAGTGGTTATTTTTATTTGTGTTCTTGAGTTTTTATTTTAAGTTGCAAGGAAAGGAAAGGAAGCTACCCAAATTACAAATATACCCTCAAAACATAATTTATTCTTCACATGAAATACTATCCTGCTTTTGCTATATATATATATATATATATATATATATATATATATATATATATATATATATATATATATATATATATATATATATATATATATATATATATCCAGCCATTCTATGTAATGACATTATATACATGTTTTTTTAGATTAGATGAGAAACAAGTTACTTGCTCCAAGAGGTGGACTAGTATGCCGACACTAAATACACCAGTAGGTCCTTGTACCACATGGTAGATTTTATCTTAATTGGGATGTGTTGTAGTAATGGAAATATACAGTATACGCATATATAAACTCATATATTTACTGTGAGAATAATGGCATGACACATACACTATACGCATGACAAAACACATTCATGACGACTTACAGTGGATAGCTTGATTTTCTGTGAGACTAATGTGCAGAAAAACTGCTAGGTCTGTGAAAATAACGTGCAGATAAATGCTCTAACTAGGTCAATTTTATGGATCATGAATGATAAATGAGGACATAATTGTAATTTAACAAAAGCTCATGTTCTCATAAAACCCGTTCCCTCCTGATCACCCCAAATATGGGAGGATTAGAAATACACACAAAAGTCCATCACTTCCCTCCCTCCCACCTTCCCGTCCCTTACATTTCCATCTTAAAAAAACTAAAGAACAACGCTTTTTTTGATTTCCCTTCTCATCCCTTCCATTACTTAAAAAAAAAAAAAAAAAAAAAAGGATATGATTACTTGCAAACTACTATAACAACTTAAGTATGTAAACCACAATAAATGATGTGTGTACTATAAACATGTGCGAATATAGTTTGCGGATGTTATTAAGCATTCTAGTAAAACTCGTATTTGGACATGTTATTAAACATTCCAGTAAAACTTACATAATTTAAATTTGAATTGAATGGGTATGTGATACTTATAGTTTGATGCCAATGTTCAATAGAGTTAAAAGACTCTTGAATCACATTTAAACTATGGTCCAAACACGTCGAATTTAATACTTTTACCAAATAAATTTCAATTAACATCTTTTATATAATAAAATAAAACCCCTATTGAAATTTTTCATTTCAAAAAAATCAATTCATACTCTATTTGGTAATAATTATATTATTATTGTTTTTAATTTAAGAGATTCTGAATTTAAAAATTTTAAAATTTTCCCAATTTGGCAAAAAGAGACTATAAATTCGTTTTCAAGTGAAAAGTGGGTAAAAAATTATATGTGTTAAAAATATGAAAGAAGAAAACTTTGAAAAGGTGGGGTAAATCTACAATAATATAGGGGTCAAAACCAAACTTTTTAAGTTTTAGAAGCGGAGCTCTTCTCCCTTCCAGGCTCCAGCAGTCCAGCGTACCCCACTCTCCCAAACCCTAATGTAAACGATGTTGAAGAATCAAAATCGCATATTACGTTCAAAGTATTCTTAATTATTGTTAAAAATTGGAAAACTATCGATCCAAGGTACCTTTTTTTGTTCTTAATCTTTCAATTGCGATTCATTTGATTAATGATTCTTGATTTTATTGTTAAGGGTTCTTGATGAAAGTGACAAAATTGATTACATGGTTTTTTTATTATTATTATTATTATTTTTTAATTCAGTGTTTAAAGGTTACATCTTTTTAAGTTTTGGGTTTGATTATGTGATGGAGATTGAATTTCATCAAGTTTTTAGTGCTTGGCAAAAACTACTCATTTGCTTATTTAACAGTGAACTTTTAACTATCGTTTTATTTGTAATTGACCCATACCCGTTTTAACCACCATTAACTTTTTGACCAGGCCCATCTTTACTGTTGGTATCTACTCATGGTTTGAAGTTTTAGTGTTTTTATGAACGTGGTAGGGCTCGCTCAAATTGCATTTTGGATGTTTTGAATAACAAATGTGAGGTATTTCCATCACTTTACAAGTTTGAATTATGTAGCAGCCTCTTTTGAGTATTCATGTGTCAATTTGCTCTGTAAAGGTATCAACCTCAATTAAGTTGACCATACACACTCTTTACTGAAAATGTTTGAACTAGACTGAAAACATCTTTTTTGTATATGTGGTCTTGTCATATTTTGAAACGAAATCTAAAATATAGTTGCTAGGCACATGCTTTACTCACCCTACGCTACAAGCTAGGACCCGCTTATATGAAAAGACTATAAGAATAAGGAGGTGTTTGGCTAAGCTTTTCTGCTAAACGGTTTATAAAGAGCAAGTGTCTCGGTCTTATAGTGAGTAAAATTATTATCAATTTTACATTCTTTGAACAAAATTACAGTTTTGAACGATATGTCCAATATCAAGCATAATGTGTAATCAGGCTATGTGTTAATAGTGGAACATCGTGGAAGTTAAACCACAAGTTAATATTTGCGTTTCTTGCCTACTTTTAGTATGAACAATATATAGTTATATACTTGCCAACCTCAGCTTTTGGTTACATTCTGTTAATGGAACTAGAGTAATATATAATTTGGGTAAAACTAATAGACGTGACAAGTTTGACTCATTTCATATGAATTGATTACTTAGGCTTGTGCATATCTTCACATGTAATATTAAAATAGAGCTAAGCATGCAAATAGGTCGTAAGTAGGAAAAATGTCCTTTCACAGCTATTAGCCACTATTGGTTTTTAGGCATATATTTCTAAACAAATAAAAAAAAAGTCATTAGAAAATATACTCCGTATAACAACTACGCAAGAAAAAGTCTACTTTACCTTCCAACTTCTATTTAGCCCGTTGTTTGCAAACTACTGATAAATTTACATAACCATTCTAAAGTCTAAACTACATTGTATTGACTTTTACTATCACAATTGGTGTTGGAAGTAATTTGTTGCTTGATGCAATCTCTGTTTGCTGTAATGTTTTGCAATGTAATATTACAATATGTGTTATGGGTCAACCCATTCCAACCCATTTAATACACTTTTGTTCGAGTGACCCATTTGCTTATGGTGGGCTCGAACCTTCCCACTTTTAGCTGAATCTTTACAATACACTATCGTATGATTGATACTTTGGGTGAGAAATTACCGGAAAATAGGGTATATAGATAGAATCTCATACCATTAGTAATTATCAATAAACAATATACATCAATATAAAGTATATAAAAAGAATAGTAAAACAAATCTCTTACTAACTCTAATTTGGAAATACTATGGTGGAATGCAGGTGTAGGATAAGTAACAAAACCATGGGGTGAGATCTCATAAGCTGTTGGTGCGCAACCTCAACACAGGTATATAGAGGCTTTAACCCATTTAACTTTAAACATAAAATTGACTCATTTCATCTAGCAAACCTGACTCTACTGAATACACTTTTATGCATATGGTCTGAACTGTTTCATTTTTAGCTTAATCATTTTAAAGACCTATTTGTAACTGGCTTTTCTGGGCAACTTTGTACCCCCTTTGACATGTTACAGTTGTAACATAAAAGCTTAAACGTCTCATCCAATGGTTTGAAAACAAAACATGGTGCATACTACACTTATGGGTTTAATGTAGTCTGTTCACTACTCTAATGTGTGATGTGGGTCAAACAATGAAGAACAATCCCGTACTAATTCAACCCATCATTAGCAATTTCAAAAATATTAGAATGCCATACATGTTAGCAAACCCATAGTTAAGCTTATATTTATATGATGTGTTATGTAACAATTTTATATTAGGTATCAAATTTATTTATGGCATGAAACTAAGATTTATGGAGATAGGAATGTGGTGGTTTTTTATGTATTTATACATCGCTATATTGTAACCTCTCATGTCATTATAAGATGGATGAAGGGAGCCAGCTACAAATTTAAAAAGGTAAATGTATGGTTTTCATATTAACGACCTGCATTGCATATCTTCAAGCATGCTTATTAACCTAGACGTTATCAAAATAGGGTATCGAGGATCCAAATAGTAGCAGACGCAAACTTCTTATAAGTTGTCCTACAATTTTAACTTATGTGATCCCCTAGAGTTTTATTGGATTTTGATGCTTTATTGGGTGAAAACAAAAATTTTAACAAACAAACTGGAGTTCTTCTCACTTTCAAGAATCATTCGACACTTACTTGACGACACACACAAACAAAGAAACCCAAAAGGCAACTCAAAAAACTTAAGAGACCAAGAACAAACAACCTAACGGCGACTAAAAAAACTTTAACTCAACATTGCTCAATCTGATTAGTCGAAGGTATGTTTTTCGGTTAATAGATTAAAGGTATATTAATCTACTACTTACTAATTTATCTACTAATACAGGGTTTTTGTTTTTTTTTTTTGTTTAATTAAGATATAGGTTTGTGTTATTGTACTTTACTTTATGTGGTATGGCTTATTTTCCGTGATAACTTTTGCTACATTTTCGTGTCAATTTGCTAGATCATTGATAATAGTGGTGGTTAGTTTGGCGGCGAAGGAGGAGAGGTATGATTTTTAATGTTTATTTCCTTGATTATGGTTGGAATTGATGTACGGTTTTTTAATTGAATGTGAAAATATTTCGTAATACGACTAAATATGTGCTTAGTTACATGGAAAGTATTGTAATTTATCGTAATTTGTGTTTATTGATTGAGGTATTGTGCTTAATTTTGATTAAACTGATTTCGGCAGGTGTTTATGTTATGTGAACAATCAAAATTTTTTAAGAATTACTTGCAACTTCTATTTCTACACTTCTTAACATAGTGTTTTGTCTATCACAGTGGCTTGGAGCTTGCGTCGGCAAGGCTGCTAGGCATAGGCTGGAATGTGGAGTTTGGACCGGTGTCCACTTTGGGGATATAAGGCGTGCAACACAACCATTTGAGGAACATGTTTTTAGCTATGATGACATGACGAGACTTGGCAAACATCAATATAGTTTATCTATGGATGGTTTTAATGCATTCAATTCGGGAGGGATGTCTGCAACTGACCATGCTAAGAAATCAATATCAGCAGATAAGCTTGTTGGTCTATTATTGATCCTAATCGTTCAAAAAGGTATAGCTATGTTTATTGTTTATTAGCCTTTTTTCACCAGTACAGGAATTTGGTGCTGCTCCAATTATGAAAATATTTTTTATTAGGATATGGGCAAATAGGCAGTCTGCTGCACTATCAAAGGAAAGAACAATGAGATACATAACTGAGCTTCAAAGGAAAGTTCAAACATTGCAAAGAGAAGCAACGTAATTGTCGGCTCAGCTGACCCTTTTTCAGGTTCATCTTTTTTATACAATGCTAATTGGTTCAAGCTTGAATGATATAATTACCTCTTTGTGAACCTTATATGAGAGACTACTGCCATCCAATAACAAGAGTCTCAATTTTTTTTTTCAAGAATGTCCATTTTGGCTATTTTTCCTCAAATTTAAAATATCAGTACTTGCAATAAATACACATCCAAATACTATCTTTGACAGCCCATTTTATTAGAGTTGATTATGTGATTCTGATTACTTGATCCCACACAAAAAATATTTGTCCAAACGACCCCTTATTACATGCCTCCTCTTTGTCATTCTGTTTCTTGATATCTGGAACAACACTGAACAGAAAAAACTAGATATATTATGGTTGACAATAATTCAATGATTTCCTTTTGGCTTTATTGTTTTCAGAAAGATGTACATGGTTTGACAGCTAAAAACAACGAACTCAAACTGCGTTTGCAAACCATGGAGCAACACGGTTAAATGCAACATTGTAAGTTCTTTACTAAACCGATGAATTATTGTTCTTTATGTGACTATCTTTTATGGTGTTGTTGCTTTTCTATAAAAGTTAAATTCTTAAGTAATACCAGAGTAGTACTTTTGCTTACATTGTTTTTATCGTTGATTAATTTTCGCTAGAACAAAAATGCTATGCCATTCATTAATTTTGTATCCCAGGAAAACAAATCGTTGTTTAAGTTCCACCATATCGGATAGTGAACGTAAGCTCAGGCTAATACGGCTCTACATAAATCAAGGTAAAAATGCATCATATGTATTAAATCCAACAGCCCGCTACTGTAGCTTGCTGTTAGGGGTTTTCAAATTACCTGTAATCAAAATACCAAACCACAAAATAAACAAACCATGCTGATTTTTAGGCTAATTGAACCGAGTTTCGGTTAGGTTATACGGAGGCGTAAAAGTTTTTGGTTTTTTGTTTCAGTTTAGGTTTACATTTTTAGTAACAAACATTTGACCAGAATTTCAAAAAATTTTAAATATTTTTGTTGAAGTGTGTTAGCATGTTATAGCCGTTAAAAATATTTATGGGCATTTTCGTCAGTGGGCGTGTTTTGCTGAATTGGTATAATTGAACCCAAAAACATACTTGGGTGACCTTTAAAGTAGTTATAGTATAAGGAGTATGTAGGTGTCGTTATTCAAATACTTGGATGGGTTCATATACATTATACCTTAAGTTAATTGTCTGTCACAAGTTATATTTGATCATTTGGAAATTATACAGGTTCACTTTATGCTTAGAGGAATGGGATTCGATAGAAGTAGATCAAGCTATCAAGCTTCGGAACACATGTATAATTCTCAAAGATACATGTCTCCTTTGCTAGAAATGTTTCCTCTTTTACAAACCAAGCAGATGCTCGCTTAACATGCACAATATCAGGTTTAGTATGTTTCTTCCCTCCATTTATAACTTTAATATAGTGTTGGCAATTAGATAGGGTGTTAGGGATATTAGTTAACCATTCTACTTATTTATATGCAAATGAGTAGATTTGAGTGTTTGGCTACTTTCTCATAGTAGTGTAAATAAGCACTTAATTTCAAACATGGTAATGTAAAGCTATCGACTTATTAAACTGATAAGTGATAAGAATGTTACAAATGTGGTTACTGCTAAGAGTGTTGCTGATAATGATTTATGAGGTTAATGATATGGCCACTAATGGTTATTGCATAAAGAATTATGGTGTTACTGATAAGAGTACTCATAAGAATGTTGCTGATGAGGTTACTTATAAGAATGTTGTTGATGTAGTTTCTTATAAGAGTTGCTGTTAAAGTTACTCATAAGAAGGTTGCTGATGAAGTTACCGATAACTCGGATAAGAATGGTCTCCTGATTAACAAGATTGGTTGTCACCGATGGATAATGAAAACTAGCTTTTGTACGTGGCAGTCTTAAAATGATAGTGTTCTTCATTGTAGATTAGATCTTCTATGTAAGATTGTAAGTAACTAAGCATCCATTTAACAGGAATCATCCAACGTATCCTGGAACAACCACCACCAGTATTGAGTTTGGAGAATTGACTATTGAGCATTATGTTCACAACCAATGATACACTGTGTATGTTACATTCTTAACTTTGCACATTCAAGTTCCTTTTATAATGTTTTAAATGATGGCCATACATGCAGATTGCCACTTAAAGATATTATGGGCGTTTCTAATTGTCTAATAACAGAGGTTTTAATTGTGTTCTTTCACATAAGGATTTGTACATGCTATTTGGTAAACTATAGGGTGCGACATAATGAGCAGTTTTGACATACTTAGGTTATAAGATAGCTCTCTCAATTCGATCTTTTAATGTATTTTTTTACTATTTTTTTATTTGGTTGGGTTTTGCTTCTTAGGTTCTTTAGTTTTGCGTTGTATGAGTGATTATATGATTCAAACTGATTGGCAAATAAAATGAACATTTGAGACGCATTTTATATTAATTCTACTACGTACTTTATAGGGGGTGTTTGGATATACGGTGTCAAATATGGGAAATCAACTATTTATCTGCTAATTTACTATTTAATATGTCATTATAATCCAACAACTCATGATAAGAATTCTTTAGTTGCCTTTGGTTTTTTAGGTTCTTTAAAGTGTAAGTAATGATATAAAAAAACAACAGTTATTAAAAAAAAAAAAAAAACACGCATTATTGATATAAGTTTTAGGAAAAACACACATCAGCTATAAATTAAAAAAAAAATATATATATATATATATATATATATATATATATATATATATATATATATATATATATATATATATATATACAAGTTTTAGGAAAAATACACAATATGCCAAAATTTCGTGCTTAATGTCTATACAAAGTTTGATTAATGTCAAAACCTCATGCGTGCAAAAACACAAAATATAACTACACAAAGTCGAACTCTCTTTTTCATATAATACAAAATAAAAAAAAATAAAATAAATAAATAAACCAAACAAAACAAAATTTAAATTATTTGTTTTTTAATAAATAAAAATATACATTATTTTAAAAAAATAGAAAAAAAACTCGCGCGTGCGCGGGCATTATAACTAGTTTGTTTAATATTACATCATAACTTCAAAAAAAAAAAAATGGAAAATTAGTGACGTATCTATTTATATACAAGAGTGCGTCATTGTCAGATAAGATTAGAATAAGGTTTTTTGTATTTAGAATTTTAGTTGACATTTCGAAAATATGGAATTTGCTAGGCCGGTCTTAGAACTATTTGTACATATTTAAATATTTTTACTACAATAGTGATCAGGGGCGGAGCCATGTACAAAGGAGTGGGGGGCGATGCCCTCAACGACAACCAGACGGAAAGGATAAATTACTATGAGAAAAAAGTTAAATTAGTAGAAATGATATCCGGTGCCCTCACTCTTGAAATCAGAGTGCCCTCACCCTTAAGTGACCGAAACAATTCAAGTGTTCAAAATTGAAATCACGCTGTCGACTGGTTTTCCGGTGAAAGTATATTGGAAAATGAATAGTATGAATATAGGTGGACTTGAGGAACATAGGGTGGGCTTGGGAACCAGGAAAGTGAGGTAACTTGTAACAATAAAGATAGTACCTATGGATTTGTCGTTATCCACATTCTTATTTTATATAACTAGACGAGTACCCGTGCATAGCAACGGATTTCCTAACGACAAATAGTTATAGGTGTCATATTATGGTTAAGTATTTTATGTAACGTTTATACATAAAACAATAAAAATGATGTGTGAAAAGTTCTCTTTTAGCTGATCGAGAAGATGAAACTGATGATTGTTTCACAGAAGGGGGTGTTGTATTATAAGTTGTTGCAATGGGTATTGATGAAGCACGTGTTACCACATCCTGAAAGACATGTTCAACAACATTTTTTTACCAATGAGATTAGTGAGTAGTGCATGTAGTATTTGACTTATGGCATTTCCCAAAAAAAATCTGCATATATGATTTAGAATCAGGTTTTCTTTTAGACAATATCGCCTTTAAAAAATGCCATGTTATTAAGCGATTTGGGTGCATCAAAACATTTTAGTTTGAATGAATCCAGAAGCTAAGGTGTTAATCTCAAAAGAACCGACCGAATCGTTCTGATTAACTTGGTCGAACAACGTTTACAATATAAGTGCACCTTCGTCACAAGCAGCCAGGTTCTTAATATCTGAACAAGAAAGAAAAAGTGGATAAGAAAGAAACATATGAAAGTAGAAACAAAGAAATAAGTGAATACATTTCTTTAAGCTTCCTGGGTAAGCTTAATAGTGTCGATTTTTGGATGATGATGATGAAGGGTTTTCTAAATGATGGTTTGATACTTTGTGCATGAATAAAATTCTGGTGCGTTTCTTAATACGTAATTGGGGTGGGTTACAACTGGTATCATGAGGCTTACATAAGAAGATTTAAGAAAAAGTCTTATTTACTTAATAAGTGATATATTCAAAATTTTACGCATGTTCCATTCCAGATCAATATTTCCTTTATTCACCCTAAATGCCCTTTTGGCTTTCAAGGTTCAAGGGTAGAATAGACGAGTACCCGTGCATAGCAACGAGATTTTATAGCGACAAATAGTTTATTTATAAAAAAAAGTTTATAGGTTATAAATGAAAAATAATAAAAGTTTTAAGATTTGGGAATTAAACATAATGTTTTGAAACCCCGTTTGACCCGGGTGGTCAAACCGGTTGAACCGTTCCGGTCGAAAAATTGGTCGATTTAAACCAGGTCAACTTGCTACGTTGGGTCGAAAACGGGTCAAATTAAACCGGTTAAACCCGTCGGGTTTGAAGCGTCCCGGGTCAACCTGATTGTGATTTGTATTAATTAGTTGTATTTAATTTGGTAGATATGTTTTTAATTGGTTGTACAATGTGAATAAATCATTGTACTTTTAAGTAATTGGATGTTTTAATAAGAGTATTAATTATATTTCATAATTTCCTTTAATAAATTTTTTTCAAGATTTTCACTTTTCAAGATTGACTATTTTTTCAAAATTGATCATTTTTCCTTTATATGTAGTATAGATAATAATAATAATAATAATAATAATAATAATAATAATACGTTAAAGAAAATACTTTTTTAAGTTGGTGCGTATACTCGTATAGTTTTTATGCGAGTGAACATCGAAATAGACGCATTAGTTTTACACCTTTTTAAGGGTGTTTAGGTTTAAGAGATTATCCGAATAAATATAGTTAAGCATTTAAGGTTGCTTTGGAGTTATCATTTAGCTATCTCCTTAATTTCGAAGTAGTTTAATATAGCTAAAATGCTGTACCAGTTAGGGTGAGCATGGTTCAGTTGAACCCGAATCGAAATAGTTCAGTTTTTGGTTTTTAGAAACCATTCGGTTTCGTTTTTTGATTTTCGGTTTGGTCTCTCGATTTTTATTTCATTTCTCCATGTTTGGTTTATCCACAAAATTCTTAGAAGTTTCTATGTTGGTACTTTTCAAGCCCGGGCCTTCCAAATCTTTCAATTTTTGCATATCCATATTAGCAGTTTTGTTATTCTGTTTGTTTAATTTGCTTCTAGCCACTTGGTACGTCACTAATATAATAGTCGTTCGAAAAAAAAAACTTAAATCAAACCTGACCCGATTTGTTCGATCCACTAGAAAAATCCTATCATCGAATCTAACACTTTTTGTGGCTCGTTGCCCCCTATTGTCTAAATTTTTGGCTCCGCCACTGATAGTGATCGAAACCATTGGATTAGTTGATCAATGGTCAAAATTGAATGTGCCAAACCCTAAGAATAACTCTCTCTCTGGCGAAAAAAGAAAAAGCGACTCCCTTGCAAATCCAATTCGGTTTTCTTTGATTTCGTCATTCTTTATTAATTATCAATGTCCTAATCTGTTACTCCCTTTTTACAATTGATCGTGGGACGGTGTGAATCTTCCTTTGATTAATTTAATATACTTTTAGGTCTAGTGGAATTTGTTTTTAATCCATCTAAGCGTTGGATCAAATACGTTTTGTGCCTACTATTATATTACGATCTGTACGGTTTCAAGAATATTAAGGTCAAACATTTAGATTTTTATTACGCTGGTTCCTTGTTTGTGATTTTGGCGTTGTTCTGGATGCGGTTTTGAGGGTCTTGTTGCTGTGATTTATTCATGATGGGTGTTACGAGAGAGAGGGATAAAGGCGGGGGAACGTTGGAACATGATCTTGGTGGAGATAGTAGTGCGTCTAAGTCGGCTGAAAAGTATCAATCTGATGTGAATATGATTGATACGACTCCTATTAACATTGATAATGAGTCGACACAACACAAGGAGGCTCATGATGATGGTAAGTCGTGTCCGGGTACTGCTGATTCGAGTGTGCCTAAGACTCAATCAGGTTCTAATCCTCCATCTTTTGCGGATATGCTTAAGGATAAAACACTAAAGAAGACCGTTAAGATTTCGGAGATGCGAAACGATAATTGTGTGGCTGGTGCTAATGTCACCATCCCTTTGGAAGCTGTCAATGAGGTACGCTCTAGATTCGCTAATACGTTGTATGGTTATTTCATTGGTAAGAGACTCGCTTTCCCGGTTGTTGAAAATTACATTCGAAATACTTGGGCAAAGTTTGGTTTACAAAGGGTTATGCTTAATAATGGTTTTTTCTTTTTCCAATTTGAAACCAAAGAGGGTATGGAGAGGGTGTTGGAAGAAGGTCCATGGTTGATACGATTGGTTCCTATCTTTTTAAATATTTGGACCCCGAACACTACTCTTACAAAAGATGATATAACTTTAGCTCCTGTTTGGGTTAAACTTCATAATATTCCGGTTGTGGCGTATTCTGAGGTAGGTCTTAGTTTGATCACAACGCAAATTGGTCGTCCTATCATGCTTGATTCCTACACGAGTACGATGTGCCTTAAGTCGTGGGGTCGTATTTCCTATGCTAGGGCCCTTGTGGAAGTGTCTTCTAAGGAAGCCTTACTTGACTCTCTTGTGGTTGCTATCCCCTCCCCTAATGGGTCCGGTCATTCATTGGTAACGATTGATATTGAATATGAGTGGAAGCCGCCAAGATGTGAGACTTGTAAAGTTTTTGATCACAATGATGATGGATGTACTAAGCGAGTGAAACAGGTTGTGAATGATAAAGTGTTGGTTGATGAAGAGGGTTTCGTTGAACCCTCTAAGAAGAAAGGTAAAGGTAAGCTTCATGGTACTAATCGTCAGGTTGATGGGATTCGTTTTCATAAGCCTAAAGTGTCGTATTACTATAGGCCGGTTACTAAGCCAAAGAATGGAAGAGCGTTGACGTCTAACCAATCAAATATAGGTCCTCCAACTGTTAATGTAGGTTCTACTTCTTGTAACGAACCTACGATTGATCCTACTAGTAGTACGGCTCCTTCCCGGGATGACCAAGGTAAGAATAATAATTGGGTGGAGGATATCAACTTTGTTGAGTTGAAGAACAGCTTTGATGTGCTTAAGGCACAAGATTCGGTTTTGGAACCTGTGATTGGCACTACAGATACTCTTGAAGTTACTTCTAGTTCTTCTAAAACTACTTCTCCGTCGCCTATGATGACCACTCCTATTGTTGAGAAAATTGGGAAGCTTGAACAACTTATTATTGAAGGGAAAGGTACCCTTGTGGATGATAATGGGAAACCCGTTCCGGTGGCTGATGGTATAAGGAAGGGCAACCCATTCTCTAAGGTGGGTGAAGTGGTTGTTTCTGAAAGTGAAGATGAGGTGTTTGAGCCAAATGATCCTATGGATAGTTACTTTTCTTCAGCTGGAGGACATGACGACCTTGAAGGTTATCTTTCTGATAATTATGCGGCCCAGGTCTTTGATTTACCTGGGCAATTTGAGGAATATAATAAGCAGTTTGATTTCAAGCTTCAAGGCCGTTCGAGGAAGTAATCTCTTTTTTAGGTTTTGTTTATTTGTTTGCATGTCGGTTTTGTTCTCAATGGTTGTTCTAGTTGTTGGTAGCTAATTGTTCATTTATGGCATGTCATAAATGATATAGGGGTTGTTCAAGCGGTTGCTTGAGGTTAATGTGGCGTTTCAGCCACATTCCACTGTACTTGAAACGGTTTTTTTGGTTAATATATTTTGCCAGGGTGGAAGTTCCCTTTTACCAAAAAAAAAATATTTTAACGTTGCATGTTAAAGCTAATTTACCTGATGAAGAAGAGACCAAGTCCAATGACTTTATTATAAAAAGAAATATTTAATTTAATTTTATTCTTTTACCGATTTCTTTATGTCCAACTTAAATTAAACCTTACCATATTTTATTATTCATAACTAAACGTTGTCAACCATCAAAACTGAAAAATCAAAATTAAACTGAATGAATATCACATATTTCTTTATAAAACTCGTTGCAACACACGGCTAACAAAGATGCTCGTTTCCAATTTTGAGTCTGTGTGCCGGTGATCGAGTTCAACCTACATAGATTAGTTGGCTAAAAGAACGGAAACCACGGTAAAAAAATAAATAAAAAATAAAAAAAGATGCTCGTTTACAACATTAAGCCTACGCCAAGTCGCTAACGGTTGTTTGTCACATAAGTGGAATCATGCATGCGTGAGTTTTCGATGTAAGGTTATAGTCTTATCAGAGTTATCTGTTTTAAAACTTGCATTAATTTCTTAGGGATAGAAAATTACAACGAAGAATACAAAGAGTATTAAGTATTCTAACACACAACAAAGAAACTATTAAATAATAATAATAATAATATTTAAAAAAAATAGTCAAATGTCTAACAACTTAGTGCAGTACATTGAAATTATTTTTACATTTTTTCTGGTTGATGAGTTTACTAAACTGTTTTCTTTGCCGACGGTTGTTTCTTAAGTGGGAATCATACAAGCGTGAGTTTTCTATGTAAGGTTTATAGTCTTATCTTAGTTATCTGTTTTAAAAACTGCAATCTTTATTAGTGATAGAAAATTACAACTAAGAACACAAAGAGTAATAGTTATTCTAACACGCAACAAAGAAATTATTATAATTAAAAAAAAACTTTTAAATAGTTAAATGTCTAACAACTTGGTGACGTACAATGAGATTATTTTTGCTGTTGATGAGTTTACTAAGTTGTTTTCTTTTAATTTAAATAACTTATAAGCTCGCAAACACGAAGAAAATTAGATATTAGCTCATAATCAGTTTTTCAGAATTCGGTTAAGTCCATTAACATAGAAAATAAACTAATTCGAACACTCCTTTAAGATAAATAAATAAATTAAAAAAAAATCTTTATTTATCAAAATTAATTATTCAAGCCTTTAAATTGATGTAGATATTATATAATTCAACCCTAGATTTTCATACCATTGATATTGTAGTTTTCTTTTTGCAATACATATGTACGACTACTTTCTAAATTATAACTTGTATTACTTTCATGTTTCCGTCACACAACTAGAGCTAAAGGTCTGTGGAACCTTCTCAGTTTAACGTTGAATGAGAATTTATGTGGGTCGCACACTTCGTCGCTAAAGACCTTAGACTCTCGTCGTTAAAAGTTTTAGCGACGGTTCTAGGGCAACGACTTTTATTTATTTATTTATAGTTCCTCTAGCTAGATGCAGGTCAAGAACTAGTTTAATTGATGATATTTCCAAAATGTACGTTACTTTCAGACTTATATGATAGATATGGCCCAAGACTGATTGTAGGTTTGGGTTAATTAGGGTTTCATTATGATGCATAGGTTTAAACATGTATTTAGACATGTTAATAAGCATTCCAGTAAAATATATATACGTAGTTTAAATTTGAGTTGAAAGGGTTATCTGGTATGTGATACTTTGTTTGATACTTAAGTTCAAAAGAGTTTTTACGTTTTCAGTTGAACTAAGCACCATTTAAAATATGGTCCAAATATGTCGAATTTGGTAATTTGGCGATACTAAACTTCACCCAAATGACCTTTAATAATCATTCGTATATTAATTTACATCATAACTTCATAAACATTACGAATATGTAGTGACGTATCATATCTATTTATATCCAAAAGCGAGTCATCGTCTAAGATAAGGTTAGAATAAGGATTTGTTGTATTTATTAAATTTCTGTTGACATTTCTAAACCATGGAATTCTTTTAAATTACCTACCTAATATTTATTAAAATAGTTTTATTATAATATGGATAGAAACATTCTTTCTAAAATGGTATATATTTGGTAATATACTTACTATATTATAGATTAGTGTAATCATTGAAGTTCCATGTTAAAACTATTTGTTTGAAAAGGAGGGCAAAGTTTAAGTCGTTAACTGCTTTTGTTATTTATATAAAGATATTCTTTAAATTTTCTGTTATGTTTACTACCTTCATTCCAATTTAACGGTCCAACTTATATTAGAGCAAACAAGTTTTTGTGTCAACTCAAATACAAATCTTAACATTTTTTTTCTTGGTAAAGGGTTTTCTTTGTAATGTATTACTCTAAAAAATATTTAAGTACATAGGATGTAGGTGAAATCCTACATCTCAACTAGAGCTGACAATTTCGACACGAAACACGAAAACACGACACGACACGACACGAAGTTAACAGGTTTCGTGTTTGGGCTTATCGTGTTTCGTGTCGTGTTCGTGTTCGTGTAAGATGACACGATAAGATAACGTGTTCGTGTTCGTGTCAAGACCTCGTGTAACCTGTTAAGACACGATAAGACCTGTTAAGACCTGTTAAAACCTGTTAAGACCTGTTAAGACCTGTTAAAGACCTGTTAAGACCTGTTAAGATTTCGTGTTTTAGCGTGTCAAGACCTGTTAAGACCTCTTATCGTGTCTTATCGTGTCGTGTTCGTGTGACCTGTTAATTTTCGTGTTCGTGTTCGTGTTTTAAGATCTGACACGATTAGCTTATCGTGTCGTGTTCGTGTCAAGGCTTAACAGATCCGTGTCTTATCGTGTTCGTGTCGTGTTCGTGTCGTGTGCACGTGTTATGCCAGCTCTAATCTCAACCCATTAAATAGTCAAAAATAAAACGCACCATTTGTGTTTTAAACCGTAACTATCATAAAAAAAGCAAATCAATATTATGAACCTATAATAAAATAAACAAACACTAATGAGGGAAAATCCTATTTCCTCGACCTCGAACACGAATATCATAAGGCTTTTAGTATGCCAATTGATCTTTGGTTAATCCATCATAAACCTCATTCTCGTAGCCATCATAAATATCATAAACTTCATCCTCGAGTAGGCTTGCATCATTTGCACCTCCATCGGCTCGATTTGATAAAGAAGTCAGGAATCGAGCTGTGTCACAATGAACATACTTAACTTCACTATCCGACTCTTCCACTTTTCTCCCATTGAAGTGTTAGGCGTGTCAATCGATTTCAAATTCACCACATTTTCAATAATAGGAGGATGATTACATGAACTACTACTAGGTACCTCCGCATGTTTATCCTTACGACTATGCGCCTCTACCTAACTCGGCTCTCGTGCACTAACGATTTTAGAGACCTCTCCATCATCCACATCCACCAAATTGTTTAATGCGTCAAAGGAGTTCGATGTAGTAGGAAATGTAGTATTATTTTTAGCATTTATTACCTTATTTTTATTAGGAGCTGATTGAGTCTTCTTATTAGGACATCTCCAATGCATTACACTCATTTAAGTTTAATAGAATGCCACATCATTGCCAAATTAATATTTTATCACTTTGCACTAAATTCCCACAATACATTGAATCTTATCAAGTCTAATGCACAAATAATAAATGAATTTATATATGCCCACTTACATTAAATAATCAGCAAATGAGAAAGGAATATGAATTAAATATTTATAAAGGTGTTATGTCACGGTGTATTGTTCGTGTGTCCAGAGAGACACGAGTAATATACGAATGCATGATATGGAGTTTTCACAATCCATTGATTGATGACTCACCATCTATTGAACGTATAATAGTACTCGATTGTGGATGGCCTTAGGTTGAACTAGTCTATAAACCAAGTGAGACTTTGAACCAATCTGAACACTACTAGGCACTAGCAGCTTGTGTTGCCATTTTTATGTTCTTCAATACATCCGAGACGACTTTATTATTTTAGTAATCATATTTTAGTAAAAGTTATTAACGTTATCAACCATCAAAACTGAAAACTTAAAATTTATCTTAATAAATATCCTGCATTTTGTTTAAAAACGCCGCAACACACGGATAGTTAAGATACTCGTTTAACAATAAACCTACACCAACTATTGTTTTTTGGGTAAAAGGTCAAAAAACAGGGTAAATATATTACTCTAAAAAACGTTTAAATATAAAGAATATGAGTGAATCCTATATCATAGCCCGTTACATAGGCGTAAAAGCTTACATAACAAGATACTTCTTATTCTCTAAACAAGAAAAAAAAAAATCACTACTTAAAAGATAACTTTAGACTGGTCTAGTGGTAAAGGCTTAAGTAGTCAAGCGAGCCCAAGTGAGAGTAGTACCGGTTTGGGTGACCGACCGGGAAGTCCTCACTTGGGAATTACAAGCTCTAATGATATCAGGCGAATCGGGAATAGGAGCGGGGTTATCCCCTAAGGAGAGGCTCGCGGTTGGTATCTCTGCCCGAGGATGCGACACTAACTCGAGCCAACATACACCAACTATTGTTTATCACTTGGGAAATATAAAAGCCCGAGTTTTCAATGTAAGGTTTTCTCTACAACTTATATAACGTTTGGGGCTTTACAGCTATAATTATCTTAAAAGTTAAAGTTTACACACCAACTTTATATACCATGATTTCATAATTGCTAAAAAACTCAACAAAGTTGTAACCAATATATTAATATTAATGGAAAACTAATCGTGCTTAAAACTGAACATGTGGTGACATTCATTAGCTTAACAGTTTACGTACGTAGTACTAAAATCGTACATTAAACATCTAAATTACTCTCTCCGTCTCAAATTAATTGTCATGAGTGAGAAATTACAAAGTTTAATAAGAATGAGACCCTTATAAATCTCAACCACTCAATGAGAATATTCCCTTATTATATTCTCTAGTTTTTATAAAAAAAGAAAAGTGGACAATTATTTTAAGACATCCCAAAAAGGAAATGTGGACAATAAATTTGAGACGGAGGGAGTAATTCATATGGCATGCAAATTATTTGCGATGACCACCATACAAACATGACATATCAAGAAACATAACATTCTGAATAATTATTTTACAATGAAAAACACGAAGATTATTAATATATGTGTCTAGAAAATTACATCGAAGAACACAAAGATTATTAATTATTCCAACACGTAACAAAGAATAAACTATAATGAAAGAATAAATATTAATTAGTCAAATGTCTAACAACTTCCTGACGTACAATGAGATTACTAAGTTGTTTTTATTTTATTTTATTGTTTTTATTTATTTTCTTTTTAAATTTAAATAACCCATAAGCTCACAAACTTTGAAAAAAAAAAAAAAAAAAAAAAAAAAAAAAAAAAAAAAAAAAAAAAAAACTAGCTAGCTTATAATTAGTTTTTCAAAATTCAATTTAAGTCTATTAACATAGATAATAAATTAAGCCTTCAAATTGATATAGATATTATATAACTCAACCCCAAATATTCGTACCATTGATATTGCATTTTTGTTTTTGCAATAAGTACGACTACTTTCTAAGCTATTAACTTGTAATACTTTCATGTTTCGTCACCCAAAACTCTAGTTATTGGCGAGTTATTATGTAGTCTGGTTATTTTGTTGTAGTGCATTCACACCACACTTTCAAACCTCTAGAAAATTTGTGATTAGAAAAGAAGGTTTAATATATTTATCTAAAACTACAATCTAAAGAGTAACGGGAATATACCTGTTAGGCCGAATAAATCTGTGTTAAATACTAAATCTTTTCGCTTACATGAAACACATAAAATCTCATCCATTAACCCTTTCTAGGGGTGTTCTTCGGTTCAGTTTTTGGGTTATTCGGTTAATTCGGTTCGATTAATACGGTTAAAAGTTTTTTTAGGGTCAAACCGTGAATCAAACCAAACCGAATTCAAACTCGGTTTTCGGTTCGGTTTGGTTGAATTCTAGTTCGATTTGGTTCGGTTCGGTTTTTGGTTTAACCAAATATATATATATATATATATATATATATATATATATATATATATATATATATAGACACACACACACACACACACACACACACACACACACACAAATATATTTAGCTACAAAAGTTATTTCAAACATAATTTTTTTTAATTATCATTATAAAATTTTATTGTTATATATATATATATATATATATATATATATATATATATATATATATATATATATATATGTAATATTTTATTGATCTTTTCATATATATAAATATATAAAAAATATATAAATTTATATGAATTCGGTTTTCGGTTCAGTTTTCGGTTTTGATTTCAAAAACCATATCCAAACCGAGAACCGAATTAAAAGTTCGGTTTGGTTTGGTTTTGGCAAATTCGATTCGGTTATTAGTTCAGTTCAGTTATTTTCAGTTTGGTTCAGTTTCGGTTTTTGGTTTATTCGGATATTTCGGTTTTTCTGCTCACCTCTAACCCTTTCAACATGTTACTATTCTAGTTTTTAGCGTCATCTCTCTTTCATGCTTTACAATCTCGCTGTTAGTATTTCGGGGTCGGTGCCTATGATTTGAATCTAATTTGAAATGATTCATTGCGTAAATCTTGTTTTCGGGGGAAAGGCTGGGTTCGAAAGCTGCAAGAAAGGAGAGATTGTATCTTGAATTCTACAACGTAAAGTCTAACGCATAAAAGAAAAAGGAGAAAAACAAATGAATAATGTGTTTAACTATAAAGAATTCAATTATACATTTTAAAACGATGTGAGAATCATCTAATATGATTGATAATTTTAAAACACGTAAAATGTGTTTTAATTTACTTTGAAGCCCTTGGTTCATGCCTATATATATATGCATGGATGGTTTGAATTAAAATGTACCACATCAACATATACTTTGAAAACACATACATATATACATCTATTAAGATTTAGATCATAATGGTATATCTCTTTCCTTATCTTATGCTTACTCTTTACGTCATTTTTGCTTTGTTATGCTAGTATCTTTAATCCGTATATGTAATATACCACAGGTTAATAATGACGTGAAAGTTGGAGGATGGGGAGGCAACGGTGGAATTGACCCATTTACGTTTGCATTTCCTGATAATAGTAATCTTTCGATGATCAAAATCGTTAGTAACGGACAATGCGTATATTCAATCCAGTTCACTTGTTTGAATCAACAAAACAGACAAGTCAATTCTCCAGTATATGGAGGCGATTTTGATGATGGTAAACCTGAAATTGTAAGTGCACCTTATAACATCTAACTATTTATTTGTATCTACACATAAAATTCATCTTCTTATTTTTATAATTATTAATAATCAGCTTCATCTTGGTTACGGGGAGCACTTAACTGGGATTAGCGGAACCTTTGACAATTATCAAGGTGTTACCGTCATAACATCTTTGTCTTTTAAAGTTGGGAGGAGAGTAAACGGTCCATATGGGAGAGCAACTGGAACTACATTCTCATTGCCTGTGGTTAGAGGTAAGATTACAGGATTCTTCGGAAACTATGGAGATTACCTAGACAGTTTGGGAGTACTTATTGGACCCCTTAATTAACAAGGCTCGCTGAATCCAATGTTCAACAACAGGCATGCATGCATGATGTGGTTGGAATTGGTAAGTATTCAAGTATAAGAAGCTTAAGATCGAGAATGTGTGAAAGAGTGGTGTTTTCTACTAGCTAGAAATGCATCTCCTTAATATGTATTATATGTGATTTAATATTTTCCTTGTCATTTTCTTAATGTTGTGTGATTTAACTATATATACGTATTGAGTCATGTACTGTGTCGAGTCACGATTGGAATAAGCGCTATGTCGTGCAGTCTTTGTTAGAATATAATAACATGACAATCATATAAATAGGTAAACACATATGCGGAAGCATAGGAACATCTATAACACATAAGAGATTAACATAAATTAAATAGGAACGTACCGTGGTGATTCTAGCCCGAACAAGAATCAAAAGCAATTGTCTTTAACAATATGAAAAACCCTAATTAGGGTTTATAAGGATCAATGAATAACCCCTTACCGTTTTGTTATTCGATCCAAGATGTAAACAAAAGTATGTTTACACCACGTTCTTGTACACACGTACTAATAGCGATTCGATGTGAATGCTAGTTCTTGAATCACAAATAAAGCACAAAGCAAAGTTTAGCTTTAAATAAAATAAATCGGTTGAACCCTTTTTATTTTATATATATATATAGTCGATCCATATATATATGCAAGAAAGAATATATCAATATAATCATGCACATGGGATCTATAATCATTATTAAACCAATTTCAGTACATGCATAATGCACTGTCACACATGCATACATGCGCATGACTTAATCGGATTAATAAATCTTGTGAGGAGTTGTTTTTTCTGGTCATCTATCATCCGATTATTAAGACCAAGAAGGAGTATATATATAATGACTAAACTTGTTACCCAAGTTTAATTCTAACACCTCCTCAAGTTCTATAAATCGACACTTGAACCCCCTCACTTTTCCCTTGTTCGACCCTATAAATATTTGTGATTTAATAATTAAATATAACTATTTATATATTAATTATTTAACATCGATTCTCATACGTAAAGTGTGCAATCCCGTGGTCTCGGGTTCGATACTAGACATATAGTTATTAATATTTATCCACAAACTCTAACAGCTCCCACTTGGATATCTATTAATAGTATAATGACATTGGTTAGCGTCTAGCAACACGCCAATGCCCCTAGTTCAACTCGAGGAAGGTTTCCTGGAAAACCTTTAATGATTCATCATTATTATTATCCTTTTGTTTCTAATACCACGTTAATAAAGATATGGATCTGGGTCATTCTTTAATTAACAATTCTGTTTCTCGTTGTTTATGATTGAGCAAGATTACCAAAACATCTGAACGTATTCCAGATAGACTTTGGGCGTGCGCACGCAAACATCTTGACAACCCTACGAGGGGCCCAGCAGTATTAAACTTCTGAACAAATCAGAAGGAACAAATTCTCTCTTGACTGCAAGAATAACCCATGAACTTTGCAACACTTCTGAAAACAACCCTTATAACTCCCTGTTACGGTGAGCGGTAGATTGCTTCACAAAAATGCACTACATCCATGACTCTTATCTGGTATCTCAAGTCTGAGGATAACAAATTCATGATTTACTTACTGACAAGATCCATAAAGTAAAATCATGTAGTTGGGATAAGTCCTATATTTAATTCATCAAATATCATGTGAAATTGGTATGTCAACGCATCAATATACTTTCAAGTATATTCTTAACCAATACTCAGATTTGTCTTAGTTTAATGATATTCCCATATCATTAATCGACAATGGACAATTTAGAATAACATAAGTTATTCACGGATTTAAACATGCAAATATAGGACACAATTTATTATTAATGAAAACAAACGTACTAAGTACTTTAATTCATTATAAATAATAATTGTTTAATGTCCTTTATCCAAACACTAAATAGATCAATGCATGATAATTCTAGTTAATGAATTATGCCTCAAGTCATGTCATTCATACCTGTTGACAAGGCATAAATCAACTAACGTTGATCTATAAGAATTTTGAGAATACTTATTTCAAGAATTCAATTATTGAAGTTCTTGTATGTGTGCATTCAACAATCTTGATATTGCCACACAATACTTCATAAATGGTGTGTCATCCTCAATCACCAATTTATGACAATTAAACTTTCAAACAATTTTAAAGTTTAAAGTATTCTAATTCTTTAATGTATAATGCAACTATGCTCTTAGATGAGTACAACTAGTTCACATGGCTATTAATAAGGATGAAATCCTTCCATGACTAGTTATTGAGTGTCGTCTCAATTTAAACCAGCATCATTGTATATAAAACACAATATGCTCTTTAAAATTTCCGTAAACTTAATATCCATAGTGTAATGTTTAGGAGCTATTCCAGACTGAGGATCATTATTCTAATTTCAAACATTTTCCATTAGAATATCTATTACACCAGTTATATAATAACCTTTAATTTGGATATCAAATATTGTCAAATCATTTAAGCACTTAAGCATGATACAACAATAATACAATGCACATGAAAATCCTTCAGTCAAACTTAGATTTTATTCATGTACTATCTTTACAAATATGTATATCCATTTACTAAATGATATATCATATTCTATTAGAATCATTTACCGCACATGTTTATTATATAATAAACTTTTGTTCCAAGGTTGTATGTTTTATTTTCTAAATCTTTCACTTACAGTTTCATTCCAAACTAAGTCTTAACATTTCACTTATATGGAATGTAACTTCTTATATGTTATACGACATATATGATTTAGTAAATCAAACATAATACTCCCACTAGCTTTCAGGAATACTTAGAAATTACCTTATTTTAATTATAAACCTAAACATAGATTTAATAATTTATCATAAGAATAATTTCCTAGATGCATGCTTTTATCCATTCATGGATTATTGCACTTTGTACACTTCCAAAGATTTTCTTGAATTCATAAACTCCTTTTGATTACTTATCGTCCTCACTCAAGTAATTATTCAAGAAGGGTTTTTGATATTCATTGTCAAATTTCATATTCATATAAATATGACAATTTATCATCTTTGTATCTTTAATGTGCTTAGGAAAGAGTATTCAATCATAGTTAATTGCTTAAGTATGATTAATAATCTTGTCATAAGACATGCATTAAGATATGTGTACAATTTTGGCCATATGATTATTTCACAAAGATTTAAACCACTAGGGTTACATCATCTTTGAATAAACTCATCATTCTCTAACTATTAAGAATTAAGATAAACCAAATTTTCTAAATTTGAATATCTTTATGAACAGCATCTATAACATTCATATTATGAGCAATTTACCCAATTCATTATTTTGGTAATACTACATCATATAATCGTCAGTATATTCATTAAATATATGAGATATCCAAGTGGATCTATGAATGATAATTCCATCATCTTAAGGTTTATCATTTACATGTTAGGCCTCATCATGATTTTAACTAGTGTAGTTTTAGAAGATTATGTATCTTGTAATTCTATCTTTTCAAGATAAAATATTCCCACTTGCCTTTAGCATTATATAGAATATAAGTACTTAGCAATTAGAGCAACAATCCAATTTTCTCTTTTAGGACTTTACAAATACGCATTTATAGCTCTTTGTTAATAACCTTCACGTAAGTAACTTAACAAATTTAGAACTTCAATTTTAAGACTTAATGTGATTCATCACATTTCATAATTCAATAACGTCTTATTAATCTTCTAGGAGTCTAATTGAGTATATTCAAGCCATACTCAATTTCTAACCTTGATAACTTTTAGAAGAATAGAAATCATAGTTATCTTCAATCAAACAATCTAACAAGAGTTTGATTCCCTAACTGAACATACCATTTATATGTGATATTTCAATTAGAATTAATATTGTAAGAAGATCTAACAATATATCTAAGATAACTATATTCCTGTTGGCATACCTATTTACCAACTAAATCAACTTAATGGTATAATAGTATTTTCAAGCCAATTGCATGCTTTATAACCCAAGTACTTATTAATCAAGTCACTTCATGTTTATGTCTTATAAAACATAAACTTGTTATAAT
This sequence comes from Artemisia argyi, assembly GCA_030686995.1. Lineage (NCBI taxonomy): Eukaryota > Viridiplantae > Streptophyta > Magnoliopsida > Asterales > Asteraceae > Artemisia > Artemisia argyi. The sequence goes on along the minus strand of CM060676.1, from coordinate 214,098,234 downwards.
CCCACTATACGTTATTAATCATTGATCAACTCAATGACTTCTTGTATATGTCTTAATTAAAAGACCATAACAAGCTAACGTCTTACTTAATTATAAGTCTTGTAATACTTAGAAGACTTCTTATTTATAACTATACAATAAAGTATAAACATGTATAATTAAAGTAATCATGAACACCATCATTTGGTTTCAATAATATTTTCAAGTTAACATACTACTTTATTTATTTATGTCATTCTAAGAATACATAATTATTGAAGTAGTATTATATTACTTCATGCGTTTATGTCATTCCAATAATACATAAATATTAAAGCTGAAGTAGTATTTTTATTTGACACATATGTTCTAATAGATGTCTAATTTAGAAACAGTAAATTATCCATGTTGGTCTCACGCATACATGGAAATTCACCTTGTTGTTAATATTTAGTCTGCGTCTCACGTTTACTAAACTTTAACACCAAGTGTTTCTTAGATTAGATGTATTAATCTAATTAGAATTATAATCTCTTACTTTGCAGTTAAGAGAATGCTTTAAATCATATTCTTATGTGTTGTACTTTGCACATAATGAAGATTTCTCCCACTTGTGCATGGTACAACACCATGTATCATATAAACAACACGCACGCGTTTGTTAATGTGAACAATATGATTTGTGTCATTAACATAACTTAGTAGATATAGAGTTTACTCAATCAATCAAGGAAACGTACATGACTATCCTTGAAAATATTAGTGTCTATATTTGGAAAGTAATTACCTTGAGATATTCAAAAGATAATCTAAGTTACAATCAAGACAATAAGTCTTGTAACTCCCACTGAATTAGAGAACATTATAATAATCCCTTCTTCAGCCATAAGAACACAATACTCCCACTGAATTTGACAACATTGTAAATGTTTCATTAATCAGTGAAAGAAAATAGTGTACTTGTTTACTTTCCTACATCTTTTAAGAAAACCCATTCAAACAATTATATAGGTCATAAAAGGATGTATTCTACTACATAAATGTGATTCATCACATTCCAAATTATTAACTTGAAAAGGCTCGGGCATGCAATTTCTTCCTTTATAGATCTACCATTCCAACAATTGTATGTAGTATCTTTAAATGGTCAAATCAAAACAACTAGATAAAATAATCTAATTTGTCTTTTACCATTATGCAGTAATCAGTCTAGCTTCTAATTGAATAACTCATAAAGTGCAAATAATCTTACTATTAAATTTTGCTATGAGTTATGTATTTAGAATTTAGACAATTCTAATTATCATATCATACCTTTCTCATTCATGAAAAGGATTAGGATTAAGTCTCACACTTCTCCTAATGGAAAGAAGACTATATTTATTCTTTTTGTAACATTGACTCTAACCAAAAAACCCTAACGGGTGTAGATCAATTAAAAGAATAACATACGTTTACGGTTTTGAGTTGCATTAATACATTTAAAGAATTTACAAAATTCAATTTTAGTATTTTCGATAATTTATATTTCCAAGAAAATATAATACCCAAGGTTATATTCATATAACCAACTAATTTCTTGAAAATCTAGGATCCAACTTTACATAGATTCCACCACATCAGTTGATCTGCTAGTGGTGAAAGTATAAAAGAAGGTAATCTGTCGAACAATAATTGGCAAACACTTTTCCAATTCCTAGATCATTATGGGATTTACATCAAATTGATTCATCAATTTGTCATGTAAGCATGTTTCATCCCATCTCATGCCTTAAGCTCTAGGTCTCACGCATCAACTTAATTAAGTCGTCTAACTTAGAAACTGCAAATTCTCCATGTGTGGTCTCACGCACACTCAGAAATTTACCTTGTCATTAAAATTTAGCCCGCGTCTCACGTTTACTAAATAATAACTTCAAGTGTTTCTTATAGTTAGATGGCATGTAACTTAAATTTTAGGGTATAAATTTTTTGATGTGTCAATCAAAAATTATGTACAAAGATGCATGCACTCATCTTTATAACATAAGTTTTCATAAAAACTTTTTATATCCGATTCGTGAAATTAATACACAAAGTTTTACTTGAGGTTTATGCCAAAACCCTAAGATGACTTTCTACAACATATGATTTTAAAAGTAATTCGTTTAAGACATATTCAAGATTGTGATAACCAAGGCAGACTCTAAGGCTCTTTTCTAAGCCTTCAAATCACGGTTATGAATATCATCTTAAAAGACTTAATTTTAAAAGTATATTTGCACAAAACATCATTCAAGCAAAAGTTTATGGATTCAATCTCAAAATAGTGACAAAGTTTGAATTTTGCTAGTCTCGCCTGGGAGCAGATTACCGTGCGAATCGGACCACGATTGGCAATAAGACCTTGCAAGATTCTTACTTTATCACTTTAGGGTTTCACAATTATTAGTCCGTATTAATTTTCTTTATGAAAACAACCCTTTTATTGCTTACAACAAGTCCAACTAAAACAATAAAACAAGTATCAAAGAAAAACAAAACAACCAATAATAATAAGTGAAACATTTAGCCACATGCTATCCGTATTAGAAAAGATCCTAATAAAATCAATTCTAGGTATAATAATGCATGTAATCAACTAAGGCCTTCCCCTCTTAATGGAGGTGAGTCACATACATTGACGAATCAATTGCGTAGGCCAAAGCTAAAAACACACCACATAGCATATAAAATTGATTTTAATAATTATGGGGTCTTCCCCAATATAAGATCTATCTAAACATGTGAAAAGCTTAACAATTAATAAACAATTAATAACCCATGACTAACATGCATGTTTCGTCACGGATCAAAGCATAACAATTACCAATTAGGTCAAGGATACGCCCAAATAACACATAAACATGTAGGCAACCTAGGGTTTCTAATCCAATTAATTAATAAAACCACAAACCCTAATTAGGGTTCATGGAATAAATCGACCCCCCCCCCAAAATTAGGGTTAGGGTAAAAAAAACAAAACCCTAGATCCAAAACATGTATCTAAAACAATCAAAATTCGTTTTTTTTTTTTTTTTTTTTTTTTTTTTTTTTTATGTGTTTTATGTAATCAATTACATGTTATAGCAAGCTCTGATACCACTGTTAGAATATAATAACATGACAATCATATAAATAGGTAAACACATATGCGGAAGCATAGGAACATCTATAACACATAAGAGATTAACATAAATTAAATAGGAACGTACCGTGGTGATTCTAGCCCGAACAAGAATCAAAAGCAATTGTCTTTAACAATATGAAAAACCCTAATTAGGGTTTATAAGGATCAATGAATAACCCCTTACCGTTTTGTTATTCGATCCAAGATGTAAACAAAAGTATGTTTACACCACGTTCTTGTACACACGTACTAATAGCGATTCGATGTGAATGCTAGTTCTTGAATCACAAATAAAGCACAAAGCAAAGTTTAGCTTTAAATAAAATAAATCGGTTGAACCCTTTTTATTTTATATATATATATAGTCGATCCATATATATATGCAAGAAAGAATATATCAATATAATCATGCACATGGGATCTATAATCATTATTAAACCAATTTCAGTACATGCATAATGCACTGTCACACATGCATACATGCGCATGACTTAATCGGATTAATAAATCTTGTGAGGAGTTGTTTTTTCTGGTCATCTATCATCCGATTATTAAGACCAAGAAGGAGTATATATATAATGACTAAACTTGTTACCCAAGTTTAATTCTAACACCTCCTCAAGTTCTATAAATCGACACTTGGACCCCCTCACTTTTCCCTTGTTCGACCCTATAAATATTTGTGATTTAATAATTAAATATAACTATTTATATATTAATTATTTAACATCGATTCTCATACGTAAAGTGTGCAATCCCGTGGTCTCGGGTTCGATACTAGACATATAGTTATTAATATTTATCCACAAACTCTAACAGTCTTTACCTATTTTCTTGTACTCCGATCTTTAAAGCTTCTGAATGGTTATTTCTATTTTTACAAACGTCATTTTTGCGTTAATTTAAAAATGGAGAACTCACGAGTCATGACATTTAATATGCATACAAAACATCCAGTTTATAAACTTATCCAGTTGAACTTGTAAAACTGAATAACGTAAAAGCTCATTAACTATATAAAAAGAACTCTTAAACTAGCTTGTTATAATTCAACATATGGACAACTTATTTATTATTACTCGGAAATATATCTACGGAATTGTAGACTTATATTCAGGACTTCAAATTGATATAGATATAAGATATTGCATATACACTTCTATGCGTTATTAGTCTATAGGTTTTGTCTTACATAAACAAATCTAACTTCACATAATAATAATAATAATAATAATAATAATAATAATAATAATAATAATAATAATAATAATAATAATAATAATAATAATAATAATAATAATAAATAGAGGATGGTTTATTTACTTTATTTGATCGTTAGTTGTTTAGGTGTTGCATCCCTAACAAACATTCACAATAGTCCTCTTTGATCTTTGTTTTCAGTAACAAATTAAGTTTCTTTTACATGCAAGTAAATATAAAGGGAAATTTGCATGACGTCACTAATTTCTAACTTGACTTCCATTTCTAGCATATTGCTAAGATTAAGATTTTTATTTTTATTTTTTATTTTTTATTTTTTTTAATGACAAAACCACCTTTATCTCACACAACATCGCATTGTATTCGTGGATTTCGTATAACACGAACAAAAAAAGATCAATGACATTACTTTCATAATTTGCAGAGATATCCGTTTATATAATGAACATAGCATAACTTACAAAGTTACAAGTATTTGTTTTTTTTTTTTTTTTTTTTAACTAAAATTCAATTTGTGTAAAAAGATCATTAAGTATTGGATTAAAAAAAAATTGCAAAAAGATGAATAGATAAGAAAAATAAGTTGATTAAAATGATAAAATTTAGCAAAATCTATAAAAGGAGGATGATAACAAAATTGATGGTTGATGGACGGATGATGGATGAGGATGGAGGTTGGATTTCATTATGAATATCTTACAAATATATTGCGAATTTTACTATTATTTGCCGTAAAATGATTAAAAAAAAATTACAATCTGGCTATGATAAAAATTAAAAAAAAAAAAAAAAAAAAAAAAAAAAAACCCAACCTTAAACAAATGTTTTAACTTATAATTAAGAAAATATATCACCTCTTACCAGTATTACCTACATTTTTTAAATTTCGAAAAATTGGTATTTTTATTTATTTATTATTTATTATTTTTTTTATTTATTATTGTTATTTTTTTTCAAATTAGCAAAGCACCAGTTAAACTATGAAATGATCCATGTGCGTTGAATTTCTTGTTATTATTATCTTTTTAACATAGAATTTCTTAATTTGCGAATGCTAGTTTTTGCTCAAATAAACTTACATCATAAATTCATTATGATTACGAATGTGTAGTGACGTATTTTTTTATTTAGAATGGTGTAACATTGTTTAAGATAGCGTTAGAAATAAGGCTTTGTACATAAAAATTGGGTTGACATCTCCAAAACATATTATTTCTAGGGTGGGCAAAAAACAATTAGTATTATCAGAACTTCATTATGATTACGAATATGTAGTGACGTATTTATTTATTTATAATAGTGCAACATTGCCTAAGTTAACATTAGAAATAAGCCTTTGTACATAAAAATTGGGTTGACATTTTCAAAACATATTATTTGCTAGGCTGGGCCAAAAACAATTAGTACAATCCGTCCTAAAATAATTGTTCACTAATAAAATGCACACAGTTTTGAAAAGGCATACTTCTCTTGTCTTAAAATTATTGTTCATAGATAAAAAACACAAGGTTTAATAAAATGCATAAAAAAAATTATTTTACCATTTGACAACTAATTAATATATTCTGTTTGTTTTGTGGATATTAGTTTTGATTAAGGATAATATAGTAAACTTAACCAACTTTAACTACTATTTTTAATAGTGAACAATATATTACTAAAGTAGGACATACTACAGAGAAAAGATGAACAATAAAATTAGAACAAAGTTATTAGTCATTATGAAGGTGTTACCTTAACTAGTTAATGAACCAATTCCAAATAATTTGTAATAATAACTTCAAGTAAGAGTAATATAATAAACTCGATCAAAATACTCTATCTATAGTGGACAACTAATTTGAGACAATCCGAAAAACAAACTAGGCAATAAATTTAGAGCGGATTGAGATATTTTAATCTTGCAAATGAGAGAAGATGATCGAAATATTTGTACTGACTAACATATGGGAGAAAGTATGGCATAAACGAGCTATTCCAATCTGAATTCGGTTAGGTTTAGTTTTCATTTTTACATAGAATTTTTTTAACCAAACTAAATAAACCGAACAACCCAATAACTGAACCGATGAACACCCCTGCTTTATCCGATAAAGGCATGCACCGGGTTTCTTAACGGATTCAAGAGCTAGGTCGAGGCTATGGGCTTATTTTAGTGGGCCGAGTTGGACTATTTTGGTACTATAGGGTATTTTTTGTTGATCTTTTAGCAGGTTATCTTGGGCTTCAATTAAATTTTGTTCTTCCTTCTTAATCTTCACTTAATTCCTATTTGATCTTTAATTTGATATGATCCATAATTTATTTACACATACTTACAAAATATAAGAAAAAATAGACGTAATACTTGCAGTTAAAACCTTAAGTTTGATATTTTATTAAGATAAATGAGGGCATATAGAAAATAGATATATGCAGAATTTAGCCTCATATTGTTTGAGATAAGACTAGAATAATGCTTTTGCCGCGCATTACAGCAGATACAAAAATATTCATTTTGAAGCTATGAAATAAGGTATGAACAATATATAATACATGATCCTTTTGTTTGGGATTTGCTAAATTTATGTGTATCTTTATTGCGTGATACCAATTCTGTTTCATGTTCATTGTGGTAAAGTTTGTCATGTGAAAGTATGTGTTGAAGTTGTGTTTGCTTTTCTCGAAACTTCATGAGGGTCTTTAAAACAACTTCCACTAGAATATGTCCATAAAGGAGATATCTCTTTTTGTTTCAAGTTTTATTTACAAATGAATTAAGAACATAACCTAAGATGTAACAGAAGAATGGTTTATGAGAAGGAACTGGTTTTAGTTATGTGTGTGTTAGTGATAGAAATGAATAGTTAAGGTGTGTGTTATGGAGAAACTTAATCTCCTATTAAAGTAGGGATCAACTCCAAATAAGGTTGAAATTATATACATAATATCTATGCTTCATATAATGCATGAAACACTCTCTCTCTAAAATTTTCAGATTTACAAGAAATAATGCATGGTTTACAACACTTTAATGCACTCAATTTTCAGAATTACAACATAGTAAGCATATTGTACAACAAAAAACAGCTCGGTGTAATTTTAAGACCAAAATTTTACCAAACAACATTAATGCTATTAAAAACACCCCTTCATAAAAAATTACAACTACTTAATCACAATGTACAAGACCTTTTAAGTAAATACAAGTCATAAAACACAAAGGCACAAGTATGTAAAGCACAATGATTTTAAGGTCAACAATTTATTCAACACATATAATTAATACACTAATTAATTCACCCCATTCACAAAAATATACAATCATTTAACCATAATATACAAGCTAATCAAGCTAATAAGCCAAGTACTTAAAAATAAAGCCATTAGGCTCGGCACAGTGGTCGGTCAACCGGACCGGTCGCCTTTGCGCTGACCGAGTCTACGCCACTGCAACCACAAGGTCGGACGGCTCCAAAATTCACAAACCAGTCACCCCCTCGACTGATTAATGCATTCCACAAAAGAAGAAAAAAAATGCACCGTTAAATATCAAAACAAAAATGAAGATAAAACGAAAGAAGAAAAGAACAATTATCAATGAAGCCAAAACAAACATCAAATTTATTCTATCTATGGTCCAAGAACACAAAGTATACAACAACAATAAAACCCAACATCTACATCTGCCTCAGTTCTAACCCCATCCCAAAACCACCATCACGGTCAACAAAGCATAAAACCTTAGAGAGAATTTTCGTTTGATATTCAATTTTTGTTTGATATTCAAGAAAAGGGTATGATTTCCTTGCAAACATATATTGTTGGTTATGTTCGGTTATCAAGATAAGAAAGAAAATAAGAGTATGTGATGTTTGTGTGGCTGCAAATCATGACTGCGTATTTTTGTAAGGGAAATTAGAGTAGGAATGAGGTAATTTAGGTTTTGTAAACATATTTATAAGTCCTAACATTTGGGTAATATACCGGTTTGGTAGTTAAGTGGGCTGGCCAAATGATATCACAAATTGTTTGGTAGTTTTATCATGGGCCTTAATAGATATTGATGATTAAAGTTTGTTTAGGCTGAAAATGGTTTTAGACTAATTACCATGGTAATTGAGCCGTATATTTTTTGTATAGTATAGTTTATTTTGGGCTAATTTTGATATTTGGTTCATATGAATAGTGTATATTAAAAATGAAAATGTAGGGGATATATGGATTTTTTTTTTGAAATAAAAATAAAAATATAAATGTCGGTCACCTTACTATGCCTAAAAGGTCGCATGTAAGTCAGAAAATTTAAAGGTGCTTGTGCTAAAGGAAAGAATCAAGATTTATGTTTGTGGTAGCTTCGGTTAACAGTAAATGAAATTATACTACTGCTTTTTTATTTTTGTATGGGTCCCAATACCGTCTTCCATGATGTATGGGGAGGTTGAGATGTAGACAGCTTTACCTCTACCTAAGGTAGAGAGGCTGCTTCCAGCTCTATCTAAGATAGGAAAGGACCTTCGGCCTTTTGTAAAGGGTGAGGATCGAACCATTGACCTCTAGGTTAAGATGCAAGGGGTTTTTCAACTGATCCAACCCTAAAATTATTGTTATTTGTAAATTATAGTTAAAAAAAATATGGCAGCATAACATCATATCAGGGTACCTGTCGCCGCATCGCGCGGGTACCCTGCTAGTAATCTATAATTAGTTATGCTTCCTATCAAAGCTTGATATCATTAAAAGCGTAAGTAAATAGTTATTACCAATTGTAAATCAACTAATATATTGTACAATATTATAATCGTAAATAGGTTAGACCATATAGAAGAAATAATGCTAACACATGATACTTAGTTTGATACCGGCCAATTATTTATTTATTTATTTAATTATTTATTTTAATAGATATTTCATTTCACGCCTCACAAATGAAAGAAAATTTGAATACAACAAGTTACATCAAACATAACAAGTTAAGCCAAAACAAGACATACACCATAATAGTTGTGACAGACTACAGCAACACCATACAAGGGGGGAGGGGGGGAATCACCAGAGTGAGCTTTTGGTAGACACAACCATATGAAGGTGTAGCTTGACAAAAATACATAAAGTACATAATACATACAAAGAAGATATAACCACCACAAAAAAAACATGTTATTTTACACAGTTTATTTGGTACTTCTTCACACATTAAAGTGTGTACAATTCCATTCTCCACACTTTCCTCTTGTGTGGGGACTTTCAGTGTTACAAAATTGTTGTGAATTGCCACATTTATTTTCGTGATATATAAATAGATTATTCACACAAGTTAGTATGGAGAAATGACTTTTTTTTTCACATAGTTAGTTGTGAATTGAAAAGTCCACATTAGGAAGTGTGAACAAATAAGAAGAACAAGAATTGAAAAGTCCACACTTCAAAGTGTGAACAAACAAGAATGAGCTAACTCTTTATAAAGTGGACAATTATAAAAACTCCACACTTGAAAGTGTGAACAAACCAACCAAAGCCAACTAAAAAAAAGCGGGTATACCAGAAAAGTTCACACTTGAAAGTGTGACAAATTCCACATTTTATATCCAGATTTATATATCCAAATTTTACAAATTATATAAAACTAAACAAATTCCAAATTTAAATCTTCAATATCAAGAAATTGATTACAAGAACATGATATCATAACATTCTGCTTGATTCAACTTGAGACTAAATATCATAACATTCTGCAATTACTTTTGAGTTTTAACGAACAGATACAAGAACATTAACAAAACTTGATTACTTTGGTCCTTTGTTTCTCTAACATCTACCACAGTTCTGCTACTTAACTCCTTTTTGCAATTCTACAATTATGCAATTCTGCAATTCTACTCATATCCAAAGCCACCTGCAACATATCACAACATTAACAAAATAAGAGTTGGAGAAACTATTGGACACTTTTTGGAATTTGCAGAGCCAACCTTCTAAAAATCAGTCGCAGGAGTATAGAATGACGATTTCTTTTTCTATGTTCTATTTTTGGATGTAGTGGATGTACAGATTGTGACCATGACATCGCTAATAGCAAAAACAAAACAGAAAACGGAAGACACTTCTTATCAAGAAGGCAAGCACAGAGGATGGTTTAACAACAACAACATAATAATACCCACATAAACAAGACATATGATTCTCTATCGTCTAGGCAACCAAACCTTATGCCAAAGTCCACAAGCATTCTACCAGGCTAGTACATAGCATACATCACACATGAATCAAATAAGTTATAAACAATTTCACTACATATACTGTACTCACATATGCTACCAATTTCTATCTGATCTAATCACAGTAGCATGTCAATCAGAAATCTACTAGAAAACTAGCCTAGCCTATGAGTTCAATAAACCAGCCTAGCCTATCAGGATCAAGATTCAGGAATACTAGTAGTATTTAATTAGCAGAGTATCTATTGCCCTGATGCAAACCACAAACAGGTAACTGTTACTTAAAGGGAAATACTCACCGTCTTTGTGAATAGTTCCCCAAGCCTTCCCATGCTTAACAGTGGTTTTCACTAAGCAAGAATGGAAAAGGATATCCAGGAAAAGGTATGTTTTCAACATTTGATTTTAATCTTCACGTGAACCAGAAAAATAAGTACCTGATCATATACAATCTTCACGTGAACCAGAAAAGAGCTGAAAAACAAATAAATTCAAGTTAAGAGCATGAATAACAATGAAATTAAGCATCATGAGAGTTTTTTTGGGTAAAGATTAAGCATAAACCTGTGCGTTTGATGTACCAGTAGCAAAAAAAGCTGGAAGCGCGGTTTTGAGCTGTCCAATAAAATTGTTCATGTTTTCTTCCATCGTCTTCATTTGTCTACTTTGTTTCTCTATTTCTTTACTTTGAGCAACAACTTTGTTCAACAGAAATCGATTTTCACTTGATACACTTTGACGTCTCATTCTTCTCAATTCGTAACTAAATTTTGTTACTTGGGATTTGGTCACTCCAACCCCATGCCCAAAAGGTCTTCCCTTCTTATTAGGTCTAAGTTCTTGCATAACTTCCCTGGCAATTTCCAACCTTTTCTCAGGATCGACATGTTCTGAATTTCCAACCTCTAATAACTTGTTTGCAAAATCTGCTTTAGCTTTACTCTAGAACATTCAACAAGCATTCAAGTTCATGTAAGTTTAAATTTATATCTATTTATAACATAACTAAAAGTAGTAAAATTATTTATGTACCGCAACGACTCTTGACCGATCATCAACGTATGACCCTTTCTTTGTTACATGCATCATATCAAATACTTCGATGTCATCAGGTTCTCTTTTGTTTTCCACAATCTGTAGATTAACATATAACCATCAAAACGTAGATAATTATAAAAAGAAAAAATAGGTTTAATTTATCCTAAAAGAAGACTTACAAATTCATCTTTTTTCCGGGGAATACTAACAGCGCCACTGGTGTGAATATGGACTTGGCTACCTCTTGCTTTCTTCCCATTTGCTGAGTATTTCTGTCATTCAATTAATTGAAAACACGTGTTAGTATGAGAACAACCACCAGGAAATAAAACATGTAATAGTTGGTCAAACGGTACCAGAACCAAGAAATGAAAGAGTAAACAGGTTGAGAACCAAGAACTGAACCAAGATAAAAAGGAGGCAAAACATGTGAAAGAAATAAATTTGGTGTTTGAAGTAATTGTGAAACTAAATGGCATTTTTTTGTAGCGTACCTTTGTTTTAGGTGCTCTGAGATAATCCTTATAAGATTCCCATTGATGATCAACAAAAAGGAGTATTCTGAACAAAACTAGGTCGAGATGGTTGTGAAGGGACATAATTCTCCCCATGAACCACTAGTGGTCTATTTGAAGGTAAATGACCTAAAGCATCATGGACCAAACTTCTTATCTCATCATCACCAAAAGTAGTATTCTGAACAAAACTAGATCGAGATGGTTGTAAAGGTTCTGAAGTCTCCCCATGAACCGACCAATTTGTGTACCCCGGTAAAAATTCATAACGCAATATGTGACCATGACAAGTACCCACGTCCCAATGCTTAACGTTACAACATCTAAGACATGGACAATCAATTACTCCTCTTATACTTCTAGCACAAGCAAATTCAATAAAAGACTTCACTCCTTCTTTAAAAGTTTCGCTTGTTATATGAGCATTAATCCAATTTTTATCCATTTATGCAACTTACCTAAACATCTAAACATCAATCTATAATCGATTTCAGCTTCAAACCAAAAACATGTATACTAACTGTTTTATACTCGAGTTACATACTAATGTAAACAGAAACTAGCGTAAACCAAAAACATGTATACTAACTGTTTTATACTAGAGTTACGTGATTTCAGCTTCAAACCAAAAACATGTATACTAACTGTTATCACATATCGTGCATTTTTTATGACTGTAACATATCTGATATCACATATACTAACCAAAAACATGTAACAAACCATATTCCGCAACAATTTGTCAAAAACTATCATCGCGACGTCAATGAAAGCTTGATCAGTTACCTTCATTCACTAACATTAAATTTATTCTTGCTTAGGTCCAAATTTAATTTCATTAAACAGCTCAATAACACAATAATATCTTCAAATACAACTTATACCGTCAGCAATCAATATACGATAGAGCGAATCAGACATTCAATAAATATACACATTGACGAATATACCTCTACCTTATATCAAATCGCATTATGCATAACTAAATAGCTCACATCAAAAACTATCAGTTACCCCGGGGTTTAACTTAATTCAATCATTATTTCATTAATTTACCTAAACCTAATTTAATTTGCATCAGATTCTAACCTTAGGTCAAAATCACGTATCTCACGCAATCGTGCCTGAGATATTAATGATGAATACTCTTGTATACTAGCCGCCTCAAAAATTACTAGTTAGTTCACATTTCAACACATCCAGCCATAATTTATCCAAAATTATCCTCACGCCGTGAGTTCAACTTAAACTAGTTACAAATATCTCAAAAAACGCAAGTATCACACTTAACTTATCTAAAACATTCCTAGATTTACCTAAACCTGATTTAAATTGCATCAGATTCTAAATACATACATACGTCTTCTGCGTCACTAATCAGTTCACATTTCATCAAATCGCATTCAGCCGTAATTCATCAAAAACTATTACTATCAACACCAATCGATACACAGTTTAGCACAAATAATGCTAATGTGATAACAGTCACCAATACTAGTTCACATTTCAACACATTCAACCATAATTTATCAAAAACTATCCTCGTGCCGTGAGTTCAACAGCTTAATAACACAATAACAACTTAATAACATCTAAAAAACGCAAGTAGCACACTTAACTTATCTAAAACAATACAACTTAATAACACAATAACAGCTTAATAACACAATAACAGCTTCAAAATACTCGTTAATCAAAATCGTACCAGATTCAAGCGGATTGAATTGAACGAAACCCAAACGAACACCTAAATGTATCGAAACTCCATTGTACGTCAAGCGGATTGAATTGAACGAAACCCAAACGAACACCTAAATGTATAGAAACTCCATTGTACGTTAAGTGTGATTTAGTTAGAAAATAAATTGGGTTTTTTTTTTTAATTTTTTTTAAAGTATTCAGGAGTCAAAATAAATTGGGGATTTATAGTTAGAAAATAAATTGGGTATTTTTAAAGACAAAGAGGAAAAGGAGGTACATTTATGACACGTGTTAATTTAAGAAAGTTCACACTTTTGCATGTTAAGTATTTTTAAAACTTTTAAATAATTTGCCACACTTTAAAGTGTGAAATCACACCTATTTGTCCTCTAAATTTATTTTTACGCTTAGATGTGTTACAAAATTATGTATATATTTTACACACTTTTGTGTGTTAAGAAAGCATAATATTTATCCACACTTGAAACCGTGAATGTTATTTAATCACATTTTTAAGTGTATAATTTTTTTTTCTACAATGAGAAGTGTGAATTTTTTAATTTTTTTTGTGTTCATAATTTGTACACATTCACAACTGTGAACAACATAGCAAAATTATTCACATTTTCATAAGTGTGAAAAAAAAAGTGTGTACTATGGCCACTTTTTTTGTAGTGAACTAAACATCTTTAAAGGAGCCAGACCTAAACCTAACAGATCTAAAGTCAAAACCCAAGGCAGCATCAAGCCATCGATGACGGACCGCAACAGATCTGAGCAGAGGAGTCCGGGAGGCAACTGATCTGAGCAGTGGCGGCAGCGGGCAGCGACAGATGGGAGATGACAGATCTGTGGGTAAGGATTTTTATTGAAAGAAAGGGAAAACACAAAAGAGGTCCGGACGGCCGGCCGAAACCGACCGCCGGAATTATTTAGAGATGATGGAGTTTGGTTGGAAGAAATTTAGAGAGATGTAGGAAAAAAATGAGAGAGAGAGAGAGAGAGATGGTGGTGCAAAGATGGTAATTCGATACCGGCCAATGTTCAATAGAGTTAACCAAATAAACTTCAATTAACATTTGTTTAATATTACATCATAATTCATAAAAATTTCCAAAATTAGTGACGTTTCTATTTATATCCAAGAGTGCGTCATTGTCTAACATAAGGTTATAAGAACAAGAACGGCTGCGAACCGCCGCGTTGCGGCGAGGCGATGACTATTCGTGTATACGTGTGTCGGGTTTTAGGCGGTTAGCTTGTTTCTGCATTACAGTTATAGTAGCAGCCTGAGTTTTGTTACCCGTTAACTCTTTTAAACATTTGTTAAATTTAAAATTCTATTTCTTATGGGCCAGGCCATTTTGTTTTGGGCTAAACACATTTTGGTTATCTGTTGTATCTGCAAAGATGGGCATAACATATGCACATGTTGGGCTGAAACAAACCAAAAATCGGGCTAAATAGTGGGCCTTGGTTTTGGGCTAAAAAATGAAACGGAGCCGAAACGACAATGCATGCGTCGTTTAATGACGCTGCATTATATATATAGTAATAAGGCTTGTCGTATTTAAAGTTTGAGTTGACATTTCCAAAACATGGAATTTGCTAGGCCAGTCATAAAACTATTTGTAACATATAATGTACATCCTCCGTCTCAAAATAATTGTCAGGACACAAAAAACACAAAGTTTAATAAAAGTGGGGAGATTTTATTTTTCAACCACTTAAATAGAATATTCTCTTATTATATTATCTAGTTTTTACTAAAAAAGAAAAATGAACAATTTTTTTGAGACATCAATTTTAAAAAACATGGACAATTAATTTGAGACGGAAGTAGTACTAATTAAATATTTTTTTTACTACAATAGTGATCGAAAACATTATTTTCTATAATATATTAACATTGCATGTTAAAGCTAACCTGATGAAGAAGAGACCAAGTCCAATGACTTTATTATTTATAAAAAGAAATATTTAATTTAATTTTATTCTTTTAACGATTTCTTTATGTCCAACTTAAATTAAACCTTATCATATTCCCTCTATATACTATAAGAGGAGATTTCGAGTGACGCGCCAGATTAAAATATAATTTTGTAATTAAAAAATTACTTTCTAATAATATCAGTGAAAAAAAAATCTTACAAAACACACCCTGAACTTTTTAATATTTACGACTTTCTTATATAACAAATTTTATTTGTCAAATATTTAACAGATACCTAGCGGTTTCTTGAATAAAAAAAATACTGGCAAAAAGGTCTCTCGATAATGAACAAAACAAGCCGAATAATGGTATACTTTTGACGTATGTACGGTTTTATAAAAAATGTTGAGGTTTAATTAATATATATATATATATATATATATATATATATATATATATATATATATATATATATATATATATATATATATATATAAAATAACTTTAAAAATTATCTTATATATATATTTTTTAATATTATAAGGCTCAAAATTAACCCTGGCACAACACACTCATGCCCGACACAACATTCACTCCAAAAAGGAAGTCATACAACAACTACAAATATAGCTTGAAACAACATTTATTTCAAACAAATACAACATGTGTCGGCAAAAAACATGTCACGATCTCGCAATAAGAAGCCCCAACCAAACATTGTTCGTAAATGATTATCGCAAAAATTCTCAGAAAATTCCCGCTGCAACACAGCGGGTGCCTTCCCACTTGTTTATTATTCATAACTAAACATTGTCAACCATCAAAACTGAAAAATCAAAATTGAAATGAATATCATATATTTCTTTATAAAACTTGTTGCAACGCACGGCTAATAAAGATGCTCGTTTACAATTTTGAGTTTGTGTGACGGTGGGTAAAACCTCTCGCGGATTGGTTGGCTAAAAGATCAGAAGCCATGGTTACCCAAAAAAAGATGCTCATTTACAACAATAAGCCTATGCCAAGTCGCCAACGGTTGTTTCTCACATAAGTGGGAATCATGCATGCATGAGTTTTCAATGTAAGGTTATAGTCTTATCTGAGTTATCTGTTTTAAAACTTGCAATAATTTCTTAGTGATAGAAAATTACAACGAAGAATACAAAGAGTATTAAGTATTATAACACGCAAAAAAAAAAAAAAATAATAATAATAATAAAATAAAATAAAAATAAATAAAGGTCAAATGTGTAACAACTTAATTGGTGAAGTATACTGAAATTATTTTTACATTTTACTGGTTGATGAGTTTACTACATATGTTCTTCTACCTCGTTAGGGCTTCCTCGTGTAACGTCCGTCTTGATTTATATTTAATTTAGGAAGCTACTCTACTTAACTAAATTAAAATACAAGAAGGAATATCAATGACATGCAGACCTTCTTTAAATCCAAAACAGTAAATTATAGACATAAATAACATGTTTGTTTATTCATTTTTAATCAGCGTGGAATTTGTGACCGATGTATAATATATGTTTTAATCCTTCAGAACAGTCTGCATGCTTGGTTCCTGCTAGTTGTTTCGATTGTTTGGATTGTTTGTGGGTTTAGAGTGAGATGGAAAAAGGGTTCTTCAACAAAAGTAGTGATCCTAAAGTTTCGAGGGCTGCTGCTACATCAATTGAAGTTAACATGTCGCAACAAACTGTTGATGTTGTTGCGTTAAGTACAACTACTAGTGAAGTGGAGTCTTTAAAACAAGGTGGTGCTCGTTTGAATGGTGATGATAAAGCTGATGTTGGTATTGATGGTAATGATGATGGTAACTCTGGTTCTAGTCAAGAGAAGCCGATTTCTCTTGATACGGATGAACAAGTGAAGCCGGTTTCACTTGATACGCATGAGAATGTTAGTGCTGGTAATTCACAACCGTCTAATGTGGAGCAATTGATTGCTAATGCGCATCAGAATTTTGATGATGCCATGAATAAAATTCAATGTGAGATTGGTGCTAATTCTGGTCCTAATTCTCATAAGGATGAGACTACTAATGGTACGGGAGTGAAGTTGGTTTCTTATGCGGGTGCTACTTCTAATGAACCTCTGCAACATGTTTCAAAGTTTCGTAGGTTGGAATGTAGCAAGAAGAAGGCTGATGTTGATTTATCAGTCCCAATGAATGTTGTGCAAGAGATTCACATGAGGTTCGAGAATACTCTCTACGGATACTTCCTTGGTCAACGCATTGCTTTTCCTGTTGTTGACTATTATGTTCGCAATGCGTGGGCTAAGTATGGTTTACAAAAGGTTATGATGAATGCTAAGGGTTTCTTTTTCTTCAAGTTTTCTTCGAAGAAAGGTGTCGATGATGTCCTTGATAATGGTCCTTGGTTGATTCGCAATGTCCCTATTATACTTAAACCATGGACATTGAACACCAACTTGCTTAAAGAGGATTTGACTAACATTCCGGTGTGGGTTAAATTCCATGATGTTCCCTTAGCTATGTTCTCCGATGACGGACTTAGCCTGCTTGCTACTGTGATTGGGACGCCCAAAAGGTTAGATGCCTTTACTAGTCAAATGTGCAAGGAATCTTGGGGCCGGAGTAGCTTTGCTAGGTGTATGATTGAAGTTAAGTCGGACGAGGTATTTAAGGACAGTCTCACTGTTGAGATTCCTCTACTTGATGGTACGGGTTCGACTATTGAAAAGATCCGGGTTGAATATGAGTGGAAACCACCTCGCTGTGATAAATGCAAGGTATTTGGACATACTCTGACTGACTGCCCTAAGGTTGTTATACCTCCTGTTCAGACTACTAAGCCTGTTAATGATAGTTTCATGACTGTCAATAACAGGAAGAAAGGAAAACAAGGTGGTTCTACAATTCCGGGTAAAGGAGGGTTTACTAGACCTGTTGTGGGTAAGAAGTTTCAGTATCAACCCAAACAGACTCCTCCTGAACCCAAGAATGTTGGTGGAAATAAGAAGAAGACTCCCGATGTGGCTAGTTCGAGTGGTACAACGATCTCTACATCTAACCAGTTTGATGCTCTTAATATGGATGATACGGATACGTTTGGTATTCCTACTGATGACACCAACATGGATGTGGATGCTAGCTGTACAATGGAAGTTAATGCGGATGCGTTGGTTAAGACTGGTACTATATCACAAGAACCCCTTGTGAGTGATTTAATGGAAACTAAGGAAGGTGGTTCTACTCCTATAGTTGAGAAAATTAGTAAGCTTGAAAAGCTACTTATCGATGGGAAAGCTACCCTTTTGGATGATAAAGGTGTTCCTATTCCGTCTGCATCTGCCAATAAGAGGGCTAACCCATTCTCTAAGGTGGGTGATATTGTGGTTACTGATAGTGATGAGGAGGAGGTTCTTAACACGTTCGACGAATCAGCTAATCTTTTTGGTGGAGGTCATGAGCGTGAAGATGAGTTGGATGACTATGATGATTACTCGAAGCAAATTTATGATCTTCCAGGGGAATTGGATGCTCTTAACGCCATTTATGGCTTTAATCTCCAAGGTCGTAGGAAGTAGGTTATATTTTTGTCCGAGTCTTTAAATGGTTTATTTCCTTGTCTAGAAAATTGGAAGTATCTTGTTATGTAAGCCTTTCGCCTATGTAACGGGCTGAGATATGAGAATCACTCATATCCGTTGTACTTAAATGTTTTTTGGAGTAATATATTTACCGGGTCGTTGACCTTTTACCCAAAACAGTCTGCATGCTTGCATGTGTTGTAGTCATATCTAGTATGTGTAACTATATCATTTTAATTATAAGATGGTTGTTATTTTCTTAATATTTTGATCAATGGTTGGTACGTTGTTTTTCGAACATATATTTTGTTTTTGTTTGTCCAAACAAGATATCAATGTTTTTGTAACACCCCAACCTGACAAGGGTAAAGATGTCACAATAATATGGTTTCACATAAGAACATACAGAATTAAACAAAAGCGGAAGTCTTACATAAATAACTTTAATCTAAATGACTATGGTCAAATCTTCAATCAACTCGACTCTCAGTCCCAGAAAGCTATTCCAAAAGCTATCTTGAATATCTGCCGCGGTGAAAATAA
The DNA here is from genome assembly GCA_030686995.1 of Artemisia argyi. Classification (NCBI taxonomy): domain Eukaryota; kingdom Viridiplantae; phylum Streptophyta; class Magnoliopsida; order Asterales; family Asteraceae; genus Artemisia; species Artemisia argyi. The sequence continues at coordinate 214,078,392 of CM060676.1, read as the reverse complement.
ATGCGGCTCGGCTTAAAAAGCCCGGTGAACGGATATAACAATAATGAAACGAAGTATAAATTCCGAAGTACAAGTGTTATAATTTGGGAAACATAATTTAGGCATAATGGATAGTACGGAAATGTAATATGTGGTTTAATTAAGGAATTTGTACAATCACTTGTACAAACAGAATCAGAATATACCATGAGGTCAGAAACATATCAGAAACATATCATAAGCACACATATATCTCATAATCAGATAGAGGGGAGACCTCTCAGACAATCAGACAATATGAGGAGTGTCCTCAATAAATGGAGTAGCTAGCTCGCAGAAATGTGAAGGATGGGTATTACACACACAGCCACATTTACCAGAAAAATATCATATCATAACTTTACAGAAACAGATCTAGGATGCATCATACGCCCCTGAAAATAACCCATCACCATAGTGCACATTCATATATAACAAAAGGGACGTGGCAAAACATCATTCTACTGCCCTAGAGTCATGTCAGAGGTGCATCTCTGACACGGACATGGAACCCCCATGCCTAGTGAAGCTTAGGTAACAAAATGTTCATAATAAAGGTTCAAAATATAGTTATCATATTAGAAGGTTCAAAAAGCGAGGTTCATCATAGCAAAGGTTCAAAAATAAAAGGTTCATATCATAGGTTCATATCAAAGGTTGTAATCACAAAGGAAACCTTAAGAGTAAGGTTAGAATATTCGTACCTTAGCAAAGCAATGAGATAAAAAAAAAAGAATCACAAAAGGGAAGAGTTCACTTTTTCTTCAATATATCTACCTGAATTAGAGATCATTTTTATTATTAATAAATTATATTAACTCAGATTACTCTTCTTAGTCGGCTTCCATTTTTAGTAACTTTCCATTTTTCGCAGGTTTCCAGAATTAGTAAGTTTTCAGATTTAACAGGTTTCCATAATCAATAGTTTATATATTAGGTTAAGTCTTTAGGTAAATCATTATTATGGAATTAGGGTTTCATTATGACAAATAATTATAATTTAGGGAAAAACATGTCAGCTTTCAAAAGTTTATGGTTAATTATGTAATTATTCTAAAGTTAAGGGTCTAAAGTGTAAATATTTCAATTTCCATATTATATTCAAATAAGTCCATAAGTTTTCCCATGTTTACAATTTCATCCATTAATTTAACAAATTTACTAAATAAACCTTCTATTTACCAAATTTACACATTATGCCCCTTCACTTTATTATTATCATTTTTTTTACAAAATGCCATAATATTATATGTATTTCAAAATAACTCTTAGGTTCCAAAATATTCCATTCGTACCCTTTGTTGATCCCAGTTGAGCAAACGATCTTATATAGAAGTTGACTTGTATTAAATATTTAAGCTAGAATACGGAATATAAAAGCTTAACTTAAGAAGAACAATTTAACTATCAACACTTCAATATTATGAATACGAGCACTCGACAATGCTAGGGTTTTACAACCTTGAAGTGTAAATGAAAACTAAAACAATACGTACTCAATCTAACCCTAGGATCCTCCTTTTATAGGCCAAGGAGTCCTACTAGGTTTACAATAACTTTCTATGCAAGATAAGAATATTCTAGACGTATACAATATACACACAATCTATTCTATAATTATCTACTCCGTATACATGTTTATCACTTTAGCAGTAGATTCCTTTAGCAACATTTTCCCATAGCAGCACTTTAACATCAGCAGCAGAATCATTTGCCTTAGCAGCATTCTCATCATAGCAGCAGTTTCACTCAGCAGCAGAATCTAAAACCCAACAATCCTCCCCTAAACTTAATATTTATTTCTAAATCATTAAGTTTCTTCAAAGCTCAGTTAAATAGTAGAAGGATGCTTCCAAACACTCAAATCTTGAGATGTCTGTTGATCAAGTATCTTCTTATACTTTGACAGCAAATTAAATGCTTGATCATCAGTATCATAGTCTTTCTGCAACTTGAGTAACCCAACACCATTAACCATCTGATTGACAATATTCCAATATCTTACCACTGGATAATCCTTTTCAGCCAGCATATACAAAGTAAGTGGTCCAATATCCAAGACATGAATCCCAGAACTTTGAAAAAGTCTCCATTTTCTTACTTTATATTCTACTATCTATGTCCATTCAGAATCTTCCATTGAAGGATCATACATAAGTTTCAGAGCTCTCCAGAGAACCTTATCAGACATAGTCTTAATGTAATCAATTTGATCCTTTTCATACTTTTTACCATCAAACTTCTTGGCTCCAAACTTTTCCTTATATATCCTCCATAAGGCATCAACATCATCTCTATCAAAGTAATACAACATCTGTTGAAATCTAAGAAACATGTGAGTCTTTCCATCAGATCTCTCAACATCATGAAATGCTCCAATTTTAGTATCATATCCTGTAGTTACTTTGATAATAGGATATTTGATCCCTATTGGTGTGGCATCAACTACTTCAGGTTCCTCCATCTTACCAACCATAGTGAGAACCTTCAATTGTTCCTTTAAATGCTCCGAAGGAATATGATCATAATCATTCTTGAACTCATCTCCTTCAGACTTAGAGCTGCTTTCTTCTCCTGTTTTTCTCTTCTTCTTTGCAAAGGATTTATGAACAACACCTTTTCTTTTACCACTTTGAATAGAAGAAGTTGTCTTTTCTGCAATATCATCAAGCTGCTTAACAACATCTGCCTCTTATACATGCTCTGCTTCAACAACTTTATCAGGTACCAACTTTTTATTCCTTTGAGCAATATGTTCTAAGTCTTCAGCACAACCCATAGGATAGAAGGTATCTGTTTCTTTCTTAGCTTGTTGATACAAGTCAAAAACCTCTTGATCGGACTTAGGTTTTAACTGTACCAATTTCCATCCTTTCATATTCTTCAGGTATCTTTCTTGCTCTTTTCTTTGTTGCAATAGTGTTGGACCCCTGAGAATCTTTTTCTTTCTTCTAGCAGCAGCATCTTCTTTCTTTTTCTTTGCAGTGAACTCTCTTATCCAAGATTGAACATCAAAAGGTGGAGTTTCTTGTTCTTCAAGCTTAATCATCTTGGAGAGTTCTATATCAGCATCTATTCTTATCTTTTCATCAACCCACTCCTCATACCTCTTTAAGTCTTCAGCTTCTTTTTCAGCCTTTTCCTTTTCTTCTTGAATCAACTGTTGCTCTTCCATATCAATCAACTCTTGTTCTTTAAGTGCAGCAGCTGAATCATGTTCAATTTGCAGTACTTTAGGCCACCAATGAAAAGGTATATGAGAATAATCAATCCCCTTATACATCAGTTTTGGATCTTCAACTTGCTTGCCCTTCCCTTTATCAGTAGAAGATGATGAAACAATCTTCTTTTGTTGAGCAGCGGGTTCTCTGATTACAACTCCTTTTAGAGGTATTCTTGGTGTAGATGATGTGATTGTGGTTGTTGGTTGTTGTGGTAGTGATTGAATTGGTAGTGATGTAAGTTGTGAAGATGATTCAAATGGACCCTCTGTAGTCTTCTTACTTAACAAAACCATAGCCTCAGCAGCAGCATTGTCACTAGACCCAGCAGCAGAGTCTTGTGCATCAGCAGAACTGACTTTTCCACTAGCAGCAGGATCAGGAAAATCCTTAGCAGTAGAGTCTTCTTGAGCAGCAGCAGAGTCTTCAATTATGTTAGTAATAGCAGCATCATTAAGTTCTTTTGCCACATAATCACCCAAAGTCATCAAAGCTTCACCCATCAACCCTGTTGCCTTCACTAATTGCTCAGGCTCCAAAGTCTTAAGTTTTTCCACCACCTTTTCTTGAGTAGCAATCACCTTTTCCATTATAACCTCATTCCCTGATTTGTCAGCAATCACAAAATCTTCAGCATCTTGAGGACTTTCCACTTCCATGTCCTCAACCTCTAGAACCTCCCCTGAAACAATTCCAGCATCCATATCCTGAGCACTATCAACTTTCTTCAAATTTGCCTCCTCTGAACCCATTTCTTCATTCCTCCCCTGTTTGGAAGCATCCTCTTCCAAATGATCAGAGAGTTCAGGTGAACTTACAACTTGAGAAGTGCCCACTTTCTTCAATCTTTTTAAGGAGGTTGAAGATCTTGATTTACCATCAACAACAGTAGAAAGACCAAGAACTTTGTCCTCCAATGTAGTACACTTCAACTCCAAATTGGTACAGGTAGCCGTTAATTCCTTAATGAGTTTCATACTAGTCTCATCACTTCGACCTGTGTAACCTGGTCCGAGAGGTGAATCATTGACATTGTCATCATGTACAAGATTTGCCGTCAATTCACTTGTCTCTGTCCTGTCCTCATCACTTTGACCCATGTGACCTGGTCCGAGAGGTGAATCTTTGGACATAAACTCAGTATCAAACCTAGTTTGATCATCTGAGCCCCCTATATTTTCCATTTGGCTAGGGTTACCATCATTGGAATCAGATTCAGCAGAATCCTTTTCACTAGATGTTGCCTTGGTTTGGGTCTTAATGATGTTATCACTGTCCTGCTCTGCTGCTAAGCTAGAAGTAGTAGTGACAGCCCTTGCCAACATGTCCCCTTCATCACCTAGGACAACCTCATCTGGTACAGCCATACTAACACTATCCTGAGGTAGATCAGTGTTCTTTTTGGTTTTCCTATGAGTATAGTGTATTTTAGGTTGTGTAGCAGATACAGAAAAATTAGGTGTGTGATGGGAATCAGTGGGATTTCCTGATCCTTCACCCTGAATATTTTGCACAAGTTGCACCATTGAAGGTGTAAGATCTGTATGTGTGCCTGAAAAACCTTTACCATGTTTAAGCAAGAAAGTAAAAGTTTTGGAAACCAATTTTGGAGCATCAAAAGTAGCAGTATGAGATCTGAAATTAGTAAGTTGGTTTTCTATAAAGAGCTGGATAAATCTTGGATAAAGCAAATAAGAACCAGACTCTTTAACACTTTTAACAATCCCCTACAAAATCATGTTTGAAAAATTAAATGGATGACCTTTGCTTAGGCATACCATAGCAGAAGCAATAGTAGTACTAAACTCATGCCACCCGGAAGTTTTAGGACTCAAACAATGAAGGAGAATGTGTACCAAAAATTTGTATTGAGGACAGAGGAGAGCTTTTTGAAATTTTAAATTTGTATGCTTTCCCTCATATCCCAAATCTTTTAAACCCTGAAAAATAGCAGAATTTGCAAGACACGTGGTCTCTGTTTCATCATCTAAGAGAAGAGATTCCCTTATAGAAGATTCAGTTACACGAACTTGTTGACCATCTACTAAGGCTTTAACATATTTTTCCCCATTCTTAGTTTTAGCTTTTGCAGTAAGCCAAAACTGTTTGATGTAGGAAACAAATATTGTAGGATTCACAGTTAATGCATACCTAAGAGAAGTAGCATTCAAGAATTTTACCATGTCTGTGAAACCTTCAGGAACCAACTCTTCATCCAAAATAACAACACTATTGTGCTGCTCTGCCCAGGTACGTGTACAATCCATGAATTAGGGTTTTGAGAAATTGGGGATAATTGACTTTGAGAATAATGGAGTGTTAGGGTTTGTGAGAACTTTAATTTGGAGCGTGTAAAAACCAATTGTGAAGACTAATTAGGTTTTAAACTGATTTGGAGAAGTTACACATGCCACCCTCACACTTACAACCGTAGCAGCATAACCATATCATCCACAACTAGCAGCAGAATGAAACAACTAGCAGCAGAGTGAGTTTAAGCCAGCAGCAGAGTTGACTAATCAAACTTGGTCAAAAAGTCAAGAACCCTCAACAATAAATGCGCTTGATACTCCGTAATCCCTATAAAAATGGACGAAATCTTTCCCTAATTCAACACAATAAAACCCTAATTACAATCAATAATGCCAATCACCCAAATCAAATCTCAATAACCATAAAATCTTCTCTCGAAATAATCAACATATCATCGGATTCATCTTCTGAGGATGAAGCACCCTTTGAAACCTATGTACCTCCATTCCGTCCTCCCTACAACGGATGTAGAACCAAAGAACAAGCCCGCAAGAGAAAACACGATCTCCCTGTGTTCAAAGATCTGTTGAACTTTAATCAGACCCCAAGCACTTCCAGGGGTAAAGAGGTGATGTCCCCTAAATCTCCATCGTCTTCAGAATCATCAGAAGACCCTGCTTGGATCCCTATAAGACCTCCATCTCAAATGGAACTTGTTTCCCCCTTTCTTTGTACTTCATCTGATGTGGATGAGCCACAAAACAATCCAACTTCCACTCCTGAAGGACCACAATCTTCAAGGCCAAGACCCAAGACATCATCCAAGACAAGGAAGGCAAACCCTCCTCTTCCTAAGGAAAGAAAGATTGTACTTGGGCTTCCATGCCCTAGACAGTGATGTTTGTAGTCTTTTAATGTCATCTTGTTATGTAGCAGTCTTTTGTTGTTTCTGAAGTGCTTTGTGAATGTACTCTTTTGATTTCTGATCAGCTGTACCTTGTTTGTGATGAATGATGAATGTTTACTTCTTGTTTTATTTACTTGCAAATCATCAACTAACATCATTTAAACTTGTGCCTGCAAAATGTTAGTCCAAACACCACAAAGCATACAAACATATGTACTAGCAGTAGAGTTAAATAGCAGCATAGTACATTCCAACACAAGCATATGCTTCTTAAGAAGCAGCAGAAACAGAGGAACAAACAGCACAAGAGCTTTATACACTTTACAAAAACAAAAAGAGATAAGATTTTCAAAGATTTATCATACCAATATTTGCAATTAAGATTTGAAACCTCCCCACATCAAAGTGTTTAGTGAGAAGATCAACAACATTGTTATCAGTATGAATTTTGACAATTTGAATTAACTTCTTTTCATAGCAATCCCTTATGAAATGATGTCTTATCTCAATATATTTTGTTTTAGAATGAAAACATCATTTTTAATTATGCAAAGTGTGCTGTTGTTATCAATATGAATTTTGATGTTCATGAAATTGTACGCATAGTCCAGTAGTTGATTTTGCATCCAAAGCACTTGACCACAGCAACTTGAAGCAGCCACATACTCAGCTTCAGTTGTAGAATTTGCAACCACTGTCTGTTTCTTGCATTGCCATGACACCAATCTGTTTCCTAGAAATTGACAACCACCAGTTGTAGACTTTCTATCCAAGCAAGCACCAGCATAGTCACTGTCTGAATATGCCACCAAATCAAAAGGTGAATCCTTAGGATACCATAGGCCCAATTTGGGTTGATGCCTTAGATACCTAAAAATCCTCTTCACTACATTGAGATGTGATTCTTTGGGACATACTTAGAATCTTGCACAGGCACATACAACAAACATAATATCAGGCCTTGATGTTGTAAGATACATCAATGAGCCAATCATGGATCTGTACAAGTGAACATCTACTTCTTTTCCATTTTCATCTTTCAACAAAGGTTTGTTGGTATCCATGGTTGTCTTAGCAGGCTTAGCATCTTCAAATCCAAACTTCTTCAAAATATCATTGACATACTTATCCTAACTAATAAATATGCCATCTTCCTTTTGTACCACTTGCAGTCCCAAGAAGAAGTTGAGTTCCCCCATTGAACTCATAGCAAACTTATCCTTCATAAGCTTCTCAAAATCAACACACATAGCCCTGTTTGTAGAACAAAAGATGATGTCATCTACATAGATTTGAACCAGCAAAATGTCATCTTTTTGTCTTTTAAGGAACAAAGTCTTGTCAATCTTTCCTCTACTAAACCCAGAGTCTAACAAATATGTTGACACGGTATCATACCAAGCTCTAGGAGCTTGATGTAAACCATACATTGCTCTATTCACCTTGTAAACTTTGTCAGGATAATCAGGATCTTCAAAACCAGGTGGTTGAGACACATAAACTTCTTCTGTAATGGTTCCATATAGAAAAGCACTCTTTACATCCATCTGATACACTACAAAGTCTTTTTTGAAGCATAAGCCAAGAATAGTCTAATAGCTTCTATTCTTGCCACTGGTGCAAATACTTTATCATAGTCAAGTCCCTCTTGTTGTGTGTATCCTTGTGCTACTAACCTTGCTTTGTTTCTTATGACTATCCCCCTTTCATCTCTTTTACATCTGAACACCCATTTAGTGCCAATCACTCTTTTTCCATTTGGCAAGTCAACCAAAGTCCACACCTCTTGTAGTTTGAATTGCAGAAGCTCATCTTGCATTGCTTCTACCCAACTTGCTTCTTGTAAGGCTTTGTAAGTGTTCTTAGGTTCAATTTGAGACAAAAAGCAGGCAAACAAGCAATTTTGTAGATCTTTGTGACTGTTTCTTTGATGCAGAGATCTTGCAAAGAAGCTTTGATGTTGAAGATCTTTGAGCTCTTTAGTCATTCTTCTTGTTTGTACAGATGATTTTGGATCACTGAGAATTTGTTCTTTTGGATGATCCTTATGAACTCTTGTAGTAGTAGTGGGACTAACAGGAATGTTGCCTTCCAAATTAGTAAGATCTACCTCAGCTCCAAATAATTTACCATCAAGAGCTTCATCATCTGTGTCTTCATAGATATTCTCTAGAGGAGGCATATTTGGATCATCAGGATAGTTTGGATCATCAAAAGATCTACCCTAAGTGTCCAAAGAAGGAAACTGTGATGTAGAAGCAGAGTTAATAGGCTTGGCAGCAGAATTGATTGAAGCAGTAGTTGCCTGTTTTGGTCTGGCAGTAGAGTCTTCTGAGTCAGCAGTAGAGTCTTCTGGCCTTGTAGGAGAGACATCAACAACCACTTTTGGAGCTTCATTGGGTATCTTTTCTGCATCAATAGGAATTTCACTATCTGCTTCAGCTTCCTTAGGTTCTCTTGAGTAACAACATCTTCTTGTATATCTTGATCTTTTTGTAAGGGAAAGAAAGTTGGACGAAACTTCAGTTTCTCAATCAAAACAATGTCTTCTTGTGATTTGTCAGTGTCAACACTAGCAATAACTGGTACATAGTTCATTGTTTTGGTAAGAATATCAACATTAAACATCCATTCAGGTCCTTTTCCTTCAACATTAGATGTGTTCTCACTAAATGTGATATGCAAATTCTCCTCCACATGTTTGGTTCTCTTACTCTGAAAGTTTTACTGTGTACAGAGTAACCAACCAAGTAACCTTCATCAACTTTCTCTTCAAACTTGCCTAACTGATCTTTAGTATTCAAAATAGTGACAGGACATCCAAATGGCGTGAAAAAAATCAATCAATGGTTTCTTCCCATGAAAAAGCTCATATGGAGTTTTGTTATGAGGCTTCACTACCTTACTCCTGTTTTGCACAAAACATGCAGTGTTTACAGCTTCAGCCCAAAAAGGTATAGGTAGTTTAGAATCAGATAACATTGTTCTTGCAGCCTCAATAAGTGTCCTGTTTCTTCTCTCTGCAACACCATTCTGTTGTGGAGTTCTTGCAACACTATATTGTCTTAGAATTCCTTTTCCCACACAGAATTGATTCATCACATTATTCTTGAACTCAGTACCATTATCACATCTGATAATTTTCACTTTGTGGTTGTGCAGGTTTTCAACTCTTGTAATGAATTCCTTAAGTATCTCTGGGGTTTCATCTTTAGTGGCTAAGAAGAATACCCAAGTGAACCTGCTAAAGTCATCTGTGACAACTAGGCAATATGACTTCTTGTTCAAGCTTTTCACAAAAACAGGCCCAAATAGATCCATGTGAAGTAAATGCAAGGGCTCTGTATTTGTGTTCACTGTCTTTGACTTGAATGAAACTCTGTGTTGTTTACCCTTTTGACAAGCAACACAAGTCGCACAATTTTCAAACAACTTTGTGGGCATGCCTCTCACAAGATTTCCTTTCACCAACTTGTTCATTGTCTTGTAGTTCAGATGCCCAAGTCTTCTATGCCATAATTTGGACTCATCAATAGTGGCTTTTGCAATCAGATAAGTTAAAGCTCTTTTGGGAACAATGTTCTTAATATGGTCACTGTATATATTTTCATTTCTAGGGACCTTCAATAGCACAAATTTATCATCTGGCGGTTGAAAATCAGGAGAAAGGATCATACATTCAGTGTTTGTAAAAAGAACAAAATTCCTTTTGTCACACATTTGTGAGACACTAAAGAGGTTAAACTTAAGTCCTTTCACAAGAAACACCTTCTCAAAGTCCAAATTTCCTGTTCTTAAAGTGCATCTACCAATAATTTTTCCACCTCGAGGATCATTCCCAAAAGCAACATAACCTCCTTCAAAAGCCTCAAAGTCTTCAAGTTGAGACTCATCTCCTGTCATATGTCCAGAGCATCCACTATCAACTATAACTATATCTTTAAGATCATCCAGTAGATTACCCTGCACATGAAAGTAGAGAAATTAGTTTCTCTTGGGGACCCAAGCCATTACTGACTTGGATCTGCCTTGTGCATCAACATAGTTAACTTTCTTTAAATCACTTGATGCACTGTTGTTTTTGGAAACATTGTTTGTAAGAGTTGATTTTGGTTTCCAAACCCAACAAGCTGAGGCCTTAACAACATAAAAATGATTTCCAACAACTGTATTTGATAAACTTTTGGCCCAGAAGTAGAAAGTTTTGTACTAGCAGCAGATTGCTTACTAGCAGCAGAATGCTTACTAGCAGCAGAGTGCTTACTAGCAGTAGAGCCAGCAACAGAACCAGTTGTGGTTTTAAAAGCACCATTTGATTTAGCAGCATAAATAGATCTAGTTACACCAGATCTTAACAACACAGCTCTAGGAATCATGTTTCTGTTAGGATGAGGGTGAGTATTCTTAGTAACATATTTATGATTCACCCTAGAGTATTGATTCCAAACAGGCGTTTTGTTGTCAGGACAACTATTAATCAAATGTTCAAAACTACCACACTTATAACAAGCCTTTTTCTTTAATTGAAACTCACTACCTAATTTGTTAGAAACTAGGTTATTAAAGTTTCTCTGATTTCCCCTAGGCTTATTATAGAAACCATTCAATCTATCTGTAGAAATCTCATTATATTCTACCATTTTCTTAGAGATGCCCTTACCTAACACAGGTCTCACAAACTTTACCTGTTCAATTTTAGGTTCAACTTTTGTAGGAATTTCTTCCTTTTCTACTTTTTGTTCTAATTCAACCTGTTCCTTTTCCTCATCACTATCTGAATACCAGTCTTCAATAATAGGAGCATCAGGAAATTTTCTACCCTATACCTTAGGTGTTTCTAAGACACTTGTACTAGATTCACCTACAGGTTTTTCAATATCTAGCTCACTAATAAAAGACAATTCTTTTCCTGGTGGAGCATTGGCACTCTTAGCAGGAGGAGCAACCTCATTGTAACCTATTTCACTTCCTTTTCTCATCAGTGTACTCTCGATAGACTTATTAACCAAATCAGAAGCATATTGTTGTTTATTTACTCTTACTATATGTTTTTCTTTATCAACAAGAGCTGCATCCTTATCTCTTTCTGCTTCTTCTAATTTATTCTTAAGAAACTCAATCTCACTGTTTTTCTTAAAAATCTCAACATCTTGTTGGTTAATTTTATCTACATATTCTAGCTCACACTCTTTTAGATACTCAAGTCTTCTTTCAACATTTTGAATACCTACTTTGTAACCTAAGTTATCAAGTTTTAGGTTTTCAACTTCTCTAATTAGACTCTCATTCCTAGACATAAGTTCTTCTACAGTATCAGCACATGACTTAAAAGAACACACAGATAAATCAGAATCATTGGATACCTTAGAGTCAGATCCATAAGATGATGCATAGGCCTTAAGTGCAAAGTTATGCACTTTAGGCTTGACTTGAGCCACCAAAGAAAAGTTTGGTTCTTCATCAGCCAAATCACTCAAATCATAGTCTCCCAATCCATCACAAGATACCAATGCAGTAGTTGTATTCTTTGTTTCTTCAGTGGTCTTCTTTGGAGCTTTAGCATTCTTCTTTGGAGCTCTACATTCTCTGGCAAAGTGACCCTTCCTGTTGCAGTTATAGCACTCTATCTTTGATTTATCAAAACCAACATTTTCTTTAGCCCTGTACTTGATTTCTCTTCCAGTTCTCTTCAAGAATTTTCTTGCCCTTAAGGTCAACATGGCCATTTGCCATTTAAGATCCATTTCTTCAAGATCATCAGGATCAAGTTGATCCAAATCTTGATTAATAACCTGATGAGGTGAAAAATGATCCGTTTTTAGGGGGTCATTTAAGCCCGAATCCGACTTTATTTGATCAAATATTGCCCTAAATCGTTCCTTTTGTGATTTTAGGTGTTTGGAGAGTGAATTCTGGAAAAGAAGCCATTTTGGACGTTTTTGGAGCATAAAAGTGAAGAAAACGGCAAAGTATCAATTTTCCATGCTGAAGACACTAGGTGACGGCGTCAAGAGTTATACCCTGACGGCGTCAGACATCAAGAATAAAACACCGTAGTTGATGACGGCGTCAAAAGCCATCCTGACGGCGTCAAAGTACAAAGAATAAAATACCGTGGTTGGTGACGGCGTCACATAGGCCGTCATAAGTAGATCAAGGCCGTCCGGGGAAGTATTTGGCGGCGAGGTGACGGCGTCACATGGTTGTCTTGACGCCGTCAGCCCAGTTTTCCTATATATAGTTTTCTAGTTTTTCATAAAAGGAGAGAAGTTTTGGTGAAACCCTAAAGACGAATTTGGTGTATCTTTTACAGGTTTTTCAAGGGTTCCAAACCCTTGATACCTTGCATTGTAATTGAGATAAGTGTTCTTCTAATTCAATCAATATGTCTATGTGTTGGTTGTTTATATCTTGTTCTTGTCTCAATTCCATTATGCTAGGCTAGATCTCTTTTGTGTTTGCTTAGATCTAATGAAACCTAGATGTTGATTATGTGTTGATTACTTGTCTATTCTTGTCTTGGATGAATGATTTTATATGTTAGGCTTAAGAAAACTGGCATATCTCCAAATGGTAACATGCTTGAACGTCTTAAGAAACATGAACCGAGGCGTACTAGGTCTTTATTGGTTGTATTTAATGCATGAGCCACTGTTTACAATCCCTATAGTTGTACTGGGTCATGGTGTAGGAGGAGATAAGAGCTCATAGAGTTGGGGAGTTATGTATGCCACCCCACGAATGGTATTAAGGAATACAATCCGTCATCCATACAAGTATAACAAGTAATTAACGTGTAAAAGATATCTAGGGAGTAGTGAAGTCTAAGTAAACACAATTTCTCCAATTACTGCTCACAACCTTAGTATAATTTAGTTTAATTTCATTTTCAGTATTTTATTTTGATTATATATTAGTTTTGGGTTAGTTGAATAGCAACTAATTCCGCCCACTCTTCCAAAACCCGAGATTTTACTTGCTTTCATAAAAATATAAAAATACAAAAATAATCATCCCTCACCTTTAGAACTATTAATTAGGTTTTCTAATCCTAGTGACACTATTCCTAAGCTGAACGATCAATCCCCCGGTACTTGTCACTATACTATACTACAACGATCAGGTACACTGCCTGGTGGGGGTTGTAAGCTTCTCGAGATCCCTCGAGAGGTAAAGCCTGTTGCGATTCCCACGCATCAAGTTTTTGGAGCCGCAGCCCGGGGAATAGTTATTGTCTAGGTTAGGATTTCTTTTTATTAGGTCTACTTGCTAGATTCCTTTCTAGTAAGATTTTATTTTTATTTTTTTGGTCTTCTTTAGTCTATCTTATTTCTTTGTGTCTTTGTTCGTAAACTGTTTCGATGGATAACAATAACATTGATCGGCTGATTCCTGTTATTCGTGTTTTTCGTCGTAGGATGTTCCAATTGCCCGCCCCACTTCCTTTAGCAGAAAATGAGAACCCACCTAACCTCTCACCTAACCACCAATTTGACAATAATTCTGAGCTAGAGGAGTCTGATCATGATGATGACCGTAGGGCTAGTCCTTTTTACTATTCAGACTCCGATGAGGATCTTGATGATGGTGACGTAATTAATGAGGATAGAATGGAGGAGGAAATAAACCCTCTTAGGTATGTTGACCCTAGAACTAGGATCGAGTGCGATAGTTCATTTAACATGCAATTCCCTTGTAAGATTGGATTTAAGAGCTTTAACGCCTATCTCAACTCATCTCTTCCGATGAACATAATCTCACGTAACGAATACAATAAAATCATGGTAGATGAGTTAGAATACAAAGGAGACAACATTATTGCTAAGGCAATACCAATGCATGTGTTTGTAGGAAGGTTGATTTATCTTGTCGAGTTCATGGTTATGGAGAATCTAGGAGAGTTTATTGATGATAAATTGACCCAAGTTGTGTTTGGAAAACCTTTCAAATGGTTGACCAACCTCGATGAAAAACTCATAGAAGGGCTAATTACATTCTCGGATGGGGATGAAGATTTTGTCTATCAAATGCCCCGCACGCACCCTAGGTTCAAAGGTTTTTCCATGGAAAAGTGTAGTAGGTATCCGCCCATGGAAATGCTAAGTGAGAATGATAAGAGAAAAGGACTTAAGTACACGCATGAAAAGAATAAAAAATACTATCGCGGGTGCTTAGAGTTAGGAGACGAGTATAAGAAAGATGAGGCGACTATTAGATGGCTCACACTTGGTTATGTGAGCATAAGCGATACACGATAGCCCATGACTTTGAGTCTAGCTACAAGACTCGTAAATAAAGAAAAGCGCTTCTTGGGAGGCAACCCATGTTTTGTGTGATTTTATTTGTTTGATTGTTATTTGCTTCCGTATGCATGTTTTATTTTTATTGTTGGTTGATCATGTTTCTCAATTAAAATGTGGAAATACTTTATTATGTTGTTTGGCCTAGTCTTAACTTCAACCTAAAGGTATTTTTGCAAAAGATAAGTGTAAGGGGAAACCCCAAATATGTTTTTAAGAAACAAACCGATCATGATTCTCCACAATATTAAATGAACATGTATATTCGTATTTGTTAGAGTCAAATGCTTGTATTGAGTCATAATGAAGTTTTGTAGGATTTTCCAGGAAGTAGGACAAAGTTTTTCCAGAAATTTTCCGGAAACTTAACATAAGAATTTCTGCAGGTCCATTCTGACGGCGTCAGAATATTACTCTTGACGGCGTCAGGAGTTAAAAATCTGGAAATTTTACCGGTTTTGTTTTTCTAACGGAGTCTTATGGTTTTTGTGAATTATTAAGTTTTATAATCTCCAGGAAATCTGCAAACTTCATTCCACAAGCATTATATCTTACTTTGTTTTCTAGGATTTAGTAACTTATATAGGATGCCGCCGATTTTATGCGAGGTTGCCTTGTCTATTGTTGTCAGGATTTACAGGTTATGTATGACAAGAAGATGATTTATATTCTGGAAGGGAAGCTTTGACTGTTCATTTTCTTGGAGGAAGATCTAACCTGGCCAACCTATAATCCATACCGAGCGAATCAGGGGAGTATTTGATTTCATTCTCTTTACTTTTTCACTTTTACATTCTTTACTTGAACATTGGGGACAATGTTCATCTTAAGTGTAAGGGGAGGGTAAAAAGATGATACCTTACATATGCACTTTCGCTTGAGTTTGTTTTGTTTGATAGTAGATGTGTAATAAAACTATGAGAAATACTTGTTAGTGTAATTTTAGCGCCAAATTTAAATTTTTTTACAACATTTAGGAGTGAAACTTTAGCCATAGCAAGCGTCTCATGGATAGGAGATTGTATAACTAGCATACAACCGTATATTCCGAAAAATTTTCCACCCAAAAATGTGAGGTTCGCCTTTAGATTTGATAGGAAAAGCATTCATTATTAGTGCTTATGAGTGTACCGGTAGCATTTAGATTCTAGAACTTGCGTTAGTGATGTATCCCGAGACCGCTAGTGAGACTACATTCGTGTAGTAGGATTTACTACATGATAAGAGGCATTAGGATCACCCTTGTGTTAAACCCGTATTATGATTACTTGACCATTTAAGTCATATTACTTGGCTAGTTAAATCAACTACTTTTTCCCACACCCTTAGCGTTGTACTCATTTTTAGTACACAAAACCCCTAGTACACCCCTCCGAGCCTATCTTTTCGTTTCTAACTTTAAGCATTTTACTTAAAGGAAGAATTTGTTACACCCCACTTAAATGTACAACCAAATCTCCTTAGCCTTCCGTGTATGCGCTCATTTTTAGTGCATTATTGTTATTTGTTTAAACCCTAAGTTAACTATCTAATTGATTACATGGTTGCTAAGTCGAGTCATATCCTTGTACATATTGTTTTGGGACGATTGGGACTCATGGGTAAGTACTTATTTTATGGAGTAATGGGGAAGAACATCATATTATTACCCCCATATGTACGTTAATCTTAAAAGTGCTCCAAGTGTTTTGATTTTCTTAATTCGAGTCATTAGAATAGTTGAATGTAAAGTATGTAAAGACTCAAGTGTAAGGGGAATGTTCATTCCCTATGATGTATTATTTTGGATGGTAGGGTAAGAGTGTATGCAAAAAAAAAAAAAAAAAAAAAAAAATAGAAAAAAAAATAGAAAAGAAAAAGAGAAAAAACATACGGACTACCATCCCATTTTTATTCTATGTTCATTTTATGTTTTTGTTATTTTTCATTTATTAGCTTAAGTCGAGTCTAGTCTTGGCTTAGCAACGCCATCTTGTACATGTAATTAACCAAGATTGTTAACTCGCCACCAGTAAAACTTCCTTTATCCAACAAAACCGTGTAATTCATATCCCTATACCTAACGTTACAACCCTTTAAAAGACCTCTTTGATAGTTTATCCTAGGTGCTTACGCCATGTGGTGGAGGTTTGATCCTTTCCCAAGCCTATGGTAATCTATTTTGCTATGACAGGTAGTGAGAGATATCTTCCATTTCCATAATGTTATATTACTTTATTACATCCGAGAGATGTGAGTATCTAAACACTATTTGCGAGGTGCTTGTGTATGACCTCCGTGCTTGTCTATTGGTCGTTAGTGGAACGATTATTTGTTGTAATTACTTTTATATTAGTGTTAAATGACCCCTAACTTGTCTTTTGAGTAGAATAAAAGCTCATTTGCTTGAGGACAAGCAAATCTCAAGTGTAAGGGTATATGATGAGGCGAAAAATGATCCGTTTTTAGGGGGTCATTTAAGCCCGAATCCGACTTTATTTGATCAAATATTGCCCTAAATCGTTCCTTTTGTGATTTTAGGTGTTTGGAGAGTGAATTCTGGAAAAGAAGCCATTTTGGACGTTTTTGGAGCATAAAAGTGAAGAAAACGGCAAAGTATCAATTTTCCATGCTGAAGACACTAGGTGACGGCGTCAAGAGTTATACCCTGACGGCGTCAGACATCAAGAATAAAACACCGTAGTTGATGACGGCGTCAAAAGCCATCCTGACGGCGTCAAAGTACAAAGAATAAAATACCGTGGTTGGTGACGGCGTCACATAGGCCGTCATAAGTAGATCAAGGCCGTCCGGGGAAGTATTTGGCGGCGAGGTGACGGCGTCACATGGTTGTCTTGACGCCGTCAGCCCAGTTTTCCTATATATAGTTTTCTAGTTTTTTCATAAAAGGAGAGAAGTTTTGGTGAAACCCTAAAGACGAATTTGGTGTATCTTTTACAGGTTTTTCAAGGGTTCCAAACCCTTGATACCTTGCATTGTAATTGAGATAAGTGTTCTTCTAATTCAATCAATATGTCTATGTGTTGGTTGTTTATATCTTGTTCTTGTCTCAATTCCATTATGCTAGGCTAGATCTCTTTTGTGTTTGCTTAGATCTAATGAAACCTAGATGTTGATTATGTGTTGATTACTTGTCTATTCTTGTCTTGGATGAATGATTTTATATGTTAGGCTTAAGAAAACTGGCATATCTCCAAATGGTAACATGCTTGAACGTCTTAAGAAACATGAACCGAGGCGTACTAGGTCTTTATTGGTTGTATTTAATGCATGAGCCACTGTTTACAATCCCTATAGTTGTGCTGGGTCATGGTGTAGGAGGAGATAAGAGCTCATAGAGTTGGGGAGTTATGTATGCCACCCCACGAATGGTATTAAGGAATACAATCCGTCATCCATACAAGTATAACAAGTAATTAACGTGTAAAAGATATCTAGGGAGTAGTGAAGTCTAAGTAAACACAATTTCTCCAATTACTGCTCACAACCTTAGTATAATTTAGTTTAATTTCATTTTCAGTATTTTATTTTGATTATATATTAGTTTTGGGTTAGTTGAATAGCAACTAATTCCGCCTACTCTTCCAAAACCCGAGATTTTACTTGCTTTCATAAAAATATAAAAATACAAAAATAATCATCCCTCACCTTTAGAACTATTAATTAGGTTTTCTAATCCTAGCGACACTATTCCTAAGCTGAACGATCAATCCCCCGGTACTTGTCACTATACTATACTACAACGATCAGGTACACTGCCTGGTGGGGGTTGTAAGCTTCTCGAGATCCCTCGAGAGGTAAAGCCTATTGCGATTCCTACGCATCATAACCTGTGACCTTACAGTTGTAGTTAGATCAGCCAAGAATGCACACAAAGCAATATCACTGGTGGAATTCTTATCATTTGAACTAGCAGCAGATCCATCAGCAGTAGATACTCCATAAGCAGTAGAGTGAGATTCTTTAGACCCTTTTGACTTTGAAGATACAAAGGCAAGATTTTGTGTACTAGAAGATGAAGTAGATGAAGAAGTCAATTCTGGTTCATACACTCTTAATTTGTTGTGGAGGCTTTCCAACTTCATAGTTTCAAAGTCAGGCTTATTCCTCCAAACAACTGTGTGCATACTCCATTCAGGTGCAAGACTTCTAAGGAACTTGAGGTTTACATCTTCTTGTGGAACCACATAGCCAACAAGCTTTAAATGACTGACAAGTTGATTGAGCCTATTGTAAGTGCCATTAATCTTTTCTCCACTTTCAGCAGTAAAGTTATCAAACGGATGCTTCAACATGTTTTTCCTTGACTTCTTAGAAGCATCATTCCCTCCAAACCTAAACTCAACAGCATCCATCAAGTCTTTTGCAGTCTCACAACCATCAAAATCCAACTTAAATTCATTAGGTATTCCCATTAAGAGAATACTGTGTGCCTTGATCTCCATCTTCCTCAAAGAATTCTCTTCAGCAGTCTTGATTGGTATCTCTTTTCCATCAGCACCCTTCTTTGGTAAAGAGTCACCATTGATGATCACATTCCACATGTTAAAGTCAATCATGCGAATGTGCTGTCTTATCCTCATCTTCCACAGCTCATATTCTCCAGGGTTGAGCATGGGAACCTTTGAAGCAGTCACCGTATGTGTATCATCACCCATCTTCAGCAATTGATTTGGAACAGCAAACGTGTAAGGAATAGTTTCTTCTTGATTACAACTTCTAGATCACAAGCTCTGATACCACTTGTTGATCCCAGTTGAGCAAACGATCTTATATAGAAGTTGACTTGTATTAAATATTTAAGCTAGAATGCGGAATATAAAAGCTTAACTTAAGAAGAACAATTTAACTATCAAAACTTCAATATTATTAATACGAGCACTTGACAATGCTAAGGTTTTACAACCTTGAAGTGTAAACGAAAACTAAAACAATACGTACTCAATCTAACCCTAGGATCCTCCTTTTATATGCCAAGGAGTCCTACTAGGTTTACAATAACTTTCTATGCAAGATAAGAATATTCTAGACGTATACAATATACACACAATCTATTCTATAATTATCTACTCCGTATACATGTTTATCACTTTAGCAGTAGATTCCTTTAGCAACATTTTCCCATAGCAGCACTTTGACATCAGCAGCAGAATCATTTACCTTAGCAGCATTCTCATCACAACACCAGTTTCACTCAGCAGCAGAATCCAAAACCCAACACCCTTAACTATTTAAATTTTCAAAACTAATATTTAATTATCTAATTTACAAAATAAACCCTATAGTTTCAGTATTTACGCCAAACACCCTTCCATTTATTTTTATATGAATGAAAAGGCTTTTTAAAATTTATCAAAAATAACCCTATCATTTACAAAATTTCAAAACACACCCTTTTCTTTTCCAAAATTCCATTCGAACTAAAAACAATTATCAAACCCTAACCCTAACTTTCATGCCTCATTAATTAAAATAATTAATACACTAATTAACCACAATATATCAACCAAAATCCTAACCCTAATCCATTCAACCCTCTTTATATTTTATTTTTATTTTCTTAACTCGTACGATATAAAAAATAATTCCAAAAAAAATTTCTAAGCTTTGTATATCATAAATCTAAATTTATTAGAGTTGAATAACATGTATATGACATGTACAAAATAAATTCGAAGCACACGAAAATCAATTTATCCGATTAGGGTTTTTAAGTCGATTTTAGTATTTTTGTTATCTTTTAATACATACCAGCAACATATCATGCATGGAAATTTTTCTCACGTATATTATGGATCAAATGACTGAAAGAAAGATACAGAACATACCCTTATAAAGAATCAAACACCAGGTTGATTTTATGACCAAATTTGAACAAGAAAAATATCCAGGCTTCGAATTAGCAATCCACAGCCTTAGCCACTATTTTTCCTACCTTCATACCCTTCAAATATGTCCAAGAAAAATACTTGGGAGCCTCCAGAAAATTTTGTGTCGAAAATATGGATTTTTAGGTTTTCGTATGGCTTAAAAATCGATTAAGGTTTTTATAAAAATATAAAACATGTATAATATATATGGAAGAGATGGAATACTTATCTTGGGTTGCAAGATTATGAGATAAGTTCAAAGAAATGTATTATACAAGTTTTCTAATGTATTTATGATTTATTTCTTAATTTATATATATATATATATATATATATATATATATATATATATATATATATATATATATATATATATATATATATACACATAATTACAATCGGCTTATATTAATTATATGCAAGAAAATATTTTACTTTTACAAAAGTGACAAATTTTATTCATACTTAATTTATTGTGATCACATATTGTAAAGTTCCAAATTTTTAGGGTTTATTTGGTATTATTTAAGAGTTAATGCAAATTTTTAATCTTAGGGGTATTTTGGTAATTTTGCTTGTTTAGAATTTTTAGGTATTACAACTTCTTTCCCTCTAAAAAAAATTTCATCCGCGAAAATTGAATAGATAGAGCAGACAGAAACAAATTGAATTTCAGAATTTATAAGAACGAACAAAGAATCTCTCGGTCACAGAAGTAGTCTCAATTCAGAAACCTTTCCAACAGATTTTAAACAGACAGACAGATCTTTCTTATCAGAATCTAATAACTTCATATCTTATCCAAAGCAGATCATAAATTAGTTCAACGATTTCATATATGTAGTAGATAACTAAAGTACTTCTCAAAAGTACTAGCAGAAAACATATAGAGTGCGGAATATCAAACGATAGGAAATTTTATGCTGAGTTCTAAAATTCTTATCAGATGAACAACGGTTAATAAACATACGACGAGAATTTGAATATATCCAGATATCTAACGATGAAGGCAGAGCATACACATAGATAGAACGAATCCTAAAAGTCTCACTAATCACGGATAATCCAACTAACAGATATCTAATGCTTCTCAAAACACTTCCCGAAATATCGTATGCTCACAATGAGGGTACGTTATATGATGGAAATATTATCACGTTGGCCAGTGATGAGGCGAAAAATGAACCGTTTTTAGGGGGTCATTTAAGCCCGGATTCGAATTTATTTGATCAAATATTGCCCTAAATCGTTCCTTTTGTCATTTTAGGTACTTTTGGAGTGAAATCTAGAAAAGAAAGCATTTTGGACTTTTTTGGAGCATAAAAGTGATGAAAAAGGCATAGTCTTAACTTTCCATGCTGGGAACAGTACCTGACGGCGTCACTTGTTTCTTAATGACGGCGTCAAGAGTAATACAAGAGGTGGAAGTGGATGGTGCAAATGACGATCCAGAAAGTTTTGTACTAAGGAGATGACGGCGTCACCATAGGCCGTCATGGTCCAAATGTTAGTGACGGCCTAGAACAACTTTACACATGACGGCGTCAAAAGTGGATCTAGGCAATCCGATTTCACTATGGGCGGCGAGTTGACGGCGTCAGAATTTCCTTCTTGACGCCGTCACCCTGTAAAATCTATATATAGTTTTGCAATTTTCATTCATTAGTGTGTAACTTTTAGGGTGCAACTTTGGAGAAAAACCCTAGTCCGATTTTCACAGCTTTTTCAAGGGTTTTTACCCTTTGTAACCTCTTATGTTCATTTTAGATAAGTACTCTTTCAATTTAATCAATATGTTTATGTGTTGCTTGAATATATCTTACACTTGTCTTCAATTTAACATGCTCGGCTGGATCTCTTTTGTGTTTGCTTAGATGTAGTAAAACCTAGATGTTAATTATGGGTTGATTGTTTGTTTATAGTTGTTACGGATGATTGTATTCGATGTTAGGCTTAAGAAAACTGGCAGACTTCCATTGGTAACATGCTTGAACGTCTTAAGAAACATGATCAGAGGTGTACTATGATTTTTGGTTGTATTTAATGCGTAGGAGAATTCTAATGATCCCATGTTAGGAGCTTCTAACGGCTCGGCATAGGAGTGAAGTAGGATCCTATAGAGTTAGGGAATATTGTACACGGCCTTGCGACTAGTATTAAGGAATACGACCCGTCATTCATGCAATTGTAACAAACTATCAACCTGTAAAAGATATCTAGGGAGTAATGAAACCTAAGCAAACACAACTTTCCCTATCATTGTTTACACCACACTAGTATAATTAGCTTCATTTTCATTTATGTTATTTTATTTTGATTGCATCTTTAGTTATTGGGTTAGTTGGCTAGCAACTGATTCCGCCCACTCTTCCAAAACCCGAGATTTTATTTGCTTTTATAAAAATACAAAAATACGAAAAGAATCATCTCTCACCTCTAGACCTAGTTTTTAGGCTTTCTAATCCTAGCGACACTATTCCTGAGTTGAACGATCAATCCCCTAGGTACTTGTCACTATACTATACTACAACGATCAGGTACACTGCCTGGTGGGGGTTGTAAGCTTCTCGAGATCCCTCGAGAGGTAAAGCCTGGTGCGATTCCCACGTATCAAGTTTTTGGCGCCACAGCCCGTGGAATAGTTATTGTCTAGGTTAGGATTTCTTCTTATTAGGTCTACTTGCTAGATTCCTTTCTAGTAAGATTTTATTTTTATTTCTAGGTTTTCTTTAGTCTATCTTATTTCTTTGTGCCTTTGTTCTTATTAGGTTTGTCTTTATGGATTTAGAGAATCGCCGTTTAGAAGCTAGCAAGAGGCTTATAGCGCGTAAAAGAAGAAAGACAGAAGTTAACACATTTAAGGAATTTAATAAGCCCCTCCAAATGAAAATTGAGTTTACAGACTTCTCTCCAACCCCTGATGAATTGAGTTAGCACAGATTTATTTTACAACACCCCTGCCCCTCAAAATATAGAAAGATACCATGGATTAGGAGGCATAACTATAGGAACATAAAAATTCCTTGCATGATTGGGTACATATCTAGAGGGTATACTTACATTGATTTAAAAGCACCCATGAATATTATGTCTAGGCTCTACTACAACTGGATAATGAATGAAAGGTTAAGCCCTAGAAAAGACCCCTACAACCCTAATAGACTATGTAATTTTGTCAGGAGAGTTAAAGGGGTACACATCTTTGTAGGAAATTTTACTTATCAATGCAACTTTGTAATCCTAGAAGATGTTAGAGGCATTATAGATCCACACTTAGGAGAAATGGTCCTAGGGCAACCTTTTGTTGAGATGACTAAGATGTATTGTGATCATGGGAAGGGAATAGTTCAGTTTACTGATGGGATAGAAAAGATCACTTTTATGATGCCTCACATGAGGGAAGAATTAAAGGATATCAAGAATTTACAAATTGATGAGATTCGACCTTATGAGGTTAAGGACGATGGAATTGATGATGATGTTTATTGTGAGAGAAGGCGAACATACAATTCAGGTTGCATGAATCTAGGCCCTGAGTACAAGCGTGATGAGAATTGGGTTAGATGTTTCGAGTTAGAACAAAAGTGGGAAAGGAAAACGTAATTGCCCATGACCTTGAGTCTAGCTACAAGACTCATAAATAAAGAAAAGCGCTTCTTGGGAGGCAACCCATGTTTTGTGTGATTTTTATTTGTTTGATTGTTATTTGTTTCCGTATGCATGCTTTATTTTTCTTGTTGGTAGATTATGTTTCAAAACTAAAATTGTGAAAATGATTTATTTTGTTGTTTAACTTCGTCTTAACTTCATATAAAGGTATTTTGCAAAAGATAAGTGTAAGGGGAAACCCCAAATTTGTTTCTAAGAACGAAATTGATCATGATTCTCCACAATAATAAATGAACATATGTATTAGTATTTGTTAGAGTCAAATGCTTGTATCAAGTTATAATGATGTTTTGCAGGATTTTTCAGGAAGTAGGACATAAGTTTTTCCAGAAACTTAACATAAAGATTTCTTTAGGTCACTTCTGACGGCGTCAGGAATTAATTCCTGACGGCGTCATGTGTAAAATTCTTGAAATTTTTCTAGTTTTGTTTTTCTAACGGAGTCTGAAAGTTTTTGTTAATTCTTTAGTTTTATAAACTCCAGGAAATCTGCAAACATTCATTCCACAAGCATTATATCTTAATTTGCTTTCTAAGACTTGTTAGTATATATAGATTGCCGCCGATTTTATGCGAGGTTGCCTTGTTTGTTTTCTCAGGTTTAACAGGTTATGTATGACAAGAAGATGATTTACTTTACTGGAAGGGAAGCTTTGAATGTTCATTTTCTTGGAGGAAGATCTAACCTTGTTACCACACTATCCACACCGAACGAATTAGGGGAGTATTTGCTTTCATTCTTTTACCTATTTCACTTTTACATTCTTTAATTGAACATTGAGGACAATGTTCATCCTAAGTGTAAGGGGAGGGTAAATGATGATACCTTATAGGATGCAATTGCACTTGAGTTTGTTTGTTTGATGGTAGGTGTGTAATAAAACTAAGAGAAATACTTGTTAGTGTAATTTTAGCGCCAAGTTTAAAATTTTTTACAACATTTAGGAGTGAAACTTTAGCCTTAGCAAGCGTCTCATGGATAGGAGTTGCATGACTAGCACAAAACCGTACCATTCAGAAAAATTTTCCACCAAAATATGTGAGGTTCGCCTTTAGATTTGATAGGAAAAGCATTTACTACTAGTGCTTATGAGTGTACCGGTAGCATTTAGATTCTAGAACTTACGTTAGTGATGCATCCCGAAACCGCTAGTGAGACTACATTCGTGTGGTAGGATTTACTACATGATAAGAGGCATTAGGATCACCATTGTGTTAAACCCGTATCATAATTACTTGACCATTTAAGTCATATTACTTGGCTAGTAAAGTCAATTAATTTTTCCCACACCTTAGCATTGTACTCATTTTTAGTACACGAAACCCCTAGTACACCCCTCCGAGCCTATCTTTTCGTTTCTAACTTTAAGCATCTTACTTAAAGGAAGAATTTGTTACAACCCACTTAAATTTACAACCAAATCGCCTTAGCCTTCCGTATATGCACTTATCTTTAGTGCATTATTGTTACATGTTAAACCCTTAGTTAATTATCTAATTGATTACATTGTTGCTAAGTCGAGTCATATCTTGCACATATTGTTTTGGGACGATTGGGACTCATGGGTAAAGTACTAATGTTATGGAGTAATGGGGAAGAATATCTTATATTACCCCCATATGTGCGTTAATGTTAAAAGTACTCAAAGTGTTTTGATTATCTTGATTCGAGTCATTAGAGTAGTTTATTGTAAAATATGTAAAAATTCAAGTGTAAGGAGAATGTACATTCCCTATGATGTATTATTTTGGATGGTAGGGTAAAAGTGTATGCAAAAAAAAAAAAAAAAAAAAAAAAAAATGAAAAATTAAGAAAACAATAGAAAAAGAGAAAAGAGAAAAAAAAACATACGGACTACCATCCCGTTTCATTTTATGTTTTTGTTATTTTTCATTTATTAGCTTGAGTCGAGTCTAGTCTTGGCTTAGCAACGCCATATTGTACATGTAATTAACCAAGATGATTAACTCGCCACCAGTAAATATTGCCTATATCCAACAAAACCGTGTATTCCATATCCCTACACCTAACGTTATAACCCTTTAAAAGACCTCTTTGATAGTTTATCCTTGGTGCTTACGCCAAGTGGTGGAGGTTTGATCCTTTCCCAAGCCTGTGGTAATCTATTT
Source organism: Artemisia argyi (assembly GCA_030686995.1). Taxonomy (NCBI): domain Eukaryota; kingdom Viridiplantae; phylum Streptophyta; class Magnoliopsida; order Asterales; family Asteraceae; genus Artemisia; species Artemisia argyi. The sequence continues at coordinate 214,052,024 of CM060676.1, read as the reverse complement.
TGTTATGACAGGTAGTGAGAGATGTTTTCCATTTTCTTATTGTGATATATACTTTATTACACCCGAGAGATGTGAGTATCTAAACACTATTTGTGAGGTGCTAGTGTATGACCTCCGTGCTTGTCTTTGGTTTTTAGTGGAATGATTATTTGTTGTAATTACTTTTATATTAGTGTTAAATGACCCCTAACTTGTATTTTGATTAGAATTAAAGCGCATTTGCTTGAGGACAAGCAAATCTCAAGTGTAAGTGTATTTGATGAGGCGAAAAATGAACCGTTTTTAGGGGGTCATTTAAGCCCGGATTCGAATTTATTTGATCAAATATTGCCCTAAATCGTTCTTTTTGTCATTTTAGGTACTTTTGGAGTGAAATCTGGAAAAGGAAGCATTTTGGACGTTTTTGGAGCATAAAAGTGAAGAAAACAGCAAAGTCTTAATTTTCCTTGCTGGGAACAGTACTTGACGGCGTCACTTGTTTCTTAATGACGGCGTCAAGTGTAATACAAGAGGTGCAAGTGGATGGTGCACATGACGATCCAGAAAGTTTTGTACTAAGGAGATGACGGCGTCACCATAGGCCGTCATGGTCCAAATGTTAATGACGGCCCAGAACAACTTTACACATGAGGGCGTCAAAAGTGGATCTAGGCAATCCGATTTCATTATGGGCGGCGAGTTGATAGCGTCAGAATTTCCTTCTTGACGCCGTCACCCTGTAAAATCTAAATATAGTTTTGCAATTTTCATTCATTAGTGTGTAACTTTTAGGGTGCAACTTTGGAGAAAAACCCTAGTCCGATTTTCACAGCTTTTTCAAGGGTTTTTCCCTTTTGAACCCTCTTATGTTCAATTGAGATAAGTACTCTTTCAATTCAATCAATATGTCTATGTGTTGCTTGAATATATCTTACACTTGTCTTCAATTTAACATGCTCGACTAGATCTCTTTTGTGTTTGCTTAGATGTAGTGAAACCTAGATGTTAATTATGGGTTGATTGTTTGTTTATAGTTGTTACGGATGATTGTATTCGATGTTAGGCTTAAGAAAACTGGCAGACTTCCATTGGTAACATGCTTGAATGTCTTAAGAAACATGATCAGAGGTGTACTATGATTTTTGGTTGTATTTAATGCGTAGGAGAATTCTAATGATCCCATGTTAGGAGCTTCTAACGGCTCGACATAGGAGTGAAGTAGGATCCTATAGAGTTAGAGAATATTGTACACGGCCCTACTACTAGTATTAAGGAATACGACCCGTCATCCATGCAATTGTAACAAACTATCAACCTGTAAAGGATATCTAGGGAGTAATGAAACCTAAGTAAACACAACTTTCCCTATCATTGTTTACACCACACTAGTATAATTAGCTTTATTTTCATTTATGTTATTTTATTTTGATTGCATCTTTAGTTATTGGGTTAGTTGGCTAGCAACTAATTCCGCCCACTCTTCCAAAACCCGAGATTTTATTTGCTTTTATAAAAATATAAAAATATAAAAATACAAAAAGAATCATCTCTCACCTCTATACCTAGTTTTTAGGCTTTCTAATCCTAGCGACACTATTCTTGAGTTGAATGATCAATCTCCCGGTACTTGTCACTATACTATACTACAACGATCAGGTACATTGCCTGGTGGGGGTTGTAAGCTTCTCGACATCCCTCGAGAGGTAAAGCCTGGTGCGATTCCCATGTATCAGCCAGGCGTCATAATATTTGCATCATATAAATATACCTTCAAGATGACTATACTTTATCTCAAGTCGTGAATAAGCAACCTATTAGCAACCTAACAATACTTCTCTTCTTCCCAGGGTATAGCATAATCAATCATCATCAATGGAGTCAAACAGAAAATGAAACTTATTAGAAAACAACAGAAATCTAACAGGTCTATCATAATAGAGCACCAATACTTCCAAAAATAATTTGACAAAATTCTTATGATTATAAACTTAACGAACATACTCATAATTGTCCTAAGACGAAACTTCCAAATGAGAACATTAGTAGATCTAGTTTCATTATTAGAATGGAATGGACAACTTCCTATACTCGTAGTTAATGACCACCAAATTTCTCATAGGAATAGAAAAGGTTAAGGAAAATCAAATAGTGTCAAAGGAAAACTTAATATGCCGAGCATAAATAGAAGAATTCACAGAACATGTTAAACGCATAGGGTTGTAAGAATCTTCCAAATGATCGGAAAATATTAGATTGATTGTCAACAAATCAGAGATGGGAATCAGAATCATAAAGTGAAATTTAAATGGTGTAAGGCATAATCATGTAGTTTTAAAGGCATTCTAAACTTACTTGGTTACTGAACTTTAGGTTATGCATGACTTTCTAAGCTCGGAAAAATTATCTTATCGGGCTTAACTAAAGGCAGAGACACGAATCAGAGTGATGCGGAAGCAATTCTACTTAAGCAGATATCCTAGTCTACCCAATCCTCACCGGTTATAACTCAAGTTTCATATAGGGGAGTCCTAAAGAAAATCCTCAAAGGTTGTATTATAACTCCTATGATGCAAATCCTAAAGGCCTAATACTCACAGGTCATAGCCTAAGCTCTACGGTTTATGAATCCGCCAACCTAACCTTTCTCTGATACCATACATTGTAACACCCCAACCTGACAAGGGTAAAGATGTCAATATGGTTTCACATCAGAACATACAGAAGTAAACAAAAGCGGAAGTCTTACATAAATAGAAAGCTATCCAAAAAGCTATCTGGAATACCTGCCGCAGTGAAAAGAAATGCGGCTTAGCTTAAAAAGCCCAGTGAATAGATATAACAATAATGAAACGAAATATAAATGCTGAAGTACAAGTGTTATAATTTGGGAAACATAATTTAGGCATAATGAATAGTACGGAAATGTAATGTGTGGTTTAATTAAGGAATTTATACAATCACTTTGATAAACAGAATCAGAATATACAATGAGCTCAGAAACATATCATAATCACACATATATCTTCATAATCATATAGAGGGGAGACCTCTCAAACAATCAGACAATATGAGGGGTATCATCATTAAATGGAGTAGCTAGCTCGCAGAAATGGGAAGGACGTGTTTTGCACACACAGCCACATTCATCAGACAAATATCATATCATAACTTTACAGAAACAGATCTAGGATGCATCCATACACCCTTGAAAATAACCTATCACCATAGTGCACATTCATATATAACAAAAGGGACGTGGCAGAACATCACTCTACTGCCCTTGAGTCATGTCAAAGGTGAATCCCTGACACGAACATGCAACCCCCATGCCTAGTGAAGCTCAGGTAACAAAAGGTTCATAATAAAGTTTCAAAATATAGTTATCATATTAAAAGGTTCAAAAAGCAATGTTTATCATAGCAAAGGTTCAAAAACAGAAGGTTCATATCATAGGTTCATATCAAAGATTGTAATCACAAAGGAAACCTTAAAAGTAAGGTCAGAATATCCTTACCTTACCAAAGCAATGAGATCAAAAGAAAGAATCACGAAAGGGAAGAGTTCACTTCTTCTTCAATATGTCTACCTGAATTAGGGATCATTTTTATTATTAATAACTTATCTTAACTCAGATTACTCTTCTTAGTCGGCTTCCATTTTTAGTAACTTTCTATTTTTAACAGGTTTCCAGAATTAGTAAGTTTCTAGATTTAATAGGTTTCCATAATCAGAAGTTTACATATTAGGTTAAGTCTTTAGGTAAATCATTATTATGGAATTAGGGTTTCATTATGACAAATAATTATAATTTAGAGTAAAACATGTTAGCTTTGAAAAGTTTATGGTTAATTATGTAATTATTCCAAAGTTGAGGGTCTAAAATGTAAATATTTCAATTTCCATATTATATTCATATAAGTCCATAAGTTTTCCCATATTTACAATTTCATCCATTAACTTAACAAATTTACTAAATAAACCTTTTATTTACCAAGCCTTATATACCGACTCTCCCTCTGGCGATTTTCCCAAACCCTCCTATCCTAATCGTTCTCTCAAATCTGCCTAGCCACTTGCATTCTCTTGCATGCGTCTAATTTAGTTACTGATTGAAAATCATTGTTAATTGTTTCTCTATTGGATTCGTCCTGTGATTCACAAGTTCTAGCAAATTTTTGTTAATCATTTTTTTAGGGTTTGGGTAATCGTTTGTGTGTTCTAACCGACTAAGGGATATTCATTGATTTTCTTTATTTCAAGTCGGGTAAGTACTCCTATATATTCCTGATTTAATTGATTTATCATTATATTGGTACGATTATCATGGGGGCTGGTTGATTCATTGGCGTTCAAATTCAAAACCCTAAGCGATTAGGGTTTATCTTTTTCATTCTGTTTGCATGCATGCTGGTTGGTATTTAATTCCTGGTTGATCGATTCTGCTGGTTTGGTGTGTGAGGGTTTACAGGAGAGATGAATAAAGGTTTTCTTAGCAAAAAGAATGTATCTACTGTACCAACTGTTACGTTGGGTACTCCTCAAGTTCGACAAGAGGCTAGGGTTGTGGAGAACCCTAGTCTTGAATCTGGTATGATTGATGATAACCTGGTAGGGAGCAAGCAAGACCTAGTGGAGCCGGTTTCACTTGGTAATATTCAAAAGGACACTACTAGCTTTGGTGAGTTGAGTACACCCTCAATGATGAACCCGAGTAGTGTTAGTTTGAATGTGGATGATGCACCTGATTGTTCTATGAATGGTTCTAAGAAAGTGGAGCCGATTCCACTTACGAAAGATACATCACATGGTGACAATGTGAAGCACTTGTTTGATAATGCGCATCAGAATTTTGATGATGCCATGAATAAAATTCAAATTGAGATTGGAGCTAATGAAGTTAACTCTCCTTCGCCTGGATTTAATGTGAATATGAATAAGAGTGTAACTTCTGGCCCTAATGTTCAAAAGGTTGATACTACTAATGGTACGGGAATGAAGTTGGTTTCTTATGCGGGTGCTACTTCTAATGAACCTCTGAAACATGTTTCAAACTTTCGTAGGTTGGAATGTAGCAAGAAGAAGGCTGATGTTGACCTTTCTATTCCAATGAAAGTAGTGGAAGAGGTGAACATGCGGTTTGAGAATACTCTATACGGTTACTTTCTTGGCCAATGCCTTGCTTTTCCAGTTGTTGATTACTATGTCCGCAATGCATGGGCTAAGTTTGGTGTTCAAAAGGTAATGATGAATGCTAAGGGGTTCTTCTTCTTTAAATTCAACTCGAAGAAAGGTGTTGATGATGTGCTTGAAAATGGTCCTTGGTTTATCAGAAATGTTCCTATTATTCTTAAACCATGGACTTTGAACACAAACCTACTTAAAGAGGATTTGACTAACATCCCGGTTTGGGTTAAATTCCATGATGTTCCCCTTGCTATGTTCTCCGATGATGGACTCAGTCTTCTTGCCACACTGATTGGCACGCCCAAAAGGTTAGATGCTTTTACAAGCCAAATGTGCAAGGAATCGTGGGGCCGTAGTAGTTTTGCTAGATGCATGATAGAAGTGAGATCGGATGAGGTGCTTTGGGACAACCTCACTGTTAAGATACCATTACTTGATGGTTCGGGTTCCACTATCGAGAAGATATGGGTTGAATACGAGTGGCAACCTCCTCGTTGTGACAAGTGTAAGATATTTGGTCATACTCTGACTGATTGTCCTATAGTTGTTATACCTCCTGTTCAGCCTACTAAGCCTGTTAATGATAGTTTCATGATTGTCAATCATATGAAGAAAGGAAAGCATGGTGGTCCTACTATTCCGGGTCAAGGGGGTTTACTAAACCGGTTGTGGGTAAGCAGTTTAGTATCAACCCAAAAAGACTCCTCCTGAACCTAAGAAAGTTGGTGGCACTAAGAAGAAGACTTCTGATGTGGCTAGTTCTAGTGGTACTAAGATTTCTACATCTAACCAATTTGATGCTCTTAATATGGATGATACGGATGCATTTGGTATTCCTACTCATGACACCAACATGGATGTGGATGCTGGCCATACAATGGAAGTTAATGAGGATGAGTCGGTTAAGACTGGTACTACATCACAAGAACCGCTTGTGAGTGATTCAGTGGGAACTAAGGAAGTTGGTTCTACTCCTATAGTTGAGAAAATTAGTAAGCTTGAAAAGCTACTTATCGATGGGAAAGCTACTCTTGTGGATGATGAAGGTCATCCTATTCCGTCTGCCTCTGTCACTAAGAGGGCTAACCCATTTTCCAAGGTGGGTGAGGTGGTGGTTTCTGATAGTGATGAGGATGAGGTTCTTAACACGTTCGACGAATCAGCAAATCTTTTTGGTGGTGGTCATGAGCATGAAGATGAGTTTGATGACTATGATGATTACTCGAAGCAAATTTATGATCTTCCCGGGGAATTGGATGCTCTTAATGCCATTTATGGCTTTAATCTCCAAGGTCGTAGGAAGTAGTTTATATTATTGTACGGGTCTTTCAATATTATGTGGCAATGGTTTTGTTTTCTTGTATAGAAAATAGGAAGTATCTTGTTATGTAAGCTTTTCGCCTATGTAACGGGCAGAGATATGGGATTCACTCATATCCGTTGTACTTAAATGTTTTTTGGAGTAATATATTTACCGGGTCATTGACCTTTTACCCAAAAAAAATCTTTTATTTACCAAATTTACACATTAAGCCCCTTCACTTTATTATTTTTTTTTTACAAAATGCCATAATATTATATATATTTCAAAATAACTCTTAGGTTCCAAAATATTCCATTCGTACCCTTAACTATTTAAATTTTCAAAACTAACCTTTAATTATCCAATTTAAAAAATAAACCCTATAGTTTCAGTATTTACGCCAAACACCCTTCAATTTATTTTATTACGAATCAAAAGGATTTTTAAACTTTATCAAAAATGACCCTAACGTTTACAAAATTTCAAAACACACCTTTTTCTTTTCCAAAATTCATTCGAACTAAAAACAATTATCAAACCCTAACCGTAACTTTCATACCTCACTAATTACAATAATTAATACATTAATTAACCACAATATATCAACCAAAACCCTAACCCTAATCCATTCGACCTTCTTTATATTTTATTTTTATTTTCTTAACTCGTACAACACAAAAACAATTCCAAAAGAATTTTCTAAGCTTCGTATATCATGAATCTAAATTTATTAGAGTTTAACAACATGTATAGGACCTGTATAAAATAAATTTGAAGCACACGTAAATCAATTTAACCGATTAGGGTTTTTAGGTCGATTTTAGGGTTTTTATTTTCTTTTAATTCATACGAGCAACATATCATGCGTGGGCATTTTTCTCACATATATTATGGATCAAATGACTAAAAGAAAGATATAGAAAATACCCTTATGAAGAATCAAACACCAGGTTGATTTTATGACTAAATTCAAACAAGAAAAATCTCCAGGCTTTGAATTAACAATCCACAGCCTTAGCCACTATTTTTCCTAGCTTCCTAGCATTCAAATACGTCCAGGAAAAATACTTGGGAGCCTCCAAAAAATTTTTTGTCGACAATATGGATTTTTAGGGTTTCGTTTGGTTTAAAAATCGATTAAGGTTTTTATAAAAATATAAAACATGTATAATATATATAGAAGAGATGGAATACTTATCTTGTGCTGCAAGATTATGAGATAAGTTCAAACAAAAGTATTATACAAGTTTCCTAATGTATTTGTGATTTATTTTTTAATATATATATATATATATATATATATATATATATATATATATATAAAATTAAAATCGGCTTATATTAGTTATATGCTAGAAAATATTTTACTTTTACAAAAGTGAGAAATTTTATTCATACTTAATTTATTGTGATCACATGTTGTAAAGTTCCAAATTTCTAGTGTTTATTTGGTATTATTTAAGTGTTAATGCAAAATTTTAATCTTAGGGGTATTTTGGTAATTTTTCATGTTTAGAATTTTTAGGTATTACAGGTTTTGTTATAGTATGCAAGATACAATAATGATACATTTGAAACTAGAATCTAAACAAAGACATCGACCCCGAAATACGAACAGCGAGTTTCTAAAGAATGAAAGAGAGGTGAGTCTCAAAACTAGAATAGTTACATGTTGATGGTAAATAGATGTTGATGGTAAATTTTCTCTATGTATTTTTATTGTAAATGTGAATTGAGAGCATTGAGAGAAATGTGTGAAAAGTAGAATTGTATTATTGAATGAAGAATGAGAGTTACAAAGTTTATATACTGATACAAGTTTGACTTATGAAAGTCAACTGTAACAGAAACTAACTAACTAACTACATATTCTAGAAGCTATTACAATCAACTTGTGTTGCTTTACATAATCTGTACTTCAAGGGTTGTGATCTTGAGGAATGAACAATATTGACTTGATGAGTTTGATGAGCTTGCGCTTCTTTATTGACTGTTTCATTAGCTTGAGCTTGTCCTCCTTTACCCCCCCCCCCCCCCCCCCCACAAGTAGGCAGTGTGTAAGGATCACACAAGCCATACTTGGATAAGCAATTGTAGTGAAGTACCTTGCAAAGACCTTTAGTAAGTACATCTGCAGCTTGCAATCTTGAGGGAACAAATGTAAGAAGTATTGACCCTTCTCTGACTTTATCTCTAACAAAGTGGCAATCCAATTCAATGTGTTTGGTTCTAGAATGGTGAATAGGATTAGAAGCCAAAGCAATTGTAGATGCATTATCACAGTGTGTGTGAGTAGGAGCATGTAGAGTGACATGTAAATCTTGAAATAAGCACTTAAGCCAAGTAATCTCACATGTGCAATCAGCTAGTGCTCTGTACTCAGCTTCTGTAGAAGATCTAGACACTACTGATTGCTTCTTTGCAGTCCAAGATATTAAGCATTTGCCTAAGAAAATAGCATATCCTGACACTGATCTTCTGGTGATGGGACAAGCAGCCCAATCACTGTCACAATAAGCTGTTAAGATAGAAGTGTTGTGAGATAGAAGTACTCTGAGTAAAGCCTTCATATGAGTAGTTCTTGGGGCATGTGAAAATTGACTCAGAAGTTGAGCTGCAAAGGAAATGTCAGGCCTAGTAATGGTGAGGTAGATCAGCTTCCCAACCAAGGTTCTGTATTGTGATAGATATATTAAGAGATCACCATCTGTATCATTCAAAGGAGTCTGTGGATCAAGTGGAGTAATTGCAGGTTTATCATGAAGTACATTGCCAGCCTGAAGAAGTTCCAATGCATACTTCCTTTGTGACATAGCTAGACCAGTAGGATTTCTGAGAAACTCAATGCCAAGATAGTAGTGAAGTGGTCCTAAGTCTTTGATGCTAAAAGCTTGATGAAGTTCCTGCATGATGTTGTTGATTATGAATTGACTACTTCCTGCAAGGAGAATATCATCCACATAGACTAATAGAACAGTGAAGTTATTGTCTTTGGTGAGGGTGAAAAGAGATGTATCAGCATAACTCTGAAGAAATCCAAAAGATATGAGGAATGTGGTCAATTTATTGAACCACTGCCTATTTGCCTGCTTTAAACCATATAAAGATTTCTTGAGTTTACAAACTGTGTTGGGAGGAAGGGATTTGTAGTAACCTGGAGGAACAGTCTTATACACTTCTTCATGGAGATCACCATGGAGAAATGCATTGTTGATATCCAGCTGTTCAATGACCCAATTCTGAGATACTACTGTAGCTAAGAGTGCTCTGACAGTGACCATTTTAGCTACAGGGCAAAGGTTTCTTTGTAGTCTATACCCTCTATTTGAGTGAAGCCTTTTGCAACCAACCTAGCTTTGAATCTTTCTATTGTTCCATCTGCATGATACTTTATTCTATAGACCTATTTGTGGAAAACTAGAAGGGGGGGGGGTTGAATAGTTTTACGTCTTTTTAATTTGTTATAAAAGATTGTTTGAAAGTTTTCTTTGTTTTCAAATATATATAGATTCGATGCTATATGAAATCAAGTCATGCACAATATGAACAATACTAAATATGTACTATAAAGCAATAATAATGTAAGTAAAGAAATAGATGAGAGTTGGAAAGATCGAACCGCGAGACAAGAGATTTATAGTGGTTCGGCTACAAGGTCACCTTCCTTACCCTACTCCACTCCCCGAGCACCTAAATCGAGAGTTTTCTTCACTATGTCAACAAGCTCCCTTATGGCGGAGAAAACCTTACACACCAATTTACACACCACAACTTCGTCACAACTTATTCACACCTTCTACACAACTATTTCACACCTATTCACTACATAATCACACCACTTCTTCACACCAATCTTCTTCCTAATTATCTTTTACACACCAATCTTCTTCACAACTATCTTCTACACACCAATCTTCTTCACAACTATCTTCTACTTCACAACTAGCAACTAACTAATCACACTATATATATATATATATATATATATATATATATATATATATATATATATATATATATATATATATATATATATATATATAACTAAACTATCTTCTAACAAATATTCACAACTAATCATACAATGAGATGAATATAATGATGATGCTCTAATAATTTAGATGTGGAGATCACAACAAGTTGTAATACTTCTTGTCTTGAGGGATAGAAGTATTCTTCTCTTGCACTTGATAGGGTGTTCTTTGGATCACTTTTGAAACAAAGATTTAAGAATGTATGATCAAAGGATTTAGAGATTGGAAATGGAGATCTAGAACAGAAAGTTTAGGAGTGCAAAAGGTGAGAAAAATCCCAGATTTAAAGTGGTATTTATAGGCAACAAATTCTGACAGAGGAGCGTGGCCGGTCCCCTTAAATCAAGGCCGGCCCCTTAAAATTAAGGGAACCGCCCCTTATAATTAAGGGGGCCGCCCAGCTGTAACGGCCAGAAATTTTGTTTTCTAGTGGGGAAAGTTTATTTGGTGAAAAACTAACTAATTTTGGTTAAAAATTTGAAATAATATATTTAGTATGATTAAAACATTTTTCTTTATTACCAAAAGTGTTTTTCAAAAATATATAATATGTTTATATAATTAAATAAACTTTGTATTAGTTAATTAAATACCCTTTGATCATAAATTGCACTAAACACTTTGTTTATTCATACCTTAAGTGATTTGGATGTAAAGAGAAAATGTTAATCACTAAATACTTGTTTAAGTCACAAGTTTTAGTTCTATGAGTTTATATTTTGTAATAATCAAAACAAAGAGATATTGATAATATGTTAATAATGTTTTTAGGCATTATTTATGTCAACAATCTCCCCCTTTTTTATTATTACAAAACCTTAAACTCAATAACTCTAAAATTTGTTTTTAGACAAGTATTATAGAGTTTGCATTTCTCTTCACCCCCTTTTTGTAAAATCAAAAAGGTTAAGCTGAGTAAGCTTCGTGAAAGAAGTTTAAACGGGTAGAATGCTCCCCCTTGATGTATGCTCCCCCTCATTTGAGAGCACCAAGGGAATGAGCTAAGGAAATCTTGGCTACACAAAATATTTGAAGAGAACAAGACACATATACATGCAAAGCAATAATTATGCAAATAAAAATAGATACATTCAAGCATCATAGAAATGATTAGCATTAAAACATTTAATATGCTTAAAGCATATTGATTACAATAAAACAAAAGAAAAACATAGTCCTATATTGCCTAAGAGAGCACTTGGACTTGCTTGCAACCCATGGTTGATTGTTTTATTTGCTTGAAGGAGAACATAAGCATAAAGATTAGTTGTTAGATGGAGAGGGATATGGAGTGGGGTATGGGGCGGAAGAGGTGGATCTTACGATGTTGTATCGTGTTAAGGGTGGTATGGGATGAGGACGAGTGAGGAGATATTCAATCCAAGAAATATCTTCACTCAAGGATAGAATTTGTTTTTGAAGGAAGATGCAACAAGGGCAATAGTGAGTGTGGTTTGTAACTTGATCCAAGTTGAGAGAGTGAGGTAGGCAATTGTTGTAGGGTGATGATGGAGGTTGCCCTTTGTTGCGTTGTGCAAGATGCATGGCATTGAGATCACTAAGATCATGGATTTGAGATATTTCATCACGGAACTTTTGCTTTTCCGTGGCAATGCGGAGAGAGTCATTGTGTTGATATGGATTATTTGGGTTTGTGTAGTTGGAATTGTAGTTGGATGGTTGATCAAACTTGTATGGATCACTATAAATGGTTGGAGGATGAGATGAGTGGTTTGGCATGAAGGAAGATGTTTGGCCAATGTTGTATGGTTTGTAAAGAGGATCAAATGAATGTCCTTGTGAATTTGGTGTAAAGTTTGGGAAGTAAGTGGTTGGAGGTGTTATGATGGATTTGTTTCGAGGGCTTTTTCTTCGCCAAACGGGTTTTTCCGTCATTCTTGCAAGCCTTGAGGCTTTTGGTTTTGTTTGTTTGGAGAAGTCATGAAGAGATGAATGGAGAGTGTGGAAGATTGGGGATATTTATAGTGTAAGATTTGTGTGTTTATGGATGGATAAAGTTTGTTTGGGAGATTAGGACAAAATGTGTTGGTGAAAAATGAGAAATGTAGGTTGAAATGGGCAAAAAAGCAGAAAAGATTCTGTAAATCCGTCCAGCAGATGGCCGGTCCCCTTAAAATTAAGGGGGCCGCCTTACATAATTAAGGGGGCCGCCCATCTGATGGTTCCCAGATTGCCAGAAAAGGGTTTTTGGCAGAACATTTGCAGAAAGGTTGTGTTTTTGGATTTGGATTCAAGCAAGTTCAATTCCTTTAGGCAATATAGCATCTAATCTAATCAAGATATAGCATGCATGCAAAAACATTTAAGCAAAAGAGCAAATAAGCAACATATAATATGCTAAAAGAGACAAATTAAGGCAAGAGCACTTAAGCTTCCTAAGGCAACTATCTTAGATCAAAGGTGATGCGTGGGAATTGCACCAGGCTTTACCTCTCGAGGGATCTCGAGAAGCTTACAACCCCCACCAGGCAGTGTACCTGATCGTTGTAATATAGTATAGTGACAAGTACCGGGGGATTGATCGTTCAGCTTAGGAATAGTGTCGCTAGGATTAGAAAAACCTAAATACTAGTTCTAAAGGTGAGGGATGATTATTTTTGTATTTTATATTTTTTAGAAAGCAATTAAAATTCTCGGGTTTGAAGGATTTGGGCGGAATTAGTTTCTAATCAACTAACCCAATACTAAAGATGCAATCAAAATAAAATACTAGAAACGAAAATAAACTAAATTATACTAAAGTTGTGAGCAATAAGTGGAGAAAATGTGTTTACTTAGATTTCACTACTCCCTAGACATCTTTTACACGTTAATTACTTGTAATAATTGCATGGATGATGGATCGTATTCCTTAATACCATTCATGGGGTGGCACACTTAACTCCCCAATTCTATGAGCTCTTATCTCCTCCTATACCATGCCCAGCACAACCATAGGGATTATAAACAGTGGCTCATGCATTAAATACAACCAATAAAGACCTAGTGCGCGTCGGTTCATGTTTCTTAAGACGTTCAAGTATGTTACCAATTGGAGATCTGCCAGTTTTCTTAAGCCTAACATATAAATCATTCATCCAAGTCAAGTATAAACAAGTAATCAACACATAATTAACATCTAGGTTTCATTAGATCTAAGCAAACACAAGATAGATCTAGCCTAGCATGATGGAATTAAGACAAGAACAAGATATAGACAACCAACACATAGACATATTGATTGATTAAAAGAACACTTATCTTAATTACACATGAAAGGTATCAAGGGCTTGGAACCCTTGAAAAACCTGTAAAATTCGCACCAAATTCGTACTTAGGGTTTCTCCAAAACTTTTCTTTTCTTTAATGTGAAAATTAGAAAACTATATATAAGAAAAGGGGTCTGACGGTGTCAAGATCAAGCTTGTGACGCCGTCACCTCGCCGCCAAAACTTTTCTCGGACTGCCTTGATCTACATTTGACGCCGTCAAGTGATAATCATTTCCAGGCCGTCATGACTTTTACTCTTGACGCCCTACTTCGTGATGCCGTCAAATCTTTGCTGGATCATCATGGAATTTTGCTCTTGACGCCGTCAGGGAGTTACTCTTGACGCCGTCACCTGCTGTTCCCAGCATGGAAAATTAAGACTTTGGCGTTTTCTTCACTTTTATGCTTCAAAAACGTCCGAATTGCTTCCTTTTCCAGATTTCACTCCCAAAGTACCTAAAATCACAAAAGGAACAATTTAGGGCAATATTTGATCAAATAAATTCGAATTCGGGCTTAAATGACCCCCTAAAAACGGATCATTTTTCACCTCATCATATACCCTTACACTTGAGATTTGCTTGTCCTCAAGCAAATGCGCTTTTATTCCAGTCAAAATACAAGTTAGGGGTCATTTAACACTAATATAAAAGTAATTACAACAAATAATCATTCCACTAAAGACCAATAGACAAGCACGGAGGCCATACACAAGCACCTCACAAATAGTGTTTAGATACTCACATCTCTCGGGTGTAATAAAGTATAAATTACAATATGGAAACGGAAGATATCTCTCACTACCTGTCATAGCAAAATAGATTACCATAGGCTTGGGAAAGGATCAAACCTCCACCACATGGCGTAAGCACCTAGGATAAACTATCAAAGAGGTATTTTAAAGGGTTGTAACGTTAGGTGTAGGGGATATGGAAAACACGGTTTTGTTGGATAAAGGAAGTTTTTACTGGTGGCGAGTTAACAATCTTAGTTAATTACATGTACAATATGGCGTTGCTAAGCCAAGACTAGACTCGAATTAAGCTAATAAATAAAAAATAACAAAAATATAAAATAAACATAGAATAAAACGGGATGGTAGTCCGTATGTTTTTTTCTCTTTTCTTTTTCTATTTTATTTTTCTTTTTCTTGATTTTCTTTTTTTTCGATTTTTTTTTTTTTTTTTTTTTTTTTTTGCATACACTCTTACCCTACCATCCAAAATTATACATCATAGGGAATGAACATTTCCCTTACACTTGAATTTTTATATACTTTACAATTAAACTAATCTAATGACTCGAATTAAGAAAAATCAAAACACTTGGAGTACTTTTAAGATTACCGTACATATGGGGGTAATAAATGTTGTTCTTCCCCATTACTCCATAAAATAAGTACTTACCCATGAGTCCCAATTGTCCCAAAACAATATGTACAAAGATATGACTCGACTTAGCAACCATGTAATCAATTAGATAATTAACTTAGGGTTTAACAAATAACAATAATGCACTAAAGATGAGTGCATACACGGAAGGCTAAGGCGATTTGGGTGTACATTTAAGTGGGGTGTAACAAATTCTTCCTTTAAGTAAAATGCTTAAAGTTAGAAACGAAAAGATAGGCTCGGAGGGGCGTACTAGGGGTATCGTGTACTAAAAATGAGTACAACGCAAAGGTGTGGGAGAATTACTTGACCTATGAAGTCAATGTAATTATATTACAGGTGTAGAACAAGGGTTATCCTAATGCCTCTTATCATGTAGTAAATCCTACTACACGAATGTAGTCTCACTAGCGGTCTCGGGATGCATCACTAACGCAAGTTCTAGAATCTAAATGCTACCGGTACACTCATAAGCACTAATAGTAAATGCTTTTCCTATCAAATCTAAAGGCGAACCTCACATATTTGGGTGGAAAATTTTTCTGAAAGTACGGTTATGTGCTAGTCATACAATATCCTATCCATGAGACGCTTGCTATGGCTAAAGTTTCACTCCTAAATGTTGTAAAAAATTTTAAATTTGGCGCTAAAATTGCACTAACAAGTATTTCTCATAGTTTTATTACACATCTACCATTAAACAAAACAAACTCAAGCGAAAGTGCATATGTAAGGTATCATCTTTTTACCCTCCCCTTACACTTAAGATGAACATTGTCCCCAATGTTCAAGTAAAGAATGTAAAAGTTAAAAAGTAATAAGAATGAAATCAAATACTCCCCTGATTCGCTCGGTATGGATAATGAGGTGGCCAGGTTAAATCTTCCTCCAAGAGAATGAACAATCAAAGCTTCCCTTCCAGAATATAAATCATCTTCTTGTCATACATAACCTATAAAACCTGATAAAATAGACAAGACAACCTCGCGTAAAATCGGCGGCATCCTATATAAGTTACTAAATCCTAGAAAACAAGATAAGATATAATGCTTGTGGAATGAAGTTTTCAGATTTCCTGGAGATTATAAAACTTAATAATTCACAAAAACCATAAGACTCCGTTAGAAAAACAAAACTGGTAAAATTTCCAGATTTTTACACGTTACGCCGTCAAGAATTAATTCATGACGCCATCAGAAGTGACCTGCAGAAATTCTTATGTTAAGTTTCCGGAAAATTTCTGGAAAAACTTGGTCCTACTTCCTGGAAAATCCTGCAAAACTTCATTATGACTCAATACAAGCATTTGACTCTAACAAATACGAATATACATGTTCATTTAATATTGTGGAGAATCATGATCGGTTTGTTTCTTAAAAACGTATTTGGGGTTTCCCCTTACACTTATCTTTTGCAAAAATACTTTTAGGTGGAGTTAAGACTAGGCCAAAACAACAAAGTAAAGTATTTCCACTATTTAGTTTAGAAACATGATCTACCAACAATAAAAATTAAGCATGCATACGGAAGTAAATAACAAACAAACCAACAAAATCACACAAAACATGGGTTGCCTCCCAAGAAGCGCTTTTCTTTATTTACGAGTCTTGTAGCTAGACTCAAGGTCATGGGTTACTACGTAACCTCATCATCAAACGTCACATCCTCCTCACTAATCATTTCATTGTTATTCTCTTGGTAGTGTTTTACACGTTGTATGTTAACAGTAAATTCCCTACCTTCATCGTCTAGTAACACCACGGCTCCAATTTTAGAGGAATTCTTTACCGTGAACGGTCCATACCATCTAGACTTAAGTTTTCCCGGAAATAATCTCAACCGAGAATTGTATAATAGGACCTTGTCTCCCTCTGAAAATTCTTTGGGTTTCTTAATTCTCTGGCCATGCCATCTTTTCGCTCTCTCTTTATATGTGATGGAGGATTCGTAGGCTTCTAGCCTAAGCTCATCAAGCTCGTGTAATTGCAAGAACCTATTATTTCCAGCAATTGTGTAATCTAAGTTGCATGTCTTAAGCGCCCAATAAGCCTTGTGTTCTAATTCCACTGGTAAGTGACATGCCTTACCATACACCATGCGGAACGGGGTCGTTCCAATAGGTGTTTTGTAGGCGGTTCGGAATGCCCATAAGGCTTCGTCGAGTTTAAATGACCAGTCATTTCTGTTTTGACTAACCGTTTTTTCAAGTATTCTTTTAATAGCCCTATTGGTGTTTTCGACTTGGCCATTGGTTTGTGGATGATAAGCGGTGGAGAATCGATGGGGTACTCCATACCTCTTCATGACCTTTTCCATTTGCGCATTGCAAAAATGGGTTTCCCTATCACTGATGAGAGCTTTAGGAATCCCGAATCTCGCGAAAAGCTTTTTCAGGAAATGAATAACTACTCTGGCATCATTGGTCCTAAGGGCTTGTGCCTCAACCCATTTTGAAACATAGTCAATGGCGACTAATATGTACTCGTTCCCCCCTGAAGATGGAAAGGGTCCCATGAAGTCAATCCCCCAAACATCGAAGACCTCACAAACTTGTATAAAGTTCTGAGGTGCTTCATCCCTATGTGATATATTTTCGGCTCGTTGACATGCATCGCACGCCTGCACCATTTCTTTTACATCACGGAAAATTGTGGGCCAATAGAATCCCGCATCAAGAATCTTTCGGGCGGTAATGTTTATCCCATGATGCCCGCCAGAGGGACCAGAGTGACATTCCCTCATAATCTTCACTGCCTCACTTTCCGACACACAACGCCTTATAATTTGGTCAGGACACCTTCGGAATAAAAAGGTTTCATCCCAAAAGTAGTATTTTAGCTGAGAAAAGAACCTTTTCCTTTCGTACTTAGTCAGGTGTTCAGGAACGAGTCTACTTGCGAGGTAATTAGCAAAATCGGCGTACCACGGCTCCGAGTCACTCATTAACATGAGTTGTTCGTCAGGGATTGAATCCCTAATCTCACTTTTATCGTGCTCATCCAAGGGGTTTTCGAGACAAGATAGATGATCTGCGGCCAGATTATCTGCCCCTCTCTTAACACGAATCTCAACATCGAATTCCTGTAGCAACAAAATCCACCGAATTAGTCGTGGCTTAGCATCCTGCTTCGCAAAAAGATATCGAAGAGCTGAGTGATCAGTGAAGACGACTGTTTTTGAAAGGACAAGATATTGTCGGAATTTGTCGAATGCGAACACCACGGCTAATAATTCTTTTTCGGTGGTGGAGTAATTTTCTTGAGCGGGATTCATGGTTTTGCTCGCATAGTAAATGGGTTGAAAAAGCTTGTCACGCCGTTGGCCTAATACAGCCCCGACAGCGAAGTTGCTGGCGTCACACATGATTTCAAATGGTAACTCCCAGTTGGGTGTGATCATGATTGGAGCTTGTGTGAGTTCCTTTTTTAAGAGATCGAATGCATCCTTGCATTCTTGGGAAAAATCAAACGGAGCATCCTTCACAAGTAGTTGAGTCATTGGCCGAGCGATTTTGGATAAGTCTTTGATGAATCTTCGATAAAACCCGGCATGCCCCAAGAAGCTGCGTATTGCTTTAACAGTTGTGGGGTATGGCTTAGATATAGCTTCAACTTTAGCTTAGTCCACCTCTATTCCGTTCCCTGAGATCTTATGTCCTAACACAATCCCTTCTTTCACCATGAAATGACACTTTTCCCAGTTTAGCACCAAGTTGGTTTCCTCACACCGTTTAAGCATCTTTTCTAGATTAGCAAGACAGTGGTCGAAGGAGTTCCCGAAGACCGAAAAGTCATCCATGAACACTTCCATGCTGTCTTCCATGAGTTCGTGAAAGATTGCGGTCATGCATCGCTGGAAAGTGGCGGGGGCATTACATAGCCCAAAAGGCATCCTTTTGTAGGCAAATGTTCCATAAGGGCAAGTAAACGTGGTCTTTTCTTGGTCCTCAGGTGCTATGGGAATCTAAAAATATCTAGAAAATCCATCCAAGAAGCAATAGTACTCGTGTCCAGATAATCTCTCTAACATCTGATCAATGAAAGGTAGAGCTTTCGATAGTCAATGCATACCCGCCATCCAGTGACTGTTCTCTGGGGCACCATCTCACCCTTGTCATTCTTAACTACAGTCATTCCACCCTTCTTAGGTACAACCTGCACAAGACTGACCATGGGCTATCCGAGATCGGGTAAATCAATCATGCATCCAAAAGTTTGATAACTTCTTTCTTTACTACTTCCTTAATGTTAGGGTTCACGCGCCTCTGGGGTTGCATGGTAGGTTTATAATCTTCTTCCATGAGAATCTTATGTGTGCAAAAAGTTGAGTCAATCCCTTTAATGTCGGCCACACTCCATGCGAGTACCCCCTTGTATTTTTTTAGGACCTCTAAGAGTTTACCTTTTTGTTCATGTTCCAAGGAAGAGTTTATGATTACCGAGAGTTGGTCCTCTCCCTGAAGGAAGGCATACTCCAAATGGTTAGGAAGCTCTTTAAGATCTACATCAGGAGGTTCGATAATAGAAGGTTTGAGCATGTTTTCGGGCTTTCGGAGCTTGAGATGCTCCGTTGCCTCTTGCCTGGGGTAGAAGGAGACTGCACTAACATCCTCCATCCTTTCTACCTCTAGCAAAGGCAGAAAACTCTCGTCCTGTAGCCAGCCTTCATCGATCTGTTCATCGATACAACTATCAATGACATCTGTGAGTTCATCGACTTCCCCGATGAAATAGAGCCGGTTGGCTGCTTCGAGGGAGAGGTCCATATAATCCTTAATGTCGAAGGTTATGTTATCGGTTCCTACTCGTAAGGTTAATTTGCCATCGTAGACATCAATGACTGCACGAGCGGTAGCAAGAAATGGTCTCCCTAAGATGATGGGTACCAAGTCATCCTCCTCCATATCCAGGATTACGAAATCGACCGGGAATTTGAATTTCACAACTTTGACTAGCACATTCTCGCATATCCCTACGGGGTACTTGACCGATCTATCGGCTAGTTGGATGTTCATACGGGTAGGCTTCAATCCAGAGTATCCTAGTTTACGGAACATAGAGTGAGGCATGAGATTGATACTCGCTCCCAGATCGGCAAGAGCATTCTTGATTGATAGAGATCCTATGGAGCAAGGCAGGGTGAAGCTGCCTGGATCGTCTACCTTTTTTGGTAGCCCTCGGTGGGTCACCACTGAGCATTCTTCCCCCAGGGTCACAAGACCCTCGAGTTTCTTCCGGTTAGCAAGTAGTTTTTTAAAGTATGCGCTATACTTTGGCATGTGATAGCAAGCATCAAGGAGAGGTATGGTGACAACCGAATCTTTTAGGTAAGACAGGAATCTCTTGTTATCATTCTCAGTTTTCTGGTTCCTTAATCGGGATGGAAACGGGATTCTCACAGGTCGGTTAGGCAGGGTTGAGGGGGAAGGGGTCGTCAAGGGCGGTTGATCGGGGGTATTGCCGCCGACATCCTCCTCCTCTTCCCCAGGTTTGTTTGGATCGGGGGTGATGGGGGACGAGTTTGGGTAAGGAGGGTCCTTGGTTGTTGTTCCAGCTCAAGTGGTTATCGCGAGCATGGGGTCTTTTTTGCTTACTGATGGTGTTTCAAGATTATCTAGGGCTGAGTTAAGCTTATTGAAAAATTCTCCAATATCCTCCTGCTGCTCGTTGAAAAGCTCATTAAGACCTTTCATTTGCAAGCCTTTTTCTTGAGTGAAGTGACCAAGGTCATCTTCAAAAGTGCTCCTGATTTTGAATTCAGGGCCTTCATCCCCTTCACTTCTCTTTACCAGATTTCCCCAAAGGGTGTAATCGTCATTTTGGTAAAAAGGCAAAAGGGAGGGATCAGCATAAATGTCCCCTCCTGACAAACATGCATGTTCGGTTTTGGCTGCTCCTCCGCATTCTTCTACCTCATGCGGGCCCCCACAGTAATCGCAGATCAAGTAAGGACTCGACAGCTGTTTAGGTAATTGCGATCCAGCTAGGTATTCCACTCTTTTGTGAATTTTTCTCAACCGATCCGAGGTTGTAACCTCTCGTAAATTTCCCTTACGATTAGTAAATGCATACGAATAAATAAAACGATGTTACGATAAATTAACACCATTTTACGGGTAACAAAAAAATTTTTTTTTTATGATATGGCTTGATATTGAACCACTACGATAACTATGATTGACCGTTTACCCAGGAACGATGCTTACACACAACCTAGATTGCCTATAATTATTGCGAACAATAAATAATTATATAACGCGTTTATATTTAATAATACGTTTCGTCTAAATAACGTATACTATTTATATATTCCCCGAACCTACGAAACTTCCCGAGAACGCTCACTAATATTTTTGAACTTCGACACGATAATCGAGACACCCCAGGTGGGCCCCCAACACCCTTTGGGCCACGGATACACCACACAAACCAAACGGACTCCCTTTTATTCTTTATTTTCTGCTGGGCCGAGACCAAACGCAAGCCCACCAAGTTACAAGCCCAAACGCACCTTTTATTATTTTTCTTTCTTTTGCACTGCCGCGACACACTCCAAAACGCACCCTATTATTCACAATTTTTACACATGACGAATCACTATATTTACACATTTTGATTTACCTAGTGCCCAAGAACCACACGAGACATAAACATTACTCACTCACTCTCGTTCACTATACTAGAAACGGCCAAAGTAAAACCTTGAACACTTCCATGGAGATAACTACGAATGTGTCATAAACTTTCTTCCATGCCTCCCATACTCCCCAATGGCAACAAAATGAACAATGTGAATGTAAGAAACGTCAGGAATGAGCAGGAGCAAATCACACAAGATCTTGGCAATGTAAATTCTCGATTGGCCATTGTTTGTGGCAACACTATTCGCCTAACATGCAACCTTCGTTCTCGTGATCTAGCAAATCTCTACGTACCTTAAACACCCTATATAAGCCTTACATGCAATCACAAATCATCACATACACTCATACGTACCACTACCACTAAAAATACTAACGAGGGAGAGCTATGGAGGGACGAACGGATTTCCAAGTGAACCACGCTTAGAAGTGAACCTAGGAAGCAAAGCTTGGAGCCTATTGAACCTTTGGAAGGACGAGAAGTGAACCACGGAGCCCTTGTACAATCACACGAACCATACACTCGTTTTACTCCACCTTTTGAGGTGAGGTGAGACTTCTAATCGTTATTTTCATATTATACATATACGTATTTCTCGTTTGTGCACAAACACTTAACCTAAATAAAATGAGAAACTAAAACGTAACATGCTATTATTATATATCGTATTGTATGTTTACTAAGTCATTAACGAGACCTTATAAAAGATTAAGACTCATATTAATGTATACACACTAAAAATCATACGATTCTAAGTCATATGAACCTATACAAAACATACTAAAAAGACTTAGTTTATTTTTCAAATTTATAAGTTACACGCATGAGTTTTAGCCGTGTACTTTGGTCTCGCCATTCTAAATTTTAACACACGACCACCCATTATTTTTGTACGATCTAATTGCCTACTTGAAATAGAAACGAGAATGATAAATAAGTCGACCTAATAACTTCGTTTAAGCACTTAACGAGACCCAAAGTAAATCGCTATTGAAACTGTTTTCAGACTATTAAAAACCTTACGTGGGCCAAAAAGCCCAAAAAGCTTGTTTTAGCTTATTACGATAAGCTGAGCATATAAGCTGTTTTGAAATATTCTTGTAACATAAAAATATAGATTTCGACAAAACAAGTATACCCCCAAACCCCTTGGATCGTAAAACCTTAACGGGCCCTTATATTGGCTCGTTAAGCCCAATTAACAAAATAAGCTAAGAATAAGCTAATAAGCTGTTGATTTAAGCTATTTGAAACTTTATGAGCTTATTGAAATAATAAAAATGCTAAGTTTTGAATTTGGTAAAGTTTGGACTATTTTTGCAAATGTTCGAAGGATAGGGACTAAAATTGTCAAATTTGTAAACTTGAGGTGAAAAGTATAAAACTATTTTTCTAAGGGTATAAACGGTAAATATTGAAACTTAGGGATAATGAATGTAAATATTTGATATTTGGACTAAAAATGTAAATATATATAATTTTTGGACTAACGGCGTAAATGTTTTCCGTTAAGGGTAAAAAGTGTAAAATTGAGAAACATGAAGGATTGAATAATAATATTGATTTTTAATAAAAAGTTTATACTTATATATATATATATATATATATATATATATTTGAATATATATTAAAACGATAAATAATAAACTTAACTTATTTATATATATATATATATATATATATATATATATATATATATATATATATATATATATATATATATATATATATATATATAATACAGATAAAACGTATATAACGAATAACTAAATTTAGACGAATAAAATAATACGTAACCATTATCTATTTTTATACGACGTAACACATCACGTATGCACTTTATCGATTACTCATAATTAATAATAAACGTTCGCAATGAAACGAGACTTAAGAACTGAAACGTGCCATATCTTATAGGTTGTGTGTGAAGCCGTTGCCTTGCATCGTTGAGATTACAATTGCTCTACTATCCTACTAAGGTGAGTTCATAGCCCACACTTAACTGATTTCTGTGGGGGGATACATGCTCAAAAACCGAACACAAGTCTTTTCCTGATCTTATTATTGCTTAAGTAGCTATTGCCAAAAGTCCCTCGATCATGAACCTTAATCACTTGAAAGGTGAACGTAAATAATTGTGAATAGATCTATTAGGGATTGACAATCCCCATTTGGTTGCTAGAGGAAAGTCACCAAATGCACGTTATTTGAATATAATAGGTTACTGGCAAATACCTATCTTGGGGGCTATATATTTTACATCATTATTATGAAAATATTGATGTCTGTTGAATCGTTGAGTGTCATGAGCTTAATGCAATAATGAATGTGATTTCTAACTTGTTTATTTGTATCGATATTACAATAAACATCTATCTCTTGTGTTCAAACTCTTAATTATAAACCTATGAATTTCACTCAACTTTTTGTTGACTTTTAGCATGTTTATCTCAGGTAACTAAAAGGAATGGATGGCAACGGCACGAAGTGGGCAAATAAAGAAACGTTTATTTCTCTTTAAATAAAACTTGTTGTTGAATAACGAATTCTCTTGGAGTTATGAATATTTGGTATTTTAAATAAAACTTAAAACGATCACTTGAATCGTTTTCTATAATTGTGACGAAAGATCCACAATATAATACCCCAAAAGTCTTCCGCTGTATTGATCGATTTTGGGGGTGTTATAGATTGGCATCAGAGCTACGGTTATAGTGAACCAAGTGTTTTTGGAACATTGGACTATAACTACACTTTAAACGGGACAAAATTTTCATAAAATACCATCCTACGCCCTTCGTGCCTACGCATCCCAGTAATTGGTAAAAAGTATTATTTACCTTATAGCATTTTAAATTGGTTATAATTATGCTTACATTTACTAATCGGGAAATTTATTACAGTGTCATGTCTTCGAACACCCACCCTATCAGCTTGTCCTCAAACTCGGGAACTGAAGATGTTACTTCAGCCTATGCTACCTCACCTATGCCTATGTCTCCTGCTACCGACAGATACATGCAAAGCCAACAATTTCTGCCAGCATCTGACACAGAGGCTTCTCCTCCGGCAACATCTGGTCCGATTCGCCGATCTAGGCAAATTAGACAACTTCAGCCGTATGAAGCAAGTACTGCTGTACCAGCACCAGCTCTTGTCATACCACCTGAATCAGTTGTGCCATCACCACCTGCACCACCAGTAATACCACCAGTACCAACTATCTTCTACAGCCAAACTACTACTGTGCCACTAACACCATCACCTATAGTATCACCTCCACTAGCATCACCACCTGCTCCTTACCGAAGTGTCCCTCTATCACCTCACCGAAAGACTTACCCAATCCGCCCAACCACCTCAGAATCTAGTATTCACCGTAGCCGCCGAAGGACCCACAAGCGAGTAGATGCTCGTAAAATGGTCTTTCTTATTGCCCATTATGCGATATTGGAGATCTCAAGAAGGAACACCAACAATAAGGGAACTTGGGGAAAGTTCTTACTCTACCTCCCGAATTCTGCCAATCACTGGGGAACCCATACACCATACCATACCATTGTTAGCTGCAAGAATGGTTCGCCACGAAGACCGACTTGATTCCATCGCTAGTATACTCAACAAGATTCCGCATGAACTTCTAGAAACCTTTGAAGATGATATGAACAGTCTCATAATTGGTCATCTTGCAATAGAAGATAAGGTCGAAAAGTTGGATTCTTTATTTTGGGAATCAATGGAATTCATAGGAGCACTATGTGGGGCTAACACTTCGACCGAAATAACATTGGGGACTTTAGACCGAGAAATTGAGAGGATCAACACTGAAAACCTACGCCTTAGGCAAGCCTTGCTAGAAGCTCGAGAAAGGGAAAGAGCTCGAGATCAAACCATGGAAACGATGTCCACTGCCATTCAAGAACTCCAAAACCGCCTAGACAAGGCCTTAGGAAAACCATGAGACCATCACCTTGTTAAGAAAAATCAATGTCCTACAAATAAGAATATCTTGTCGTGTTTTGTAAACATTTGCACAAGTACTAATAAGTGTTGTAACACCGTGACATTGATTTATGGAAGTTTATTTTATCTTTATTTACGTTGCATTATATCGTAATATATTGGTTCATACAGGTCAAACTCATTCGTTATGTGTGTCATCCCAACATACGAAAATTTACGATGATCGAATCATTGTAACTACGATCTATATTTAACTATTCATTACTCGATATGTATTTTCAACGTGATAAGATTATTATAAATGTTCTAATAATATACCTTCTTTTATAGCAATATGGCTAGAACTAGGAGAACAACCACGAACGCCGCACCAGCGAACCCCGAAGTTATGACCCTGGCTGCAATCCAGCAAGCAATCGCTGATGGCGTTAATGCCGTTTTAGCTGAACAAAACCGTAATAGAGACGGAAATGCACCGGCACCCCGCTACTGCACATACAAGGACTTCATAGCATGTCAACCAACGTATTTCAAAGGAACTGAAGGAGTGTCGGAATTAGCTCAATGGTTTGAAAGAAGTGAAACTGTTTTCCAAAGAAGTGGATGCTCGGAAAACAACAAGGTAAGCTTCGCAACGGGAACACTAATGCAAGACGCTCTATCCTGGTGGAACTCTACCGTTCAAACACTAGGAGCAGAAGCAGCACATCAGCTTACTTGGATTGAATTCAAGGCTAAAATACTAAAGAAGTATTGTCCCCGTTCCGAACTGCGAAAACTCGAGGATGAGTTCCATGCCTTAATAGTGAAAGGAGTTGATTTGAGAAGTTACAACCGGAGATTCCAAGAACTTAGGATACTATGCCCTACCATGGTGCCCGATCATGAGAAGACATTAGAGAAATATGTCGAAGGACTCCCTAGGAGTATTGAAGGAAATGTCACCTCAGCAAATCCGCCAACCTTGGAAGCAGCAATGGAACTTGCTCAGAAACTTCTAGATCGAGAAGTGAAATGCAATGAACTTAAAAGGAAATTGGACGATAAAAGAACCACCCACCATCACAACAACAACCAGCAAAGCTACAACAGTCATCACCGCAACAACAACCAACGCCCAAGCTAGGGTATACCTACTCGGAGATGGAAACGGACCCGATGTAGTCACCGGTACGTTTCTACTAAACCATCATAATGCTAGAGTATTGTTTGATTCGGGCGCCGATAAAAGTTTTATATCAGATACGTTTGCCCCTTTACTTAATGTTACCCCCTCTAAGCTAAACACCACCTACGAAGTCGAAATGGCTGACGGGAATTTAATAGATACCAATACTATCATGAAAGATTGCACCCTAACCTTATCCGAAAAACCTTTTGCCATTGATCTTATGCCGGTTCAACTTGGTAGTTTCGACGCTATCGTCGGCATGGATTGGCTATCCCACCATCGTGCTAGGATTCACTGTGACGAAAAGGCCGTCCATATACCACTCAAGGATGAAACACTCATTGTCCAGGGCGACAAAAGCAAACCTCGATATGGAATTATCTCATGTATGCGAGTAATAAAATACATGAAAGAAGGATGTCAAGTATTCATGGCTCAAGTTACGGAAAGTAAGTCATCCGAGAAGCAGTTTGATGACGTACCTATCATTAGGGATTTTCCTGAAGTATTCCCTGAAGAATTACCTGGTATTCCACCCGTACGTCAAGTAGAATTTCAGATTGAACTAGTGCCTGGAGCAGCACCAGTAGCTAAAGCACCTTATAGACTAGCACCATCTGAAATGGAAGAGTTGTCAGAACAACTAAAAGAATTATCGGATAAAGGATTTATTCGACCAAGCTCATCACCTTGGGGAGCTCCAATTTTATTTGTTAAGAAGAAGGATGGATCCTTTCGAATGTGCATCGATTACCGGGAGTTGAATAAACTTACGGTAAAGAATCGATACCCATTACCTCGAATTGATGATCTGTTTGATCAATTGCAAGGATCGAGTGTGTACTCAAAAATTGATCTGAGATCAGGGTATCATCAGCTAAGAGTTCGAGAAGAGGATATTCCGAAAACTGCGTTCAGAACGCGCTATGGTCACTACGAATTTCAAGTAATGTCGTTCGGTCTGACCAATGCACCAGTAGTTTTCATGGATTTAATGAATCGAGTATGCAAACCTTACTTAGATAAGTTTGTAATAGTATTCATCGACGATATTTTGATCTACTCTCGTAACGAAGAAGAATACGCGGGACATTTACGAATCATTCTAGAACTGCTCAAGAAGGAAGAATTG
This sequence comes from Artemisia argyi, assembly GCA_030686995.1. Classification (NCBI taxonomy): domain Eukaryota; kingdom Viridiplantae; phylum Streptophyta; class Magnoliopsida; order Asterales; family Asteraceae; genus Artemisia; species Artemisia argyi. The sequence continues at coordinate 214,023,955 of CM060676.1, read as the reverse complement.
TACGCTAAGTTCTCTAAATGCGACTTTTGGATTCACACCGTACAGTTTTTAGGACACATCATCGATAGTCAAGGCATTCACGTAGACCCTGCAAAGATTGAGGCTGTTAAAGGTTGGTCATCTCCTACAAACCCACGGAGATTCGTCAATTTTTAGGTCTCGCAGGTTACTACCGAAGATTTATAGAAGGATTCTCCAAGATTGCAAAACCATTGACTAAACTGACCCAAAAGAACGAGAAGTACATCTGGGAAGAAAAGGAAGAAGCAGCCTTCCAGTTTTTAAAACAAAAGCTTTGTGAAGCTCCAATATTAGCCCTCCCAGAAGGAAACGAGGACTTTATAGTATATTGCGACGCATCTTATCATGGACTAGGAGCGGTCTTGATGCAAAGAAGCAAAGTGATAGCTTATGCATCTCGGCAACTGAAGAAACATGAGGAAAACTACACGACTCATGACTTGGAGTTAGGAGCTGTAGTGTTTGCGCTCAAGTTGTGGAGACACTACTTATATGGCACCAAATGTACCGTATACACCGACCACAAGAGTCTTCAACACATTTTGGATCAGAAGGATTTGAATATGAGGCAACGTCGCTGGCTAGAGTTGCTCAGCGATTATGATTGTGAGATCCGTTACCACCCAGGAAAGGCTAATGTAGTAGCAAATGCGTTAAGCCGAAAAGAACGATTGAAACCCCTTCGAGTTAGATCACTAGGGATGACTATCCACTCATCCCTTCCATCACAAATCCTTACCACGCAGAACGAAGCACTTAAAGAAGAAAACCGACCCAAGGAGAAGATTTACGGTATGCCCGAGAATAAGAATGGTTTCGTGAAGAAATCCGATGGAACACTGTGTTTCAAGGACAGAAGTTGGATCCCTATGATCGGAGGTATTTGTGAACTCATCATGTACGAGTCCCACAAGTCAAAATACTCCATTCATCCAGGTTCCGACAAGATGTATCAGGATTTAAAGAGACTATATTGGTGGCCAAACATGAAGGTTGACATCGCAGAATATGTCAGTAAATGTTTGACATGTTCAAGGGTAAAAGTAGAACATCAGAAACCTTCAGGCTTACTTGTACAACCAGAACTTCCTATGTGGAAATGGGAACGAATCACTATGGACTTCATCACCAAACTCCCAAGAACCTCATCCGGACACGACACAATATGGGTTATTGTGGATCGTCTAACAAAATCCGCTCATTTTATACCCATCAAAGAAACCGATGAGATGAATACACTAGCTCAGATATATGTGAAGGAAATTGTCACTCGACATGGAGTACCAATTTCGATTATCTCGGATCGAGATAGTCGTTTCATCTCTCACTTTTGGAAATCATTACAGAAAGCCTTAGGAACTAAACTAGATATGAGCACAGCATACCACCCTCAAACTGATGGTCAAAGTGAAAGAACTATCCAAACCTTGGAAGATATGCTCCGAGCATGCGTTATTGATTTTGGAAAAGGTTGGGATAAGCACTTACCATTAGCAGAGTTTTCATACAACAATAGTTACCACACCAGCATAAAAGCAGCACCATTCGAAGCACTGTATGGTAGGAAGTGCAGATCGCCCGTCTGTTGGGCAGAAGTCGGAGAAAGACAACTTATAGGACCAGACCTTGTTCGGGAAACAACTGAGAAAATCATTAAGATTAAGCAACGCTTACAAGCAGCCCGAGATCGACAGAAAAGCTACGCAGACCTAAAAAGGAAACCCATGGAATTTCAAATAGGAGACAGAATTTTATTGAAAGTATCTCCCTGGAAGGGAATGGTATGATTTGGAAAGCATGGAAAGTTGAACCCCAGATACATCGGTCCGTTCAAAATCCTGGAAAGGATAGGACCCGTGTCTTATAGACTAGAACTACCCGAAGAACTTAGTCGGATTCACGACATCTTTCATGTGTCAAACCTTAAGAAGTGTTTATCCGATGAATCTCTCGTGATTCCATTGAAAGAGATTCGACTAGATGATAACCTTATCTTTACCGAGGAACCCATTGAAATCATGGATAGAGAAGTCAAACAACTAAAACAGAACCGTATCCCTATTGTCAAAGTTTGTTGGGACTCCAAGCGAGGACCGGAATATACCTGGGAGCGCGAGGATCAGATTCGCTCCAAGTACCCACATCTCTTCACCTAAGACACCCTTGGCAACTATCTTAGACTACAATTCCGGGACGGAATTCCTTGTAAGAGGTAGGTAATGTAACCTCTCGTAAATTTCCCTTACGATTAGTAAATGCATACGAATAAATAAAACGATGTTACGATAAATTAACACCATTTTACGGGTAACAAATTTTTTTTTTTTTTTTTTTTATGATATGGCTTGATATTGAACCACTATGATAACTATGATTGACCGTTTACCCAGGAACGATGCTTACACACAACCTAGATTGCCTATAATTATTGCGAACGATAAATAATTATATAACGCGTTTATATTTAATAATACGTTTCGTCTAAATAACGTATACTATTTATATATTCCCCGAACCTACGAAACTTCCCGAGAACGCTCACTAATATTTTTGAACTTCGACACGATAATCGAGACACCCCAGGTGGGCCCCCAACACCCTTTGGGCCACGGATACACCACACAAACCAAACGGACTCCCTTTTATTCTTTATTTTCTGCTGGGCCGAGACCAAACGCAAGCCCACCAAGTTACAAGCCCAAACGCACCTTTTATTATTTTTCTTTCTTTTGCACTGCCGCGACACACTCCAAAACGCACCCTATTATTCACAATTTTTACACATGACGAATCACTATATTTACACATTTTGATTTACCTAGTGCCCAAGAACCACACGAGACATAAACATTACTCACTCACTCTCGTTCACTATACTAGAAACGGCCAAAGTAAAACCTTGAACACTTCCATGGAGATAACTACAAACGTGTCATAAACTTTCTTCCATGCCTCCCATACTCCCCAATGGCAACAAAATGAACAATGTGAATGTAAGAAACGTCAGGAATGAGCAGGAGCAAATCACACAAGATCTTGGCAATGTAAATTCTCGATTGGCCATTGTTTGTGGCAACACTATTCGCCTAACATGCAACCTTCGTTCTCGTGATCTAGCAAATCTCTACGTACCTTAAACACCCTATATAAGCCTTACATGCAATCACAAATCATCACATACACTCATACGTACCACTACCACTAAAAATACTAACGAGGGAGAGCTATGGAGGGACGAACGGATTGCCAAGTGAACCACGCTTAGAAGTGAACCTAGGAAGCAAAGCTTGGAGCCTATTGAACCTTTGGAAGGACGAGAAGTGAACCACGGAGCCCTTGTACAATCACACGAACCATACACTCGTTTTACTCCACCTTTTGAGGTGAGGTGAGACTTCTAATCGTTATTTTCATATTATACATATACGTATTTCTCGTTTGTGCACAAACACTTAACCTAAATAAAATGAGAAACTAAAACGTAACATGCTATTATTATATATCATATTGTATGTTTACTAAGTCATTAACGAGACCTTATAAAAGATTAAGACTCATATTAACGTATACACACTAAAAATCATACGATTCTAAGTCATATGAACCTATACGAAACATACTAAAAAGACTTAGTTTATTTTTCAAATTTATAAGTTACACGCATGAGTTTTAGCCGTGTACTTTGGTCTCGCCATTCTAAATTTCAACACACGACCACCCATTATTTTTGTACGATCTAATTGCCTACTTGAAATAGAAACGAGAATGATAAATAAGTCGACCTAATAACTTCGTTTAAGCACTTAACGAGACCCAAAGTAAATCGCTATTGAAACTGTTTTCAGACTATTAAAAACCTTACGTGGGCCAAAAAGCCCAAAAAGCTTGTTTTAGCTTATTACGATAAGCTGAGCATATAAGCTGTTTTGAAATATTCTTGTAACTTAAAAATATAGATTTCGACAAAACAAGTATACCCCCAAACCCCTTGGATCGTAAAACCTTAACGGGCCCTTATATTGGCTCGTTAAGCCCAATTAACAAAATAAGCTAAGAATAAGCTAATAAGCTGTTGATTTAAGCTATTTGAAACTTTATGAGCTTATTGAAATAATGAAAATGCTAAGTTTTGAATTTGGTAAAGTTTGGACTATTTTTGCAAATGTTCGAAGGATAGGGACTAAAATTGTCAAATTTGTAAACTTGAGGTGAAAAGTATAAAACTATTTTTCTAAGGGTATAAACGGTAAATATTGAAACTTAGGGATAATGAATGTAAATATTTGATATTTGGACTAAAAATGTAAATATATATAATTTTTGGACTAACGGCGTAAATGTTTTCCGTTAAGGGTAAAAAGTATAAAATTGAGAAACATGAAGGATTGAATAATAATATTGATTTTTAATAAAAAGTTTATACTTATATATATATATATATATATATATATATATATATATATATATATATATATATATATGTATATTTGAATATATATTAAAACGATAAATAATAAACTTAACTTATTTATATATATATATATATATATATATATATATATATATATATATATATATATATATATATATATATATATATATATATATATATATATATATATAATACAGATAAAACGTATATAACGAATAACTAAATTTAGACGAATAAAACAATACGTAACCATTATCTATTTTTATACGACGTAACACATCACGTATGCACTTTATCGATTACTCATAATTAATAATAAACGTTCGCAATGAAACGAGACTTAAGAACTGAAACGTGCCATATCTTATAGGTTGTGTGTGAAGCCGTTGCCTTGCATCGTTGAGATTACAATTGCTCTACTATCCTACTAAGGTGAGTTCATAGCCCACACTTAACTGATTTCTGTGGGGGGATACATGCTCAAAAACCGAACACAAGTCTTTTCCTGATCTTATTATTGCTTAAGTAGCTATTGCCAAAAGTCCCTCGATCATGAACCTTAATCACTTGAAAGGTGAACGTAAATAATTGTGAATAGATCTATTAGGGATTGACAATCCCCATTTGGTTGCTAGAGGAAAGTCACCAAATGCACGTTATTTGAATATAATAGGTTACTGGCAAATACCTATCTTGGGGGCTATATATTTTACATCATTATTATGAAAATATTGATGTCTGTTGAATCGTTGAGTGTCATGAGCTTAATGCAATAATGAATGTGATTTCTAACTTGTTTATTTGTATCGATATTACAATAAACATCTATCTCTTGTGTTCAAACTCTTAATTATAAACCTATGAATTTCACTCAACTTTTTGTTGACTTTTAGCATGTTTATCTCAGGTAACTAAAAGGAATGGATGGCAACGGCACGAAGTGGGCAAATAAAGAAACGTTTATTTCTCTTTAAATAAAACTTCTTGTTGAATAACGAATTCTCTTGGAGTTATGAATATTTGGTATTTTAAATAAAACTTAAAACGATCACTTGAATCGTTTTCTATAATTGTGACGAAAGATCCACAATATAATACCCCAAAAGTCTTCCGCTGACATTTTAAGTCTTCCGCTGTATTGATCAATTTTGGGGGTGTTATAGATTGGCATCAGAGCTACGGTTATAGTGAACCAAGTGTTTTTGGAACATTGGACTATAACTACACTTTAAACGGGATAAAATTTTCATAAAATACCATCCTACACCCTTCGTGCCTACGCATCCCAGTAATTGGTAAAAAGTATTATTTACCTTATAGCATTTTAAATTGGTTATAATTATGCTTACATTTACTAATCGGGAAATTTATTACAGTGTCATATCTTCGAACACCCACCCTATCAGCTTGTCCTCAAACTCAGGAACTGAAGATGTTACTTCAGCCTATGCTACCTCACCTATGCCTATGTCTCCTGCTACCGACAGATACATGCAAAGCCAGCAATTTCTGCCAGCATCTGACACAGAGGCTTCTCCTCCGGCAACATCTGGTCCGATTCGCCGATCTAGGCAAATTAGACAACTTCAGCCGTATGAAGCAAGTACTGCTGTACCAGCACCAGCTCTTGTCATACCACCTGAATCAGTTGTGCCATCACCACCTGCACCACCAGTAATACCACCAGTACCAACTATCTTCTACAGCCAAACTACTACTGTGCCACTAACACCATCACCTATAGTATCACCTCCACTAGCATCACCACCTGCACCTTACCGAAGTGTCCCTCTATCACCTCACCGAAAGACTTACCCAATCCGCCCAACCACCTCAGAATCTAGTATTCACCGTAGCCGCCGAAGGACCCACAAGCGAGTAGATGCTCGTAAATGGTCTTTCTTATTGCCCATTATGCGATATTGGAGATCTCAAGAAGGAACACCAACAACAAGGGAACTTGGGGAAAGTTCTTACTCTACCTCCCGAACACCATCCTTCCTCGGCACTAAGATTGGCCAATCTCCCTTTTCTAGATTGGTTAATTCCGTTTCGGTCGTTAGAGGAGATATTATCGTAGAAGATTTGGACCAAGAGCCAAAGCTCAATGCCATGATGGGGAACTTGTCTCATTAAATCTTTGAATCTAATCCACGATTTATGGAAGGGTTCATCCTTCCCCTTCCGGAGACGGAGGATCCTATCTCTAAACGCTGAGGTTTTTCCAGGTGGAAAGAACTTCTCATAGAACTTGGATATGAGTTGCTCCCACATGAAAATAGATTCAGAAGGGAGTTTGTCATACCATTCTTAGGCTTTTTCATATAAGGTGAAAGGAAAGAATCGCAATCGGGACGCGTCTCTAGTAGCCCCATCCGTATGGAGGGTGTCTACTATTTTCAGGAAGTCTTTGATGTGTTGGATTGGATCTTCCTCATCTATTCCGCAAAACTTACACACAATTTGGACAAGCCAAACATCGTTTGCATGCAAGACCTCGTTGGTGTGTTCGTTTGGGTAGACAATGGCGTTTGAGAAGCCACGAGAGGTTGGGGAGGAGTAGTCCTTAAGGCGCTTAGGAATGGGGGTTGCGGGAGTACTCATCTAGTCGTTGGGTTGGGAGCTAGGGGTTGTGACATGATTTTCTGAATTTTCTTCAGAAAGAGGTGCATCAAAATCGATGGCAACGCTAGATGGTTCACAAGTTGAGTGATATTGTCTCAATCTATGCATTTCTCTTTCGGGTTCCGCATATGGCAAGACCAGGTTTCTAGTGGAGCTACGACTCCTAGTGATCCTCAGGTTAAAGGATTCGTCGTTTGCCATGATGGCAGGTGGTGAAGAGTTACGAACAAAGGCACAAAGAAATAAGATAGACTAAAGAGAACCTAAAAATAAAAATAAAATCTTACTAGAAAGTTATCTAGCAAGTAGACCTAATAAAAAGAAATTCTAACCTAGACAATAACTATTCCCCGGGCTGCGGTGCCAAAAACTTGATGCATGGGAATTGCACCAGGCTTTACCTCTCGAGGGATCTCGAGAAGCTTACAACCCCCACTAGGCAGTGTACCTGATTGTTGTAGTATAGTATAGTGACAAGTACCGGGGGATTGATCGTTCAGCTTAGGAATAGTGTCGCTAGGATTAGAAAAACCTAAATACTAGTTCTAAAGGTGAGGGATGATTATTTTTGTATTTTATATTTTTTAGAAAGCAATTAAAATTCTCGGGTTTGAAGGATTTGGGCAGAATTAGTTGCTAATCAACTAACCCAATACTAAAGATGCAATCAAAATAAAATACTAGAAACGAAAATAAACTAAATTATACTAAAGTTGTGAGCAATAAGTGGAGAAAATGTGTTTACTTAGATTTCACTACTCCCTAGACATCTTTTACACGTTAATTACTTGTTATAATTGCATGGATGACGGATCGTATTCCTTAATACCATTCATGGGGTGGCACACTTAACTCCCCAATTCTATGAGCTCTTATGTCCTCCTATACCATGCCCAGCACAACCATAGGGATTATAAACAGTGGCTCATGCATTAAATACAACCAATAAAGACCTAGTGCGTGTTGGTTCATGTTTCTTAAGACGTTCAAGCATGTTACCAATTGGAGATCTGCCAGTTTTCTTAAGCCTAACATATAAATCATTCATCCAAGACAAGTATAAACAAGTAATCAACACATAATTAACATCTAGGTTTCATTATATCTAAGCAAACACAAGATAGATCTAGCCTAGCATGATGGAATTAAGACAAGAACAAGATATAGACAACCAACACATAGACATATTGATTGAATTAAAAGAACACTTATCTTAATTACACATGAAAGGTATCAAGGGCTTGGAACCCTTGAAAAACCTGTAAAATTCGCACCAAATTCGTACTTAGGGTTTCTCCAAAACTTTTCTTTTCTTTAATGTGAAAATTAGAAAACTATATATAAGAAAAGGGGTCTGACGGCGTCAAGACCAAGCTTGTGACGCCGTCACCTCGCCGCCAAAACTTTTCTCGGACTGCCTTGATCTACATTTGACGCCGTCAAGTGATAATCATTTCCAGGCCGTCATGACTTTTACTCTTGACGCCCTACTTCGTGACGCCGTCAAATCTTTACTGGATCGTCATGGAATTTTGCTCTTGACGCCGTCAGGGAGTTACTCTTGACGCCGTCACCTACTGTTCCCAGCATGGAAAATTAAGACTTTGGCGTTTTCTTCACTTTTATGCTTCAAAAACGTCCGAATTGCTTCCTTTTCCAGATTTCACTCCCAAAGTACCTAAAATCACAAAAGGAACGATTTAGGGCAATATTTGATCAAATAAATTAGAATTCGGGCTTAAATGACCCCCTAAAAACGGATCATTTTTCGCCTCATCATATACCCTTACACTTGAGATTTGCTTGTCCTCAAGCAAATGTGCTTTTATTCTAGTCAAAATACAAGTTAGGGGTCATTTAACACTAATATAAAAGTAATTACAACAAATAATCATTCCACTAAAGACCAATAGACAAGCACGGAGGTCATACACAAGCACCTCACAAATAGTGTTTAGATACTCACATCTCTCGGGTGTAATAAAGTATAAATTACAATATGGAAACGGAAGATATCTCTCACTACCTGTCATAGCAAAATAGATTACCATAGGCTTGGGAAAGGATCAAACCTCCACCACATGGCGTAAGCACCTAGGATAAACTATCAAAGAGGTCTTTTAAAGGGTTGTAACGTTAGGTGTAGGGGATATGGAAAACACGGTTTTGTTGGATAAAGGAAGTTTTTACTGGTGGCGAGTTAACAATCTTAGTTAATTACATGTACAATATGGCGTTCCTAAGCCAAGACTAGACTCGACTTAAGCTAATAAATGAAAAATAACAAACTCATCATACTCATCTCAAACTCATTGGTTAAAGAATATTCCATCTTCTAATTGTTTTAAAGAATATTTCTTAAGCATTTCCTTAATGTACTTAGATTGGTTAAAGAATATTCCATCTTCTAATTGTTTTATTTGTAATCCTAGGAAGAAGTTAAGTTCACCCATCATACTCATCTCAAACTCATCATGCATGATTTTGGCAAATTCATCACACATGTCTTGACAAGTCGATCCAAATATAATGTCATCAACATATATTTGAACAATGATGAGATTTGGGTCTTTCCTTTTAGTGAAAAGAGTGTTATCTACCATTCCCATGGAATAATCATGTTTAATAAGGAAAGCTTTTAATCGATCATACCAAGCTTTGGGAGCTTGTTTGAGTCCATACAAAGCTTTCTTTAACTTATAAACATAATCAGGTTTTGCGAAGTCAATGAATCCTGGAGGTTGTGCCACATATACCTCCTCATTGATAAAACCGTTAAGGAATGCACTTTTCACGTCCATTTGGAATAACTTAAAATCTAGGACGCATGCATAGGCAAGTAGTATCCTAATTGATTCTAATCTAGCTACGGGGGCATAAGTTTCGTCATAATCAATTCCTTCTTGTTGATTATAACCTTGGGCAACTAACCTAGCTTTATTCCTAGTAACTACTCCATTTTCATCTAATTTATTCCTATATACCCATTTAGTTCCTATGATGGTCATATTCATTGGATTTGGGACTAATTCCCAAACATCATTTGCCTTTAATTGATTTAATTCATCTTGCATAGCTATAACCCAACTTTCATCTTTTAAAGCCTCGTTAATATTCTTAGGTTCTATTGCTGAGAGGAAGCAAAAGAAATTATTTTTATCTTGAGCTTGTGACCTAAGGGTTCTTTGGTTAGGATGTCCTATTATATTATCTAGTGGATGTGACCTAGATTCTTTAACATTTACAATTTCGTTATTTCCTAAGTTAATGTCTTCATTATCATTTCCTATGGGTTTTGTTTTACTAACCTCAATAGCTTCTTATTCAACTAAGTCATCATCTTCTAAAGGTAAAGTTTTAGGAGGTGGTGGTGTTTCATCAAATGTTACATTTAGTGATTCTTCTACTTTCATGGTGTGTTTGTTAAGTATTATATATGCTTTACTATTTTGTGAGTATCCTAAAAATATTCCTTCATATGATTTTGGATCAAACTTAGTGAGGTAATCCTTAGTGTTTAGAATATAGCATTTACTTTCAAATACCCTAAAGTAGCTTAAGTTTGGTTTTCTACCTCTTAGTAACTCATAAGGAGTTTTTCCTAGAATTCTCCTAACTGATACCCTATTAATAATATATGTTGAAGTATCTACGGCGTGACACCAAAATTTTTCTGGAATGGATTGTTCATTTAACATTGTTCTACTCATTTCTTGTAGTGGCCTATTTTTTCTTTCTACTACGCCATTTGATTGAGGAGTACGAGGAGCGGAGAAATTGTGAGATATTCCATTTAAATCACAATATTTTCCGAATTGTACTTCATTGTCAAATTCCCTACCATGATCCGTCCTAATGGCTACTATTGTGCATCCTAATTTATTTTGAATCATTTTACTAAATACTTCAAATTTTTCAAAGGCTTGGGTCTTGTCACTTAAAAACCTAGTCCACGTGTATCGTGAGTAGTCATCTACTATTACTAAGGTATATTTGTTTCCTCCATAGCTCCGCACAGCGGATGGACCAAAAAGATCCATATGTAATAGTTCTAGGCACCTAGTAGTGGATACTATATTCTTAGCTTTGTGACTAGCATGAACTTGTTTTCCAATTTTACATGCATCACAAAAATGCTTGTAATATTTTAGATTAGGCAAGTTTCTAACTAGTTCCTTAGAGGCCAAAGATTGTATTTGTTGCATGTTAGCATGTCCTAATCTCCTATGCCACAATGTGGAGTTCTCGTCTAGGGTCATTGGCATATCCTATCCTCATGTTTGTTTCCTAGTTTCATAACATATATGCCTCATTTCCTAATTCCTCTACCTATAATTTTTCCATTCTTAACTATTTCGCTATCCTCTTCGGTAAAGGTGACTCTACATTTATTATCACATATTTGTCCTATACTAAGCAAGTTATATGTTAAATTATCTACATGCTCTACATTTTCAATAGTAAGTGAGTCTTGAGAAATCGTACATTTTCCAATGATTTTTTCACGTAAGTCACTACCGAAAATAACGTTACCTCCATTATATGCCTTGTATGTAGAGAATAGCTTGCGGTTCCCCTTCATGTGCCTCGAACATCCGCTATCCTTGATCCATTTGTCAGGCTCCAAGTCAATTCCTAAACATATTTCGTCGGTTCCTTTTGCCATAAAATACTTTTCATCTCTTGGCTTTTCTACTTCTTCTTTGTCACTATCACTCCATGTTCCACTAACAAATGCGCCTTGATTTTCATAACCCGGCGGCTTTAGACATTCACCAATGAGATGATTTGGACTTCCACATCTAAAGCACTTTCTTTTCCCATAGTTGTCACTTCTATTTCTTTGGAATGGTTTTCTTTCGTCTCGTGATGATCTAGTGAATCTTCCTCGTCTCTTGAAGAATTTCTTGAATTCTCTTACGGCCATTGCATATTCTTCGTCTTCACTTTCGTCGCTTGAATCATCATCATCACTAGGTTCCTTTTTGGCTTTTAGAGCAATGGATTTGGTTTGTTCTTTCTTGACTTTGACCGTTTCCGAATCTCTTCTTATAATTTCTTCATGGACCTTCAAGTTGCCAATAAGTTCATCTAGTGATAACGTCATCAAGTTCTTTGATTCTTCAATTGCCGTGACCTTAGCTCGCCATTTCGGATGCAATGCCCTAAAAATTTCCTAACACAATTTTTACTAGAACATGTCTCATCAAGTGCTTTTAAACTTGTGATAATAATGTTAAATTTAGCAAAAGCATTATCAATTGATTCCTCTTCCGGAATCATAAATTGTTCATATTATTGTACAAGAAGATCTATTTTGTTATCTATAACTTGACTATTACCTTGGTGAGTAATTAGTAAAGAATCCCAAATTTCTTTTGCGGTTTTACACATAAAAATTCTTTCATATTCTTTGTGTGGTAACGCATTATAAATGACCATTTTAGCCTCATTATTTTTTGCTAGTTTCTTTTTCAAATCATCATTTTGTTTTTCAAAAGTTACAATTTCATCCATTTTAGTTTCAACATTATATTGAATAGGGGGAAAATCACCAAAGGTAATAATATACCAAAGATCAAGATCTTTTGATTTCACATAAGTTTCGAATCTATTTTTCCAATATAAAAATCCATCACTTTCAAATAGTGGTGGTCTTTGCATAGATTGCCCTTCTAAATATTTTAAAGATTCCATAGATCGTTACAAGTTTTAAAATACAATATATTTTAAAAAATCTTGCTAGACGTGGCTCTTGATACCAATTGTGGAAAACTAGAATGGGGGGTTGAATAGTTTTACGTCTTTTTAATTTGTTATAAAAGATTGTTTGAAAGTTTTCTTTGTTTTCAAATATATATAGATTCGATGCTATATGAAATCAAGTCATGCACAATATGAACAATACTAAATATGTACTATAAAGCAATAATAATGTAAGTAAAGAAATAGATGAGAGTTGGAAAGATCGAACCGCGAGACAAGAGATTTATAGTGGTTCGGCTACAAGGTCACCTTCCTTGCCCTACTCCACTCCCCGAGCACCTAACTCGAGAGTTTTCTTCACTATGTCAACAAGCTCCCTTATGGCGGAGAAAACCTTACACACCAATTTACACACCACAACTTCGTTTCAACTTATTCACACCTTCTACACAACTATTTCACACCTATTCACTACTTAATCACACCACTTCTTCACACCTATCTTCTACACACCAATCTTCTTCCTAATTATCTTCTACACACCAATCTTCTTCACAACTATCTTCTACACAACAATCTTCTTCACAACTATCTTCTACTTCACAACTAGCAACTAACTAATCACACACTATATATATATATATATATATATATATATATATATATATATATATATATATATATATATATATATATATATATATATATATCTAACTAAACTATCTTCTAACAAATATTCACAACTAATCACACAATGAGATGAATATAATGATGATGCTCTAACAACTTAGATGTGGAGATCACAACAAGTTGTAATACTTCTTGTCTTGAGGGATAGAAGTATTCTTCTCTTGCACTTGATAGGATGATCTTTGGATCACTTTTGAAACAAAGATTTAAGAATGTATGATAAAAGGATTTAGAGATTGGAAATGGAAATCTAGAACAGAAAGTTTAGGAGTGCAAAAGGTGAGAAAAATTCCAGATTTAAAGTGGTATTTATAGGCAACAAATTCTGACAGAGGAGCGTGGCCGGTCCCCTTAAATCAAGGCCGGCCCCCTTAAAATTAAGGGGACCGCCCCTTATAATTAAGGGGGCCGCCCAGCTGTAACGGCCAGAAATTTTGTTTTCTAGTGGGAAAAGTTTATTTGGTGAAAAACTAACTGATTTTGGTTAAAAATTTGAAATCATATATTTAGTTTGATTAAAACATTTTTCTTTATTACCAAAAGTATTTTTCAAAAATATATAATATGTTTATATAATTAAATAAACTTTGTATTAGTTAATTAAATACCCTTTGATCATAAATTGCACTAAACACTTTGTTTATTCATACCTTAAGTGATTTGGATGTAAAGAGAAAATGTTAATCACTAAATACTTGTTTAAGTCACAAGTTTTAGTTCTATGAGTTTATATTTTGTAATAATCAAAACAAAGAGATATTGATAATATGTTAATAATGTTTTTAGGCATTATTTATGTCAACAATCTCCCCCTTTTTGATTATTACAAAACCTTAAACTCAATAACTCTAAAATTTGTTTTTAGACAAGTATTATAGAGTTTGCATTTCTCTTCCCCCCCTTTTTGTAAAATCAAAAAGGTTAAGTCGAGTAAGCTTCGTGAAAGAAGTTTAAACGGGTAGAATGCTCCCCCTTAACTATTGGTTTTGGAAGAGTGTGATGAAAATTATGAAGTTTAGATGGAATTTTCTTGACTCTTGTGGATGTTCTGGTAGGAGGTGAAGGTGGAGGTGGAGATGGAGATGGAGTAGGATCAATTACTGGAGTTGGAATGGTTGATATAGTGGGAGATGATGTTGGTGTTGGTGATGTGGTATTGATGTTTGTGATATCTTCAGTGGAGGATGGTGTTGATGAATGAATTATGGGTTCTGAGGTTGTAGCTTGAGCTTGTTCTTGGTTAGTTGGTTGAATGGGAGGTGTATAAATAGGAGAAAATTGAGGTGCAGGTGTAGGTTGTGTAGGTATAATGGTTGGTGGTGGGTCATGAAATGGAAACAAGGTTTCATCAAATGTCACATGCCTACTGGTGGTGGCTTTGTATGTTTTAGGATCATAAAGAATTTAGCCTTTTTGGTTGTTTGGATAACCAACTAACACTGTTGGAATGGCTCTGTGATCAAACTTGTCAGTGGTGTTGTGATGAAGATAAGCTCTGCAACCAATGACTCTTAGGTGTTGTAGGTTTGGGGGAGTGTTGTGAAGTAATTCAAAAGGTGATTTGTTCTCAATGGCTCTTGAAGGTAGCCTGTTGATAATGTAAGTGGCAGCTAAAATGCAATATCCCCAGAGATTGATTGGAAGATTTGCTTGAATTTTGAGGGCTCTTGCAATTTCAAGAAGTTGTTTATGTTTTCTCTCAACCCTTGCATTTTGCTGGGGTGTATAGGGACAACTAGTTTGATGATTTATTCCATTTTGTGAAAAGAAATCAGTGAGATAAGAATTGAGGAACTCTGTTCCATTATCAGTCCTCACAGTTTTGATTGTGGTTTTGAAATGATTTTGAATGTAAAAGTAGAAGGTTTTGATGTTTGAAACTGCATGTTGCTTTGATGCCATTAAATAGGTCCAAGTTGCCCTTGAATAATCATCAACTATTGTGAGGAAATATTTGCATTTGTTTATGGTTGTGTGTCTGTATGGACCCCAAACATCAATATGTACAAGTTCAAACAATGATTTTGCATGTGAAAGACTTTCATTAAAAGGTAAAGAGTGAAGTTTTGCAAGTGGACATATTGTACAATTGAAATGAGAAGTACATTGAAAAGAAGGATTAATGGAAGTGATATGCTTGAGAACAGTTGGAGAGGAGTGTCCAAGTCTTGAGTGCCACAAGTGTTGATTGCTGGTGATGTTGAGTGCAGTGTATGTTGATGGAGGTGATGGTGCTTTATTCAGTAGGTAGAGACCATTACAAAGGCTGCCAAGTGCAATCCTCTGGTCCTGGTCCTGAAAAATGCACATTGTTGCAGTTAAAATGAGTGAGTAATTTGTCCCTTTTAGAAGTTGACTGACAGATATGAGATTGTATGAAAAGGTGGGGATATAAAGTACATTGTGAAGTGTGATGTGAGCATTAATAGTACTGATCCATATTGAGTAACTTTGGCGTTTTGACCATTTGGTAGGGTTACATATATGGGTTTGGTGAATGTTTTAATGTTAAACATAAGCTCAAGTGTAATGGCAATATGGTCTGATGCACCACTATCTATTATCCAGGCTACTATTAAATCAGAGATAAGAGAAGATGTAAATTTAGGAATTCTTGTGTAGTGAGAATAGATTTTACCATTATGAAGATCCTTTGAGTTTTGTAACATCAGTAACACTTGGTTCAACTGGTTCTGTAATTGATCCATTCTTGCAGCCACATGTGGATCAGAGGTGTTTGTTGCTGCTTGTTGTGATGTAGCACTTGTAGTATCTTCATTCTCTGGTTGTCCAGCCACCATATTAACTAATCTGTAATTCCTTGACTCACTAGAAGATTTGAGAGGTTGTTTTGCTGGAAACTTGCCATACAATGGATGACCAATGGGATATCCTACAATCTTATAACATTCAGCCTTGGTATGCCCCTCTATGCTGCAATTTCCACAATACACACCTTTCTTGAATTCTGATTTTCTTTCATTAGCTTGAGCTGATTCTCCGCTTGAACTTCTTTGACCATTAGTATTGTACCTTTGACCATATGTATGTGCAGAAAAGATGGAAGGAGTGTTTGGTTTAGGCAGGATTCCCTCTCTTTGTTTCTCCTCATGTCTGATCATCCCAAAGGCTTTGACAACTGATGGTAAGGGTTGTAATAACATAATCTGACCTCTTATGTTGGCATAACTTTCATCTAACCCCATTAAAAACTGAATAAGTCTCTTCCTTTGATCTCTATCAACATTTTCTCTGCCATTTTCACAATTACAAGGACAAGTACACAAATGTGGTGCCTCCAATGCATCAAGTTCATCCCAAAAGCCTTTCATCTTCTGATAATACACTTCAACTGCACTGTTGAGCTGCTTCAATTGAACCAATTCTTGTGTTAACTGATAGATTCTATGACCATCAATTTGGGAGTAATGTTCTTGAAGTTCAAACCATAACTTTGAAACAGAATTGATAAAATTCAAGTTGTTACTGATGTGTTCAGCAACAGTATTCAAGATCCATGAACTGAGCATATCATTGTTTCTTTCCCAAATTGCTCTTGTGATTGAATTGATGCTTGGTTCAGGATATTCACCAGTTATGAGTTTTATCTTATTCTTTGCATTTAAAGCAATGACCATTGATCTTTTCCATGAATTGTAGTTTTCAGAACCAGTGAGCTTCTTGGAGATCAGAATCAATCCAGGATGATCAGTTGGATTTAGAAACAGAGGATGATCAGAGTTAATTGTGCCATTGGGTGTGGTGTTCATGGTGGATGGGTCTAGTGAAGGTGTATCAGTAGCCATTGATCTTTTGTGTGATTTTGATGTGTAATTGACGAATTTGGATGTTATGATTGATAGAAAGATGATAGAAGATAGCAGAATGTGGTGGAGAATGATGGTGATTGAGTAAGAAAATTTGGCGGGAAAAGTTAGTTGTGGTGGAAAAAGTTTGTTAATGATCGGAAAAAGTTGTTACAACTGTTGAAATCAGTTATTTACCACGGTTGGTGGTTGCTCTGATACCATATTGTAAATGTGAATTGAGAACATTGAGAGAAATGTGTGAAAAGTAGAATTGTATTATTGAATGAAGAATGAGAGTTACAAAGTTTATATACTGATACAAGTTTGACTTATGAAAGTCAACTCTAACAGAAACTAACTAACTAACTACATATTCTAGAAGCTATTACAATCAACTTGTGTTGCTTTACATAATCTGTACTTCAAGGGTTGTGATCTTGAGGAATGAACAATATTGACTTGATGAGTTTGATGAGCTTGAGCTTCTTTATTGACTGCTTCATTAGCTTGAGCTTGTCCTCCTTTAATTTTAAGCTAAAAGAGCTAGTACTTGACTCAGATTTATACGACCTAACCGGGGTATTCCAGTTGCCATTTTCTTTCATTTCCTTGACAAGTGAGCATCCCAAGATGTAAACTGTATTTAAAAAGGTTTTTAAGACATCATGTAATTAAGAACACCATGGAGCCAACTTAGTGGTGGGTAAACATGTTAAAGACTGGTAAATCGCAAATATATATATATATATATATATATATATATATATATATATATATATATATATATATATATATATATATATATATATATATATATATATATATATATATCGCATGAAACGTCATAAGTCTCAAAGCAACATGTCAAGAGGTTACCGTATTACATTATAACTCGACAATAGCTATAGTCGTTACTATAAGAAAATAGACTTTTAGGGACACAAATTATAATGACACAAAAAGTGTAACTAAATCTAATTATTTAGTGATACTTTTTAAAAAGTGTGAGCACAAGCCTAAAATTTTGAGATTTAATGACACTTTTTATAAATAAAATGTGTCACAAAGGGAAAAAACTATGTACTCATATTTTTTTGTCATTATAAATAGACTTTTACAGTTTTACCTATTACTTCTATCTACATTTTTTTAAGTGTGAAAGAAGCACATAATTTTTTTAGTGACACTCTTTTTATACTTTCGGTGACACTTTTTTACTTTTAGTGACACTTTTTAACTTTTGGTGACATTTTTTTATGTGTCATTAGATGTCAATTTTTTTTGTAGTGACCAAACATGAAAGTAATACAAGTTATAACTTAGAAAGTAGTTGTACGTATTGCAAAACAAAACTACAATATCAAATGGTAGAAAATTTTGGGGTTGAATTATATAATATCTATATCAATTTTATATATTTTCAGCGAGTTTTTTTTTTTTTTAAAGTTTTTTATGTGAGTGTTAAAATTTACATTCAAAAAAATCACATGTAATTTATAAAATCGCAGTTGATTTTGTTATTTGAAAAATCACACGTGATTTGTGAAATCACAGGTGATTTTTAAAATAACAAATCACAACTGATTTTATAAATCACGAGTGATTTTTATGGGCGAAATATTCATCACTAACAAATAAAGCTTGAAATATAATCGAAAATATATCGAAAGGCCGTCTACTGAAAGATAAAAAAATTCTCGTCGTGATAGTTTATTTTCGTAGCTTGACGATTTATCGTTTGCAATATATTTTATTTAAGTAAAAAAAAAAATGAAAAATGAGTTTTTTTATGAGAAAAAATAAATAAATAGTGAGAATTTGTGTATTTAATCTTTAAATAATTTGTTATATATGTTTCTCTCACCTCTAATTCCAATATCAATTATTTCAGGTGAATTCGGTCTTGGGAGCATGGATTGATACTTTGATAGTTGTGTTAGACATTCTGTACTTTTATTTTCAAAGTTTTAATTAATCTTCAGCAAAGCAGTTTACGTTCATGTTAGCTTCCTTCATGAGTTAAATACTCCGCAAGTAGCCAGTTTCAAGAATCCTTTAAAACAATTAGTTACACATATACTATAATGACTTATTAGTGGTAAAATGTTGTAGAGTATTTAAAATGAGAAAAGCATGAAAGCATGGAACTATGAGAGTCAGTTATCCCTATATTGAATCGTGAAAAAGTTTTAAATACGCTATTTCCTATGAATTGATAGCAAATATGGTTTTGTTAGTGCCATCACTGTTGCAGCCCCATCACATAAACAAGTCGTTGTCCGACTTCTCAATAAATGGATGATCATTTTATCGTGTTAGCTGTTTAATACTAGACGTTAGATCCTTAACAAACATTCCCATTCACCCATATGGAATAATGATTGTCGTCAGTAACAAATTTATATTTCACATATAAGGTTGGTCATTCGTGGTGTGCAAATTTCGTCATGCGTTAGACACAATTAATGTCGCGCACCACTACCACTACACCATTCAAATAGCAACACGCGATGAAGGAAACATACATCCCCTTCAGGTACCACCCTGATTTAAACAAAAAAAGTGAGAGAGACTATGTTTGTATGTGTGTGCTGCGTGATTTAATATTCAAGTAAATATTTTGCATATGTAAATGGTGAGTGAAGGGGGAAGAAGGACGATTTGAAACTTATGTGGGAGTTGGCGACAATGTTTTATAGAGTGACAATTACGCACTACCTAATTAAATAAAAATTATTGACATATCCAATTTTTTGTTTAATCATATGACTAAACACAAATTTTATTTATCGATACACAAAGGATACGATTACTTGAAAACTAACAACTAAAGTATGTAAACCACAATAAGTAATGTGTGTACTATAAACATGTGCGAATATCGTTTGCAGATGTTATTAAGCATTCTAGTAAAACTCGTATTTGGACATGTTATTAAACATTCCAGTAAAACTTACATAATTTAAATTTGAATTGAATGGGTATGTGATACTTATAGTTTGATGCCAATGTTCAATAGAGTTAAAAGACTTTTGAATCACATTTAAACTATGGTCCAAACACGTCGAATTTAATACTTTTACCAAATAAACTTCAATTGACATTTGTTTAATATTACATTATATATTACATCATAACTTCAAAAAAAAAAAAAAAAAAAAAAAAAGGGAAAATTAGTGACGTATCTGTTTATATCCAAGAGTGCGTCATTGTCTACTATAAGGTTAGAATAAGCTTTTTTGTATTTAGAATTTTAGTTGACATTTCGAAAATATGGAATTTGCTAGGCCGGTCTTAGAACTATTTGTACATATATATTTAAATATTTTTACTACAATAGTGATCGAAGCCATTGGAGTATAATATATTAACGTTGCATGTTAAAGCTAACCTGATGAAGAAGAGACCAAGTCCAGTGACTTTATTATTTATAAAAATTAAAGAAATATTTAATTTTATTCTTTTACCGATTTCTTTATGTCCAACTTAAATTAAACCTTTACCATATTTTATTATTCATAACTAAACGTTGTCAACCATCAAAACTGAAAAATCAAAATTGAACTGAATGAATATCACATATTTCTTTATAAAACTCGTTGTAACGCACGACTAATAAAGATGCTCGTTTACAATTTTGAGTCTGTGTGGTGGTGAGTTCAACCCTCGTAGATTAGTCGACTAAAAGATCGGAAACCATAGCTACCAAAAAAAAGATGCTCGTTTACAACAATAACCCTACGCCAAGTCGCCAATGGTTAGTTGTTTCTCACATTAGTGGGAATCATGCATGCGTTAGTTTTCAATGTAAGGTATAGTCTTATCTGAGTTACTTGTTTTAAAAATTGCAATAATTTCTTAATGATAGAAAATTACAGCGAATAATAAAAAGAGTATTAAGTTAGTCAAATGTCTAACAACTTGGTGAAGTACATTGAAATTATTTTTACTTTTTTCTGGTTGATGAGTTTACTAAACTTTTTTCTTTGCCAACAGTTGTTTCTTAAGTGGGAATCATACAAGCGAGTTTTCTATGTAATGTTTATAGTCTTATCTTAGTTATCTGCTTTAAAAACAGCAATCTTTTATTAGTGATAGAAAGTTACAACTAAGAACACAAAGAGTATTAATTATTCTAACATACAACAAAGAAATTATAATAATTAAAAAATCATTTAAATAGTTAAATGTCTAACAACTTGGTGCATACAATGAGATTATTTTTGCGATTGATGAGTTTACTAAGTTGTTTTCTTTTAATTTAAATAACTTATAAGCTCGCAAAAGCGAAGAAAATAATATATGAGCTCATATTTAGTTTTTCAGAATTCGGTTAATTAAGTCCATTAACATAGAAAATAAACTAATATGAACACTCTTTTAACATTAAAAATAAAAAAATAAAAATAAAAAGAAAAGACAACCCTTTATTTATCAAAATTGATTATTCAAGCCTTTAAATTGATGTAGATATTATATAATTCAAGACTAGATTTTCATACCATTGATATTGTAGTTTTGCTTTTGCAATACGTACGCACGACTACTTTTTAAATTATATCTTGTATTACTTTCATGTTTCCGTCACACAACTATAGCTAAAGGTCTGTGTAACCTTCTCAGTTCAACGCTGAATGAGAATTTATGTGGGTTGCACATTTCGTCGCTAAAGACCATTGACTCTTGTCGTTAAAAGTTTTAGCGACGGTTCTTGGGCAACAATTTTTATTTATTTATTTATAGTTTCTCTAGCTAGATGTAGGTCAAGAACTAGTTTAATTGACGATATTTCCAAAATGTGCGTTACTTTCAGACTTAGATGATATATATGGCCCAAGACTGATTGTAGGTTTGGGTAAATTAGGGTTTCATTATGACCCATACGTGTAAACATGTATTTAGCCATGTTAATAAGCATTCCAGTAAAATATATATTACGTAGTTTAAATTTGAGTTGAAAGGGTTATCTGGTATGTGATACTTTGTTTGATACTTAAGTTCAAAAGAGTTTTTACGTTTTCAGTTGAACTAAGCACCATTTAAAATATGGTCCTAATATGTCGAATTTGGTAATTTGGCGGTACTAAACTTCACCCAAATGAACTTTAATAATCATTTGTATATTACATCATAACTTCATAAACATTACGAATATGTAGTGACGTATCATATATATTTATATCCAAAAGCGAGTCATCGTCTAAAATAAGATTAGAATAAGGATTGTTGTATTTATTAAATTTCCGTTGACATTTCTAAACCATGGAATTCTTTTAAATTACCTACCTAATATTTATTTGAGGCACTTTATTTTGTATACTCTGATTTTGATGCATATCAATGGACAAATCCTCACCATGCATCTAATTTGATCTAATGGTGAGGATTAACATAAGATTATATGGGAAACATAAGTCCATGTTTTTTTTCTTTGTCTTTGTCCTTTTTATTATTATTTTTTTCTTTTCTTTCTTTCCTTTTTTTTTCTTTCTTTTTTTTTGCGTCTTTCTTTTTCACGCTTTTATAGTTTTTTTTTTTTTTTTTTTTTTTTTTTTTTTTTTTTTTTTTTTTTTTTGGTGTCTTTTTTTACACGCTTCTTTGTTTGTTTTTTCACATCTTTTTTCTTTTTTTGTTATAATTCACTTTTTTTATAATAAACGTTTTTTTTCGCTTTCATACATTTTCGTCTATTTTAATACGTTTTCGTCCATTTTCATATGTTTTTGTCTGTTCTTGCCCGTTTTCATATATTTTCGCCCGTTTTCTTACGTGTTCGTCCGTTTTCATACGTTTTTGTCCGTTTTCATACGTTTTCATCTGCTTTCTTACGTTTTCTCTCGTTAACGTCTGTTTTCA
Organism: Artemisia argyi; assembly: GCA_030686995.1. Taxonomy (NCBI): domain Eukaryota; kingdom Viridiplantae; phylum Streptophyta; class Magnoliopsida; order Asterales; family Asteraceae; genus Artemisia; species Artemisia argyi. Next base: position 214,000,816 of record CM060676.1, on the reverse strand, counting down.
TACGTTTTCATATGTTTTCTTACATTTTCGTTCGTTTTCATACGTTTTCGACTATTTTCTTTCGTTTTCGTCCATTTCTAATACGTCTTCGTCCGTTTTAGGACGTGTTTTCACGCTTTCATACGTTTTCGTCCGTTTTCATACATATTCGCCCATTTTCTTATGTTTTCGTTCGTTTTCATACGTTTTCGTCCGTTTTCATCCATTTTCTTTCGTTTTCTTCCATTTTTCAAACGTTTTTGTCCTTTTCATAAATGTTTTTACACTTTCATACATTTTCTTCCATTTTCATACATTTTTGTTCGTTTTCTTATGTTTTCGTTCATTTTTTCATTCATTTTCATCCATTTTTAAATGTTTTTGGCAATTTTCATACGTTTTTATATGTTTCTAAATATCACAAGCGATATTCTGAATATCACAAATTATATTCTGAATATCACAAGTGATATTCTGTGATATTCAGAATATCACAATTGATATTCTGTGATATTCTGAATATCACAAGCGATTTTTTGTGATATGCAGAATATCACAAGTGATACTATGAGTACCACAATGATATTCTGGATATCATAAGTAATATTTTGTGATATTCAGAGTATCACAAGTGATATTCTGAATATCATAAGTGATTTTCTGAATTTGACAAGTGATATTCAACAAATGTTTTGTAACATGAAAATCACATGTGATATTCAGAAAATATCAAATGATAGATATTCAGAAAATCACAATTGATATTTAGAATATCACCATTGATATTCAGAAAAACACAAGTGAAATTCTGAATATCAATTGTGATATTCAGAAATGTTTTCGTCCGTTTTCATCCGTAATCTTTCGTTTTCGTCCATTTTTCATACGTTTTTGTCCGTTTTCATACGTGTTTTTACACTTTTATATGTTTTTGTCTGTTTTCATAGGTATTCATCCATTTTCTAACATTTTTGTCCATTTTCTTACGTTTCTGAGTATCACAAGTGATATTCAGTGGTTCTAGAATATCACTTGTGATTTTCTAAATATCACTTATGATGTTATGAATAGCACTTGTGATTTTCTTATGTTTTCGTCTGTTTTTATACTTCGTCCATTTTCATACGCATTAGTCCATTTTTTTTACGTTTACGTCCGTTTTTATATGTTTCCGAATATCATATATGATATTTAGTATATCACTTGTGTTTTTATGAATATTAATGGTGATATTCTAAATATCACTTGTAATTTTCTGAATATCTATCACTTGTGATTTCCTGAATATCACTTGTGATTTTCATGTTACAAAACATTTGTTAAAAATCACTTGTCAAATTCAGAAGATCACTTATGATATTCATAATATCACTTGTGATACTTTGAATATCACAGAATATTACTTATAATATCCAGAATATCATTTGTGGTACTCATAGTATCACTTGTGATATTCTTCATATCGCAGAAAATCACTTGTGATATTCAGAATATCACTTGTGATATTCTGAATATCACGGAAATATCACTTGTGATTTTCAGAATATAACTTCTGATATTTAAAATATCAATTGTGATATTCAGAAAATCACTGTGATTTTTAGTGATTTTCTAATGTTTTCGTCCGTTTTCATACGTATTTGTCCATTTTTTTACGTTTTTGTCCGTTTTTATACGTTTCCGAATATCACAAATGATATTCAGAATATCATTTGTGTTTTTCTGAATATCAATAGTGATATTCCAAATATCACTTGTGATTTTCTGAATATCACTTGTGATTTTCATGTTACAAAACATTTGTTGAAAATCACTTGTCAAATTGAGAAAATCACTTATGATATTCAGAATATCACTTGTGATACTTTGTATATCACAAAATATTACTTATAATATCCAGAATATCATTTGTGGTAATGTGGAAGGATTATACGTGTTCAAACACTTGAGACGTTAATCTTAATAATGTGTTTGGGATATTTATGAATGAATGTGATTTAGTACGCGGAATTTACTAAAACACACTAAAGGAACAAAGGTGGTGAATAAGTAAACGTGAATAATGATGAACACAACATGAATAACACAAAACGATTCAATATTATTTATGAAATAATACGGGTGATCTAAACTATCACCAGGATTACAAATGTAACCTTGAATCTTTGATACGTGAAAAGGATTTAAAGATGGAAGTTATGCATGCAGTGATTGATCTAGTTATCTAGTTATGCTGACTAGTTATTTGTAAGAAGGTGACTTAAGGGTTCCTTTTATAGTATAAGGAGCCCTTATTACAAGTTGTCAAGTTGCTTAATATAATATATTAGAGACTTATCTTATCCTAATATTACACCTTTCAAGGTAAAACACTCCATTTTATCTACTGAGACCTCTGTACTACTTCTACTTAACGTGTAACTTTGTACAAAGACTAATAATACAACTAAATATCTCTAAATAAAATATAACAACCTGTCGTTAAAACTGGCAGGACCTTCATTAACTAGCAGTACCTTCTCACCCAGAAGGTACTGTTAGTATATCTTCAACTTTAACAAAACTGAAGAGGCAGGCTTAACTATCATTTGGCAGGCTCTTCTGGCAGACTCTTTAACTTGTGAATTTTATTCCCAACAATCCTCCCCTAAACTTGTTATTCCCTTTTAAAAGAACCAAGTTTCTTGTGAATAAAATTCATACCTTGAGGATTTGAGGGAACTCTTCAAAAAACCTTATCTTTTTCTCCTTAGGCTTTCATGCTGATCAAATATGCTTTCCTTCAATCTTTTGATTGCATCAGTTTCTTCTTCACATAATAGCTTATTGGAGATCAAGACTGATAATACTTCATAGCTTAAAGGGTACTCATTCTCACCTAGCATAAAAAGCTCTATTCCACTATGAGTGGAAAGATGATGAACATGGCTCATGCTGAAGTATTCTCATGTAACAGATAAATCATAGTAAGGAAATTTCCAATGTGTATCAGTAGGATTTGGATCATATAATCTGCTGAACTCCACCCATAGCTCTTGCTCCTTTGCATCAGGTTTATACTTGGTTTTCAGCTTCTCTTTAACTAAGTCCCACAATTCATCTAAATCCATTCTGCTACATGCTCTAAGTAGATTTTCAAAGTTCTTGAAAATTTCAACCTTATTTCCAACTCTTGATATCTTCCATGCTTTACCAAACTTGTCATTGTAGATTTCCCAATCTATGATTGGATGCCTTGCATGTAAAGGTTCAGCAAATACAACTTGTGGAACATGGACAACCATTTCTCTTGACTGAACAGGAGACAAGTCTACTTTCTCTGCTTGATCCTTCTGATCATCTCTTCTTCTTTTGGAAGGCCTTTCTTGTGTATCCATGAGAAAACTGGTTTTGTTTCTTCTGTAAGCCTCTAAGTATAGAAGCTTCAATTCATCAAATGATTTACCTTTGAGTTGATGATCCTTCATGTTCACTTCTCTTTTCAGATATATCTTGAAGAATTTCTTCTGATCTGCCTCAGAATGAGGCATTTTAAATCATTTCTTCTGATTCTTCTGGATCTGCTGATAGACATCATCCAATGCCTCTTGATTGTATTTCTTAGTGATGAAATCATTGAGCTTGATTGTCATTTCATCTGAGCTAAGAGAATCATCACACACAAGAGTGTAAGCTTTACCCCTTACAATTGGATCAATGGAAATGATATATTGCAGCTGAGCATCAAACTTTTCTTGTAGAATTCTTGACTCTTCTTCAGCCCCCATAACTTCTTCTTCATGAAGCTGTTTGGACAACTTTTCATCTACAGCCATCTGAACTTGTTCTTTCTTCTTCAGCTTTTTAGGCTCTGTTTCATCTTCAAACACAATTTTCTTGCCCTTGTCTTTTGGTGATGATTCTAGACTTGGAGCAGTAGATTGTTCATCAGAAACAAGAAACCTCCCCTGAGACTGTGATCCCCCTTTTCTTTTATAGAACATTTGATCAGAACCTTTTAAATTCATAGCCAATAGCCTCTGAATCCCAGCAGGCTCTTGCTCTGCTTCAGCAGTATCTTTTGCACTAACAGGTGTGATCCCCTTTTTCTTTTATAGAACATTTGATCAGAACCTTTTAAATTCATAGCCAATAGCCTCTGAATCCCAGCAGGCTCTTGCTCTGCTTCAGCAGTATCTTTTGCACTAAAGGCTCTTTTTCACTAACACGCTCTTTTTCTTGAATAGCAGGCTCTTCATCAATCACTTGAGTTCCTTAATGAAATTGAAATTGAATCTCTTCTTCACTCTTAGAACTACCCATCCTCCCCTTTTTGGAAGAGAGACCCAAACCTTCTGCATCTGAACTTGAAGAACTAGAAACAACCAACTGAGAAGTTCTTTTACCCTTCAACAATTTCACCTTTAACTCTAATTTCTCAATCCTATTAACTAGCTTGGTGTTAATTTCTGTAAAGTGTTTGTTTTGACTTTCAAGAGTAGTTTGCAAGTGCTGCACTTGCTCCTTTAGTTCCTTTACAGTCTGAGCATCTACACTTTGATGTGGAGGAGATTGGGGTGGTGAGTTATGATGTGATAATGATGGAGATGTTGCAGATGGTGTTTGTGTTGGTTGGTGAGATTGTGATGGTACTGGTGATGGTGGTGTGACTGATGGTACTGGTGGTGTGAGTGATGGTACTGGTGATGAATGATTAGATGATGCGGATGGTTCTTCAGAATGTTGTGGTAACATCTCCTCAAAAAGTGGTACTTCTTCTCCTTGAAAACCAATTTTCATATTTGAAAACACCTTGTGTGTAAGTTTGGGAGTTTTAAAAGGTTTGTTTGGTGGAAGTAACAAATGTTTGGATTTGTTGATGAGGCACTGAATAAACCTTGGGTACATCAAAAACTTTGTTTCACTGTCCACATTTTTAACCAATCCTTCAAAAATATATTTTGAAAAGTTGAATTTCTTGTTTGTTGCCAGGCAAATGAGAGCTGCAGCCATGTTACCACTAAACTGCTCCCATGAGGTTTTCTTTTGGCTTAAACAATGAAGGATGGTATGAACCAAAAATCTCCATTGAGGGGTAAAATGCTTTTTAAGAAATGTAAGCTTTGTAGAAGTCACATTATACCCCATTTTTGTCAAATTTTCAAAGATTTTAGTATCAGGCAGTTGACTAATGCCATCTGAATCATCCAAATGAAGATGTCTTCTAATGGATGATTCGGTAAAAGTCAGGGTTCTGCCATCCACTTTGACCTCTAACTCTTGAATCCCATTCCTAAAAGTGTTAGCTCTAGTCGTTTGCCAAAATTGTAAATTTTGAGATTCAAAAATATTGGGATTCACGAGTAAAGCAAACATGATATAAGAATTGTTTAGAAAGTCTACTGCTTGATGAAAAGATTCATTGTCCTCAGACTTTTCCAAAAATGCCAATTGGTTGTGACGTTTGACAAAACTTAGACGAGCCATGGTGAAAGTTTTGAGGAAAAATTTGATTATGATGGTGGGATTTTATTGTTGTACTGGTAGAAGATGAAAGGTGAGTGTGAATTGTGATAAGGATTGATTATGAGAAATTACTTTTGACCGACTATTAAAGATATGGATAAGTAATTGAAGAGGCGGTCAAAAAGATCTTTTATTATAATAACTATATCCTTAATTCGAGGGAAACATGAGTCATTCACAGAATTGCCCTTCAAAACAACGACTATATTTTTAACCTGACAGACTCAACGGCTATGTAGCAGTACCATTTTACTCTACTAGTACTAAAATTTGAACTACCAGTACCTTGTTTTTAGAAATATAACTTGGCAGTCTCTTTGAAATTTTAGTAAAAATCCCTTATAGTTTTTAGCAAACTATCAGCTATCAACGGATTTGATAAGTCTTTACCAATAGCCGTTTGCTTTTGGACTAGTCAGCTCTTTAAGTTTGTAAAACTGGGTGAACTGATTACCTTATAGTTTTTAGCAAACTATCAACTATCAACAGATTTGAGAAGTCTTTACCAAGAGCCGTTTACTTTGGACTAGCCAGCTCTTTAAGTTTGTAAAACTTGGTGAACTGATTACCATTTCCACATCCTGATTTTGTTATCAATCTTGAGTAACCTGAAATTGTTAGTTGTAGACCAAAAGAACAAAGTGCAGAGCACTTGTTTTATAGCATTGTTAACATTTTAAGCATTAAGATGAACAAAAACAGAACAAACTTTGAACTAGCAGTACCAATTATGCACTGACAGTACCTTATGACTAACTAGCAGTACGATGTTTAAAGGCCAGAACTTATTTATTTTATGTACAAAAACACATGTTTTTCAAAGATTTATCATACCAATACCTGCTACCAGGTATTTAAACCTACCTAGATCAAAAGCTTTAGTGAGAAGGTCTGCAAAATTCTTTTCAGAATCAATTTTGACAACTTGTATTAACCTTTTCTCATTGCAATCTCTTATGAAATGGTGTCTGATTTCAATGTGTTTTGTTTTTGAATGTTGAACTAGATTTTTAATGATACAAATAGTACTGCTATTGTCAATGTAAATAATGGTGTTAAGAAAATTGTACCCATAGTCAAGCAATTGATTTTGGATCTAAAGAACTTGGCCACAACAACTTGCACTTACAACATATTCTGCTTCAGTTGTAGAATTGGCCACCATTGTTTGCTTCTTGCATTGCCATGATATGAGTCTGCAACCAAGAAATTGACATCCACCAGTTGTGGATTTTCTGTCTAGGGTTGCACCAGCATAATCACTATCTAAATAAGCTACCAAATCAAAAGATGATTCCCTTAGATACCATAGACCCAACCTAGGTTGACCCTTGAGGTATCTAAAGATCCTTTTGACTGCTGTGAGATGAGAAACTTTTGGATTTACTTGAAACCTTGCACATACACACACTGAGAACATGATATCTGGTCTTGATGATGTATGGTACATCAAGGACCCAATCATTGATCTGTAATTGTGCACATCAACATCTTCACCCTCAGCATCTTTGAGTAAACCCTTTTCTGGATCCATTGGTGTACTTGCAACCTTTGAATCTGCAAACCCAAATTTTCTTAGGATCTCTGCTACATACTTATCTTGGCTGATAAATATGCCTTCATTTGATTGTTTCACTTGGAGACCCAGAAAGAAAGTAAGTTCCCCCATGGAACTCATTTCAAACTTATTATGCATAAGTTTTTCAAACTCCACACACAACTCCTGGTTTGTGGATCCAAAGATAATGTCATCAACATAAATCTGCACCAGCAAGATGTCTTTCTTGGTTCTTTTGATGAACAAAGTTGGATCAATCTTGCCTCTTTGAAATCCATTTTCCAATAAATAGAAAGCCAATGTTTCATACCATGCCCTAGGAGCTTGGTGTAGACCATAAAGAGCTTTGGTAACCTTGTACACCTTGTCTGGATATTCTGCATCAATGAAATCTGGAGGTTGAGAAACATACACCTCTTCTTCAATGGTACCATATAAAAAGGCACTTTTGACATCCATTTGGTAAACAGTGAAGCCTATGAAAGAAGCATAGGCCAAGAATAGCCTAATTGCTTCAATTCTTGCAACAGGAGCAAAAACTTCTTCATAATCCACTCCTTCTTCTTGAGTATACCCTTGGGCCACCAATCTGGCTTTGTTTTTTATCTCTATTTCCCTTTCATCTTTCTTATTCCTGAAAACCCATTTGGTTCCAATTGCCCTGTAACCTTTGGGCAAATCAACCAGTATCCAAACCTTCTGAAGTTTGAATTGAAGTAGCTCTTCTTGCATTGCTTCAACCCAACTTGAATCATCTAAGGCTTTTGTAATGTTTTTGGGTTCCACTTGTGAGAGAAAGCATGAAAATAGGCATATGTGGGCAACTTCATGGTTCTTTTCTTCATAGACAGCTAAGACAAACCCATCTTGGTTTGAAGATAAGACTTAAGTTCTTGTTTTAACACCAGAATCAATGCTGCCAATCACATTATCAATGGAGTGATCTTTGAGAATTCTTGTGTTGTGTGTTGTAGGAACATCATAGGTAATTGGAAGATTTCTAATCCCTACATCTTCTGGTAAGGAATCATCTGATAGAACATTTAATGGTTCAGCAGGACCAACTTGTGAACTGGCAGTACCTTCTGTTGAACTGGCAGTACCATCTTATGAATTAGCAGTACCATTTTTATTTGCAGAATTTTCTTGATTTCCTTGACCTTGAGTTCCATGATCATCTCCAACACATTCATTTGTTGTATTAGAAGGCTCTCCATGACTTGAAGATGAATCCAATCCTTTCCAAATTGGCATTAAGATGTAATCTTGATCATCAGTTGGTTCAACATTGTCTTCAAAACCTGCATTATCATTAGTATTTGTACCTGTGACAGGCACATAATTCATAGATTCTGAAAGCTTGTCAATGTCAAAACACCAATCTGGTCCAATGCCTGCAACATTTGGTAGTTTCTCTTGAAACTCTATGTGCAGGTTTTCTTCCACTAGCCTAGTGCATCTATTATACACCCTACAGGCCTTACTTTGCAAAGAATACCCTATCATGTAGCCTTCATCAGCTTTTCCTTCAAACTTTCCTAGATGATCTTTGGTATTGAGAATAGTGACATGACATCCAAAAGGTCTCATAAAACTTAGAGATGGTGTTCTACCAAACAAAAGTTCATAAGGACTCTTTCTATGAGGTTTAATCACAAGAACCCTGTTCTGCACATAACAAGCAGTACCTACAGCTTCAGCCCAAAATGAAATTGGCAACTTAGAGTCTACTAACATTGTTCTAGCAGCCTCTATAAGAGTTCTATTTTTCCTTTCTGCTACTTCATTTTGCTGTGGGGTTCTAGCTACACTATATTCTCTTTTTATTCCTTTTTCTTTGCAAAATTCATCCATAACTCTATTCTTGAATTCTGTCCCATTGTCACATCTAATTACTTTTACTTTCTTATCAATTTGATTTTCTATCCCTGTAATGTAGGACTTAAGGATCTCACTTGTTTCATCCTTAGTTCTCAAAAAGAAAACCCAAGAAAATCTGCTGTAATCATCAGTAACTACAAGACAATATTTTTTTACCATTTAAGCTATTCACAGATGTAGGACCAAAGAGGTCCATATGAAGCATGTATAAAGCTTGAGAAATTGAATTATGGGTCTTGGGCTTACAAGAAGCTCTATGTTGTTTGCCTTTTAGACAATCAACACAGGTTTGGTCATTTTGAAAAATCTTTTTGGGTAAACCTCTAACCAAATCATATTTTGCAATTGTATTGATTGTTTTAAAGTTTACATGACCAAGCCTTCTATGCCAAAGCATAGATTCATCCAATGAGGCTTTTGCTACTAGACAGGTTAAACTCTCTTTAGGAACAATGTTTTTCAAATCAACAATCTACATATTGTTCTTTCTAGGGATTTTAAGAAGAATCTAACTTTCATCAGGAATTTTCAAATCAACAATGTACATAGAGCTTCTTGTAAGTACAATGCATTCAGTGCCAGTAAAAAGAACATTGTTCTTTGTGTCACACATTTGTGAGACACTTAAGAGATTAAACTGTAGTTCTTTCACAAAGTACACATTTTCAAAATCTAATTTATTGGTTTTAATTGTACCTTTACCAGTAATCTTTCCTTTGATTCCTCCCCCAAAGGTAACATATCCTCCATCAAATGATTTGAAGTCTGTGAGGTAAGACATGTTGCCTGTCATGTGCCTTGAACATCCACTATCTACATATCCTTGATCAGCAATATCATTTGAATGTTCCTACACATGTATACACATATTAGTTTCCTTGGGGTACCCAAGCCATGACTGACTTGGGTTTGCCTCGTGCATCAATGTAATCAAACCTCTTTAGGAATGTTGATGCATCATTTGATTGGAGTGGTCTCCAAATCTAACATGCTGAGGACTTAACAACATTTTTATTTTTAACACATTTTGTGGTTTTTGGTCTAACAGTACCAAATTTGGCAGTACCATTTGGTCTAGCAGGACCATTTGGTTTAGCAGGACCTTTTGGTTTTGGTCTCCAATTTTGTGTTTTAACCACATAATTCCTTTCAATGAGACTTTTCACAACTCTTGGTGTATGTTTGAAAATATTACTTGCACCCTTAGTAGTGAATTTTGGGTAAACAGGCTCATTTGGTCTAACATTTTGATTAACTTTTGGTGTGTTAGATTTCACAAAACCTTTTCTGGGGTTTGTTTTATTTGTTTTAAACTTTGATGTACTCCCAGAAACCCAATTGTTACAATAAGCATGAGTATGATTAAAACTACCACAATAATAGCATGTCTTATTATACATAACAAAATTATCACCAAGTTGATGTGACTTAAGATTGTTCCAATTTCTCTGACTACCTCTAGGTTTGCTATTACATTTAGCACAACATTCAACTATTTTCAGAACAACTTTAGTCTTTGTTATACTATCTATACTTTTAGGACTGGTTGGTCCTACTTTGTTTCCTTTCTTTGAAGCAGTCTCTTTTTCATTCTCATCAGATGTCCAATCTTCAATAGATGTATCATCTGAGCTCTTATCAGTGAGCACCTTTTCTTTAGAGAGAGAAGTATCACTTGCATTCTCAAAAGGTTCACTATTTTCTACAGGTTTTACATTTTCTAGTGGTTTATGAGTGAGTTCATGTAAACCTGATTCAGCAAGATCTATACCGGGGGGACAGGGAATTCCTCTGTAAGGATGTGGACATGTGTTGTATCCAATCCCAGATTTGATTTTCTTGTTCATTTGGTTTTCAACTATACTTTTAGTACATGCAGAAGCATTTTCTAATGTTGTAACAGTTAGTTGAATATTATCTTTTGCTTGTTTCACTTTAGCAAACTCAGTTCTTAACAGGTTTATTTCAGCATCTTTTAAAAATATGTCTCTATTAAGAATAGCCTTTGTGTCAGAAAAGGTGAGTTCATTTTCTCTAAAGTGAATTATCTGTTTCTCAAGTTTGACCATACCACACTTATGATTAACTAGGTTTTGATGAGTTTTTCTTTCTTCTACTTTCAGTTCATCATAAAGTTTTCTTAAGATTTCTAATTCTTTAAAAACTTCACAAGTAGCAGAACATTTAGTAATTTGTACCTCAGGATTGGAGAAAGCCATTAAAGCCATTTCATTTGAAGCTGACTCTTCTTCACCCATAAAGCTCCAGTCAAAACCCAGCCCATCAATAGCTACCATAGCTTTTGTTTCAGTGATGTCCACTTCCTTGCTCTTGTTCTCATCGTTTCCCCTGTTCTTGTTCTCAAAACCTCTTCCCTTACCACCCTGCTTCTTTGGTCTTCTACATTATCTTGAGTAGTGACCCTTCATGTGGCAGTTGTAGCACTCCACTTTAGACTTGTCATACCCAGCAGGTTCATTGCCATTGATGACAATCTTCTTTCCAGTTCTCATCAAATATTTCTTAGCCCTCATGCTAAGAAGTGAAAGCTGCCACTTTATGTCCATTTCTTCAAGATCATCATCACTGATTTCTTGAAGATCTTCAAAGGTCAATATGGAACCATTGTGTTGTGATGTTAAAAAAGTACAACCAATTGTTTCATCTAAAATGGTTTTGGTACTGCTGGAAGTACTGGCAGTACCAAAATTTGTGTTGGCAGTACCTTCTTCTCTACCATCTTTATCTTCATCAACTTTATTGGAAATACCATGAGATGACACAAAGGCCATATTTCCTGAGCTTGAACTAGTAGACTTCTTCAGTTAATGCTCTACTATTTTGAAGTTGCTGTAAAGATCATTAAGACTCATGGAATCAATATCTGGTTTGTTTTTCCAGACAATGACATGCATGGCCCATTCAGAGGGTAGATTTCTAAGGAATTTGGAGTTTAAGTCTTCTTGAGATATAATCACCTCATGAATGGCTAACTGGCTGGAAAGCCTTTATAGTCTATTGAACATGCTATCCAAAGACTCATTTGTTGTGGCTGAAAAGTTTTCAAACTGTTGTTTTAAAAGTGTTTTCTGAGTTTTCTTGGTGGCATGATTACCACCATATCTAGCCACAATAGCTTCAAAAAGGGTTTTAGCACATTTGTACTTGTTAAAGATTAAGAGCTGGTCATTTGGAATGGACATGAGAAGCATACTCCTGGCTTTAAGATCATTTCTCTTTTGGATTCTTTCTTATGCGGTTGTTGGGTTTACTTGCACATTTGTGACAAGTACATCGTTTACTGTGGAGGTGGTGGTTATTGGTTTGAATGAGTTTCCTTCTTCAATAATCTCCCAAAGTGCATAGTCTTGCACTTGAAAGTATTGCTCAACCCTCAATCTCCACATCTCAAACTCATTTTGTTTGAGTAATGGAAGTTTTGCAGCCACATTGGTTTGAATGTGCTCAACATCCATTTTTGCTTTGTTCTTTTATGTCGTAAATAGCAGCCTCGCTCTGATACCACTTGTGGAAGGATTATACGTGTTCAAACACTTGAGATGTTAATCTTAATAATGTGTTTGGGATATTTATGAATGAATGTGATTTAGTACGCGGAATTTACTAAAACACACTAAAGGAACAAAAGTGGTGAATAAGTAAACGTGAATAATGATGAACACAACATGAATAACACAAAACGATTCAATATTATTTATGAAATAATACGGGTGATCTAAACTATCACCAGGATTACAAATGTAACCTTGAATCTTTGATACATGAAAAGGATTTAAAGATGGAAGTTATGCATCCAGTGATTGATCTAGTTATCTAGTTATGCTGACTAGTTATTTGTAAGAAGGTTACTTAAGGGTTCCTTTTATAGTATAAGGAGCCCTTATTACAAGTTGTCAAGTTGCTTAATATAATATATTAGAGACTTATCTTATCCTAATATTACACCTTTCAAGGTGAAACACTCTATTTTATCTACTAAGACCTCTGTACTACTTCTACTTAACGTGTAACTTTGTACAAAGACTAATAATACAACTAAATATCTCTAAATAAAATATAACAACTTGTCGTTAAAACTGGCAGGACCTTCATTAACTAGCAGTACCTTCTCACCCAGAAGGTACTGTTAATATATCGTCAACTTTAACAAAACTGAAGAGGCAGGCTTAACTATCATTTGGCAGGCTCTTCTGGCAGACTCTTTAACTTGTGCATTTTATTCCCAACAGGTACTCATAGTATCACTTGTGATATTCTCCATATCACAGAAAATCACTTGTGATAATCAGAATATCATTTGTGATATTTAGAATATCACTAGTTATATTCACAAGTGATTTTCTGTGATTTTCTTATATTTTGGTCCGTTTTCATGCGTATTAGTCCATTTTTTTATGTTTTCGTCCGTTTTTATACGTTTCCTAATATCACAAATTATATTCAGAATATCACTTGTGTTTTTCTGAATATCAATGGTGACATTCTAAATATCACTTGTGATTTTCTGAATATCTATCACTTGTGATTTTCATAATATCACTTGTGATTTTCATGTTAAAAAACATTTGTTGAAAATCACTTGTCAAATTCAGAAAATCACTTATAATATTCAGAATATCACTTGTGATACTTTGAATATCACAGAATATTAATTATAATATCCAGAATATCATTTGTGGTACTTATAGTATCACTTGTGATATTCTCCATATCACATAAAATCACTTGTGATTTTTAAAATATCACTTGTGATATTCTGAATATCACAGAATATCACTTGTGATATTCAGAATATAACTTGTAATATTTAGAATATAACAGAATATCACTTGTGATATTTAGAGTATAATTTGTGATATTCAGAATATCACTTGATATATTTAGATACATATAAACGTCAGAAAATTGCCAAAAACATTTAAAAATGAACGAAAACGAATGAAAAACGGACAAAAACGTAAGAAACGAATGAAAATGTATAAAAACGAAAGAAAACGTATGAAAGAGTAAAAACATGTATGAAAAGGACAAAAATGTTTGAAAAATGAACGAAAGCGAAAGAAAACGGGTGAAAACAAACGAAAACGTATGAAAAACGAACGAAAACGTAAGAAAACGGACTAATCTGTATGAAAACGAACAAAAACGTATGAAAGCATAAAAACACGTCTGAAAACGGACGAAGACGTATGAAAAATGGACGAAAATGAAAGAAAACGGACAAAAATGTATTAAGACGAACGAAAACGTATGAAAACTGACGAAAACGTATGAAAACGAATGAAAATGTAAGAAAACATATGAAAACGTATGAAAACAGACGTTAACAGGCGAAAACGTAAGAAAGCGGACGAAAACGTATGAAAACGGACGAAAACGTAAGAAAACGGGCAAAAATATATGAAAACGGGCGAAAACGTATGAAAATAAACTAAAACGTATGAAAACAGACGAAAATGTATGAAAGCGAAAAAAAACGTTTATTAGAAGAAAAAAAACGTGAATTAGAACGAAAAAAAAATAGCTTGTAAAAAAAAGAAGCGTGTAAAAAAAAAAAGACACAATAAAAAAAAGAAACAACAAAAACTATGTAGCGTGAAAAAAAAGGCAAAAAAAAGAAAGAAAAAAAAAAGGAAATATAGAAAGAAAAAAAAAAGAATAATAAAAAAGACATGAAGACAAAAAAAAATGGGAAAAAAAAAACATGGACTTATGTTTCCCTATTTAAATTTTAGACCATTAAATGAAAATAGATGAATGATGTGGATTTGTCCATTAGTATGCACCAAAATAAGAGTATTCATTTGAATTTTCCTCTATTTATTAAAAGGGTTTTATTATAATATGGATAGAAACATTCTTTCTAAAATGGTATATTTTTGGTAATATACTTACTATAATATAGATTAGTGTAATCATTGAAGTTCCATGTTAAAACTATTTGTTTAATGAGAAAAGTTCTTTTGCGAACCAGTTTTTTGCTACAAACTGAGGGACAAATCCCCACCATCCATCTAGTTTAGGATTAACATAAGATTTAAAAATAAAACCTAAGTCCATGTTTTTTTTTATCTTTTTTTTGTTTCTTATTTATTCATTGATATTTTCTTTTTTCTTTTCTTTTTTTTTTTGTCTTTTTTTTTTGGGCTCCACGTCTTTTTTCTTTCTTTCTTTTTTCTTTTACTTTTTTTCTATTCACGTATTTTCTCTTATTTTTTCTTTTGTCTTTTCTTTTCTATTCAAGCTCTCTTTTTATCTTTTTTTTTTCATGCTTTTTTTTGTCTTTTTTTAATAGTTATTTTTTAAAGTCATTTTTTTCTCTTTTAAAAATTAAATAAAACAATTCACGTTTTTTTTCTAATTCATTTTTTTTAATAATTAATGTTTTTTTTCCTTCTGCTTTCATACTTTTTCGTCTGTTTTTAAACGTTTTTGTCCGTTTCATAAGTTTTTGTCTGTTTTCAAACGTTTTCGTTCGTTTTTTTACGCTTTCGTCTACTTTCAAACGTTTTCATCCGTTTTCAAACGTTTTCGTTCGTTTTTATACGTTTTTGTCCGTTTTTATTCTTTTTCATACGTTTATATACGTTTTCGTCCGTTTTCAAACGTTTTTGTCCGTTTTCGTACGTTTTCGTCTGTTTTCAAACATTTTCGTATGTATTTTTTTACGTTTTCATCTCTTTTCAAACGTTTTCATCTATTTTCGTCCGTTTTTATACGTTATCATCCGTTTTCAAACATTTTCGTTCGTTTATATATGTTTTCGTCCGTTTCCATACGTTTATGTATGTTTTCGTTCATTTTTAGACGTTTTTGTCCGTTTACATACGTTTTCGTCCATTTTTTTATGTTTTCGTCCATTTTTTGACGTTTTTGTCTGTTTTTATACGTTTTCGTCCATTTTCCTACGTCTTCGTTTGTTTTCTTACATTTTTGCCCGTCTACGTCTGTTTTCATACGTTTTCGCCTGTTTTCTTATGTTTTCATTTGTTTTCATACGTTTTCATTCGTTTTAATACGTTTTCGTCCATTTTCATCCATTTTTCATACATTCTCGTCAGTTTTTAGACGTATTTTTACGCTTTCATTCATTTTCTTTTGTTTTCATATGTTTTCGTCCGTTTTTTTCTCGTTTTCGTCTATTTTCATACGTTTTCATCCGATTTCGTTCATTTTCGTTCATTTTTATACGTTTTTGTCCGTTTTCATCCATTTTCCTTTATTTTCATCCATTGTTTTTGCCCATTTTCATACGTGCTTTTACGCTTTCATATGTTTTTGTCCGTTTTTATACGTATTCATCCATTTTCTTACGTTTTCATTTGTTTTCTTACGTTTCTGAATATTACAAGTGATATTCATAATATCACTTGTGATTTTCTGAATATCACTTGTGATTTTCAGAATATCACCTGTGTTTTTTTGAATATCACTTGTTATTTTCTGAATATCACTTATGATTTTCTTATGTTTTCGTCTATTTTCTTAAGTTTTTCATACGTTTTGAATCTCACAATTGATATTCAGACTATCACTTGTGATTTTCTGAATATCACTTGTGATATTCTGAATATCACTTGTGATTTTCTGAATATCTATCTCTTTTGGTTTTCTGAATATCAATTGTGATTTTCATGTTACAAAACATTAGTTGAAAATCACTTATGATATTCAGAAAATCACTTGTGATATTCAAAATATCACTTGTGATATTCACTTACAAAACATTAGTTGAAAATCACTTGTGATATTCAGAATATCACTTGTGATATTCAGAATCTCACTTGTGATATTCTGAATATCATTTCTGGTACTTAGAATATCACTTGTGATGTTCAGAAAATCAAAGAATATCACATGTGATATTCAAAAAATCACTTGTGATATTCAGAATATCACGGGATATCACTTGTGATATTCTGAATATCATAGAATATCTCTTATGGTATTCCGAAACGTATGAAGAAGTCTGAAAATGGCAAAAAGCATTTAAAAATGGACGAAAATGAATGAAAACAGATGAAAACGTATAAAAGTGTAAAAGCACATATGAAATAGATCGAAAATGTACGAAAAATTGACGAAAATGAAAGAAAACAGATGAAAACGAACGAAAATGTAAGAAAACGAATGAAAACGTATGAAAACAGACGAAAGCCTAAGAAAACGGATGAAACGTATGAAAATAGACGAAAACGTAAGAAAACGGACGGATATATATATATATATATATATATATATATATATATATATATATATATATATATATATATATTAAAACGGATGAAAACGTATTAAAATGGAGGAAACGGGTGAAAACGTAAGAAAACAGACGAAAATGTATGAATACAAGCGAAAACGTAAGAAAACAGACGAAAACGTATGAAAATGGACAAAAATGTATGAAAACGAACGAAAACGTAAGAAAACTGACGAAAACAAAAAAAAAAACGTTAAAAAAAAAAGAAAAAGAAAAAAAAACGAATTAAAAAAAAAAAAAAAATGAATAAATAATATAGACAAAAAGGACAAGAAAAAAAACATGGACTTAGGTTGTCTTATTAAATCTTAGGTTAATCCCCCACCATTAGATCAAACTAGATGGATGGTGAGGATTTTTCCCTCAGTTTGTAACAAAAATTTAGTTTCCAAAATAACTCACCTCTTGAAAAGGAGGGTAAAGTTTAAGTCGTTAAATGCTTTTGTTATTTATATAAAGATATTCTTTAAATTTTCTTTTATGTTTACTACCTTCATTCCAATTTAACGGTCCAACTTATATTAGAGCAAACAAGTTTTTGTGTCAACTCAAATACAAATCTTAACATTTTTTTTGGTAAAGGGTTTTCTTTGTAATGTATTACTTTAAAAAAATGTTTAAGTACATAGGATGTAGGTGAAATCCTACATCTCAACCCATTAAATAGTTGAAAAATAAAACGCATCATTTGTGTTTCAAACCGTAACTATCATAAAAAAAGCAAATCCATCTTATGAACCTATAATAAAATAAACAAACACTAATGAGGGAAAATCCTATTTCCTCAACCTCGAACACGAATATCATAAGCATTTAGTATGCCAATTGATCTTTGGTTAATCCATCATAAACATCATTCTCGTAGCCATTATAAATATCATAAACTTCATCCTCGAGTAGGCTTGCATCATTTGCACCTCCATCGGCTCGATTTGATAAAGAAGCCAGGAATTGAGGTGTGTCATGATGAACATACTTAACTTCACTATCCGACTCTTCCACTTTTCTCCCATTGAAGTGTTAGGCGTGTCAATCGATTTCAAATTCACCACCTTTTCAATAATAGGAGGCTGATCACATGAACTACTACTAGTTACCTCCGCATGTTTATCCTTACAACTATGCGCCTCTACCTAACTCGGCTCTCGTGCACTAACGATTTTAGAGACCTCTCCGTCATCCAAGTCCACCAAATTGTTTAATGCATCAAAGGAGTTCGATGTAGTAGGAAATGTAGTATTATTTTTAGCATTTATTACCTTATTTTTATTAAGAGCTGATTGAGGCTTCTTATTAGGGCATCTTCAATGCATTATACTCATTTAAGTTTAATAGAATGCCACATCATTGCCAAATCAATATTTTATTACTCTGCACTAAATTCCCACAATGCATTGAATCTTATCAAGTTTAATGCACAAATAATAAATTAATTTATATATGTCCACTTATATTAAATAATCAGCAAATGAGAAAGGAATATGAAATAAATATTTATAAAGGTGTTATGTCACAGTTTATTGTTCGTGTGTCCAGAGAGACACGAGTAATATACGAATGCATGATATAGAGTTTTCACAATCCATTGATTGATGACTCACCATCTATGGAACGTATAATAGTACTTGATTGTGGATGGCCTTAGGTTGAACTAGTCTATAAACCAAGTGAGACTTTGAACCAATCTGAACACTACTAGGCATTAGCAGCTTGCGTTGCCGTTTTTATGTTCTTTCACATCCGAGACAACTTTATTATTTTAGTAATCATATTTTAGTAAAAGTTATTAACGTTTTTTTTTTGGTAAAAGGTCAACGACCCGGTAAATATATTACTCCAAAAAAGCGTTTTAGTACAACGGATGTAGGTGAATCCCATATCTCAGCCCGTTACATAGGCGAGAAGCTTACATAACAAGATACTTCCTAGCTTCTAAACAAGAAAACAAAACCACTACCACATGATATTGAAAGACTTTGACAAAAAAATATAAACTACTTCCTACGACCTTGGAGATTAAAGCCATAAATGGCATTAAGAGCATCCAAATTCCCTGGAAGATCATAAATTTGCTTCGAGTAATCATCATAGTCATCAAACTCATCTTCAGGCTCACGACCACCACCAAAAAGATTTGCTGATTCGTCGAACGTGTTAAGAACCTCATCCTCCTCACTATCAGAAACCACAACATCACCCACTTTATAAAATGGGTTAGCCCTCTTAGTGACAGAGGTAGACGGAATAGGATGACCTTCATCATCCACAAGAGTAGCTTTCCCATCGATAAGTAGCTTTTCAAACTTACTAATTTTCTCAACTATAGGAGTAGAACCAACTTTCTTAGTTCCCATTGAATCACTCACAAGCGGTTCTTGTGATGTAGTACCAGTCTTAACCGACTCATCCTCATTAACTTCCATTGTACATCCAGCATCCACATAATTGTTGGTGTCATAAGTAGGAATACCAAACGCATCTGTATCATCCATATTAAGAGCATCAAATTGGTTAGATGTAGAAATCGTTGTTCCACTAGAACTAGCCACATCAGAAGTCTTCTTCTTAGTGCCACCAACATTCTTAGGTTCGGGAGGTGTCTTTTTGGGTTGATACTGAAACTGCTTACCCACAACAGGTTTAGTAAACCCTCCTTTACCCGGAATTGTAGAACCACCTTGTTTTCCTTTCTTCCTATTATTAACAGTCTTGAAACTATCATTTACAGGTTTAGTAGGCTGAACAGGAGGTATAACAACTTTAGGACATTCAGTCAGAGTATGACCAAATATCTCACACTTGTCACAATGAGGTGGTTTCCACTCGTATTCAACCCGTATCTTCTCAATAGTCGAACCCGAACCATCAAGTAATGGTATCTCAATAGTGAGGCTGTCCCGAAGCACCTCATCCGACTTCACTTCTATCATGCATCTAGCAAAACTATTACGGCCCCACGATTCCTTGCACATTTGGCTTGTAAAAGCATCTAACCTTTTGGGCGTGCCAATCAGTGTGGCAAGAAGACTGAGGCCATCATCAGAAAACATTGCAAGGGGGACATCATGCAATTTAACCCACACCGGGATATTAGTCAAATCCTCTTTAAGTAGATTAGTGTTCAAAGTCCATGGTTTAAGAATAATAGGAACATTTCTGATCAACCAAGGACCGTTTTCAAGCACATCATCAACACCTTTCTTCGAATTGAACTTAAAGAAGAAGAATCCCTTTGCATTCATCATTACCTTTTGCACACCAAACTTAGCCCATGCATTGCGTACATAGTAATCAACAACAGGAAAAGCAAGGCGTTGGCCAAGGAAATAACCGTAGAGAGTATTCTCAAACCTCGTGTTTACCTCTTCCACTACTTTCAATGGAACTGAAAGGTCAACCTCATCCTTCTTTTTGCTACATTCCAACCTCCGAAAATTAGACACGTGTTTCTGAGGTTCATTAGAAGTAGCACCCGCGTAAGAAACCGACTTCACTCCAGTACCACTAGTAGTATCATCCTTAGAAGCATTAGGACCAGAAGCTTTCGAATTAGAATTTTGACAAATACCACTCGAACTGTGCAAATCAGAAGAGGAAGCCTTATTAGCAACAATCTCACGTTGAATATCATTCATGGCTTCATCAAAATTCTTATGCGCATTAGATAGCAAGTGCTTCACAATTTCAGCACTTGTAACCGGCTCCAAGTCGTCACCAAATGATGTATCTTTCGTAAGTGGAATCGGCTCCACTTTCTGAGTACCATTCATAGAACAATCAGGTGCATCATCCACATTCAAACTAACACTACTAGGGTTCATCGTTGAGTGTGTACTCAACTCACCAAAACTAGTAGTGGTAGGCTGTTGCGAAACCCTTGTAGTGTTTTTATCGAAATTAGCCACATTACCACTACCACTAGAATTACTCGCATCCCCATGTGAACCAAATTTTTGTGACTGCATAGCCACTTCAAAACTGGACATAGGAGAGGCAACCGTATGTGATGGAGTAAAAGCATTAGGACTAATATGATCTGAATTCGGCTCACTTCCACTCTTTTTCACCACGTTATAGACCCCAACATCAGTATTAGCATTGACATTAGGAGTAGTATTTGTAACAGTAGACACATCTATCACATTTGTTTCACTTATAAACCCACCAAGCATCTCATTATTCCCTTCCATTGACGAACTAACAGTCTCGCCATTAATCGTACCAATTCTACCATCATCTTTTTTCTTTTTTTTTTCTTTTCACCGCCTCCTCCCGAATCCAATTACCCGATCTCATACTCGAAGCAATCACATACAGCAATCAAGAAGGAACATGTAGCGTCTAAGTCTTCTATATACGCAGAAACCCTAACAAATTAGGGCTTATAAAATAACATGTACGTACGTAGATCAACAAGTAAGAACGTAAATTCCTAATTCACTTGTTATAATACATGCAGTCTTGCACAATAAATAAAGTATAATGGTGAATAGAAACCCACGATAGACAATAAACCAATAGCAAATAAAAAGAAAGAGAAACCCTGGGTATTGAATAAACAATTAACGTATCCAACCGACCCACGATAAAAAGTTATTAACATTATCAACCATCAAAACTGAAAACTTAAAATTCATCTTAATAAATATCCTGCATTTTGTTTAAAAACACCGCAACACACGGATAGTTAAGATACTCGTTTAACAATAAACCTACACCAACTATTGTTTTTTGGGTAAAAGGTCAAAAGACACGGTAAATATATTACTCTAAAAAACGTTTAAGTACAAAGAATATGAGTGAATCTTATATCACAGCCCGTTACATAGGCGTAAAAACTTACATAACAAGATACTTACTATTCTCTAAACAAGAAAAAAAATCACTACTTAAAATATAACTTTAGACTGGTCTAGTGGTAAAGGCTTAAGTAGTTAAACGAGCCCAAGTGAGAGTAGTACCAGTTTGGGTGACCGACCGGGAAGTCCTAATTTGAGAACCACAAGCTCTAATGATATCAGGCGAATCGGGAATAGGAGTGGGGTTATCCCCTAAGGAGAGGCTCGTGGTTGGTATCTCTGCCCGAGGATGCGACACTAACTCGAGCCAACAACTAACGTCTAACAACTAACCCGCTGTTCAAAAAAAAAAAAAAAAAAAAAAAAAAAAAAAAAAAAAAAAAAACTTTAGACTCCTATGAGGACAAAATACACCAACAATTAATTATCACTTGGGAAATATAAAAGCCCGAGTTTTCAATGTAAGGTTATCTCTACAACTTATATAACGTTTGGGGCTTTACAGCTATAATTATCTTAAAAGTTCATGATTTCATAATTGCTAAAAAACTCAACAAAGTTGTAACCAATATATTAATATTAATGGAAAACTAATCGTGCTTAAAACTGAACATGTGGTGACATTCATTAGCTTAACACTGTGTTCTCGAGTTGAGTAAAAGGAAGGAAGTAAAGTGAAAGTGAGAAAGTTTGTGTTCTCCAGTTTTTTTTAGAAAGTAAAGTGAGGTAAAGTGAAGTAAAGTAGTTATATTTTAGTTATAAAACTTTCACTCCACTTTTGGGGTGAAAGTCACTTTACTTCCTATCTCTAGCTTTACTTTCTATTTCTTTCACTTTCATTCATTTTTTTTTCTCTAGAACGCAGCGTTAACAGTTTACGTACGTAGTACTAAAATCGTACATTAAACATCTAAATTAATTCATACGGCATGCAAATTATTAGCGATGACCACCATACAAACATGACATATCAAGAAACATAACATTCTCAATAATTATTTTACAATGAAAAACACGAAGATTATTAATATATGTGTCTAGAAAATTACATCGAAGAACACAAAGATTATTAGGGCCCGTTTGGTACCTGGTTTTTGTAAGGTTTGGGATGAAAGGCACTTAAATTCCATTGTTTGGTATTTTTAGATTGGTTTGACGAGCGGGTGTGGTTCCAAAATCTGAGCCCGCTAGACAACATAGGTTTTCTCTCTCTTCGAATATACAAAGTATTATTTTCCTCAGCCACACAAAAACAAATATTCTTTCTCTTATTTGAAAATTTTATTTTAAACTAATGTATCTTAATATTAATTAATTTATAAAATAATTATTAATTTTCTCTCTCCTAATACCAAATTTAAATCCAAATTCAAATTCAAATCTTAAACCCGTTTACAAAACAAACGGGCCCTTAATTATTCCAACACGTAACAAAGAAGAAACTATAATGAAAGAATAAATATTAATTAGTCAAATGTCGAACAACTTCGTGACGAACAATGAGATTACTAAGTTGTTTTTATTTTATCTTATTTTATTTTATTTCTTTTCTTTTTAAATTTAAATAATCCATAAGCTCACAAAAAAAAAAAAAAAAAAAAAAAAAAAAAAAAAAAAAACTAGCTAGCTTATAATTAGTTTTTCAAAATTCAATTTAAGTCTATTAACATAGATAATAAATTAAGCCTTCAAATTTATATAGATATTATATAATTCAACCCCAAATTTTCGACCATTGATGTTGTATTTTTGTTTTTGCAATAAGTACGACTACTTTCTAAGCTATAACTTGTAATACTTTCATGTTTCGTCACCCAAAACTCTAGTTATTGGCGAGTTATTATGTAGTATGGTTATTTTGTTGTAGTGCATTCACACCACACTTTCAAACCTCTAGAAAATTTGTGATTAGAAAAGAAGGTTTAATATATTTATCTAAAACTACAATCTAAAGAGTAACGGGAATATACCTGTTAGGCCGAATAAATCAGTGTTAAATACTAAATCTTTTCGCTTAAATGAAACTGTTAGGAATACGATTATTCAGTTAAAGACTCGGTCACCCCAAGTATTGCTAAGCATTACGTAGCTCGTAGAATTATCCTTATTATAGTTAGTACGTAGTTTATTAGTAGTTAAATATGTAAATAGTATTCGTAGAGTGGGTCGGGTCTTTACCCTCTGTCAGCTCACTCTACAGCTCGTTTCATGGAGCACCAAGTAGTTGTAGTATATATACCCTCTCCCACCCAAGGGAGAGGGTTGGACCTTTCACATAGTTCAATCTAATATATGTGTGTTTCTCTCTCTAAGGTTCCCAACCTCTATTTCTCTCACTAAACTATTTTATTTCTCCTTCTTCTATCATCCTAATTCGAACCACAATCACAAGAACCATACGTGTTTAAGATTATGAGTATCCTACAATTGGTATCAAGAGCCATGGTTACATCCTAGGGATTGGTTTGTGCTCGAATTTGGTGCTTGGTTTTGTGACTTTATTTGGTTCGAATGGTTCTTGGCTTGGTTTGATCTTTCTTGTGTTATTTGACATGTCAGTGATGTACTTTTATGATCATAGGTGTTAGTTGAACATTGTGTTTCAGTTGGCTATACCATATCTTTAATCTATTTGAAGTTTGGACTTGATTTTGGGCGTATTTCATAGTTGCGTTTAAGTCTAGTGTTACATTGCTTATCTGCGTTTAGTTTCTGATTTCTGCGGTTAGTTTGCTGCGATTACTATTTTGGGAATACAAACAAATCGCAAGGAAAGTGACAGATTTGGATTTTTGTGTACTGCGATTAGCTCTTGCGGTTAAGTGGTTTGCGGTTAGTTTTCTGCGGTTAAGTTTTTTTGCGGTTAAGTGGTTTGCGGTTAGTTTTCTGCGGTTAAGTTTTCTGCGGTTAAGTGGTTTGCGGTTAAGTGGTTTGCGGTTAGTTTTCTGCGGTTAAGTTTTCTGCGGTTAAGTTTTCTGCGGTTAAGTGGTTTGCGGTTAGTTTTCTGCGGTTAAGTTTTCTGCGATTAAGTGGTTTGCGGTTAGATCTTTGTGGTTATCTCTCCTGCGGTTAGTCACTTCCTGCGGTTATCTCATCTTGTGGTTAACTCATCTTGTGGTTAACTCACCTCTGTTTGACCATAGTTGACTTTTTACGTCGAAACTTCAAACGGTCATAACTTTTGAACCGTAACTCCGTTTTCAGCGAATTAGCTGTCAAAACGTCCGGAACAGGCTGAATATTGTGAGGTTTCACGACAAAGTCGTGAAACGAATTTTTCGAGGCCCAAATCACCTCCGGAGTGAAGTTATTGAGGTTTTAAGTTTTCAGACCAAAAATTTCACCGTAAAAACTTGCATCAACCGAACCAAGATCACAACTAAACAACATATAACCTTGTCAAAACTAACAATCACCACTCTTAACATACAATCACTGCTATGGAATCTTCGTGCTCGAATTCTAATGATAATGTGCTTCATCAGCCAAGTAAATTGCCCGATAATGCAAAGAATAGTCGCATTGAATGTTTTCGATCACTCCATACACATCTCAAGGTTCTCTTTGCAAAACCTGGATACTTGGGAGGTTTCAATCGTGCATTCGCAACACTTTTTGGTCAAAATGTTGAGACCTTCACAGTCAAAATGATTCTACACTTAGATCAACTTCAACAACAACTTGATACAGGTGAATTTTCTGAAGGTAGTTCTATGGCTGCATTCTGTGTGATCAACAACCAACTCCAAGCGTTCATTGATTCACGATTCACTGAGGAGTATGATCATGAGTGTCAAATGACGAAAAAGAGCTTTGCGACTCATACGGGAATTGAAGTTGACGTGTTCAGAGTCACACTACTCCAACTCATGGGTAATGTGAAAGAGTACATTATGGAAAGAGCAAAGCACGAGCACAAGTATGAAGACAAAGTGATGGCATGTCGGGGGCAACCATGTGATGGTAGTGTGGATTCGGGCAAAGCATCGAATGCTGGGTCAGTTATCATCGAAGGCAGTGGATCAGAGACTGAAAAGCTTGACACAACGAACAGTTCAATGACTCTTACACGTGATGTGGATGCAGATATCAGACCGGTAAAAGAACATGTGTCATGTGCTAAGGTACTCGAACTGTGTAACATTGTTGATGAACAAAAGATTCCTAACAAAGTACAACCGACAAACAATGTCGATTCAGATGTCGTTGACATGGGAAATAGCAATGTTGACCCATGTGAACAACATATGAAACACAATGAAGTGTCTGTTGTACAATGTAGTGCATCTTCTGTTTTAAAAGATGATTGTGTCGTGCATGAGTACACTGCCTATAACCCTGATGACTCCTTGACCACTAGATTTAATATCCTTAAGGATCAAGTGGCTATGTACGAACAACGTGCTAGATTTGAACTCACTGGACGTGAGCAGAACATGGAATGGCAAATGCGTGCATATATATCTGAAAATAATCTTAAGCGAGAAACATTGAAAAAGGAGTTACAATCTTTGCAAAAACAATTGGATCAAACTGTTAAACAAAAACAAGAGATTCAAAAAGGTTTAAACACACTCAAACATGATTTCAAAGAGAAGGAAACAAAACTCCTAAATGATTTCTCTAGTCTTAAAATGCTGAAGAACAAACTTGAGGATAAGTTATACACGCAAGGCCAAACCATTCAAACTGCTCAAATGATGCATAAACATAGGAAGTTGAGTGATGATCATAGTGAGAAGGATTCTACTAAGCGAAAAGCCAATTTCCTTAGAAGCGGTATAGGTGCTCAACCGGCATTATATGATGCAAACATTATACTTGAGCCTAATCATGCCCCACTTGATGCTACATCTGATGACGAGGGCAATGAGATAGAAGATAGAACCAGAAAAAAACTTGCTGAGAAATTAAGGGATCCCCAGTGCATAGCTAATAAAATCTTGTACAATTATGATTACTCTGAAGATAATCAATTAGCTATCTTTGTCCCACAAAAGAAATTTACTCCAGAGCAAGTCTTCTGGAACATAGACATAGAAAAATTGAAAGCTGAAAGAGTTGTAGGTAACACACACACTATGTTTAGAATTGCTCACCCAACTGCTTACCCCCTGAACACACCTAGGCACCTTGTACCTTTCACTCTCCCCACGCAAAATAATACACTAATTGCCTTATATGTCCTTGGTCAATTATTCGTTGATTTTGATAAAACATGTAAAAAGAGAATAACACCAACGGGTATTACTGAAGGGGAAAGAGGTTTTGAGCAAACAAAACAATGTTACCTAACTGAAGTCATGCCATTTTTCAAACTTCTCAAAGAACATTTTGAGGGCCTTAAAAATACCATTAATGATGATGTGACTCAAATGAAAAAGGTTTTTAATGATGTGGAAAATGAGGGTAAACAATTGGCAATTGATCTTAAATGCAGTGAAGTTGCGAGGAAAAATATTCTCATCATGAATGAGAATTTGATTACTAAATGTGTTGCTCAGGATGTATTTTATACTGCTACTGATTCTACGTTATCTGCCTGCCAATTTCATGAGATGTCTATTGCATTGACCGCTCTCCAGAATCGTGTTGTTGAGCTTGAGGGGGAGAATTTAAAATTGCGTGAGAAAATTCAAAACGATGACCATGATAACATGGTCAGACATTTGTCAAAACTAGAGGTTGATAATCTTAATTTGCAATTAAAATATCAACATTTAGAAGAAAGTACTAAAATCTCAAATGCCAAGACATCTTCGGATGCTCCTGAGTTTGATGCATATTTTGAATTAGCCAAACGTGATGAAAAGATTCAAGCTCACACTAACACGATTCGAAACCTGAGGGTCCAAATTGCCCAATTGAAGTCAAACAAGTGTGATGTGATTGGCACCCAAAAACCACAGTCTATAGATTCTCAGAATTTTCAAATTCAAGATACCATCAATAAATTGCAAC
Organism: Artemisia argyi; assembly: GCA_030686995.1. Classification (NCBI taxonomy): domain Eukaryota; kingdom Viridiplantae; phylum Streptophyta; class Magnoliopsida; order Asterales; family Asteraceae; genus Artemisia; species Artemisia argyi. Next base: position 213,972,852 of record CM060676.1, on the reverse strand, counting down.
ATGAAAATGATTGGTTTCGTGCTGAAAATTCAAAAGTCAAACAACATTACAAAGAGTTATACGATTCAATTAAGATCACACGTGATATAAACAATGAAAAGATAACTTCTTTGCTTAAAGAGATTGAGAATCTAAAGACTCTGGCAAAAGGGAAAATGCCAATCATCAATTGTGATAATATTGTTAAAAAGGTTTCTGCTTGTAAGAAGTATGCTTGTGATGCTGTGTATATTCCTCTTCCCCTTAGGAATAATAAGTTGGTTCATAGTGACTATCTTAAACATCTTAAGGAGTGCCTTGATTTGCTTCGTGAAACCATTGAAGAGGATAGGATAGCAAAACCACTTGATGATGCTATTGTAGGTGCCTGCTTTCTCACTAATAGATCTCAGGAACTCTTAGAATATGCTATTGGTACATGTCCTAAAATTGATAGCAAGCAAGATAGGTCTACTGCATCATCATCTATGACTAAGAACAAGCATGTTACCTTTGAGGTACCCTTGGAAACTTCAGATCCCAACACATCAAAACATGTTCAGCAACCGGAAGTGAAAAAGACTAAAATTCCCATTAGTCCGTCTACAGGAGTAAATAGTAACACTAAAGCTAGAGAGTCTAAACCAAAGAGAAATAGAAGGAATTATAGGACTTCACCTGCTAAAAGTGTTCCTAAAAAGAAAGTAGACGACCACATGAGGAACATTAAGTCCAACTTGAGCAAAATGAGTCATAATTCAAAACCTAATTCACGTTGCAAAACATGTAATGAATGCATAATTTCGAGTAATCATGATAAATGTGTTGAGAAATTTCTGAAGTCGTTTAACAAAACCCCAGTTAAGAAAGTTTGGAGAGCTAAACAAAGTAAGCAAATTTGGAAAGCAACAGGTAAACTGTTTGCCAATGTTGGTTATCAATGGAAGCCCACTGGAAGGAAATTCACTTTAGGAGAACAGTGCCCTTTAACTAGGATAACTAATTCTAAAGTAGTGCCTATTAAGGAATGGAAGCCAACTGGTAGAACCTTCCCTTTGGAGACCCAATGTCCTTTAACTAGGCCCATTGCATCTACTAGTGAAATTTCCACCATTGAATCGAATGCACCTAAGGTCTCAGTGGCTCCAGAACTTGTTTATACTAACCAATTGGAACCCAACTCAAATTGGGGATCCGACACTCCAAATTTTCTGCTCTCGTCTGTTTCCAAATGCAGGTCGTATTTTTCGTCCTTTGATATTTGGACTCAGGCTGCTCTAAACATATGATTGGGGATCACTCGGGGCTCGAGAATTTCGTGAATAAGTTTATCGGGACAGTTAGATTCGGGAACTACCATTTTGGGGTAATTATGTGTTATGGAGATTATGTTTCTGGTGACAACTAATTTCCTGGGTATACTACGTGGAAGGACTTGAGTATAATTTGTTCTCTGTTGGTCAATATCTTGAGTCCGATCTTGAAGATTGCCTTCAGAAATTACACATGCGTCATCAGAGAATTGGATGGTGTTGATCTTCTTAAAGGTTTTCATAGCACCAATTTATACACCATCTCTATTGAAGTCATGATGTGGTCCTCTTCTATTTGCTTGTTGACTAATGCCTCAATGAACAAAACATGGCTATGGCACTGATGTTTAAGTCACTTGAACTTTGGTACCATCGATGCTCTTGCTCGCAGGATTTTGGTGCGAGGTCTACCCAGATTAAAGTTCAAAAAGGAACTTCATTCGGCTTGTTAACTGGGTAAACGAAAGGAGCATACTCACAAACCTAAAATTGTCAACACCAACATGGATGTTCTTTACACCCTTCACATGGACCCAGGCAGACCAATAAGTGTGAAGAGTATAAATGGGAAGTAATGTGTACTCGTTGTTGTCGACGAATACTCTCGGGTTACATGGGTAAAGTTTTTGAGAACCAAGGACGTGACTCCAGAAGTTATCATAAAACTCATCAAACAACTGCTAGTAAGACTCACATAACCGTCAGAATCATTCGGACAAACAATGGAACGAAGGTTATCAACAAACAACTCGTTCTACTTCTCCAAGGCACCGATGATCCTATGGGCGGAAGCAATATGCTACAGCTTGTTACACCGAAAACCGATACTTGATACATACTCTTCACAACAAAACTCCATATGAGCTGATATATGGCAAGTAACCGGATCTCTCCTCTCTATTTGTGTTTGGTGCTTTATGCTACCCTACAAAATGACAGTCAAGATCTGGGAATGTTATAAGCTAAACCTGGTATTGGATTCTGCATTAGTTACGCTCCAGATAGTAAGGGATACCGAGTCTACAACAAACGAACCCGATAAATCCTGGAAACCGTTCACGTCACATTCGTTGAGCTGACTGAGCACATGGCTCCTGTACACATCAGTGCAGGACCCGCGTCTAAACTTTTGTCTCCTGAACCATTCAGTTCAGGTCTTGTACAGAATCCCACTCCTGCATGTACCTTATGTACCACCCACAAGTGAGCATTTGAAGATATAGTTTGACCAAACGTTTGATGAATACTTCGAGACACCTACTGATGATTCACTTACACCACCAGCTGCCGCTGCTCCAGTTCTGTACAACTCAAATGGTCCATCAGTGTCTCTTTGAATTGATCAAGATGCTCAATCTGCAAGTTACTCACCATCATCGTCAAACCTTCAATCTCCTTCGGTACATCAAGGCACTGCAGTCGACAATTCTTTTGAAGTAAATTCATTAGCTCCTCTTAAAGATGCCCCGTACTAAAACCTGTTTGCTCATGAATCTTCTTCTGAGACATCCTCTTCAGGGAATACAAACACGGCTTCTTCATGTTCCTACCTACATCCATATGAACATCTCAGAAGATGAATATAGGATCATCCGATTGACAACATAATTGGATATCCTTCTCAAACGGTGTTCACACTAAGGATACTTACCACCCATGCCTTGTGGTGCTGTTATAATTCCATACTATCCAAATTCAAACCCAAAGATTCCAAGACTGCTATCTCTAAAGATTGTTGGGTTAATGCGATGCAAGATGAAGCTCACACTTTCGATCGACTTGAAGTATGGGAATTGTTACTACCTCCAGACTGTGCAATGATTATAGCTCTAAGTGGATCTTCAAAGTGAAACTTGATGAGCATTATGTCGTTCTGAAAACAAGGCAAGGCTTGCTGCTAAGGGATATCGTTTACAGGAAGGCATTAATTTAGAGGAATATTTCGCTCTGGTTGTTCGTATTGAAGCTATCAGAATGTTTCTCGCCAATGCTGCAAGTCAGAACATGACGGTTTATCAGATGGATATGAAAATTGCATTTCTAAATGGCGAGCTGAATAAAGTTCTTTATTTTAGTCAACCGGAAAGATTTGTATATTTTGATCATCCTAACCATGTCTATCATCTGAAAAGGGCTCTCTTTGTCCTAAAACAGACGCCTAGGGCATGGTTAGATACATTGTCAAAGTTTCTCCTGGGAAACGGATTCTCCTAAGGTGTGGTAAAATAAGATGAGAATGGGGTAGTGGAACTTTACTTCGTGAGGACAGAATTTCGGCTGGCAGATTTCTTCACTAAGGCTCTCTCAAGAGAACGATTTCCATTTGTTCTCCAGCGCTTTGGAATTAAGAGTCCTTCGCCAGTATCTCTCTAACGTCTTCAGGAAGAAAATGAGGAGAAATGGTTTTGCTTCACATATCCTTGTATATATCTTATACCATATAGAAAACAGAAAAATATAAAACCTATAAAACCCATAAATATCAGAAAAATCATAAAAATCCAAAAATATTCTTCTCACGACATGTCTCTTGTGTAATCAATATTATGTACGTTTCTAGAAATGTCATTCAATAATGACACGGAAACATACATATGCTTGAGCAAGAGTTTTTCGGTTTCTAATAAAGTTTTTTTAAAACATGTCGTTTCTCAAAATATTCTTCAAAAAATGGCTTGCAGTCATTTCAGACTGTCACCCGGACTTCAAAACTTTGGTTTGCTATTACTTCAGATAGCAACCCGTTTTTCAAAATGGGAAAACACGTCGCCAACAAGACGATTGTTCCTTTTACCGGGTGAAGTTCACCTGGGCATGGATTACTTTATATCCATGTTTCTCCGATCTAATGTACGTTTCAGTGCATTATTTCTTGATTAAGAAGAGAAGTCTTCTTTTTATCAAAATAAATAATTTTCTTTTATGATTCTTCGGAAAATTATTTGCGTAATGCATGGTGGTAACGCGTTGTTTGTAAAGCAATCAGTCTTAGATACTTCATAAAATTTGTCACTCAATTAATGACAATGGGTCATCAATTGAGGGGGAGAGTGATTTCTAATTTTATATCATCAAACGGATTCCTTGGTTGTCTCATAATTGTTAGAAAAGGTTTTGTTGTTAATGGGGTATTAGTTGAAGAGGAACTTCCTAAGCTTTATCTTAAATGGACAAATGTGTTAGTTGTCAGAAAGTTTAGGGCATTATGTGCTATCTGCGTATAGTTTCCTATCTTTATGTAACTAGTAGGTCCATTTGTCTCACGTTGGTTTCCTAGCTTAATCCCATAAATACGTTAAAATCTATAATCTTAATGATGTTAGAAAACCATTGTGTTTGATGCTCTTGTTCTCTCCTCTGGCATTCGCATAATCTGATTGATTGTGTTTCGTTTGCTGTTTGCTGATAATTGTTTGATTGTTGTTGATTATGTGTTCGTGTTCTCAGGATTTGCTTAGGTATGTAGTTACAGGGTTAGAATCTTATTCCTAAGCTCCTGATTTGAATGTTGGAAATATGTGTGAATTACCATGTTAGTGAGTGTTGTTTATGTCTGATAGAAACTTGCGATGAATGTTCATGATTGCTAGTTTCTCTTCATGCTAGATAGCATTTTGATGAGTTGCTTGAATGTTCTTTGATCATGATATGAATATGGTATTATGAGTAAGTTAGCTGCTACGTGGTAGCAGTTAATTAAGAGTGAATCTGTATGTATGCATATCTTTGTTGATTCTATTATGCAGATTCCATGGCTGATGTGAATGTGCCTGCTCCTGCTCTAACCATTTGATCAGATGTTCATACTCCATTGACTGGCTTTGATTTCACCACAACAACAACATCGGCAGCAACAACGACAACAACTCTTTCACCACCACCACCAGTTACTTTGTGCATATATGCAGTGTGCTACGTGTGATTGTTATGTGTTAGTATATAAATTTTTTTAATGAGTTTCTCGTTGAACTCTAAATCATTTATAAACTCATCATTTCTAACACATAACATGCTCCCTCAAGGATTGAGGGGGAGCAATGTATCGTCTCATAATCAGTTATTCTTAAATCTGACCACATTTCTCTCCCAAAATCTTTGAACTTATTTAAATCACTTGGGATCACAAATCTCAAATGGTTTGAAATTTTTGATCGGGGGAGAAAATGTGATTTAAATATGAAATCTGATTAAAATGTAATGTTTTGGACTCAAATGTAAGCTCTCCCATATGTGCCAAACTCTTTTGTATATCCATGCACATATTGAGGGGGAGCAAATGATTTGTGAAAAAGGATCCTTGCATTATAAGAGATTGAGACTCAGATTTGACTCATGAATTGACGAAACAAAATTGTCTTGAATCGAAAGGACTAGTCCTGGCCGGGTAATAATTTCAAGCTGGTTTAACCAGTGATGTAAGTGTGTCTCGAAGAGGACTTGTCTGAGTAGAGTGTACCATTTCGAGAAACCTTTTGTGGATCTGATCGGGCCGGGTAATAACTTCAAGCTAATTTAACTAGTGATGTAAGCGTGTCTCGAATGCCCGGTCATGTTTACTTAAGGTAGATCAATTCAAAAAGTGCAACTCTACCCGACATGTGCAAATTTTCAAATCAATACATATGAGCACATGTTAAGGGGGAGCATTTGAAAATGACAAAACTCTCAATGTGTTAACAAAAGTGTGTTTCTCAATCATAAACACATTGAGAGAATTTTCAATGATTTGGTGTATGGCAACATAGGATAGTCATGATGTTATAAGGTGGCTAAGGTTAGGAAAACCGTCCTATGATCCGCCAGAGCCGGAGGGATCTACCCATGGACAATACCAAATAGATAGTATTAGAAAGTCCGTAGGTATGATTATGAAAAAAGGAGAAATATGAGAATGGAGAAAGAAGGGGTTGAAGAATTAAAAAGAAATGAAATGAGAAAGGGTGAAAAGAAATAGCCCTCCAATTATTCAACCTTAGGACAGTAACCGGGTTTAACTCATAATCTACTGATGGTTGCTAAGGCAACATCGGTATTGAAGACAAGACGTCATGGACCCAATGACGCAATGCACTAAACCTTCTAGCCACTCAAGTTCTCTTAAAAGAACTTGTTTCATTCTCACAGGGAACATGTGTAATCTATCGACATATCTCTTAGAGATGGTTGATATTGAAGCAGGAGACCTCTCCCTAATCTCCGCATAGGAAAACCAAATGCACTTATTGAGTCTAGAGCCTCGAGATACATAAAAAATCTCATAGGAACATGATTCGCCTCAAACAGTCAACTAAGTTTACCAGGTGATGGTCAACCAAGTCAAACGTCTAAAACAAATGCTTCCGAGGAATACAGTGTTTTCCCGGGTCGTAAGTCCCAACGAGGTGTGCGATGTGATATTATAAACGAATCTGTGATTAGTGAATGTGAACAAGAAAGGTATAAAGTGTGTGTGTGTGGTTTAAACTAGGGTTTTAAAACTTAAAATTACTTAAGTAAACTAATAGAACGATTACGTGAAAGCTAGGTATTAAAAACGTTCACCAAATTAAAATCAGACGCGACTGCGTACTGAGAAAAAGGTGAGTTTTAAGAAAAAATAAACTACAAGGGTTAAAATTGAAAATTCTATAAACTTAAACTTAAAATAAAATTAAACTAAAAATAAAACTATTTTTAAGATTATTATATTATTTATTATTAATTATTTAAATAAAAACTATTTAACTATTTAATTAGAAAATTATAAATACTACAAATTAAACTAAAAACTTATAAAAATAATTTCTAAACTTAAATTAGAACTTGAAGAAAGTATAAAAAATAAAAATAAATGTTTTTGTCTTTTTATAGATTTTCTATTAATTAAAAACTATTTATAATAATTAAACTAATTAAACTATTTCAAATTACAAATAATACTAAAATGACTTGGAAAATTAAGAAAATTTTTATAAACCTAATTAACCATCATAGGAATCCTAAAAAATTATAAAAACTTTATTTTATGTATTTTTAAACTAGTTTACTATTTATCATTCTATTTATTATTTAATTACTATTTAAACTATTTAAATTATAAAAACTATTAAATGAACAGTATAAATCACAAGAAAATTTATAAAATTATCTTATGACTTATAGAAGCTAGGAAAAATATAAAATATAGGTATTACTATATAAAAACTAATTATGCTAATTAAAACTTATTTATTAATTAATTACTAATAAAACTATATTTAAATCTAATAAATATCAAATGACAATATAAAAATCTAAGAAAATTATTTAAATTACTTTAACCTATAAAGAAATTAATAAAAATATAAAAACACAGATTACTTAATAAAAATATAAAAATGAAAATTTAAAATTAAATTGTATTAAATAGAAACTATCACTTATTTTTATGTTGTCTTTTCTTGATTTTTCTTTTACAAAACTAAATTATATATAAATATAAGCAACTTTTGTGAAAACAACTAATATACAACTTATTAATAAGCTTTGTGGAAAGCAATAAGCTCCACAGTTGACTTTGGTTGACTAAATTGGTAAATAAGCTCAAATGAGCTTATGTGGGGCCCACCTGGGTGTTTTCTGGTTCTAATAAGTTTGATGGACTTGTCAAAGCTTAATTTAACTAAATAAGCTCAGTAGATAAGCTAAAAAATCAAAATAAGCTAATCCAAAACTCCAAAGCAACACAGAATGGGGACAAAGTTTATGGGCTTATTTAGGTGGGGTCCACAGTGATTCAAGTCAAACCAAAGGTCAAACTAGGTTCTCTACTAGGAGGGGGGTTGGAAAAAGCTGATTAGAGGTGGTGGGACCCAATGGGTTGGTCACAAAACACCACCAAAGTGGTGATGATAGGGTGGTATCTGGTGTGCAGGGCAACTACCCAGGCCTGCAAGTGTCTTTAGGCAGTTGTGGGGCCCACCTCAAAAATCCTAAAAATATAACAATGGTGGGATTCTAAAGTTGAGATGGTGGAGTACAAGTTTACAAAAGCACAAAGCCTAATTCCTTCTATTAAATTCTAAACAATACTCCCAAATACTAGAAAAATCTGAGAAGTGTGCATTTGACTTTTTAGCAAAACTTGATAGATTGACTTTTATGAGGTTCTAATGATCACTACTAACTGTATATGTTATACTAAGTTATCATTAACCTAAATTAAGCTTAAACTATAACTTATAAGCTAATGAGATGGGTTTCAACTCCACAATCCTTAACAGTGGACTGTTAAGGATTATGGGGTGTGATTTTGACTTTTACTCATCTAGACCCTAATTTCTTTGCTTCTTTGACTGTATTAGACCCAAACTAGCATGTATGAAGCAATATTAGACAACAATTACTACTGAGAGAAGGTGAATTAGCCTAAACCAAACACCCCTTTATGTGATAGTTTACACTACAACTTATAAATCTAAAGCTATAACTAGGATTTTAAAACTTGAAACAGATTAGATATATGATAAGTAAAATATTTAGAACCAAATTATACCAAAGAAACAACAAGAGCTGAATTTAAGATAAAAATTAGAATTGCTTACATTTAAGCTTCCAACTGAGAAAAAGGAACCAGTTAACCAAATCACAACCTATTGACTTCCACAAGTCTACTAAACCAGAAGCAATCCAAAACAACACCCTGCTCAATCATTCTTTCTTTCTTCACTCTATTTTTTATTTTCTATTTATTTTTTCTTGTTTTTCTTATATTTTTGAGTTTTCTATTCTAAACTGTATTTTGCATTATCTGAGAGCTTTCAAAAGCTTTGTCAGAGCTTTATATGAGCTTAAGCTTCAATAACAACAACAACTAACAACATGTAAACCTTGTGAGATTTTTGAGAATTTAAGAAAATTGCATAAAATGAGAACTGAGCTGAAACTTGAAATTAACTTCAATTAAAGATTAAGTGACTTGAAATTAACTGAGTACAACACTATTTGACTTAAAATTACAACTGAAATTGAAATACTATTACCTACGATTTTATTAAACTACTCCTAATCTAATACTCTGGTTCTTCTGCTTCCTTTGGCTTATGTAGAGACTTTTAAGGTACTTGGGACCCACAGAGACATATCCCACCATTTTCCAACCGTTGATAATGCCCAATTGATCTTGGCCGTTTAAACAATTTCTTGGCGCCAAAGTCTCCCATGGTTACTGTAGATTACTTGGAGCGGGTTTTAAGGCATTAAATGGTTGTTTGGAGTGTTATGGAGGTGGAGGTGTGAGGTGGAAAGGTGGGTGATGAGGTGGAAGGTGGTATGGTGGATCAGTGGTGGTGAAATGGTGGTATGGTTTTGGGAGGGAAATACGGGGTGGTGGTTTTGTTTGTGGGTTGACCGGGTTGACCAAGGGTGGACTGGTCTGGGCTTCACATGGGCTTAGGAAGTGGGGATGGGCTTGGGTTAGTTTAAGTTTGGATTTGGTTTTTGTTTTGTAATAATACTAAGGTCCGTTTGGTTTTTAACTTACAAGGACCAAAGTTGTAATTCGGATAAAGTTAAGGGTCTAAATTGTGATTTATCCAAAGTTCTCATAGGGACCAGATTTGACAAGGATAAATAGTACAAGGGTATTTTTGATGTTTTTCTATTTTTTTATATCCGGGGACTAAATTTGCCAAATGTGAAACTTCGGGGACCAAATGTGTAACTTATTCAAAACTTCCAACCAGGGATCAAATTTGACAACTTGATATTATCCAAGTACCAAAATTGACTTTTTATCCAAAATTTTCCATCAGGGGCCAGTTATGCCATTCTCTGAAAGTCCAGGGACCAAAACTGACAAACTGCCAAACTTGAGGGACCAATTTGTAATTTCTCCAAACTTTTCACATAAGGACCAAACCTGCAAAATATTATTAGTATAAGGACCAAAATTGCTTTTCTCAAAGTTTTTACATCCCAGGGACCATTTCTGTCAATTTCCAAAGTTGAGGGACTAAACTTGTAATTTTGTGAAACTTTGCACCAAAGGACTAAATATGTAACTTTATGATTAAAAAGGACCTTTGGTAACATTTTCATGTTTTTAGAATAACCAGGGACTATTTTTGACAATTTATGAAACTTGAGGGACTGAAACTGCCAATTATGCAAACTTTATACGTTTTTCATCTGTTTTTGCATATTTTGCATTTGAAACATATAAAACACACTTCTAAGATATTTTAAGTATTTTGATACATATTTGAGTGTTTTTGTATGTTTTGGCAGTTCAGATTAGTATAAAATGATGAGTATTTAGACACTCATCAATCCCCCACACTAAACTATTGCTAGTCCCTAGCAATCTATTGAGAAAAACTTAATGGATTTGAAAAACTCTTTACCAAAAGCCATCACTTCTGGAGTAGCCAGGTGTAAGAACTGTGGCACACCTGATAACCGTGTGATTTTGAGCAAATCACCAGCTGTCAACGGATTTGATTAGTCTTTACCAAAAGCCGTTTGCTTCTGGACTAGCCAACTCTTGATGGAATAGTCAACATCTTGGTGAGCTGATTACCAATTATGGTTTTTCCACGGCCTTTACCACAAGCCATAACCTTGCGGGCTAGCCAACTCATTAGCTTTTTAGGATAATGGGGAGTTGAGGAACCATACAATTTTTGGCAAATTGCAAGCCATAAACGGGTTTGAGTTATCTTTACCAAGAACCGTTTGCTCCTGGATTAGCCAATCCTGTTGTGGGTTAGACATGGAGGATTGATACCATTTATTGCGTTCTAAGTGAAAAAAAAAAAAAAAAAATTTTAAATTTTGGCTAAAATGGGGGTTCTTGATGGAACATGTGTTTAAATTCGTTAGAATAACGAATCTCCCCCCACACTTAGAACTGAATATTGTCCTCAATATTCAAAGTACCGGGTGTTAAACCGAACTTAGAACGTAAAAGGAAAACATTCTATAGCTTTTATTTAAAATGTATATACATACAATTTATTTTTTTAGATAAAACTTCTTAAATAGAAGCTATCACTATATGTATTTTTTTTTTTTTTTTTTTTTTTTTTATATATATATATAACATGTGGGGCATCTCCCCCACACTAGGGTGTTATACACGGGTGAAAACCTATGTACATGCTAATGTTTTTGATTACCGAGTCACTAGCTTGACTCGACCCCGAATTCAATTGTCCATGGGGAAGTAAGTGGAAGAGACAATCTCAATCGGACTTTCATTCAAGATGTTCGGATAAACATTTGAAGCACGTGAAAGTTCCACACCGATGAAATAAGTAACCGGCTCATAATTTATAAATGAGAATGCCGGGGTCAAAGATAATGTCCTCACTCCCGAAAGAGTGAAGAACAGGATAGGGAACAGAATATATGAAGAAAAGGAAGAAAATCATGATAAAAATCATGACTAACTCTTCTTCCTCAATAGGAGAATTCATTGTTTCATGAACCTCCTCATTTAAGCTCGGTTGATCAAGACATATTATGGGTATATCTAGATCAAAATAGAAAGTATCATACTCCGGTAGAGATATGATATGAGTGAGTTCACAGGAGAACTCCTCAAAGGTGAATGATTCGTATTCGGGATTGATTTGAGTGAGTTCATTGGGGAACTCCTCAAAAGTAAATGATTCATAAACGGGAAGAGAATTATAAGAATGAGAAGTGGTACTGCCACTTATCTTCTCTTCCGTTTGATCAAAATGGAACGTTTGCAATTCCGGAATAAAATCATTGATCAAAAGCTCACTATCCTTGACGGGGATAGGAGATGAAATAGGCTTTTCATTAAGAGCCTCGATTTTAGAAATGAGAAGACTGACTTTTAATAATGTTGCACGTAGTGCTTCATCTTTAATTTCAGTGTCAATAACTTCATCATTCTCTTCTTCTGAGTTGACAAGCTCAGAAGGAAATTCGTCCACATAACTGATGTCTTCAAAAGATAAAGAATGGTCATCAGTATGTGAATCACTAAGCTCGATGCTGGGATTAGAGTTTATAAGATTTTCAATTTCTACCACATCGGTTTCAGAGTCATAAAGATCATCATCACTTCCTGATGGAAGTGAATCAATGTGAGCAAGCTCATCAGTGAACTCCTCAAGAAGAGGGTCAACATTAGAATGAGGAAATGAAACCTCAACATACTCAACTTCTCCATGATATGTACATTTAGAATCGGGAGAAATTTCAGAATGATCTTTAGAAAAGAAAAGAGGAGGAGGGATATCACACATATGATCAAGAATTCCCTGTGACTCACTTGGGATTGGAACAAGGTTCTCAACACTAGACTTTATGAATTTGTCCGATTCCTTTGCAAGAATTGTGTCAAGATGCTCGTCCCCCATGCTCAGAGAGTTAGTGGGAACCTTGGGTGTGATAACATCATACAGAGGGAGCTGAGAAGGACTAGCAGTAATGGAGTCTACAAGTTCCATTATTTCTACTGCTGGTGATTCAGTTATATTATTTTCCCTTTGTATATCCATGGAAGGAGTCTCAACTGATGAACTCGATGAATCTTTTTGAATGATAACAATGTTATCATCATCGTCACTGTCATCATCGTACTCAGAAAAAGCAGCATAGCGAATATTGTCACGTATTTTGGATACTCTTTGCTCAGCAATTAAATCTTCCATGCTTTTCCCAGAATCTCGTTCTTCAGCAAGTAATTCTGCGATAGATTTATCACGAGAATTTTGAATGAGTGGAAATTTTGGAGGTGTGGATGTGTCAAAACCGGAAGGTTGACATTGATCATCATTATGAGGACCCCCACAATATACACAAGAAGAACTTTGTGCATTGTGAGACGACATATTAGCCAGCTCCTCCTTAAGATCTTTGAGTTTCTCAAGAACCTCTAGACAAGGGTCTTGCTGGATGTGAGGAGTTGCTTGGTTTATTTGGCACTGTGGAGGTGGGTCTTGAAACGAATAGTCATAATTGTTACAAGGAAATAGATTCCTTGTTTGACAATCATAGCTAAAGTGTGGACCTCCACAGTACTCACAACAGTTGAACTGATGTGGTTGTGAGTCGTATGTGTTTAAGTCATAATTGTTATTAGGAACCTGTTCATAGACAAACTGATTCCTAGTTTGACAATCAGAACTGTAGTGTGAACCACCACAATACTCACAACAGTTAGACTGTTGAGTCTGGCTTGGTGTATTTTGATACGAAGCATCATTGATATTTGGATAATATGATTCTTGCTCGTATGAATGTGATGGGTAGTTTAAAAATTTTGAGGAGTCGTTGAATGAGTTTTGATTAGGATCATAAGCAAATGAATTACTCGATCCACAAAACAAACAACTCCCATTTTGAATATCATTACCACATTGTATACATGTACACCAACGACATGGAAAACCGAAAAGAGGCTCACCACAACCGACACAAGGAACAAAATCTGGAGGTGGGACAAGTGGTGTGCTCTTAGAGCTAGGAATTTCCACCACTTCCGTTATGGTCTCGGGTTTTGGTTCTTGATAAACGTGAAGATCAGGTAAGTCGTTCTTTTCAGTCACTACCCTAAGCTCTGTACGTTTGTTTGACAAACTTTTAACCGTAAACCGTGAAAGATCAGGATTGATTCTTGAAGGTTTAGGAGCATTTGTGAGCTCAGGTTTTTGGACAACCGTGGTTTGGACGTATTTAGCACCTCCATCGTCAGATGAAAGTACAAGGTCCTTTGTCACCTCGGTTTCGTGATCTCTTTCCCTCACCGGAGAGGGAATAGGAATCGAAGGTCCATCATAATCAACATAACATCTTGACATTTTTGACAAGGCCATAAGTTTTTCAACTTTGCTTTTATAGGCCCATTGTTTAAAGAAATCGTCATCGAGAGATGCCATTAGAATTAATTATGAGATAAGTGGAAGAATGTAGAATCAAAGGGTTTAGGGGATGAGAAATGAAGAATCAAATAGGTAAGGGTGTAAAGGTGAATATTTTTGGGTTTTGTTTTATAGAAATATAGATAAAAGATGGTAAATATACAATGGATGTATATCCAAACTCACTAATACGCAAAATTGTTTAAAATATGCGCACAACCTCCCCGGCAGCGGCGCCAAATTTTGATTCGCCTCAAACAGTCAACTAAGTTTACCAGGTGATGGTCAACCAAGTCAAACGTCTAAAACAAATGCTTCCGAGGAATACAGTGTTTTCCCGGGTCGTAAGTCCCAACGAGGTGTGCGATGTGATATTATAAACGAATCTGTGATTAGTGAATGTGAACAAGAAAGGTATAAAGTGTGTGTGTGTGGTTTAAACTAGGGTTTTAAAACTTAAAATTACTTAAGTAAACTAATAGAACGATTACGTGAAAGCTAGGTATTAAAAACGTTCACCAAATTAAAATCAGACGCGACTGCGTACTGAGAAAAAGGTGAGTTTTAAGAAAAAATAAACTACAAGGGTTAAAATTGAAAATTCTATAAACTTAAACTTAAAATAAAATTAAACTAAAAATAAAACTATTTTTAAGATTATTATATTATTTATTATTAATTATTTAAATAAAAACTATTTAACTATTTAATTAGAAAATTATAAATACTACAAATTAAACTAAAAACTTATAAAAATAATTTCTAAACTTAAATTAGAACTTGAAGAAAGTATAAAAAATAAAAATAAATGTTTTTGTCTTTTTATAGATTTTCTATTAATTAAAAACTATTTATAATAATTAAACTAATTAAACTATTTCAAATTACAAATAATACTAAAATGACTTGGAAAATTAAGAAAATTTTTATAAACCTAATTAACCATCATAGGAATCCTAAAAAATTATAAAAACTTTATTTTATGTATTTTTAAACTAGTTTACTATTTATCATTCTATTTATTATTTAATTACTATTTAAACTATTTAAATTATAAAAACTATTAAATGAACAGTATAAATCACAAGAAAATTTATAAAATTATATTATGACTTATAGAAGCTAGGAAAAATATAAAATATAGGTATTACTATATAAAAACTAATTATGCTAATTAAAACTTATTTATTAATTAATTACTAATAAAACTATATTTAAATCTAATAAATATCAAATGACAATATAAAAATCTAAGAAAATTATTTAAATTACTTTAACCTATAAAGAAATTAATAAAAATATAAAAACACATATTACTTAATAAAAATATAAAAATGAAAATTTAAAATTAAATTGTATTAAATAGAAACTATCACTTATTTTTATGTTGTCTTTTCTTGATTTTTCTTTTACAAAACTAAATTATATATAAATATAAGCAACTTTTGTGAAAACAACTAATATACAACTTATTAATAAGCTTTGTGGAAAGCAATAAGCTCCACAGTTGACTTTGGTTGACTAAATTGGTAAATAAGCTCAAATGAGCTTATGTGGGGCCCACCTGGGTGTTTTCTGGTTCTAATAAGTTTGATGGACTTGTCAAAGCTTAATTTAACTAAATAAGCTCAGTAGATAAGCTAAAAAATCAAAATAAGCTAATCCAAAACTCCAAAGCAACACAGAATGGGGACAAAGTTTATGGGCTTATTTAGGTGGGGTCCATAGTGATTCAAGTCAAACCAAAGGTCAAACTAGGTTCTCTACTAGGAGGGGGGTTGGAAAAAGCTGATTAGAGGTGGTGGGACCCAATGGGTTGGTCACAAAACACCACCAAAGTGGTGATGATAGGGTGGTATCTGGTGTGCAGGGCAACTACCCAGGCCTGCAAGTGTCTTTAGGCAGTTGTGGGGCCCACCTCAAAAATCCTAAAAATATAACAATGGTGGGATTCTAAAGTTGAGATGGTGGAGTACAAGTTTACAAAAGCACAAAGCCTAATTCCTTCTATTAAATTCTAAACAATACTCCCAAATATTAGAAAAATCTGAGAAGTGTGCATTTGACTTTTTAGCAAAACTTGATAGATTGACTTTTATGAGGTTCTAATGATCACTACTAACTGTATATGTTATACTAAGTTATCATTAACCTAAATTAAGCTTAAACTATAACTTATAAGCTAATGAGATGGGTTTCAACTCCACAATCCTTAACAGTGGACTGTTAAGGATTATGGGGTGTGATTTTGACTTTTACTCATCTAGACC
Organism: Artemisia argyi; assembly: GCA_030686995.1. NCBI lineage: Eukaryota > Viridiplantae > Streptophyta > Magnoliopsida > Asterales > Asteraceae > Artemisia > Artemisia argyi. Next base: position 213,956,433 of record CM060676.1, on the reverse strand, counting down.
CTAATTTCTTTGCTTCTTTGACTGTATTAGACCCAAACTAGCATGTATGAAGCAATATTAGACAACAATTACTACTGAGAGAAGGTGAATTAGCCTAAACCAAACACCCCTTTATGTGATAGTTTACACTACAACTTATAAATCTAAAGCTATAACTAGGATTTTAAAACTTGAAACAGATTAGATATATGATAAGTAAACTATTTAGAACCAAATTATACCAAAGAAACAACAAGAGCTGAATTTAAGATAAAAATTAGAATTGCTTACATTTAAGCTTCCAACTGAGAAAAAGGAACCAGTTAACCAAATCACAACCTATTGACTTCCACAAGTCTACTAAACCAGAAGCAATCCAAAACAACACCCTGCTCAATCCTTCTTTCTTTCTTCACTCTATTTTTTATTTTCTATTTATTTTTTCTTGTTTTTCTTATATTTTTGAGTTTTCTATTCTAAACTGTATTTTGCATTATCTGAGAGCTTTCAAAAGCTTTGTCAGAGCTTTATATGAGCTTAAGCTTCAATAACAACAACAACTAACAACATGTAAACCTTGTGAGATTTTTGAGAATTTAAGAAAATTGCATAAAATGAGAACTGAGCTGAAACTTGAAATTAACTTCAATTAAAGATTAAGTGACTTGAAATTAACTGAGTACAACACTATTTGACTTAAAATTACAACTGAAATTGAAATACTATTACCTACGATTTTATTAAACTACTCCTAATCTAATACTCTGGTTCTTCTGCTTCCTTTGGCTTATGTAGAGACTTTTAAGGTACTTGGGACCCACAGAGACATATCCCACCATTTTCCAACCGTTGATAATGCCCAATTGATCTTGGCCGTTTAAACAATTTCTTGGCGCCAAAGTCTCACATGGTTACTGTAGATTACTTGGAGCGGGTTTTAAGGCATTAAATGGTTGTTTGGAGTGTTATGGAGGTGGAGGTGTGAGGTGGAAAGGTGGGTGATGAGGTGGAAGGTGGTATGGTGGATCAGTGGTGGTGAAATGGTGGTATGGTTTTGGGAGGGAAATACGGGGTGGTGGTTTTGTTTGTGGGTTGACCGGGTTGACCAAGGGTGGACTGGTCTGGGCTTCACATGGGCTTAGGAAGTGGGGATGGGCTTGGGTTAGTTTAAGTTTGGATTTGGTTTTTGTTTTGTAATAATACTAAGGTCCGTTTGGTTTTTAACTTACAAGGACCAAAGTTGTAATTCGGATAAAGTTAAGGGTCTAAATTGTGATTTATCCAAAGTTCTCATAGGGACCAGATTTGACAAGGATAAATAGTACAAGGGTATTTTTGATGTTTTTCTATTTTTTTATATCCGGGGACTAAATTTGCCAAATGTGAAACTTCGGGGACCAAATGTGTAACTTATTCAAAACTTCCAACCAGGGATCAAATTTGACAACTTGATATTATCCAAGTACCAAAATTGACTTTTTATCCAAAATTTTCCATCAGGGGCCAGTTATGCCATTCTCTGAAAGTCCAGGGACCAAAACTGACAAACTGCCAAACTTGAGGGACCAATTTGTAATTTCTCCAAACTTTTCACATAAGGACCAAACCTGCAAAATATTATTAGTATAAGGACCAAAATTGCTTTTCTCAAAGTTTTTACATCCCAGGGACCATTTCTGTCAATTTCCAAAGTTGAGGGACTAAACTTGTAATTTTGTGAAACTTTGCACCAAAGGACTAAATATGTAACTTTATGATTAAAAAGGACCTTTGGTAACATTTTCATGTTTTTAGAATAACCAGGGACTATTTTTGACAATTTATGAAACTTGAGGGACTGAAACTGCCAATTATGCAAACTTTATACGTTTTTCATCTGTTTTTGCATATTTTGCATTTGAAACATATAAAACACACTTCTAAGATATTTTAAGTATTTTGATACATATTTGAGTGTTTTTGTATGTTTTGGCAGTTCAGATTAGTATAAAATGATGAGTATTTAGACACTCATCAGAACACGTGCTACTTCTACCCTGGTTGTTCAACATTAAGGACACCAGTGGTAAACTTATGAGTCCTACGCAGATCTTAGCAATCTGCCAGAACATTTATGAGGGATGTTGCTTTAGTAACACCCAGTGATTGAATGGAAATTCCTGCCAGGGTCAACATCAAGCAGCCCTGAAAGCAGGTCACTTAGGTAACTCCTTGAGGATTACGCTTAGTGGTCGCGGCGGTTACCAATGGTCTACAGTCGTGGAGAGTACTCCAGCGACTCACCCAGTCGTTGTTTTACTTAGGTAGATCGTGTAAATCCTCACGGGGGTTTGCCGATTGGGAACGGTCTTGGTAAGGATTAGAAGGAGTCATCACACTATGCTGTTGACAATCTCTATTTCCAAACCTATAAGTACCGGATGATTTGTTGCTAACTGTTTACTTGCAGGAATTTCTGACGGTTGCGGTTGATTGCTGAAAAGATGCTGATCCATCAACACATGCTCACACTTCAACTTCACAATCTAAGAAATCATGATCATTGATTGGGCTTCATTTATGCTTCCACAACTCTGATGCAAAAGATCATGATCCAGAAAAGTGTGAGCATGCCAACACAAAGATGTTCAAATCACATGGAGACATTACTACTCAAAGATGACTTGCAGATACTCAGTTGGATGATGAACTCGAAGTAATGCCAAAGATCATCCAACTCATTGAACAAACAAGTCATCTAGAGCCTGCTGCTGAATGTACAAAGACATGTTTGAAGAATCAAAGTCTACGAGCTACAAGATTTCATGCATGCAAGAATTCAGTACTTATCTTCTGGGGTGACCTCCCTTAGGGGGAGATTGTTAGGAATACGATTATTCAGTTAAAGACTCGGTCACCCCAAGTATTGCTAAGCATTACGTAGCTCGTAGAATTATCCTTATTATAGTTAGTACGTAGTTTATTAGTAGTTAAATATGTAAATAGTATTCGTAGAGTGGGTCGGGTCTTTACCCTCTGTCAGCTCACTCTACAGCTCGTTTCATGGAGCACCAAGTAGTTGTAGTATATATACCCTCTCCCACCCAAGGGAGAGGGTTGGACCTTTCGCATAGTTCAATCTAATATATGTGTGTTTCTCTCTCTAAGGTTCCCAACCTCTATTTCTCTCACTAAACTATTTTATTTCTCCTTCTTCTATCATCCTAATTCGAACCACAATCACAAGAACCATACGTGTTTAAGATTATGAGTATCCTACAGAAACACATAAAATCTCATCCATTAACCCTTTCTAGGGGTGTTCTTCAGTTCGGTTTTTGGGTTATTCGGTTAATTTGGTTCAGTTAATTCAGTTAAAAGTTTTTTTAGGGTCAAACCGTGAACCAAACCAAACCGAATTCAAATACGGTTTTCGGTTCGGTTTGGTTGAATTCTAGTTCGATTTTCGGTTTAACCAAATTACACACTTTATTTAATATATATATATATATATATACACACACACACACACACACAAATATATTTAGCTACAAAAGTTATTTCAAACATAAAAAATATTTTTTAATATCAGGATAAAATTTTATTGTTATATATATGTGCGCGCGCGCGCACACACTAAATATATAAAAAATATATAAATTTATATGAATTCGGTTTTCGGTTCAGTTTTCGGTTTTGATTACTAAAACTATATCCAAACCGAGAACCGAATTAAAAGTTCGGTTTGGTTTGGTTTTGGCAAATTCGGTTCGGTTATTAGTTCAGTTCGGTTATTTTCGGTTTGGTTCAGTTTCGGTTTTCGGTTTATTCGGATATTTCGGTTTTTCTACTCACCTCTAACCCTTTCAACATGTTACTATTCTAGTTTTTAGCGTCATCTCTCTTTCATGCTTTACAATCTCGCTGTTAGTATTTAGGGGTCGGCGCCTATGATTTGAATCTAATTTGAAATGATTCATTGAGTAAATTTTGTTTTCGGGGGAAAGGCTGGGTTCGAAAGCTGCAAGAAAGGAGAGATGGTATCTTGAATTCTACAACGTAAAGTCTAACGCATAAAAGAAAAAGGAGAAAAACAAATGAATAATGTGTTTAACTATAAAGAATTCAATTATACATTTTAAAATGATGTGAGAATCATCCAATATGATTGATAATTTTAAAACACGTAAAATGTGTTTTAATTTATTTTGAAGCCCCTGGTTCATGCCTATATATATATGCATGGATGGTTTGAATTAAAATGTACCACATCAACATATACTTTGAAAACACATACATATATACATCTATTAAGATTTAGATCATAATGGTATATCTCTTTCCTTATCTTATGCTTACTCTTTACGTCATTTTTGCTTTGTTATGCTAGTATCTTTAATCCGTATATGTAATATACCACAGGTTAATAATGACGTGAAAGTTGGAGGATGGGGAGGCAACGGTGGAATTGACCCATTTACGTTTGCATTTCCTGATAATAGTAATCTTTCGATGATCAAAATCGTTAGTAACGGACAATGCGTATATTCAATCCAGTTCACTTGTTTGAATCAACAAAACAGACAAGTCAATTCTCCTGTATATGGAGGCGATTTTGATGATGGTAAACCTGAAATTGTACGTGCACCTTATAACATCTAACTATTTATTTGTATCTACACATAAAATTTGTCTTCTTATTTTTATAATTATTAATAATCAGCTTCATCTTGGTTACGGGGAGCACTTAACTGAGATTAGCGGAACCGTTGACCAATATCAAGGTCTTACCGTCATAACATCTTTGTCTTTTAAAGTTGGGAGGAGAGTAAACGGTCCATATGGAAGAAAAACTGGAACGACATTCTCACTACCCGTGGTTAGAGGTAAGATTACAGGATTCTTCGGAAACTATGGAGATTACCTAGACAGCTTGGGAGTACTTATTGGACCCCTTAATTAACAAGGCTCGCTGAATCCAATGTTCAACAACAGGCATGCATGCATGATGTGGTTGGAATTGGTAAGTATTCAAGTATAAGAAGCTTAAGATCGAGAATGTGTTAAAGAGTGGTGTTTTCTACTAGCTAGAAATGAAACTCCTTAATACTAGTATGTATTATATGTGATTTAATATTTTCCGTGTCATTTTCTTAATGTTGTGTGATGTAACTATATATATATATATATATATATATATATATATATATATATATATATATATATATATATATATATATATATATATGTATATGTATTGAGTCGTGTACTATGTTGAGTCACGATTGGAATAAGAACTATGTTGTGCAGTCTTTACCTATTTTCTTGTACTCCGATCTTTTAAGCTTCTGAATGGGATATCTACTTTGCATATTTAACGCTTTTTTTCTTTCACAAATGTCATTTTTGCGTTAATTTAAGAATGGAGAGCTCACAAGTCATGACTTTTGATATGCATACAAAACTGTTGCGGAAGAACATTTTTATTTTGAGGGGTCGAATCTATATATTTACATTAGATGCCGCAATTTATTTTAATTTATTTTATTTTTATTTTTTTGGAGGGGGGGGGGGGGGGGGGGTGGCGGAACCCTCCCTTGCCCCTACATAGGTCCGCCATTAATGCGCGCAAAACATCCGGTTTATAAACTTATCAAGTTGAACTTGTAAAATTGGATAACGTAAAAGCTCATTAACTATATAAAAAGAACTCTTAAATTAACAAGCTTGTTATAATTCAACATATGGACAACTTATTTATTATTACTAGGAAATTTTTCTACAGAATTGTAGACTTATATTAAGGACTTCAAATTGATATAGATATTACATATACACTTATTTTTTATGATCTCATGCTTCTGTTAACACCATCATTGTTTAACCAAAACGTACATATCATAAGTTAAAGAGTTGGGGCTTGTTTGTTAAAATTTTCTATTAAGTCATGTTTAATTAAGATGTGACTTCATGTAGACAACCTCGGTTTTATTACTTAATATTTTTAGTCATCTTTGTCTATTAAGTCACACACAAACAGTTTTTATATGACTTAATAAATTCAGGTTTTTCATATTAAGTCAATTAAGTCGATTTCAAACACCACTTTAGTTTGTTTAATTTTTTCATTAAGTCATGTTAATTAACAGATGACTTAATGCAGATAACATCAGTTTTATTACTTATTATTTTCAGTATTCTTTCTCTATTAAGTCACAAACAAACAGTTTTCATATGACTTAATTACTTCAGTTTTTTTTATATTAAGTCAACTAAGTCGCAATCAAACACCCCCTTAATTAATAATAAAAGATTTTAATTGCCCGGTAGCGTTACTAGTCTATAGGTTTTGTCAACATAAACAAATCTAACTTCACAAAGAAAAAAAAAATGGTTATTTACTTTATATGATCGTTAGTTGGTTTAGGTGTTGGATCCCTACCAAACATTCACAATAATCCTCTTTGATCTTTGTTTTCTATAACAAATTAAGTTACTTTTACATGCAAGCTAAGTAAATATAAAAGGAAGTGATTTGCACACTTTCAATTCTTATTGGTACACTCCAATATACAAACAGTTAAAACAGATTATACTTATAGTACACCTGTCTGATATACACATTGGAGTGTGCCAATAAAAAATGAGAGTAACATAAACGGATATTTGCATGACGTCACTAATTTCTAACTTGACTTACATTTCTAGCATATTGCTAAGATTAAGAATTTTTAAAAAATGACAAAACTACCCTTATCTCACATAACATCGCATTATATTCGTAGATTTCGTATAACACAAGCAAAAAAATCAATGACATTATTTTCATAATTTGCAGAGATATCCGTTTATATAATAAGCATAGTATAACTTACAAAGTTACAAGTATTTGTTTTTTTTAACTAAAGTTCAATTTGTGTAAAAAGATCATTAAGTATTGGATTACAAAAAAAATTGCAAAAAGATGAACTAATTTAGCAAAATCTATAAAAGGAGGATGATAAGAGCATGCGCAGCGATAACTCAAAGGGCTGCGTTATGGTGCTTTTAACGCACGTTAACGTGCGTTATTGATGTGGGAGCCCAAGTAAGACCACGTTAACGTGTGGCGTTAGCAGCTTAACGCCGAGTTAAGCGTGTTTTTTTTTCTTTTCTTTTTTTTTCTTCTTCCGATTTAAATGATTTAAATGGTTTTTTGTTGGGTTTTGTGTGTGTGTTATGTGTGTGTTTCAGTGTGTGCTTTGTGTATGTTTCAGTGTGTGCTTTTTGAGTTTTGCAGGTTCACAACGAAGAAGAAGAGAAAACATTTGCAAAGTTACATTTTAAGTCCTTGTAGTTTTCGGTATTATGGTTTAGCCCTTGTGGTTATTTGTTTAAACTTTAAAGTAAATAACATTTTCAGTCCTTGTGGGTTTTTTTTTTTTTTTTTTTTTTTTTTTTTTTTTTTTTTAGTAAATAACATTTGTATTTTTAGTTATTTGTTTGAATAAAAATGTAATTTGTTTTAATTTGTATTTTGTTAAATAATTGGAAAAGAAGAAAAAAGTAGGGCCCAAATGTTGAGTTAAGGTTGAGTTATTGTTGTGTGTGTTTTTTTTTTGAGTTAAGGTTAAAGTGGTAAATCTGATGTGGCGCTGACGTGGCATTGAGTTAAGTTATAACTCGTGTTACGGATGTGCATGCTCTAATAAAATTGATGGTTGATGGACGGATGATGGATGAGGATGGAGGTTGGATTTCATTATGAATATCTTACAAATATATTGCGAATTTTACTATTATTTGCCGTAAAATGATTAAAAAAAATTACAATCTGGCTATGATTAAAAAAAAAAAAAAAAAAAAAAAAAAAAAAAAAAAAAAAAAAAAAAAACATGTTTTAACTTATAATTAAGAAAATATATCATCTCTTATCAGTATTACCTACATTTTTTAAATTTCGAAAAATTGGTATATACATAAATTGTCTCATACCATGCTCAGTTGAGTTATTTATTTATTTATTTATTTTTATTTTTTATTTATTATTGTTATTATTTATTTATTTTTTTTTCAAATTAGCAAAGCACCAGTTCAACTATGCAATGATCCATGTACGTTGAATTTCTTGTTATTATTAACTTTTTAACATAGAATTTCTTAATTTGCGAATGCTAGTTTTTGCTCAAATAAACTTACATCATAAATTCATTATGATTACGAATGTGTAGTGACGTATTTTTTTTATTTAGAATAGTGTAACATTGTTTAAGATAACGTTAGAAATAAGGCTTTGTACCTAAAAATTGGGTTGACATCTCCAAAACATATTATTTCTAGGGTGGGCAAAAAACAATTAGTATTATCAGAACTTCATTATGATTACGAATATGTAGTGACGTATTTATTTATTTATAATAGTGCAGCATTGTCAAGTTAACATTAGAAATAAGCCTTTGTACATAAAAATTGGGTTGACATTTTCAAAACATATTATTTGCTAGGCTGGTCCAAAAACAATTAGTAAAATCCGTCCTAAAATAATTGTTCACTAATAAAATGCACACAGTTTTGAAAAGGCATACTTCTCTTGTTTTAATATTATTGTCTATAGATAAAAAAACACAAGGTTTAAAAAAAATGCATTAATTACTGCTTTGGTTTATAAGAAAGAAAATATATATATATATATATATATATATATATATATATATATATATATATATATATATATATATATATATATATATATATATATATATATATATTTTACCATTTGACAACTAATTAATACGGAGTATATTACCATTTGACAACTAATTAATACGGAGTATATTCTTTTTATTTTGTGGATATTAGTTTTGATTAATGATAATATAGTAAACTTAACCAACTTTAACTACTAATTTTAATAGTGAACAATATATTACTAAAGTAGGACATACTACAGAGAAAAGATGAACAATAAAATTAGAACAAAGTTATTAGTCATTATGAAGGTGTTACCTTAACTAGTTATTGAACCAATTCCTAATAATTTGTAATAATAACTTCAAGTAAGAGTAATATAATAAAGTCGATCAAAATACTCTATTTATAGTAGACAACTAATTTGAGACAATCCGAAAAACAAACTAGGCAATAAATTTAGAACGGATTGAGAATATTTTAATCTAACAAATGAGAGAAGATGATCGAAATATTTGTATTGACTAACATATGGGAGAAAGCATGGCATAAACGAGCTATTCCAATCTCAATTCGGTTAGGTTTAGTTTTCGTTTTTACATAGAATTTTTTTAACCAAACTGAATAAACCGAACAACCAGATAACTGAACTGATGAACACCCCTGCTTTATCCGATATAGGCATGCCCCGGGTTTCTTAACGGATTCAAGAGCTGGGTCGAGGCTATGGGCTTATTTTAGTGGGCCGTGTTGGACTATTTTGGTACTATAGGGCATTTTTTTTTATATTTTAGCAGGTTATCTTGGGCTTCAATTAAATTTTATTCTTAGTTCTTAATCTTCACTTAATTCCTATTTGATCTTTAATTTTGATATGATCCATAATTTATTTACACATACTTACAAAATATAAGAAAAAATAGACGTAATATTTGCGGTTAAAACCTTAAGTTTGATATTTTATTAAGATAAATGAGGGCATTTAGAAAATAGATATATATGCAGAATTTAGCCTCATATTGTTTGAGATAAGACTAGAATAATGCTTTTGCCGCGCATTACAGCAGGTACAAAAATATTCATTTTGAAGCTATGAAATAAGGTATTAACAATATATAATACATGTTCCTTTTGTTCGGGATTTTCTAAATTTATGTGCCTCTTTATTGCGTGATACCAATTCTGTTTCATGTTCATTGTGTTTGTCATGTGAAAGTATGTGTTGAAGTTGTGTTTGCTTTTCTCGAAACTTCTTGAGGGTCGTTAAAACAACTTCCACTAGAATATGTCCACAAAGGAGATATCTCTTTTTGTTTCAAGTTTTATTTAAACATGAATTATGAACATAACTTAAGATGTAACAGAAGAATGGTTTCTGAGAAGGAACTGGTTTTGGTTATGTGGTTAAGTTGAATGATCTTTTCTGTCCGTTATCTTCTTGTGTAGAAATTTAAATCTTGCATACACTTACTGAATTTGCATGCATATTAGGCTTTTTAGGTTTTAAAGTTACATGATGTGTTGAATGTATCAAGGAAAAGGCAATGTTTTACATCCAAAGGTGAAGGGGGGCAGTGTAAGTAAAATTTCTTAGGTTCACATAACCTACGTGTCGTTAGAGCAAAGAACTTCAGGTAACTGAATTTTTGGCCTTTTCAGAAAGTAATCTAAAATAATCAAAAGGCCCTTAATTGTCATTTCAATTATGTGGTTGTGGTTTCATCGCAAGTTGTAACTATCTTACATTAACATGTTAAGAAGCTGGTTGAATAAATGTTTACGATACTAAACTAAGAACTACACTTAACAGTAGTTTACACTTTACAGTGAAAGCCATGACTTATCTCAGGTAATGTAAATTCCGAAAACAATTCATGCACATACCATACATTTTGGAACCAAAAAGCCAACAACCCTTTTAGCCATTAAAGCTGAAGGGACAACGCCGATTCACATGTGTCCTTTTGTGTATGTGTGTCGACAATTCAGGCTGGCCAGGATGGATTGAGGGACTCTACCACATACGTTTGCAGCCAAAGTGTCATAGTATTCCACAAACATGCTACTTAAGACACATGCATATCCATCTAGAGTTTTTTCTTTGTTTGCAAGTGCTCACAACGAACAAAGTTCAAATGCAAATATAGAACTGAACAACCAACAGATTTATATCAGCAAAGGGTAAAAATGAGATGACAAAGAAAAAGGGAAAAAAAGAGTATTTTTAAGAACTGGTCGAATTGTATGATAATAAGTAGAAGATAGTGTAAGAATGAGATGTCAAAGAAAAAGTTTTTCAAAAACTTATTGCACTGCGGATAATATTAGGAAAAGAACCTGAAGGAAAGATACGTCCATTATTGGTAGATCGAAAGATACATTAGTGGAATAGAAACTTTAAATATACCTTGGTGCCCCAGATGGACAGGGGATCTTGAGCTCTAGATGGATCAAAGAATTCCATCTTTTGTTGTTCCTGATCTAGCACAATTAAACCGATCGAATATACTTTTTATGATTTAATAATAATCTTGAGCTCCAGATATTGTATTTTGACTTTTGGGGCCTTCTAGCTCGTTGCCACGCACTAACGAATTTCTCATAGTGTCCATATGTCTTTTACAATTACGTGATACTTGGACAACAAAACAGATCTTTTAGCAACATTTTTACTCGACCATTTTACTAACTCGCTTGGAGGCCACGAAAGCAATTAACTTCTTGAAAAAATTCCAAGTTATTTTGTTTGATTCAAACACAGATTTTTCCATTGAAGTGTATCAAACTTGTTGCAAAGTCAACCTTTTTCTCATTCTAGTGTTTACTTCTGTGAAAGTATATATAACACCATAATCTAAACCTGGAACATAACAGCTAAACGGTTGTAGCCTATTCTAGTTCTTACTCTTATATATTGTGTTATAATAGGAGAATAAGTAAATGTAATACACATGGTGAATGTATATAAGAAATCTGGAAGAAGTTATAAATGGAAAAGAATCAAGAAAAGCAAACCAGATACCACAACTCTTCTTTAAACTTTTGGCTCCAATGTGGATTCAAATCGCATCTATAATTCGGTATAATACTTTTTTCTACTTGATGGATCATCGAGAATATTTAACACTCACTTACATGATTAAATGCTTGTCTTGAGAAAGAATATAGCATTGTAGGTTGACATCGTACCTAAATTTTACTAGTAATAAGGATTAGGTGGTAACAAACTTAATTTAGTCCTCAAACGATCACAAACCTTTAATTAATTGATATTCAAAATTCATAATCCAAAAGTGACTACACTCTAAATATCATCTTTACACTTGAGCGCGGAGATAAAACAAATCACAAACCCCTCCAATTAACTTGAGAGTGAATATAAGACACATGATTTTATTGAATTCTCACTACGAGAATGTTGATATTGACGAAGGTGGACACCCACTACGTTCCTTGATAATTAGTACAAGTGCACCATTGAGTCTGACGCTAACATTTCGGAGACTTAAGTCTAACCAAATGTCTTGGTGACTCTCCAGATCGTAGTTATCTTGACGGAACTTCTGTAGTGGCAACCAATTTTGGTGTTTCACAAAGTTCGGAAGGAAATCAAGTCTTAGTACACAGATTGATAATTTTACAGTTCTACCAACTTTCTTCATGCTGAAATCAAGAAATTATCTTACACAAAGGGTTGTTGATCTTAAAGAAACATGTAGATCTCAAACCTGTGGAATGTTGCCATGTAAATTTTCTTAAAAATATAGTAAGAAATCTTGACACATAGTTATAGTTGATAGTTATATTTTAGTTTTGTTAAGGATGAAAGCTTCGGTCACTATTCTAATAAGGTTAAACAATCATTATTTGATGTTATAGGTGATGTATGAATATAAAATAAAAAAGAATCAAATAAACGCAGCGGAAAAACATCACCAACAACGGATCCATATAGCCATATGATTAATCAAAAAATAAACAACAACATGTTATACCTTTGTAGCGTGATCGGTAGAATCATATGGAGACCATCACCAATACCACGAACCACCTATGAAACCAAGTGACCAAAATAGATCACCTCCATGGTGGAAACACACTACACGTCATCAATCACCACCCGATGCTAGTCATAACCCCGTAACATACGATCTAGCCTTGAACTACAATAGAATAAGGTTAGATTGAGATCAAAACACAAAACCCTAATATGGGAGTGTTTTATTTCGTGGTTATTAGTGAGAGAAAGCTGGTAAGTGTTTATTGTCATTTATCCTTTCCTAATGACCAAATCATTAGTAGTTATCAACATGTAAGTAACACTTAGCCCCTTGTATTTTCTCATCTTCTCCCTTTCCTCCCTAGGCCGGCCATAAGGGCTTACAAATGGGCTTACCCATTTGCTATGTCCAATCCAATACACTAAGTACAAGCTTAGTGATTAGTGGCCCGTTATTGATCCCAAGTTACGTAGTCATTTATATATTGTAAATACGATAAATACAATCTATAAAATGGTGTCTCTGTGTATAAGTGTGTGACCCCATAGGCCCACATATGTCTAGCCATATAATTATTTATTATGACACGAGCATACTCTAACAGCTCCCACTTGCGACGTCATAATAATCAAGTAATTAAACAAGCAAAGGTTAGCGTCTAGCAACACGCCAATGCCCCTAGAAATATGCGAGGGAAGTTTCTTAAACGTCTCATTTAAATGGTTTATATGTCATTCATCCTTTTGTTATAGATACTATGTTGAGCACTAGACATGGATCAAAGTCATTCTATTTTGTTCAACTATTATGTTTCTCGATCTATATATTGAACAAGATTTCCAAGTGAATTAAGATTCATCTTAATCTCATTTGGGTACGGCCATACAAACATCTGTTCAATTCATCGAGGGACCCAATAGTATCTAACTCCATGACATGTGGAGGAACAAATCCTATTTTGACTGCACGTGTCATTCATGTGTTTCAAATCACTCCTGAAAATGGTTTTTATAACTACCTTATTCAGGACAGCGTTTAACCATATCAAAGAATAAAATCCCGCACATGCAAGACCTACTTGCATCTCAAGTCTAAGGATAAGAGACATAACCATTTGTGAGATTCACTATTGACGCCGATCCATGCAGTGAATTCTCGAAGGTTGGGTCAGTCCAATGTTCATCACAATGAACAACATATGAGTTTGGCAAATAAATCACCAACACGCTCACATTTGCCTTAATTCGATGATACTCCCGTATCGTCAACTGGCAATGGACAATTTTATAATAAATAAATTATTCATGGATTAAACATGCAAATATAGAACACAGTAGTATAAATGAAGACGATAATACCCGGTATATCAATTCATTATATAATACGACTGCTTACAGTTCCATTATCCAAATACTAAAAATAGATATGCACAAGACTACATACAGATCAGAATCCGATGTTTCTACCATGATCAATTTTGTTGTAGTCATCTGAGTAAACTTTGAGAATACTTGTTTCAAAATTCAAAAATGTTTTGAATGATGATTGTCCTTTTGTATGTGTGCAATCAAGTACATTACGAGTATTGCAACAATACATTCCATAGTGTGTTTGAAGCTAGCAAAACACTTACTTTAGACAGTCATAATAACAGTTTCCAAACTGTAAAGTATTCTTATTCTTTTAATGTATAATGCATCAATGCTCTCAATTGAGCACATCTAGTTAGAGGTGTCATCATTCATGATGTCATCCTACTACGACTAGGGTTGAGCATCATCTCAGTTATATAAGCATTAATGAATGAAAACATAACAGAGCTCCTCAAATATCCGTAAACGTTTGAACAAATATTTGGTCCTTTGCAGGTCCATTAGGTTGTTCGTTTAACAATTATCTAATGACATTCACTTAGATATTTGTCGTTATCAACTCATCTTGCATTCATGCAAATGATATAAATAATCCAACACATAATACGACTTACATAATGAATCCTTTAGTTAAACTTAAGGTTTCCATTCATGCATTCAATCTCATCATGTAAGATTGATCATTAATACTCCACTCAATGACTTGTCATATTGTGTTTAGATTATTAACCGCTTATGTTTATTCTAATAAACATATGCAACAAGGTTGTATGTTTTATTTTCTAAATTTCTTAAGAGAAACTTCATTCCAGGCTAAGGATTAAAGTCTAGCTTAGATGGAATACTGTTTCATATATGTTAACAACATATGAGATTTAAGAAAATAAATTCATTTATCCTACTTGCACTCTGAGTTCTCAGGAGTAATCTTATTTAATCAAAATCAAATTAATGATTAAATTAAGATCTCTGCTCCTAGATGCATGATCTAATCCACACCTAGATTCTTATGTCTTGTATACATAATAAAGATTATATAGATTCATAAACCCCTTTGATTACTCATCGTCCTCGCAAAAGTAATCAAAGGTGTTTTGAAATCCTATTGTCATATTTCATTTACATGAAAACAAGTATGACAATTAATCATCTTTATACATTTAATGTTTGTAGGTATGAAGATTTAATCATAATCAATTTCTTGAGTATGATTAAACTCCTTCTACTACGCATGCATTAAATATGTGTACAAGTTTGTCCTTATGAGTCTTCTAGTTCAAGAAACTCATTTTAAACCTCACAGTCTAACTGATTTGGTAAGAGATCAATCAAGCTCCATGAGTGATTATCTTTCATGGACTACATCTTATCATTCATAGTTTTGAGCTATTCATCAGATTCAAGATCTGATAATGCATCTCTTTAGTTAGCAGGTTCACTATGATCCTCCAACTTATGTCCCTTAACGTTGATATATAAAAAATATATCATTCAGGTGTTAGGGGTATCCTTGCGGATTTATGAATGAGAGATATCAATCTATGGTTTAACATATGCATGTTCAACCTTAGTATGACATTAGCAAGTGTACTCAGAAGGTTGTGTACTTAGCTCTTGAATAACTTCAAGATCTAAAGGTGCTCCCACTTGTTTTCGTAAGTGGAGACTAATCTCCAAGTACTCAGCATCTTGATAACAATAAATTGTTTTCGTAAATTGTTGTGTACTTAGCTCTTGAATAACTTCAAGATCTAAAGGTGCTCCCACTTGTTTTCGTAAGTGGAGACTAATCTCCAAGTACTCAGCATCTTGATAACAATAAATTGTTTTCAAGTGGGACATCCAAAATACATCGTTAGTTCTTGATTCTAGTTTGCTAATTACTTACTCTTAGGTATTTAACAAATTTAGAACTTCAATCAAGACATAATGGGATTCATCCCATTCCATAATACAATGGTGTCTTAAATTCCTTCTGGGTTGGAACCATATTGGGTGTACGCATGGCACATCCAATTTTCTAACCTTGATTGCTTTTGAGGTAAAAGAGTTTAAGTCATCAAAGATCAAATGATATCCATGACGGACATACCATAAAGTTGTGGTATTCCACGTGGATAGATGTTGTGAGACTATCACACAACTCGTTTGATGAACTTATACTCTTTGGCTTACGTATCTGCCAACCAAGTCAAACCAGATGGCATCAATAGTATTTTTAGCCTACTGCATACTTTATATTTAAAGTCTTTGACCAAGTCAATGACTTCATGTGTGACAACCGGCAATTTAGGGAGCCATTTTGAAAACCCGCATTACGAAGTTCGTTTACAAATTTTTATTTGGAATTTTATTCGTAACGAACTTATAAGACCTATTTTATGGTTAATTATATTTAATATCGTTATGGGATTTGAGATTTATTTAATGATTGTTATGGAAATATACTTGTAGATTTATTTTTGAATTCTCACTTGGTACTACGTTGACTCCGGCACTAGGATTACCTAACAAAAATTTTATGACATGATTTTTACGAGTCCGACTATATTTATTTACTTACGGAACGTTTCGCAGGATATTAAACGTTTTGAAATGAGTTCGGGTTTCGGACCGTGTGTTTTACACTCACCATTATTTACCCACTCATATTATTAGTAATATTATTATTATTTTTATTTTTAAAAGAAAATATATATATATATATATATATATATATATATATATATATATATATATATATATATATATATATATATATATATTTGTTAAAGTAAACTACAAAAATCGTCTATGTGGTAATACCACACACACACACAACAACAACAACACCCTCATCCTCACCAATTCTCTCTCTCTTCCCCTCTAAAAACCCTAGCCGCCGACCACCCTTTCCGGCCACCACCACCACTACGCCGGCCACACAACAAAACAAACACTACCATCTTATTCCTTATTCTTTCCTCTTTCTTTTGGTATATTATACGCACCATATAACCCACTTTAACACCTCGAAATCTTATAAAATCCGACCCAACTTTGTTGTTTTTACTAGATCTATTCGATTGGAGGTTCAAGAAGGTAAGAATAATCAATTTTGGCTTTGGGGTGTCTCGAATTGGTTTTAATCCGTGGCTACACGGATGAGTTTCATGGGAATCGAATATATTTTTGTTGGGAAATGATGTTTTGATGCTAAAAAGATGGTTTGGTATCCGGGTTTGGTGTTTTCTTTGATGGTTCGAATGAACCGTGAGTCGTAGACTCACGGCTTGGTGTTGGATCCGAGCTTATGGCTCGATATTGTTGCTTCTCGTGGTCTTCTACTCATGGTTTTCATGTTGCTTGCGTTGGACCTTGGTTTGACTCGATGGAGTCACGGCCTTGTGGCCGTATATGGTTGTTTGATGCCTTGACCCAAGTGGTCGAATGGGCAGTTTTGGGTGTGCTCGTTGGAGCTTAATTTGTGACCCTTGGTTGTTGGTTCGAGTCCTTGTGGCTCGTGGTATTGAGCCAAGACTCAAGTGAGTCGAGGGCTCGGGTTTGGCTTGGTAAACCAACCCGAATATGGACTATGTTTGTATTTATATTTCCTTGTTATAATTTTGTTAACTTGTTATTGTTTTGGCATTCATTGATTTTCGGCCGAATGCTTGTGGTGTCGAGATCATTTTGGTCTCGACAAGGGATTTATGGTATATTGAGAAGTTGTTGTCGAGTGGTTATGTGGGGACCGATTGTGAGACGGTCACTTAGATTGACGGAGATAGGTTAGTCGGGTGCCGTAGTCGGACCCTATTGTTGTAGCACGTGTTTTGGGATTGATTTGGACGGAGTTGGATTGATTATTTATGACTTACTCACATTATTTTGGACTTGGACAATGAGCCGAGAGTCATGACTCGGACATGTGACCATTTCGTATGACTCGATAATTATTTACAATTTAAAACGCAAATAATAAAACTCGTAATAATATTATTGGTAATATAAACGTTTATATAAATATATAGACATGAATAACGTATATATAATTGTATGAATGCGTATATTAATAATAACAAAAATCACGAGTTGTATTATAAATAATGCGACTAAATATATTATGCTACGAGAGTAGCGTAATATTATTGGAAGTATTATTATGAATAAATATTATAAATAACGAGAAATTCTCGATGTTAACTAAATATTAAATGAAATATTATTTTATATATATAACGAGGAAAGTTATCGAGTTATGCGGAGTCGTGGTCACTTGAGTCCAGGTGAGTTATTATTTGTGACTTTTGTGTTGTCACGGATATATGACGATTAATATAAACATTTTCTATAACTAGATAACTTACTTAACCGACAGGTTAAACCGAGTTATTTGGTTATACGAAATGAGTATATTAATGGGCATCGTATCCTACGACGCCCATAGGTTGTGGTATATGTAGAGGATAATAAATTGCTAAATATATATATCAGGAAATCGGGCCAATTTGACGATGTATATAAGGGGTTTATTAGACTACGATATATACCATATAGTATTTGTGTGCTATGTGCTTTAGGATTGGGTGTAATCTTGGAACGGTATGTTATGTAAATAAATATGGGGATTATCAAATCGACGGATTTGATAAACTTCGACGATTTATTTAAATAATATATTGGGCTAATATTAGATCTATAGTTTATTTTATTATTCTTTTGTGAGGCCTTTTTGGTTTGTTTGTGTCGACCCACCACCCGTATGGATACCAAACGTTAATACTCCAAACTAATACGAAATGGATTTTCGGAAAATAAAACGGAATACGTCCGGGTTTGGGAATATTTGAATTTGAGGAAATGATTTCTGAGCAAGTTGATATTGTTAGGTCGTGCCGAGTCCGTAGTTGCCGTCTTGTGAGTTATTATACATCTTACTTCTACCGATTTCTTCTTGCTGATTTCTGGACTTGAGGTGAGTCATAGCACCACTTTTACTCTTGAACTATGTTTTCAATACTTGGGGTGAGAAACGTGCAAATTATTTATGTGGACTATTATCGCTTCTATATTCTTTCTAAAACTTGCTATGCGTATGGACTAGGATGTATTGTCAGCTTTAGTCACATATATTTTGTGTGTATATTCAATGTTGGCTTATTTGGTTATTGGTGAATTGTCAGCTTTAGTCACATATATTTTGTGTGTACTATTCAAGGTTGGCTTATTTAGATACTGTAGTGTGCACCTATAGGTTATTGATACTTCAGAGGTTATCCGAGTATTTATGATATTGCGGGGGTTACCCGAATATCTATGTTAGAGCGGAGGGTATCCGTGTGTTATGTTGGAGCGGAGGGTATCCGCAGGCTTTTAGTAAATCCTTAGTCTAGCTAGCAAGCGTTTTGCGTATATGTCCACTATATTGATGATGAATTTAAACCTATGATCTCACCAACGAAAGCTGACTTTTAGCACGTTTTCTCAGGTAATTAAGTGATGATTTGGATGCATGGATTGGAAGGCTCGGCTAAGGCACCTGGTTTATGGATCTATTTTTCTAAACTCTGATATTAAATTGTGGACCTACTGTTATTTTTTTTGGGCCTGACTCTGAATGATGTTGGGATAAATGTAAACTTTAAAACCCCATTTTGGTTGTGTTTTTATTATGTTTACTTTATCTCGTTCTATTATGTCTTGTGTTGGATACCAATCCCCGTAGCACCCCGAAAGCTTGTTGAGTCTTCCGCTGTACCAAATTTTGGGGGTGTTACATCATGTGTATGTTTTAACTAGAAAACATAAACATTAA
The DNA here is from genome assembly GCA_030686995.1 of Artemisia argyi. Taxonomy (NCBI): domain Eukaryota; kingdom Viridiplantae; phylum Streptophyta; class Magnoliopsida; order Asterales; family Asteraceae; genus Artemisia; species Artemisia argyi. Next base: position 213,936,637 of record CM060676.1, on the reverse strand, counting down.
ATATTTTATTATACGTCATAAGTGTACATGTCTTTAACAAGAAGACATAACAAATTAACGTCTTTACTTTACGTTATAAGTCTTTCAACAATTAACGGAATTGATGTTTATGTCTTTACAAGAGACCTAAACATATTCAACTAAAGTAATTATGAGTGCCGATAATTGGCCTCAATAGTAATTTCAAGTTAATTACATACTTCATGATTATGAATTTACAAAAAGACATAATCGTATTTACTAAACAATTCAGCAAATATGTTGAAGTAGCTTTTCATGTTATCTTGACATTTTTTTTTCTAATTAGGGCAATATACATTTTATGTGTATAAGTCCTAATAGAACCTTATTTTTCTTACCTTGCAGTCAAGAAAAACCATTAGTCATATTGTTATATGTTGTACCTTGCACACAATTAAGATTTCTCCCACTTGTGCACGACACAATATTATGCAAGCAAATATGACAATGTAACAGATAACTTTTGATTTTAGTCAAAATCAAAATATAGATGTGTAGAACTTTATCGCTTTTATAAAGAATCATGCATAACAATTTTATTGATAACATTTCAGGAAGCAACATCAGGAACGCGACAAGTTATCTAATAAATTCATGCAATGGTTCTCATAAAAACTATGATGCTTCATATGTGGAAAGTAATGTATTATTTCAAGACAATCTAGAAATAAGATGAAAACTTGTAAGTTAATTGAGCTTACAACTCCCACTGGATTAGAGAACATTACATGTGTTTCGTCACCAGTAATACAATCACGTAGCTCCCACTGGATTAGACAACATTAAAAGTGTTACATCACCAGTGGAGTGTGAGTGATGATTGGATACTTTCCTGCTTTCTTTGAATATCTACACATTATTGTTAATGTGAGTCACTATGACTAGTAACATGTACTTAGGTATTCAAGGAAGTGCATCAAGTTCTAACATATAGATGATGGGCTAGCCATCATATTAAACTTGAAAATAGGCATGCAGTTCCTCCATGTTTATTGGGTTAAGACACATTGCTAGGTAATCATGCTAGTAATTGCCTTTACCATTTTACGGTTTATTGATATTTCCTTTTTCTAATTATTTAAACTCATTTCAGTTTGGTAGCTATAGAAAACATGTTCTTTAGTTATCCAAATATCTTATATTTCTTCAAGGTTTCAAAACCGGAACCAGGGTTATAAAACGAACTTGATGGAATAAGATGTGCAACCATACTTAACTATTTTAACTTTTACAAGACATCACAATTTCTAGAGTATGTATGCTTTGAGTTTGATTAGAATTAGGATAATTCAAATATTCCTATTATGGCTTTTCCTCATAAGGAAAAAGGATAGGAACAAGTCACTTTCTTACAAGGAAAGGAAGACTTAGTTTGATCCTTTTGAACAAGAAAAGAACAAACTTTTATTTACGTTTTGTGTTGCATTAATTCATTAATTGAATTCTCAAAGTTCATATTTAGTATTTTCGATAATTATCCTTTTATAAATTAATTACCCCATGTTTACAATTTAAAACAATTAATTTACGTAAAAGGCTAAGATCCACATTGTGCTTCTACTATCACATCAGTTGATCTGCTAGCAATAGTAGATTCAATTGGTAGGCGACGATCACCAATTGCATTACAAGTGCAACTCTTAGATCCTTATGGGACTCATGGCATCTAGTGTCAAACAACTAGTGTCATGTAGGCATGTTTAGTCCCATCTTTGCCTCGGGTCAAGGTCTCACCGCTTAACTCGATTAAGTCATCCAATTTGAGAACGTGCGAGAATATATCTAGGTCTCACGCATAGAGAATAGTCATCTTGGGTTACAATTCAACCTAGGTCCTACGCATAGGCAAAAGGTAATTGCAAGTGTTCTCAATATTGGACGGCGTGACTTAAATTTTGACGGGCAAAAGTTTTGATGCGAATCAAAAGGTGTACGAAAAGAGCATGCATTCATCCTTCGTAGCACAAGTTAAAAACATTTCTTAACTTAAGTCTAATCATTGTTTTAATTTATGTGTGTCAAGTTGTCCATTTTCATGACTAATATAAATTCTACGTGGATAATAAAGTTTGGACAATACATAAATAAAATAACATACATAACAAGTTAAGGTGTTATTATAAAAAACAATGATTTCAAGTTTCAAAAAACTTTGTAAAACTAAATCAAAAGACTTAGTTTTGAAAATGGTTTGTGTTTCGTTGTAAGTTTTTAGAAAACTATTTGCAATTTTACATATGATCACAAGATATATAAAAAGCAAAACAAACACACAACCACAATATGCAAAGCCTCAACCGATGAAAAAACATATGCTTGGTCTCGTGAGTCATCACGAGAACCAAGAGTCAACTAGGGACAACCACACAACCACACGGAGGACTCCCACTTGCTCCAAGACAATCAAGAGCAAGTTGAAAGCCCATGATGCACATGAAAAGTAGTTTCTGTCTTTCCAAAATTTCTGTGTTAGAGGGCCCAAAAGTCCATGAAGGAGGCTTCCCCGGGCTTAGATCAAAACTAGAAAGTTGTAGGCCCATGTCTTGGGTACCTGCAAAAACAATTTCAGCCAAAAATAACTTACCAATCACCGGGAAACTCCGTTTTACCAACTGGTATTCCACTAGTCATTTTTCGGCAAAAACGTCTTTAACTCTTTCGCCATTCACCACCAAGCCACGATTACATTATATTGAAAGTAAAATACAATTAATTTACTTTTAATCTACTGTAAAAGTGCCCAAACAATGGCTAAAACCAAAAAGAATATCATTACATAAGTGCCGAAACAATGGCAAAACCCCAAAACACGAAATTAAACAACAATCACAACCATTCAATGCACAAGTGGTCTAGGTTTTCATCGGCTTTGCATATAAACATAATAATACCATAATATTATGAATGAAACATGGTGTTGGCTAACTCCATGGGCAAACATGCATGTATTTTCCATGGAAAACAAAATAATAACAAGAATTAAATTGTTAGCCAACGAAAACGAAGAAATTAATTGACAAGAATTAAAACCCCGTTAGGTACGTGTTTCCTATGACTTAAGGGTCAAAACCCACTGATATTAGGACCTTCCAAATACCATTTAACCACAGAAATATGGCCTTAGGGGCTGAATTAAAACCGTTTCAAAAACCGATCAAAAAAACGCGTTTTAGGCCATTTTTCATGTACCCGACAAGTAACCAATTAGCGTATGCATAACAAATGGCCATGGGACCAAAAAGTACAGATCATAAGACCCCTAAAGGGTCGTCCTATGAGAAAAAAAATTGGAGCCCTAGGGCTGTTTTAACCATGACTTCAAAAATCATCAAAAAAACACCCGTTTTAGCCATTTTTATGCATACCCGATAATCATATGGCACATATGATGGCTCTGATACCACTATAAGTGATGTATGAATATAAAATAAATAAGAATCAAATAAACGCAGCGGAAAAACATCACCAACAACGGATCCATATAGACATATGATAAATCAAAAAATAAAGAACAACATGTTATACCTTTGTAGCGTGATCGGTAAAATCATATGGAGACCATCACCAATACCACGAACCACCTATGAAACCAAGTGACCAAAATAGATCACCTCCATGGTGGAAACACACTACACGTCATCAATCACCACCCGATGCTAGTCATAACCCCGTAACATACGATCTAGCCTTGAACTACAATAGAATAAGGTTAGATTGAGATCAAAACACAAAACCCTAATATGGGAGTGTTTTATTTCGTGGTTATTAGTGAGAGAAAGGAGGAGAGAAAGCTGGTAAGTGTTTATTGTCATTTATCCTTTCCTAATGACCAAATCATTAGTAGTTATCAACATGTAAGTAACACTTAGCCCCTTGTATTTTTTCATCTTCTCCCTTTCCTCCCTAGGCCGGCCATAAGGGCTTACCCATTTGCTATGTCCAATCCAATACACTAAGTACAAGTTTAGTGATTAGTGGCCCGTTATTGATCCCAAGTTACGTAGTCATTTATATATTGTAAATACGATAAATACAATTTATAAAATGGCGTCTCTGTGTATAAGTGTGTGACCCCATAGGCTCACATATGTCTAGCCATATAATTATTTATTATGACACGAGCATACTCTAACAGATGTTCCATGCAGAGGTACTATCACCTCAATCAGTAGAGCTCCTCAACAGAGTTCAACGTGTTATGTATAATAATGCTATGACATTTAGATCTACAAATATTGTTTTCAAGAGAATTAGTTTTGCAATCAAAAAAGAGCTAGCGGTGCATTTTATTATTTTCAAGAGAATTGTATATATATATAATTTTAGTTTTGTAATTTTTTTTAAATATTATTTGTAAATTTGGTCTTTTATAAAAGAAGGAAAAAAAACATGTAATGAAATTAAATTTGTTAGTTGAAAAAAAGAAGAAGATGATGGTCGTCTTTACTATTGCAAAAAATCGCGTGTGAGGTGCCGGAAAAAAAAAGCTGATGTGGCAGACGAAATGAAAGTTGCTACAGGTTATTATTGCGCCCAGCCTAACGTTCGCCCGTTCGTCCGAGACCTATAACGAATGGCTAAATCACACGTGAAAAATGAGCAAATTAATTAAATAAACATCTTTTTACGCATTTATTATGTTTACAAGCTAGTGCTAGAAGAAGATAAGAGGGACCAAATACTCCTGATGGTAAATAAGTGGTAGGTGTTACGATGACAAAAGATGAGTTTTCTCTTGACATGTGTAATTCCAAAAGGTGGAACTTGCATGCACATGGACTTTTGTACTCTCGTGCGTATCAATATCGTCAAAATGTATCCAAAATAAGTATTTAAAGCTTTTACATCAACTTCTTCAGTATTTATAGCTTTTTAGAATTCATGATTAAATCGTTTGTTGCTAATATTATGCTATCCTTTCTTCTAATATACGACAGTAAACAATTGTTTAGAAAGTCATCACCTTTTATTTTTAACGACATAAAGTCATCACCTGTTATAAAAATTTAACATCTTCACTTTGACATATAACAGTATTCAAACTTTTGGTCGGATTTAACCAGCTTCAAAGTTCAATTCATATTTAAATTAATATTAAATAAGTTGGCATTGGCCACTTAAAGTTGATTTTAACGATAACATTGAATACTTAAATTCAATGGCGGAGGATATATGGGGCTAGAGGGGTGTTGCCCCCACCTAAATTTTAGCTCACAACTAGCGATTTGTATGGACAGGATAGTATACTTTACATTTGGCCACCTAAATATTTGGTAACAACTAACAAAAACTAAACTGATAAGGAAAAGTCAAACACAATAAAAATTAAAAGGAACTTGCAAAGATGTAGTTTGCTCACAAATTCTCTTTGTATTTGGTTTGCTATTCGTTCGTCTAGTACAAATTAGTTTCGTTTATAGTAAAATGAGTAGATACGAATGAATAAATCTTTCGAAGAGTTCAAGAAAATCATTGACAATTAGTACTTTATGTAATAATGTTACAATCATATAAGAATGTTACAATCAATTTTTGAAATTTTTTGGCCCCCCCAAACATGACGTTCAAGCTCCGTCACTGCTTAAATTCATGACTAAGTTCTATTTCTCTTATTTAAATGTTAATGCATCTTGACTTTTTCCATAAGATTTATCGAGTTCATGTAAGATTATATAGAACATCTCTTTATTTTATCAAAACCACATGTGGCATTTCAAAAAGTTAAATAATTACTCCGTATAATATAGATATATTTGCATTTTCGACAATTTATGAAAGTATGAGGGTCAAAATATAACAAAAAAATAAAAGCAAGCATTTAAGAATAAAATTAAGACTTCGGGTTCTGGGTCATCTTCTCTATCAACGAGAATACCATATAGACTCCGTTAAAGCATGATTTTCTGATCTGTGTTCACTTGTTTCCTTAATTTTTTTATTTTTATTTATCATTATTACTATTATTATTATTATTATTATTATTGAATGCCAGTGGGAACTCTATTTCAGCTCACCTAACGAGTGATGAACAGGGGCGAAGCTTCATAGGGGCCGGGGGGCGCCCGACCCCCCGAAATTTTTTTTGCGATGTAGGGGGTATATAGTTTTCGTGTAGAAAAATTTCGGTATATTCGGTTTCGACCCCCCAAAAATTTCGGTATACCTGAAATATAGCCTTAGAAAAAAAAAAATTTAGATCCCGACCCCCCACTTACAAAATCCAAGCTTCGCCACTGGTGATGAACCCATATGTTGCATGTGACACAGGTAGCCGGGCTTTGGATCCCCCCCCCCCCTCTATGTGAGCGCAACATATACATCATACACCTACCCCTAAAGTGTCCAAACGCCTTTTGTCATGCAAAACGTTCAACCAACACCTATAATGAATGGATAAATCACATGTGCAAAACGTGCAAATTAATTAAATAAACATCTATCATGCATGCATTTATAACGTTTACAAGCTAGTGCTAGAAGATTGGATGGGCCAAACATTCCTGATAGTAAATAAGTGGCAGGTGTTTACAAGGACAAAAGATGAGTTTTCCCTTAACCATAATTCCAAAAGGTGGAACTTGCATTCACATGGACTTTTTGTACCCTCGTGCTTAGCTAACTCAATAAAATTGCTAGAGTTTCGTTAAATAAATAAATAAAATCAGGAGTTTAGTTTCACATGGAAATATACTAGCATATATTGAGCTTTAGAGTTGATATCAATGTAGAACCAAAATTATCTAATGATCTAATAAATAATTCTAGCAATTCACTTTTTCATTAAAAAAAAAAAAAAAAAAAAAACAACAACAACAACAACAACTTTCCACTTCCTTTTTAAAAATAAAATACAATCTTGCAAACGGTAAATCGTCAAGTGAAAAAAAACAATACTTCATCGCGACGAGTATATCTCTCAGTAGACGGACACTTTAATATACTTTCAAAGATTTTTTTTTTCGTTTTTTTTTCAGTTACGTCTAAAAAAATAATATGTGATTTGTATCACAAATCACATGGATGATTTCATAAATCACGTGTGATTTGTGATAAAAATCGCGTGTGATTTACCATACTTAACTTAAAAAAATCGAAAAAAATGTTTGTCGAAATTATATCGAAGTGCCGATCTATATAAAGATGATTTAATTCTCGTCGCGATGGTATGACTCGTTTTGCGTAACGATTAACGGTTTGCGAGATATTTAATTTTTAAAAAAGGGTGAAAGTTTATTATTATTATTATTATTATTATTATTATTATTATTATTATTATGATAAAAATGAATGGATATAATTGGTTAATTGGATTTTTAAAAATTTTAGATTTTCATTGAACTTTTCTTTTTAGCTTTATATATTTCAAGGAAGTTATATGTTTGAGTGAATTGCAAAGGCCAATAGGCCACTATATATTTAGACCATTTTTTATATACATGAGTTGATTGATAGGATTATGTTTAATTTTTCACATATGCACCGAATAGAAAATTTTGTCGAAAGGTGAATAGGCCATCTAACGGTAAACTCGATCAAATTTTCTTACTATTTTATTAATGAACAATTTATTGTGGACAACCTGAAAAAAAAAATCAGACGGGTGAAATATGTCCCCTTGTTCGCATTTGAAGTAAACATGCTACCATCCTTATATATAGTTACATGCACCACTACAATTAGCACCTTGCCAAAAGTTCTTTATAGATCTAAATTTTACCATAGAACCCATCAAGCAATCTTAGCCACTCATTTTTTTTTTATCAAAATAAAAAAATAAACGTCCACCCTTTTTTTAAAACTTAAATATTTCGCAAACCGTAAATCGTCAAAGTACAAAAAAATACCATCGCGACGAGAATTAAATTATCTTTCTATAGACATGCATTGTTATATACTTTCGACAAACTTTTTTTTCGCCCAAAAAAATCATATATGATTTGTACGAATCATATATGATTCTTCGTAAGAATCATATATGATTCGTAAGAATCGAATCATATATGATTTTTTACGAATCATATATGATTTTTTACGAATCATATATGATTTTTACAAATCATATATGATTTTTACAAATCATATATGATTCTTTCTGGGCGAAAAAAAAGTTCGTCGAAAGTATATAACAATGCATATCTATAGAAAGATCATTTAATTCTCGTCGCGATGGTATTTTTTTGTAGCTTGAAGATTTACCGTTTGCAATATATGTTGTTTTGAAAAAAAATGTGAAAAATATAAATGGGTGGCTATTATTGATTGATAGATTCTATGGCATGTATGGATTCTTTATTGATCTCAACTCTTAGCTAGGGGTGTAAACGAGCCGAGACAACTCGCGAGCAACTCGAGATTGACTCGAAAAATACTCGATTCGACTCGATTTTAAACGAGTCGAGCTCGAGCTCGAGCTACTCGTGTAAGATGTCGAGTCGAGTTCGAGTTTTAAGTTACTCGGCTCGTGAAGCTCGTGAGCCTTAACGAGCTTTTGTAAAATTACATATATACCCTTTGCTTACATATATATTAACTTTTCATGGTCCATATAAAAAGAAAAAGTTAAAAAAAAACCCTAAAGCAATTTTACACCAACCAAAAGCTATGCTTGTGAGTGGTGTCCTTACATTTATCTTATTTTCTACAACTTGACCACAATCCTCTAAATTAACCATTCAAAAGTTTCTAGTTCATTATCCACCGTAGACTCTTGGTAACTATTGTTGTTCTTTAGTTCTTATATAATGTTTTTATTTGTTCAAGATATAAATGCCATATAAGTTTGAATCCAGATCTTCGATTACTCTGGTACTAATCATGTTGTGGGTGGCTTTTTTTAAGTTTTTATGTGGCAGTCTTGAACTCTTGGTAATCCATCACATAGTTTTTTGTTGGAGTTGGAAACTAAAAACTGGAAATTGTAGACTAACCTTTTGATAAATTTGGTGCTAATCATGTTGTGAGCGGCTTTTTTGAAGTGCTTTTTATATAAACTTGATATTTTTCTAATATATACGAGTCGAGCCGAGTCGAGTTTCGAGCTCGAGTTTCAGTAATCGAGCCGAGCTCGAGCTTGAATATTGAGGCTCGGTCGAGCTCGAGTCGAGTTTCGAGCTCGAGTATTATAAGTCGAGCCGAGCTCGAGCTTGTCAATACTCGACTCGACTCGGCTCGATTACACCCCTACTCTTAGCACCTTTACCTTTAGGGACGGGACGATTTGCCGTCACAAATATTTTGTAACTAAACAATTTAGGGCCCACTTCTATTCAATACAAAGACTTACAAGGGTGGGCCATAACAATTTAGGTACGACAATGTCTTCCATAATAAATTCCCAAATTTAATTTTTTTGGTTTTAAATAATATTAAAAGACTTTCTATAAATTTATTTTAATAATTTGGCAACAACAAAGTCGTCACTATTTTTTATTTGCAATTTAAATCATTTATAGAATGAAAAATATTATTTGCAATTTAATATTTTTTTATTTAGTTATTTTGGAATTTAAATCATTTATAAAATAAAAAAATAAATTGAATAATTTAATTAGCGATGACAAAATCGTCATTAATCCTTTATTATTTTATTTTTTGACTTGGTTTTACCACACTTTGCGATGACGCTGTACTTATAATTTAGCAATGACAATGTCGTTGCTAATTAAGCATGCATAGGAAAAGAATAACGGCATCAATTGCTGCATTTCTAGATTTTTTTTCAGAATTTTTTCAGAAAAAAATTTACCAAAACTAAACCTGTAAATGACCAAAAACTATGATACAAAATCATTCGTTCACTTGATCATTTCAAAACAACCAAACGATTAAGCAAATAGTATTACCACTCTGTTCTCAAGTTTTTGAAATGAAAGAAGAGAAGAGAAGAGTTAAAAAAAGGGCAAAAAAGAAAAGGAGATGAGTGTAATTAAATTTTTTATATTATGTTCCCGAGTTAGGAGAGAAAAGAAGAGATAACATATGATTATACAATTATACCCTTGGTTATATTAAAAGTTTATGTTTTTATATTAGGTCATTTATGTAATTTTATTTATTTAAAGCTTTCTAATATAACTTCTCTCCAAATCAACCCACTTTTGGGAAGAAAGTTTTGGAGAGAAGTTTAGCCAAAATTGCTCTCATCTTCTATTCTCTTCTATCCTAAAAAAAAACTCGGGAACACGAATTTATTTTGATTTCTTCCCACTTCTTTTCTCTGCTTTCAAAAATAAAACTCGAGAACGCAGCGTACGAGAATGCATATTAACAAATGATAGTGTACCCTACGAATCGGCTCGAAGGCCTCCCCTCCGAGCCCGATAAGGAGTTACTCCCATTAACACCTAAAAACCTTCGAACAGTTTCTAGTAACGTAATGATATCCACCTCACAGTTTCTGATACACTATCTTTGGATATCGCTGTTGGATCAGCTCCTTGATAGATCTTTGAGCCTTAAGGATCGATAGTATGCCAATGTAATCAAGAGCAAACTATATAGAGAATCTCTTGTAAACTTGTATTTACGTGGAATATAAACACAAGAACGAAGAACACAATTAACTAAAACTCTTTGATCCTCTATGGATCTTTTTATGAATCACTATAGATTAAAATCTAAGTCCTGTTCATAATGCATGACAATGAGTTTCTTTTATACTATAAGAAACCCTAAATTCTCTTACAAGAAAACGTGCAAACTAAAAATATAAAAGATATTGCATATCTTGTCCTAAAATATATTCTTCTAAGAACTTCCAGTACCACGGATTTACTATATCCGCAGAAAACTATCTTCAGTAAGAACCAGTCTTCAGCAGGAACCACTATAGGTACCAGCAGGAACCTGTCAGCAGGAAGTCATCAGCAGAAAATAGATTTTAGATCTTTTTCCAAAGTATTAACCTTTTTCAAACACCTGTTCAACAAAATAGACATAGAGGTGAGAGTATCAGGACCCTCAGCTCCACCAGCAGGAATACCTGCGGCATCAGGAGCATCATTGGTCCTTAAAGGAGAATCATGACCAACTGCACCCATATTATCAAAGTCTTCAAATGCAGGTCTAAGAGGATTAGGTGTGGCCAGTCTTGTAATCTGTGGTGAGTCAAAAGGTTGGTTAAAATTAGAAGCCTCTGGTTCAAAATGCTTTTCTACATCTGGAGACCTAATTGTCTTTACAAAACTACTAACATGCTCATCAAGAGGAACAAAGTCAGGAGATAATGGTGGTGTGGGAGGTCTAGGTGTTGAGGGTCTAGGAGATGGTGGTGGCTGGGCATCACTAGCAACTGATGCACTTGCATCAGAAGCAACTGAAGGACCTTCATTAGCAGTATCTGGTGCATTGGCACCAGCATCATCAGCAATAGGTGGATTTTGACCACCAGCAGCATTGCCCTCATCAGCAGCTGCATTGCCACCAAGCAACATGGCAGGTAACAAAGGCCTATGCACTCCATTATATTTGGATTGCATTAAAGCAAATAATTTTGCAGTCAATTTGTTAATGGGCCTATGTGTTGGGTCATTGGTCTCAATGCCTAAAATAATTTTGAGAAACCTAGGATACATTAAGTATTTGTATTTGGTATCCTTGAAATTTTTAAGCATCTCCTCAAATATGTACTTAGAAAAATTATATGTCCTACCCTGAGATAAACAAACAATGGCAAATGCAAGAGAAGTTGAAAATTGATCCCAACCCCCTGATTTAGAACTAATGCATTGTAGTAAAGTATGTACCAAAAATCTCCATTTGGGGCAGAACTTGTTCTTGTACCAAACCTTCCCATCACCTTCGTATCCAATATGGGTCAGGCCCTGTAGAATCTCTTCCATTGTAGCCTCATACTCACCAACTTCATCATCTAATTGGAGGTGAGCCCTAACCAGAGTCTCTATCACCACATATTCTTTACCATCTATTGTAGCCACTATCTCTTTTGGTTGGCCTTCAACTGAACGTTCCTGAGCAGTCCCCCAAAATTGTGTAATCAACGATCCATACACAACATCAGGATAATGAGTGAGAGCATATTGAAGCTTGGACCTCTATAAAAACTCCACCATTTGTTCATAATGTTCATCCCCTTTTGCTTTTCCCAATATGGCAATTTTGTTGTGATCTCCTTTGAAATAAAGTTCCGCCATTGAAGATAAGAGAGAATGAGTTATGGAATTCAGAAATTTTTTGAAATGGCTTTGAGGTTTTAATGAGAGGGATTCAGTTATTTTGGGCTTGGGATACACACGATAGGTTATAAATGGTAATTTCCTAATCGTGGAACGAATCATTGACCAATTTTGACTTTTATATTTACCCCAAATAAAACTTAAAACTGACTCCTTCAGCAGGAACTGACGGTTAATCAGCAGCAACCTACTTAGGTTTGACTACGGTCGATAATTCAACTCAACCAGCAGGTACATTGAACTATCAGTAGAAACGATAGTCAATCCGCAGGAACAACCAATCAGCAGAATCCACGTCTCAGTAAAATATCTTCTTTTGGTCAAACTTTCCTTCAAGTAAATATCTTCAACAATTACTTTTCAACCGCCTACCATTAATTCGCATTAACTTCTCTAAAAACGAGTTTGATCTGGGTTATAAATAGGGGTAAAAATCCCCAAAACACACCAATCATCTTATTAAACCCTAATTAACCATCAAAACTTCCAATCAGCAGCAACAAGATGAACCCCAATAATGAGATCATTGAAGTTTCCTCTGATACTTCATCTGAGTTCTCTGACTCACCCGTTGTTCTTCCACCCCGTGTATTCAAACCAAGAAAAGGATGTAGGACAAAAGAACAAGCTCGCAAGTAGAAGCACGATGTTAATGCTTCTGCCAATCCTCCATCAGCTATTCTTCCAGAAGATCTTGCTCATATTCAGCAAGAAAAAGTGACAAGGGTGTTTCAGAAAGCACTAGAGGATGTTGCATCAAAGTTTGGGCTAATACCTGTGCGTCAGGCTACTCAGCCCTCTTAATCTAGTCATGACAAGCCTCCCAAACAGATTCTAGGCTTGGTTTGTCCAATATTGTGGGAAGGTGTTCAGAAGAAAGGTGTGCAGCAGAGCATTCCTAATCTTATGGATAAGGGCAAAAGGCCCATGGAGTGGTTGTTTAGGCTTTTATTATAATGAAACTCCCTCTTTTGTAATTCTGCAATTCATAATAAATAGAATTGCAACTTTTCTCTAATGGTTGAGTTCTTATCTTCTGATTGTGCTTTGTTTGACTTGAATTCCTACAAAATTGTTAGTGCAAACAGAAAACAAACTATACAAACTATTATACAAAGTAATACAACAATAGTCCTCCCCTTAAGCACCAAGCCTCCCCTTAGGCTTATTCCTCCCCTCAAACAGAACAATCAGGGGTTAACTATCCCAATGTGGACTACTAAGTAATTAAACCTAGGGCCATCAAAAGCTTTGGTTAAAAGATCAGCCACATTTTCATCAGGATGGAATTTTAGCACTTGAATTAGATGTTTTTCATTTCCATCTCTTATAAAATGGTGTCTTATTTCAATGTGCTTAGTTCTTTGATGAAAAACAGGGTTTTTGATAATGCAAATGGTACTTTGGTTATCAATAAAAAATTTAGTCTTCATGAAATTGAATCCATAATCAAGAAGTTGATTTTGGATCCAGAGTACCTGACCTCAACAACTGGTAGCAGCAACATACTCTGCTTCAATAGAAGATGTAGCTACAATGGTTTTTTTCTTGCATTGCCAGGAGATTAATCTCCTACCCAGAAATTGACACCCACCAGTAGTAGACTTCCTATCCAAATTAGCACCAGCATAATCAGTATCACTGTATGCCTCTAACACAAATGGAGAGTCCCTTGGGAAACAAAGACCCAACTTAGATTGACCCTTAAGATACTTAAAGATCTTCTTCACGACATTTAGGTATGAAGTCAATGGTGTAACCTGGTGCCTAGAACAAGCACTGACTGCAAACATGATGTCTGGCCTTGAAGCTATCAAATACATAAGTGAACCAATCATAGACCTGTAAAGATGAACATTAACAGCAAGATCTGGTTCATTTTTGGATTTAGGCTTTAGAGCTTCATAAGGTGTAGTTGCAGTTCTTATATTCTCCATATCAAACTTTTTAAGCATGTCATGAACATACTTCTCTTGACTGATAAAAATACCATCAGACTGTTGCTTGACCTGTAGTCCCAAAAAGAATGTGAGTTCACCCAGTGCACTCATTTCAAACTCACTTTTCATAAGTTCTTCAAACTCCCTGCACCAAGCCTCCTTAGTGGAGCCAAAAATAATGTCATCCACATAAACTTGAACAAGAATGATATCTCTGGAGTTCTTTTTGATGAAAAGTGTCTTGTCAATAGCACCTCCTATGTTACCATGCTTTAGTAGGAATGAGGAAAGCCTAGCATACCAGGCTCTAGGTGCTTGATGAAGACCATAAAGTGCTTTCTTGACCCTGTATACCAAATCAGGATTATGTGGGTCCACAAAACCCTTTGGTTGTGTGACATAAACTTCTTCTTGAATTTCACCATAGAGAAATGCACTTTTGACATCCATCTGATAAACCATGAACCCCATATATGAAGCAAAGGCTAAGAAAAGTCTAATTGCCTCCACTCTAGCAACTGGAGCAAAGACTTCATTATAGTCAATACCTTATTCTTGTCTGTGTCCTTGAGCTACTAATCTTGCCTTATTTCTTACTACAATTCCCCTGGCATCCCTTTTACACTTCAGAATCCATTTGGTCCTAATAGCAAACTGTGGAAAACTAGAAGGGGGGTTGAATAGTTTTCCCTTCTTTTTCATTTTATAAAAACTTTGTTTCAAAATGTTGATTCAAATTTATTCAATTGTTTGTTTGGAAAACTTCAATTAGAGTTTAGTATGAAAACAACATATAATCAATATGATCAATTATATATGTAAGCTTTTGAAAAGCTTAGTTTTATGAATGAAGCTTTGGTCGATCTTTATGTGAATACGTTTTCCTTTTAAAATCTTAAAACGTTTTGTATCAAATTATCTATCAAGTTAAACTTAATATGAGAAGTGTGAATAATAATCTATTTGACCATATCATGCAATTATACACACAATCACAATATTAACTACTATATTCAACACAATCAATCATCACAACTATATAAGCAACAATTAAGACATGTAGGCAAGCATAGAAGTAAAGCGATAAATGCAAGAACAAATGATAAGAGATAAGAGAAAGTAAATGCAAACCGGGCACGATGATTTATAGTGGTTCGGCTACAAGGACACCTTCCTTGTTCCTACTCCATTCCCCGAGTCACCTACTCAAGAGTTTTCTTCAGTACTCAACAAGCTCCCTTTTGGCGGAGAAAACCGTACACAACTTTTGCTTACACCATTTAACGACACTAAGCTAAATGTCGAGTTCTAATAGTAGCTAGAACCAATCTCACAACACAACTTCGATCACTACACAACTTCTACACAACTTCACGACTTCACAACTTCATCACAACTTCTTCTAAACTTCTTCACGGCTTCATAACTTCTTCACGTCTTCATGACTTCACAACTTCATCACAACTTCTTCTAAACTCCACTACTTAATCACACACCTACATCTTCACAACTACATGTCTTCTCCACACTACTACTTCCTTCCATTACTTCTTACTCACTCATTAAATCACTACTAAGTAAGATCATCTTGATCTACTTATTACATATACATAACTCACAACTTCACATAAGCACTAACTAGATCCTAATACATCTTTGGCTTTATGATAGGGAGGATTCTTCTCTTGCACTTTGAGTGATGAGAAATTGGATCACTTGAAACAAAGATTAATAATCTTATGATCAAAGGGTTTTAGAAGGATGTTTAGAGAGAGTTGGATCTGAAAATTTTTGTGCAAAAGGTGAGAAAAATTCCAGGTTTGAGGTGGTATTTACAGGGAAAAATTTCTGACCAAATCTGACAGGGGAGCGTGGCCGGTCCCCTTAATTGTGTGCCGGTCCCCTTAAAATTAAGGGGGCCGCCCTACTGAAACGGTCAGATTTTCTATCTTTTAGTGGGGAAAGTTTATTTGGTGAAAAACTAACTAATTTTGGTTAAAAGTTTGAAATCATATATTTAGTATGATTAAAACATTTTTCTTTATTACCAAAAGTGTTTTTCAAAAATATATAATATGTTTATATAATTAAATAAACTTTGTATTAGTTAATTAAATACCCCTTTGATCATGAGATGTATTAAACACTTGTTTATCCATACCTTAAGTGATTGTTGAAGCATACTTGAGACGTTGAGATGTCGAGGCTTGTTGACGTAAGAATGCATAGAAGAATTGTGATCACAAGTAACTTAAGCACTTTACGTTATATGTTGTAACTTACATCTTTGTCATCATCAAAACATGAAGAGGATGTTTAGATTAAATATCGTAATATTCATGCCAACAATCTCCCCCTTTTTGATGATGACAAACTATGTAAACTATAACTTATAGTAAAATGTATAAGTTACTTGTTTACACTTCTTCTCCCCCTTTTGTCGAAGCAAAAAGGTGGACTCTAAGACGAGACTTCTACTACGCTTGAACTCTTGAGATAGAATTTAAAAGGCGAGCTTGCATCATCGTAAGTGAAGCCTTGATCCTAGCAACCTCAATGCTCCTCCTTGGTGTATGCTCAAAACTTGTTTTGGCTACCAAAGAATCAAGCGGTGAAGTAATCCTTCAAAACAAAGTTAGTAGACAAGTGCACATATATATAATGATGATAATATATATATGCATGAAACTAATAGGGGAACAATATATGGACATATTAGGTATATGCACTAAAAGTATGACACATGCAATTATTGTTTTAAAAACAACAACCTAACTTCCCAAAAAAAAAAATTACCATGACCAAAGCTTAAGACATGATAATGATTGGAACCTAATGCAAAGATTCTACCGACATATTTTGGCAAAAGATACCAAAATATATATTCTAAAAGAGAAAAAAAATGATAATGATGCCTTCTTTTAAAGAAGTAGAAAAATAAAGAAGGATGAGCGTGAATGAAAAGGGAAGGTAATGACAAAAGGTTGACAAATATGGTTTAGATTAATATAACATTTGACAAGGGTGGATGATTTGGAATCAAGGGATTTTTAGGTGTTTTGTTGGTTGACGACCGAAAATGGATATGTGAATGAGGTGGTGATGGCTTGACAACACTTGAAGCATGGATATCTTCTTTGTGTTCTTCACTTGCTAGGAAGTGGAAAAGATGCATTTCATAAAGAAATTTGCTTGACTTTTAGGGGTGTAGATTTAGGAGCGGAAGAGGTTGATTGAGAGTTTGGATGTTGTTCAAGTGATGATGTTTGTTGAGATCTTGTAAGAAGATACTCAATCCAAGTGAGGTGCTCATTCAAGGCAATGGTTTGTTGTTGAAGGAAGATGCAACAAGGGCAATTGTTGACATGCTTCTCAACTTGGTTGATGTTGTGTGGTGATGATGGTGAGCTTGATTGGGTTGGATCCAAATTGCGTAGCGCAAGATGTAATGCTAAAAGAGCACTAAGCTCATGAGCCTCTTTTAGCTCCTCAACGAACTTCAAGTGTTCGGAAGAAGGTGATGATGGTGGAACATGATGGTTGTCTTGGGTGAAGGTTTGAACATGCAACATAGGAATGGCATGTGAGGTTGTAGGATGTGGTGGTGGTACTCTTGGTGGTGGAGACATGGTTGAGCTTGGGTAGTCATGAAAACATGAAATGGGTGGAAGAGGTTCTCCAAGAGTGAGTGGTGTTTTGGTTGAATGAGCAACATGTGAAGTATTGATTGAGAAATTGGGATTGTTGTTTTGGGATTGAGCATGCTCATCATAAGAAGAAGCATGAATGAGGGAATGAGTGGGTGATAGGTTGTGAGATGAGTCGTTATTGTGGGTTTGAGGTTTAGTAGTTGGTTGACTTGGAACAACATCACTTGAGTTATGACAAGAATCAAGTTTCCTCCTCCAAACGGGTTTGACGGAGATCCTTGCGGTTCTTGAAATCTTAGGTTTCTGGTTGTTGGGAGATGACATGTTTGGGTGTGATGGCATTAATGATGGGAAGAGGGTATTTATAGTGTAGGAAGGATGTGGTTTAGGAAGGTAAATTTTGAGGGCATGGAAATGGTGGATGATTCGAGATTGGTAGTATAAAGGATGATTCGGTTTTTCATTTCACATGGGTGGTTTGAGGATGTACTAAAGAAGGGTTATGAGGTTTGAGTGTAAGGTAGAGGGATATATGTGAGTGAGTGTGTTTTCCCTTCCCATTAAATTCGTGCTCATCCGGACATAGAGTTAAGCATGTAAAGGCATACAATCAAATCACATAGGAGCAAATAATCATCTAGAAATAACATATATGCGATATGCCATAAATCTAGGAATGAAAGCATCTAATGAGAAGCAAAGTTCATAAAAGTAAACTAGCATTAGGTATATTTAGGAAGAGCAATTTAATCAAGTTGGAGAATGAGTATGAGACTATTACTAGTGGTGCTCAATTCAGGCTAAACACGACCATTTTTACGGGTTACACACACCCAACTTCTCACATAGAAGCAATTCAACCGTTAGGTTAAATTGAATTTCTAGTCAATAGATTCTCCAGTAGTCATTATCTTTTTAGAAGAAATTGAGTTCCTAAATTTACCTATCGAAGAGTACCAAATATGAAGTTTGCTTGATTCACTAATACTTGGCTTAATGTGACTCAAACATCATGTTTTTATGAAGGTAAGTCTACATGATATATTTTACTCACTATCCCAATAGAGATGTGTTAAATGTTTAGATAAAAGTAAACGCAAAGTTTTAATCTTTTGTTCATGATTAACCGGTTATTTGGTTTTGATGGCATATTACTTAATTTAATAAATGTGCTTGATTTAAGAATGCTCCTTAGCATATCTTGAAAAATGAATCACATTATGATTATTTATCTTAAATGAGATTGTGATTCACAAATGATATCAAAACTAGACATTTATAAATTCTAAAGCAAATATTATTTTCTATGATTTTTGCCAATGTTATATATATCATAATTTTAACTAGTATTTGAAACAAAATGAATTTTACTTGTTTATGCATTGTGACAAGTTATTTTTCAATTTTAATAACTTAAATTATTTCAAAAAGAAAAGTGTAGTGCATTATCTTGTAACACAGCCATTCATGCTACAAAGAAAATGAAGTACATATAATATATAGTGTGTATTGTTCTTAAATATGTATTTTAGCTTGAAGTGATGATTTTAAGTAGTGTGAGCAAAGTTTACATATGTTGTTAGTTTGCTCATGTTTGGTTTTTCGGATATGACACATTTATCCATTGCATTGCAATGTAAATTGCTTGAATATTTCGGACGAAACATCCAAGTCGTCAATCCTACTTCATTGTATATTTTATAAATGTGTTTAAAATGTTATTCTAATATTTGGAACACAATTATTGGACAAGTAGATTCAATATGACATTATCAACACAAGTGTGAGTTATGATCCAATGCACACTCTTTTCATCTACAAAGGATGTAACTATTTTCATATCAATCTAGTGTGATTGAGTATGTAGATTCAAGACTATATCTTTTGTAGTAATTTGATATAATATTGAAGCTAAACAAGTAGCAATCCAATTTCTTGTCCACACTCAAAAACACGTCAATTAGATTTGATGAATATATCAACCATAATTTGAATAATGAATTGATATAATATCAAGATCTTTCTTGACCCTCACGGACACTCATTTGAAATAAATAAACATTTTGATAGTGTGTTCCATTAATCCTAAGATTATTTATTAGTGAATGATTGAAAGTTGACTTATTATCTCATGATTGTTATATGCTTTGTTTTTGTGAAAGACTCTTCATTTTTACTTATTATGAACACACTTAGATTTTGAAAATACTTTTTCTTTTATATAACTATTAATGTTTTACAATGATTCAATTTCTCTTATTAAACATCTTAAGGTAAAACAAGCTAATTTGTAGAAAATATTTAAGTGTGTTGTGAAGATTGGATTAAATTGTTTGAAATGTTTAGGTGACTAGATTGAACTCATTTACAAGATGTTTGAGTAACATTAAGCCATCTATACTTATATGCAATGCAAGCATATTATAACAATCCTAACGCAAGAAATCTAGCATAAGATCTAGTTAAGTATAAATCGGCAAACTAGCTATACACTAATAGGGCACATATGCATAGATATATACATAGCTAAACTTCAAATAGCAACAATCATTTAATATATTCAATTAAGAAAATAAAATCACAAAGAAGTTCACATAACACATAAAACACTTGTTGTCGTTTTGTGTATTATATACACCAACGTTTACTTAGCTCGAATTTATTTGAAAATAAAATAGTTTCCTCTCATTCTATAATTTAATTAAGATCAATATTTTGAAAACATAAATACTTAATTTTTTTAAAAGTATATCAACTAGGAATATCCGACTTGAAGGAAAAGGTAAAACAAAAGTTTTACATTAAAACAAAACACAAATTTTTGACCACCGCATAGTATTTTGACTTTCTTACTTATTTAAGTTTTTAATGGTTACTTGTAAGTATTTTTAAATGAAATTAGACTCAATTACCTTTAAAATGCCGGGTGGCACGACTTCTACGGAGTTACGGTTAATTTTATATGATTTTTCAAAGTTTTCGAAAAATTGTCGAACAGACAGGCGGACCCCTTAAATAATTAAGGGGACCGCCCAGTATTTAAGGGGGCCGCCCAGACAATTAAGGGGGCCGCCCATCTGGTACTCAAAATTTCATTTTTTGTAAAAAATTGTTTTCTGACTTTTCGGAAAGGTGTGTGACTTTCTGATTTTGATACCGAACATATAACACTTATTTTAAGCATAATATTATTTCGAGCTAGTATAATTAGTGTATATATCATCAAAACTAATACAAGTTAATCAACAAAACACTTTTCATATTTAATCCTCCTTAATGGATAATTTGATACATGGATCGTACTCAATTTTTAAAACCATTTGTTTTGAAAATTTGAGCGACGTGGCTCTGATACCAATTGTGGAAAACTAGAAGGGGGGTTGAATAGTCTTCCCTTCTTTTTTATTTTATAAAAACTTTGTTTCAAAATGTTGATTCAAATTTATTCAACTGTTTGTTTGGAAAACTTCAATTAGAGTTTAGTATGAAAACAACATATAATCAATATGATCAATTATATATGTAAGCTTTTGAAAAGCTTAGTTTTATGAATGAAGCTTTGGTCGATCTTTATGTGAATACGTTTTCCTTTTAAAATCTTAAAACGTTTTGTATCAAATTATCTATCAAGTTAAACTTAATATGAGAAGTGTGAATAATAATCTATTTGACCATATCATGCAATTATACACACAATCACAATATTAACTACTATGTTCAACACAATAAATCATCACAATTATATAAGCAACAATTAAGACATGTAGGCAAGCATAGAAGTAAAGCGATAAATGCAAGAACAAATGATAAGAGATAAGAGAAAGTAAATGCAAACCGGGCACAATGATTTATAGTGGTTCGGCTACAAGGACACCTTCCTTGTTCCTACTCCACTCCCCGAGTCACCTACTCGAGAGTTTTCTTCACTACTCAACAAGCTCCCTTTTGGCGGAGAAAACCGTACACAACTTTTGCTTACACCATTTAACGACACTAAGCTAAATGTCGAGTTCTAATAGTAGCTAGAACCAATCTCACAACATAACTTCGATCACTACACAACTTCTACACAACTTCACGACTTCACGACTTCATCACAACTTCTTCTAAACTTCTTCACGGCTTCATAACTTCTTCACGTCTTCATGACTTCACAACTTCATCACAACTTCTTCTAAACTCCACTACTTAATCACACACCTACATCTTCACAACTACATGTCTTCTCCACACTACTACTTCCTTCCACTACTTCTTACTCACTCATTAAATCACTACTAAGTAAGATCATCTTGATCTACTTATTACATATACATAACTCACAACTTCACATAAGCACTAACTAGATCCTAATACATCTTTGGCTTTATGATAGGGAGGATTCTTCTCTTGTACTTTGAGTGATGAGAAATTGGATCACTTGAAACAAAGATTAATAATCTTATGATCAAAGGGTTTTAGAAGGATGTTTAGAGAGAGTTGGATCTGAAATTTTTTGTGCAAAAGGTGAGAAAAATTCAAGGTTTGAGGTGGTATTTATAGGGAAAAATTTCTGACCAAATCTGACAGGGGAGCGTGGCCGGTCCCCTTAATTGTGTGCCGGTCCCTTTAAAATTAAGGGGGCCGCCCTTTATAATTAAGGGGGCCGCCCTACTGAAACGGCCAAATTTTCTGTCTTTTAGTAGGGAAAGTTTATTTGGTGAAAAACTAACTAATTTTGGTTAAAATTTTGAAATCATATATTTAGTATGATTAAAACATTTTTCTTTATTACCAAAAGTGTTTTTCAAAAATATATAATATGTTTATATAATTAAATAAACTTTGTATTAGTTAATTAAATACCCCTTTGATCATGCGATGTATTAAACACTTGTTTATCCATACCTTAAGTGATTGTTTAAGCATACTTGAGACGTTGAGATGTTGAGGCTTGTTGATGTAAGAATGCATAGAAGAATTGTGATCACAAGTAACTTAAGCACTTTACGTTATATGTTGTAACTTACATCTTTGTCATCATCAAAACATGAAGAGGATGTTTAGATTAAATATCGTAATATTCATGCCAACACAAACTTACCTTCAGGCAATAACACCAACTCCCATACATCTTGATTCAGAAATTATTGCATTTCTTCTTGCATAGCAGCAACCCAGTCTGAATTACCTAGAACTTGAGCTAAACTGGTTCATTCAATTTGAGACAGAAAGCAAGCAAATAGATAGTGTTGAAAGTCCACATGATTATTCCTATGTTGATTCTGAATGTAACAAACAAAATCAGATTTACCAAACTTGGATTGCTTGACCTTGCTTCTTGTCAAAACTCTGGTAGTGGGATCACCAAGAATCAAAGATTGTGGATGCACAGTGTTAATCCTCTTAGTGGCTTGAGGGCTAATATCAACTGAGGTTAGAAGGTTGGTGATAGTAGGTGCAAAGTCATCATCATATGAGGAGGAAGTGAATATGTCTGTTTTTGGTTGATGATGAATACCTTCCAACTCAGGACTAGAGGATTGTTCATCAGCAAGATCAGATGGACTTGGAAATCTTGTGAGATCATCATTAAGTAACACCGAGTCAATAAATGGGTGAACAACAGGAATAGAGGTACCAACAGCAGGAACACTACCAGCAGATAGGGTAGTATCAGCAGAAGCAACAGTAGCAGGGATTGGAACACCATCAGCAGAAACAGAACCGCTAGCAGCAGCATCCATGTTCATGCGGGCTTCAATAGCTGCTTGTCTCAAAAGTTCCTCTGTTTCTTTAGAGAATTCAAAACCAAGCCTATCAGCAGCATCAATAGCATCATGCTCTTGGCTTTGGAGCTTGGCAAGTTCCTCTGCATAACTTACATCAGCTTCTACATACCAGAAGAATCCTTAGGCTTAGTACCTGAAAAGTGGTTAGTGGGATAAGAAGGAACAACAATAATTTCTTCATCACATTCTGAATCTGAATCATCATCTAAGGCACCTGCAGTGTTAGCTTGTGTGTCTGAAGTACCTAGAAATTTGTTAGCTTTAAACCTATTGTAACCTAAATGATCAGTCAAATAATCAAGGTCAAAGTACCACTCATGACCTGCTCCCTGAACATTAGGTTTATCTTTAAGAATTCTTAGATTCAGTGTTTCTTCTATCTTTTTGGCAGATAAATTATACACCCTGTAAGCTTTACTATGAGCAGAACAATGTACCCCTTATCAGCTTTTCCTTCAAACTTTCCCAAATGATCACTGGTATTCAGAATTGTCACATGACATCCAAAAGGTTTAAAGTTAGTAATGGTCGGAACTTTCCCAGTCAAAAGTTCATAAGGTGTTTTGTTGTGAGGTCTAGTAATCAGTTTCCTATTCAAAACATAGCAAGCAGTGCCAACTGCCTCAGTCCAAAACATATTGGGTAACTTAGAGTCAACAAGCATAGATCTTGCAGCCTCTATAAGGGTTCTATTCTTTCTTTCTGCAACCTCATTTTGTTGTGGAGTCTATGGATTGCTATAGTCCCTTTTCATTCCTTTAGACCCACAGCGTTCAATCAACCTAGTATTTTTTAACTCTATCCCATCGTACCACCTCATAGCTTCAACCTTCTTATTCAACTAGTTCTCAATAAGGGCAATAAAATCTTTAAGAGTCTGAAAGGTTTCATCCTTAGTCCCCAAAAATAATACCCAACAAAACCTGCTAAAATCATCAGTGACCACCAGGCAATAGTATTTATGATCAATACTTCTTATAGAAGTAGGACCAAAGAGATCCATATGAAATAGTTGAAGAGGTTCTGTAATTGTGCTGACAGCAGTAATGGTCTTGTAAGAAGCTTTATGCTATTTCCCTTTTTTACAGGCAATACAATTGTGCTCATTAGTAAAAACTTTGAAAGGAAGCCCTTGAACCAATCCATGTTTAGCCAGCTTATTGATTGTTTTAAAGTTCGCATGTGCCATCCTTCTGTGCCATTTAGTAGACTCATCCAAGGATGCTTTTGCCACCAAGCAAGCTAAATCCCCTTCAGGCTGGACATCATTCAGGTTGAATGTGTATAGATTGTGACTTCTTGGAACTTTAAGCAAAACCTGAGTATCATCAGGTAACTTGAAGTCTTTGGACAACACAAGACAATCCTTTTCTGTGAATAGAACATTGTTCTTCTTGTCACTTATTTGTGACACAGAGAACAAATTGAAGTTTTGAAGCTCTTTCACATAGTAGACATCTTCAAAATCCAGCTTAGGAGTTCTAATGGTTCCTTTCCCTGTTATCATGCCATCTCCACCTCCAAAGGTCACAGTGCCACCTATAATTGGCACAAAATCATCCAATCTTTCTCTGTTACCTGACATACTTCTTGAACATCCACTATCAACAATACCTACATCTTTATTCTTAAGAGGATGATCCTATAGTAACAAAAATATACAACAACTTTAGTATCAATGGGAACCCCAAGTCATGACTGACTTGGACCTGCCTTATGGATCAATAGGAGTTAAACCAGGTAGATTGATGAGATCCACCATTGCTTTTGGACCCCTTGCTAAATGATGGTCTAGTCTATCTCCAAGAACAACCTGCTGAGGACTTAACAACAGAATCGCATCTTCCCCTTCCCATGTACATTGGGTCATATTGAATAGGACAAAAAACATTTTAAAAGTAAGGGCTAGTTGGTCTAAAGTATGGCCTAGCATGTTTTCTATTCCAACCAGTAGTAAAAGGTCTACCAGCAGAATCTGGCTTAATAGCAGAAACTGGTTTACCAGCAGGAACTGCTTTACCAGAGAGAACTGGTTTACTATCAGGACCTGGCTTATCAACAGAAACTGATTTGCTAGGTTAATTTTGTTAGTTGTCACATGTGGAACAAAAGGTGGAATGTCATTGACATTATTCCACACTGGTCTAGGTCTCTATTTGTCAGTACACCCACCCATTCTTCTCTCATGAAAATCACAATCCTTTATCAGATGATAAGCACTACCACAAACAAAACATGTTTTCTTCTTAAAAGATTTATTCAAACCAGAAGAATTCTTATTAGAAGCAAACTTATCATAACCAAAATTAAAAGCAGAATTGTTTTTCACATTATGAAAAGAATTTTCTTTAAAGGATAAATCAACAAAAGAAGATGTCTTTGAATGAGGTTCATCAGCAGCAACTCTTGGAGAGAAGTCAGCAGACTTGTATGTAAACTTGGGTGCGGTCTTGGGTGAGGTCTTGGGTGTTTCAGACTTGCCACTTGAATCACAACTGGCAAAGTTATTAGTCTCTGAAGTCTTGTCACTGAAAGAACAAGAGACAAAGTCATTAGTTTCACTGCCAGTGTCAGGTAAGTCACTTGACTTCTTCCCATATGACATATGTGATTCATCAAAGTCTGTAAAGGGGGAGGGAGTTTTAAATGTTCCTGTTATGGGTGGAGAAACAACATTTATTCCTATTTCTTTAATATGCTTGACAAGAGTTTGAAAATTTTCCTCAGGAGTAGGGTCAAAAATGCTTTGTTGATTAGGTTCATAGACTTCATTTGGCCCTATAAAATCTCCATACCCCAACCCTATCCTAGACTTAACAAACTGACAACTATCAACCAATCTATCCAAATGCTTAGTTGCTTTTTGCCATTCCATATGCCTAGCCACTTCCTTATCTAACCTAGTTTTCAAATCTTGTTTCTCTAGGTTAACTTTAGAATTTTTCTTTTTAGAAAACTTTAACATATTAGTGGTGTTTTCTAGATCTCTCTCTAAGACCCTAATTTTCTCCTCATACGCTAACTCATTCTGTTGAAACCAAACCTTTTGTTGTTCTAAAGTTTTAACTGCACCTTTATATGCTTGAACTTGAATATAGGAATCTTTAAGTTAAGTTTCTAAGTAATTAAATTCTTTCTTAAGGTCAACATACTTATTATCACAACCAAATATACAATTTTGTACCTGATTAGAGATGCCTATAAGGACAAATTCTTCACTCTCATCAACTGACTCATAGGTAGCAAGCATGCTATAGAGCTTTGCAGCACCTCCTTCCACATCTGTAGACCCATGCTCAATCCAATCAATTATAGAGTCCACAGATACCATGGCCTTTGATTGTCCAGCTTCCAACTCCTTTATCTTGAATGCAGAGTACCTAGTCTTGTCATCAGCTTTCTTCTCAGTGCACTCCCTTGAGAAGTGACCCATTTGACCACATGAGTAGCACTTAACCTTTCTCTTATCAAATATAGCTAGATACCTTCCCTTGAACTGGAGTTTTTTACAAGCCTTCCTTTCAAATCTTTTGATTTTAACAGAAAGCATTGCCATTTGCCATTTGAGATCCATCTTTTCTAACTCAAGCTTATCAATCTGTTCTAGATCTTCAAAAGCTAACTGTTGTTGGGGCTCATAGTCAGCAACAAAGGAATGGATCACATCTTCCAACACATTACTAGAAGTGGAGTGTGTCTTTGTTCCAGTGGGGGTGTAGGAAGATGCTGTTGATAAAGAAGTTGGACTATCAGCATATGAGACCTTGTTATTACCAGTGGTGGTACTAACAAATGCTGAATGTGGTGATGCTGCTGATGAAGGAGTGTATGTAGAATGACCTTTGATGTCTATTTCCAGAGTTCTAAGCTTGTTTTAGAGATCATCAAAGGTTAAGAACTCAAGACCACCTCTGGTCTTCAGAGTAATGCAGACCTGTGACCAAGAGTGGGGCAAAGCTCTCAAGAATTTGATATTGCAATCTTCATTATCAGGCTTTGATTTTAACTGGTTTAGCTGACTCGAGATCTTTTGAAACATGTCATATCCCTTGTGTAGACCTTCTTCCTCTGAAATCTTGAATTCTTGGAACTCTTGCTTGAGCATTGACTTCCTTATCTTTCTAGATTCATCATTCCCTCAAAATCTAGCTTTGATAGATTTCAAAATCTCCTTAGCATCATCCAGATGGTGAAAGTCTCCCATGTGATCATCTGGGAGAGCTTGAAGCAAGATAGTTCTTGCCTTGGTCTCTCTCTGGACTGCTATTTGTTCATCAGCTGTAGCAGGAGGAAGTATGATAAGGTTTCCTTGATTGTCTCTTCTCAAACTCTTCTTGTTGTTTCCATTCTTTATTGCATTCCAGAGATTGAAATCAGTATTAATGATCCAATTATCCGTCTTCATGGCCCAAATTCCGTACTCATCTTTCTTAAGATAAGGGAACTTGCCATTATCAGCAGATACAATTGTTGAGATTACTTGTTGTATTGGTTGTGTTGATGTTGTTGTTGTTGTTGATGTTTCTGGTTGAGTGACCGCAGAATCGTCTTCTCCTGCCATATCTTAAGGGTTTGGGGTTTAGAGAGTTGTAAGTGAAAACTTCTTTATCAGAGATCCTCTCCAGGCTCTGATACCACTTGTTGGATCAGCTCCTTGATAAATCTTTGAGCCTTAAGGATCGATAGTGTAACACCCCCAAAATCATCACGTCAGCGGAAGACTTAAGATGTCAGCGGAAGACTTAAAATGTCAGCGGAAGACTTTTTGGGTGTTACTTCGAGGATCTTTGTCACAATCATAGAAAACGACACAAAAGTGACGCTTTAAAGTTTAATTCATTCAAAATACCAAATATTTGAGACATCAAGATGTTTCATAATTTAAACAACAAGTTTATTTGAAATATGTCAAAATGTTTATTTAAGCCCATGCCGGGTTACAAGCCCACTACGTTCCTTCAAGTTCCTTCTTGTTTAGTTACCTGAGATAAACACATGCTAAAAGTGTCAACACAATGGTTGGTGAGTTCATAGAGTTTATAGTTTAAATCGTTAATTAGAAAATGAGTGATTTCATTATCAATTCAATACAAATCAATCCGTTGGTTTGCCCTTCACCGGGCCAATACCAAAATAGTAGTTCGTTTGCCAATTATTAATAGTTTTTCCTGCTATATAGTGAGCACAATCTCGTAGTTTAAATAAAACAGTGGGCTACAGTATTGTACGCCCTTAACATCAGTCATTGTAGTGCTATATTATTACCGTTCTCTTACCCTAAGCTCATGACACTCAACGATTAACAGGCATCAAAATTATCCATAATAATGATGTAAAACAGTGGCCCTCAAGATAGGTATTTACCAGTAACCTATGAAATCAAATAAAGTGCATTTGGTGGCTTTCCTCTAGCGACCAAATGGGGATTGTCAATCCCTAATAGATCTATTCACAATTATTTACGTTCACCCTACAAGTGATTAAGGCGCATGATCGAGGGACTTTCGGTAATAGGTACTTAGGCAATAGAGATCAAATATAGCATATCGTTGGAAAAATCGGTTGTAATCATGTCTATAGCAGGTATTTCCTTATGAGATATAAAAATATGTAAACCAGTAACGTTTATATGAAATACAGTCATGTATTTAGTTAATGAATACTTGTAAAAGTAAAAACAGTAGTTAAGCATGTATCTCCCCCAAAAACGTTTATAAACCATTGTAAAACAAGTAAGAGTAGGGGCTATGACTCACCTTGGAAGGTAGTGACGTGGTAATACAATGGTGCCAAAGAGTATGGTCGAAAGGAGTAACATAAGTAATGTCAAGAATTGGACCATAATGGTATTGAATTCGGCACGACCTAATGAATATGAGCTTGTCATAAATACGGTACGCGAAGAGTACTCAATGCGTATGAGTTTCAAAAGATAATATGTTTTAGTTTTCGTGGAATATTTGTATTAATGTTTGTAAAAGTTTAGTATCATCATTCGTGTGGTTTTGAGGCTAAGACTCGAATACACATATCATAGTATAAAACATATAACACACGTATGAAAGGAAATAAACACGTAAGAATCAAATAGCAGATAAGCGTTATAATGAGTGGATGGTTAAGTTTTAGGCATTCACCCGGTGTTCCCCAAATAATTTATGTTTTATAATAAAACATATGTTTTAATATGTAGAGCAAGTAGAAAAGGTTTAATGTAACTATCATTCTTGTTTTGTTATCAGTTTTTGTTATAATAAAAGTTATTGAGATAATATATATTAAGTATGGAAATGCAAGCTTAATATGATTCGTTTTAGTCCGTTATGTCACATGTATAGTTAACTTGATAGTCTTAGTCCATACGACGTGTTAACGTCGATTAAAGTACTAGTTTGGCCTTTATGTTGACTTTCCTACATATATATATACTTTACTTAAATCTGACCCGGCCAAAACAACCCACTAAAACACATTTTCACGTCTCGGATATAAAAGAGATCTTATGGAAAACAACGTTTCGGACAACTTTTTAGTTATGGCCGAGACCTGAAACTCAACAGAAAATGACCAAATTACCCTTACCAGATTCAGTTAACAGTTGACTTTTTATTAAAATGACAGCAGTTTGACTCAGTTTTTACCCGTTATAACCCATTTTCACAGTTTCGACTCTAAAGAGATTTTATGTAAAACGTCGATCCGAACAACTTTCGTGTTTCGCCGGAAGGCTGAAACAGCCTTGAAAGTACTTAAAATCGTCGTTTTAAATCTGGGTCTGATGTTATTATTTATACAAAAGCTGTTAAAAATATATAAGTTTCGTTAAACTTCATTTGGTCATAACTTTCTCGTTTTAAGTCCGATTTTTACGTTCGTCATATCTCCGGAAAGGTAATTAAGTTTACTAACATATTTTTAAGACTATACGTTGTCAAGAATACTTTATGGCTACTGTTACTACGAACTAAAAATCTGACAGATTATATGTATCAAAATGAGCAGTTATAAACACCCCTTTGGTGCAGAAAATAACACATAAAAACGCACCCCATAGGGGCTGTTGTGGGGACCGAGAAGAACAAGCCAAACCGTACCCTTTTGGGCACCGTAGTGGTGGGTCGAATAAACAAACAAACACGCCCTTGTGGGCTGAAATGAGCAGCAGACAATTGCACCCTTTGGGGTGAACTCGCTGCAACAGTAGGTAATAAACAAACCAAGCGCACCCTAGTTGGGTCGCGGTGTAAGCCTAAGCAAACAAGCCAAAAATCAAACCCACACCCTCTTGGGGTGGGCTGTTAGCATAACCAAACCAAACGGACCTTTAGGTCGTGGTGGTGTGAGCCGAAACCAATCCAAACGGACCCTTGAGTCGTGGTGGTATGAGCCAAAACCAATCCAAACGGACCCTTCAGTCGTGGTGGTATTTCTAAATCCATGACCACCATAACCACACGAAATCAATAACACTTTTAACCACACGAATCATTGTTAAAAACATGTTTAATCCAGTTTTACATCCACGAAAGATTAATAAATCGATTAATATATAGTTTGATCAATAAGTTAACAAAGATAGATTTTTGTTTAGACATACCAAGGAGGGGATGAGGAGGTAAAGAGATGATGATATTGATGATGCGGCTGTGGAGGAGATGGCGAGGTGATGGTGTAAGGTTCGGTCAAAGGCTCCACAATGAATCAAGATTAGTTCTTAGTTACAACCTGGCTTCGACAGAAACTATGATTTTATGTGAGTTGTAGTGAGTTAGAAAATGTTGATATGCATGGAGCCTTTATATACTTGAACTAGAATGTGATAAGTACTAAAATGGAACAGGAAGATAGTGTAAGAATTGCACATGGTGTTTCCTTAGGTCATACTTGGGGTAGTAACAAGGAAGGGAGGGTGGAGGTGGAGGTTTACTTGGGTCAGGTTCGTATTTTATAGATAACAGCCTGGAAATGCGTTTTTGGTTTAAAAATCTCGCGTGTCTAGACGTAAAACATTATTTTGGACAATTTTCGTGTTTTACACTTTTCCTGGTTCGGAGCAGAAGGGCCTTAAAATTGGGATTTAAATACGTTACAGAAAGTTGGTGGTTTATTCGAATTTATACGGAGTGTCATTGGAACAAAGTTATTATTTGTGTCAAATTGAGATGAAATGTGTGAGGTGTCTTAACTTGATCAATATTCTAGTATCATAATTACATTTGAAGGTTGATAACAATTGTCGTTTATGGTTCTTAAAGGTCCAATATTATCAGTGAGTACACATGGGAATTTTAGTAGGCTCGGGATTTATTTAAATTGTATTTGTTAATTATTGAAATGTATATTTATTAAGTATCAATGTTTTAAGTTATGTATGGTATATAGGTTATTAACGTTTAGGTGTAAATGTCGTTTCAAGGTAAGAGTGAATAACGTTGTAATTGACAAAGTATATATATATTTATAAAAAAAAATTGTTATGGGTAAAAATGGTTAATTTATGTTATGGTAACGTGTTAATCGTAGGAAAATTTTTACGGGGTGTTATATTACCTACCCGTTAAACGGAATCCCGTCCCGGGATTCTATGATAAGGTAGCTGTAAAGGTGAGGGGAAAGGGTGAACAAATACTCATTTCTAACGATCTAACTCCTGAGCGGTTTTAATTGTTCTTTTCAAGCTTAACGTATCTACTACTACATTAGTTTTTTTCTTTTTAATTTTTCTTTCTAGCTTAACGTATCTACTACTACATTAGCTTTTTCTTTGATGATAGCAGTTCTCATAGTCATAATTGTTGTGTAGTTCTAACTACTTATGTTGTCTTTATGTTCAATTCCTTTTGATTAACTTGACTTAAGAAACAATTCCATTTTGAATGAAGATTTTTATTTTAACATGTTTTGAAGATAAACATGGTTCACAATATTTTGTTTCGTGAAAGTTAAAATATGTGGGGTAACCTACCTATTAAACAAAGTGTTTGCTAGTTACAGGTTTTTAACAATGAGGGTTTCGGATGAGAACTTGATGAATGTAGAGAAAGTTGTTGAACTTAAGCTTTTGTATAGTTTTAGGTGACAACACGGTATTTGGTTTCAAGCTTTTGTAGATGATGAATCTGTTTGTTCCTTAGCAATTTCATATCTTGTATTTCTATTAGAGGGATTTATAGATTTTGATGGATTTTAGGTAAAGTTGTGAAAGGTTTGGAGATTACTATATCACTTATAGTGCCGGAGAAGTAAGAGAGACCATTGTAATCACGTACAATGTCGTGAAAAGGTTTCATAAATCGCCAGAATGTAAAATTAAGGACATGATTGAAGAAATGTGGTTGTGCCGTAATGCCTTAGAATTAGGCATACGCAGAAGAAAATCGTGAGTCTTTGGGTGAAGTTTTAGTGTTTTATGAACTTTAGTGATCCTTGATTTCATATGCCATTTCAGATACAATTAAGCCCACTTATTTATAATTCGTTATTTACATAGAGAAGCGTCCCAAACGATGTAAATAATGAAGTATAAACTTATGGTTCGGCGATTTACAATTTCTTTATTTCAATAAAAAGGCGTCCCAATCCATTCAAATAAAGACATTGTAAATCATCCTACTTAAGAATTTCTGACTCAACACCCATACTGATCGACAAGGTAATGCGCAGATTTTTCCGAGAGTACGAAAAGAGTATGACATACGCATCTATAAAGATGAGAGCAAGATAATTAAGGAGGATTGGTATTGTACTCAAAATAGTTGGGGGAGCATATATATATATATATATATATATATATATATATATATATATATATATATATATATGCTAGAGCGTTTTTGTAGCATAAACTATCTAAAAGTCACATAATCTTCTGGCGGATGGAAATATGAAGACACGGCACTTGTAATAAACCCGATTAGTAAATATAATTCATTAGCATAATTATAACATGTAATCATATATAAGAAATCATGTAAAAGTAATGTCTCTACCAGATGTTGGAAACGCGTAGGCACGGAGGGCATAAGGTGGTATTTTGTAAAAGTGGTCCGTTTTAAAAGTGTAGTTATAGTCCAATGTTAAAAACACTTGGTTCTCTATAACTGTAGCTCTGATGCCAATCTGTAACACCCCCAAAATCATCTCGTCAGCGGAAGACTTAAGATGTCAGCGGAAGACTTAAAATGTCAGCGGAAGACTTTTTGGGTGTTACTTCGAGGATCTTTGTCACAATCATAGAAAACGACACAAAAGTGACGCTTTAAAGTTTAATTCATTCAAAATACCAAATATTTGAGACATCAAGATGTTTCATAATTTAAACAACAAGTTTATTTGAAATATGTCAAAATGTTTATTTAAGCCCATGCCGGGTTACAAGCCCACTCCGTGCCTTCAAGTTCCTTCTTGTTTAGTTACCTGAGATAAACACATGCTAAAAGTGTCAACACAATGGTTGGTGAGTTCATAGAGTTTATAGTTTAAATCATTAATTAGAAAATGAGTGATTTCATTATCAATTCAATACAAATCAATCCGTTGGTTTGCCCTTCACCGGGCCAACACCAAAATAGTAGTTCGTTTGCAAATTATTAATAGTTTTTCCTGCTATATAGTGAGCACAATCTCGTAGTTTAAATAAAACAGTGGGCTACAGTATTGTACGCCCTTAACATCAGTCATTGTAGTGCTATATTATTACCGTTCTCTTGCCCTAAGCTCATGACACTCAACGATTAACAGGCATCAAAATTATCCATAATAATGATGTAAAACAGTGGCCCTCAAGATAGGTATTTACCAGTAACCTATGAAATCAAATAAAGTGCATTTGGTGGCTTTCCTCTAGCGACCAAATGGGGATTGTCAATCCCTAATAGATCTATTCACAATTATTTACGTTCACCCTACAAGTGATTAAGGCGCATGATCGAGGGACTTTTGGTAATAGGTACTTAGGCAATAGAGATCAAATATAGCATATCGTTGGAAAAATCGGTTGTAATCATGTCTATAGCAGGTATTTCCTTATGAGATATAAAAATATGTAAACCAGTAACGTTTATATGAAATACAGTCATGTATTTAGTTAATGAATACTTGTAAAAGTAAAAACAGTAGTTAAGCATGTATCTCCCCCAAAAATGTTTATAAACCATTGTAAAACAAGTAAGAGTAGGGGCTATGACTCACCTTGGAAGGTAGTGACGTGGTAATACAATGGTGCCAAAGAGTATGGTCGAAAGGAGTAACATAAGTAATGTCAAGAATTGGACCATAATGGTATTGAATTCGGCACGACCTAATGAATATGAGCTTGTCATAAATACGGTACGCGAAGAGTACTCAATGCGTATGAGTTTCAGAAGATAATATGTTTTAGTTTTCGTGGAATATTTGTATTAATGTTTGTAAAAGTTTAGTATCATCATTCGTGTGGTTTTGAGGCTAAGACTCGAATACACATATCATAGTATAAAACATATAACACACGTATGAAAGGAAATAAACACGTAAGAATCAAATAGCAGATAAGCGTTATAATGAGTGGATGGTTAAGTTTTAGGCATTCACCCGGTGTTCCCCAAATAATTTATGTTTTATAATAAAACATATGTTTTAATATGTAGAGCAAGTAGAAAAGGTTTAATGTAACTATCATTCTTGTTTTGTTATCAGTTTTTGTTATAATAAAAGTTATTGAGATAATATATATTAAGTATGGAAATGCAAGCTTAATATGATTCGTTTTAGTCCGTTATGTCACATGTATAGTTAACTTGATAGTCTTAGTCCATACGACGTGTTAACGTCGATTAAAGTACTAGTTTGGCCTTTATGTTGACTTTCCTACATATATATATACTTTACTTAAATCTGACCCGGCCAAAACAACCCACTAAAACACATTTTCACGTCTCGGATATAAAAGAGATCTTATGGAAAACAACGTTTCGGACAACTTTTTAGTTATGGCCGAGACCTGAAACTCAACAGAAAATGACCAAATTACCCTTACCAGATTCAGTTAACAGTTGACTTTTTATTAAAATGACAGCAGTTTGACTCAGTTTTTACCCGTTATAACCCATTTTCACAGTTTCGACTCTAAAGAGATTTTATGTAAAACGTCGATCCGAACAACTTTCGTGTTTCGCCGGAAGGCTGAAACAGCCTTGAAAGTACTCAAAATCGTCGTTTTAAATCTGGGTCTGATGTTATTATTTATACAAAAGCTGTTAAAAATATATAAGTTTCGTTAAACTTCATTTGGTCATAACTTTCTCGTTTTAAGTCCGATTTTTACGTTCGTCATATCTCCGGAAAGGTAATTAAGTTTACTAACATATTTTTAAGACTATACATTGTCAAGAATACTTTATGGCTACTGTTACTACGAACTAAAAATCTGACAGATTATATGTATCAAAATGAGCAGTTATAAACACCCCTTTGGTGCAGAAAATAACACATAAAAACGCACCCCATAGGGGCTGTTGTGGGGACCGAGACGAACAAGCCAAACCGTACCCTTTTGGGCACCGTAGTGGTGGGTCGAATAAACAAACAAACAAACACGCCCTTGTGGGCTGAAATGAGCAGCAGACAATTGCACCCTTTGGGGTGAACTCGCTGCAACAGTAGGTAATAAACAAACCAAGCGCACCCTAGTTGGGTCGCGGTGTAAGCCTAAGCAAACAAGCCAAAAATCAAACCCACACCCTCTTGGGGTGGGCTGTTAGCATAACCAAACCAAACGGACCTTTAGGTCGTGATGGTGTGAGCCGAAACCAATCCAAAACGGACCCTTGAGTCGTGGTGGTATGAGCCAAAACCAATCCAAACGGACCCTTCAGTCGTGGTGGTATTTCTAAATCCATGACCACCATAACCACACGAAATCAATAACACTTTTAACCACACGAATCATTGTTAAAAACATGTTTAATCCAGTTTTACATCCACGAAAGATTAATAAATCGATTAATATATAGTTTGATCAATAAGTTAACAAAGATAGATTTTTGTTTAGACATACCAAGGAGGGGATGAGGAGGTAAAGAGATGATGATATTGATGATGCGGCTGTGGAGGAGATGGCGAGGTGATGGTGTAAGGTTCGGTTAAAGGCTCCACAATGAATCAAGATTAGTTCTTAGTTACAACCTGGCTTCGACAGAAACTATGATTTTATGTGAGTTGTAGTGAGTTAGAAAATGTTGATATGCATGGAGCCTTTATATACTTGAA
The DNA here is from genome assembly GCA_030686995.1 of Artemisia argyi. NCBI lineage: Eukaryota > Viridiplantae > Streptophyta > Magnoliopsida > Asterales > Asteraceae > Artemisia > Artemisia argyi. The sequence continues at coordinate 213,899,813 of CM060676.1, read as the reverse complement.
CTAGAATGTGATAAGTACTAAAATGGAACAGGAAGGTAGTGTAAGAATTGCACATGGTGTTTCCTTAGGTCATACTTGGGGTAGTAACAAGGGAGGGAGGGTGGAGGTGGAGGTTTACTTGGGTCAGGTTCGTATTTTATAGATAACAGCCTGGAAATGCGTTTTTGGTTTAAAAATCACGCGTGTCTAGACGTAAAACATTATTTCGGATAACTTTCGTGTTTTACACTTTTCCTGGTTCGGAGCAGAAGGGCCTTAAAATTGGGATTTAAATACGTTATAGAAAGTTGGTGGTTTATTCGAATTTATACGGAGTGTCATTGGAACAAAGTTATTATTTGTGTCAAATTGAGATGAAATGTGTGAGGTGTCTTAACTTGATCAATATTCTAGTATCATAATTACATTTGAAGGTTGATAACAATTGTCGTTTATGGTTCTTAAAGGTCCAATATTATTAGTGAGTACACATGAGAATTTTAGTAGGCTCGGGATTTATTTAAATTGTATTTGTTAATTATTGAAATGTATATTTTTTAAGTATCAATGTTTTAAGTTATGTATGGTATATAGGTTATTAACGTTTAGGTGTAAATGTCGTTTCAAGGTAAGAGTGAATAACGTTGTAATTGACAAAGTATATATATATATATATATATATATATATATATATATATTTATAAAAAAAAATTGTTATGGGTAAAAATAGTTAATTTATGTTATGGTAACGTGTTAATCGTAGGAAAATTTTTACGGGGTGTTATAGATAGTATGCCAATGTAATCAAGAGCAAACTATATAGAAAATCTCTTGTAAACTTGTATTTACACGGAATATAAACACAAGAACGAAGTACACAATTAACTAAAACTCTTTGATCCTCTATGGATGTTTTTATTAATCACTATAGATTAAAATCTAAGTCCTGTTCATAATGCATGACAATGAGTTTCTTTTATACTATAAGAAACCCTAAATTCCCTTACAAGAAAACGTGTAAACTAAAACTATAAAGGATATTGCGTATCTTGTCCAAAAATATATTCTTCTAAAAACTTCCAATACCACGGATTTACTATATCCGCAGAAAACTATCTTCAGCAGGAACCAGTCTTCAGCAGGAACCACAATAGGTACCAGCAGGAACCTGTCAGTAGGAATTCATCAGTAGAAACTATCTTCTATCTTCAATAATTCCTAACAATCGCTAACTCTCTATCAACCTGAATTTCATTACAAGTATATATTACCTTTAAATTGCAGGAACAATTCACTTATATTTATCAACAAACAAACAAGTAGTATAAACAACATACGAGTAATTACCTCTTCGTGTAACCACTTAGCAAAAGATTTAGTGTGCTCATTCTCCAGCAATGCCATTTTTTTACCCGGGTATTTTGTTTTCAAAAATTGCTTGTGTCGCCTGAAACAAAACAATGTATTTGATTATTATATTTGATACAACATTTTAAGAAACGAAATAGACATGTGTTAGTAATATTTACTCGATATACAACACAATTTCATTTGTATTCTGTATTACATACAAAGGTGCTTTCTGAAATACGTCTCTGGAAAGTACATTAGCTTTGCCGGGCGACAATGGCTTTCCATCCTCATTTTCATTGGTTACATGTTTATCAGGTGGGATACCAATAGTTTTTATGGTTTTATGATACTCGCTTAAAAACTCTATCGTTTCTTCCGCGATAGTCTCCTCAGCAATGCATCCCTCTAGTCTATTTCTGTTTCGCACATGTCCTTTAATAACCTTCATACATTTTTCGAAGGGATACATCCACCGAAAGCATACTAGACCACATAATTTTACCTCCCTAGTTTGGTGCATTGTCATATGTATCATAATATCAAAAAATGATGGAGGAAAGAACTTCTCGAAAAGGCACAGTGTCACAACAGGTTCTTGTTGCATCTTATCTAGTTCTTGCAAGATGATTTCTTTCCTACATATAGCTTTAAAGAAAAAGTAAAACCTGATGATAGCAAATCGTGTGGGTGGGTGCATGATTGAACATATAGCAATGGGCAAAAACTCTTGCCTTAGCATGTGATAGTCATGCGATTTAAGGCCAATGAGCTTCTTATCATTTTGGCTGACCAAACTAGAGAATTTTGAACAATAGCCTTGTGGAACCCTGATGTTGCTTAACGTTTCACAAAAGATGTCTTTTTCAGCATTCGTTAATGTGTAACCTGTTGGAGGTAGTTTTGTTTTGTCTGCTTTTTTCCTAGAAAACAACTCTTTTTTTATCCCCAACTCTTCCAGATCCAATCGAGCATTCATTCCATCTTTTGTCTTTCCAGGAACATTCAGCAAACTTTCGACTAGACTCTCAGCAACATTCTTTTCTACATGCATGAAGTCAATACAATGTGGAATAGCATTATGCCTCCAATACTATAGCTTTCGATACCAAATGTTGAATTTCTTCCAATATGGTTCATTTACTTGGCTTGCACTACCCTCTGCTTCTGTTGTTTTCCTTTTCTACTTTGTAATATTCCCACCTCTACCTCTCGTATCTTCTTGGTTATTCGAGGTGTTATTGTTTGTTCGTTTTCCTTTTCCCCACTTATTTTCAATTAGTTCTACCTCGTTGTATATTTGTTCCCTAGTCAATGGAGTTGGAGCATGCTGAAATTCTTCTTGTCCATTAAATGCCGCTGTTTGCCTTCTGAACACATGGCTGTATGGTAGATATCGTCTGTGTCCAGCATTACTTTGCTTGGATGAGGCGGAAAGTCTAACACAGTGTGTATCTTTCCTACATACTACACAACCTTTGAATCCATTGTATGGGCAGCCACATAATGTACCAAGTGCAGGGTAATCATTTATCGTCCATAACATAACGGCATGCAATGTAAACTTTTCTTTTGTACAAGCATCATATGTATCAACCCCTTCCTCGAATAAGGTATATAGATCATTTACCAACGGTTCTAAAAATACATTGATATCATTTCTTGGGTATCCCGATATCAATACCGAAAGCATGATAAACTTTCTTTTCATACACAACCATGGAGGAAGGTTGTATATAACAGATAAAACTGGCCATACACTGTGATGCCTAGTTCCTGAGTTGACGTCAACCCCATCAGCCGATATTCCTAGCCGTAGATTTCTCAGATCTTCAGCAAAGTGGAGGAATTTTTCATCTATGGTACGCCATGCCTATGAATCTGCAGGGTGACATAAAACACCATCTGTTACCCTCCTTGTTGCGTGCCATCTTATCTGAAATACTCTCTAACTTAAAGAGTCATTGCAGTCTTGGTATAATTGGAAAGTACCACATTACCTTTGCCAGAATGTTTTCATACACTTTACGTGTCTTATTATTCACCTTCCATCTTGATATCCCATAAGTTGGACAAACAGTCAACTCCTTGTTAGTCTTCCAGTAAAGAATGCAGTTGTTGCTACATACATGTATCTTTTCGTATCCTGATCCCATCATTCTCATTAGATTTTTGGCTTGATAAGTTTTTTCAACCATTTCGTTACCAGCAGCTAGCATTTTTTTTTTATCAATCCTAGTAATTAAGTAAAGAACTTATCAGAAGCTCCATACTTACCCTTCAAGTTGAGTAGTTGAACTATTGCGGATAACTTTGTGAAGTCAGGACATCCTTTATAAAGTGGCTTCTCCGAGTCTAATAATAGTTTTTGAAACTTGGCAAGGTCATCCTCATCAAAATTTTCTTTCGTAGCATTAACCATTTCTACTGTTGCTGGGCCATCTGCTGGAATTTTTGAATGTGACTCCATGTCGAAATCCATGTCGTCAACAAACTCTGTTTTTGCATTATCAGGTATTTGGGCTATTGTTGCTTGCTCATCCTTTTCTCCATGTTTATCCCATTTTCTGTATCTAAGATTAATCCTATAGTAGAATAAATGGTACTCCACGTCATCCACTGTTTGCTCTATTTTGTTTAAACATGTGGTACACGGACATGGCCTCTTAAGCTGTCGTATATTAACTCGTGGGTCGATTTTCTTCATATTCTGCAAGTTGTGTACTGCATACTTAATAAACGTTGCTACTCCATTAATATATTGTTTCTTGGTCCTACTACTTGTCATCCAAGACTTGTCCATGCTATTATTGTTGAGGTCAAATGATAACGTATATATCCTACAAGTTACAAGTTAAACCAATATAAGCATATATAAGGCTTTAGATTGATGAAGTTCCAATGTCAAGTCACAAGTGTCTAGCTAATAAGGTTTAAAATAAGAATTGCAACATAATGGAGTGAATGTATTGGGCATCAAACTAAAGCTTCAATGTCAAATATGAAAACATGGGATTAAGAAAAATGTGTAAAGACCCGATAAGTTAACATTACCAAAGAAACGAGAAACCAACAAATCCATAACCAATAAAATTGACAAAGAAAATGAATAATAAGTTAAAATTCCAACATAATGAATTTCTAATTCAAAAAAGTACAGATGAGGCGAAAAATGAACCGTTTTAGGGGGTCATTTTAGCTTGGATTTGAATTTATTTGTTCAAATATTGCCCTAAATCGTTCCTTTTGTCATTTTAGGTACTTTTGGAGTGAAATCTGGAAAAGGAAGCATTTTGGAAGTTTTTGGAGCATAAAAGTGAAGAAAACGGCAAAGTCTTAATTTTCCTTGCTGGGAACAGTACCTGACGTCGTCACAAGATTCTACATGACGGCGTCAAGAGTAATATGTGGAAAACTAGAAGGGGGGGGGGTTGAATAGTTTTACGTCCTTTTAGTTTTATGAAAACTTAGTTGTTTAAAAGTCTTGTTTACTCTTAAAAACTTTGATTCGATCTTATGTGAATTCAAGTATGAACAATATGAACAACTATATCTAAGTATGAGCAATAATAATAATGCAAACTAAGTATGTGAAATCAACACATGGATAATATAAACAATTATAGCTATATACGAGAGATAAGTAAGTAAACGTTTATTATATAATCCTTAGTTATATTTTGTATGAAAACTATACTTGATTGAAATGATCAATTAAATGTATGTTACCTTTTTAGTTTGATTGTAAAAACTTTGTTTTGTGAATGAAACTTTTGTTTGATCTTTAAGTAAAATCAATACTAGCACTATATGAGCAACTATACATATACGTCTACGTCTACAAAAGTAATAACGATATAAGCAAGATAATAAGTAAGATATGGAAAGATCAAACCGCGAGAGAAAGGATTTATAGTGGTTTGGCTACAAGGACACCTTCATTGCCCTACTCCACTCCTCGAGTCACCTACTCGAGAGTTTTCTTCACTATGTCAACAAGCTCCCTTATGGCGGAGAAAACCTTACACACCAATTTACACACCACAACTTCGTCACAACTTGATCACAACTTCTTCACACAAATCTACTTCACACCAATACTTCTTCACACCTTTCTATTTCACACCTATCTACTTCACACCAATCTTCTTCACACCTTTCTACTTCACACCTATTTACTTCACACCAATCTTCTTCACACCTTTCTACTTCCTAACACTTCTTCTATTCACAACTTCTACTCCTAGATCTATCTAGTTACACTACTATCACACCTTTACAATGAATGTACACAACAACTAGACTATATACACAAATCTACAATACTTCACAACTTGATGTTGAAGGAGTATTCTTCTCTTGCACTTTGAGAGATGAGAGGTGAGGGAATGAATCACTTGAAACAAGGATTAACAATTATATGATCAAAGAGTTTTTAGGAGGATGTTTAGAGAGATTTGGATCTGAAAATTTTTGTGCAAAAGGTGAGAAAAATCCAAGTTTGAGGTGGTATTTATAGGGAAAAATTTCTGACAGGGGAGCGTGGCCGGTCCCCTTAATTGTGTGTCGGCCCCCTTAAAATTAAGGGGGCCGCCCAGACAAAAACTGCAGTTTTCTTGTCTTTTTCTGGGGAAAGTTTATTTGGTGAAAAACTAATTAATTTTGGTTAAAATTTTGAATTCATATATTTATTATGAATAAAATATTTTCCTTTATTACCAAAAATGTTTTTCAAAAATATATAATAAGTTTATTTAATTTTATAAACTTTTTATTATTTAAATAAACATCCCTTTGATCATAAAATGTATTAGTCACTTGTTTATTCATACCTTAAGTGATTATGTTGGATGAGATGATATAAACTTGCTTAAAACTTGTTTACGTATTAACTTTGCGTTTAATGTTCTTATATTTTGTGATCGTCAAAACTTAAGGATATCGAAAGATATTAATAACGTTTTTATATATTATTTATATCAACAATCTCCCCCTTTTTGATGATTACAAAATCTAAACTCATTAAACTAAAAATTAATATATATGCAAGTTTTTAGTGTGAGTCTATATCACTTCTCCCCCTTTTTGTTAACATCAAAAAGGTTATCCCGACGAATGTATAGCTCCCCCTTGAAGTATACTCCCCCTCGTTTTGAGGTCATAAGAAATCGAGATATGGAATGCTTGCAAAAATATTTAGAGCACAAGCAATATATATATATATATATATATATATATATATATATATATATATATATATATATATATATATATATATATATTCATGAAACGAATATAAGATAACTAACAAGAATAATTTAAATAGATTATGCTGAAAATATAATCATTAATACATAAGCATATATATATGCTTTTCTAGCAAATTACACTAGATAATACTAAGTTGCCAACTTGAGGTCTCTTGGACTTGCTTGGAACACAAAAGGTTTGTGGAGATTTTATTTGAAGATGGGAATCATGGTAGTTGGATTTAGTGGAGATAGATTTTTTTTTTTGTTGGAATGGTGTTTGGAGAGTTTGGTGGTTGTTGATGGGAAGCATGGTAGTTGGCTTTAAGTAAGCTTCATGGGATAGGATTGAGGTTTGGTAGGTTGATTGGTGATAAGGATAAGTGTGCATTAAGGGATTTTATGGGTGATAATGAAAGGGTGATGTCTACGGATGCATTTTCAATGGTAAGTTGTGGGTTTTGAGCGGTTGATGAATTTTTGGTGTCTTGAGTGAGTGATGGGTTTGAGTTTTTCCTAGTGAGGAGGTATTCAATCCAAGTGAGGTGTTCTTCTAAGAGAATGGTTTATTTTTGGAGGTAAATGAAACAAGGACAGTAGTGGGTATGATGCTCAACTTGCTTTAAGTGGAGTGAGTGAGGGAGGCAATTTGAGTAGGGTGATAAAGGTGGTTGGTCCAAGTTGCATAGAACACGATGCATGAAAAAAAGAGCACTTAGCTCATGAGCTTCTTTGAGCTCTTCAACGAACTTTTATTGTTCGGAGGAAGGTGATGGTGGTGTTGTTGAGTTGTGATTTGGCATGTGATTCATGTTTTGTTGAGGGTAATGGTTGTTGTTTTGAAATTGAGTATGTTCCTCAAAAAGATCATTTGGTAGAAGTGAGTGAGGTGAATGTGGTATTTTATTGGTGAGAGTGATTGTGAGGTTGTCTTGTTGATGTAGAAGGGTGGTTTCATTTGGGTAAGTTGGAGGCTTAGGTGTTGGTTGGTTAGAGACAACATCATTTATTGATAAGGATTTTTGACTTTGGTTTGTTGGGAGAAGTCATGATTGGTTAAGTCAATGAAGAATTATTTAGGAGTGATGATGAGGATCTTTTGTTTCTTTGATGTTTTGGAAATGGAAGTTTTTGGTGAATCCATGGTGGATTATGTTGTCGTGTGTTGAAGGTGTATTTGAGTGAAGTGAGATGAAGGTGTATTTTTGGGAGCAAGGGTGAAGGTGTATTTGGGTGATGAGATGGATGGTTTGTTATTATGATATATGGTTTTAATTTCATGGGTTAAGTTGTATTGGTAATGACACACTTTGTAGAGTGTAGGGAATGGTTGAATCATTTTGTAAGGATGACTAGATGGAGTTATTGGTGAAGATGGGAAATGCGTATCAAGTGGTGAGATTGGTGAGAGCGATGTTGATGGAAGGGATGACTTGGTTTTTCATTTCACTTTGGTGGTTTGAGTGTGTAAGGGTTATGAGGTTTGAGTGTGTAAATGTTATGAGGTTTGAGTGTGTAAAGGTTATGAGGTTTGGTTTTGGGCAAGTCCAACTCTTTAGGCAACAAGGCAAGTATTATCTTAATGAAATATGCATGAAAAGTATATAGGCAAGCAAGTAAGCACATAAAATAATCATAACTAAGCATGCATGCATAACCAATAAGACAAATAAGCAATTTAGCAAATCATTCAACCTAAAACTCCTATCTTAGTGTAAGGCAACTAGTTAGTGAGAAACTAGTGATGGAAAAAATGTGATTTTGTAATTCTTGATTTTGTTCTAATGTGTGCCTATATGAAACAAATGTTGAGTTAAGATTGTTTCGACTTCTATGAAGAGAAAATAAATTTTCCTAAGAAACAATTTTTGAACTTCTTGATTTATCTTTGCTCACTTCTAAGTGTTATATATAAGAATATATATTGGATTACTTACATATAGAAAAACGTTTTTATCATTATTCAACAATGAGTTTTCCTAAACATGAGAATAATTTCAAAATGAATTGAGGTTTTCTTTGAGAATATATTTATGCAAAACAAAATATCTCAATTCTTGATTTTGTGCAAAATAGAATCCTAGACTCAGATTTGAGAAGAAAACTTAAAATTTCATGCTCAGATGGCCGGCCCCCTTAAAGTGAGGCCGGTCCCCTTAATTTTAAGGGGGCCGCCCTTATAAATTAAGGGGTCCGCCCATTTGACAAAGAAAAATTTTCAAAACTTTGATTTTTCATAAGATGTTAAGTATTCCAAGAATGTAATCAATTTGATCCATCATTCCTAATCCTAAACGTAAGTCGTTAAGTAAATCACGCTTAAGAGGCTTAGTGACTATATCGGCAATGTTACCTTCCGAAGCTACCTTCTCTATTGTTATATTTTCTTTTTGTATAATGTCCCTAAGAAAGTGATGACGTATTTCTATGTGTTTAGTCTTAGAGTGTTGAACATGATTCTTACTTAAATCTATAGCACCTTTGTTATTGCACATAATAGGAATATTTTCTAACTTAATGCCATAGTCTTCGAGAGCTTGTTTCATCCATAGTTTTCTTATGTGAGGGATCTAGTCTTACTTCTATATTAACGATTAATCCACTTAACTCATTTCACTTCATCACCATGAGTTTTCTACTAGTGGACATAGAAGATTTCCATTTTCTATGTTGTTCGACAACGAACAATTTTAATTTAAATCCTAGAAAAGCCAACTAAGAGGGGTTCATAATATGTGAGCAAGTAATTATTACTAGCTATATAACTAAGCATTATTCTAACTAGTTATTAATCTAAGAATATAAATTTTAACGATAAACTTAAAAGAAATGCGTACCTTTTAGTCTTCAATAAATTTTCTTCAAAAAACTTCAAGTTGCCATGTTGACTTATAGAAGCCATTTGTAGATGAGATTCCAATAGTTTCGAAAAGTGATAACTTAGCCACTTGGTTCCCATGGTCTCATTGGTCCAAAGTTGTTTGAACCAAACATGGTTTGCAATTGACTAGGATGCATGTATAGTGAAAATATTCCCCGTGGGCTAAAGCTTGGTTGATGTGGATAAATCCACATTGGGTGACTATTATTAGAAAAGTTTTGTCTACCTTGATTTCTCATATGTTGAGGGATTTTAGACCGAGGATGAGGATTATTTGGTCTATTTGGAGGTGGAGTTTTAGATATTAATTTTAGTTTAGAAAATCCGGTTTTGGCTTTTAATGATGGTTTATAAAAACTTTTTACTTCCTCATCACTCGCAATAGGTATTTTTCTAACTTTTATAGGTACATACTTAGGTTTTGAGTCTAATGGTTTTTGTTTACTAGATTCACATTCAAACTTTTCATTTTTATTTTCACTAGTTGAAACATTAGTTAAGTCGAATCCTAGACCGGTTTTATCTCCCAAAGTTTCTTGAACACTTATTATTTTCTTAAGTGGGTTACTACTATTTTTAAACTTGTCAAGTTTGAAAATTTCATCTTTAAGTTTTTCGTTTTCATTTTTAACCTCTATGCATGTTTTACATTCTATAAAAACTTCTTTTACTTTTTTCAAATGTTGTAGTCTAATTTTTAATTCGAGTACTTCATTTTCTAATAGGTTATTAATATGTTTTATTGACTTATTTTTAGCTATAACCTTTTGACCTAATTTGCATAACCTATTATATTCACTATCTAGGTATTTTTTGTCTAATGATAAATTTTCGTCACTAAAGTATTCGGTTTCGGAACGTACCTCGCTTGATGTCTTAGCCATAAGACACTTCTCCTCATTTGTGATTTCTTTCTCATCGTCATCGCTATCGCTCCAAGCTCCTCCAACAAACGCCTTTTGATTTTGATTTCTTGACATCATTGGACATTTTCCGATGAGAAGATTTGGATCACCACATTTGAAGCACTTCCTATCACTTTTGCCATTTTTTTCATCTTTATTTCTTTGGTTTGCTTTCCTTTCATCATGCGGTTGTCTAACGAATCTTCCTCGCCTTTTGAAGAATTTTTTTGAAGTCTCTTACGGCCATCGCATATTCTTCGTGATCACTTTCGGAGGTTGAGCTATCCTCGTTACTAGATTCCTTCCTAGCTTTCAACGCAATTGACTTACTTTGTTTTCTTTTTCCATTGACCATCTCGGAGTCTTTCTTTATTATTGCTTCGTAGACTTTCAGGTTGCCGATCAACTCATCAAGTTGAAGAGTTGACAAGTTCTTCGATTCTTCAATCGCCGTAACTTTAGCTCGCCATTTTGGATGAAGAGCCCTAAGAAATTTCCTAACAAAATTCTTACTAGAAAAATTCTTATCAAGTGCTTTTAAACTTGTGATGATAGTGTTAAACCTAGCAAAAGCATTATCTATTGATTCCTCCTCCAGAATCGTAAATTGTTTATATTGTTGAACAAGAAGATCTATTTTGTTATCTTTAACTTGACTATTACCTTGGTGAGTTATTAGTAAAGAATCCCAAATTTCTTTTGCGGTTTTACACATAAAAATTCTTTCATATTCTTTGCGTGGCAAAGCATTATAAATAACCATTTTAGCCTCATTATTTTTTGCTAGTTTCTTTTTCAAATCATCATTTTGTTTTTTCAAAAAATACAATTTCATCCCTTTTAGTTTCAAAATTATATTGAATAGCGGGAAAATCACCAAAGGTAATGACTTGCCAAAGATCAAGATCTTTTGATTTCACATAAGTTTCGAATCTATTTTTCCAATAAAGAAAACCATCACTTTCAAATAGTGGTGGTCTTTACATAGATTGCCCTTCTAAATATTTTTCAGATTCCATAGATCGTTTCAAGTTTTAAAATACAGTTTATTTTAAAAAACTTGTTTAATCTGGCTCTGATACTAATTGTGGAAAACTAGAAGGGGGGGTTGAATAGTTTTACGTCTTTTTAGTTTTATGAAAACTTAGTTGTTTAAAAGTCTTGTTTACTCTTAAAAACTTTGATTCGATCTTCTGTGAATTTAAGTTTTGAACAATATGAACAACTATATCTAAGTATGAGCAATAATAATAATGCAAACTAAGTATGTGAAATCAACACATGCATAATATAAACAATTATAGCTATATACGAGAGATAAGTAAGTAAACGCTTATTATATAATCCTTAGTTATATTTTGTATGAAAACTATGCTTGATCGAAATGATCAATTAAATGTATGTTACCGTTTTAGTTTGATTGTAAAAACTTTGTTTTGTGAATGGAACTTTTGTTTGATCTTTAAGTAAAATCAATGCTAGCACTATATGAGCAACAATACATATACGTCTACGTCTACAAAAGTAATAATGATATAAGCAAGATAATAAGTAAGATATGGAAAGATCTAACGGCGAGACAAAGGATTTATAGTGGTTCGGCTACAAGGACACCTTCCTTGCCCTACTCCACTCCTCAAGTCACCTACTCGAGAGTTTTCTTCACTATGTCAACAAGCTCCCTTATGGCGGAGAAAACCTTACACACCAATTTACACACCACAACTTCGTCACAACTTGATCACAACTTCTTCACACCAATACTTCTTCACACCTTTCTATTTCACACCTATCTACTTCACACCAATCTTCTTCACACCTTTCTACTTCACACCTATTTACTTCACACCAATCTTCTTCACACCTTTCTACTTCCTAACACTTCTTCTATTCACAACTTCTACTCCTAGATCTATCTAGTTACACTACTATCACACCTTTACAATGAATGTACACAACAACTAGACTATATACACAAATCTACAATACTTCACAACTTGATGTTGAAGGAGTATTCTTCTCTTGCACTTTGAGAGATGAGAGGTGAGAGGTGAGTGAATGAATCACTTTAAACAAGGATTAACAATTATATGATCAAAGAGTTTTTAGGAGGATGTTTAGAGAGATTTGGATCTGAAAATTTTTGTGCAAAAGGTGAGAAAAATTCCAGGTTTGAGGTGGTATTTATAGGGAAAAATTTCTGACAGAATCTGATAGAGGAGCGTGGCCGGTCCTCTTAATTGTGTGCCGGCCCCCTTAAAATTAAGGGGGCCACCCAGACGAAAACTGCAGTTTTCTTGTCTTTTTTTGGGGAAAGTTTATTTGATGAAAAACTAACTAATTTTGGTTAAAATTTTGAATTCATATATTTATTATGAATAAAACATTTTCTTTTATTACCAAAAATGTTTTTCAAAAATATATAATAAGTTTATTTAATTTTATAAACTTTTTATTATTTAAATAAACATCCATTTGATCATAAAATATATTAGTCACTTGTTTATTCATACCTTAAGTGATTATGTTGGATGAGATGATATAAACTTGCTTAAAACTTGTTTACGTATTAACTTTGCGTTTAATGTTCTTATATTTTGTGATCGTCAAAACTTAAGGATATCGAAAGATATTAATAACGTTTTTATACATTATTTATATCAACATAATACAAGAGGTGGAAGTGGATAAAGTCCGTGACGGTCCAGAGAGTTTTGTACCAGGGACATGACGGCGTCACGTAGGCCGTCACGTGTTAACTTGTCACAACTTGCGCGCGGAGTAGCTAATATTGTTTTGGGTATAACTTTTGCATACGAACTCGAATTTAGGTGATTCAAAAGCCCACGCGAAGAGGACGAAGAGATCTACAATTTGGTGAAGAAAATTTGGTCGTGACGCCATCAAGGTTGGTCTGACGCCGTCACGATCGGGCCGGGCAGAAAATAGCCTATAAATATAACATCATAACTTCACTTTTTTTAAGCCCTAAACCCTAAGGTCGATTCCTGGGTTTAGGTAGGTGTTTTTCCAGCAACTTAGAGGGTTTCAGTCACTCTATAAACATCTTGTAATGGTTTGTTGATTCTATCATAATTATGTCTTTCATTATTATTGTTGCTTGTTCTTCTTTGATTATGTTTTGCTAATTCACCTTGTGTCTACTTATGATTGTGTGAAACTTGTATATAATTCATTAGATCTTATTGATTCCTTTTTGATGTTTATGTCTATCTTCATCAATTAGGGTGTGACACTTTGATAGGTCTAATTGGTTTAGTTTATAATTCTTGATTCCTATTGTCTCTTGTTTGGTTGATTGTATTCGATGTTAGGCTTAAGAAAACTGGCATACTTCCATTGGTAACTTGCTTGAACGTCTTAAGAAACATGATCGGAGGTGTACTACGATTTTTGGTTGTATTTAATGCGTAGGAGAATTCTAATGTCCCATGTTAGGAGCTTCTAACGGCTCGACATTGGAGTGAAGTAGGATCCTATAGAGTTAAGGAATATTGTACACGGCCCTACGACTAGTATTAAGGAATACAACCCGTCAATTAAAACAAGGTGTGACAATTCAATAGGTAGAATTGGATAGCTAGCAAGGAGTAACATATCATAGGTAGACATGCTTCACATCCCTTGTAGAACCTTAGTTTATTTTTCTTGCGTATTAGTTTAATTAGTAGCTTTTGGGTTAGTTGATTAACAACTAATTCCGCCCCTCCTTCCAGTACTAGAGATTTTTACCTGCTTTTCATAAAATATAAAAACATAAAAAGAATCATCCTTCACCTTTAGACCTAGTTAGATTAATTTCAATCCTAAAGACACTATTCCTGAGTTGAACGATCAATCCCCCGGTACTTGTCACTATACTATACTACAACGATCAGGTACACTGCCTGGTGGGGGTTGTAAGCTTCTCGAGATCCCTCGAGAGGTAAATCCTAGTGCGATTCCCACGTATCAAGTACCTAATTTATATCTAAATGAACCTCCGTCCGTTGTTGATGGCCAGACCGGCAAGTGATATGATGGATGGTGACTGGTGAATGGTGGCTGTGATGTGACTGGTGAATGATGATTGGTGGCTGTGATTGGTGATTGGTGAGAAATGTGAGAAACGTGAGTGGAGATGGAAATGGGTGGACGGAGAATTCGAAATTTGATGAAAAAAATATAGAGGGCTTTTCAAAAATTTTGGGGAGGGCATACCAAAAAAGGGAGCCACAGGTATCGAACCTGTGACCTCCACTTCAAAACACCAAAAACTCAACCATCTCCCTCCTTGGGTCTTTTACGCATATAAGTTATTTTATATTCCTCTTATAGACTATCTTTTCATTTTGTTACAAAATATAAACAACTAAAGTATAGAAACTGGCTAGGATTGAATTAGGAAGGGTGTTTGTTCAGTGGAAATGTAGCCAATAAGGGATATTTCTCCATGGTTGCCTAGATGTTAGCATATAGTTGCTAAGTCTAGAAGAATGGTGGATATTGAATCAGCTAGTTTCGTGAATGATTGTGTAGAGTGTATCTGTTATATTGTATCAGTCAAATGACTGTGGTCAATTTGACTACTTGTATAATCTTTGTAAGTTGCTGGTTCCTTAACTAATAAAATTCACCATTTCAGGAAAAAAAAAAGTATAGAAACTGACTTGAATGTATATTAAACAAAATGCGGAATCTTATGTTTAACTTTAAGAAGAACAAACAACACAGTTGTAACCTCACAAAAGGTGAATTATATTACTTACCAAAAGGTTTTTTACAACATAAACAATTACTGATATGGGCATTCCCAAGATCGGTAACAAAGAAGAACATACAATCCAAACCTCTACAGAAGTAGAAACTTCAGCGGTAGAAACTTGATCTTGTTTTACCACCTTAGCCATTTCTTTAACATTAATAGTAGCAGCAGTTTCTCCCAAACTAGTATTAGTCTCTACCGTGATCTTTGAAGCTTGTACAATATTTTCACCTTGAAATTCCACTACCTGCTCCTTAGCAAGTTAAATCAAAGCTTGTTTTTTTGCTGCTCTCTTTTTTTTAGCAGTCCACCACTTGTACCACGCATTACCATCCCATTTAACTTTTTTGTCATTTTTGCTGCTATATTTTTTGATGCAGACTGACTTGAACCTTCGCAACATCTTCTGGCCAATCATGATCCATTGGGACGAGCATTTACCAGGGATCAGTAATTATAATTCTTGACAGAACTATAAATACATTAGTCGCCAACGAAGACTAGTGATTGTGTCAAAATCAACTTATTATAATATAGTAGTATAGTATCGAGATGATCCGCACAAAATACGGATCACCCGAGTCGGTTCCCTGTGAAGGTGAATGGAATCAAGGAATATTGATTCGTGTAAATCGTGAATTGAAAAGTGGTGAAAGTAAAAATAGTGATCAAAAAATTCAAATAATAACAAACAATGATGAATTATGCAAGAAGTACAAGCTAGTTATGCACTAAAATTGAAAACGCAAAAACGGAAATGCAAATGCGTTTATTAAAACGTAACTTTAATTGAAAAATGATCCTACAATCATCAAATTATTTTCTAAAAATCTTAAACTAATAAAATGAATTTCCAAAAAAAAGAAAAATATTTTTTAGACTTTTCTTTTATTTTCTATGAATTTATTTTGATTTTTGTAATTTTAAATGAATTAAAAATAAAAGAAAATAGAAAAATAAGAGAGAAAAATTAAAATTAATCTCTGAAAAATCTAAAATTATATAAAAGAATTTCCTAAAATATTTTTGTATTTTTTACAGTTTTTTTTGAATTTTTATGGATTTTTGTTTATTAAAATCTATTTAAAAATGACTAAAATCAAAGGAAAATTAAGAAAAATATCAAAACTACTTAGAAAAATCTGAAAAAATTCTAGAATATCAAAAATAATAAAAGTAACTTAAAATAAAATTTTGAAGCTTGAATGAACAGTAAAAGTGCTTATTATAGTAAAACTGCTTATTCACAAGTGCTTAATTATAAGCACTTGTGACCCAAACTTAATGAAACTTAAAACACAGAAGTTTTATGATATAAAATGCTTAATTGTTCAAAAGAACAACTCTCAATAAGATCAGAAATACAGGAAAGAAGCAAACAGATGAAATGAAGCAATGAAAGAAGCTCAATAAGCTAGCAGAGGGGAAATACAATAAGCCAAAAGCATGCACTCCAACAAATTCACTTATTCAAATAAAATGAGACTCAGAAACATACACGAGTTCATAGATATAAGCTAAAATTACAACTGCCGACCTATATGAACAAGCAGACACTCTGCCTCAAAGGTGTGAATAAGCCAGGGTAATTAAGCACTCAATTAAGTTCAAGTATCCAAACTGAATGGGGCAAAAGATCAATAGCATAGCTGAGTATCTAATTCAACTCACTGTGAAACCAGAAACAACCATATGCTACTCTAAATCAAGCCAAGAACAGCAGCCTATGAAACTATGATCAAATAAACAATAGACTTTTTAACACTTGTTCTAGTTTGACTAAATCCAATTTCCTTTAATCAAATCTACTCCTAACAGTTATAATAAGCTTCTATTAAGCTAAATTTAGCTGCTGTAAACCAAAATGCAACTATAACTACAATATTACCAACTGTCTTATACTATACTAATAGTTAATCTAAAATGGGCATCTGTTTTGACTTTATGTATTATACTCTACTGATTTCAAGCTACACTAAACCTTATGCAACCTGTTTGACTAATCTAAACAATACTATACTTTGAGTCAATGAGAATACAAGCAAAACACAATGATCCAAACACTCCTATAAGTGACAACAATACTACAAATCCTCTATTATGATCATACAATACCACCAATTCAAACAATATCAAATTCCAATCACAACTATAGTCCAAATTCTCAATTATAAACCAATAGATCCAACAGTAAATCACAATCACTATAGATCTACAAAACAGATTAACAAGTAAAGCTATCAATCACAGATCTATAATCTATAACCAATTAGCTACTATAGCTAACAAATCAGACCTACAATTTCAATGAAACTCAAACTAAATCAATCTAAAGCTCAGATATAACAACAATTACAGCAACTATTGTCAATGGAACAGTAAAATCACTTTGAATCAGAAACTATGACTTACAATTTTTTCAATTCAGCTAAAATAGGATTGATTTACTTAGCTTGCCTATCTCTAGGATAGGCAGGACCTTCCAAATCTGTCCACACTTATCCAAAACTCCTCCACAATCATTGAAACTAGTCCAGTTGACTTTTGTTGACTATTCAAATACTTACGAGAATTGAAATGAAATCAGTTATACAACAAGCTACAGAGCTTGTGTATATTGTTTATAAGCTAATTCAGCTTATTCAATACTTATTACAACTAATTTGAAACATTTTTTTTTTATTATTTTCGTAATTTTCTGTTTTTTATTTGTTTTCTGAAAATTAGTAATGCTGAATTAAAAGTTTTACTAGTTTAGCTAATAAAAACTGAGATAAAACAGAATGTGAAAAGTATGAGAACAATTAAGCAATATGAAATTAAAAATAAGCTAATTGAGATTAAATGGAAATGGAAATTTTATTAAACCTATAAGGTGAACATTACAATAGCTATTCTACATACACTCTAATAAATATTCGACAGAACTTTGCTAAGCTAAAAATTACACACTAACTAGCTACTAAGCACTTCTATTTATAGCTGAGAGGGAGTGAGGGTATCACGGATTGCCAAGCTGACAATCTGTGTGCTTGTGCTTCTTTTGTCATCCTCTGAGCCCTCTGATCATGTAGTAATAATTCCTCAATCATTTTAGCCGTCAGATCAGTCCTTGTGACGTGTAGCAACCAATTAGGGACTGCCATGTGGACAAGCGTGTGTTTCTTTGGATCTCCTAACACTCTGACACCCACTGACATTCTAGAAGGGCACTTGAGTTGACGGATTCACCCTTAATTGCTGTTAATTTGGCCGGTTAATAGTTAGGGTTCTAATCTGGGTAAGTTGGGGGAATTGGGGGTAAAATTGGGGCGGGGTAATTATTTTATCTTTGTTTGATCGGACTTTGACCCTTTGACCCGTATTATATTAGTTTGACCGAGGGTGATATTGGATCAGGTATTGGAAGGTTGGGTTTGGGCTTTTTGATTAGATTGGGCTTTTGGTGTAACTTGTACCATGGCTTATGTTGTTATTTCAGATTTGTAGCAATATATTTCAAGGACCAATTTTGTGTTTTATGAAACTTTGAGGACCTCTTCTGCCATTGTTCCAAAAATAACTTTCAAGGACAAATTATGATAATAATGATTCCCAAAGGTTGAATTTTGACTTTTTCTTCAATTCTTTCCAAGAAGGACTGAATATGTCAACTTTCAAAGTGCAGGGACCATTGTTGTCATTTTTTCAAACTTCACACAAGGATCACTATTGCTCATTTATCATAACTCTGAGGACTTTATAAGCTCAAATTGATTTCCAGCTTGACTTTCTGACTCTTTCTACTCTCGTGCTCGTTTTTGCCGGATTTCTGTTGTTTTTCGTCTTTTTACAATATATCCATACCTGCACGTTCACAAACATAAAAACACACATTCTTTGGCATTTGTTAGCATAATTAGTCTATTTGGGTCTGTTTTTGGCTATGAAAAGGTATGTGAATTAACACATACCAAAATCCCCAGACTAAGGTATTTTCGTGTCCTCACGCAATGTGATCAATTCACGCTTTTGGGATAAATAATTTCATAACTCTTCCTACTGACTTGTAAAGTAGCAAGGAGGTTTAAAAGAAATTACAAAATCATTTATTCCCGAAAATGCTCCGTTTTCCAAAATTTTTCCTTTATTCCACTTTCACTTCTATTTTTGTACTTTTCGTACTTTATACTTGTGACGGTTTGTTGAACTTTCATTATTTTGCAATAATTTTTAGGGTCAACGAGTAGAAACACTTTTCATAGAAAAGTGACCATACGGATAAAAATCGTCATCCTTGATTTTTCACAAGCCCCCATAAAAATCGTCATCCTTGATTTTTCACAAGCTTATCTACAAGTTAGATGCTAACACTACTCATAAAAGTTACTTGTGGAAACTTCTTACTCCCATGTCCTAAGTTTTTGTATCTCAATATTTTACTTTTGTTGAGAAATGAATTGCTTCATTTTTTTCTCGTTTCAATACTTTTAAGTCCGATAGTGACACCTAAGTTTAAACAATAAGTAGTTTTCCAATTTCTCTTAAGAACCACTGCAATAGAAATTCGGTCCACATCAAGGAATTTTTGGTACATACAATATCATAAATATAAGTTGCGGAGTACTACACATGCACCTCATGTGTCCAATTCAGAATCATACACATGCACCTCACGCGCCAACAACTTATTTACATTCAAGCTCTTATTCATCATAATTTTCAACTTTCACTTTTTTCATTTTTCACTTTTTTCATACTTTCTCATAATTTTCACTTTTTTCTTTCTTGACTTTTTTCTCATAACATCAATGGAAGCTTATCGGGTAGCTCCAAAACCACATACATAATCAACTTTTAACTTTTGATTTTTTTTCATTATTGCTCTTATTTTTGATGTTCCTTGATATCTACCCAACTTCTAAAGCAAAAATTCTCTTAAGAAAATAAAGAACTAAATAATATCCAAACCTAAATACCACTAATTAACCTAGAACATCTATTATATATCGGTGACGTATTTTATGGGAGTAAAAAGCCACAAGTACCTCTTATGAGCTCTAAAGAGAACCAACTACTCCACGTTTAGCATCTAACTTCTAAATAAACTCTATCATTTCTCGCTCTTCGCAATTTAAGATTCCAAATAATGAAACCCGCGAATACTTAGCCGATAATCAGCCACGCATATATAAAGTCAGTTACGGAAACTTGCAAATTCTAGAAGAAGAATTCGCGTTTTCTAGCTCCTGATGTAAAAGACTAGCGAAAGCTTTTAAGCTGCGCATGTATAAAGTCAAGTACGGGAACTTGCAGATTCTTAAGAAAGAATTCGCATTTTACAGCTCCTGGTGTACAAGACTAGCACAAGCTTATGTGATTATCATTGGTTAAGGGAACAAGCTAGGGCTCAACACACCCGGTCAAGTCAAAATATTTATTCCTACTCTCGCCACCTGGAAAGTCAACAAGGTGTCAAAACATTTATTCAAACTTTATTATATTTTTACACAAGTTTTTCAACTTTTTCACATCTTTTTGTGTTTTTCCATGACTTTTTCATTGATTTTTCTTCAAAATTTTTGAAATTTTCAATTTTTCGTTTTTTTTATTTTTTATTTATTTATTTATTTATTTTTTTAATTTTTGGTGGAAAAACGGAGTTGCAAGAGTACACTACAAAGTGAAAAATGCAAGGTCAAATCGAATCAAAGATTCACCCTCCCCTAGACTAGAATTAAACATTGTCCTCAATGTTTTATGGGTTAAGGCAATCCTAACAAAATTCTAGGGCCGTTTATTAATTATGCCAAAGAAAACGTTAGTCGATAAGATTCACGGATATAGGATTTCCAAAATCATCGATGAATGAAACTCAAGTGGAGAGAAAATAACGAGCAAGAGAGTCATCATAAATCGCAGACAATCCTAAACAAACATCACAAACAACCACGAAACACAAGAGTAGAAGAGGCACCCCCTCCCCACGTTATTCGTTAGAAATAAGAAAAATAACAGATTGATGAAATTGGATAAGCATGGGTTGCCACCCACGAAGCGCTTTATTTTTGATTACCGAGTCACGTAGCTTCACTCGATCCCCAAATTCAATCGTCCTTGGGGAAAGTTTAGAGATCCGGGACTACCATGGTTGGTACATCCCCTCTGAAATAGTGTTTCAAACGGTGACCATTCACCTTAAAGTTGGGACCATCGGGTTGAGCTAACTCAATGGTACCATAAGGGAATACTTGTGTTATGGTGAATCGTCCAGACCAATGGGTTTTATGCTTACCCGAGAAAATCTTCAAACGAGAGTTAAAAAGAAGCACTTGATCACCAATGTTGAAAAAGCTGTCTTTGATCTTGGCATCATGAAGTCTTTTTGTTTTCTCGTTATAAATCAAAGAATTCTCGTAAGCTTGATCACGTAGTTCGACTAACTCATTCAATTAAACTTTTTGGTGATCACCCGCGGTTTTTAAGTCAAAATTGGCATGTTTTAAGGCCCCAGTAGGCCTTGTGCTCAAGTTCTAGGGGCAAATGACAAGCCCTCCCGTAAACCAGCTTATATAGCGTACACCCAATGGGAGTTTTGTAAGCAGTCCGGAAAGCCCATAAAGCATCATCTAGTTTATCGGCCCATGAGGTACGGTGCTCTCCTACTGTCCTTTCTAATATCCTTTTGAGGCCACGATTGGAGACCTCCACTTGACCACTAGTTTGTGGATGATAAGCCATAGAAAGACGATGTGTGACACCATATTTAAGCATTACTTTGGCAAATTGATCATTGTAAAAATGGGTCCCACGATCACTTATGATGGCTCGAGGTGTACCAAATCGGGTAAAGAGACTTTTCAAAAACTTAACAACTACTCGGGCGTCATTAGTGGGGAGTGCCTTCGCTTCAACCCATTTGGACAAATAATTGACGGCCACAAGAATATACTTATTTCCTCTTGATGACGGGAATGGCCCCATGAAATCGATGCCCCAAACGTAAAAAATTTCACAAACTTGAATAGCATTTTGCGGCATTTCATCTTTTTGAGAAATTTTCCCTTGACGTTGGCAAGAATCACATGATTTCACCAATTCATGGGCATCCTGATAAATCGTCGGCCAATAGAAGCCGGAATCAAACACTTTCTTTGCGGTGAAGTTGGCACCATGATGTCCCCCCGTGGGTCCACTATGGCATGCCTTAAGAATTTCAACGGCTTCTGTAGCGTGAACACACCACCGGATCACTTGATCCGCACAGACTTTGAACAAATAGGGATCGTCCCAAAAATAATGTTGGACATGTTTAAAGAATTTCTTCTTTTGTTGGGATGACATCCCTTTCCTAATGAAGTTCCCCGCATGGTAATTCGCAAAATGGGCGAACCATGGGGTACTTTGGTCGATTTTAATCACACTTCCAAGTGTCTCGAGAGGAAATGTTTCGGTAATTTCCTTATTCTCAAGAGTACTTTGATGCGGGTTCTCAAGTCGTGAAAGGTGATCAGCAGCAAGGTTCTCAGCTCCTTTTTTGTCTCGTATTTTGACATCAAATTCTTGGAGCAAAAGAACCCACCGCATTAAGCGTGGCTTAGCATCTTGCTTTGCCATTAGGTATTTTAGGGCTGAGTGATCCGTATACACTATGCATTTCTTAAGGAGCAAATACGGTCTAAATTTTTCAAAAGCATAGACAACCGCTAACATCTCTTTTTCGGTAGTCGTGTAGTGATGTTGGGCGTCGTTCATGGTTTTACTTGCATAGTGTATCGGTTGAAAGTACTTATTCTTACATTACCCCCGAACTGCACCAATGGCATAATCACTTGCATCGCACATTAGCTCAAATGGTAAGCTCCAATCGGGGGCAACTAAGATTGGTGTCTCCGTTAACTTCTTCTTCAAGAAATTAAATGCATCGATGCATTCATTCGTGAAGTTAAACAGAGCATCCTTCTCTAAAAGGTGGGTCAGAGGCCGGGCTATTTTGGAGAAGTCTTGAATAAAATGTCGGTAAAAGCCAGCATGACCAAGGAAACTTCAGATTCCTTTGACGGTCGTAGGATGAGGTAGCTTAGCAATAACATCAACTTTGGCACGATCTACCTCAATCCCAGATTTGGAGATCTTATGGCCGACGACTATGCCCTCTTTAACCATGAAGTGGCACTTCTCCTAATTTAGAACTAAGTTAGTGTTTTCACACCGAATTAGCATATTCTCTAAATGGAAGAGGCAAGAGTCGAAAGAATTTCCGTAGACGGAGAAGTCGTCCATGAACACTTCCATGGTTTTTTCAATCCTATCCG
The DNA here is from genome assembly GCA_030686995.1 of Artemisia argyi. Lineage (NCBI taxonomy): Eukaryota > Viridiplantae > Streptophyta > Magnoliopsida > Asterales > Asteraceae > Artemisia > Artemisia argyi. The sequence goes on along the minus strand of CM060676.1, from coordinate 213,876,390 downwards.
AGAAAATGGCCATCATACACTATTGAAACGTGCCTGGAGCATTACAAAGGCCTAAGGGCATTCTACGACAGGCAAACGTTCCTTACGGGCAAGTAAAAGTGGTCTTTTCTTGATCCTGGGGATCAATAGGAATTTGAAAGTACCCAGAAAAGCCATCCAGAAAACAATAGAACTCATTTCCCGCTAATCATTCAAGCATTTAGTCCATAAAAGGGAGTGGGAAATGGTCTTCACCGGTTGCGTCGTTCAACTTGCGGTAGTCGATACAAACTCTCCATCCGGTCACAAGTCTAGTTGGTATAAGCTCATTATCGTCATTCTTCACAATAGTGATTCCGCCCTTCTTTGGTACACAATGAACCGGGCTAACCCATGAACTATCCGAGATCGGATAAATCATTCCAGCGTCAAGGAGTTTTATAACTTCCTTTTTGATCACTTCGTGGATTTATGGATTAACCCGTCGTTGTTGTTGGACGGAAGCTTTGTGATTATCTTCAAGTAGAATCTTATGAGTGCAAAATCGAGGTTCGATTCCCTTAATGTCGGAGATTTGCCAAGCAATCGCACTTTTATGCTTCCTAAGCACATCTAAGAGTCGTGTCTTCTCCTCATCTTTTAGGCCTTTTGAAATTATTACGGGCAATTTATTATTAGTTTCCAAGTATGCGTATTCGAGATGAGGAGGCAAATCCTTGAGCTCGAGCTCCGGAGGATTCTTAATAGATGACTTTACTTCTTTTACGTCTGCCATTTTTAGGTCCATCGGAGGGGAAGAAACAATCGGGTTTTCATTTAAAAGTTTCTCAATTAATAAAATGTCCCCCTCCGGATCAAAGTTAGAATTATCAATTTCTGGTGAAACTGAATCATTTGTAAGACAAGCTTTGATTTCTTCCCAAGCGATATCACTTCCCTCAAACGGAGTGAGGGAAGGGGAAGAATCAGAGACGATTGGTTCAAAAGAAGGAGTGGGATTGCCACTCGAAGCATTGTCGGTAAAACCAAGAAGTTCTTGAGAATACTCCTCCGTAGCCTCATCAATTACATTGATTCGGTTGACGGAAGAAACATCGTAATCGGAGGAGTATCTCGCGGTTTGATCAAGGTTAAAAGTAACGGATTCATTTCCAACACGTAAAGTAATCTCCTCGTCGTATACATCAATTAAAGCACGACCGGTCCGTAGGAATCCTTTCCCGAGAATGAGAGGAACCCGTGGATCGGCATCGAAATCAACAACCACAAAATCTGCAGGGAAATTGAATTTCCCAACATTGACAAAAATATCCTCGGCTATACCAATTGGACGAGACGTAGATCGGTCGGCAAGCTCGAGGGTCATAAGCATCGGTGTCAAGTTAGGGAGAGACAACTTTTTCCAAACCGACAATGGCATTAGGTTAATGCAAGCACCAAGATCGTCCAAGGCGAAGCATTGAACTATACCCGGAAAATTGCATGGAATGAGAAACTTGCCAGGGTCTTCAAGCTTTTCGGGTAGCTTTTTGAGAAGAACCGCTGAGCAGTTCTCATTCATTTGAGTTTTTGACATTTCAAACAACTTTTCCTTATTATTCAAAAGACCTTTTATCATCGAAGCAAATTTTGGCATCAAAAGTATAGCATCCGCGAGACTTATGTCAAAGTGTAATTCTTGAAAAATCTGATAAAACTTTTCCATTTGGTTTTTATCCTTCTCGCGGTGCTTTTGTTCGTTTAAACGTGATGGATAAGGCAACTTTGTTTTAACGGGAATTTCCTTTTCAGTTTCTTTAACAACTTTTTCTTTTCCTTTAGATGTCGGGACCACCGGAGGTTGGATGTCTTCGGTCCTTCCATTATTAATAGGAATTTCCGTATCCGTTGACCTCGGTTTCACGGGCGACTACCTTGGAAGGAAGAGAAGAAGAGGTAGTCGGAGCCGTTGGTCCATCATAAGAAACACCACTCCTTGTTATGATTACTTTAGCATAGCCCATCGGGTTAGTGATCGTGTTGCTTGCAAAGTTCCAGAGCCCGAGGGTCAATCATTTAAACGCTTGTTAAGTTCAAGAATTTCCTTAGCCATCAACTCTTGGTTTTTCATAATCTGCTTAAGAATCTCATCCGAGGGCGACGGATTTTGAACCACATTCTGATTTTGATTTTGAAAGTTTTACCCTCGTTTGTTTTGATTAAAACCCTGATTTTGGTTTCCATGATTATTTTGAAAATTCCCATTATTTTGAAAATTATTCCCTTGAGGCGGGCCTTGGTTGTAATTTCCCCGATTTTGATTTTGATAAAAACTTTGATTTTGTCCTTGAAAACCATTATTTCCCCGGTTTTGATTCTGATTGTGATTAAATTGATGATTACGGTTTTGCACATTATTGTTTTGATTTACTTGATTTGGTTGATTAAAACCGGGTGGTCCAAGGTAATTGCCGGAACAGTAGCTGAGGAGATTACGGTCTCCTTGAGGTTGTGGGTAACTGTTGCCACCCATGTTTGCAGCATACACGTTCTCTTGAGTAAAGCCACCGGAGGCTGAGCACTCAAGATATGAATGGGGACCACCACAAGTCTCACAACCGGCATTAACCATATTAACTTCTGGGTTCTTAACTTGATTCGGCATCATTTGATACATTCTTAACATTGTCGTAGACAAATCATTAAGTTTTTTATTCATGGCGGCTAACTCAGGATTATGAGAAGAAGAGTTTAGAGTCGCAGTCGATCTTATTGGCTCATTCCTCTCGGCTGAGGAATCCCAATAGTTGTAATGGGCCATTATATTCTCGATTACTCGTAACGATCCTTAGGACGATGTTTCATGAAAGTACCACCAGCTGCAGCATTGATCGTGTCCCGATGTCGTAGAGTTAAACCATTATAAAATGTATGAATGATCATAACAAGAAGCATGTTATGGTTTGGAAAACGATCAATGGCAAGCTTATAACGTTCCCAAGCCTCGAATAAAGACTCATCGGGAAGTTGCCAAAAATTGCTAATGTCGTTTCTCAACTTCGTTACCATCGATGGTGGAAAATACTTCACCAAGAACTTCGATACCATTTCATTGAAAGTATGAATCGATTTCCAGGGAAGACGATCAAACCAAGCGGTGGCATGACGCGTTAGAGAATAGGGGAAGAGAGAGAGAGAGAGACGGAGGGCGTCATCAGAGACCCCGTTTTGTTTCATATTTTGGGTGACGGTTAAAAATTTGTCGAGATGCTTGTTTGCATCGTCACCCGGTAATCCGTAAAATTGGCATGAATTTTGGACTTGTTGTATCATGTGGTGTTTTAGTCCAAAATCCATAGCCTCAATATTTAGAGGGGCAATTGGGCCACCTCTACCATGCATTGTGGGTTGGCACAGCTCCTCCATCGTTCGGAGATCGGGAGCTGGCACGTGTTGGTGTTCATCTCCACCCACCGGAGGGTGTTGATTATTCGGATCCATTTCCACAACGTTAGGGAAATAGACACGGTGTGTGTGTCGAATTACCCTCTCGGGGTTTGACAAAGGTGATATAAGACTCTCAAAAGAAAAGCAGGTGTGCATACACCAAAAACAAAATCAAAAAGAAAAAGAAGAAAAGAAAAAAGAAAATCTTGTTATTTTTTTTTATTTCAAAAATTTTTATTTCTTTTGTTTTTCTTTTTATAGTGATCAAGAAATTCAAATAATAACAAACAATGATGAATTATGCAAGAAATACAAGCTAGTTATGCACTAAAATTGAAAACGTAAAAACGGAAATGCAAACGCGTTTATTAAAACGTAACTTTAAATGAAAAATGATCCTATAATCGTGAAATTATTTTCTAAAAATCTTAAACTAACAAAATGAATTTCCAGAAAAAGAAAATTATTTTTCAGACTTTTCTTTTATTTTCTATGAATTTATTTTGATTTTTGTAATTTTAAATGAATTAAAAATAAAAGAAAATAAATAAGATGGAAAAATGAAAATTAATTTCTGAAAAATCTAAAATTATATAAAAGAATTTCCTAAAATATTTTTGTATTTTTTACAGCTTTTTCTGAATTTTTATGCATTTTTGTTTATTAAAATCTATTTAAAAATGACTAAAATCAAAGGAAAATTAAGAAAAATATCAAAACTACTTAGAAAAATCTGAAAAAATTCTAGAATATCAAAAATAATAAAAGTAACTTGAAATAAAATTTTGAAGCTTGAATGAACAGTAAAAGTGCTTATTATAGTAAAACTGCTTATTCACAAGTGCTTAATTATAAGCACTTGTGACCCAAACTTAATGAAACTTAAAACACAGAAGTTTTATGATATAAAATGCTTAATTGTTCTAAAGAACAACTCTTAATAAGCTCAAAAATACAGGAAAGAAGCAAACAGATGAAATGAAGCAATGAAAGAAGCTCAATAAGCTAGCAGAAAGGAAATACAATAAGCCAAAAGCATGCACTCCAACAAATTCACTTATTCAACTAAAATGAGACTCAGAAACATACACAAGTTCACAGATATAAGCTAAAAGTACACCTGCAGACATATATGAACAAGCAGACACTCTATCTCAAAGGTGTGAATAAGCCAGGGTAATTAAGCACTCAATTAAGTTCAAGTATCTAAACTGAATGGGGCAAAAGATCAATAGCATAGCTGAGTATCTAATTCAACTCACTGTGAAACCAGAAACAACCATATGCTACTCTAAATCAAGCCAAGAACAGCAGCCTATGAACCTATGATCAAATAAACAGTAGACTTTTTAACACTTGTTCTAGTTTGACAAAATCCAATTTCCATTAATCAAATCTACTCCTAACATTTATAATAAGCTTCTATTAAGCTAAATTTAGCTGCTGTAAACCAAAATGCAACTATAACTACAATATTACCAACTGTCTTATACTATACTAATAGTTAATCTAAAATGGACATCTGTTTTGACTTTATTGTTGACATAAATTAATAATGTCTAAAAACATTGTTAACATATTAACAATGTCTCTATGTTTTGATAATTACAAAGCATAAACTCATTAATCTAAAACTTATGACGTAAACAAGTTTTTAGTGCTTAACATTTGTCTATACATCCAAATCACTTAAGGTATGTATAAACAAAGTGTTTATTGCATTCTATGATCAAAGGAACAATTTTCTTAAACACTAGATTTCTTATAAAATGTCACAAAACATTTTATATCTTTTACAAAACATTTTTGGAATTAAAGGAATATGTTTAATTCATTATAAATATATGAATTCAAATTTCCAACCAAAAATGGCAAATCTAATCCAGAAAAACCTTCCCTACAAAAAGACAAATAAACCCAACGTTCAGGAGGGCGGCCCCCTTAATTTTACTAGGCGGCCCCCTTAATCATTAAGGGGACCGGCCTACAATTAAGGGGACCGGCCACGCTCCAGAACAGTATTTCCCCCCCCCCCCCTTTAAATATTGATTCATCCCTTAGATTTTTCTCACCTTTTGCACTTCTAAACTTTCTGATCCAGATCTATTTCTCTATTCTCTCATCCTTTGATCATAAGTGTATATATATTCTTTGTTTCAAAGTGATCCAATTTCCATCCTCTCAAGTGCAAGAGAAGAATACTTCTATCTTCCTAGACAAGAAGTATTACAACTTGTTGTGATCTCCACATCAAAGTTGTTGGTGTAACATCAAGATTATTTACATATTCTTTGTGAAGATTGTTGTGAATATTTGCTTGTAGATAGTTGTGTTAGATATAGATTGTGTGATTAGTTGATAGCTTGGTGTGAAGAAGAAAAGCTAGGAAATCTATTGGTGTGAAGAAGCTAGGTGTGAAGTAGATTGATTTGAAGAAGGTGTGTAGAAGTTGTGACTTAGGTGTGAAGGTGTTGTGGTGTGATTATTGGTGTGTAGATTGGTGTGTAAATTGGTGTGTAGATTGGTGTGAATATTGGTGTGTAAATTGGTGTGTAAGGTTTTCTCCGCCATAAGGGAGCTTGTTGATATAGTGAAGAAAACTCTCGAGTTAGGTGCTCGGGGAGTGGAGTAGGGCAAGGAAGGTGTCCTTGTAGCTGAACCACTATAAATCTCTTGTCTCGCGGTTCGATCTTTCCATCTCTTACTTATTTCATTACTTATCATTGTTATATATTTCGTATTGATATTTGTTTATATTGTGCAAGACTTGAGATCACATATTATCGAATCTAAGTTTTAAAAACACTAAAACTATTTTTACAACTAATTAAAAAGACGTAAAACTATTCAACCCCCCCTTCTAGTTTTCCACATTTATGTATTATACTCTACTGATTTTAAGCTACACTAAACCTTATGCAACCTATTTGACTAATCTAAACAATACTATACTCTGAGTCAATGAGAATACAAGCAAAATGCAATGATCCAAGGTAATAGTCAAGTTAAAGATAACAAAATAGATCTTCTTGTACAACGATATGAACAATTTACGATTCCGGAAGAGGAATCAATTGATACTGCTTTTGCTAAATTTAACACCATTATCACAAGTTTAAAAGCACTTGATGAGACATTTTCTAGTAAAAATTGTGTTAGGAAATTTCTCAGGGCATTGCATCCGAAATGGCGAGCTAAAGTCACGGCTATTGAAGAATCAAAGAATTTGATGACATTGTCACTAGATGAGCTTATTGGCAACTTGAAGGTCCATGAAGAAATTATAAGAAAAGATTTGGAAACGGTTAAAGTCAAGAAAGAACAAGTCAAATCCGTTGCTCTAAAAGCCAAAAATGAACTTTATGATGATAGTGACTCAAGTGACGAGAGTGAAGATGAAGAATATGCAATGGCCGTAAGAGAATTCAAGAAATTCTTCAAGAGACGAGGAAGATTCACTAGATCATCACATGACGATAGAAAATCGTTCCAAAGAAATAGAAGTGACAATTACGTGAAAAGAAAATGCTTTAGATGTGGAAGTCCAAATCATCTCGTTGGTGAATGTCTAAAGCCGCCGAGTTATGATAATCAAGGTGCATTTGTTAGTAGAACATGGAGTGATAGTGACAAAGAATAAGTGGAAAAACCAAGAGAAGAAAAGTGTTTCATGGCAAAAGCAACCGACGAAATATGCCTTGGAATTGACTTGGAGCCTGACGAATGGATCAAGGATAGTGGATGCTCAAGGCACATGACAGGGAACCGAAAGCTATTCTCTACATATAAGGCATACAACGGAGGTAACGTTATTTTTGGTAGTGACTTGCGTGGAAAAATTATTGGCAAAGGTACGATTTCTCAAGACTCACTTACTATTGAAAATGTTGAACATGTAAATAATTTAACATATAACTTACTTAGTGTAGGCCAAATATGCGATAATAAATGTAGAGTTATCTTTTCTGAAGAAGATAGCGAAATAGTTAAGAATGGAAAAATTATAGGTAGAGGTATTAGGAAAGGAGGTGTATATGTTATGAAACTAGGAAACAAACCTGAAGATAGAATATGCCTAACAACCCTAGACGAAAACTCCACATTGTGGCATAAGAGATTAGGACACGCTAACATGCAACAAATACAATCTTTGGCTTCTAAGGAATTAGTTAGAAACTTGCCAAATCTAAAATATGACAAACATTTTTGTGATGCATGTAAAATTGGAAAACAAGCTCATGCTAGTCACAAAGCTAAGAATATAGTATCTACTACTAGGTGCCTAGAGTTATTACATATGGATCTTTTTGGTCCATCCGCTGTGCGGAGCTATGGAGGAAACAAATATACCTTAGTAATAGTAGATGACTACTCACGATACACGTGGACTAGGTTTTTAAGTGACAAAACCCAAGCCTTTGAAAAATTCGAAATATTTAGTAAAATGATTCAAAATAAGTTAGGATGCTCAATAGTTGCCATTAGGACGGACCATGGAAGGGAATTTGATAACGAAGTACAATTCGGAAAATATTGTGAGTTAAATGGAATATCTCACAATTTCTCCGCTCCTCGTACTCCTCAATCAAATGGGGTAGTAGAAAGAAAAAATAGGTCACTACAAGAAATGAGTAGAACTATGTTAAATGAACAATCCATTCCACAAAAATTTTGGTGTCACACCGTAGATACATCGACTTATATTTTAAATAGGGTATCAATCAGAAGAATTCTAGGAAAAACTCCTTATGAGTTATTAAGAAATAGAAAACCTAACTTAAGCTACTTTAGGGTATTTGGAAGTAAATGCTATATCTTAAACACTAAGGACTACCTCACTAAGTTTGATCCAAAATCATATGAAGGAATATTTTTAGGATACTCACAAAATAGTAAAGCATATATAATACTTAACAAATACTCAATGAAAGTGGAGGAATCACTAAATGTAACATTTGATGAAACACCACCACCTCCTAAAACGCTACCTTTAGAAGATGATGATTTAGTCGAAGATGAAGCCATTGAGGTTAGTAAAACAAAACCCATAGGAAATGATAATGAAGAAATTCACTTAGAAAATAACGAAACCGTTAATATTAAAGAATCTAGATCACATCCTTTAGATAATATAATAGGACATCTTAACCAAAGAACCCTTAGGTCACAAGCCCAAGATAAAAACAACTCCTTTTGTTTCCTCTCGGCAATAGAACCTAAGAATATTAGCGAGGCTTTAAAGGATGAAAGTTGGATTATAGCTATGCAAGAAGAATTAAATCAATTTAAGGCAAATGATGTTTGGGAACTAGTCCCAAATCCAAAGGATATGACTATCATAGGAACCAAATGGGTATATAGGAACAAGTTAGATGAGAATGGAATAGTTACTAGGAATAAAGCTAGGATAGTTACCCAAGGTTATAATCAACAAGAAGGAATTGATTATGACGAAACTTATGCCCCCGTAGCTAGACTAGAATCAATTAGGATATTACTTGCCTATGCTTGCTCCCTAGATTTTAAGTTATTCCAAATGGATGTGAAAAGTGCATTCCTTAATGGTTTTATCAATGAGGAGGTATATGTGGCACAACCTCCAGGATTCATTGACTTCGCAAAACCTGATTATGTTTATAAGTTAAAGAAAGCTTTGTATGGACTCAAACAAGCTCCCAAAGCTTGGTATGATCGATTAAAAGCTTTTCTTATTAAACATGATTATTCCATGGGAATGGTAGATAACACTCTTTTCACTAAAAGGAAAGACCCTAATCTCATCATTGTTCAAATATATGTTGATGACATTATATTTGGATCGACTTGTCAAGACATGTGTGATGAATTTGCCAAAATCATGCATGATGAGTTTGAGATGAGTATGATGGGTGAACTTAACTTCTTCCTAGGATTACAAATAAAACAATTAGAAGATGGAATATTCTTTAACCAATCTAAGTACATTAAGGAAATGCTTAAGAAATTTGGCCTAGAAGACTCAAAACCCATAAAAACACCCATGTCTACGGAGGTAAAGCTCACAAAGGACGATGAAGGTGAGTCCGTAGATAACTTCAAGTATAGAGGAATGATAGGTAGTTTACTATACTTGACGGCAAGTAGACCCGATATCATGTTTAGTGTCTGCCTTTGTGCCCGTTTTCAAGAGGATCCCAAAACCTCTCACCTAGAAGCGGTTAAGCGTATCTTCCGATACATTAAAGGCACTATACACTTAGGATTATGGTATCCTAAGGAATCCGGCATTGGAACCATTGTATATGCGGATTCGGATCATGCGGGAGACTACGTAGATAGAAAGAGCACTAGCGGTATTTGCACGTTTATGGGATGTTGTCTAACGTCTTGGTTTTCGAAGAAGCAAACCGCTCTTGCTATTTCTACCACCGAAGCCGAATATGTAAGCGCCGGAAAGGCATGTCAACAAGCACTATGGATGAAACAAGCTCTCGTAGACTATGGCATTAGGTTAGAAAATGTCCCCATTATGTGCGATAACAAAGGTGCGATAGATTTAAGTAAAAATCCGGTGCAACACTCTAGGACTAAACACATAGAAATACGTCACCATTTTCTTAGGGATAATGTACAAAAAGGAAATATATCTATAGAAAAGGTTGCATCGGAAGATAAAATTGCGGATATATTCACAAAACCCCTTATGCGTGAATTATTCAACCACTTGCGTTTAGGATTAGGAATGATGGAACAAGTTGACTAAATTATATTGAATTATTTCAAATTAATACTTGCATGAAATTTATTCATTTCACCTTTTCTGAGTCTAGGAATCTATTTCGCACAAATCTAAAGATTGGGAAAATTTATTTTCTTTGCATAATTTTTTTTTAAAACTCAATCAATTTTCTCTAAAAATTATTCTCACAATCTAGGAACCCCATGAAGACCATTTTCCTTGCATTGTTGACTAATTCTAAAAACATTATATTTCAAAATCATGCATAAACTCTCACATAAATTGTCAAGGTATATAATCTAATATATGTCTTTGACATTCATGATCGAGCAAAAATTGAATCAAGGAGATTATTTGGATTGTTTCTTAGGATCGCTATTTCCTTTTGCTTCTAGGAGTCGAAACAATCACAACTCCACATTTGTTGCATATAGACACTCACTAGGACAAATTCACTAATAATGGTGTCATCTTGATCCATCACTAGTTTTTCACTCACTAAGATAGGTGCCTTAGGAAGATTAAGTGTGCTTGCCTTTGCTTACCTCCTATTGCTTATTATGTGTTGATTATTTGCTCCTTTGCTTATGTGTTTTTGCATGTATGCTATATCTTGATTAGATTAGACTCTATATTGCCTAAGAGAATTGAACTTTCTTGAATTCTAATCCAAACACATAACCTTTCTGCAAATTTTCTGCCAAAAACCCAATTCTGGCATCCTGGAAATCACCAGATGGGCGGCCCCCTTAATTTTGTAAGGCGGCCCCCTTAATCATTAAGGGGACCGCCCCCTAATTAAGGGGACCGGCCATCTGATGGTCGGGTTTACAGAATCTTTTCTGCTTTTTAGCCCATTTCAACCTACATTTCCCAATTTTAACCAACACACTTTGTCCCAATCTTCCAACAAACCTTACCCATCCTTAAACACAAAAATCTTACACTATAAATATCCCCAATCCTCAAAACTATCCATTCATCCCATCATGAACTCTCCAAACAAACCAAGATCAAAAGCCTCAAGGCTAGCAAGGATGGCGGAAAAACCCGTTTGGCGAAGAAAAAGCCCTCGAAACAAATCCATCATAACCAATGAGATTGGAAGTCATTCAACACCTCCAACTTCTTACTTCCCAAACTTTACCTCAAACCCACAAGGTCATTCATTTGATCCTCTTTACAAACCATACAACATTGGCCAACCATCAAACTACAATGCCAACTACACAAATACAAACCATCCATACCAAACCTATGATCCTCTTCACATTGCCACGGAAAAGCAAAAGTTCCGTGATGAAATAAACCAAATCCATGATCTTAGCGATCTCCTTGCTATGCATCTTGCACAACGCAACAAAGGGCAACCTCCATCATCACCCTATGCAAATTGCCTTCCCCACTCTCTTAATTTGGATCAAGTTACCAACCACACTCACTTTTGCCCTTGTTGCATATTCCTTCAAAAACAAATCCTCTACTTGAGTGAAGATATTTCTTAGATTGAATATCTTCTCACTCGTAATCATCCAATACCACCCTTAACACGATACAACATCGTCAGATCCACCTCTTCTGCTCCATACTCCTCCCCATATCCCTCTCCATCTAACAATTAAGCTTCATGCTTATGTTATCCTTCAAGCAAATAAAACAATCAACCATGAGTTGCAAGCAAGTCCAAGTGCTCTTTCTAGGCAATATAGGACTATGTCTTTTCATTTGTTTTATTATGATTAATATGCCTTAAGCATATTAAATGTTGTAATGCTTTCTATGATGCTTGAATGAATTTTTTTTTATCTATTGCTTTGCATGTAGATTTGCCTTGCTCTCTTCTAATATTTTGTGTAGCCAAGATTTCCATAGCTCATCTCCTTGGTGCTCTCAAATGAGGGGGAGTATACATCAAGGGGGAGCTTTAACCTTTTTGATTTTACAAAAAGGGGGAGAAGAGAATGTTAAACTCTAAATCCTTGTCTAAAAATTAATTTTTAGACCTAATGAGTTTAAGGTTTTGTAATCATCAAAAAGGGGGAGATTGTTGACATAAATTAATAATGTCTAAAAACATTGTTAACATATTAACAATGTCTCTATGTTTTGATAATTACAAAGCATAAACTCATTAATCTAAAACTTATGACGTAAACAAGTTTTTAGTGCTTAACATTTGTCTTTACATCCAAATCACTTAAGGTATGTATAAACAAAGTGTTTATTGCATTCTATGATCAAAGGAACAATTTTCTTAAACACTAGATTTCTTATAAAATGTCACAAAACATTTTATATCTTTTACAAAACATTTTTGGAATTAAAGGAATATGTTTAATTCATTATAAATATATGAATTCAAATTTCCAACCAAAAATGGCAAATCTAATCCAGAAAAACCTTCCCCACAAAAAGACAAATAAACCCAACGTTCAGGAGGGCGGCCCCCTTAATTTTACTAGGCGGCCCCCTTAATCATTAAGGGGACCGGCCTACAATTAAGGGGACCGGCCACGCTCCAGAACAGTATTTTCCCCCCCTTTAAATACTGATTCATCCCTCAGATTTTTCTCACCTTTTGCACTTCTAAACTTTCTGATCCAGATCTATTTCTCTATTCTCTCATCCTTTGATCATAAGTGTATATATATTCTTTGTTTCAAAGTGATCCAATTTCCATCCTCTCAAGTGCAAGAGAAGAATACTTCTATCTTCCTAGACAAGAAGTATTACAACTTGTTGTGATCTCCACATCAAAGTTGTTGGTGTAACATCAAGATTATTTACATATTCTTTGTGAAGATTGTTGTGAATATTTGCTTGTAGATAGTTGTGTTAGATATAGATTGTGTGATTAGTTGATAGCTTGGTGTGAAGAAGAAAAGCTAGGAAATCTATTGGTGTGAAGAAGCTAGGTGTGAAGTAGATTGATTTGAAGAAGGTGTGTAGAAGTTGTGACTTAGGTGTGAAGGTGTTGTGGTGTGATTATTGGTGTGTAGATTGGTGTGTAAATTGGTGTGTAGATTGGTGTGAATATTGGTGTGTAAATTGGTGTGTAAGGTTTTCTCCGCCATAAGGGAGCTTGTTGATATAGTGAAGAAAACTCTCGAGTTAGGTGCTCGGGGAGTGGAGTAGGGCAAGGAAGGTGTCCTTGTAGCCGAACCACTATAAATCTCTTGTCTCGCGGTTCGATCTTTCCATCTCTTACTTATTTCATTACTTATCATTGTTATATATTTCGTATTGATATTTGTTTATATTGTGCAAGACTTGAGATCACATATTATCGAATCTAAGTTTTAAAAACACTAAAACTATTTTTACAACTAATTAAAAAGACGTAAAACTATTCAACCCCCCCTTCTAGTTTTCCACATTTATGTATTATACTCTACTGATTTTAAGCTACACTAAACCTTATGCAACCTATTTGACTAATCTAAACAATACTATACTCTGAGTCAATGAGAATACAAGCAAAATGCAATGATCCAAACACTCCTATAAGTTACAGCAATACTACAAATCCTCTATTATGATCACACAATACCACCAATTCAAACAATATCAAATTCCAATCACAACTATAGTCCAAATTCTCAATTATAAACCAATAGATCCAACCGTAAATCACAATCACTATAGATCTACAAAACAGATTAACAAGTAAAGCTATCAATCACAAATCTATAATCTATAACCAATTAGCTACTACAGCTAACAAATCAGACCTACAATTTCAATGAAACTCAAACTAAATCAATCTAAAGCTCAGATATAACAACAATTACAGCAACTATTGTCAATGGAACAGTAAAATCACTTTGAATCAGAAACTATGACTTACAATTTTTTCAATCCAGCCAATATAGGATTGATTCACTTAGCTTGCCTATCTCTAGGATAGGCAGGACCTTCCAAATCTGTCCACACTTATCCAAAACTCCTCCACAATCAATGAAACTAATGAAGTTGACTTTTGTTGACTATTCAAATATTATGAGAATTGAAATGAAATCAGTTATACAACAAGCTACAGAGCTTGTGTATATTGGTTATAAGCTAATTCAGCTTATTCAAGACTTATTACAACTAATTTGAAACATTTTTTTTTTATTTTCATAATTTTCTGTTTTTTATTTGTTTTTTGAAAATTAGTAATGTTGAATTAAAAGTTTTACTAGTTTAGCTAATAAAAACTGAGATAAAACAGAATGGTAAAAGTATGAGAACAATTAAGCAATATGAAATTAAAAATAAGCTAATTGAGATTAAAAGGAAATGGAAATTTTATTAAAACTATAAGGTGAACATTACAATAGCTATTCTACATACACTCTAATAAAAATTCGACAGAGCTTCGCTAAGCTAAAAATTACACACTAACTAGCTACTAAGCTCCTCTATTTATAACTGAGAGGGAGTGAGGGTATCACGGATTGCCAAGCTGGCTATCCGTGTGCTTGTGCTTCTTTTGTTATCCTCTGAGCCCTCTGATCATGTAGTCATAATTCCTCAATCATTTTAGCTGTCAGATCAGTCCATGTGACGTCTAGCAACCAATTAGGGACTGCCATGTGGACAAGCGTATGTTTCTTTGGATCTCCTGACACTCTGACACCCACTAACTTTCTAGAAGGGCACTTGATTTGACGGATTCACCCTTAATTGCTGTTAATTTGGCCGGTTAATAGTTAGGTTTCTAATCTGGGTAAGTTGGTGGAATTGGGGGTGAAATTGGGGCGGGGTAATTATTTTATCTTTGTTTGACCGGACTTTAACCCTTTGACCCGTATTATATTAGTTTGACCGAGGGTGATATTGGATTGGGTATAAGAAGGTTGGGTTTGGGCTTTTGATTAGATTGGGCTTTTGGTGTAACTTGGACCATGGCTTATGTTATTTCGGATTTGTAGCAATATATTTTAAGGACCAATTTTGTGTTTTATGAAACTTTGAGGACCTTTTCTGCCATTGTTCCAAAAATAACTTTCAAAGACAAATTATGATAATAATGATTCCCAAAAATTGACTTTTGACTTTTTCTTCAATTCTTTCCAAGAGGGACTGAATATGTCAACTTTCAAAGTGCAGGGACCATTGTTGTCATTTCTTCAAACTTCACACAAGGATCACTATTGCTCATTTATCAAACTCTGAGGACTTCATAAGCTTAAATTGATTTCCAGCTTGACTTTCTGACTCTTTCTCCTCTCGTGTTCGTTTTTGCTGGATTTCTGTTGTTTTTCGTCTTTTTACGATATATCCGTACCTGCACGTTCACAAACATAAAAACACACATTCTTTGGCATTTGTTAGCATAATTAGTCTATTTGGGTCAGTTTTTGGCTATGAAAAGGTATGTGAATTAACATATACCAACTAGCAACAATGGAACATGATTGACCTAAAGAAATCTAAAAAATTTCTTAGTGCAGTTGTGTAATGTTATCACAACTTGAGATTATCTATCAAAGACTTAATTAACAGCCAAATATTTAGTCGGCTTATATAAGAAATTTCTTTTTTGATGCAGACTAGCTTGAACCTTCTCAACATCTTCTGGCCAATCATGATCCATTGGGACGAGCATTTTTCAGAGATCTATGATTATAATTCTTGACAGAACTATAAATACATTAGTCGCCAATGAAGACTAGCCAAAATGGAACATGATTGACCTAAAGAAATCTACAAAATTTCGTAGTACAGTTTTGTAAAGTTATCACAACCTGAGTACTAACTAAATAAGCTACTTAAACACAAATAATCTAATTAAAATGCAAACATATCCATACATAAATTTCAAGCAACCCTTAATAATCCATCCGAACCCTTAATAATCCATCTCAAACACTCTATAACATCTATAGCAGACAATAAGAATCAAGCAACCCTTAACAATCCATCCGAACCACACAAAAAATCATAAACTAATCAACTTAAAAATCTTATTAGCATACAATTAAAAAACTAATACATGAATGACTGGATAAACACCTAAATGGATGCCTGTATTGACGATAAAACAATCAAGCTCTTATATAGAGCATTTATTTTGATTGTTTATTGCTTGATTTCATTTTTGTTACTTCAATTTGAAACCCCTAAATTCGCTGAAGATACCTATTTCACTAATATGTGTTTCTTATGTGTGTAATATTTCAGTGTGTGAGAGATAAGGTAAGTCAACTGCTTATAAATAAAGTATATTTAAAATAAAAAAAATAAAAACACAAGATTATGACATAATGTAGGATCGTGGTTTTGATTGAATATTGTGATTCGGGAGGTCGGGGATGATGAAAGATTAAATCTTCCATTGTTAGTGAGAGAGAGTAAATAGTAAAGGGAAACTTGTGTTTATTGATAAGAAAGATGAAAATGAAAATACAAACAAAGTCTCACCCCTACATGGAAGTATGGAGGGGTATATAAAGCCTAACACAAACTAACTATTACAATATTACGATTCTAGTCCTTGTGTTTTGGCTAAATGAGATAACTAATGTAATCCCGATAATGTCGTTCCATTTACGTGTTGGGATTATAAACTTTGATCCCAACAATCTTCCCCCAATGGGGCGACATAAGGGATTACTTACAACATTTCCTACAAGTATAAATAAGAATAAAGAAAGGTCTTCATAAGCTCTTCAAAAGTTGAGGATGACTACAGTTGACGCTCTTTGTCTTCATCTTGTACCTCGGCTTGAAAAACTTTATCTTCACTTGTAGGCAAATGATGTAATATGCATGAAATGGATTAACTTCCCCCCAATTCATGCTGCATGTCTTTAGCGGCTTCTTCTTACACTTCTTTTTGGCGAAGTTTCTGAATCAGCTTCCCCCCAAACTGACAACCGTCTTCAGCAGATTCGAAACTTTGATGTAGTCCACATGTCTTCTAATTATTGAAGTTTTAAGTACGCAGCGGAATTTGTAGATGACACCATAAACCACACTAAGCAAATATGACTAGTCACTAATCACAGTTATGCTCAATACGGAAGCTCGGTTCGGGGGTAACATGCAAGAAATTAGCAAGATCTTCTCACATATGTAGGCTACTTCACACTTCACAACCCGCGAGAGTTGAAACGATTACACCAAAATCACAAAACTGAACCACTGATCATCTCTGCGGACGTCTCTCTGGTAGTAATAAAATTGTAAGCTCGATCATGTGAGTCTATTATGCGTCCTTGATGTGCACATTTCTTCCCCCTAATTGCAGAACTTCGTGGAAAATGAGTGTTTTCGCAAAAAAGTCAAGAAAATTCAAAGAATCAAAAGAACACCCACTCTCTCTTCCCCCACGATGTCTTCGCGGAATCGGAAGCATACACACTATGTTTACGATGGAAACGGAGGCAGCGTAACCCCATATGTCTAACTAACCGATTATGTGTGAAGTATCATAAATAGCCCGTGAGAATCAACTGCTGATAAACAACTCTATTCTTTTATACTCCTCTCAACTAACTCATTACCGACCCCATTATCATTCTGTAGGCTTTTTGTAGTGACTACTGATGGAGAAAACCCAATATGACGAACTTGAGACTGAAGTAAAATAACCCGAACTTGTGACTTAAACTTGCACTATTGTCTGACTAAGAACCAATACTGAGAATTTCAATAATGGTAGGAAATCATATACCCATCCTACCTTCCTTAAATGTATATGAACGTCTCTTGAATTATCCACATCTTTTGGTGACACTTGAGCACTACAACGTAACTCCTTTAAAGTGATAGCTATACACTGTGAGCACAACAACGTGTAACTCCTTACATCAGGTATAACTAGACAACTCAAGTCTTGGTCATTTGTACGGATAAAAGCTCGAACAAGGATCTCGAAGAATCATGCATCCAACCAACCCCGATATCTTCAAGATACTAAGTACACGCACCCGTGAAATTCCACTTCAACCTCAAATAAATAATAAAGAATTAACCCCGTAGTCACATCTTGCGGTTAAATGCTCAATTCTAGCCTTTTGACGGTTTAATGAATTTAATAATGGTTCCCGATCTTGTCAAAATGTATCCCCGTGAAAATTTATGATAACTGAAATACCACTATTTTTGCCGAATTTTATACCAAAAAATTAACAATGTATTAAAAATGCAATTGATATAATTATGTCAACCCCATACATTGAAAATTTTCCGATCAAATACATTAAGCCCAGTCCAATTTTGTTTGATATTGCATTTACGCTCAATATTCAGCCCATGAGAAATAACTGATTCCACAAGGCCCATTCACTTAACATAAGACGTGGGCCCAATATAATCATACACCCGATCCAATATTACCACACCAGTTATAAAATACATAACCTTAATATTACTCACTTGGTAAACCTAAACACACACAAACTCCGCCCCCATCAAAATGTTTCTCTCACCTATCTCAATCACATCCAGATCTAAACTCTTGTTTTGCAGTCAAACCTACCAACACAACTCCTCCAAACACAGATCTCACACAAAAAAATAACCAATCTCATCAAAATCATAATTCGATTTATCTACACCAAGTCTAATCTCATCACTCAACTCAGACTCAACCATACCGTGACTTTTTCTCCGTTCGTTGCTCATATTCGAATCAAGAAGGCATTAAAGAGGCTTCAAGGTCCTTTCATGGGTCTCGGGTAGGTTTGAATCGAACCAAGGAAAAAGGTAATAACAGAATTGTTATTATACTTCTCGTGTTAGGTTCGGATATTTAAGTGAGGCTTTGCTTCAAATACGATCGATGATGAGTTGATTGCTCTCTTCACGAAAATCTTTACATATTTTAAACAAAGAATGAGCAGACTGAGATCACTTTGTTATTGTAATGGTTCGGATCTGTGGTTGGAGTCGATGGGTTTAGGTAAGTTTGGAGTTGGATTGTGGTATGTAATCTGGATTTGTAATATGGGATGGTTTCAGCACAACTTGTTTCTACTTCATCTTCTTATACATTTCTTATTTGTTAACTTTTAAAGGACTGATGATGTTATACAAACTGAAGTCATAGTGAGTTTTTTAGTATTTGGTTATGGTCAATTTTCTGCTACATCTTATATTCTGTTTTTCTTTTTACTTTTGACCCGTTTACGCATAACATTATGCGTAGATTTGTAGAAATCTTACGCGTAGACAACTTACACGTAAAGTTGGTCTTTTTGCATAACCCGTGTCTTTTGCGTAAATCTTACGCGTAAGACAATGGGTTTTAGGCCTTAGTTGAACCTTACGCATAACTTGTCCAAGTTATGCGTAGAAAATTGTAGATTCGCGTAGAAAGAGGGTTTTCTGCATAAACTTGAGCGTAAACAGATTTCCGGCGTACTTTTCCGATTAGATTCCGGCCAAAAAAAATTCTTACCAAGATGACAGGTGCCTTTTTATCAGACCACAAATATTCATAATGACCATGTAGATATATGTTTGACCATTATAATGACCAGACCATTTGATTCATGATATATGTTTGACCATTATAAAGACCATGTTTCCACGGATTGGAACAAAAGTAGTATTATTTGATTAAAAAAACAGTTGTAATAAACTGTTTAAGTAGAACAGTGAAAGCACAATACTTTTGACCAAAAAGATACAAAAATACTAATAAAAAACTGTTACCAATAATGATAAAAAAGTTTCAGATCCGAAAATTGTGGTAAAACAGCTTAAAAACATAGTACGAACCACAATAAAATCATCAAAACAAAACACCATGGCTCTTGATACCACTTGTAGGATCGTGGTTTTGATTGAATATTGTGATTCGGGAGGTCGGGGATGATGAAAGATTAAATCTTCCATTGTTAGTGAGAGAGAGAGTAAAGAGTAAAGGGAAACTTGTGTTTATTGATAAGAAAGATGAAAATGAAAATACAAACAAAGTCTCACCCCTCCATGGAAGTATGGAGGGGTATATAAAGCCTAACACAAACTAACTATTACAATATTACGATTCTAGTCCTTGTGTTTTGGCTAAATGAGATAACTAATGTAATCCCGATAATGTCGTTCCATTTACGTGTTGGGATTATAAACTTTGATCCCAACACATAAAAACCTAAATCATATTCATTATATTAAAGAATAAGGAGGGGATTACTATATACATGTACCAGTTCCTTCAAAACAACAACCAAAATCAAAACAAGGCACCACTAAACCCAACCAAAAAGACCCTAATTAAACAACCATTCAACTGGAGCTCTGATCATACTCATCCATATCGACAATGGCTTCCTCCTTCTTGGATACCAGAGCACGAAAGTCAACCAAAATGGCTGAAAGGGACTCCAGCAAACGGCGCTTCATCACTTGAACCTCATGAAGGGACTCATAACCATCAGCAGCACCTCCTTCTTCATCAAAGTTAAGATCTAAAACCTCAGCCATTCTCTCGGTGCGCTTATCAACATTTTTTCGCAACTCATCACGCTTCTCACCCAAACACATGATCATTACTTCATTTAACGGAATTTCTTGACTGAAGAGGAACTTGAGACATTTGTGAAGTTTATCATACCCACACATATCTTTCAGTTCATCGAGATTAGGAGATCCAGACATATTTTTTTGATGATGATTTGATAATTTTTAAGTAAGAAATTATGTTTTTTGATGATGATTTATATGGCTAGTGATGAAACTAGATACAACAATAATCTACTCCAAATATATAATGATTTATGTGGCTATGTAAACTAAATCATTGCAAAAATTAATTACCGAGTACTAATTCAAAGTATTGAGTCTTCCCATGCAGTTTGTTCGTTTTCTGATGTAAATCAATCAAATCACTATTTAAGTTTTATTTTTAATAAATAAGTGTTATAATGTATAATTTAGTCCAAATTATGACATTGTAGTAAAGGTAATTAGTGCTCTATTTGATACAAAATACAAATTCAAAATATATATAACATGTTAAAAAGTTTCTGATATATGAATAACTATATTTTAAATGATCACTACATTTAATACTTATGATAAAGATGACTAAAAAAATATGCATCAAAAACACTACAAATAACATTGGGTGCACTTGGTTTAAAATGGGGAACAAGAAAGGGAAAGGCAAATGGTGGTGGTGGTGGTGGTGGTAGCTAGTGGTGATGGTAGCTGCTGGTGGTGGTGGCTGGTGGTGGTGGTGGTGGCTGGTGGTGATGATGGTGGCTGGTTGTGGTGGTGGTGGTAGTGGTAGTGGTAGCTGGTGGTGGTGGTGGTTGCTGGTGGTGGTGGTGGTGGCTGGTGGTGGTGGTGGTGGCTGGTGGTGGTGGTGGTGGTGGAGGTGGCTAGTGGTGGTGGTTGTGGTTGATGGTGGTAGCTACTGGTGGTGGTGGTGGTAGTAGTGGTAGCTGCTTATGGTGGTGGTTGCTGGTGATGGTGGTGGCTAGTGGTGGTGGTTGTGGCTGATGGTGGTAGCTGCTGCTGCTGGTGGCGGTGCTGGTGGCTGGTTGTGGTAGTGGTGGTAGTGGTAGTGGTAGTGGTAGTGGTAGCTGCTGCTGGTGGTGATGGTGATGGCTGCTGGTGGTGGTGGTGGCTGGTGGTGGTGGTGGTGGTGTTGGTGGTGGCTAGTGGTGGTGGTTGTGGCTGATGGTGGTAGCTGCTGGTGGTGGTAGCTGGTGGTGGTGTTGGTGGTGGTAGTGGTGGTGGTGGTGGTGGTGGTGGTGGTGGTGGCTGGTTGTGGTGGTGCTGGTAGTGGTAGTGGTAGCTGCTGGTGTTGGTGGTTGCTGGTGGTGATGGTGGTGGCTGGTGGTGGTGGTGGTGGCTGGGCGTAGTGGTGGTTGTGGCTGGTGGTGGTAGCTGATGGTGGTGGTGGCGGTGGCTGGTTGTGGTAGTGGTAGTTGCTGGTGGTGGTGGTTGCTGGTTGTTGTTGTTAATGGTTGTAGTTGTTGCTGGTGGTGGTGGTGGTGGTGGCTGGTGGTGGTGGTTGCGGTGGCTACTGCTGGTGATGGCTGCTGTTGCTGGTGGTGAGTAATCATTCCATACCTCCCAATTTACTTGGTAATGCCCCATTACCCGATACTAAACAATGATTGCATTCCCTAGTCATAATCGGGGATGTTTAATCATTACCTTTCCCAATCCCCACCCCTTATTACCCCCAACCAAGCACCCCCTTAGCTAACTCGAAATGTGTAACTAGTTTGTTGCGACTTGATATTGAATCGCCTTGGACAAAATAAAATAAAGAAATAAAAACAATTGTTAAATTAAAAGTTGTAAATATATTTGCTATTAAATTTGGTTTAGGGTTTAGGGTTTAGTGTTTAAGGTTTAGCGTTTAGGGTTTAGGGTTTAGGATTTAAGGTTTACGGTTTGGGAAGTGATATGTACACCACTAAATTACACTGATGATGCACACAGTACAAGTGGCATTATACGCTTCATATAGTCTTATGCCTTAAGTTGTATGCCATGTACAATGAGTTGATTGAACAACTAGTTGTACCTCATGTTTTGTGAATAAACGTTTGACCGTGACTCGTTTGTTGCGACTTGATATTGATTTGACTTGGACAAAATATAAAAAGGAAATGAAAACAATTGTTGAATTAAAAGTTGTAAACAAACTGAACGTTCAGTGAACATTGATCATGAACCGTTCAGCAAAACTTCGTTTACGTTCGTTTATTTATTAAGTGAACATTTCATGAATCGCACAGTAACCCGACCCTTGTGCGTTTTCGTCCGTTTTAGTCGTTTCTAAATGATTTCGGCCGTTTTCATATGTTTTCTAAGTTTTGTACACGTTTTCGTCCATTTTTTCAAGTTTTAGTCCGTTTTCATCTATTTCAGACGTTTTCCTCCGTTTTAATACGGGTTCGTCTGTTTTACACATTATTCTACATTTTCTTACATTTCATACATTGCCTGATTTAGTCCGTTTTAATCCGTTTCCATCCGTTTTTAGCCATTTTTTTTACATATTTTTGTGTTTGATGACCCGAATAAAAATATAACCGATTTAATGAAAACCGATCTAATCAAACAACCTGATTTACATGTTTAGTCCACTTTTATCGGTTTCCATCCGTTTTTAGCCATTTTTGTTTGTTTTTACACGTTTTTGTGTTTAATCACCCGAATAAAAATATAACCGATTTAATGAAACCGAACTAATCCAACAACCCGATTTACACGTTTAGTCCGTTTCATCCATTTCCATCCATTTTTAGCCATTTTTGTTTGTTTTTACATGTTTTTTGTGTTTAATGACCCGAATAAAAATATAATCGATTTAATTAAACCGAACTAATTGAACAACCCGATAACTGAACCGATCAATACCGCTAATTTATAGTCATAGTTTAAAGGAAGGAGGACTTAGTTTGCCGTTTCTAACAAAATTATTGTCCATGTTTGACTTTTTAAGTTTTTCTTTTATAACTTTGACCTTAAATATTTTTACTTGCGTTGTATAATACTTGATAAAAAATTATAGTAATGAAAATACATTTAAAACACAATCCATTCATCTATTTCGTATAAAGTATTATATAACACAAGAAAAAAAACTTAAGGTAAAAGTTGTAAAAGAAAGACTTAAAAAGTAAAACAAGGACAATATTGGGACTGTGTATTATTTATCATCGTCTATGATTACTCTCCTCGGTTTTCTGAAAGAAGCCGCCTGACTCAATAGTCATGATCTTGGAGAAAAGAAAAGCAGTTTGTGTTCATAAGCGAAATTTTTTGAAAATAATTTAAAAGAATTTGGAGCCAAAATTTTGATCCAAAATTTTTAAATCACCTAATTATATGGCATTTAATATACATAAGAGCCCATATTCATGAAAAAACCCTGTTTTATCTCCTAATTAAACTAAAGACAACAACCAAAACACAAAAATCAAATCTTCAATCACCATTACTCTCAAGCCAGAATCATTTTCTTGTACACATTGTTGCTCAAGAGTCGTTATGGAAATGATTGAAAACGTTGATACTGATATTTTGCTTGCAGATAATGAAGCTGGTGTTAACACAATACATTATGAGGATGAAATATATTATTCATTTGATGAAGAAAATGACAACCAATTAAATCGACCACTATCTAATAGGGGCATAACTAGGCTAGCTAAGTTTCACCGTCAATATGGCCATCCTGGTCAAATAAAGCACAAGGTAACCATCGATGCGTTGAATAGGGTTGCAGGATTAAATAGAGCACGGTTTGTGAGATTTTTAGGAGATGTGGTTCATGAGCACATAGGTTTGAAGGTTCTATCTTGGAAGAAGGTGGATAAAGAATCAAGACAAAAATTATGGGATGAAATCACGGTACATATATACTAATTTTTAACCCAGTACTACATATATAAGTTTAATTTATCAATTATCTGCAACTAATTAACAACATTGTGTTAATCTTTGCAGCGATATTTTGATGTTGACATGACATTCAAAAAGGTGGTAATGAATCGTCTTGGTCAACTACTAAGGAATTACAAAATGAAACTCAGGGAAAAATACATATAGCCCAACCTAGATACACCTTTGAAAATGAATGAACGCCCGGAAAAGTATAGTACAATTATGACATAAGAACAATGGGTTGAGTTTGTAACCTACACGACCACCAATGAATAAAAGGTTTTAATTAGTCATCTTTATTTCAGTCTATATGTCATTTCATAATTTTTAGTTTGCAGCATTACCGCATCTAAATGCTTTATGATTTTGTGTTTTTAGGAGAAATCAGATAAAGCTAAACTGTCGCGTTCCAAAAATATTTATCAGCATAAAATGGGACGAGGTGGATATGTTTATGTTAAAGATAAAATGGTAAGGTTACATACTGTTTGTTTTACTAATTGATCAGACTCGATTATCTTGGTTTAACTTTACATGTGTATGCACTTGATGTTCATTAGATCGAAAAAAAAAATTGAAGCAGATGATGAACCCCCGCGTAGTGTATTGTGGATCAAAGGAAGGCAAAACAAAGAAAGAGAATCTCCAGATGCTGACATTAGTTCATTGGCAGATAAACTTGTAAATTTGACTGCAAATTCTATTATTATGCTTATATACCAGCAGCATTAACTTTGTACTAGCCGTACTAACTTGTATACTAGCAGTACTAACTTTTAATACCAACAATTCCCATATTTTTTTTGCAGAAAGAAGCTAATGAAAAGATCAAGGAAGGAACCTTGGATGTTGATGATGGCACTGATGCCATGACAGTTGTGTTTGGTAAGGAAAAGGGAGGTTATGCAAGAAGAGTGGGAAGTGGAGTTACATATAAGAGGTATTTTCATCTTCCTTGAAGCAGAAAAGAAAATGATAAAAGACTTGAGTTACTTCAAACTCAACTTGATAATGAGAGAAGCGAGCATAAAAAAAAAGATCTACTGGTCAAGAAACTGTCCACCGAGATGATTGATGAGTGCTCAAACACTCATCATTTTTGCCGTATTTAAACTGCCAAAACATACAAAAACAATCAAAAAGTTATCAAAATACTTAAATTATCCCAGGGATTGTGTTTTATATGTTTTAAAAGCAAAATGAGCAAAACCAAATGAAAAACGATCAAAGTTTGCAATATTGGCAGTTTCAGTCCCCCAAGTTTCAAAACTTGTCAAAATTAGTCCCTATGCATTTATTTTGAAAGGAAAAGTCAACCAAAGGTTTTGAAAGTCAAAAAATCACAAAATATTATACTTGGGTCATAAGTTTTCCAAAATTACAAGTTTGGTCCCTGAGATTTCAAAAATGGCAAAATAGGTCCCTGGGGATTTTGAAAATTGGAAAAATGCAAAATTGGTTATTGGACTTTGGAATCTTGGCATTATTGGTCCTCATGAGAAATTTGGGGAAGTTTCATTTTCAGTCCTCAAAGTTTGGTAAAATTGCAAAATTAGTCCTTGTGATAACTAATAACCAACCGGACCCTTTTTCTTATTATCAAAACCAAATCCAATACCCAAACCAAAACCAAAAGCCCAGTCCACTCCCAGGCCCAATCCCATTTTATTAATAAAAACCCCCCGGTCAAACCACCCCTTTGACCACCTTCCCTCCCAACCGTATCCCACAAAACCAGGGTACCCTGCTCCCCCTTACTCCTCACCTTTTTCACCATAGCCCCCCACAATAAATGCTCCTCACCAAACTAACCAACCCACACCACCACAATTAATACCCCTCGCCTAAGCCACTCAGTTTTGCCCTATTTCATTTTGGCAGGAAAACATCAATCAAGGGCTAGGATTGATCAAATTACGATTGGATGGATGGGATTTGGTCAAGGGTCAAAGGGAAAGCTAGTGGGACACTCAGATAGTAAATTGAAGCCATGTGGGAGAAGATGGGTCTTATTTTGTATTTCGTTATATATATATGAGCCTTAGAGTAGTGTGTAGTTTGTAATTTTAGTATTGTAATATTTCTTTTAGCACTAGCAATCTGTTTTAAGTTAATGCAATTCAAAGTTTCAAGTTAATATCATTTTCAGTTTTTTAAATCTTAAATATCAATTTCAAGTTTGTTGTTTGCATTTCATTAAGTATTCCAAGGTTTAGTATAAGTTTTATAAACTCAAATAACAAGCTTTTAGAAGCTGTATCAGCTTTTGTGTTAACTAAGATCAAGCTTTTAGAAAAATAGCAATAATTCAGAAAAATAAAAATAAAATAGAAAATTTGTGAAAAAGGAAGAAGACAAGCATGGAGCACTATTTATCATGGATGGCAGTGGGTTAGAGACCTCATGGGAGGTCATTAGGGTGGTTCCTTTGGTCCTTGGTTCTTAAACTGAGCTTGGATGGCTTTTATGAGTTGAAATCTTACAAATCTTGTTATTCATAGTTTAACAGTGTTGTTATTGTTTATTTGTGATTTATCAGTTCAATCATAGCTTATTAGCATAGTGGTAATCAGTAGGCAAAGTGGTGATCACATTTAAACATAGTTTCATCACAGTTGTGTTTTAAAAGGAGTGTTTGGATCATAACCTCTTGCTGTGTTCTAGTTGTTTGATAGTGTAAAACTTGGTTTAAGCAAGTCACCTAGGATCATATAAAGTCAGTTTGGCCATTGGTTTGGTCCCTTTTGAACCCAAAAGTCAAAATCATAAGAAAACTCATCACCACAGTTAACTATGGTGGATCCAAAACCCATTTTATCTATTCATAAGTTTGTGTTCTTGGTTAAATTGGTCATCTTATAGCTTAATGTAACAGATTAAAGCAACAAAAGTGATTTAAGTTTCATAAAAGTCAAATCTCAAGTTTTTCTTAAAAAGTCAAAAAGGGCATTGTGCAGAAATCTCAAATATGGCATGAATTATCTAGATTTTTGTGTGTTGTTTTAGCCTTTGAAACTTGTTGTGGGTATTGTCTACAAGTAGAACTCTTGATTCCTACAATTGTTGCAATTTTGTGAATTTTTCTTAAGGTCTAAATTGCCCCTCAAAGTGACCTGCAGGGCAAAGCCTTGCCCTGTGCACAGACTCAGGTTCACTCACCCAACTTAAGTGGACCCCACAGGCCTACTCAGTGGGCCCCAGACCTAGATTTTTAGCTTATTGGAAATCCAATAAGCTAGGCTTTAACACCCTCAGCTTATTTTGTAGTGTAGAAGTCATTTAGTAGGGCTGCAAGTCCCTTGTAGTTCGGCCATCAACTGAGTAAAGCTGAGTCATCAGCTTTTACCCCCAACTTTCAACCCTCCCCCTGACCTCATCTGTGGGTCCCAGAGGGTGTATCCTGGCTTTTTAGATAGCTTTTCACCCTGGCTTTTTAGATAGCTTTTCACCCCAGCTGCTTGGCTTATTACTTTGCTTGGGCTTCCAAAGTCTCTAGTGGACCCCACATGACCTGTGAGTTGCCCATTTGAACCTGCTTCAGACTCAGTTTTTGTGGTTTGCTTATTTGCTTATTTGAAGCTTATCAGTGTGTATATTTGTGACTTTTAGCTTATTTCAGTTGTACTAAACTTGTTTGCATGAAAAACCACCACTGGTCTCAGCTGAAAGCTTATTTCAAAGCTTTTAGCTTTGACAGTTGACCAAAGTCAACTGTCCAAGCAATAAGCACTTGGAGTGCTTATTTCTGAGCTTATAGCCAACTCACTTCACAAAAGTTGCTTAATATCATCTAATAAGCAAGTTTGAAAAAGAAAATTCCAAAAAAAGCCCAACTTAATAGAAGTGATAGCTTCTATTTAAGCCAATTGGCTTAATCTTCAGCTTATTAATAAGCAATTCCCATTTTTATAATTTTCCTAGGCTTCTGGTATATGAAAATAATTTTTTCAGATTTTTCTTGCATCATTTAGTATTTTTCTTAATTTAAATTAGTTTTTAGTAATTATTAAATAGTTAATAATTAATTAGAAAATCAGAAAAATATAAATTAAATTTTAAAATTAGTTTTTAGTTATTTTTGATTTTTCCAAATTTTATTTTCAATTTTCTAGTGTAATTTAATAATTAATTAGAATTTAGTTTAATTTAAATAATTAAAAAGTAATTAATAATTAGTAATAATTAATTAAAAAGTCTTAAAAACACATTTTCTTTTCTAAAATTAGTTTTATAGTATTTTAGATTTTTCTAAGTTTAATTTTTATTTTTCCAAGTTAATTTCATATTTATTTGTAATTTAGGTTAATTTATTTAATTAAAAGTAATTAGGAAATTAGTATTTAATTAATAGTAATTATAAAATTAGTGTAAAAATTAATTTTAAATTTCCAAAAATTTTCTTTAATCATTAGGTTTGTAAAAATACCATTTTCATACCAGTAGCCTTTTCAGATCACCTCATTCACTTGTTAATAAATTCAGCAAACGTACGGTTTTTAGGTTTTAAGTAATTTCTTCTCAATCTAAGTTCCAGTAATCCATCACATAGCTTTCCTAAGCTATTTCTGTTAATAAATTCCAAATAATTCTCATAACAACCCTTTTCTGTGAATAATCACCCGATCACAAAGCACGCTCAGTCACAATTCACACCTTGTCGGGATTTAACGACCTGGTGATACCTTATATTACCCGGAGCATTGGTCTAGGTAGTTTGACTTTGTTGACCATTTACTTGGTCAATTTAAGTTGACTGTTTAGCTCCAATCAATTTTTGGCGCCGCTGCCGGGGAGGTGTACGCGTTTCTGCAGCGTCTTTTGAGATTAGTGTTATCTCACTTTCATCACTGTACAAATACCACCACTTTTGTAAATTTCAAATCAAAACATAAAAAAGTCATTAACACTTTTCCCAAAGTATTAAAACACCAAAAAAAATAAAAATAACAAAACAGATCGTAACGTTTTCTGATCCGGTTTTCATTTAAGGTGATTCTTAAAGAGAAATGACTTTAGATTACGAGACGATACCAAAAATATTGTCCGAAAGTTTTTCACCCATACACTAAGCACAAAAACATCCGTCTTTTCTTGTGAATAATAATTATACATAAAAACTAACCGTCGCAAACCAAGACAGAACACCTACCAACTGGGGGTGTGAACATAATAAGTTACCAAACCTAAGATTTAAAACTTGCCTTTGTATCCCTGTGAGTGGTGTACCTTTCTTAGAGAAGCCACTTGCTTGTGATTATTAGTTTAAGTTCACTGTGGATTTGCCTCGCTTTTGTTTTGATTGGTTTTTATCCCTAGTGCATGCGCACTCGTTCTTCAAGGTCCACTAGCCCATTACGTGAGCTTGTCCGGAAACCTCGAAGACCTCGTCGACGTTCTGCACCAACAGTCGGATCTGAGATCCGTACTGTTGCCACACCCACTGTCACCATGGCGGAAGACCGCCCCATGTGTGAGCTTCTCCAAGCATCCATCGAGGGTTACAGAAATGCCAAAGTTGTTCCAGCCATCGTGGCTGATAATTTTGAGCTCAAAACCGGGTTACTCAATCTTGTAACCTCAAGTCAATTCTATAGTTTTGAGAGGGACGATCCTCATGCTCACATTCGATGGTTCAATAAAATCACATCGACCATCAAGTACAAGAATGTCCCTTGTGAAGCAATCAAACTTCTTCTCTTCCCATTCTCCCTGGAGGGACAAGCCCGGATTTGGCTTGAAAAACAACCTCCTAGATCTATTGAGACATGGGAAGATCTTGTAAAAAAATTTGTGAATGAATTCTTCCCACCTTCCAAGACCACGAGTCTTAAGAATGAAATCACCAAGTTCACTCAGAAATATGATGAATCTTTTGGTGAAGCGTGGGATCGTTTCAAAGAATTACTTCGCAAGTGTCCACATCATGGTTTCTCAGAGTTGATGCAACTCGATACTTTCTACAATGGCGTGAGCCAAGCTGATCAGGATTCTCTCAATGCCTCCGCGGGAGGTAATTTCTTGAGTAGAACCACAAAAGAAGCTTTACAGATCATAGAAAACAAGTCCAAGGTCCGCTCTACACGAAGCAAACCGATTGTTTCTCAAATCAATGCGGGTCCTTCCACTTCATCTTCTGTAGGTCAATCTAGCACGGATGCTAAGCTTGACAAGCTCACTGAAGCGATCCAAGCTTTGGTTCTCGTCCAAACAAAGAAAGTTCCATTTCCACAACATCCTCCTCCTGCTGAGGTTAAAAAAGTGGAAGTCTGTGTGACTTGTGGTGGGCCGCATGCCTACTACAATTGCACAGCTACTGATGGTACTCCATATGAAGCTCATGTTGTTGTCGGGTCCCAAAATCAAGGAGGCAATCAATACCGCCCTCCTGTGGACCCGAACTATCATCCTCACTGTTGGTCCCTTTTACTTGGTTAACTATAACTAAAAAGCTAAAGTAACCAAGTTGTATGACTTTAAACAAAGATGTATAAAATGATTAACAATAAAGTAACGTAAATATAAGAGACAATATTTTCCAACGTTTAATTCTTTATTAGAAGTTAATCAAAAAGAATCGTACCCAAGTGTTTGCGGAATAACACTTGGGATTGAAAACGACAAGTATTGTATGGACTCCTCACTAAACTCAATCTATGTTGAGTGACAACTTTCAAGACCCACTGAGCTATCTCAGGGGTTGTGTTGTTCTTTGGAGGAGTAAAAGTGGTTTGTGAATGCTTTGCATTAATTGCACAAACTTGTCAACTTTTACTCCTCTCTTATGCTACCTATTTATACACAAATGTGAACAACTCTATTATACAAGGGACCTAAGTGTTCCTCAATAAAATCTTGATAGATTTTATTCTCTGGCAAGGGAAACTTCTTTGGGTTAAGTCTAAAAGGCACTTTCTGATGACAGCCTGGTTTTAACCATTTGGGGAAAGTTTGACCTTAAAGTGATAAAGCACTTTAGTGAAGCAGATTAAACTTTCCCGCCCAGTCCCGCCAAAACTTCAGTCTTCTAGTCATCAGTCTTCAGTACCATGAAGTTGTTGAGGAGTCATGGGGTTCAGTGAGTTATTGTCATCCTCACTGAACCCACCACCTTCTTCTTAGCTTAGATCACACTTCACTGAGTTCCGCCTCACTGAATGGAGAACCTTTCTTCTTAGGCTCGGTCTAAGCATCTTGAAGATGACTCACTGAGTTACTGTTCACTCAGTGACTTGTTTATACTTATGTTATTTTACGTTCAAATCCTTGTAAGAAGAAGATTGGGGAATTCAGTAACCCAAAAATCTCCCCCTATTTGAACATACAAATAGCCTAAGTGTTTCTTGATTTAGTGTGAGTTGGTAGGGGTCTTCATCTCATACTGAATGTTTGTTGTAATTGTAAGTAGGACATAACTTTTAAACAAAAAAACATCAGTTTATTCATAGCTATTACATTATCTTACAAATTACAAACAAAATAAAGATAGTTGTTGCAGATCCGATGTTCAGATGATAGCCAAGTGCCTCAAGCTTAGCTTTCTTTGATCTCATCAGGTTTCTCTCAAGATGCTCCTCAATCATAGCCCTAAGGTCCTGACAGAACCTTTGGTTTTCAGCACTTCTTACAGGAGAAGCTAACATCAAGTACGTTAACATTGCCTTGACCCCTGCCCTGTCCATATCGGACCATCTTTGGAAAGTAGGGTCTCCATATTCATCCATAAAGCATAGACCTCTTTCAGGGGCTTCAAGGACCATATTGTTCACGAACGTGATCCCTTCAGGAAACGACCTGTCACACTCTAACCCTGGAACCTTGATCTCAGGCTCGGATTCAATGTGCTTCCTTTTTCTCCTGGTGGCTTTTGATGGAGCAGTTCCTGTTGTTGGTGCAGGAAGAAGGGAGGGAATATTGAGGGCTTCAGGCATTGCGCTCAGTCTGTCATACCTTTCCTTCAGTGACTTGAGAAGGTCGTGTACTACAGCATTGTTTTTCTTGGCAATGATGGGACGGAGTTCATCAAGTTCAGTAATCCCAAAGTCAGCAAATTTGAATGGGTTATGAATGTCAATAACTCTTTTATCAGCCCCCCTGAAGACTGTGACCACTGCGGGTTTGGTGTTCCTGTGGATTTTAATGTCAGTGATGGTCTCAGGCTTCAACCTTTCCTTCATCACCCAATGATATCTTTCAACCCTGGTCTTTCTGATTTGAGCATCCCTTTTCAGCTTTGCTTCCCTTTCCCTTTTAAGAGCATTCATCTCTTCTTCCTGAGCCTTTTTAAAGGCTACACCAGCTTGCTCATGTGCTAGTGCCTTAGAATCTAGACCAACCTTTTCAGCTTCCTCATGAACAACCTGTATCAGTTCAGGCTTGCTCAATCTCTCTTCTTCAGCTACCTTTGCCAGGTACTCAACTCTTTCCATATGGGCTTGTATTTGGTCATTGGTGAGTTGATACACTTTTCCATTGATTTCATATGGGACCCTGATTGGTTCATCAGGATCAACTCTGATCATTGTGGAAGCAGGCTGGAGCACAGTTATAGGTTCAGAGGTGGTAGCAATACTTTTTCCTCTGTCCTGAATGAGAGTGGAGGAGGCTGGTTCCTCTTGAGGTGGAACTTCAGTGATTGGTGTGGCTTCAGTGACATGCTCCCCCTCAGAGTGAGAGGGCTGTCCAGCTTCTTATTCATCAGTAATAGGGGTTTCAGGAACATTCTCCCCCTCAACAATTGCCGGAGCTGCAGTGATGGCGAGTGTTGGAGTTACTGAAGATGAAGTAGAGGTACCCTTGAAGACTTGAAACATTTCCGTCACCATTGACTTGATCTCGGCAGTATCCTGATGGATGATAGATACCTTGGAGTCAAGTGCAGCCTGAGAGTTTTCAAGGGCAGTCATTCTGGATCCCATTATCCATGCCAGAGATGTGGACTTCAGGGATTGAGCTGTCACTGATGCTTCCAACTGAGTGAAGGAAGACTTGAGAGATTCCACCGTGGAGCTGAGATTCTGAACATTGGAATCCTTTATTAAACCAAGTAACTCAGTAAGAGCCGCCGAGTTTACCTGGTACGTCTGAGATGCCTGAAGAATTTTCTTGTTAAGCTCAGGATCATCCTTGACTGATTCTTGAACCGACTTAACCCCATTAGTCAGTTCTTTAAGGGATTCCAAAAATGAGTTGATGTGAGAAGCCATTTGTGTCAGGGAGTATGTGATAGTAGAATTTTGCTCCCTGACATCATCGTTGTATTCTTCAACAGCATCTTTGAGGAGGTGATAGTGGACTGCTTGCTCAGTATGCATGTCAAACACCTCTTCAATGACCCCCCTGTACAAAACATTGGTCATTTTCTTGATGAATCTTTTGAAGGATTTTTCAGTGAGAGGAGTTTGAGCGTCTTCTGAGGTTTCTGGCTCGGAATGTGTTTCATCTTCATCGTGGTTAGAGGTTTGAGGAGACTGAGTAACAGGTTCAGGGACTGTCTCCTCAACCTCCATATCATCTCCGGCCGTGAAGACTTCCTCGTCACTGTTAAATTCATCATCAGAAAATAAGACAGCTTGAGCATCTGCCAGGGAGGTAATCTGCAATAAATGGAGGTTATCCGGCTCCTCTTCATAAGAAGATTTGCCTTCGTTTTGGCCAGGTCCTGACCCCTCAAATCCGGTAGGTTGGGTTTTACCTACCTGGTCTTTAAGGCCAGTTCCCAAGTATTGCGCACCTCCGGGAGTGGTTATGGGTTTGTTGGGTCTGAAACTGCTGCTGAGTGAAACTGCTGCTAGTGGTAATGATTCTGCTGCTAATGTCAAAGTGCTGCTGAGGTTAAATGCTGCTGACAGAATCTACTGCTGATGGGATAAGGATGTATACGGTTTAGATAAATATAGAATAGATTGTGTAAATATTATATTTATCTAGAATATTCTTATCGTGTAGAGAAAGGTATTGTAAACCTAGTAGGATTCCTTAGTCTATAAAAGGAGGATCCTAGGGTTAGTTTATGTACGTATTATTATTCACTTCATGGTTGTAAAATCCTAGCATTGTTGAGTGCTCGTATTAATAATATTGAAGTGTTGAAAGTGAATCATTATTCTTCTTAAGTTAAGCTTTTACATTCCGCATATTAGCTTAAGTGTTTAATCAAGTTAACTTCTATACAAGATCGTTTAAGCTCAACTGGGATCAACAGGGTTCCATATCAGCGGGTGGTTTATATCCCTCTGAATCTTTGTCCCCCGTGACCCCTTCAGACACTGATGGATTTTGCTCAGTGTCATCCTGAGGAGTCGTGAATGTTGTGTCCCTATCAGCGGGTTGTATGTTTCCCTCTGAGTCTTTGGGATGAGTTTTTGTACCCTCGGACAAAAGCGTTGTTTTGCGAATGTCCTCATCAGGCACTTGAGTGGTTATGTCCCCCTTTCCAACAGGCTTGTTCTGGCCTGTTGAAGATTTAGGAACGTGAACTCCCTGATGCTTGGGTTGTGATTGACCCGAGCGTTTAGCGGGATGTGATTGTTTGTGGACCCCCTTCTCAATGGAGTAGTGCTGCCCCACCGAGGATTTAGGATCCCTTACTCCCTGAGACTCTGGTTGTGATTTGCCAGAGCCTTTAGCAGGATGTGAAGGTTTGGTTAGTTCCGGCTCCACTGTCTTGTTTATGACAGTAGAGTCTTTGGAAACGGGTATGCCCGAGGACACTGAGTGTGATGTCTTAGTGCCCTCCGTTGGCTTTTGTTGCAGGCCTAGTGACTGGGTTATTATTCTCATGGTGTCAGCAGTCAAGGGCTGTTGTGGTTGCCTCATTGTAGGCTTGGGATCAGAGGTCTCAGTGTCGAGTGACTTGGGTTGAGCCACCTTCCTGGACCCTTGTCCCTTCTTCCTCTTTACCTTTTTGGTGGGAGAGGGAACTGGTGAAACTTTATTGTCACCCTAGATAGCAGAACGCATATACATTGTCAGGGTGACAGGTGTAACCTCAAGAGGGTCACGTGAGTAATTTGCCTTGTGTAGGACATCAGGCTCAAAACCTGCTATGTCAGGCTTAACATACTCAGACCCAAGCAAGTCTTGTAGGGCACAGGAAACAAATCTAGGATATGACATGTGTTTTTGCCTAGACTTCCCCCCTAACTTTGCTATGAGGTCCCTGAAGATGATTTCTCCAAGGTCAATCATTTTACCCTCAATGAGACAGAACACTATCATTGCCTGAGTAGTGTTCAATTGCTCAGTAGAGGATTTATTTCCCCAGAGAACCTGAATGACAAAAGTCATTAGAATCCTCCAGGGAGCAGGGAACCAGGTCTTTATTATAGGGGCTTTGGATAATAGGGACCCTGGTGTCACCTCAGGGTGATTTTTGTCATAGGGTCCCAGTTCCAGTAAGACCTCCTTCACCTCTTTCTCAGAGGGTTGGGCAGTGAAGGTCGTGGTGTAGTCAAGGCCTGTGGCTTTGACAAAAGTTTTATAGTCAAGAGTTAGGGACTTGGTTCCATTCTTGACTGTAAACTTTATTTTGGCCTCTTTTGGCGCATCAGGGTTTTCAACCACCGTTGTGCACCAAAATTCCCTCAAATAGTCATGATAGATGACTGAGGGGGTTTTTGTGAATGAGGTGGTCAGGAAGCAGTTCTGAAGGAACTTCACCACATCCCTGTATTCAGGGTACCCTTCAGGGTAGGCAAACTTCCCTACCACATTGTTCTTGGTAAGGTCTACGCTTTCCATTTGGAAATCCACATTGGGTGCGTATTTATGACCTTAGAAGAAGGCATTTAGATAAAAGCCTGGTTTTTTTTTTTTTTTTGAAAAAAATGGGTATCAGTGAGGGAAACACACGCAGTTTTGAAAATGATTTGCAAGAGTTTTGTTATGATTTTAAAAGCGTGTGTGTGTGTTCCCTTTTTGTGGGGGTATTTATAGGGTGAGAATTAGGGTAGTGATATTGCGGATACCAAAAGTTAATTTATTTAACCGAAACGGCATAATAATTTTGGTTTGATATCCGCATTAAATATCACGATTCCTATTACCCTATTCTCTCTCACATCGTGGATGAACAGTTGTGCGGCTTTGCAAATAATGCACTTTTGCAGAGTAGAAATCATCACAACTTTTGTGTATGAGGGAGTATTTAATGCTCAGTGGTGTTTGGTGAGAGAGATGTGGGGGCCCAAGGAGTGGATGCCAGTTGTGTAAGTGACATATATTCCTATATTTAATAGGATTCAGTTACCTACCTGGGACATTAACTAACTAAATACTTAGAGCATTTAGTTAGGGTATTCAATGCCATTTTTCATCCTGAGCCCCCTGAATGAATTATCATTCAAAAAATTTCAGGAAGGGTGTGATCAGGGACCTAGAGAATTTACATCATATTGGAACACTTTTGATCAGTTCCCTGATTCTATGTCCAACATGCCCAGTTCAGCTTTCAATCTTGTGAAAGTGGGTTCATCCAAAGGTTTAGTGAAGATATCAGCTAGCTGATACTCAGTGGGGATGAAATGTAGTTCAATTTCTCCATTAGAGATATGGTCCCTGATGAAATGGTATCTGATGTCAATGTGTTTGGTTCTTTGATGAAGTACTGGATTGTTTGAGATGGCTATGGCACTTGTATTATCACAAAAGATAGGTACCATCTTATACTGAATGCCATAGTCACTCAGTTGGCTTGATTCGCCTTAAACTAGTTATCTTTTATTTCTCAACCACTTGTGAATGGTCAATAGTAAAGTCAAACTAATCAAGCCAAATGCTTCCGTGGAATACAGTGTTTCCCCGGGTCGTAATGTCCCAACGAGGTTGTGATGGTATTAAAAAACGAATCTGTGATCAGTGAATGTGAACATGAAAGGTATAAGTGTGTGTGTGTGTGTGATTACACTAAGGTTTTATAACTTAAATAAACTATTAGAACGATTACGTAAAACCTAGATATCTAAAACGTATAAACGTACACCAATTTAAAATCAGACGCGATTGCGTGCTGAGAAAAATGTGAGTTTTAAGAAAAATAAACTACAGGGGTTGAAAATGAAAATTCTATAAACTTAGACTTAAAATAAAATTAAATTAAAAATAAAACTATTTTTTAGATTATTTAATTATTTATTATTAATTATTTAATTAAAAACTATTTAACTATTTAATTAAAACTTAATTTATATCAAACTAAAATTTATAAATACTACAAATTAAACTAAAAACTTGTAAAAATAATTTCTAAAACTTAAAATGAACTTGAAGAAAGCATAAAAAATAAAAATAAATGTTTTTGTCTTTTTATGAATTTTCTATTAATTAAAAACTATTTATATTAATTATACTAATTAAATTATTTTGAATTACTAATAATACTAAATCAACTTAGAAAATTATGAAAAAATTTATAAAACTATTTTATGACTTATAAAAGCTAGGAAAAATATAAAATCTAGGTGTTGCTTTATAAAAATTAATTATGCTATTTAAAACTTATTTATTGATTAATTATTAATTAAACTATTTTTAATTCTAATAAATACTAAATTACAAAATAAAAATCCGAGAAAATTATTAAAAATACTTTAACCTAAAAGGAAATTAATAAAAATATAAAATTACAAATTACTTAATACAAATATAAAAATGAAAATTAAAATTAAATTGAATTAAATAGAAACTATCACTTATTTTTATATTGTTTTTTCTTGATTTTTATTTTACAAAACTAAATTATACCTAAAAATAAACAACTTTTGTAAAAACAATTATTTTATAAGCTAAAATTAAGCACTGTGGAAGCTTATTGCTACCACAGTTGACTTTTGTTGACTAAATACGGAAATAAGCTCAAATGAGCTTATGTGGGACCCACCTTGGTTTATTCTGGTTCTAATAAGTACTTTGGACTTGTCTAAACTAAAAATGGCCAAATAAGCTCAGTAGATAAGCTGATAAGCCAGATTAAGCTATTCCAAAAACTTAAAAGCAACACAGAATGGGGACAAACTTTATGGCTTATTCTAGGTGGGGTCCACTCTGATTCAGGTCAAACAAATGGTCAATCTAAAATCTCTGGTAGGAGGGGGGTTGGGAAAACCTAATTTGGTATCCCCCACACTAAACTATTGCTAGTCCCTAGCAATCTTTTGAGAAAAGCATAATGGATTTGAAAAACTCTTTACCAAAAGCCATCACTTCTGGAGTAGCCAGGTGTGAGAACTGTGGTACACCTGATAACCGTGTGATTTTGAGCAAACCACCAGCTGTCAACGGATTTGATTTGTCTTTACCAAAAGCCGTTTGCTTCTGGACTAGCCAACTCTTGATGGAATAGTCAACATCTTGG
Source organism: Artemisia argyi (assembly GCA_030686995.1). Lineage (NCBI taxonomy): Eukaryota > Viridiplantae > Streptophyta > Magnoliopsida > Asterales > Asteraceae > Artemisia > Artemisia argyi. The sequence goes on along the minus strand of CM060676.1, from coordinate 213,837,571 downwards.
TGAGCTGATTACCAATTATGGATTTTCCACGGCCTTTACCACAAGCCATAATCTTGCGGGCTAGCCAACTCATTATCTTTTGAGGATGATGGGGAGTTGAGGAACCATACAATTTTTGGCAAATTGCAAGCCATAAACGGGTTTGAGTTATCTTTACCAAGAACCGTTTGCTCCTGGATTAGCCAATCCTTTGTGGGTTAGACATGGCGGACTGATAACCATTTATTGCGTTCTAAGTGAGAAAAAATTTTAAAATTTTGGCTAAAATGGGGGTTCTTGATGAAACATGTGTTTAAATTCGTTAGAATAACGAATCTCCCCCCACACTTAGAACTGAATATTGTCCTCAATATTCAAAGTACAGGGTGTTAAACCAACACTTAGAACGTAAGAAGAAAATATTACTAGCCATTTATTTTATGTGTATATACATACATATATTTTTTTAGATAAAACTTCTTTAATAGAAGCTATCACTATATTTACATTTTTTTTTAGAGATATTTACATATATACATCATGTGGGTTAGTATCTCCCCCACACTTAGGGTGAAAACCCTATGTAAATGCTACTGTTTTTATTTACCGAGTCGCTAGCTTGACTCGACCCCGAATTTATTTGTCCATGGGGAAGCAAGTGGAAGAGACAATCTCAATCGGACTTTCATTCAAAATATTTAGATAAACATTTGAAGCATGTGAAAGTTCCACACCGATGAGATAAGTACCCGGCTCATAATTTATAAATGAGAATGCCGTGGTCAAAGATAATGTCTTCACTCCCGAAAGAGTGAAGAACAGGATAAGCCACGGGATATATGAAGAAAAGAAAGAAAGTCATGATGAAAATCATAACAAACTCCTCATCTTCAATAGGAGAATTCATTGTTTCATGAATCTCCTCTTTTAAGCTCGTTTGATCAAGACATATTATGGGTATGTCTAGATCAAAATAAAAACTATCATACTCCGGAGGAGATATGATATTAGTGAGTTCATCGGAGAACTCCTCAAAGGTGAATGATTCGTATTCGGGATTGAATTGAGTGAATTCACTGGGGAACTCCTCAATAGTAAATGATTCATAAACGGGAAGAGAATTATAAGAATGAGAAATGGTGATACCACTTATCTTCTTTTCCGTATGATCAAAATGGAACGTTTGCAATTCCGGAATAGAATCATTGATCAAAATCTCACAATCCTTGACGGGGATAGGAGATGAAATAGGCTTTTCATTAAAAGCCTCGATTCTAGAAATGAGAAGATTAGCATTTAATAATGTAAGACGAAGAGCTTCGTCTTGGATTATTTCTTCATCATTCTCTTCTTCTGAGTTGACAAGCTCAGAAGGTAATTCCCCCACATAACTTATGTCTCCACAAGATAAAGAATAGTTCTCATTCGAATCAGAGAACATCTTAATATGATCATTTGGAAAGACAAGAGGGGGAGGGATATCACACATATGTTCAAGAATTCCCTGTGACTCACTTGGGATTGAGACAAGGTTCTCAACACTAGACTTTATGAATTCGTCCGATTCCTTTGCAGGAACAGTGTCAAGATGCTCGTCCCCCATATTCAGAGAGTGAGTGGGAACCTCGGGTGTGATAACATCATACTCAGGGAGTTGAAAAGGACTAGCAGTAATGGAGTCTACAAGTTCCATTATTTCTACTGCTGGTGATTCAGTTATATTCTTTTCTCCCTGTATATCCATGGAAGAAGTCTCAACTGATGAACTTGATGAGGTATCATCACTTTCATCATCCTCATTGAGAAAAGCAGCATTTTGAAATTTGGTACGTGTTATAGCTGCTTGTTTTAAGACTAGTAATTCTTCCATGCTTCTTTGGTCTCTAGCACGTTCTTCAACAAGTAACTCCGCGATAGATTTATCACGAGAATATGGAATGAGTGGAAATTGTGGGGGTGTGGATGTGTCAAAACCGGAAGGTTGACATTGATCATCATTATGAGGACCCCCACAACGTACACAAGAAGAACTTGGTGCATTGTGAGACGACATATTAGCCAACTCCTCCTTAAGATCTTTGAGTTTCTCAAGAACCTCTATATATGGGTCTTGCTGGATGTGAGGAGTTGCTTGAATTATTTAGCACTGTGGAGGTGGGTCTTGAAACGAATAGCCGTAATTGTTACAAGGAAATGGATTCCTTGTTTGACAATCAGAACTAAAGTGTGGACCTCCACAGTACTCACAACAGTTGAACCGATGTGGCTGTGAGTCGTATGTGTTTGAGTCATAATTGTTATTAGGAACCTGCTCATAGACAAGCGTGTCTCCTGATTGACAATCAGAACTGTAGTGTGCACCACCACAATACTCACAACAGTTAAACTGCTGAGTCTCGCTTGGTGTATTTTGATACGAAGCATCATTGAGATTTGGATAATATGATTCTTGCTCGTATGAATGTGATGGGTAGTTGGAAAAATTTGAGGAGTCGTTGAATGAGCTTTGATTAGGATCATAAGCAAATGAATTACTCAATCCACAAAACAAACAACCCCCGTCTCGAATATCATTACCACATTGTTCACATGTACACCAACGACATGGAAAACCGAAAAGCGGCTCACCACAACCGACACAAGGAACAAAAACTGGAGGTGGGACAAGTGGTGTGCTCTGAGAGCTAGGAATTTCCACCACTTCCGTTATGGTCTCGGTTTCTTGAATGTGAAGATTAGGCAAGTCGTTCTTTTCAGTCACTGCCCTAAGCTCTGTACGTTTGCTTGACAAACTTTTAACCGTAAACCGTGAAAGGTTAGGATCAATTGTGAGCTTAGATTCTTGGACAACCGTAGGTTGGACGTATTTAGCACTTTCATGGTCAGAGGAAAGTACAGGGTCCTTTGTCACCTCGGTTTCATGATCTCTTTCCCTCACCGGAGAGGGAATAGGAATCGAAGGTCCATCATAATCAACATGACATCTCGACATTTTTGACCAGGCCATAAGTTTTTCAACTTTGCTTTTAAAGGCCCTTTGTTTAAAGAAATCGTCATCGAGAGATGCCATTATAATCAATTATGGGACAAGTGGAAGAAGGTAGAATCAAAGGGTTTTGGGGATGAGAAATGAAGAATCAAATAGGTAGGGGTGTAAAGGTGAATATTTTTGTGTTTTGTTTTATAAAAATATGGATAAAAGATGGTAAATATACAATGGATGTATATCCAGATTCACTAATACGCAAAATCGTTAGAATAAGCGCACAACCTCCCCGGCAGCGGCGCCAAATTTTGATTCTCCTTAAACTAGTTATCTTTTATTTCTCAACCACTTGTGAATGGTCAATAGTAAAGTCAAACTAATCAAGCCAAATGCTTCCGTGGAATACAGTGTTTCCCCGGGTCGTAATGTCCCAACGAGGTTGTGATGGTATTAAAAAACGAATCTGTGATCAGTGAATGTGAACAGGAAAGGTATAAGTGTGTGTGTGTGTGATTACACTAAGGTTTTATAACTTAAATAAACTATTAGAACGATTACGTAAAACCTAGATATCTAAAACGTATAAACGTACACCAATTTAAAATCAGACGCGATTGCGTGCTGAAAAAAGGTGAGTTTTAAGAAAAATAAACTACAGGGGTTGAAAATGAAAATTCTATAAACTTAGACTTAAAATAAAATTAAATTAAAAATAAAACTATTTTTTAGATTATTTAATTATTTATTATTAATTATTTAATTAAAAACTATTTAACTATTTAATTCAAACTTAATTTATATCAAACTAAAATTTATAAATACTACAAATTAAACTAAAAACTTGTAAAAATAATTTCTAAAACTTAAAATGAACTTGAAGAAAGCATAAAAAATAAAAATAAATGTTTTTGTCTTTTTATGAATTTTCTATTAATTAAAAACTATTTATATTAATTATACTAATTAAACTATTTTGAATTACTAATAATACTAAATCAACTTAGAAAATTATGAAAAAATTTATAAAACTATTTTATGACTTATAAAAGCTAGGAAAAATATAAAATCTAGGTGTTGCTTTATAAAAATTAATTATGCTATTTAAAACTTATTTATTGATTAATTATTAATTAAACTATTTTTAATTCTAATAAATACTAAATTACAAAATAAAAACCTGAGAAAATTATTAAAAATACTTTAACCTAAAAGGAAATTAATAAAAATATAAAATTACAAATTACTTAATACAAATATAAAAATGAAAATTAAAATTAAATTGAATTAAATAGAAACTATCACTTATTTTTATATTGTTTTTTCTTGATTTTTATTTTACAAAACTAAATTATACCTAAAAATAAACAACTTTTGTAAAAACAATTATTTTATAAGCTAAAATTAAGCACTGTGGAAGCTTATTGCTACCACAGTTGACTTTTGTTGACTAAATATGGAAATAAGCTCAAATGAGCTTATGTGGGACCCACCTTGGTTTATTCTGGTTCTAATAAGTACTTTGGACTTGTCTAAACTAAAAATGGCCAAATAAGCTCAGTAGATAAGCTGATAAGCCAGATTAAGCTATTCTAAAAACTTAAAAGCAACACAGAATGGGGACAAACTTTATGGCTTATTCTAGGTGGGGTCCACTCTGATTCAGGTCAAACAAATGGTCAATCTAAAATCTCTGGTAGGAGGGGGGTTGGGAAAACCTAATTTGGAGGTGTGGGGCCCACTGTGGTGGTCACAAAACCACCACAAAGTGGGTGGTTTGGCTGTGATGTCTGCTGCACAGGGGAGTACCCTCTCCCTGCAGTTGTGTTTGGTGGTCTGTGGGACCCACACTAAAAATCCTAAAAATCAAATGAAGATGGAAATCACTAGTTGAGGTGGTAGGCTATAACTAGGAACAATTTTCAAGTCCTAGTATTGAACACATAAATCAAAACAAATCCTTGAGTTTTTGGATTTTTCAGCAAAGGTTGGTTTTTGACTTTTGAATGAAAACTACTATTTTGACTAAAATGGATTTCTGATTGATCCTACAAGCTAAGTAAGTTATAATAAGCTATGATAGAGGTAATCTAGGCTAAAGATGCAAACTACAAGCTAATGCAGAGGTTCATGGAGTTCTTTGTGATTTTGACTAATTGATGTGTAAGACCAAGATTTTATAACTTTACTATCCTACTAATGACTAATGCAAACTATGAAAACCAGAATAATACCAAAACAACCACAAAGTCACAGGGTAAATTACTAATCCAAACACTCCTTAATATGATTGATTTTGAAGTTTTCAAAGCTAATGATTGTAATAGATCAAGAAACTGATTGATTCACTTACATTAACATTATCTAAACCTAAATTAACTAATTTAAACAACAAATTAAGTCTATAATTATTGAATGCCAAAAAATAGAAACTTGCTTACAATGGCAGTTTGACTGAGAAACAATGAATCATGGAACCAAGATCTTTCCTAACACCTCCCAAGAGGTTCTAAACCAGAAACAAACATTCTCCATCATACTCCATTGCTTGCATCATCACTAACTCTTATTTTTTATTTTTCAACTATTTTTCCTATTTTATTATGATTATTTGTGAGATTATTAAGTATTTAGGCTGAACTTGTTTCTGAGCTTTAAGACACTTAAGAAAACTTAAGAGTAAAATTAAATGAGCTTTAAGGAACAATTAAACAACACTTAACAGTTTAAGGTGAATTTGTCAAGTTCACAGAAAAATGCTAAATATGGATTTAAACAAGAAAACTTGAAATTAATAACAAAGATAGCTTAAATTACATGAGTTAAACTGAGTTCAAGTGATTTAGAATGAAAATTACAACTGAATTAGAAAATACATTACCTACGATTTAATTAAACTAAACCTAAACTAATAATCTTTTTCCAGTGCTTCTTTTCTTCTTTATAGATACATTCAGGGTTTGTGGGACCCACTGTGACCTTTCCCACCACATCAGAGCCCTTGATATTGTCTAAGTAATCCACACCGTTTAAAATGCTTTTTTGGCGCGAAAAAGTCTTAGGTCAGTTGTGGGTTACGTACGCGGGTTTTAAGGGTTTAATGAGGGTTTGGGAGTATGTGTGAGGTGGAGGGGAGTGGGTAGTGACTGGGGGTGTAGGTGGAAGAGTTGCAGAGCCATGTGGGGGGGGGGGGTGAGGTGGAAGATGGTGAATAGTAGGGCGGTTTGGGTGTGGGTTTGACCCAGTTTGACCGGTGGGAGTATATTATTATATTTTTGGGCCGGGTGTTGTGTTTGGGCTTGCTGGATCAAAAAGGGTGGGCTTGGTATTAGTGTAGGATTGGGTTTAGTTTTTTGTTTATATTAAAACTATGGGTCCGTTTGTATTAGTAACTAACAAGGACCAATTTTAAAGTTTGTGCAAAGTTGAGGGGCTGTCATTGCAATTCTCCTAAAGTTATCAAAAGGACTAAACCTGCCAAGCTTGAATAGTACAAGGTCCTGTTTTGATATTTTTCTATTTTTTATATCCGGGGACTAAATTCGCCAAAATTGAAACTTCAGGGACCAATTTGTAATTCCTTCAAAACTTTCAACCAGGGATCAAATTTGACAACTTGTGAATAACCAAGTACCAAAATTGACTTTTTATCCAAAATATTCCACGAGGGACTAATTCTGCCATTATTAGAAAGTCCAGGGACCAAAACTGACAAACTGCCAAACTTGAGGGACCAATTATGTAATTTCACTAAACTTCGCACCAAGGACCATTCCTGCAAAAGATTATTAGTACAAGGACCAAAATTAATTTTTCTTAAAGTTTTTAACATCCCAGGGACCATTTATGTCAATTTCCAAAGTATAGGGACTAAACTTGTAATTTTGTGAAACTTTGCACCAAAGGACTAAATATGTAACTTTATGATTAAAAAGGACCTTGGTTGACTTTTTCATGTTTTTAGAATAATCAGGGACTAGTTTTGCCAATTTATGAAACTTGAGGGACTGAAACTGCTAATTATGCAAACTTTGTACGTTTTTCATCTGTTTTTGCATATTTTGCATTTGAAACATATAAAACACACTTCTAAGATATTTTCAGTATTTTGATGCATATTTGAGTGTTTTTGTATGTTTTGGCAGCTCAGATTAGTATAAAATGATGAGTATTTAGACACTCATCATGGCTCTTCATCCATAGTACATTTGCACAACATCCTGCAGCAGCCATATATTCAGCTTCAGCTGAGGACATGGCCACTGACTGTTGTTTCTTTGTACTCCAACACACAAGTTTACCACCAAGAAATTGGCAGGATCCTGAAGTACTTTTCCTATCCATGTTACATCCTGCATAGTCAGAGTCAGTGTACCCTTTGAGATCAAATCCTGAACATTTTGGGTAATACAAACCAAGGTTTGGAGTACCGTTTAGGTACCTGATGATTCTCTTGACAGCAGTGAGATGTGATTCTTTAAGGTCAGCCTGGTATCTGGCACACAGGCAGACTGAGAATTGGATATCAGGCCTTGAGGCAAGTAAGTACATCAGGGAGCCAATCATTCCTCTGTATTGGGTTTGATTCACTGGCTTTACAGTGAGATCAGGACCAAGGTTGTTTGGAGGAACCATAGGAGTTTTTACTGAAGAGCAGTCAGTGAGCTCATACTTCTTCAGTAGGTTCCTGAGATATTTCTCTTGGCAAATGGATATTCCTTTTTCAGTTTGTTTACTTTGGAGTCCAAGAAAGTATGTGAGTTCACCCATCATGCTCATTTCAAACTTTGTGGTCATTAGTTTTTCAAACTGTTTGCAAAGTTTGCAACTTGTTGAGCCAAAGATGATGTCATCAACATATACTTGAACAAGAATGACATCATCCTTTGTTCTGTAGATGAACAGTGTGTTGTCAATCTTTCCTCTGACAAACTTGTTTTGGATCAGGAAGGTTGAAAGAGTTTCATACCATGCCCTGGGTGCTTGTTTCTGTCCATAGAGGGCTTTGTTAAGCTTGTAGACATGGTTTGGGTATTCACTACTTTCGAAACCAGGAGGCTGTTGCACATAAACATCTTCTTTGATGTTACCATTCAGGAATGCACTTTTAACATCCATTTGGTAAACTTTAAAGTTCATGTAAGTTGCATAGGCAAGGAAGATCCTGATGGCTTCCATTCTAGCAACAGGTGCAAAGGTTTCCTCATAGTCTATACCTTCCTGTTGATTGTATCCTTTGGCAACCAGTCTTGCTTTGTTTTTAATGACTGTGCCATTCTCGTCAGTCTTGTTCTTAAAGACCCATTTCATACCAATGATTAAAACACCCTTGGGGCATTCAACAAGGGTCATGACATCATTTCTGTCAAATTGTTCCAATTCATCTCTCATGGCCTGAACCCAACTTTTATAAGTCAGGGCTTCTTTAACATTTTTAGGCTCAATCTCTGAGAGATAGTCAGCATAAAGACATATATTGGTTGTGGCAGCCTTAAGTTTAGCAGCCTTGCTTCTTGTGAGCATGCCTTCAGTGGGTTCACCAATGATGTTCACAAGCTCAATGATTTTGGATCTAGTCCAGCTATCCTGAGGTTTGGGATAAGAATTTGAGCTTGAAGGAGCCTGGTTAGGTTCAGACTCAGGAACATGAGGTAACTCATCATTATGTGCTTCAGTGACAACTGTAGGAACAATTTGTTCTGAGGGTTCCTGAACAATTTGTTCGGTGGTGTCAGTCTCATTTGAGACAGGCTGAGTTTCAATGAACTCACTGATAGGTGGTTGGGGAAGGTTGTGAGGGATGATGTAATAGGAGACGTCATCATCAGCTTGGTATTGGGTTGAAGGATTGTTCTCAGGATGATACTCATCAGGAGGATATCTTGATGAGTCACTAATACCAATTTCTTCTACTGAGGAATTTGAGAACCTGATGGATTCAGTGCTCTCATCAACAGTAATGTGATAAGTTTCCTCAGTTTGTTGTCTCCTTGTGTTGAACACCCTGAAGGCTTTAGAAACCAGGGAATATCCCAGGAAGTATCCATCATCAGCTTTGGCATCAAATTTACCCAAGTGATCCTTGTGATTATGAATAAACACAGGACACCCAAATACATGAAAGTAGCTGATGTCAGGAATCCTTCCTTTGAATATTTCATAAGGAGTCTTGTTATGCCTTTTCACAATGATTGACCTATTTTGAGTGTAGCAGGCTGTTTTAACTGCCTCAGTCCAAAAATGTTTTGAGAGGACTGAGCCATTCAACATTGTTCTTGCTGCCTCAATGAGTGTTCTATTTCTCCTTTCAGCTACTCCATTTTGTTCAGGAGTATAGGGAGAAGTGAAATTTTGAGAAATTCCTTTCTCATCACAAAAACACTCAAGGTCTTGGTTTTTGAATTCAGTGCCATTGTCAGTCCTGATCTGTTTAACTTTGACATCATTTTGATTTTCAATGTTCCTGACAAATGACATGATGGTTTCAGCTGCCTGACTCTTCTTGGTCAGGAAGTAAACCCAAGTATATCTTGAGTATTCATCCACAATGACCAGAGTATACTTCTCATGGTGAATGGACATTGGACTGACAGGTCCAAAAAGGTCCATATGAAGAAGATGTAGGCAGCTTTTGATAGAAAAGGTTTGTTTGGTTTTGAATGATGCCCTATGGTGTTTTCCTTTTTCACAAGCAGAACAAGGCTTGTCTTTGGTATACACCAAGGATGGAAGGCCCAGAACTTTGTTCTGTTTGGCCAGGTTGTTGATGTTCTTGAAGTTGAGATGAGAGAGTCTCCTATGCCATAGCCAGTTGATTGTCTCACTTGCCTTAGAGAATAGACAAGTCCCATTCTGAGTCAGGGATGACATGTCAAGGACATATACATCACCCCTTCTAGGGGCAATCAACACAACTTCCTTATTGGCATTAAAGATGGTCCCTCTCTTGTCATCAAACTGAACTATATATTTGGCATCACATAGTTGAGAGACACTTATCAGGTTGTACTTGAGACCATTAACATAAGCTATTCTTGTAAAAACTATACCATTGCAGTTTACTGAACCATAACCTTCAGTGGGAGCTGATGAGTTATCACCAAATACTACTTTGGGTCCTGGTTCTTCCACATATTTGTGCAGAAAACTTTTCACACCAGTCATACTTCTGGAGCATCCACTGTCTAGATGCCAAGTAGGATCCTTGATGTGTTTCTGCACAGACAGTAAACTGGTTTAGTTTTTCTTGTTGACCCACTTTCTAGTGGGCTTAGTCCTCAGGGACTTTTTGAACTCAGTTAGTGAATCATGGACTGAAGTAGTATGACCTGAGCTTCCACATGTTTTACATTTTGTGGAAGTTGATGCCTCAGGTGACTGAGAAGTGTTGGTTTGGTATTTCCTTCTGGACTGAATCACTTTGTCATGTCCCCTGGTTTCATGGGAGGGATCTCCACAGATGTCACAGCAATCTTTCATCATACAATCATCAGGAAGATGATCATTGAAACCACAGTGAGGACATGGTGAGAAAGGCTTGGCCTTCAGTCTTTGTTTGGAAGGTGTGGCATACTGATAGCCTTGGTTTTTGTATAGACCTCTTGCTTTTAAAGAAGCAGTGTGGGAAATGTGATCACAAGTTCTGTGGTCCTCTTGTTTGCATATCATACAAAACAGGACTCTGTAGCATTTATCAGTGCTGTGATTTGGATAATTGCATAGCTCACATCTCCCTGAGGGTCTTGGTGTGGTTTTTGGTTTAGAAGAACCTGAGGATACTGAGGGCTTTGTAGATTTTGAGTCAGAGTTTTTTTCAGTAGACTCAATTTTCTCACTCAGCATCCTGACAAGTTCAGCAAGCTGATCAACCTTTGAATCAGCGCTTTCAGGCTTCACTTCAGTGGTTACTGAAGGTTTTTGTTGTTCAGTGGGGTGCAAGAGTAGGTCTTTTCAGAATAGTCCTTCCTAACCCTGATTTCTCTTTAGGAGAATGTGGTTGATAGACTAATGGTGCAAGGTCAGAATTGGGTTCTGCTCCCTGAAGTTGTTTCAGTGGAGGGAGTGGTGAATCAGACTTAGACTCAGTGATGGACTCAGTAGGACTAAGTTCACCAGTGACTCCTAGCAGCTCCTTAATAGCCTGACTTTCAGGCTCCAGTATTCTTCCAGTATTAAAATTTGGCATTTTACTATCTGGATTGTTTCTTTTAATCCAATCACTGGGTTTAGGAGCAAGTTCTTTGCTAGAGAGTATGTTTGTTGACAGAAAAGTTGTTGAATGGCTGCTCTCCCCAGAAACTTCAGTGAGTTGATCATCACCCAAACCAGTCTTTTTGGAGCTGGGTGAGAGACTCAGTGTTTCATAAAGTTTGGGGTTTTTCTGAGTCCATTTCCAAATAGTTTCCTTTTCTTTCTTAAGTTCTTCCTGAAGAGCTTGATTTTGTTTTACTAGTTCAGTGTTTTGAATTTGAAGTGTAACACTTTCAAGCTTGGCTTGTTTTAAAGCAAGTAATTCATCTCTACTATGATTTAATTCAAAACTTAGTTTGTTAAATTTTGAAAACAAGTTCAATCTTTGCTCTTCAACATACTTAAGATCAACATTAATATAATCTAAGTAAGATTTCCAATCATCATCATCATCCATAGAAAGTAAAAGATTTACCTTCCTCATTGTGATGTTGACCCATTCTCCATTTCTTGCATGACTCTTCCCCACAGCAAGTTTGTTGTCTTCTGACAGAGCCATCAGGGCACTGATGTGAACTTCATCATCATCAGAGGACATTTCAACCTCATCCCAGTTATAAGTTTCAGCAACAAGCCCTTTGTTCTTGGATTGAGTAGGCTTTGGAGCCTGAGGAGGCTGAGAGACTGTTGAGGATGATTCAAGAAGGGCAAGTTTAGCTTTTGCCTTTCTGTACTTGGCTTCAAAGTCAATTTGAGGGACTTTTTCAAATCTTTGACTAGACTAAAGCATTTTTGGTTGAAATTTGCTGGGGCCTGAAAAAGAGTTATTTCCTGAAAATTTGAAGGATGGTTCTGAGGTTGTTTTTGAAAAACAATCTTTAGCAAAATGTCCCATTTTACCACATTTGAAACATTCAGTATTATCATTTGCTTTTTAAGGGAATTTGTTTTTCTTAAAATATCTTTTTGAATTAGCAAGGAGTGCTCTTTCATGAAATTCAATTTGAAGATCATTCAGGTACTCCTCACTGGTTCTTTGGTCAACCTCATCATCAGAACCATCCTGAAAATCCTGCACAACACCTTTAGAATAGAAAGCTGTTGATATGGGTGAAATTGTCAAGGCCTTTTTGGTCTCCTGAGCTTTACCAGGGTATCTCCTGGTGATAAGGTTGTCCTCATAGACAAACTTCCCATAGATGGCAGGGAGCTCAAGATTCTGAATGTGGTTTGCATTTCTCAATCCCTGAGAGAAGTTTAACCACTTCTCAAGGAGACTGTTGACAAAACCAACATTGATCTCATATTTTGACAGTATAACACCATCATTGGTCAGCTCATTCAGGAGGGTCTTATACCGAGTATAAGTCTCAGAGAGACTTTCAGAATCCTTGGCCCTGAAGGTATTGAATTCAAGCTTCAGGTCCATGATTCTATTCTCTTTGGTATCAGAAGGCCTTTCATAGCTATGAACCAGGTCAGTCCATGTCTGCTGGGCAGTGGGACAGTTGATCACTGATTCCATTATATCATCAGGAAGGCATGATATAATGATGCTTTTCAGGCGCTGGTCTTGATTGACCACCCTCCTTTCATCTAGGGTCCACTGAGCTTCAGGTTTGATTAAACCTTGGGCAGTTGTTGGGACATATGGACCCTCATTAATCAACTTAATGTAATAAGGTTCCATCCCAGTTAAGTAGCAAAGCATTTGCTTTTTCCACTTATTAAATTTGCCAGCTTCTAGTCGAGGGGCAGTTGCTGAATAACTTCCACCCTTTTTGTCAACAAGCTGGGGAACATCTATGTCAGTCATAGTGGGATCTTGATTTTAAAAACTTGAGCACTCTTAAGTTTTGAAAACAGGTTTAAGTTTTACAAATCAGAGGCTCTGATACCACTTGTTGGTCCCTTTTACTTGGTTAACTATAACTAAAAAGCTAAAGTAACCAAGTTGTATGACTTTAAACAAATATGTATAAAATGATTAACAATAAAGTAACGTAAATATAAGAGACAATATTTTCCAGCGTTTAATTCTTTATTAGAAGTTAATCAAAAAGAATCGTACCCAAGTGTTTGCGGAATAACACTTGGGATTGAAAACGACAAGTATTGTATGGACTCCTCACTAAACTCAATCTATGTTGAGTGACAACTTTCAAGACCCACTGAGCTATCTCAGGGGTTGTGTTGTTCTTTGGAGGAGTAAAAGTGGTTTGTGAATGCTTTGCATTAATTGCACAAACTTGTCAACTTTTACTCCTCTCTTATGCTACCTATTTATACACAAATGTGAACAACTCTATTATACAATGGACCTAAGTGTTCCTCAATAAAATCTTGATAGATTTTATTCTCTGGAAAGGGAAACTTCTTTGGGTTAAGTCCAAAAGGCACTTTCTGATGACAGCCTGGTTTTAACCATTTGGGGAAAGTTTGACCTTAAAGTGATAAAGCACTTTAGTGAAGCAGATTAAACTTTCCCGCCCAGTCCCGCCAAAACTTCAGTCTTCTAGTCATCAGTCTTCAGTACCATGAAGTTTTTGAGGAGTCATGGGGTTCAGTGAGTTATTGTCATCCTCACTGAACCCATCACCTTCTTCTTGGCTTAGATCACACTTCACTGAGTTCCGCCTCGCTGAATGGAGAACCTTTCTTCTTAGGCTCGGTCTAAGCATCTTGAAGATGACTCACTGAGTTACTGTTCACTCAGTGACTTGTTTATACTTAGGTTATTTTACGTTCAAATCCTTGTAAGAAGAAGATTGGGGAATTCAGTGACCTAACACTCACCATTATCTTGGACCTCCCGGTTTTAATCAAAACCAAAATGTCCAAAACCGTGGCCAAAATCAAAATAGAGTGAACCAAGTTTATCAAAACCAAGGTAACTTCAATCAGGGTCACGGTTTCCAAAATCAAAACCAGGGTTTCCAAAATCAAGGTTTCCAACACCAAAATCAAGGAAACTTTAACCGGAACCAAGGTCAGGGTAATTTCAATCCCGGGAACTTTCATGGAAACAATCACCAGAATCAAGGGAATTTCCATCATCAAAACCAAGGAAATTTCAACCAAGGTCCCAATCCGAACAATCGAGCTCAAAATCTTCCTAATCCGAATCAAGCCATTGTTCCAACAGGGCCTTCATCTGACGAGTTATTAAAGCAATTCATGAAGTCCCAAGAAGAGTTGAACAAGTTGCTGGTCAGCCAGATTCTGACATCAAGAAGTATTTAAATGATCGACCCTCGGGCTCAGGTACTACTTTACCGAGCAACACGATCGCTAACCCGAGGGGCGATGCTAAGGCGATCACAACACGAAGTGGTGCTTCATATGATGAACCCGCGATTCCTACTACCTCTTCTCCTTCTCCTCCAAAGGTAGTGGATCGTGAACCTGAGGTAACAAAGGACAAGGTGCAAATTCCTAGCCCACGAAGTACAACACACGTCCAACCACAGGTTATCCCTGAAACCAGATGTAAGCCTGGAGTTGTCTTTGAACCACCAGAAACTCAAGTGGATAACCCAAAATCCAAAACTTCTATTCCTTATCCATCACGTCTCAATGAACAAAAGCTCTGCGAAAAAGCTAATTACCAAATGGATAAATTTTTCCAAATCTTCCAAGATTTTCACTTTGATATTAGCTTCGCGGACGCTATTCTCTTGATGCCCAAGTTTGCATCGACAATCAAAAATCTGTTGAGTAATAAAGAAAAACTCTTTGAGATGGCAAGAAATCCTCTGAATGAGCACTGCTCAGCAGTTCTCTTGAAAAAGCTTCCTGAAAAGCTTGGAGACCCCGGGAAATTTCTCATTCCTTGTACTTTCCCGGGTATGGTTGAATGCTTCGCCTTAGCTGATTTAGGTGCTAGCATTAACCTAATGCCATATTCTGTGTGGAAGAAACTTTCTCTTCCCGAACTCACACCCACGTGCATGACTTTAGAGCTTGCCGATTGTTCGATTTCTCGTCCTCTTGGAATTGCCGAGGACGTATTAGTTAAAGAGGGAAAGTTCCATTTTCCGGCAGATTTTGTGATTGTTGACTTTGATGCCGATTCTAGGGTCCCTCTCATTCTTGAAAGGGGATTCCTTAGAACTGGGCATGCTCTTATCGATGTATTTGAGCATGAGATCACATTACGTGTTGGAACGAAAGCTATTACCTTCAACCTAAATCAAACTTCGAGATACTCCTCCAATTATGACTGTGAATTGGTGAACCAAATAGATGTCATCGATGTTGCTGCTGAGGAGTATTGATGTGTGCTTATTCACACATCTTTTTAGACCTTAATTCAGACCAAAAATACCAAATACTAACCTAAAATGCCAAGAGAATGTGTGTTTTTGTATTTGTGTATGTGCAGGTACGAATATGTGAAAACTGAACGAAAACAAGCCAAAACCGACAAAAACGAGCACGAGATCGGAAAAGGTCAAAAGCCGTAGCCGGGGAAACAAAATGATCAAAGATTGCTCACAATGCTCATTAAAGTCCTCAGAGATTCAGAAAGTTCAAAATAGGTCCTTGGAAGAAACTTTGGAAGATTGGCAGATTTAGTCCCTGCAATTTCAGAATTTGGCAAAGATGGTCCTTAAAGCATAATTTGAAGAAAAAGGCAAATGTGGTCCTCCATCATTCAGAATATCACAATTTTTACCCTTGGATGAATGTTTGGATTTATTACAGCTTTGGTCCCTATGGAATTAAGAATTACAAAAGTGGTCCTTGTTTCACTACTACTACTAAAACTAATAAACACAACCGGATCCACATATCCTAGCCCAAGCATAAACTCAGCCCACCATATCTTTTATATACCACAAGCCCACACCTTTTAATATCCACCCAGCCCAACACCACTTTACCTGACCCAACATTTATTACCCATTTAAAATTACCGCGCCCCAAATTATACCTCGTCCCAGAATATTACTATTCACATGAACCCTAATCCCTTAAACCCTCAATTACCCTCTATTACCTCCATTAGGTAACTATTATGCACCAATCACATGCTTTTAGCATCTCTCAGGCACGATATGAAGAAGGACAAGGCGTGGGATACGTGGACCAATGAGAAAGACCAAACACCATCGTGCTCCATATAACAGGGAATCAAGGGACCACATTTATGCTTAGTGACCAAGACAAAGATCAATGGCCAAGATTGATTCAGCTGAGCATCATCTAGAATCATCCCAAACCCTAGTTGCTAGCTTATAAATACCCCCCCCCCCCCCTCATATTGTAATCGGTGTAGAGTTTCAAATAGTGTTACTCTGCCAAAATCATTTTGTAAACCTTTTTAATATTAATGAAAGTCTTTTTATTGTCTTATTTAATTTTCAGCTTTGCTTATTTACTTATTTTGTTTATTAGCTTATTGCTTATTGTCACTTATTTCTGTCTCATTTCTTTTCAAGCAAGTACTTTTCTTTTATTATCAACTTAGTTTCAATCTTCTGCTTTACTAGTTATTATTCTTATTGTTGTTTGTTATCAAAAGAAAAACCAAAAAAAAAAATTTTAAAAAAAAACTTACAAAAAAAAAAAAAAAAAAAAAAAAAAAAAAAAAAAAAAAAAAAAACCAAAAAATAGTATGATCTGTTTTCTTTGATTGAATCTTTTCATTGTTTGTTTTGTTGTTTGTTCAAGCTCATTCAAGCTTATATAGCTTGTAGTGACCCTTGACTTTTTATTGTTCGAAAAATCCAAAAAAGAGAAAAAGTCAAAGAAAAAGTCAACTGCTCAGCTTATTTGAATAAGCTGAGCCTCTTGGTGGTTAAAGGCAACCATAAGGTGTCCCATGGTCTGTCTAAAAGGCAGGCTAGCTTAGTGAACCCCCTCTTTTCATGCTGAGGGGGACTTGAGTTTGTAAGTTTCATTATTTGTCTCATCTTTATTGCTTATTTCTATTGTAACTTTAAATTTGATACTATTAGCTTGTTACTACTGATTATTGCTTATTAGTGCTTGATACTAGCTTCTTTATCATATTTGAGAGTTGTAGTGATATTTGCTTTTGCTACTGTTTGATCTAGTTTACATCTGTGATCCATAGCTTTTTGATATAATGGTGTTTTTGATCTATGTTTCTGAGTCACATCATGATAGTTGATCATTTTGAGTAAATTGGAATTGGTTTGGAAGAGTTTTGTGAGGTCTGTGTTTGATTTTTAGGCTAGACAGAACCTTTAAGGGGTGTTTGGTTGAAAGTTGTTTGCTGTCATAAGGTTTGATTCAGAGGTTAAAAGTGGTTTACATATATTACTTAGGTTATTTTGGAGTTAGTTAAAACATAAAAACCGTAGGTCATTAGATTAAAAGTCAAAGTAGTTAGGTAATTTAGCTTAACTGTTAGTGTAAGCAGGTTTAGGTTAAGAAAAGCTTAAAGTAGTTGCAATATAGTTAGTGTTAGCTTGTAGTAATCTAAAAATAGCTTATCAACATCTTAATAGTTAATTAGGAGTAGTTAAATCTTATTTTTGTCAAACATTTGTTTTTGGTAAAAAGTCAAGAAAAGCTTATTACTCAGTTTTTGGCATAAATTTTGGAGGTCTGTGTAGGATTCAATATAGTTTGGAAATTGTTGAATTTTGTTGATTTGAAAAGCTGAGCACTCAGTTAACATTTTTCAAAAAGAAAATTGGGTTTTGAATCACTTTTGCTTATTAGAAAAAGCCATTGAAGTTGGCTTCTCAGAACTAAACTTGCCCTGCACCACAGGTGCTGACCCATGTTCTTGGGTTGGTTTAGGCTAGAAAATCTGTTCTAAGATCTGAAATTAAGGCTTATTTGTGTTCCTGGGTTGGTAGAGTATAAGTTGCTTCCAAAAATTTTCATCTAAGTGCTTATCTTCACTGCTTATTGGGCCCATCTTATTGAGCAATTCTGAATAAATTTATTTTGCTTATTAGGGCTGCAAAAGTTTATTTTTGATCTAAAGTTGGAAATTTTGGTTGTTCTGAGCTTGGTATAGTACATTGCATCTGTTTCAAGTGTTCATTGGCTTCTGCTTATTCTCTTTAGCTTATTACTCTTGCTAAGTGCTTATTTGGCCTTGTTTCATCACTACTTGTGCTTCTGGGTTTCAAATCACTTCTGGACTGTTGTTATAAGCTTATTTTAGTACAGAAATCATTGGGTGAAAGTTTGGTTCAGTTTTGGTCAACTGTGCTTATTAATAAGCACTATTATAAGCTGTTTTCAAAGCATTAAGCACTTACAGTGCTTATTTTTCACTTTTGATATTTTTCCTAGATTCAGAACATAATTTTAGATTTTCCCTGAAATTTTCAGATTTTTCTGAGTTGATTTGCTATTTTTCATATTTAATTTTCCTTTTTAATCAATTTTAATTACTTTTTAATTGCTGAAAAATACAAAAAAAATCAGAAAAAGCCAAGAAAAATCCAAAAATATTTTAGAAAATTATTTTTAGTTATTTTAGAATTTTAGAAAGTAATTTTGCATTTTTCTCACTTTATTTATATTTTCTTTTAATTATTAAATAGTTTAAATAGTTTTTAATTCATAAAAAATTATTAAAAAGTCAAAAAAATATTTTTCTTTTTCCCAAAATTTTCTTTTATCATTTTTAACTTTTTAAAATTATTTCCAAGTCCCTAGGAGTAGTGTAGCTTAAAACTCGCGTTTTATTTTGTACGTTAACGTTTAATTAACGTTTTAGCGTACGGTTTCTATTTTACGTGACGTTTTTAGTTTCCTTAATTGAACTACGTGTTTAAGTGATTAATTGTGCCTTATTTGCTATATCATTAGTGTAATCTCATATATATCACTTTGTACCGCTTTTCACGACACGTTTTCTGAATCGGAAATTCGGAATTTCATTCACCCTTCACACGGAATACGACCTTGGGTTATCCGTATTTTTTTGCGGATCTCTTGAGCTTATATCTATACTATAACTTGATTTTTCACAAATCAATTTTGGCGCCGCTGCCGGGGAAGGTTTGAAGTGAATTTTTGAATATTCGTTTTTGAAAAATTGTGTTTTGATAAGCCTTCCTCTATTTTGTATATATTATATATATATTGAAAAATCAAAAACACTTTTCCTAAAGTGTTTTCACAAAAATACCAAAAAAATAATAAAGTTATTGCCTCGACTCGAACGAAAGGAGGAGCGTTGTAAACCAAATAAGCTTAACAATATAACAAAAGCGTGAAATTAGTTGTTTATCGAACTACTTTAATTCTACAACCGGATAAGCGGAAAATACGGATAGCTTTGACATTAAATTGCAAGCTGAAGAGAGATCCATTCTTCTCTCCCGTTCCGTCGCGAGTAGATTTGAGGGAAACGGTTTCAATTAACGTAACGTAGAAAAAGAAAAAACAAAAGAGAAAAGTTTTATTTGAAAAAAAAAAAAAAAAAAAAAAAAAAAAAAAAAGGGGGGGGGGGGGGGGGGGGTTTACAAGAAAATACAAAAAGATTTTCCTTTTCAAATTTGAAAACTTGATTTTTGTGGTGTATGAACACCCGCTCATCTTCTAAACGTCTTATTTCTCCATTATCGAACCCCGAGAGTTTGATACGTAACACACACAAAGTTCGTTTCCCAAACATCATGGAAATGGAACACAACAATCAACACCCTCCGGTGGGTGGTATTGAAAATGCACCAGCTCCTGATCTCCGAACGATGGAGGAGCTGTGTCAACCAACAATGCACGGTAGAGGCAGTCCGATTGCCCCTCTCAATATCGAGGCTACGGATTTTGGACTTAAGCACCACATGATTCAACAAGTCCAGAATTCATGCCAATTTCACGGTTTACCGGGTGACGATGCAAACAAGCATCTCGATAAATTCTTAACCGTCACCCAAAGTATGAAACAAAACGGGGTCTCCGATGACGCCCTTCGTCTTTCTCTCTTCCCCTATTCTTTGACGCATCATGCTACCGCTTGGTTTGATCGTCTTCCCAAGAACTCGATTCATACCTTCGAAGAAATGGTATCGAAGTTCTTGGCGAAATATTTTCCACCATCAATGGTGACGAAACTCCGAAACGATATTAGCAATTTCCGTCAGCTTCCCGACGAATCTTTATTCGAAGCTTGGGAACACTATAAGCTTGCTATTGATCGGTGTCCAAACCATAACATGCTTCTTGTTACGATAATCGATACGTTTTACAATGGTTTGACTCTACGACATCGGGACACGATCAATGCAGCTGCGGGTGGAACTTTTATGAAACGACGTCCTGAAGATTGTTACGAACTCATCGAGAATATGACCGCTCATTACAATTACTGGGATTCCTCTACCGAGAGGAATGAGTCAAGAGCAACCGTTGCTCACAGTTCTTCTACGTCTAATTCTGAAATAGCCGCCATCACTAAGAAACTCGATGATTTATCGACGGCTGTTTTACGAATGCACCAAACGTCTAATAGTCCAAATCAAGTCAAGAACCATCAAGTCAATATGGTTAATCATGTTTGTGAGACTTGTGGTGGTCCTCATTCGTACTTTGAGTGCCCAGCCACCGGTGGCTTCACTCCCGAGAATGTGTATGCTACTTCGGGAACCTACAATGTGGGCGGTAACGGATACCAACCACAGGGTGACCGAAATCTTCTTAGCTACCGTTCAAACCATTATGTTGGACCACCCGGTTTCAATCAACCGCCTCAAGTTAATCAAGTGAATCAAAACGTGCAAAACCGAAACCATCAATTTAATCAAAATGCTAATCAAAATCGGGTTAACAATGGATTTCAAAATCAAAGTCAGGGTTTTCAAAATCAAAATCGGGGAAATTATATCAAGGCCCGAATCAAGGGAATTTTCAAGGAAACTATGCTAATCATGGAAATTATTATCATGGAAACCAAAATTTTCAAAATCAAAATCAAGGTTTTAACAACAACAATCGTGGTCAAAACTTTCAAAATCCAGTTGTGAATCAAAATCAAAATCAATCTTCTTCGGATGAGTTACTTAAGCAGTTTATGAAAAGTCAAGAGGAAATGAATAAAATGTTAATTAATCAAATGTCCGAATTGAAGAAGTCTTTAAATGATCGACCCTCGGGCTCGGGAACTCTTCCAAGCAACACGATCGCTAACCCGAGGGGCGATGCTAAGGCGATCACGACTAGGAGTGGTATTGTAATCAATGAACCGACGGCTCCGACTACCTCTTCTTCTCTTCCTCCCATGGTAGTCGCCCGTGAAACCGAGGTGCCAACGGATACGGGAATTCCTATTAATAATGGAAGGACCGAAAACATCCAACCTCCGGTAGTCCCAACGTCTAAAGGAAAAGATAATATTGTTTATGAAACTGAGAAAGAAACTCCCGTCAAAACAAATTTGCCTTATCCGTCACGATTGAATGAACAAAAGCACCGCGAGAAAGATAAAAACCAGATGGAAAAGTTTTATCAAATTTTTCAAGAATTGCATTTTGATATAAATCTCGCGGATGCTATACTTTTGATGCCTAAATTTGCCTCAATGCTAAAAGGTCTTTTGAATAACAAAGAAAAATTGTTTGAGATATCACGAACCCAGATGAATGAGAATTGTTCGGCGGTTATCCTCAAAAAGCTTCCCGAAAAGCTTGAAGACCCCGGTCGATTTCTCATTCCATGTAATTTTCCTGGGATGGTTCAATGCTTCGCCTTGGCCGATCTTGGTGCTAGCATTAACCTTATGCCGTTCTCCCTTTGGAAAAAGTTGTCTTTACCCGATTTGACTCCGACTTGCATGACCCTCGAGCTAGCCGACCGAACTACTTCCCGCCCGATGGGAATAGCCGAGGATGTCTTTGTTAATGTGGGAAAATTCCATTTCCCGGCCGATTTTGTCGTGGTTGATTTTGATGCCGATCCACGGGTTCCTCTCATTCTCGGAAGAGGTTTCCTAAGGACCGGCCGTGCTTTAATTGATGTTTTCGATGAAGAAATTACCCTCCGCGTGGGTAACGAAGCCATAACTTTTAATTTGGATCAAACCGCGAGGTACTCCTCCGATTATGACAAATATTCCGTTAACCGAATCGACGTTATCGACGAAGTTACGGAGGAGTATGCTCAAGAGTTACTTGGTTTTACCGAACATGCTTCGAGTGGCAATCCCACTCATTCTTCTGAACCAATCATTTCCGATCCTTCCCCTTCCCTCACTCCGTTTGAGGGGAGTGATTTCATCTTGGAAGAGATCGAGGCCTTTCTTGCTAATGATTCGATTTCACCGGAAATTGATCATTCCGTTTGTAACACGGAGGGAGATGTTCTTTTGATTGAAAAATTATTAAATGAAGATCCCAGCCCGTCCCTCCCTCCGATGGACCTAAAAATGGCCGATCTTAAAGAAGTTAAGCCATCTATTGAGAATCCTCCAGAGCCCGAGCTCAAGGATTTACCTCCTCATTTTGAATACGCATTTTTGGAAGGAACCGATAAACTTCCCGTCATAATTTCAAAAGAACTTAAAGATGAGGAGAAGAACCGTCTCTTAGATGTGCTCAAGAAGCATAAAAATGCCATCGCTTGGCAAATTTCCGACATAAAGGGTATCGACCCTCGTTTTTGCACGCATAAAATCTTGTTTGAAGATAATTACAAACCGTCCGTTCAGCAACAACGACGGGTTAACCCAAAAATTCATGAGGTTATCAAAAAGGAAGTTATCAAACTCCTCGATGCCGGAATGATTTATCCAATCTCGGATAGTTCCTGGGTTAGCCCGATCCACTGCGTACCAAAGAAAGGTGGAATGACCGTCGTAACTAAAGAAAACAATGAATTGATTCCGACACGTCTTGTTACCGGATGGAAAAGTTTATTAGGGCTGCAAAAGTTTATTTTTGATCTAAAGTTGGAAATTTTGGTTGTTCTGAGCTTGGTATAGTACATTGCATCTGTTTCAAGTGTTCATTGGCTTCTGCTTATTCTCTTTAGCTTATTACTCTTGCTAAGTGCTTATTTGGCCTTGTTTCATCACTACTTGTGCTTCTGGGTTTCAAATCACTTCTGGACTGTTGTTATAAGCTTATTTTAGTACAGAAATCATTGGGTGAAAGTTTGGTTCAGTTTTGGTCAACTGTGCTTATTAATAAGCACTATTATAAGCTGTTTTCAAGGCATTAAGCACTTACAGTGCTTATTTTTCACTTTTGATATTTTTCCTAGATTCAGAACATAATTTTAGATTTTCCCTGAAATTTTCAGATTTTTCTGAGTTGATTTGCTATTTTTCTTATTTAATTTTCCTTTTTAATCAATTTTAATTACTTTTTAATTGCTGAAAAATACAAAAAAAATCAGAAAAAGCCAAGAAAAATCCAAAAATATTTTAGAAAATTATTTTTAGTTATTTTAGAATTTTAGAAAGTAATTTTGCATTTTTCTCACTTTATTTACATTTTCTTTTAATTATTAAATAGTTTTTAATTCATAAAAAATTATTAAAAAGTCAAAAAAATATTTTTCTTTTTCCCGAAATTTTCTTTTATCATTTTTAACTTTTTAAAATTATTTCCAAGTCCCTAGGAGTAGTGTAGCTTAAAACTCGCGTTTTATTTTGTACGTTAACGTTTAATTAACGTTTTAGCGTACGGTTTCTATTTTACGTGACGTTTTTAGTTTCCTTAATTGAACTACGTGTTTAAGTGATTAATTGTGCCTTATTTGCTATATCATTAGTGTAATCTCATATATATCACTTTGTACCGCTTTTGACGACACGTTTTCCGAATCGGAAATTCGGAATTCCATTCACCCTTCACACGGAATACGACCTTGGGTTATCCGTATTTCTTTGCGGATCTCTTGAGCTTATATCTATACTATAACTTGATTTTTCACGAATCAAGTATGCTCAAGAGATTTTAGGTTTCATTGATGATTCTTCGAGTGAAAACCTCACTCAATCTTCTCATCCCATCATTGCCAATTCTTCTCCTTCCCTCACTTCGTTTGAGGGAAGTGACTTCATCTTAGAAGAAATTGAGGCCTTTCTCAAAAGTGACTCGATTCCCGATGGAATCGATAACCAAGAGATTGACCCCGAGAGGGATATTCTCCTGCTTGAGAAATTGTTAAACGAAGATCCCTCTCCTCTTCCTGTTCTACTACAAACACTTCATAAGGAGGAAGTCAAAAATGTTGAGAAAACTGATGACTTCCCCGAGGTTGAACTTAAGGACTTGCCGCCTCATCTTGAATATGCATTTCTGGAGGGTAATGATAAATTACCCGTCATAATTGCTAAAGACTTAAATGTTGAGGAAAATGCTGCTCTCATAAAAGTTTTGAAGTATCATAAACAAGCAATTGCTTGGCGACTCTCCGACATCAAGGGCATTGACCCTGAATTTTGTACTCACAAGATTTTAATGGAGGACGACTTCAAACTGCAGTCCAACAACAAAGAAGGGTGAATCCAAAAATTCACGAGGTTATCAAACAAGAGGTTTTAAAACTTCTTGATGTCGGATTGATTTACCCTATCTCGAACAGTCCTTGGGTTAGCCCAATTCATTATGTTCCAAAAAAGGGTGGCATTACTGTTGTCACAAATGAGGAGAATGAGTTGATTCCAACTCGGTTGGTTACGGGTTGGCGTGTCTGCATTGACTATCGCAAGTTAAATGACGCCACCCGTAAAGATAATTTTCCTCTTCCCTTTATGGATCAGATGCTCGAGAGATTAGCGGGGAATGAGTACTATTGCTTCCTCGATGGTTTCTCGGGTTACTTCCAGATTCCCATTGATCCGCAAGATCAGGAAAAGACCACTTTCACGTACCCCTATGGAACTTTTGCGTATAAACGTATGCCATTTGGCTTATGTAATGCTCCGGGCACGTTTCAAAGATGTATGATGGCCATATTTTCCGACATGATCAGGAAAGCTATGGAGGTCTTTAAGGATGATTTTTCGGTCATTGGGGATTCGTTCCAATCATGTCTCTCCCATTTATACAGCATGCTAAAACGTTGTGAAGACACAAAGTTATGTCTAAATTGGGAGAAGAGTCACTTTATGGTCAAAGAGGGCATTGTCCTCGGCCATAAAATTTCAAAGAACGGGATTGAGGTTGACAGAGCCAAAGTTGATGTCATTGCAAAATTGCCTCATCCCACAATCGTAAAAGGTGTTAGGAGCTTTTTGGGTCATGCCGGTTTCTATCGTAGGTTTATTCAAGATTTTTCTAAAATCGTCCGGCCTATGACCCATCTCCTCGAAAAGGATGCTCCTTTTATCTTCTCCCCCGAGTGCATCAAAGCTTTTGAAACACTTAAGAAAAGGCTTACCGAGGCACCGATTCTTGTTGCCCCCGATTGGGACTTGCCCTTCGAGCTCATGTGTGATGCTAGTGATTATGCGATAGGAGCAGTCTTGGGGCAACGAAAAACAAAACATTTTCAGCCTATACACTATGCCAGCAAAACTATGACCGGGGCTCAAAGTCATTACACCACCACTGAAAAAGAATTATTAGTTGTGGTGTATGCTGTCGAAAAATTCCGGCCATACTTGATACTGACCAAAAGCATAGTGTATACGGATCACTCGGCTTTGAAATACCTCTTTGCAAAACAAGATGCAAAGCTGAGACTCCTCCGTTGGGTTCTCCTCCTACAGGAATTTGATATCATTATTCGTGATAAAAAAGGAGCTGAGAACCTAGCTGTTGATCATCTCTCCCGTCTTGAAAACCCTCACCAAGATGCTTTCGAGAAAAAGGAAATAAACGAAACATTTCCTCTAGAAACCCTCAATGCAGTTTCATTTCGTGGAGACTCGATTACCCCATGGTTTGCCGACTTTGCAAACTACCTTGCGGGTAACTTTATTGTGAAAGGGATGTCGTCCCAACAAAAAAATAAATTCTTCAATCTGTAAAACATTACTTCTGGGACGACCCCTACCTGTTCAAAATTTGCGCGGATCAAGTCATCCGGCGGTGTGTGTATGGTCAGGAAGCCACTGAAATTTTAAAGGCTTGCCATGCTGGTCCCATGGGGGGCCACCACAATCCCAACTACACCGCCAAAAAGGTGTTTGATTCCGGCTTTTATTGGCCCCCGATCTACAAGGATGCCCAAGAGCTGGTCAAGTCCTGTGACGCTTGTCAACGTCACGGGAACATTTCACAAAAGAACGAAATGCCTCAAAATGCAATTCAAGTTTGTGAAATTTTTTACAACTGGGGCATCGACTTTATGGGGCCATTTCCGTCTTCTCATGGCAACAAATACATACTCGTGGCTGTTGACTATTTGTCAAAATGGGTTGAAGCGAAAGCTTTACCCACTAATGATGTCCGAGTAGTTGTGAAATTCCTAAAAGCTCTTTTTGCCCGATTCGGAACTCCACGTTCCTTTATTAGTGATCGTGGTACGCACTTCTGTAATGACAAATTTGACAAAGTCATGCAAAAGTATGGTGTAACTCACCGTCTTTCTACTGCGTACCACCCTCAAACAAGTGGACAAGTAGAAGTTTCCAATCGGGGCATTAAAAGAATTTTAGAAAGAACTGTAGGTGAAAATCGTGCATCGTGGTTGGATAAATTAGATGATGCACTTTGGGCTTTCCGTACGGCTTACAAAACACCCATTGGGTGTACGCCTTACAAACTTGTGTACGGGAAAGCGTGCCATTTTCTTATTAAAAAACACCCTATTGGGCTCTCAAGCATGCCAATTTTGACCTCAAAACTGCGGGTGATCATAGAAAAGTTCAACTGAATGAATTAAACGAACTTCGTGATCAAGCTTACGAGAACTCTTTGATCTATAAAGAAAAGACAAAGAAGATTCATGACTCAAAAATCAAGAACCGCGTTTTCAACGTTGGTGATCGAGTCCTTCTTTTCAACTCTAGACTCAAGATTTTCTCGGGAAAGCTCAAAACCCGATGGACTGGTCCATTCACTATCGCTAAGGTTTATCCTTATGGCACCGTCAAATTATCTTAAAATGACGGTCCAAATTTCAAAGTGAATGGACATCATTTAAAGCACTACTTTGGAGAGGACATACCATCAATGGTTGTCCCGGATCACCAAACTTTCCCCAAGGACAATTGAATTCGGGGATCGAGTCAAGCTAGCGACTCGATGAACAAAAACAATAGCACAATACGGGTTTTCACCTGTATCTCTGATTTCTTTCTCCTTTCTACCGCCTAGTGTGGGGGAATGGCCAACCCCCCGCTGTTTAAAAAATGTATATATGTATATAAGTTCAAAAAAAATGTATATATATAGAAATAAAGTGAAATATGGTGTTTTCACAGTTAGATTCGAATATTAGCTTTTTCCGTTCAAAGAGTCGGCATAATAGCCGGGACATTGAATATTGAGGACAATATTCATTTCTAAGTGTGTGTGTGGGGGGGGGGGGGGGAATTCTAGCGAATTTTATCAAAATATATCTTCCAGTACCCCCATTTTTGGTCAAAATTTTCAAAATTTTTTTCACTTTATTTCAAATTTTTTGTGGTAATCAGTCCGCCATGTCTAACCGACAAAGGGATTGGCTAATCCAGGAGCAAACGGCTCTTGGTAAAGATAACTCAAATCCGTTGATGGCTTGCAATTTGCCCAAAATTGTATGGTAAATCAACTCGCCATATCCCATAAAGCGAATGAGTTGGCTAGCCCGCAAGATTATGGCTTGTGATAAAGGCAGTGGAAAATCCATAATTGGTAATCAACTCACCAAGATGTTAACTAGGTCCATCAAGAGTTGGCTAGTCCAGGAGCAAACGGCTCTTGGTAAAGACTAATCAAAACTGTTGAAAGCTGGTGGTTTGCTAAAAATCACATGGTTATCAGGTGGACCATAGTTCTTACTTGAATCGATACATCTGGCTACTCCAGAAGTGATGGATTTTGGTAAAGAGTTTTTCAAATCCATCAAGTTTTCTAAAAAGATTGCTAGGGACTAGCAATAGTTTAGTGTGGGGGATTGATGAGTGCTCAAACACTCATTATTTTTGTCGTATTTAAACTGCCAAAACATACAAAAACAATCAAAAAGTTATCAAAATACTTAAATTATCCCAGGGATTGTGTTTTATATGTTTTAAAAGCAAAATGAGCAAAAACAAATGAAAAACGATCAAAGTTTGCAATATTGGCAGTTTCAGTCCCCCAAGTTTCAAAACTTGTCAAAATTAGTCCTTATGCATTTATTTTGAAAGGAAAAGTCAACCCAAGGTTTTGAAAGTCAAAAAATCACAAAATATTTTACTTGGGTCATAAGTTTTCCAAAATTACCTGTTTGGTCCCTGAGATTTCAAAAATAGCAAAATAGGTCCCTGGGAATTTTGAAAATTGGAAAAATGCAAAATTGGTTATTGGACTTTGGAATCTTGGCATTATTGGTCCTCATGAGCAATTTGGGGAAGTTTCATTTTCAGTCCTCAAAGTTTGGTAAAATTGCAAAATTAGTCGTTGTGATAACTAATAACCAACCGGACCCTTTTTCTTATTATCAAAACCAAATCCAATACCCAAACCAAAATGAAAAGCCCAGTCCACTCCCAGGCCCAATCCCATTTTATTAATAAAAACCCCCCGGTCAAACCACCCCTTTGACCACCTTCCCTCACAACCGTATCCTACAAAACCAGGGTACCCTGCTCCCCCTCCTCCTCACCTTTTTCACCATAGCCCCCCATAATAAATTCTCCTCACCAAACTAACCAACCCCCACCACCACAATTAATACCCCTCGCCTAACCCACTCAGTTTTGCCCTATTTCATTTTGGCGGGAAAACATCAATCAAGGGCTAGGATTGATCAAATTACAGTTGGATGGATGGGATTTGGTCAAGGGTCAAAGAGAAAGCTAGTGGGACACTCGGATAGGGTCTTATTTTGTATTTCGTTATATATATATGAGCTCATATGAGCCTTAAAGTAGTGTGCAGTTTGTAATTTTAGTATTGTAATATTTCTTTTAGCACTTGTAATCTGTTTTAAGTTAATGCAATTCAAAGTTTCAAGTTAATATCATTTTCAGTTTTTTAAATCTTAAATATCAATTTCAAGTTTGTTGTTTGCATTTCATTAAGTATTCCAAGGTTTAGTATAAGTTTTATAAACTCAAATAACAAGCGTTTATAAGCTGTATCAGCTTCTGTGTTAACTAAGATCAAGCTTTTAGAAAAATAGCAATAATTCAGAAAAATAAAAATAAAATAAAAAATTTGTGAAAAAAGGAAGAAGACAAGCATGGAGCACTGTTTATCATGGATGGCAGTGGGTTAGAGACCTCATGGGAGGTCATTAGGGTGGTTCCTTTGGTCCTTGGTTCTTAAATTGAGCTTGGACGGCTTTTGTGAGTTGAAATCTTACCAATCTTGTTATTCATAGTTTAACAGTGTTGTTATTGTTTATTTGTGATTTATCAGTTCAATCATAGCTTATTAGCATAGTGGTAATCAGTAGGCAAAGTGGTGATCACATCTAAACATAGTTTCATAACAATTGTGTTTTAAAAGGAGTGTTTGGATCATAACCTCTTGTTGTGTTCTAGTTGTTTGATAGTGTAAAACTTGGTTTAACCAAGTCACCTAGGATCATATAAAGTCAGTTTGGCCATTGGTTTGGTCCCTTTTGAACCCAAAAGTCAAAATCATAAGAAAACTCATCACCACAGTTAACTGTGGTGACATTTGGATCCAAAACCCATTTTATCTATTCATAAGTTTGTGTTCTTGGTTAAATTGGTCATCTTATAGCTTAATGTAACATATTAAAGCAACAAAAGTGATTTGAGTTTCATAAAAGTCAAATCTCAAGTTTTTCTTAAAAAGTCAAAAAGTGCATTGTGCAGAAATCTCAAATATGGCATGAATTATCTAGATTTTTGTGTGTTGTTTTAGCCTTTGAAACTTGTTGTGGGTATTGTCTACCAGTAGAACTCTTGATTCCTACAATTGTTGCAATTTTGTGAATTTTTCTTAAGGTCTAAATTGCCCCTCAAAGTGACCTGCAGGGCAAAGCCTTGCCCTGTGCACAGACTCAGGTTCACTCACCCAACTTGAGTGGACCCCACAGGCCTACTCAGTGGGCCCCAGACCTAGATTTTTAGCTTATTGGAAAGCCAATAAGCTAGGATTTAACACCCTGAGCTTATTTTGTAGTGTAGAAGTCATTTAGTAGGGCTGCAAGTCCCTTGTAGTTTGGCCATCAACTGAGTAAAGTTGAGTCATCAGCTTTTACCCCCAACTTTCAACTCTCCCCCTGACCTCATCTGTGGGACCCAGAGGGTGTATCCTGGCTTTTTAGATAGCTTTTCACCCCAGCTGCTTGGCTTATTACTTTGCTTGGGCTTCCAAAGTCTCTAGTGGACCTCACATGACATGTAAGTTGCCCATTTGAACCTGTTTCAGACTCAGTTTTTGTGGTTTGCTTATTTGAAGCTTATCAGTGTGTATATTTGTGACTTTTAGCTTATTTCAGTTGTACTAAACTTGTTTGCATAAAAAACCACCACTGGTCTCAGCTGAAAGCTTATTTCAAAGCTTTTAGCTTTAACAGTTGACCAAAGTCAATTGTCCAAGCAATAAGCACTTGGAGTGCTTATTTCTGAGCTTATAGCCAACTCACTTCACAAAAGTTGCTTAATATCATCTAATAAGCAAGTTTGAAAAAGAAAATTCCAAAAAAAGCCCAACTTAATAGAAGTGATAGCTTCTATTTAAGCCAATTGGCTTAATCTTCAGCTTATTAATAAGCAATTCCCATTTTTATAATTTTCCTAGGCTTCTGGTATATAAAAATAATTTTTGTAATTTTTTCAAATTTTTCTTGCATCATTTAGTATTTTTCTTAATTTAAATTAGTTTTTAGTAATTATTAAATAGTTAATAATTAATTAGAAAATCAGAAAAATATAAATTAAATTTTAAAATTAGTTTTTAGTTATTTTTTATTTTTCCAAATTTTATTTTCAATTTTCTATTGTAATTTAATAATTAATTAGAATTTAGGTTAATTTAAATAATTAAAAAGTAATTAATAATTAGTAATAATTAATTAAAAAGTCTTAAAAACACATTTTCTTTTCTAAAATTAGTTTTATAGTATTTTAGATTTTTCTAAGTTTAATTTTTATTTTTCCAAGTTAATTTCATATTTATTTGCAATTTAGGTTAATTTATTTAATTAAAATTAATTAGTAAATTAGTTTTTAATTAATAGTAATTATAAAATTAGTGTAAAAATTAATTTTAAATTTCCAAAAATTTTCTTTAATCATTTGGTTTGTAAAAATACCATTTTCATACCAGTAGCCTTTTCAGATCACCTCATTCACTTTTATTTCTCATACGTTTGTTCGCGTTTTCAGCAAACGTACGGTTTTTAGGTTTTAAGTAATTTCTTCTCAATCTAAGTTCCAGTAATCCATCACATAGCTTTCCTAATCTATTTCTGTTAATAAATTCCAAATAATTCTCATAACAACCCTTTTCTGTGAATAATCACCCGATCACAAAGCATGCTCAGTCACAATTCACACCTTTTCGGGATTTAGCGACCTGGTGATACCTTATATTACCCGGAGCATTGGTCTAGGTAGTTTGACTTTGTTGACCATTTACTTGGTCAATTTAAGTTGACTGTTTAGCTCCAATCAATGATAGAAAAAGATGAGCGGGTCAAGAAATTGTCTAGTGAGATGGCAGAAACAAAGGGAATTCTTGCTAACCTGCTAAGTCAGTTGAGTTCACAAGGGATGCAGTTGAATATGCCATCTCAATTGCCATTAGACTCAGATGTATGCCATTTTTTATGTTGTTATCAATTTCATTTTTTAATGCTAACACCATTGTATTTCTTAATTTATATTGCAGGTGACGACTCCAATGGCCATTAATAATATAGATATAAGCGCTAATGATTAGGTGGCCGATGGAACTCAATCTAGTGTTCGTGTACGTGATAAAGATGCGATAATTCAGAAGAAGCCTAATGGGATTGAAACTTTGGAAAACATATGACCGGTAATGGAAACAATGGTAAGGAGTAAAACATCCCCCTTTGATTTTTTAATTTTATCTACATGACTAATGTACCGTGTTTTATATATACATATAGGAACGTCTTAAAAATGTTAAGAAAACACCTAAGTCACGACAAAACGGGTCTGCAGATTCACAATCGCAAGGAGATGCGTCTCCATCAAAAGAACTACCAAAAGTATGTATTCAACATGTTTCTTGTTATTCTTTTTTTTAAAATAATGTATCGTGTTTTATATATACGTATAGGAACCTGTTATAAATATCGGACCTAAGAAAATGGCTAAGTCAACACGAAACGGGTCTCCAGCTTCCCTATAGCAGGATAACGTGTCTCAAACAACACAAGCACCAGTATGTATTTCAACATGTTTCTTGTTATTCTTAATTTTGTTTAAAGAATTTCTGATATATACACGCGAAAATTCTTTTTTTTAGACAATCAAGTGCAAACTGTGGCACATAAAGAAAACAAATATTGTTGCTTTGGGTACCATATACAAGACTCAAGGAAAACAAATGCTGCATAACCAACCACTCCCAAATGATTGCTACAGAATCTCAATTGATAAATCGTTAGTGGATGCAGCATGCATACCGGACGTAAGGAATAATGGGTTAAAAACAGTTAGGGAAGGCGTAGGTCGTTTCTTTGCATGGCCAAAGGATCAACTTGTTCCTGCTCATGAGGAGGTACATACATGTGTTTTTTCGACCTACATATATATAATTCTTCATATTAAATTCAATGTTTGATACAAGCGTCTTTTGTTTACTACATGTTACACCACCAACTACGAAACCAAAGGTTAGTGAAAACAATCCTGGACAGAAATTACAACTGAAACGCAAAAATTATGTCTCTATTGTAGAAGTGCAAAAGCAAGCTAAGGCGGGGAAGATTCAAAAGGTTCTAACTTTTAGTAGTTGAGAATTTGATTATATGCGACATTAATATTGTATATATATTTGGTTCATTTATATACATTCGAGTTTTATTTAATTTGAAATTGATTTTTGTTTTTAATTCTGTTTTATTTATATACTAGCAGTAGTACCTCTGATCCAGCAGTACTAAGTTAGTACTAGCAATACTAACATCATTGGTCACTCTTTCTTTAATTCGATGTGTGACTAAATATTACAAAATGCCACACAAATTAAAAATTCATGTGGCCATTGGATGAACATTAGTCACATAAAACACACATGTCTGCACTTTAAACATCATATGGTCACACTTATTAACACTTTGGCCAGTGTTTGCTTAATTGTATGTGACTAAATACCCAAAAAAACATGTGTTGTTCGACTAAATATTACAAAAGGCCACACAAACATAAAATTCATGTGGCCATTGAATGATCAATAGTCACACAAAATACACATTTCTTCATTTTAAACAGCATATGGTCACACTTATTAACGATTTTGGCCACTGTGTGCTTAATTGTATGTGACTAAATACCCAAAACAAACATTCTTTGTGTGACTAAATATTACAAAAGGCCACGGAAACATAAACTTCATGTGGCCATTGGATGATTAATAGTCACACAAAATACACATTTCTTCATTTTAAACAGCATATGGTCACACTTATTAACGCTTTTGGCCACTGTTTGCCTAATTGTATGTGACTAAATACCCAAAAGAAACATGCTTTATGTGACTAAATATTACAAAAGGCCACGTAAACATAAACTTCATGTGGCCATTGGATGATCAATAGTCACACAAAATACAGATTTCTTCACTTTAAACAGCATATGGTCACACTTATTAACACTTTTGGCCACTGTTTGCTTAATGGTATGTGACTAAATAACCAAAACAAACATGCTTTGTGTGACTGAATATTACAAAAGGCCACACAAACATAAACTTCATGTGGCCATTGGATGATCAATAGTCACACAAAATACACATTTCTTCACTTTAAACAGCATATGGTCACACTTATTAACACTTTTGGCCACTTTGTGTTAAATTGTATGTGACTAACTCCAAAAAAGAAACATCCATTGTGTGACTAAATCATCACAAACGTCACATTTATTGTATATTCATGTAGCCACAAGACGGGAAATAGTCACACAAAATACACATTTACTAGAAAGAATTATCTCAAATGAAACATATATTATATATATTTATGTTGCCAAAGGACGAAGAATAGTTACTCTCTAAAAACATTCGTGTGACTATAAGGTGTTTCGGTCACTGATACTGACTAATCCAAAAAAACTTGTGCCAAATTTGTCACACATATTCGGGGTTTTGGTAACGCTTTTTAGATGGAAAAGGCCACGAACTCAACAACGTGACCATATGCCACCTACGGTGGCAGGACCTTTAGTGACACACAACGAAAAAAACGTGTGTGACTATATGCATATCGTCACACATTTTTGGCTTGACCAATAGCATATTTTGTACCAGTACAATAAAAGCTATTCAAAAGCTGCTTGTAAAAATTCTAAAAATTACGGAAAAATGGGGATTAAAAAGACAAGCTTCCAAATAATGTGTTCCCAAAAGCTCAGAGTGAATGATTAAAAATTGATGAAATGAAAAATAAAAAACTAAAATGGATTTGAAAACTTTTGGCACTTTTTTTGAGTTTTTCAAGTTACACTAAATTTGACTAATATGAGATTGGATTGCTTCAAAATGATTTCAGATGATATAATAAACTAATTGAAGACTAGATTAACCTAAGTTTAACTATTATGAACCTATATTTAAAACTGCAGCAACAAAATCTCCTAAATGAACACATAAATGAGATTTTAAAGTGATTTTGGCTATTTATTGAAAAGACTATGGTTATTATTGCTAAGTTATGCTATATGAACCTAAATGAGATTATCTGAGCTAACAACAACACATAAAAACAACAGTAACTCAGAATCACAAGTAAATCCAAATATCCCTTAACTAGCTAAAACACTTGTATCAACTGATATAGAGTTCTAAACTAAGAAGATAAAGCAACAATGAGCACACTAAAGCTATAATGAAGCAAAATTAATAAAAATAATCATCATATTAAGCAAAATAAGCATAAAGAAATAAGCAATAAGCACTAACAGTTATTAAACTAATTTTAGAATGAAAATGCGAACAAAGTAGACTAACCTCCAAACAGAGAATGTAATTACATTTTAGCTTACCAACAAGCTACTCAAATCAAACTAATCACCTAAACCCTTCTGGAACAGCTTAATACCATCATGATCCTCTGTTGACTTTCATTGACTTAAGAGAATTGTAGAGATAAAACAGTACTTAAGCAAATGAAACTCACAAAACCTATTGAAAAAGCTTATATGAGCTTATGAAACAGATTAAAAGCTTTAAAAACAGTTAAGTAACAATAATTGAAGGCTTTATGTAAATTGAACAAGTAAATGAAAGTAAAGCTGATTTGTATTAATAATAAAAAGGAGTTACAAAAGGAGTTTAGAGATTACAATAAGCTGAAAAAAATGGTGAAATTAAGCAAAAAATTATTCTAAAGCTACTATACTACCCTATGACTACTCCTAATGACTAACAGCTTCAAAGTATGAGTGAGGGAGAGTATATATAGCCACTAAGGAGAGCTTGAAAGCATCTTGAATCCCTAATCATGACCCTTGATTTCTTTCTCATGTGGAACTTTAATCTACAGCCCTTGGATTGCCTTGATGATGTGTATCTACCAATCAAATTCTCCCAATTATCCAGATTGGCAATCCGTGTGTCCTGACACGTGACTCAACATCTAGAAGGTCTTCTTAAGTTGTACGGGCAAGAATTGGGAGCATGGGTGAATTGGATGAAAGAGATAAACAGTAAAATTGGTTAAAAGAGCGCGCTGGGTTTTTTTTGTTTTTTTATGTTTGTTTGACCAGGTTAATTAGGGATTTTGACTTCGGGTTTGGGGTGACTTTGGATCCAGGTAAGGTTAATAAGTTAGTGGGCTTGGGTAAGGTTTAATGGAAATGGGTTGGCAGGCTTTTGGATTGGTGGGGATTTTGGGCTAGATTTAGTTAAAGGCTGGATATAAGTAGTGTAGGTTTAGGATTTTAGTTAAATTAGGTTTAAGGGACCAAAATTGTTAATGTTGTAAATTCAAGGACCATTCTTGCCAATTTTGCAAAATATCTTCCAAGGACCATATTTGACATATTATGATTCTTGAGGGTCTTTGATGATAAAATCTTCCCCGGCTCCGGCTTTAAACACTCTTTTCTATTCTCGTGCCCGTTTTTGTCGTTTTCTTTGATTCTTGTCTATTTTCCACAATATCCGTACCTACACAATCACAAACACAAAAACAACATATATTTGGCATATTTGGCTTGGTTTTTGGTTGTTTTGGTCTGTTATTTAGGTAAAAAGGTATGTGTAAATTAACACATACCGTTTCTCCATACCACAGTGTGCATACTCCAGTCTGATGACAAGCTTCTAAGAAACTTAATATTAATATCTTCGTGAGGAATTATCACTTGCACAAGTGCTAGTTGACTGTTAAGTTTCTGAAGTCGGTCATAAGTAACATCAAGAGTTTCAGAACTTGAAGCAGTAATGTTCTCAAATTGTTGCTTCAAAAGATTCTTCCTTGACTTTTTGGTAGCTTCATTCCCTCCAAATCTTTTATCAATAGCTTCCATTAAAGACTTAGCATCCTTAATGTGATTGAAGGTTAGTTGATACTCATTAGGTAGCCCCATCATGAGAATACTGTGAGTCTTAGTCTCCAACCTTCTTTGAGCCTTGTCTTCAGCAGATTTGATAGGAACTATTTTTGTCAAACCTTTATCACCAGTTGTCTTTTCTTGTAAAGTATCACCAATTTCAATGACTTCCCACATAGAGTAGTCAAAAATCTTGATGTATTGCTCAATTCTCATTCTCCATAGTTCATACTCACTAGACTTGAGCATAGGCATCTTTGATGCAGTTACCATGTGTGTTGATTTTGACTTCATGTCTTCAGTAGGTGTTGAACAGGTTTGTGTTTTAAAACTAATTCTTTTTTATCACAACTTCTAGATCACAAGCTCTGATACCACTTGTTGATCTCAGTTAAGCACTTGATCGAATTCCTTAGCTTCCAAGGTTTAGTAATCTTAGATAAATCTAAAACTACTAAGTATAGAAACTGACTTGAATTGTATCAAACACAATGCGGAATCTTGTATTTGATCTTAAGAAAAACTTGAATGAATGTAACAGTAAACAAAGAACAATATTGTTTCTCACTAAACACTTCAATATATATTAATATGAATACTCAAAAGTATTAGGGTTTACAACCTTGAAGTGAATCGACTCTATGAATGATACGTATCTATCTCTATGCCCCGTGACCTCCTTTTATGGTCTAAGGAGTCCCAGTCGGCTTACAATGACTTTCTACACAAGATAAATATCTTTTCTATATTTATCTATTACATAAATTTCGACTTAAGGTATTTTATAAATTCCAACTGACTCTAGCAGTAAAAACTATATACTAGCAGTAATAACTCTATATCTAGCAGTAGTAACTACTTAGTGTATTTGCTTGATCTACTTCAGCATCTCTAGTAGTAGTAAAATACACTAGCAGTAGAAACATTTATCATACTTAGAGTATTTTCCATTAAGCATTCTGAGCAGTTGCAATTCTTCCAGTAGCAGCATCTCTAAAACCCAACACACAACGACGTCATCCATTATAGGGCGACGGTGTCATAACGGCAATTTAGCTAAAGACAAAACCCTAATGACGGCGAGCTGGCGGTGTCATACTTATAAAGTGATGGCACAACTGTATTCCTATATATTTTCGTATGTTTTCCATTATGAATTTAACTTTTTGGAGAGAGAAACCCTAGACGATTTTCAGTAGTTTTGTAAGGCTTTTTCAGCCACCATTCTCATATTTTATTGAAGTTAAGTGATCTCTCTTAAACCATTCAATATGTGTATGTGTTGTTTGATTATTTGCTTTTCTTTTCTTCACTTTAACATGTTATGCTAAATTAATTAGTGTTCACTTAGATTTGAATGAAAACTAGTTGTTGATTATTGATTGTCGTCTATTGTTTAATTGGTTTTCTTGCGTTAGGAGTAGGAAAACTGGCTTAAATCTTATATGTGTTAGCTTGTAAATCTAACTAAACGCCTTCACACCCTAGAGTGCACTTGTGGTTTATTTTTAGTTGTATTTATTTCGTGAATTACGGCTTGTAGATCTTAGGAGATCCTCAGGAGATGACTTATTGTCGCTTGTAGATCTAGGGTTTTCTAAAGGAGACTTATACATTTATAAAGTTGGGGCATTCAGCACCTCCCCACAACAATAAAGGAATACAACGCGCCAATTAAAACAAGGACATAAAAATTAGACTAATAAATAAGAGATAACTAGGGAGTAAAAATAATCTAACTGAACACCTTGATCCTATCATAAGTAGTTACCAATAATTTTAATTTTCCGTTTTAGTAGTTTAATTTAGATAATTAGTAGTTTAAAACACCAACTTTTCAAACCCCGAGATATTTAATTTGCTTTCTAAAAGACATAAAAATACAAAAAGAATCTTCCTACATCTCTAGACCTATATATATCGTCATACACTTCGGACTTCTCAACACTATTCCCCTAGAGAACGATCAATCCCCCGTGTCTTACCTATACTACACTACAACGATTAAACTTAAGGTTTTGCAAGATTTCACTCATCAATTATGTTGCAAAAAGCCCTTGCTACTACGCATGGTGGTGGGTGAGTTTTGCGGAGATCGCGCGTGAGGAGCTGGGATAAGTTGGTGCATCACCAACCATGAAAACTAGTTTAAGATGCTAAAATAAGTCAATTTAATTGATTGATTGATTGATTTTTTATTTTATTTATTTATTTATTTATTTATTTATTTATTACTATTATTTTGAAGCAATAGTCAATTAAGTTGATTGGCTACAGCTAAGTTAATACCTTTTCTCCGGAGAAATATTTCTTAAATCCATATCAAAAATGCCTCCATGACATGTACCACATTATCATCATCATCATCATCATCATCATCATCATCATCATCATCATCATCATTACTCCCTCCATCCCAAAATATAAGTCTAGTTTAAATTTTTGAATTGAACTTTGACCTTAAATATTTTTGTTTGTAATATATAATACTTGGTGCAAAATATATAAACTGTTAGTGTTTTACATGTATTTTCATTTGGTATAATTTTAATCAAGTGATATAAAATATAAACAAAAATATTTAAGGTCAAAGTTCGATTCAGAAAGTCAAACTAGACTTATATTTTGGGACGGATGTATTATTATTATTATTATTATTATTATTATTATTATTATTATTATTATTATTATTTTATTTTATTTTTATTTTTTATAAAACATCGCTTTTCATTAAAAAAAAAAAAAAAAAAAAAAAAAAAAAAAAAACATGGACGATTACATAAAATTGGAGGGGAGTCTAAACACAATCTGAGCTCCCACTCCTTTTTGAATGCAAAAACTAACTCGATGAAAAGTAAAGGCACCACTCTTAATATTATTGGAGTGGCTACTTGCAGTAGATTTAATACGAGAAAGTGTATTCAACGCTTCCGCCTCGAGTTTCCCGAACGTGGAAAAGGCAAAAGGGACGAACTTGTATCCATTGGCTTCACACTTAGTCGCATACTTCTTTCTTTTCCTTTCCACAACATTACTCAAGGCTATCCCTGGGCCCCATGAAGTCACCCCAGTCCTAGTAAATGGAGAGACCCAGTCACATCCAG
Organism: Artemisia argyi; assembly: GCA_030686995.1. Lineage (NCBI taxonomy): Eukaryota > Viridiplantae > Streptophyta > Magnoliopsida > Asterales > Asteraceae > Artemisia > Artemisia argyi. Next base: position 213,797,574 of record CM060676.1, on the reverse strand, counting down.
ACATACATCCTTACCATGGAGCCAGTTGAATAATAACACATCTGCATGACGTAGTTCTTTCCCTTCATCTAAAAGAAACCCCATTTGTGCCTCCTTGCGCACCATGATCCCCGCCTTGGAGCATATATCAACAAGGATATCACGCACCAAATTATGCCTGAAATTTACACCCACTTCGCTAGAGCAGTGGACCGCGTGATCCCCATTGGTCCATACAATGTACATTACAGCTCGGGCAAATATTGTCTTCAGAGAACATAGGGATCGTAAGCCTGTAGCATAACACAGCCCGAAATTGGCGATGATTCATCCTTTGTCCCAAACCGTCAATATGAATGCTAAAAAGAAAATCCTGTGCATGCGGGGCGCGAATACTACTGAGAACAGCCACCTGTCTTGGTCTTAGCGAGTATTTGGGAACAAGGTCTTTCTCAATGACACCAAAGTAGCACTTTGCCAAGGTTTTCATCATATGGGAGGCGGAAGCACTATCAGTGACAGGGAGAATGTCCATGTTGAAAGTATCCAAAGCATGCTGAAATGAAAAGCCGCGAGAAACAATACCCGTTTTGGTGAGAATCTTATTATTATTATTATTATTATTATTATTATTATTATTATTATTATTATTATTATTATTATTTATTTATTTATTTTGGTAGAAGGTTTAGCCAAGTAAAATATACGTACCACATGAATTAATGGTAGGTACAACTTACAAGAGATTACAAAATTATGTTTTTAAAAAGTATCCACACACAATATATATATATACGTTGTGTTGTTGTTCCATTTTGGCATATCACTTGTTATAACCTCAATGGCTCTTACTAGGCTTGCGCTCATATGCTTACTTGTACACTTGTGCTCTTTTGGGGTGCTTATGAGGTCCGTTTCGGGAGCAAACGAAACTCATTTTTTCAAATGGGAAGTCGAGTACATGTATGGTGCACCAGATTGCTTAACAAACATAGTGATGGGCATCAACGGTCAGTTCCCTGGCCCGACCATTAAGGCTAAGGCTGGGGATACCGTTGTTGTCGATCTTACTAATAAACTCCTTACTGAGGGAGTAGTTATTCATTGGCATGGGATTGCACAGGTCTCTAAACCATTCACAAGTTTAGTAGCTTCTCTTTTAGTCATTGTTCGATATTAACTTCTAATACTTTATATATATATATTTATATTTTCTAATTAGCGTGGAACACCGTGGGCTGATGGAACTGCATCCATATCACAATGTGCCATAAACCCTGGAGAAACATTTAACTACACGTTCAAAGTTGATAAGGTAAGTATATATGTCGTACTTATAACTCACTTAATTAAGAACATACCGGTTAATTAATTGAGCCCGAGTTTTCTTCTTAAGGAAATCATGTTATTAGTTGTAGGGCAAACGCTTCAATTCAAATAGGTTGAAAAAACGTATATTAAAATACTAACTAGAATGTTAGATCATACAGTTTTGTAACAATGATATTATTATTTATTTATTTATTATTATTATTATTATTATTATTATTATTTTATTATTATTATTTTTATATCATCGTATAGATGTATACGTCACTACAACAAATTTGTCATTTTTACACGTTTTTTTTTTTTTGTAAAAGGTCAACGACCCGGTAAATATATTACTCCAAAAAAAACCTTTAAGTACAACGGATATGGGTAAATCCCATATCTCAGCCCGTTACATAGGCGAGAAGCTTACATAACAAAAACTTCTTATTTTCTAAGCAAGAAAACAAAACCACTACCACATGATATTGAAAGACTCTGACAAAATACAAACTACTTCTTACGACCTTGGAGATTAAAGCCATAAATAGCATTAAGAGCATCCAATTCCCCTGGGAGATCATAAATTTGCATTTTTACACGTTTTTTTCTTCACACTTTATAAAGTGTGAACTTTTTTTTTAAAGGTATTCACACTTAAGAGTGTGAATAATTATTTCAAAATCTTCACACTTAAAAAGTGTGAAGAATTTCAATCTCACACTTAAAAGTGTGAAGAATTATTTTAAAATAAAAAACATCACACTTAAAAGTGTGAAGAATTATTTCAAAATCAAAATCATCACACTAAAAAGTGTGAAGAATTGTTTTAAAACCCTCACACTTAAAAGTGAGAAAATATTTATAAACCTTCACACATAAAAGTGTGATAATATTTGCTACATCCAATTGGTTCACACACATGCTAGTGTGAACTTTTTAATTCTTCACACTTTAAAGTGTGGCGCCATGCTCTAATAAGTGTGAGCATGTTAATATTTTGTTGTAATGCGTATACTAACTATTTACAAATGCTAGACACATATGTAGTGGGGGTCTAATGGTTATTACTCGATTCACATTGTTGTCCATCTCGGTATACAAACTATTACTCTATGATTGTGATACGCCTTAAATATACAGTCGATGTCGACTAGCCACCTTTACATATATCGTATGTCAAAATCGAAGCAATCTAATTTTGATAATGGCAATTAATAATAATCGCAAATCATAGAATTATAGGTATAATCGCATAACTAAAAAAATCTAATAAAGTTTGCGTGAGTATAATATAAACAATGGAATAATGGAGCATATGCTTATTTTAGGCTTTTAGCCACTATATTTTATTAACATGCGACTACGTATAATTTGAAAGTAGACATTTTATATGTAACTAATGGGGTATTGAATAATGATATGCTGTAGGCGGGTACATACTTCTACCATGGACACTATGGTATGCAAAGATCAGCAGGATTATATGGATTACTGATAGTAGACGTTGAGGAAGGTAAAGAGGAACCATTCAAATATGATGGAGAGTTTAGCCTGTTGCTAAGTGATTGGTGGCACAAAGGTGTTCATGAACAAGAGGTTGGTCTTTCGGCCAATCCTATGACTTGGATCGGTGAACCTCAGGTATGTATATCGTGCCTTAATATCTGTTAATAACATATTTCAATCTTGAGTTTTTGTTAAGTTTATTTTTATAGTGTTTGAGAATAAGTTCTGCTTATTTAACTACAATTTTGGCGGACCTTTGATCATTCAACTTGTCTCACTTTTTATTGTGATTCTAAAGTCTATACGTTAAATTACAAAGTTAGCTACCCCCAATAATGCATCAACCGACTGGGTTGGAGGGGGGAGGGGACGGATAGGTTATTTGGACCATCTATTTTTACAAGTAATACCTCCCATGTTTATTATTATTATTATTATTATTATTATTATTATTATTATTATTATTATTATTATTATTATTATTATTATTATTATTATGTTTATATTATAAAACTGTGAAACAGAAAGCATGAAACAAAAAATATAAAGTTTAACAAGTTAAAAGTATTAAACTCACAAAAAATACATAACAAAAAATAATAAATGTGTTATACTATAAATAGGGAATCAAAAAAGGTAGAGGCAGTTAAAATGAGAAAACATATACCATGAAGGGTACTAACACAACCCACAAAGTTATTATCCTGATCAATCTATTAACATACAATATGAAATTAAGTATTATTATATTTTCTTACAAAAATAAAGGTATTAACATACAATATGAAATTAAGTATTATTATATTTTCTTACAAAAATAAAGTTATCGGAATTCAAGCGTGGTGTCATACTTTTATTAAGAGCATTGCTAAAATCTTATACAATATCCTTCTACTAATCTTCCTACATATACAATAATATTATATATATTTTTTCAACTCATCACTACAAAAAATAGTGATATTCTCCGCACTTATTTTTTCACGATATGATTAACTGCGGATTTTTTTCATATGGATAATAATTTTGCTACATTTATAGGTGTCACAAATATTAAAAAAATAATTCACATATATAAGTGTGTACAATACAATAAAGCTATATGTATATTTGTTACAAATGTTTTCACTTTTTATTATAAACATTTTTTGTAATTTTGCCACACTTTTAGGTGTGACATTAAAAAAATATCTCCACACTTTAAATATAGAAATTTGGATGATATCTTCACACTTATATGTGTAGAAAACTTTGCCACCCCCATTATTACCACATATGAGAAAATGTGGACTCAATAATTTTACACATGCTTAAACGTGACCATTTGGCCTTTAAAATACGAAGAATTCCACTAGTTTTTTGTAGTGCATTCTCTCTTTGCATCTAAACCGTCAGTTTTAACACTTCTCAAGATCCTATGAGTAGGAAGATAAGTAGGAGGTTTTGATAAAAGGATTTAGCATTTCTCTTTTATTAATTGAAGGTTATAAATTATTCATCTTGGCTTCTTGCAGTGTATATTTAAATAGAGTAATATCTAGAAAACTTTTAGTTGAAAAGATTTTTTTCTTTTTTTAACAGATAGTCGAAAAGATTTTTTTTTTTTTTTTTTTTTTTAACAGTGTATATTTAAATAGAGTAATATACCTCAAAGGGGACACAAATAAAACAAAAAAAATATATATACCACCTAAGTGGTATGCAGTATGCACCAAAAAAATATCAAAAAGTCACATCACGCATATGGTTGAAGGAGGTTTTAAGGGGAACGCCACGTGATGGTGGTCACCGCCCTTTACGCTCCATCACTCATTACGCTGAGTCAAATGTAAAATATAAACATTTGAATGTGGTACTATTATAATTCATTTGATAATAAAAAAATATCGCTTCAAAATTATTTATTTAATATTTATATGTTGCTGGTGTGTTTTTAAGTTATTTTCGGAGAGAAAAAGAAGAGAAGAGATAGAGGAGAAAAGAAAGGAAAAACCGAACCAACCTTACCCGAGTATGGAAAGAAATTGAAAAAAAAAAATTCTATAATATGTTTTTGAATTCATTTTCTTCTTAATCAGCCCTATAGTGAGTGGTAGGAAGATTTTAAAGTAACAAAACTCGAATCTTCTTTCCAATTCGTTCCTTTTCTTTTTCTTTCTTCTTTAAAAATATCTTAAAAATACAATTTTTTTTTTCATTTTCTTTTCCTTTATCTTGTAAATTAATTTTAAGAACACACTAATGCATGGTTAAAGAAAACCAAAGGGCGTTTGCACTCTATACGTGCGAACAATCATGTGAAATAATCGGAATTTTGAAAGAAAAGAAACATAGACGCAGTATTCTCAAATCAAATCAGATCCTTTCTTTTGCCAACATCAACGTTTAGTCACTTATGATTATAAATCTTGTATAATCTGTATGGCTATACGTGTTTGTGCGTGCACAAAGTATATACATCTATTGCAAAGTGTCATAAGTATTGTGTGATAGACTGATAGTATACATTTATGCAGCCATGCATGTCTAACTACTTTAAGTATGTACAACCATTTTGTATGTGCATAATTTTACTATGCATGTTTTAAATTACTGTTTTGTGTTTGTTTTAGAGTTTGCTGATAAATGGAAAAGGGCAATATAACTGCTCGTTAGCAGCAGCACATAATAGCGGCAGTGGTGGTCTTCCGAAGTGCAACTTTAGGGGAAACGAAAACGACACGTGTGCACCAAATATCCTGCGTGTGAGGCCAAACAAGACATATAGGTTGAGAGTGGCCAGTACTACTGCTTTAGCCTCACTCAACCTTGCTATTGGGGTTAGTCCATAAATTATTGTCATTTTTTGCGAATTATATATACTAGTAACAACCTATTTTTGCATCATCGTATAAGAAAATATTTATAAATTAAGTTTAAAAATAGAAAAACCGTGTATATGTAAGTCAAAATAACAAATTATATATACTGGTAACAACCTATTTTTGCAACAACATCGTATAAGACCATTTTACCACCTGTAAATTACTAAATTGTGACATGAGGTCACATTGTTTCTGGCTATGCGTATAGATACTGATTATATATTTATAGGGGAATCTTTGATATTAGTCACACACTTTGATTTTATGACGAATATATAAAGTATACTAATAGAGTGAGTATTTTTAGCTCACTTTCATTGCAAACTTGATTAATGAGGGTCTCTATAATTAACCAACAGCCTTTTGAAAAAGATTGACAAATACTCATTGCATGTATTCAACTTTAATAATGAACAAAATAAAGGCAATTGTACCAAAATCATGATCACCCTTTTATAACTGATGTACTCGACACCAAAGAAACTAATTCAATATTTTTGTGGTTTATGCATTTATAGAAACACAAGATGCTGATGGTGGAAGCTGACGGGAACTACCTTCAGAAATTTTCGGTGAAAGACTTTGACATTTACTCAGGTGAAACGTATTCAGTGTTATTTAAAACAGACCAAAATCCTAGCGATAACTATTGGATCTCAGTTGGTGTGAGAGGAAGAGAACCAAAAACCCCTCAAGGTTTAGCCATACTAGACTATCAATCTACCACGCCCACAAAACAACCTAAACTTGCTCCTAAACCAACCCCTGGTTGGAATGACTATCAGCGTAGCAAATTATTTTCTAAAAAACTACTCGCTCATTCAGAATCACCAAAGCCCCCAGCTAACAGCCATCGTCAAATCTTCCTCCTCAATACTCAAAATCGCATCAATGGTTATTCCAAGTGGGCTATTAACAACGTATCATTGACCCTACCGCCGACCCCTTACTTAGGGGCAATCAAATATGGGATTAACGAATCATTTGACCAAAAAAGCCCACCCGATACTTTTCCTAAAACGTATGACATAATGAGACCCCCGCCTAATCCGAACGCCACATATGGGAATGGAGTTTACATGCTAGAATTAAACAATACTATTGACGTGATACTACAGAATGCCAATACGCTAAAAGCTGGTGATAGCGAGATACATCCATGGCACCTTCATGGGCATGACTTTTGGGTGTTGGGGTATGGAGAAGGCAAGTTCTCCTCCGAGAAAGACGAAAAGAAGCTGAACTTAGAAAACCCGCCATTGAGAAATACTGTAGTAATATTTCCTTACGGATGGACAGCTATAAGATTCGTCGCTGATAATCCAGGTGTGTGGCCATTTCATTGCCACATTGAGCCTCATTTGCACATGGGCATGGGTGTGGTTTTCGCCGAAGGAGTTGATCGTCTAGGAGATATACCAAATGAAGCTCTTTCTTGTGGCTTGACAGCTAAGAAGTTAATGAGTGGAAGTGGCGGTAAGATGTTAATGAGTGGAAGTGGCCCCCCAAAAAATTTTAACCCTATTTACATTCTATACATTTTTATTTTTATTTTTAATCTTTTTTAATAATAAAATTAAAAAATAAAATAATATCGGCGTCGTGTATATCGGCCCCTTAAAATAAATATTTTATAAGTTGGCCCTTCCAATAAATACGTTCAAGTTCCGTCTCTGACAATGGGACAATTAGCTATGTGTTATAAATAATTATCTAATGTATGTCAATTAGTCCATATCCTTTTAATGTAATAAGAGATATTTGTTACTAGAAATTACGAGAGCCTTCTTTGAGGATACTCCATCTTGTAACATTATATAAACCTCTATTATGAGATGAATAAATAAAGCTTTCTCTATGTTGTTTCTGTTATTCTGACTACGGAGTATTACTCTTTATGTATTTACTATACGTCATCAGCATGAATGCTTCACCAATCGAAACGTTTTCTTTCCGAAGATGTTGAATCCGTATACAATGATACTTAGAGAGGTGTATGTAAACGGAAGGGGGACACCTAATTCGTTTCGATCAAAGTTTAGGTTTTAAATTAACTTGTGATTAAAAGAGGTAAATCTTATACACCCGTTTTATACGGAGTATTAATTACTACTAGCTATATATTAATATTTATTTCTTTATTATTATTATCTTCTTTTTTTTTTTTTTTTATTAAGAAACATGATTTGTTAAAGTATTAAATTAAAAATATGTATGCACATGGTAGTATTATTTGTGGTTTGATATGATGTGTTGTTTGGTAAAAAAAAAGTAAATCATAGGCGACAAACATAGCTTGCCAACAAAACAGACAAGTCAATTCTTCAATATATGAAGGTGATTTTGATGATGGTAAACCTGGAATTGTACGTGCACCTTATAACATCTATCTACATTTATTTGTATCTACTGGTAAAATTTGTCTTTTTTAATTATTACCAATCAGCTTCATCTTGGTTACGGGGAACACTTAACTGAGATTAGCGACATCTTTGTATTTTAAAGTTGGGAGGAGCGTAAACAGTGCATACGGGAGAGCAATAACTGGAACTACATTCTCACTGCCCGTGGTTAAAGGTTAGATTACAGACTTTACAGGATTCTTCGGAAACTACGGAGATTACCTAGACAGCTTGGGAGTACTTATTGGACCCCTTAATTAACAAGGCTCGCTGAATAATCCAATGTTCAACAACAGGCATATCATGCATGCATGATGTGGTTGGAATTGGTAAGTATTCAAGTATAAGAAGCTAAATTAAGATCGAGAATGTGTACGTTAAAGAGTGGTGTTTTCTACTAGCTAGAAATGCAACTCCTTGATATGTATTATATGTGATTTAATATTTTCCTTGTCATTTTCTTAATGTTGTGTGAATTGTGATGTAACTATATATAGGTATTGAGTCATGTACTATGTTGAGTCACGATTGGAATAAGCACTATGTCGCGCAGTCTTTACCTATTTTCTTGTACTCCGATCTTTATAAAGGTTCTGAATGGATATTTCTATTTTGTATATTTTTTAACAAACTTCATTTTTGCGTTAATTTAAAACATGGAGAACTCACGAGTCATGACATTTGATATGCATACAAAACATCCAGTTTATATAAACTTATCAAGTTGAACTTGTAAAATTGAATAACGTAAAAGCTCATTAACTATATATTAAAAAAAAAAAAAAAAAAAAAAAAAAAAAAAAAAAAAAAAAAAAAAACTCTTAAACTAGCTTGTTATAATTCAACATATGGACAACTTATTATTACTCGGAAATTTATACACTTCTTTTTTTTAACGGCGAGTTAGTACAATACTAAGTTAGTTGTTCGATTCTACAGCACTTACCCAGAAGGTAATCCCTGCTAACCTGCCAGCCTCAAATCGAGGCATCTATGGGGCAGAACCCCATAGATTCCACCTTGAAGGAAAACCCTCATGGAGAGACTCGAACCTGAGACCTCTTGCATATAGTAACAACCTTCCCAAAGTCACCATTGGTGGCCAACTGAGCTAGCCCAGTTGGTTGGAAATTTATACACTTCTATCCCAACACATATATCATAATTAGTTAAGACTTTTAGTTAATAATAAAAGATTTTAATTGCCTGGTAGCTTTATTAGTATATAGGTTTTGTATTACATAAACAAATCTAACTTCACAGGCAAAAAAAAAAAAAAAAAGGCATGGCTATTTACTTTATTTGATCGTTAGTTGTTTAGGTGTTGGATCCCTAACAAACACAATAATCCTCTTTGAACTTTGTTTTCAGTAACAAATTAAGTTACTTTTATACTGTATGCAAGTAAATATAAAGGGAAAGTTTGCATGGTCACTAATTTATAACTTGACTTACATGTCTAGCATATTACTAAGATTAAGATGTTCTAAAAAAATGATAGAACTACTCTTATCTCACATTACATCGCATTGTATTAGTGGATCGTATAGCAAAAAAAAAATAATAATAAAAAATAAAAAATAAAAAGTTACTTTCATAATTTGCTGAGATATCCGTTTTTTTATACGGAGTAATAAACATAGCAGAACTTACAAAGTTACAATTTTTTTTTTTTTTTTAACTAAAACTCAATTTGTGTAAAAAGATCATTAAATATTGGATTACAAAATATATCGCAAAAAGATGAATAGATAGGAAAAACAAGTAGGTAAAAAATGATAAAATTTAGCAAATCTATAAAAGGAAAATGATAATAAAATTGATGGTTGATGGATGGATGAGGATGGGGGATGGATTTCATTTCGAATATGTTTCGAATATATTGCAAATTTTACGATTATTTGCGTAAAAAAAATAAAAATAAAAAAATCTGGCTGTGATATATATATTAGGAAAAAAAAAATAATAAAAAAAATAAAAAAATAAAAAAAATAAAAAATCATCTCTTATGTCAGTATTACCTATATTGTTTAAATTTCAAAAAATTGGTATGTACATGCTTTGTCTGATACTATGTTCAGTTGAGTTATTTTTGTTTTTACTTTTTATTTATTTTTTTACTACTATGCAATGATAAATGTACGTTGAATTTCTTATTATTATTATTATTATTATTATTATTATTATTATTATTATTATTATTGAATAGCAAAAACTTATATAGAAAAACTAGCAAGTAGCTAGAAAAAGGTTACATTTTATAAGCTGTGGCAGAGTTTTGTAACCAAACCCCCCATAACATCTTAGAATTCTTTCGCCGATTACAAAGCCAAAAAAAGGTTCTAGAGATTGTCATAAAAAATATAGAACTTCTAAGGCTTCGCCATGTCAAAAATTTAAGGAATTGCGGAAATTCCACAAAACCCAAAACGCTGTACAAATAACCGCATCAAAGCATTTACGTTGCAGAACGGAATGCTTAGATTGATCAGCCCAATTAATAAGAGAATCCACTGAAACAAGAGAAGGGGTGGGAACGTTCCACCACCTACTAATGTTACTCCAAATACCGCGAAGCTCAATGCAATCAGCAAAGGCATGCTCTACCGTCTGCAAAGAAGTAGCACCCACCGGACATAGGTTAGAATCTAAAACGATACCACGAGATTCCAAATTATCTCTAATAGAAGTATTGGCCAAAGCAATTCTCCAAAGCAGAATATTCGACTTAATTGGAACAAAATTATTCCAACGAGTTGAACAACCTCCACTAAACACGAGTGACCATCCAAGAAATATCTCGCAGAAGAGACTGAGAACTCATCAGAGGAATCTAAAGTCCACCGTATCCTGTCCTGCTGAGGAGAAAAATTAAAGGCTTGAATCAAGGCAGAAATAGCCTCCCATTGCTCGGTCTCTACACCACCTCTCGGCTCCCTTCGAAGAGAAGAGGCAACCCAACCAATACACATCCTCTCTGCCACTGAAATAAACTGCGAATCATTAAGAGCAAATATTCTAGAAAATTGCGTAAAAAGAGGTGTAGATCCAAGCCACGTGTCTTTCCAAAAATCTGTAAGCAGCCCATTGCCAACTCGAATTTGGCAAAAATCCTGCAAATCTACACCACGGTCTTTCAACTGTCTAAGAACTGAAATAATACCCTTCCACGGCCTAGAATGAGCTCCAACCGTGGACAAATCACGCAACCTACCACTGTGACTGTGTAAAGCACGAATAACAGAGACCTACAAAGCATTCGGATTATGGAAGAATCTCCATAACCATTTACATAACATAGCTCTATTAAGGGAGAAGAGACTGCCGACCCCCAAACCTCCCTTTGCCCGACTCACCATAACCCTGGACCAACTAACCCAATGGATTTTCTTCTCACCTACATCAGTCATCCAGAAAAAACGAGCCCGTAACCTTTCCAGAACTCTAAGAACAGTAATGGGGGCCGGAAACAAAGACATAAAATAAGACCCCATGCTCCCCAACACAGACTTAACAAGAGTAAGTCTTCCCCCTGTCGATAAGGTATTCGCCTTCCAACGCGTAAGTTTTTGAATTGAATCTCTCGGTAATGGGTTTCCAAGCTTGGGTTCGGCTCATAACTTGACCCATTTGAAGACCCAAATAAATGAAAGATAGCAGCACAACCAATCACCTCTGCTAGTTGTTCCACCTATGTGAAAGAAACTCCAACACCCATCAGTTTACTTTTAAGTAAATTGATCTTGAGCCCTGAAGCAAGAAAAAAACATCGCAATATTCGCAAAATACGTTTGACATTCTCTAAAGACCAATCACAAAGGAACACCGCATCATCAGCATAAAAGAAATAAGAAACCTTTGTCCCTCTACCGCCAATCCGAAAACCTGTGAAGACAATCAACTCCCTTGCCCTTTTAAAGGCGATGTGTAAGCCTTCCATAGCGAGAATGAAAAGGAAAGGCGATAACGGGTCCCTTTGGCGTGAGCCACGCTGAATAAGAAACTCATCTGTGGGTGACCCGTTTACCAAAACCGAAGCCCTAACGAAACATAGAAGGCCTCTAATCCAGCTAAACCAAGCATCTCCAAAACCCATGAAACCCATCACCTCGATCAGATAATCGTAAGACAAGGAGTCATAAGCCTTCTCAAAATCCGCTTTGAATACCATAAGTTGTCTCCTCTTTGCCTTACTCCACCCTACAATCTCATTAAGCATCAGAGGGTCGTCCAGAATCTGATGAACTTTGATAAAGGATGATTGTTTAATGCTGACTACCGAAGACACCACCTCTCTTAACCTATTAGCCAAAAGCATACCAATAATTTTAGCTTGGCAACCTATAAGATTAATAGGCGTAAAGTCCTTAACAGATTTAGGATTGTTAATTTTGAGAATGAGAGAGATGAATATCGGATTACAACCAATAGGAATCGAGGGGTCATGATGAAAGTGCTAAACCATGCTAATTACGTCCTCAGCCATAAAATCCTAATAACGCTTAATAAAGCCGAAAGTAAAACCATCCGGCCCTGGCGCCTTCTCCGAATCAGAATCCCAAACCGCTCTCTTGATCTCGTCAGGTGAAAAAGGAGCCTCAAGGAAACTCTTTTGTTCAAGGGACAACATCTGAAACAGCAAAGTGCTAGAAGAAAGCTGAATTATTATTCACTACAAGAATCCTGTTGAATACCCACAAAAATTACCCACAAATGTTTATTCGTTGGTATTTACCCATAATTTCCCCACATTTTACCCAGGACTAAGGAGTATAAAAGCCAATCATATTTAGTCACAAATTTCCCACGAACATACCCACAAAATTAACCACAAAGTTAAAATTCCTAGGTAATTTGGGCGCTGAAAAGTTTCTCCTGAAATACCCACAAGTTGGGTTATCTTGGGTCATCAGTGTGGGTAATATTGTGTGTAAATTCAATTACCCACATGTTACACACGTTGTTTTATTATGGGTATATTTTTGTCGGTATTTTGTGGTTAAATTTATACTCATATATTTATTCACATTGTATTTTGAGGGTATTATGAGCCATTATATTATTAGTACTACCTTGCATCAATTTCACTTCAAAATTGCTTTCAAAACTATATGAGATGCATTTAAATAAATAGAGATATATATCTATACTACCTATAAAGTAAAAAATGGTTAATGTTGAATGTTAAAATGTTGAAAAATGATCAAGCTTTTAGCACATTTGGAAAGTATTGAAATTAAGCCATGCATTTGAAAAGGGAGATAATTTGCACACTCTTTTAATTTATTAGGACACTCAAAAGTATTATGTATTGACATATATACCCATAGAACACTTTTACTCATGTTCACCCTGCAAGGATATTAATATCAAGATACAATATTTTTGATTGTCCCAATCAATTAAGGGAGTGTGCAAATCACCTCCCATTTGAAAAATATTGAAATTAAGCCTTACATTTGATATAGTGTATTTTATTTAACACATCGAAAACTCGGTTGACCCCGGATGCTTCAAACCCGGCGGGTTGACCTGGTTTAGTTTGACCCCTTTTCTCGACCCAACCCGTCGGGATGACCCAGTTTAAATTGACCTGTTTTTCAACCAGAACGGTTCAACCGGTTGAACCACCCGGGTCAAACCAGGTTTCAAAACATTATGTTTAATCCCATTAAATTCTCAAACTTTTATTATTTCTCATAATTTTTTTTATCATTAAAAATATCTGCCACTATAAAATACCGTTGCTATGCACGGGTACTCATCTAGTAATTCAAATTGCTAAATCTTGAATATGTGATTATAGTTCAATCTCCTTTTTGTAAGATTTATTTTTAGTGGAACACTTGATTGATTACAACAAAAACCAACAGAGAAATGATTTGTATTCTTAAATCAAAATGTCTACTTTATGCATAGTTATTATTATTGTGGGGCACATATATTGAACAATTTATCTCTCCTTAAACTTATCATTGGTTTTGGCAAATGTATATAGATCCTTATTTCAATCGCTACTCGAATAAATAAAGAATTATTGTTGCTTTTAAACTTATGCCTAAGAGTGCTCGATACACTATGTGGGTTGCCCAGTGTTCTAAAAGGCGCGCCATGGCGTCGCAAAGGCGTCGCCATGGCGCGAGGCGTGGCCTCGCCTCCACGAAATGGATCATGGCGGCTCCTCTAGGCGTGGCGTGGAAAAAGGCTCGCCTTTTGATAAGGCGTGGCGACCCTTTTTGAACCAGTTTTCTTTTTATTTTTTTATTATTATTATTTTTAATAACTATAACCAGTATTTGGAATTTGCGCTATTTCGTATTTGTGCATGGTAAATATATAATAAGTATTAGTCTAAATGTATAATATAGTAGTATAAATGTATATGAAATATGATACTATAACATAAATGATAAATTTATAAATATTTTTTTACCGCCTTAGTCACACCTTAAAGAACGCCATGGCTTTGCCATGGCACGTAAGGCATGAGGCGTGGCCATGCCGACATGTCACGCCTCACGCCATTTATAACCTTGGGCGTTTGCCCACCAAATGACCTAACAACGCACGAACGGCACGTCGTACTGCATTGTTCGTCCCGCCATTCGGATTTTAGCCATTGGACCCACATACGTTTATTTATTTATTTTTATTTTATTACTCCATCTGTCAATATTAAGTGTTCACTTTCAAAATGCACAAAGTTTTAGTAGATTCCACTAACTACATTCTTCACCAATCAAATATTATTTTTACCCACTAAAGTCTCATCTTATTGGTTGGAAGGTACAATATGGACATTTAATTTGGGACATCCGAATATTCCATTGTGGACACTTAATATGGGACGGATGGAGTATTTTTTTTTTTTTGTGAGTGAGTCGGTATTTTTTGGTGTGGTATAATAACGTGATATTTGTCTTCCCTATACCGAGCACTCTTATACGAGTATTTCATTTAGTCATAATAATATGAAAATTATTGATTATGACCTTTTTGATAATGGAGGGAAACTTCCCGCTCCATTAGTCCAAAATGAAAATTAAATGACTCTAAAATTGATTTCTATCTCGCTTTATCATGAAATCCGAAAATGAGTTTAACCGCCTTCCGTCTCTCACTCCAATATTTCCGCTCACCATACTATGTTTAATCTTTATTTTATTTACTCCATCTAACGTTTATATAAAAGTAGTAGATTGTTTGCAGGCATTATCAATTATATGGCAGAGGATGAATTGATTAAACTTGGATCTCAATGCATGATTTTGGAAGAAGACAAAGATGGTTGAGAATGCTAAATTAGATTTATATTGTATCATTTTTGAAAATAATTACATGCTTCGTATATAAGAAACATAGAAATAATATTAGGCCTTCCTATTTTGCAGGTGGTTTTTCTTTCATCGGGTTAACTTTATACACATTCTTCTCAAGGTATGTGCATAACTTTTTTGTTAGATTTGATTCACGTAGTATCAAATTTCATTTCTATAGTCACCAATACGTTAGTGGTGCTCAGAGTTGTACAAATCTGTTTATGAAAAAAATAATGAATGCCTCACAACATATAGTTTTGGGCTTTTGGTTACTTACATGCCATTTTATTATTCTCAAACTAATAATTTCGTCACGGAGTTTTATATACAAAACTTTTGGGGCACAATGATATCTTATCATTTAGACAACTAAATATGTTATGGGTTCTTGTTAATAGTAATTGATAATGTCATTAGTAAGGGATAGTCTATTGAAACTAATAATTTCGTCACGGAGTTTTATATACAAAACTTTTGGGGCACAATGATATCTTATCATTTAGACAACTAAATATGTTATGGGTTCTTGTTAATAGTAATTGATAATGTCATTAGTAAGGGATAGTCTATTGAAACTAATAATTTCGTCACGGAGTTTTATATACAAAACTTTTGGGGCACAATGATACCTTATCATTTAGACAACTAAATATGCTATGGGTTCTTGTTAATAGCAATTGATAATGTCATTAGTAAGCTTAGATCGTAAATAATAATCTTTGTCTATCTTTTGGTCTATTTCTGCTAGATAAATAGTTACTGATTCAATTTAACATGATACTGTCAATGTGTCAATATTATTTGATAATAAATCTAATTATATATGATGATCTGTAAGCCATGATGAAAGTGGTGGTTTCGAGCGAAGGCCAACATGTGAAACGGACAAAAGAGATGAATGGCACATAGACTATGATGGACTGGTGACTACAGATTGTTAGGCGCCATATATTTCATGCTGTATTTTTTTTCAATGAATGATGGTTGAATTGGTGTTTTTAGGTTTTACATGGATGTGACATTAATTATATACAGAGTTGTCTCTTGTATTGAGTTTTTTCAGTAAGCATAGTATTTTAGAAAATTATTTAACAAAATATGTATCTTTAAAAGTATTTAATGTAATGAGGTTTTTTAGCATCGTGCGCATTGTGTTGGGTATTCATAATAATCAATTTTTTTTCCTTAATTATCAACTAGTACTTATTTGAGTTTAAAGGCTGATGAAACAACATAATAGTAAAAAAAATCAGCCATGGTTCTAATCTGCATTGAATTACTCATCACCTACATCTTCGTCATTACTGAACCTGACATTGTGCCGGTGCTAATGCATGGTATGATTCCAATCCTCGCTCAAAAGAACTGACAGTGAGCGAAAATAAACGTGATATTCTATCTGATTATGTAAGTTAAATGATGATGTTCAATGTTGGTTTGATCGACTATTCGATCGACTACCTTTCATACGATAGCATTTTTTATGAAGCATTTGATCGAGCGGGTCAATACGAATGTAGAATACTTTCACATAAATTTTTCGTTAATTATGGTTTCATATTGTTCGTTAGTTTGTTATGATGTTAGGTTTTGTTTTTTTGGTCGAGTTAACACGAACGTAAGGTAATAAGGTATACTTTACTTTGTTCTCCTCAGAATGATCAAAAGAATATAATATTGATGGAGTGATGACATCGAAATTATGTAGTGCTTCATCACCAGTTGGAGAAGGGAAATAGATGAAGACTTGATGAAGACACACACGTTGTGTTATTAACAGTTTTATTGTTTTAAAAATAGAAAAAGGTATTACATACATTGTTAATTATTTTTACAAATGCATACTTTGTTAATTAAATTTTAAAACTACCATGATCTCCTAAAAAACTCCTCTTGTATTGTGTTCAAGGGCCCGTTTGGTTTGTAGGTGGGTTTAGAATGAAATTTTGATTTAGGAATGGTTTGAGAAAAAGTAAGAGAGAGAAGAAATATTATTATAACTGGTAATAGAAAAATGTTGTTTCATGTTTTCTATGGTTTGTTCGATGACTATATGAATGGTAATTCATAAACTCAAAATTTAATCATAGTTTCCCACAAATTAGGGTCCGCTTGGTTCAAAGTGAGGAAATGAAAAGGTAAAGGAATGCAAAGGAATGAGTGATGAGTGAGGTGGGTAATCAATACCTTATCCCCCAATTTACTCTATAATGGTTGATTACCCACTACGGGGTAATCAATACATTTGCACTCCCTAACCAAGCACCATATATTGAGTGATATAGACCTTTTTAAATATCTTACCCATTCCCCACCCCCCTTAACTCCCTCACCAAGCACCCCTTAGTACTTTTACACACCTATACATTTGTGGATAATTTACTCACAACTTACACGTGATTGAATCTATGGGTGTTTTCATGGTCATTTATGAAATCCCACAAACAAAATACCCACAAACTTAGCATAATCACCCACAAAAATGGTGTGGGTAACATACCCATTGCGTGAAATTTTTGTGGGTATAAATTTAACCTCGGAGGTTATTCCCATGTATATGGGTTCATGGGTATTTTGTGGGTATTAGCAAGTTACCCATGAATTTCGATCTTTTAGCCACAATTTATGTCCGTGGGTAATCGACAGATTTCTTGTAGTGATTATTATTATTATTATTATTATTATTATTATTATTATTATTATTATTATAGAATTTCTTAATTTTGCAAGTGCTAGTCATCGCTCAAATAAACTTACATCATAAATTCATTATGATTACGAATATGTAGTGACGTATTTATTTATTTAGAATAGTGTAACATTGTCTAAGGGTCCGCTTGGTTTAAAGTGGGGAAAGAGAAAGGGATAGGAAAAGGGAAAGGAATGTAAAAGAATGAGTGAGGTGGGTAATCAATACATTACCCCCAATTTATTCTATAATGAATGATTACCCACTACGGGTAATCAATACATTACCCCTCAATAACCAAGCACCATTATTTGAGAATGTGGGCCCTTTTCAATATCTTGCTCATTCCCCACCCCCTTTTACCCCCCCCCCCCCCCACCCACCCACCCACCAAGCACCCCCTAAGATAACGTTAGAAATAAGGCTTTGTACATAAACATTGGGTTGACATCTCCAAAACATATTATTTCTAGGGTGGGCAAAAAGCAATTAGTATTATCAATTTATCATGACTTACGGGCGTAGTCAGGAATTTATTTTTGGAAGGGCTAAAAAAATTAAAGGACGTTAGTAAGTGCTAAAAAACATCATACTATCATAAAGGAAGTCAATCAAGTTTTGTAAAGTATTTATAGAAGAATTGATGAAAATATTTTGAGGATTATTTATTTATTTATTTAGTCAATCAAGTTTTGTAAAGTTTTATAGAAGAATTAATAAGGGGCGATTGTTCAGTTGTATAAGTAACAATTAGTATTCCTACATAGACGTTATCAGTAGATAAAGTGGGAAAAACAATTTTAGTTACACTTTAAAACATTGGGCCTTTTACATAATACTTGTGTACAATTTTTTAATGTTTTGTGGGCGGGCCATGGCTTACCTTACCCCACACACCTCCGACACACATAACTTCATTATGATTACGAATATGTAGTAACATATTTATAAGGGTTATACTATAAAAACGGGGGACAAGGTGGCAGGCCCCTTGTCTGCCCTTTTTGTCCCCTATTTTTTTCCAGCGCAGCTCAGTTTTTGTCAGTTTCTGTTCCGTATTTTTGACAGTTTTAAGCGTTTGACATATTAAAGTTTATATTTTCTGTTCCGCACTTTCAGGTTTATAGCTTTTTGATATAAACAAAATTATAAAAATAAAAAAAAATAAAAAAAAAAAAAAAAAAAAAAAACCCGTCTTTATAAAAAAAACTACCCCGTCTTTATAACGTGGGCCATTTATAATAGTGCAACATTGTCTGATAACGTTAGAAATAATGCTTTGTACATAAAAATTGGGTTGACATTTCCAAAACATATTACTATTTGCTAGGCTGGGGCAAAAACAATTAATAAAATCCATTTTAAAATAATTGGTCACCAATAAAATGCACAGTTAAAAAAAAAAAAAAAAAAAAAAAAAAAAAAAACCTTCTTTCGTCCTAAAATTATTGTTCATAAACAAAAAACAAACAGTTTAATAAAATGCATTAATTACTGCTTTTGTTTATATTAAAGAAAAAAGAAAAAAAAATAAGACTATTTTACTATTTGACAGAGTAAACTTAACCAACTTTAATTAGTACTACTTTTAATAGTGAACAATATATTACTGGAGTAGGATATACTAATGAATAAATATGGACAATAAAATTAAAACAAAGTTGCTAATGATTATGAAGGTTTTACCTAACTAGTTAATGAACCAATTCTTAATAATTTGTAATAATATCCTGAAGTAAGAGTAATATGATAAACTCGATCAAAATTTTCTATCTATAGTAGACAACTAATTTAAGACAATCCGAAAAACAAACTAGGCAATAAATTTAGAGCGGATTGAGAATATTCTAATTTCTTACAAATGGGAGAAGATGATCAAAGTATTTGTATTGACTAACATATGGGAGAAAGCCTGGGGTAAATGAGCTATTCCAATCTGAATTCGGCCAGGTTTAGTTTTCATTTTTACCTAGAATTTTTTTAACTGAACTAAATAAACCGAACAACCTGATAACTGAACTGATGAACACCCCTGCTTTATCCGATATAGGCATGCGTCGGGTTTCTTAACCGATTCAAGAGCTGGTTCGAGGCTATGGGCTTATTTAGTGGGCCGAGTCAGACTATTTTGGTAGTATAGAGCTTTTTTCTTTTTTTTTTTTTTTTTTTTTTTTTTTTAGCAAGTTATCTTGGGCTTCAGTTAAATTTTGTTCTTGCTTCTTAGTCTTCACTTAATTCCTATTTGATCCATAATTTATTTACACATACTTAAAAAATATATGGAAAAAATAGACGTAATACTTGCAGTTAAAACCTTAAGTTCGATATTTTATTAAGATAAATGAGGGCATTTAGAAAATAGATATATATGCAGAATTTAGCCTCATATTGTTTGAGATAAGACTAGAATAATGCTTTTGCCGCACATTACAGCAGGGACAAAAATATTCATTTTGAAGATATGAAATAAGGTACTATTAACAATATAAGAAAATTGGCAAAAAAAATGCATCATGCTTGCTACTTTTTGTCATTGTATGTAGCGTCATTTTTTTTTTTTTTATTGTAGCACTAACCTTTTTAAATTGTGCCATTGTGTGTGCTTTGTGACCATTTTACCCCTACTTTTTTCAAAATTTGAAGGGTAAAATGATCATTTCGCATGGCTAAAAAGTCGCAAAGTACACACAATGGCACGATTTAGAAAGGTTAGTGCTACAATAAAAAAAAAATGACGCTACATACAGTGACAAAAGGTGGCAAGTATGATGCCTTTTTTTGCCAATTTCCCAACAATATATAATACATGATCCTTTTGTTCAAGATTTGCTAAATTAATGTGTCTCTTTATTGGGTGATACCAATTCTGTTTCATGTTCATTGTGGTAAAGTTTGTCATGTGAAAGTATGTGTTCAAGTTGTGTTTGCTTTTCTCAAAACTTCTTGAGGGTCGTTAAAACAACTTCCACTAGAATATGTCCACAAAGGAGATATCTCTTTTTGTTTCAAGATTTATTTAAACATGAATTATGAACATAACTTAAGATGTAACAGAAGAATGGTTTCTGAGAAGGAACTGGTTTTGGTTATGTGGTTAAGTTGAATGATCTTTTGTGTGCGTTGTGTAGAAATTTAAATCTTGCATAAACTTTCTGAATTTGCATGTATATATATTAGGCTTTTTAGGTTCTAAAGTTGCATGATGTGTTGAATATTATCAAGGAAAAGGTACTGTTTTACATCCAAAGGTGAAGGGGGCTGGTGTAAGTAAAATTTCTTGGGTTCACATAACCTACGTGCTGTTAGAGCACAGAACTTCAGGTAACTGAATTTTTGGCCTTTTCAGAAAGTTATCTAAAATAATCAAAAGGCCCTAGTCATTTCAATTATGTGGTTGTGGTTTCATCGCAAGTTGTAACTATCTTACATTAACATGTTAAGAAGCTGAATATTCTTAAAACAAATTGTTGAATAAATGTTTACGATACTAAACTAAGAACTGTCTTAACAGTAGTTTACACTTTACAGTGAAAGCCATGATTTATTTCAGGTAATGTAAATTCCCAAAACAATTCATGCACATTTTGGAACACAAAAGCCAACAACCCTTTTAGCCATTAAAGCTGAAGGGACAACGCCGATTCACATGTGTCCTTTTGTGTGTGTGTGTGTGTGTGTGTGTGTGTGTGTCGACATTTCAGGCTGGCCGGGATGGATTGAGGGACTCTACCACATACGTTTGCAGCCAAAGTGCCATAGTATTCCACAAACACGCTACTTAAGGCACATGCATATCCATCTAGAGCTTTTTCTTTGTTTGCAAGTGCTCACAACGAACAAAGTTCAGATGCAAATATAGAACTGAACAAGCAACAGATTTACATGGGCAAAGGGTAAAAATGAGATGTCAAAAAAAAGGATTAAAAAAAAAATATATATATATATATATATATATATATATATATATATATATATATATATATATATATATATATATATATATATATATATATATATTTTTGAGAACTGAATTGTATGATAATAAGTAGAAGATAGCGTAAAAATGAGATGTCCAAGAAAAAGTTTTTCAAAAACTTATTGCACTGCGGATAACATTAGGAAAAGGACCTGAAGGAAAGATACATCCATTATTGGTAGATCGAAAGATACATTAGTGGAATAGAAACTTTAAATATACCTTGGTGCCCCAGATGGACAGGGGATCTTGAGCTCTAGATGGATCAAAGAATTCCATCTTTTGTTGTTCCTGATATAGCACAATTAACTCGAATATACTTTTTATGATTTAATAAGAATCTTGAGCTCCAGATAGTGTATTTTGACTTTTGACGCCTTCTAGCTCGTTGCCACGCACTAACGAATTTCTCATAGTTTCCATATGTCTTATTCAATTACAGATACTTGGACAACAAAACAGATTTTTTAGCAACATTTTTACTCGACCATTTTACTAACTCGCTTGGAGGCCAAAAAAGCATTAAGTTCTTGAAAAAATTCCAAGTTATTTTGTTTGATTCAAACACAAAATTTTCCTTTGAAGTGTATCCAACTTGTTGCAAAGTCAACCTTTTTCTCATTCTAGTGTTTACTTCTGTGAAAGTATATATTACACCATAATCTAAACCTGGAATATAACACTTCCTATATATTGTGTTCTAATAGGAGAATAAGTAAATGTAATACACATGGTGAAAGTATATAAGCAATCTGGAAGAAGTTATAAATGGAAAAAAGAATCAAGAAAAGTAAACCAGATACCACAACTCTACTTTAAACTTTTGGCTCCAATGTGAATTCAAATCGCATCTATAATTTGGTATAATAATTTTTTCTATTTGATGGATCATCGAGAATATATAACACTCACTTACATGATTAAATGTGTGTGATCAGAAAGAATATAGCATTGCAGGTTGACATCGTACCTAAATTTTACTAGTAATAAGGATTAGGTGTTAACAAACTTTAGTCCTCAAGTACTGATCACAAACCTTTAATTAATTGATATTCAAAATTCATAATCCAAGTGTGACTACACTCTAAATATCATCTTTACACTTGAGCTCGGAGATAAAACACATCACAAACCCCTCCAATGCTTAACTTGAGAGTGAATATAAGACACATGATTTTATTGAGTTCTCACTACGAGAATGTTGATATTGGCGAAGGTGGACACCCGCTACGTTCCTTGATAATTAGTACAAGTGCACCATTGAGTCTGACGCTAACATTTAGGAGAATTAAGTCTAACCAAACATCTTCGTGACTCTCCAGATCATAGTTATCTTGACGGAACTTCTGAAGTGGCAACCAATTTTGGTGTTTCACAAAGTTTGGAAGGAAATCATGTAAGTGCTAACCCTATGCTACCGCTCAAAACAAGTTACAGTGTTGTCGCCCGAGTACGTTACAAGAACAAATTTTGATAACAGTAAATTTAACAATTTTCAACAAAGTTTCAGTGAACAATTTGTTGTTGTCAGAAAGTTATTAACCGGGTAAAAACATAGCTACGTACTGAACCATCTACTCTTACACCAACACCTTTACCCTTAACTCCTCCAATTCAAGCTTGCTTCAGTATTACTTGAATATTTTAGTGACTGAGACCCATTAACAGTCAACTATTGCAGACCTATTTGGTTTATTATGAAAACAATTTGAGGTATCTCAGGCCCCGACGACACAAGAGAATATCAACAGTCTTAGTACACAGATTGATACTTTTACAGTTCTACTTACACAAAGGGTACGTTGTTGATCTTAAAGAAACATGTATATCTCAAACCTGTGGAATGTTGGCATGTATATTTTCTTAAAAATATAGTAAGAAATCTTGGCACATGGTTAAAGTTGATGAGCTCTATTTTAGTTTTGTTAAGGATGAAAGCTTCGGGTACTATTCTAATAAGGTTAATCGATCATTATTTGAATTAAACTTATGAATTTAACTCAAAAAAATATTGGTAGGATATTTTTGACTGTTCGGCATCTTTACAAAAGACAAATTTTTAAGTGAAATTAGACAGTGATCTTATAGATAACGAATAGATTCTTATGTAAATGGGTGGGGTATTGGTGTTGTATGGGCTATTTTGGTATGATGGCACAAGTTCAAATGTTATCGCAACTGTTCCTTAAAAAAAAAAAAAAAAAAAAAAAAAAAAAAAAAAAAAAAAGGTAAAATCTATAAATACACTATGTACTAACTAAAATGACTCGTTATGCTTTCTGAATTTTTAAACCACTCATTATACACTATCTTTTAGGGTAATTTGGTCATTTCATTCATAGTCATCTTCTACATCTTTAACTCCGGCCGAACATGATGATTTCCGGCTAAAAACCCAGTTTCTAACAAAAATAAAAACACATAAAAATCTGTGTGAATTATTTGAGATTAAAAACACACAAACTTTGTGAATCATTAAATTTATACGAATTTCCACTTAATGAGATCCAAATTATTTTGGGTAAAACTGAAACTTGGTATAAAAAATTAGGATTGAATGAGATTAAAATGCCTCGTCGTCCCTCTTCGTCTCTAGTACCTCAACATCTTTTCAATAACCAGTTATTTGAAACCCAAAAATACTTATCCATTCAAATCAATACAAAAACCATATATTTCTACAAAATCAAACCTGTAAATGCACCATCACATGTTCAACACCCACTTCCTTTTTGGGTTTATTATTTTCAACTCCCACTACCTTTTTGGGTTCATGTGTATTCATAACCCACTACAAAATCAAAGCTGTAAAAATGTACCACCTACCACCACCTGAAACTATTGCCTTCACCAGCGAGGGTTCTTCTCGAGCTTAGCTTTTGGGTTTATGTGTTTTGGGGATGGCCGAATATGCGGATGGTGGCGGAAATGGGTTTGAAAAGAATTTGGTTACCGGGTTTGTCAAAGAAATTCGAATAAGGTTACTATATAAAAGATTTTGAATCCGAATAAGGTTACTTTTAATAATGGTTTATGTTTCATATTTGTTAAATTTTTGAGGTTTCAACTCAGATTTGTGTTTATAAATGAGGTTCATCTCATTTTGATTATTTTGTCATAAATTCTGTAGTTGGATTTTTAATAGAAATTACATAATGAGTAGATAGTTTGGTTTAAATTTGAGTGATCGGGTGTGATTGTCAGAATTGGTGGTTGTCTTGGTGGTGGGAGGTGGTGGTGATGGCTAGTGAAGAAGACAAAGGATACAAAAGTCATTTTGTGTATTAGTTAAGCATAATGAGTCCTTTTTTTAAGCGTAATGAGTGATTTAAAAATTCACAAAGCATAATGAGTCATTTTGGTTAGTACATTGAGTATTTGTAAAAATAAATTAAAAAAAAAAAAAAATTGCAAAGAAATTGGCAATTGTTTATCGAATGGGAAATAGTTTGTATGCGCGGCTCACATTTTAAATCTTTTAAAGAAAGGATATGATACTAGAGAAGTTCAAGTAGTAAATATAGGGGTGTTCAATGAGTGACCGAAAACATGCAAATATTGCTTGCTAAGCAAAATCGTCAAAAATGCTTACTGTGATATCACAATTTAATTTTATACTTGATGTTAATTCAAAGGAGGTGGAACTTCACCTCCAATATGTTTGAAATGCTAAGCATACAATGATGCTATTGGCATATATATGATTTATCGTATGTGACGTTTGAGAATGTTATTCCCAGAAATGGCATTTAGGTCCAAAACCAGAAGATTGGGGTAAACCTAATTATGTCACTTTCACAAATTACTAATCTAGATTGAGATAAAGCTAATTAAGCTATATATATTAGTACATCTGTTTTTTTAGTATTCATCATTTTAAATGTATTGTGTCACGCAAATTGTGTCAAATTCATGTAGACACCAGTGAAGATGAATGTACTAACTCCAAAAGAGATATTGATCAGGTGGGAGGAAGTTTTTGCAATTGAAGATAAACAATTTTAAAGGTTACTATTCTTGGAAAGTGAAACCATATATTTTATAGACTCAAAGTATTGTAGTATGAAAACTAAAGGAATGCAAGTTTGCCTACCGTCTTTTGTTTTAGACGAGTCGTATTTTACCAGGCGCATTGCAGCGAGTATTGTAGTATGAAAGCTAAATGAATGCAAGTTTGCTTATCGTCTTTTGTTCTAGACGAGTCGTATTTTACCCCGCGCATTGCAACGGCCTAACGCGCGAGTATTGTAGTATGAAAGCTAAATGAATGCAAGTTTGCCTATCGTCTTTTGTTCTAGACGAATCGTATTTTACCCCGCGCATTGCAATGGCCTAATGCGCGAGTATTGTAGTATGAAAGCTAAATGAATGCAAGTTTGCCTATCGTCTTTTGTTCTAGACGAGTCGTATTTTACCCCACGCATTGCAACGGCCAGTGAGGTTTGTAAATTCAAAATGTATGTTTATCTTATTGGTACGAAATTTCAAAATGTATAAGAATTCAATACGTTAATCTAAGTTATATTTGTTTGTTATACTTAAAAATAAATAAATAAAATAAAAACAAACAAACGATACATTTTTTAACAAAGAAAGCAGTGAGCTATTGCCTATTTGATCATCTACCTACATATAAGCCTAAAAAGTTAAAAAAAAAAAAATGAAAACATATGTTTACATGTACTGTAGGCGTGTTAGGGTAATTTTGTGGTGATTTATATTCCTCTTGCAAACTGTATTTGTGGTTCTAAACCAGATTCATTTTTTTAGATTTTCCTTTTTGTATATTTTAATAATATTTAGTTTTGCTTTTGATTTCAAAATGAAAATATATGTTTACATGAATTTAGAATTGTTAGAAGAATTAAAAAAAAAAAAAAAAAAAAAAAAAAAAAAAAAAAAAAAAAAAAAAAACCACTAAAGTTTCTCTCTGGCGAAAACGGCAACAAAAAGCATCCGCTCATACGATTCCTTTAATCGATCTTCAACCCTTTTAATTCTTTAATCTGCTTCAATGTGGATAGGTTGTAATTAATTAGTTACTTCTATCGTGGGTCGGTGGATTCAAATTACACATATTAGCTTTTGGTGTCCCATTTACAGTTGGTTATATTAAGTGCATGATCCATTGATTTTTACTAATATAAAACCACTTGTGCTAGGGCCTACTGTTTCAATTGTTATTATAGTACATATACTATGCATGCTGCAAGCTTTATGATGGGTTAGGATCTTGGACTTTCATGCGTAAACCCTAGTCGTTTAGGTTGGGTTTTTTTCTTTTTCTGTTTGTAAGTTACATGTTGTGGTTGATTTCAGTGTGGTCTATGTTGGTGTGTTGTTGGTGGTTGTGGGGTTTGAGATACGAATAAAGGGTTCCTTAACGCGAATAATAGTGCTTCTAAATCTGGTTCCAATGTTGGCAAATCAGGTGGAAGTGGTGTTGGTGTTGGCAGCCTCTCGACTAGCTTGGCCGATCAAGCTAGTCTAATGAACGGAGGTAGTAGTGGTACGACATGTGTTACGAGTGGAAGTGGTGCAACGTGTATGGGTGGGAATGCTGATAAGGGTCCCGAGCCTATTATTACCGATTGGACCGATGATGATGGTGATGTTAATTTGTCTACTCGTGTGGACCAGAACGTGCATGTTACACCCATGCATAAGGTTGTTGTTGAGAGTATTGATGTGACGTGTGTTGGTTCGGGTAATACGGATCTAATGGCTGCTTCTACTTCGACGAATGATAAGATTACAAATGATGGTAGTGTTAAATCTAATGAGCATGTGGGTTCGGAATCGGTTCCAAAGGTAGATTCTCCTATTTCTTTTGCCAATATCATTAATGCTACTCGTATGGATCCGAAAGTGAATTTTAGAGCATTGGTCAATGAGGATCGTGTGGATAATCATGACATAATGTTGCCTATGGATGCTATGAAGAAGGTCTTAATTCGGTAGGATAACACACTTGTTGGTTACTTTCTTGGTAAGACCATTGTTTTTCCTTTAGTTCAGAGTTATGTTACTAATACACGGGGAAAATTTGGCTTGCAAAAGCTGATGAAGAATGATGATGGAGTGTTTCTTTTTAAGTTTGCTACGAAGGATGGTGTGGATCGTGTTTTGGAACGAGATCCTTGTATTATACGTAACTCGCCCATTATTCAAGACAAATGGACTTCCACTTTATCCCTTAATAGGAGCGAGGTAAACAAGGTACCTGTTTGGATCAAAATGCATAAAGTTCCTTTGGTTGCTTATTCCTAGGATGGTTTGAGCTTGATTGCTACGCAAGTAGGGAAACCTATTATGTTAGATGCTTATACAAGCTCTATGTGTGTCGAGTCTTGGGGCCGTATTAGTTTTGCTCGTGCTTTAGTTGAATTAAGCGCGGATTCAGAACTCAAAAGCCATGTTACAATGGCAATTCCAAATGAAGAAGGTAATAGTTTTACTACTGAAATTATTAATGTTGAATATGAATGGAAACCTCCTCATTGTGGTGAATGTAAAATTTTTGGACATGCTTTGATTGAATGCCCAAATCGTGTTAAGGAGGCTATTCGTAGTAATACTAATGTGGCAGCAAAGGCTTATGAAGCTTCTACTACTTTGGATAAGACGAATGATGGTTTCCTTGAGGTTAGCAATCGTAAGAATAATAGGAAGAATGTGGCTGCTCCTGCTCGGCCTATTGGTGGTGTTCACCTTAATAAGCCTAAACCAAAATTTTGGCGACCTGTCTCAAAGAAGCCGGTTGCTACTAAGGAGAAAATAACTAATGAGGCAAGTACGAGTGGGAATGTTATTGCTACATCGAATCAATTCGATGCTCTTGATGTGGCCGATACTGATAATAAAGATATTCCTTGTGCAACAACTGTTTCTCCAAAGGATGGGGCTGATTTGGAGGTTTCTAAGGGTGGAAATGGAAGTACTACTCCTATTGTAGAGAAAATTGGGAAGATTGAAAAGCTTATTATTGAAGGAAAAGTTACTCTTGTGGATGATAATGGTAAACCTCTTAAAAAGGTTGATTCTTCAACTAGGGTGGGTAACCCATTCTCTAAGGTGGGCAATGTGGTAGTTTCTGACAGCAATGATGATGAAGTTTTTGATGATCACATTGGAACGTTGTATTCTGGAAGCAGAGGTAAGGAGCAAAGTCTTTATAAGCAATGGAAAACAGATACGGGTGATGGCAACAATTATGATGTTGACGATTTTGGCCTTTCTCCTGCACAAATAAAGACTGCCGGACTTCAAGACTTTGGTCTTAACTAGGTTGTTTTATATTTTTGCATAAAATTTTATGATGATTATTATTTTATGTTGGGTTTTGTTTAGTAGTCCTATTGGTTAGCTATTTGTCATTTATGGTCTGTCATAAATGATTTAGTGGTTGTGTCAAGCGATTGCTTGCGGTTAATGTGGTACTTCAGCCACATTCTATTGTACTTCAGCCCGTGGTTTTTTCTAAATCAGCCATTAATTGGTAATAGTTTCTAAAGAGGGAAAAAATATGCTACTTTATGTAACTTAAAAAAATAATCTGTTTTTAAAATTTTCTTCTCAATCTTACATATATGGCTAAATTTTCAGTTCTAGCCTCAAGATTTGAGATTTCATAAGTAACTCAGTGAGTGCCTTTCTAAAAAAGAAGAGCCTCGAAGAAGAAAATGAAATACGAACAACCGCGCTGGTTGTAATAGATCGACTTTCATGGTAGTTCTTGCTCCAGCATGAAAATTCCATGTCAGGGATAGTACAAGTTATTTTACCAAATATACCCTATATTTAAAAATGAGAACAAATAAGCTTAAGTTCCTAGAATGAATAAACATTCTTACGCGACGTAATAAGTGTATTTTGTAGAACAAATTGAGATTTTTCTTCTTGGGCTTTGCAATCTCCAAGCCATTTGAAATTATAGATTTGATAGTACATTACTTAGAACGGTAAACCAGAAATCCAAAAGTAGTATACAGAAAATTGAAAGAGTGTACTTTTTCAAATATGACAGGGAAGTTGTGAAATAAAGTGTAGCTTATTTCTTGTTTAGTATTATTGTTAACCTTGTTTGAAATAAATTCTTATTTCTATTTCAAGTTATACATAATACATGCTTTTGCTTTATCTTTTATAGCAGTTTTCGACCATTGATATCCTTATCCTTCTTCAGCATATTCATCAGATCATAATCCTATAATATGATTCATCACAAATGAAAATCCAATGAGACTTTATTTCTTAATTAAAGTAAGCCATGGCAACAACGTTAATTTACAGATACAAAAATGAAGATCCTATAATATGATTCATCACAAATGAAAATCTAATGAGACTTTATATCTTAATCAAAGTAAGCCATGGCAACAATGTTTACAGATACAAAAAGGAAGATGATCTAATGAGACTTTATTTCATAATTAAAGTAATTAAGCCATGGCAACAAATTTTACAGATGCAAAAATGAATAAAATGAAGGCCGGGTTTTGCTAACAACAACCCTATGGGTTGTGGTTAAGCATTTCTTAATTACTACCACCGTCCCAAAATATAAGTACAGTTTGATTTTTTGAATCGAACTTTGACCTTAAATATTCTTGTTTGTAGTATATATCACTTGATAAAAATTATACCATATGAAAATTCATTTAAAACACTATCCATTTATATATTTTGCATCAAGTATTATATAATACAAATAAAGATATTTAAGGTTAAAGTTTAATTCAAAAAGTCAAACTGGACTTATATTTTAGGACGGAGGGAGTAACAAATTAGCATTAAATGAACTAATATATCTTATAGCTAGAGTTGTTAACAAAACCCTAAAAGGGTTTGAAGCATACGCAAGATATATAGTTTCAATAAGACTTTATGGAGAAGATATAAACCCTGCATAGGACTTGATACTCAACTACCTTATGATAAGAATCATATGATAGATTAGAATTATGACACATGTTTATTCTATATTGATATGTTGTAATAATATGCCATAAAAGTAATTCTGCTTAAATTTTACACCATACATTTGACAAACTTTTAACCTATTTTGAAAGCAGATGATCAATTATTTTAATTCTTAACACATAAAAAACAAGAAGAAACACAAATGAAGACTATTTATAGTTTTGCTAATAATAGCCTTAAGGATTGTTGTTAAGAAAATAACTCATTAAACAAACACATTATGAATGACTATGATTGGATAGTAGTACCTAAGAGAGCCCGGTGCAAGGGTGCTATGGCGATGCACTTTAAAGAGCACCGCCTCAAATGTCGTAGCCATGGGCTGAATGTGATTGGGTTGATGAGCGTTATGTGTTTTTTCTTTCTTTCTTTTTTTGGTGTTGTGAGTGAGTGATGTATTTTCTTGTGGTGTGTTATTAGAATTTTATTAGGGAGGGTGTTTATGTTATGAGTAATGCTGGAGTAACAAAGAGTTCTCAAAATTATACTCACACAATGACTTGGCAAGTGTAGTGGTCTAATTATGTTGCATCACAATCTCTCTTTCTTCTTTCTTACCATCCATATTTGGTTGACAAGTTATT
Source organism: Artemisia argyi (assembly GCA_030686995.1). Taxonomy (NCBI): domain Eukaryota; kingdom Viridiplantae; phylum Streptophyta; class Magnoliopsida; order Asterales; family Asteraceae; genus Artemisia; species Artemisia argyi. The sequence continues at coordinate 213,765,959 of CM060676.1, read as the reverse complement.
GTGTACATATACTTTTGTAAACTTTTGTGGATCTAACATTTCTTTTATGTTATAGTGGTGTTATATGGTAAGTGATGAGGTGGCAACTCTATAATATTTTATAGGGTGCAACTGCACCCGCCTCTTTAAAGTTATGGATGAATCAGACAATAATTAACCTGAAAATATAGATGCATATCAAACTCTTCAGTGCAATTGAATAAAATGATTTTTTAATTACAATCAAAGTATGAGGGCAATAAATATATAATGTAGATAGATAATACCACTATCAACTGTAATTTGAGTTATCATTAACAAAACCGTGTATTTATAAGGATTTAACCATTATTAATATGCTTTGGGAATCAATCTATCGATAATTACTACACATAAAATGTGTATCAATTTACTTTTAAGCCCTTGGTTCATGCCTATATATATGCATGGATGGATAGAAGTATGATGTACCACTCAATATCTACTTTTAAAACACATACATATATACATCTAGTAAGATAATAATGGTATATCTCTTTCCTTATCTCATGTTTCCTATTTATTTCATTTTCGCTTAGGCATGTTACTGATTATGTATATTTGATCCATATGATATGCCAAAAGGTCATGGACGAACGTCCATAGAGGGCAAGGGTCATAGCCTCCCAAAAGTATGAGTTATTAGTTTATTACTATAGAGTTTGTATTATATTTATAAAACTCTATGATATTTATGTCAATTTTACTATTTGGCACCTCTTAATTTTGGAAAAGAAAACATCAAACGTCAAAACTTAAACCATTAAAAATAGGATTGCACACGCACTCCAAAAGTAAGAATTCACTATCATCTCTAATGCTTGATCACTCAATCCATGATTGTGTATATATATACTAATGTAATACTTATTTTTATTAAGCTGCTTATTGATAATCGTTTTTTAGATATCCAGGTTCCAATTTAGTTTTTTTAAGTCTCTTAAGTTCGATTTATCATTTCTGTAATTATCATTTCTGTAAGAACGCTTTCGATTTTAGTGAATTTGTGATATCTTCTTAACAGTTTAGAAAAAGTAGTTTTGAATGGCGTTAAGTTTGTTTTGTTTCATGTGTAGAAATATAACCAAACAGGGTTTCAATTTAAGAATTTTTATCTTGTTTTATCAATGATAAATTCGTATACTTCTCTTGAATTTATACTGCCTAAGCTTAGGGAAATACTTGACTATATACTATATGAATATATATCTTTCTGAGGAAAATTCAATTGCATACTCATATTTTTGTACATACCAATGGACAAATCCTCACCCTCCATCCTTTTTGATCTAATGGCCTAGATTAATCTAAGATTTAATATGTTTAACCTTAATACTCCCAACTATATAAAGCCTCTTCTTTTTTCATTTTTTTCATTCGCTTCATTTTTTACACACACTTTGTGTGTGTGTTTCATCTGCTCTCATTCTTTCTATCCATAAATCAGTTATATTACCATTCCGATCATTATCACTATCACTATTCCGATCACCATCACTGTTCCGATCAGCATCTCATCATCACCATCAATGTTCCGATCACCACTCCGATTACCATCAGTTCCGATCGACAGTTACCGTGTCTTTCATCATCACCGTTCCGATCATCATCACCAGCACCACTCCGTTCACCATCACCGTTCTGATCATTATCATCATTTTTTATGGCTTTTTTTTATCTGAAATAAATATTTGTTTCAAAAGCAGATTTGATTGATGTTGTTGCGGTTGATAATGTTGTTGAATCAGTTGATAATTATGTGAATCAAGTTGTTAATATTTCTTCTTATCAAGCTGCACACCAAGTGTTTGATGAAATGTGTAAGTAAAAAATATTTGATAATTTTGTTATCTGCTTTTGTAATTTTGCTTATTAATTAATTTGTTAGTTGAATTTATGTTTTTAACTGCATTTGAATGTTGTTTTTGTGTCTAATTGTGGTTTTGAATCTGCTCTGTAGCATACGTTTAGTATCACCAGTGATACTTTAAGTTGATGATTATAAGCTGGTTTAGTATCACCAGTGATATACGTTTAGTATCACCAGTGATAATTATTATTCTATTTATTTATAAGTTGTTTATGTTAAGATGTTTAATTTTCTTATATAATATTTTTGACATTTTGATGAAGATGAAAATATAAGTTTGTGAGGATAAGCTGTGAGTATAAGTTACTGATAAGTTATTAATTATAGCGTAATATTGCTTATTATTTATTAATTAAGGTGTAGCTTACAGTGTTTTGAAGTCTTTTCTGTGGTGCTCTATTTAAATGCTTGCACGACTACCAAAAAAGCTTATGGAGTTCTTAGCATTTTCGTGTTGTTTCTGAGTTTAATGCTGAGTATGTAATGAAGATCATTATTGGATTTTACACTAAGGTATTAATTACGTACTTTTTGTGTACAAGATGGTTTTTGTGCCTTTCACTGTAATAGACAAACACAATAAATGTTTTTGCTGATGGTATATGTGTAGTATCACTAGTGATATGTTTGATATATGTGTAGTATCACCAGTGATATGCTTGATATATGTGTAGTATCACCAGTGATATGCTTGATGTATGTGTAGTATCACCAGTGATATATTTGATAATCTATTTCTTATTGTTGTAATTACTGATAAGTTGTCTATGATACTGGACTACTTTTGTAGACAACCTGAGAGAGCTAAAGTCAAAAGTTGAGACTGATTTGCCAAGTCTTCCACCTCGAAAAGTTTGTGATATTGTTCAAGATTTTATGGGTATAAAGAATCCTTCTAAAGGACATAAGAATGACCGTATTAAGGGTGGACGTGAGAAAACTATTGAGAAAAGTAAGGACCAAAAGAAGAATTGTAATATTTATAGTTTAATTGATCATAATAGACATACTTGTCCAAACAAGGGAAAAATTTCAAATGTCAATGTGGCGGCGGCGTAGTTGAAAGTGGAGGCGGTTTCTCAATCGCTGCAATTGAAGTATTAGTTTGTTGATTGATTGATTTTTTTTTACTGAATTGTTAGGTTTATTTTAATAGCATTGCTAATTTTATCCTGGACTTGTATATCATTTGTGATACTATTTTTTTCCCCTCAAATGTTAGGTTTACTCAATAACACTAGTAAAATAAATCTTAACAACTAAACAAAAAAACCTATAAAATATACAAAATTTCACAAGTGATAATACATATATACAGTTCAACTTCAAATATCACTGGTGATACTACAGGCATGACACTTTTCACATTACCATATTAAACTAAATACCACTCAAAACTTTATCAAACAAATATTCACAAATCAAGATGGATTAAACAATTGCTAACTATGGCCCATTTCTGGGAGTTTGAATCTCTTGTGACAAATAACATGATTCAATCAAACTAAATACCTACTATTGACTTCCAACTTGTCAACTATACACATTTATTTATAACCGTATAGATTAAAACGTAACAACGCAGCGCAACTGTTTTCATCAACTTGTTTTATTTACTTTTGTTCTTCAACAATCGTCATCTTCATTGGTTCATCAACCAACACCTTCATTTTATTCCCAGATGCTTTTGGGGGAACCTTTGATATCACATGTGATCACATATCACACGTGATCACAGGTGATATCAAGTGATATCGCTGGTGATATCACTAGTGATATCACATGTGTGTCAGCTTTCTTCTATTTGTTGAATCAATTGTGGTGATGGAGGAACTTGTGATATCACAAGTGTTTGAGCTTCTTCAATTTGGTTGTGGAGATGTTGTGCTTTCTTCAACGACAATTATACTTGTTGATTTTTTTCGTTTGATGGGGCTATTTTTTGCACAGGTCTCATTCAAATCTGCATCAAAATATTTTCATAAGTTTTATTAGTGTACGAATAGTTTATTTGTTTTCAATATCATATGTCAACCAAATAACTATTTGTTATCACAATAGATATTCTACCAATCAACAATAATTTAACTTTTATATCACATGTAATACACTACCAGTCAATATTGTTTTCAAATACCGCGGTAAAACCTTTTGAAACATGCACAATCATTAAACATACAAATCCACCACAAATCAAACAAAAGCATCACAACATATCTTTTGTTTTGTTAAACCTAACTTTTAATCTCTCATATTATCACATAAATCATCACAACCTCATAAATTATCAAAAATTAACTAGTAAATCACACTAATAATGATTCTATAACAGTAAAAACTAAAGTATTCGTTGTTTTAGATGTCGATTATTTCATTTTCTATGTGCTTTATGTGATTTGCACGGTTAAGTCAAATACAAATATCACTAGTGATAATACACATATACTGTTCAACTTCAAATATCACTGGTGATACACACGTATACAGTTCAACTTCAAATATCACTGGTGATACTTTTCAGTCACACATTTCATCAAACACTTGGTGTGCATCCATGTATAGAAAGGTTTTTACTCAGAAAAACTCAACCAAATGTAAATACTAAAAACACAACCAATAAAACAACTAAATAATTAGTCAGAAGCATCATACCTTCATCTCGAGATTCAGTAGGTTCATTTTGAACCGGTTTTTTCATAGATCTGCTTGTGCACTCGATGATTCTTTCATTTTTGTGTTTTATTGATGATTTGAACGGTTAAAAAGTTGTTATTTTTGATTTGTTATAGTGGTTTTTGATAATGTTTAGAGAGAGAAAGTGGGTTTTTGTGATATCTGATGTGTGGAAGATGAGAGGTAAGGGTGGGGTTGGTGAGGTAAGTTTGGTGAGTTGGCAAAAATGGTCCACTCCGTCTTTTTTATTATTAAATATTGTTTTTCTAAATGGAGGCTTCTGATTGGTCCATTTGTATGTGAGGGTTTTTGAGTCTCCAAAATAAAACGCCTCATATCTTTCTATATAAGTATATAACGAGTTTTATTTTAGGCATATTTGACCCAGTCATACAACTCAAGCTGCATCCATACGAAGGGTAATGACATAAAAGTTGGAGGATGGGGAGGCAACGGTGGAACTCCGTGGACATTTACAATACCTAATGATTGTAAGCTTTCTAAGATCAGGATTGTCAGCCACGGATGCGTATATTCGATCCAGTTCACTTATCTCAATCCACAAGGTAGAGAAATCGATTCTCCAGTGTATGGCACCGATTGGGGAGATGGTAAAATTGAAATAGTACGTGACCGGCCTTTCATAACATCTGTTTATTTATATATATACGTATTTACAGATGAAATATATCTTCTTACTTTTTTAACTTTCATAATCAGCTTCGCCTTGGTAACCGGGATATCTTAACTGGGGTTTCTGGAACTTTTGGAAAATATGAGAATAATCTGCTTACCGTCATAACATCACTGTCTTTCAGAGTCGGGAATCGAGAATGTGGTCCATATGGGAGCCCCTCTGGAACTTCGTTCTCACTGCCTGTGGTTAAAGGAAAGATTACAGGATTCTTTGGAAACTCGGGACATTGCCTTGACAATTTGGGAGTCATTCTTGCTCCCATTATTAATTACTAGGAAGGCTCGCCAATCCAGTATGTATACAACAACATGCATGCATGCATGTGGTTGGAATTAATTGGCACGTACATTTTAAGTAGAAGAAGCTTGAGATCCTGAATAAGGTGTTAAAGAGTCGTGTTTTCTACTAGCTAGAAAGGCAACTCTTTAATGTGTATTATATGTGTTTTAGTATTTTCCTTGTCATTTTCTTAATGTTGTGTGATGTAACTATATATATACTTAGTCGTGAACTATGCTGAGTCACGATTGGAATAAACATGTACCTTTAATATATGTCGTATAATCTTTGAATCTCTTCTTAGACCACTAGTAATGGTGACCTTAGGTTTCTTGGTCATCCTTGCTACTTCAAAGCCAAAAACATGACTTTAAGCTCGTAGTAAGATGACCTCAATCACAACAAAAAACATACTCATAAAAATTAATTAAAACCAGATGCAACCGTTCGGTGTCTGGCCGATCGAATCGAGCAAACAAGAGGGCGGAACCATGTTCCTAGGGATTGCTTGCGGTTAATGTGGTACTTCAGCCACATTCCATTGTACTTAAACGCTTTTTTAGAGTAATATATTTTACCGGGTGGAATACCCTTTATCCAATAAAAAGAATTGTTAGTAGAGAAACGGATATTCCCGTGGTTTATTCTAAATCAGCCGTTAATTGGTAATAGTTTCTAAAGAGGGAAAAAAATATGCTACTTCATGTAACTTATAAAAATAATCTGTTTTTTTTTTTTAATTTTCTTCTCAATCTTACATATATGGCAACATTTTGAGTTCTAGCATCAAGATTTGAGATTCCATAAATAACTCAGTGAGTGCCTTTCAAACAAAGAAGGGCTTGGAAGAAGAAAATGAAATATGAACAACCGCGCTGGTTGTAATAGATCGACTTTCATGGTAGTTCTTGCTCCAGCATGAAAATTCCATGTCAGGGATAGTACAAGTTATTTTTACCAAATATACCCTATATTTAAAAATGAGAACAAAGAAGCTTAAGTTCCTAGAATGAATAAAACATTCTTATGCGACGTATTAAGTGTATTTTGTAGGTCAATGTAGCGAAAGAGCAAAGTCTAAGATAAAGAAAGAAAACGCATACGCGCAAGAAATTGGATTAAACACTTGACCTTCCTATTAAATATCAATTGTTTTACTAGTATCATCTAAAGTAAAGGCATATATGCTACATCTTTTGCCTCTTATCTTATACAGCATATATATGAAGAATCTTATCTAGCGTTATGAATAATAATTTTGGCATTATAGTGACTAAGCATATAGTGACGAAATGTGACCGCCCAGTTTTGGTCACTAAACAGCTTTAGCGACAATATCTCTGCTGTTAGTGATGAATTTTTTTTTTTGGGTAAAAGGTCAACGACCCGGTAAATATATTACTCCAAAAAACGTTTAAGTACAACGGATATGGGTGAATCCCATATCTCAGCCCGTTATATAGGCGAAAAGCTTACATAACAAGATACTTCCTATTTTCAAAACAAGAAAACAAACCATTACTCACATGATGGTAGTGACTCTGACAAAAGATAAACTACTTCCTACGACCTTGGAGATTAAGACCATAAATGGCATTAAGAGCATCCAATTCCCCTGGAAGATCATAAATTTGCTTCGAATAATCATCATAGTCATACTCATCTTCACGCTCATGACCACCACCAAAAAGATTTGCTGATTCATCGAACGTGTTAAGAACCTCCTCCTCTTCACTATCCGAAACCACAACCTCACCCACCTTTGAAAATGGGTTAGCTCTCTTAGTGACAGAGGTAGACGGAATAGGATGACCAGCATCATCCACAAGAGTAGCTTTCCCATCGATCAGCAGCTTTTCAAGCTTACTAATTTTCTCAACAATAGGAGTAGAACCAACTTCCATTGTTCCCATAGAATCACTCACAAGCGGTTCTTGCATATCACTCACAAGAGGGGCTTGTGGAATAGTACCAGTCATAACCGACTCATCCTTATTAACTTCTATTGTACTGCCAGCATCCGCATCCATGTTAGTAACAACCTTAGGAATACCAAAACCATCTGTATCATCCATATTAAGAGCATCAAACTGATTAGAAGTAGTGATCTTGGTTCCACTCGTACTAGCCACATCAGAAACCTTCTTCTTACTGACATTAGCTTTCTTTGATTCAGGAAGAGTCTTTTTGGGCTGATATTCAAAATGCTTACCCACCACAGGTTTGGTAAAACCTCCTCGACCCGAATTTCGAAGCAACTTGCTTTCCCTTCTTCTTATTGTTAACAGGCTGGAAACCATCACTTGCGTTCATAGTAGGTTGAGCATTCGGTATGACAACCTTAGGGCACTCAACCAAAGTATGTCCAAATACCTTACATTTATCACAGCGAGGCAGTTTCCACTCATATTCTACCCGGATCTTTTCAATAGTCGAACCCGTACCATCAAGTAGAGGAATCTCAACAGTGAGACTGTCCTTTAGTACCTCATCCGACTTTACTTCAATCATACACCTAGCAAAGCTACTCCGGCCCCAAGACTCCTTGCACATTTGACTAGTAAAGGCATCTAACCTTTTGGGCGTCCCAATCACAGTAGCAAGAAGGCTAAGTCCGTCATCGGAGAACATAGCTAAAGGAACATCATGGAATTTAACCCACACCGGAATGTTAGTCAAATCCTCTTTAAGCAAGTTGGTGTTCAATGTCCATGGTTTAAGTATAATAGGGACATTGCGAATCAACCAAGGACCATTATCAAGGACATCATCGACACCTTTTTTCGAAGTAAACTTGAAGAAAAAGAAACCCTTAACATTCATCATAACCTTTTGTAAACCATACTTAGCCCACGCATTGCGAACATAATAATCAACAACAGGAAAAGCAAGGCGTTGACCAAGGAAGTATCCGTAGAGAGTATTCTCGAACCTCATGTGAACCTCTTGCACAACATTCATTGGGACTGATAAATCAACATCAGCCTTCTTCTTGCTACATTCCAACCTACGAAACTTTGAAACATGTTTCAGAGGTTCATTAGAAGTAGCACCCGCATAAGAAACCAACTTCACTCCCGTACCATTAGTAGTTTCATCCTTGTGAGAATTAGGACCAGAAGTAAAAGGAGGAGTACTAGTAATATTAACTTCATTAGCTCCAATCTCACTTTGAATTTTATTCATGGCTTCATCAAAATTCTGATGCGCATTAGCAATCAATTGCTCCACATTTGACGGTTGTGAATTACCAGCACTAACATTCTCATGTGTATCAAGTGAAACCGGCTTCACTTGTTCATCCGTAAACGTATCAAAAGAAATCGGCTTCTCTTGACTAGAAGCAGAGTTACCATCATCATTACCATCAATACCAACATCAGCGTTATCATCACCATTCATTCGAGCAGCAAGTTCACCACCATCAACACTACTTGCACCAGCCTTAGCCTTCACACTCTTGGGACTTAAAAAACCCTTGTTCATCTCTCACTACCACTAAAACAACTCAAATAGATAGCAACCAATCCAAACAAGCAGATGCAATACCAAATAAAAGAAGAAAACCCTAATCGCAAAGATTAGGGTTTATAGCAATAACGACCAGATCAAATCTAACCCATAACACCAACCAATATCTGATCGCAAATAAATAAATGATAGAATCGATTGAAAAGAATGCGATCAGGTTCAATAGTCGACCCCAAAGAACCCTAACAATCGAATAGAACCAAACAACCCTAAACCAATGATTAAATTCAGCAGAGATGATAAAATAGAAGATAGAACTCACTATATTAACAAATCGTTAGAAGAAAAACAATGGAAGAAGGTCGGATTTGGATATCGTATGGTATAGGTTAGGGTTGTTTAGTCGCCAGAGAGTTTTTATGTCTTAGTGATGAATTTTGACTTGTATAAATTGAGATTTTTCTTCTTGGGCTTTGCAATCTCCAAGCCATTTGAAATTATAGATTTGATAGTACATTACTTAGAACGGTAAACCAGAAATCCAAAAGTAGTATACAGAAAATTGAAAGAGTGTACTTTTTCAAATATGACAGGGAAGTTGTGAAATAAAGTGTAGCTTATTTCTTGTTTAGTATTATTGTTAACCTTGTTTGAAATAAATTCTTATTTCTATTTCAAGTTATACATAATACATGCTTTTGCTTTATCTTTTATAGCAGTTTTCGACCATTGATATCCTTATCCTTCTTCAGCATATTCATCAGATCATAATCCTATAATATGATTCATCACAAATGAAAATCCAATGAGACTTTATTTCTTAATTAAAGTAAGCCATGGCAACAACGTTAATTTACAGATACAAAAATGAAGATCCTATAATATGATTCATCACAAATGAAAATCTAATGAGACTTTATATCTTAATCAAAGTAAGCCATGGCAACAATGTTTACAGATACAAAAAGGAAGATGATCTAATGAGACTTTATTTCATAATTAAAGTAATTAAGCCATGGCAACAAATTTTACAGATGCAAAAATGAATAAAATGAAGGCCAGGTTTTGCTAACAACAACCCTATGGGTTGTGGTTAAGCATTTCTTAATTACTACCACCGTCCCAAAATATAAGTACAGTTTGATTTTTTGAATCGAACTTTGACCTTAAATATTCTTGTTTGTAGTATATATCACTTGATAAAAATTATACCATATGAAAATTCATTTAAAACACTATCCATTTATATATTTTGCATCAAATATTAGATAATACAAATAAAGATATTTAAGGTTAAAGTTTAATTCAAAAAGTCAAACTGGACTTATATTTTGGGACGGAGGGAGTAACAAATTAGCATTAAATGAACTAATATATCTTATAGCTAGAGTTGTTAACAAAACCCTAAAAGAGTTTGAAGCATACGCAAGATATATAGTTTTAATAAGACTTTATGGAGAAGATATAAACCCTGCATAGGACTTGATATATACTCAACTACCTTATGATAAGAATCATATGATAGATTATAATTATGACACATGTTTATTCTATATTGATACGTTGTAATAATATGCCATAATAGTAATTCTGCTTAAATTTTACACCATACATTTGACAAACTTTTAACCTATTTTGAAAGCAGATGATCAATTATTTTAATTCTTAACACATAAAAAACAAGAAGAAACACAAATGGAGACTATTTATAGTTTTGCTAATAATAGCCTTAAGGATTGTTGTTAAGAAAATAACTCATTAAACAAACACATTATGAATGACTATGATTGGATAGTAGTACCTAAGAGAGCCCGGTGCAAGGGTGCTATGGTGATGCACTTTAAAGTGCACCGCCTCAAATGTCGTAGCCATGGGCTGAATGTGATTGGGTTGATGAGCGTTACGTGTTTTTTCTTTCTTTCTTTTTTTGGTGTTGTGAGTGAGTGATGTATTTTCTTGTGGTGTGTTATTAGAATTTTATTAGGGAGGGTTTTTATGTTATGAGTAATGCTAGAGTAACAAAGAGTTCTCAAAATTATACTCACACAATGACTTGGCAAGTGTAGTGGTCTAATTATGTTGCATCACAATCTCTCTTTCTTCTTTCTTACCATCCATATTTGGTTGACAAGTTATTGTGTACATATACTTTTGTAAACTTTTGTGGATCTAACATTTCTTTTATGTTATAGTGGTGTTATATGGTAAGTAATGAGGTGGCAACTCTATAATATTTTATAGGGTGCAACTTCACCCGCCTCTTTAAAGTTGTGGATGAATCGGACAATAATTAACCTGAAAATATAGATGCATATCAAACTCTTCAGTGCAATTGAATAAAATGATTTTTTTAATTACAATCAAAATATGAGGGATGTAATTATATAATGTAGATAAATAATACCCAGTGGCGGAACTAGAACATTTTTATTGGGGGGGCCGAATTTATTTTGGGGGGGGCCAAATCGGGGATTTGTTTGTAACCTCAACTAAATTACCCCTAAAACCTATAATATTTACACTAGGTGCCGCAAATTTTGGGGGGCCGGGACCCTCCCCTGCCCTTAATAGGTCCGCCATTGATAATACCACTATCAACTGTAATTTGAGTTATCATTAACAAAACCCTGTATTTATAAGGATTTAAACATTATTAATATGCTTTGGGAGTCATTCTATCGATAATTACTACACATAAAATGTGTATCAATTTACTTTTAAGCCCTTGGTTCATGCCTATATATATGCATGGATGGATAGAATAAGATGTACCACTCAATATATACTTTTAAAACACATACATATATACATCTAGTAAGATAATAATGGTATATCTCTTTCCTTATCTCATGTTTCCTATTTATTTCATTTTCGCTTAGGCATGTTAGTGATTATGTATATTTGATCCATATGATATGCCAAAAGGTCATGGACGAACGTCCATAGAGGGCAAGGGTCATAGCCTCCCAAAAGTATGAGTTATTAGTTTATTACTATAAAGTTTGTATTATATTTATAAAACTCTAGGATATTTATGTCAATTTTACTATTTGGCACCTCTTAATTTTGGAAAAGAAAACATCAAACGTCAAAACTTAAACCATTAAAAATAGGATTGCACACGCACTCCAAAAGTAAGAATTCACAATCATCTCTAATGCTTGATCACTCAATCCATGATTGTGTATATATATACTAATGTTTCCTCTGGCGATTTTCTAACCCCCCCTATCCCAAATCGTTTCTTCTCAAATCTGCCAATCCTAACCGATTCATTGCTTCAATTCGATTTAGTTATGATTTAACATTCTTTGTTAGTTGTTTCTGATTGGATTTGAAACTTTGATTCGTTAGGATCTTGTGGATTTTTGAGTAACGATTCTTAGGGTTTCATAAATCGCATTCTGCCGACTTTAGGGATCTGTTCGCATCTCTTTTTCTTTATTCCAAAGTCGGTTTTCTACATATTTAATCTTCATTGTTTTATCAGTCGATCGATTTATATGGATATTGGTTAGTGATTGTGCTTTCTTCTCTAAACCCTAAGCGATTAGGGTTTTATTTTTCTCCTTGATTGCATGCGTGCTGTTTGTACTGGATTAGTGGTCGTGGGTATTGAGGGAGATGATTAATAAGGGATTCTTGAATGCTAAGGTTGCTGCTAAGCCTAATGGGAAAGATAACATTAATGTTGAGGGTGTTGATTTGTCATCTGGGATGATTGAGAAGGAATTGGGTGGGATCAGACATGACCAAGTGGAGCCGGTTTCAATTGGTAATATTCAAAAGGCCGCTACTAGTTTTGGTGAGTTGAGTTCACCCTCAATGATGAGCCCTAGTAGTGTTAGTTTGAACGTGGATGAGTCACCTAATTGTTCTATGGATGATATTCTGAAAGTGGAGCCGATTCCACTTACGAAAGATACATCACATGGTGACGACTTGGATCCGGTTACTAGTGCTGAAACTGTGAAGCACTTGTTATCTAATGCGCATAATAATTTTGATGAAGCCATGAATAATATTCAATGTGAGATTGTTGCTAATATGGCTTCCTCGTCGGATTTGCACAGTTCGAGTGGTATTGGGCAAACTTCTAATTCGACAGCTGCTGGTCTTAATGCTTCTAAGGTTGCTATTACTAGTGGTACTGGAGTGAAGTCGGTTTCTTATGCGGGTGCTATTTCTAATGAACCTCTGAAACACGTGTCTAATTTTCGGAGGTTGGAATGTAGCAAAAAGAAGGATAATGTTGACCTTTCAGTTCCATTGAAAGTAGTGGAAGAGGTAAACACGAGGTTTGAGAATACTCTCTATGGTTATTTCCTTGGCCAACGCCTTGCTTTTCCTGTTGTTGATTACTATGTCCGCAATGCATGGGCTAAGTTTGGTGTGCAAAAGGTAATGATGAATACAAAGGGGTTCTTCTTCTTTAAGTTCAATTCGAAGAAAGGTGTTGATGATGTGCTTGAGAACGGTCCTTGGTTGATCAGAAATGTTCCTATTATTCTTAAACCATGGACTTTGAACACTAACCTACTTAAAGAGGATTTGACTAACATCCCTGTTTGGGTTAAATTCCATGATGTCCCCCTTGCAATGTTTTCTGATGATGGCCTCAGCCACACTGATTGGTACGCCCAAAAGGTTAGATGCTTTTACAAGCAATATGTGCAAGGAATCGTGGGGCCGTAGTAGTTTTGCCAGATGCATGATAGAAGTGAAGTCGGATGAGGTGCTGCGGGACAGCCTCACTGTTGAGATACCGTTACTTGATGGTTCGGGTTCGACTATTGAGAAGATAAGGGTTGAATACGAGTGGCAACCACCTCGTTGTGACAAGTGTAAGATATTTGGTCATATTCTGACTGACTGTCCTAAGGTTGTTATACCTCCTGTTCAGCCTACTAAGCCTGTTAATGATAGTTTCAATACTGTCAATAACAGGAAGAAAGGAAAACAAACAATTCCGGGTAAATGAGGGTTTACTAAACCTGTTGTGGGTAAGAAGTTTCAGTATCAACCTAAACAGACTCCTCCTGAACCCAAGAATGTTGGTGGCAATAAGAAGAAGACTCCTGATGTGGCTAGTTCTAGTGGTACAACGATCGCTACATCTAACAAGTTTGATGCTCTTAATATGGATGATACGGATACGTTTGGTATTCCTACTGATGACACCAACATGGATGTGGATGCTGGCTGTACAATGGAAGTTAATAAGGATGCGTCGGTTAAGACTGGTACTACATCACAAGAACCCCTTGTGAGTGATTTAATGGGAACTAAGGAAGGTGGTTCTACTCCTATAGTTGAGAAAATTAGTAAGCTTGAAAAGCTACTTATTTATGGGAAAGCTACCCTTTTGGATGATAAAGGTGTTCCTATTCCGTCTGCATCTGCCAATAAGAGGGCTAACCCATTCTCTAAGGTGGGTGATATTGTGGTTACTGATAGTGATGAGGAGGAGGTTCTTAACACGTTCGACGAATCAGCAAATCTTTTTGGTGGAGGTCATGAGCGTGAAGATGAGTTGGATGACTATGATGATTACTCGAAGCAAATTTATGATCTTCCAGGGGAATTGGATGCTCTTAATGCCATTTATGGCTTTAATCTCCAAGGTCATAGGAAGTAGGTTATAGTTTTGTCCGAGTCTTTAAATGGTTTGTTTTCTTGTCTAGAAAATAGGTAGTATCTTGTTATGTAAGCTTTTCGCCTATGTAACGGGCTGAGATATGAGACTCACTCATATCCGTTGTACTTAAATGTTTTTTGGAGTAATATATTTACTGGGTCGTTGACCTTTTACCCAAAAAATATACTAATGTAATACTTATTTTTATTAAGCTGCTTATTGATAATCGTTTTTTAGATATCCAGGTTCCAATTTTTGTTTTTTTAAGTCTCTTAAGTTCGATTTATTTTTTCTTCTCCGAGTAATTATCATTTCTGTAAGAACGCTTTCGATTTTAGTGAATTTGTGATATCTTCTTAACAGTTTAGAAAAAGTAGTTTCGAATGGCGTTAAGTTTGTTTTGTTTCATGTGTAGAAATATAACCAAACAGGGTTTCAATTTAAGAATTTTTATCTTGTTTTATCAACGATAAATTCGTATACTTCTCTTGAATTTATAATGCCTAAGCTTAGGGAAATGCTTGACTATATACTATATGAATATATATCTTTCTGTATAAGTATATAACGAGTTTTATTTTAGGCATATTTGACCTAGTCATACAACTCAAGCTGCATCCATACGAAGGGTAATGACATAAAAGTTGGAGGATGGGGAGGCAACGGTGGAACTCCGTGGACATTTACAATACCTAATGATTGTAAGCTTTCTAAGATCAGGATTGTCAGCCACGGATGCGTATATTCGATCCAGTTCACTTATCTCAATCCACAAGGTAGAGAAATCGATTCTCCAGTGTATGGCACCGATTGGGGAGATGGTAAAATTGAAATAGTACGTGACCGGCCTTTCATAACATCTGTTTATTTATATATATACGTATTTACAGATGAAATATATCTTCTTACTTTTTTAACTTTCATAATCAGCTTCGCCTTGGTAACCGGGATATCTTAACTGGGGTTTCTGGAACTTTTGGAAAATATGAGAATAATCTGCTTACCGTCATAACATCACTGTCTTTTAGAGTCGGGAATCGAGAATGTGGTCCATATGGGAGCCCCTCTGGAACTTCGTTCTCACTGCCTGTGGTTAAAGGAAAGATTACAGGATTCTTTGGAAACTCTGGACATTGCCTTGACAATTTGGGAGTCATTCTTGCTCCCATTATTAATTACTAGGAAGGCTCGCCAATCCAGTATGTATACAACAACATGCATGCATGCATGTCGTTGGAATTAATTGGCACGTACCTTTTAAGTAGAAGAAGCTTGAGATCCTGAATAAGGTGTTAAAGAGTCGTGTTTTCTACTAGCTAGAAAGGCAACTCTTTAATGTGTATTATATGTGTTTTAGTATTTTCCTTGTCATTTTCTTAATGTTGTGTGATGTAACTATATATATACTTAGTCGTGAACTATGCTGAGTCACGATTGGAATAAACATGTACCTTTAATATATGTCGTATAATCTTTGAATCTCTTCTTAGACCACTAGTAATGGTGACCTTAGGTTTCTTGGTCATCCTTGCTACTTCAAGGCCAAAAACATGACTTTAAGCTCGTAGTAAGATGACCTCAGTCACAACAAAAAACATACTCATAGAAATTAATTAAAAACACACACACACAGAAACCAGATGCAACCATTCGGTGTCTGGCTGATCGAATCGAGCAAAAAAGAGGGCGGAACCATGTTCCTAGGGGAGTCACGTAATACGCGTTCCATATGGATAGACGGACCCATCATTTGGTCGTAACTATGAGTGGTTATACTCGATTATTTAACTCTCTGGAGATATTGGGCTCGAACTTATTTTTCCAGCTACCTGAGTGAAATGGCCATCTTCTTAACAAAACAAAATGTAAGCTATAGTAAAAATATAAGAGTAAGAAATAAAAAGTCTCAAATGGTTGATTGATGACGTGTACGAGAGTCTAGGTTAGAAATACAAAACACTAAAGCAACTTAATTCAAAATACAATATAAAACACTTCTCACACTCATTTGCAAAAATAAACACTTTAAAAAGAGTTTATCAAAATCGACACTTCGAGCAAAAGGTTTTGCTCGCTCCTTATTTTTGCTCGCCGAATCAAAAGAAGACAAAAGGGTTTTTTGCTAAAAGACAAACAACATAGAGAGCAAAACCTTGCTCTCACATAAATTTGCTCACCGAATTCAAAAGTAGACAAAAAGGTTTCATGCTAAAAGACAATCAACATAAAAAGCAAAACCTTGCTCTCCCATAAATTTGCTAGCCACTAGTTTCAAAAATGTGCTAAAAGACAAACAACATATAGAGCAAAACCTTGCTCTCTCATAAATTTGCTCGCTGATTTCAAAAATATGGATGGTAATCGTATAGTTTGGTGAGCAAAGTTTTGAGCTAGCTATTTTGCTCACTCAAGGAGACGTGGCAAAATCTTAGCCGTCCAATTATTCCACGTGTGGCTGATCTAAATGGGCGAGCAAAAAAAGTGGTGAGAAAAACCATTTTACTCGCTTCGTCGATTTTTGTAACACTGGTTTGGATGGTTCATTTTGGTAAAGGTGGAGGTAAAGTGGCAATTTAAAAAATTGCCTCCAAAAAAAATGCGGAATTACTCTATTAGACATTAGGCGTGCGGACGATGCTGTTTTGGATGGAAATCGAACTAAACGACGTCGTTTTCTGCTAGAGATGTCGTTTTGTTATTGCTTCCGTGTCTTTTCATTGTTTATTGGGTCTTTTTTGTTTTTGGGTTGTAACTGGGTCATTGTTTGTTGATCCATTTTCATTATAAATTAGGCGACATAGTACTCAGCCGATATATACGGTATTCCTAACACCAAACTTCATGCATGATAATCTATAATTGGTGATTCTAGGTGTATCTTTCACCAACCTTGGTTCTTCCTTCTCACTCTTTTCAACATTATTGTTGGTGTTAAAGAAACAAAATTGCCATTTGTATTATTAATGGGAGATTACAAATTAAGGGTATGATTTTGTTGTTGATGATATTTTTTTTTACCTAATTTAGTTAAATTGTTGCAGATTCAAGCTACGGTTTATGCTTTTCAATATTTAGTTTTTTCACGTGTTCTTCGTTAATATTAAAAATGTACAATTTTCAATTTTTATTGCCTATTTATGTGAGTTTTGAAGAGTGAAGAAGTTTCTTTAGGGGTTTTGATTAAATTTAGGTATGTTATAAGTGGTTGTCGAGATTTTTTTTTTTTTTTTAATAAAAATGTTATGTGTTTATTTCGTTTTATTAAATAATATTTTGTTTAGGTTTGTATTGCAGAATGAAAACATGGTCTATGCTTCTACAACATTTTTTTTATTGTTTATATGTGTAAAAGTTTGGTCGTTGCAATGTGTTACATGGTTTGTATAATTGTAAGAGGTATAAGCTGTATTTTATTTGGATGCAGGAAAATGGAAAGGTTGTTTGATCCTAAGAGCACTAGGTGCAAAGTTGAGCAAGAGCCTCTTCATTCGGGCCCTACCATGTCACATCACCAAAACACCTCAACTTCAACTAACAACAACAAACTCCTCCTCACCAAACAACAAGCCTCAACTTCCTCATTCGGGCCCCACCTCTTACTCACTTATTTTTTTTATTCATTTCTTTAAATAAATTAAATTATTTCACAAATACTAAAAAAAAAAAAAAAAAAAAAAAAAAAAAAAAAAAAAAAAAAAAAACATACTAATTTTATTTCATCAAATTAAAAAGTTACAATACGGAAAAAAAATACGATACGGGAAAAAACTACAACACATACGACACTAAAAACCGAACCTAATTATTATTATTTCGTTGAAATTCTTCCCACTGTTGTTGTTGCCAAATACTAAAAAAAAAAAAAAAAAAAAACTAGGTGTGTTAACAGTGACAACCCACATTCATTTATTCACCAACCCATCTAAATTGCAGGTTCACATTCAACAATCCACATTCATTTTTTCACCAAACCATCTAAAAAAAACATACTAAGAACAACAATCTTGATTCACCAACCCACATTCATTTTTTCAAAAATGGCTTTGAGTTCTTCTGTTATCAGATCCACAAACACATCATCACTTGCTCTTCAAAATCAGCAATCTTTTTCAAACCCATCTAAATTGCAGGTTCACATTCATATCTTTACCACCTTTTTCTTTTATTGTTTTTTCATCTTTTTTGTGTTAATACTAATTCTTATTACATAAAAGCCGACTGCCACATCGTCAGAAAATTGCTTCGCCGTGGCCACGGGGAGTTGGCCAACGGCGAGGGTGTTCCGGTGTGGCGGCGAGCAACGGCTCGCCGTTGTCCATGCCACATCGGACGGCGAGCACTGGTTCCCCATCTGCGCCTTGTGCTCTAATGTTATTTATTTGTTGTGTTATCTTTAAATTTTGTTTGTATGTGTTGTTTATAAGTTGTTGTCATAAATGCCAATTCTATAAATATTGTTTTGTTGTGCTAAATGCAAGGATAGTTTAGTGCAAGATTGATTCACGTTACCATTGATGTGATTGTCTTTGTTTTGATATAAGCTACATATTGCTATAAATTATCCATCAATTTACTAAATATTTAGTTTTCTGAAGCTTTCCGGTCTCAGAATTAAATTTTCAAAAAATATGATACTGTTTGCATTGTGGCGGGATAGGCTTATTTTGCTTGCAGCCAAGGCGACTACATCATTTTTTCTGTTGTTTTCACATTTGCACCTCACACTTAAAATTAAAGGATGCTAATTTTGCAGATGATGCTTTCTTTAACGACTAATGTTTTAGGAACTGGTGTGTTTACAATAACTTTGTTTCAATATTGTGACAATGTGTGGTTGTATAAAGTGGGTTTGGCGGGATAGGCTTATTTTGCTTGCAGCCAAGGCGACTACATCATTTTTTCTGTTATTTTCACATCTGCACCTCACACTTAAAATTAAAGGATGCTAATTTTGCAGATGATGCTTTCTTTAACGACTAATGTTTTAGGAACCGGTGTGTTTACAATAACTTTGTTTCAATATTGTGACAATGTGTGTTTGTATAAAGTGGGTTTGAAAAGGTAAATGCACCAATTTTATTATCTTTTGTTTTATTGTCCTTCAGTGTAGCTTTTGGATTGTCTTTAGAGTTCCAAAGGTCATTAGGTATCCGTTCTTATATCTGAATTTGTGTTTCAACTTGCAATTATGGTTGTTATTATGGGAATTTTCCGCATATCGGCGGCAAAAGTGTTGTCCACGTAAGTTAGATGTGTCACGGGTACAGATTTTAGTTTTATCATTGATAATATGCATTATTGAACGTTAGTATGAGGTAATAGCGTATGGCATTAGTGTTGTTATTAAGAGAGTGGTCATTTTTGTATATAGGATATCCAAAAGATGTCAACTGGACATAGCAATGTTGGGGTGAGGAGGATGAAGGAAATCGCTGTAAAGGTTATGCATGATGTCAACAACAACATACCTAATCCCATCGGAGCGGGGTATGGGGGAGGTGAGATGTAGACAGATCCTACCCCTATCTCAGGATAAACCTGAAGATAAGGAGACTGCTTCCATGAAGACCTCCGGCTGGTGTGTGCAGCATGCTTTGGACATATTCAACGCTACTTGTAACACCGACTTCCTCAATGTCATCGGGGGCACTTCTGCCCCCCCAAATGATGAAAACCTTGGCAAAGTGTTATTTCGGTGTCATTGAGAAAGACCTTGTCTCCAAGTACTCATTAAGTCCAAGGCAGGTGGCTATACTTAGTTATATCCGTGCCCCGCATGCGCAGGACTTCCTCTTCGCCATCCCTATTGACGGTCTTGGACAAAGGATGAATCCTCGCCAATTTCGTTCGGTGTTATGTTACAGGCTTGCGGTTCCTATGTTCTCCGAAGGCAGTTTATGTCCGAGTTGCAATGTACACCGTATGGACCAGTGGGGGGATCACGCGGTTCACTGCGCTAGCGAAGTGGGTGTTAAGTTCAGGCATAATTTGGTGCGTGATATCCTTGTTGATATATGTTCCAAAGCCGGGATTATGGTGCGTAAAGAGGCTCCAATGGGATTTCTTTCGGAGGAAGGGAGAGAATTACGTCCCGCAGATGTGCTATTGTTTAACTGGTTCCAAGGTAAGGACGCATGTCTGGATGTGACTGGGGTCTCCCCGTTTGCTGGGACTGGGGCCACGACATGGGTTCCTGGAGCTGCGCTGTGTAATGCTGTGGAAAAGAAAAGGAAGAAGTATGCGTCCAAGTGTGAAGACAATGGATACAAGTTCATCCCTTTCGCTTTCTCCACATTTGGGGAACTCGATGTAGAAGCTTTGAATACACTCTCACGTGTCGGGGCTATTGCCAGCAGCCACTCTAACAATGTTAAGAGCGGTGCTTTTATTTTTCATCGAATTAGTTTGTGTATTCAAAAAGGAGTGGGAGCACAGATTGTGTCTAGACTCCCTTCCAACTTCATGTAATTTCCTTGGTCTCAATGAAATTATTATTAGATAAAAAAAAAAAAAAATAAAAAATAATAATAATAATAATAATAATAATAATAATAATAATAATAATAATAATAATAATAATAATAATAATAATAATAATAATAATAATAACCGTAGAGGTGAACTGTGGGCGATTCTTGGCGATGGGATCTCATTGATCCGGTTCCGTCGACTTCGTCCCCCCCACCATCTGTGATTCAACCTTCAGTTGGATCGTCATCCCCCTCGTTCGTTGGGCGTGTTGTGGTATTGGGTGTGGGTGTGTTCCTTCGTTTTGGTTTTGCTTTTCATTTGTTGCTGTGTCGTTGTTTCCTGGGTGGGCTGTGGTTTCGCATGTGGTGTGACTCCTGCGTTCTCCCATATTCAGAGGTAATCGTGGGTGGTTGTTGGGGAGTGAAGCTATTGTGGTTTGCTTTTCCCGCCCGTGTGGTCTCATTTTGAACTTTGGCTTTTTGCGGTTGCTTTCTGGATTAGTTTGCCAGTTGCGGTTAGGGTGGGATTGCGGTTTGTATTGTTGAGGTTTGATTTGTTTTTTTTCTGCTGTGGTTGGTTGTTTTGGTAAAGTTGGCATACTTATTTTAGGTGGGACCCATGCTTTGTTTCCTACTGGTTTGTATTGTTGTGGTTGCTTTTGGTTTTGGTAGGTGGGCCTCACTTTGGGCTAAGTTTGTTTGTTTAATAAGGGACCTTGTATTTTGTTTTTGAACTTGGGCAGCGGTTGGACTTATTCCTTGGGCCTTGTTGTTTTTCCTCATCATGGCTAACCTTGACGTATTTCGGATATCATGCCCGTTGCAAGGACATGAGGGGTGTAGTGGCGGGAATGAAAAGGGGTTCACTAGGAAATATTTTATTGATCACCTAGGCACCCGCCATTTTAAGACTGATGTATTGAAGGCTTATCACAAAACGCGTATTGCGAGTGACTTCTCGTTGTTCTCTGCTCTTGACCAGGCTCTCCATCAAGCAGGTATTTGGCTTTGTGGGGAATGTTTTTGCACCCACACCTTCAGTAAGAATTGCAAACATGCCGTTGGTAATATGGTTCCGGCACCTCGTTTTGACGATGTAGCGATCTACGGTATTCCTCTACCCATGAGGCCGGAACTGAATATGGTCGAGGAGAGGGCCGCAGGTGATCTCACTATTGATAGGGGTTTTGTGGGAGATACGTCTGGGGTGCCCCCTCTCGTTGGTGAGTCCGCTTATGACATCAACCTCCTTGATCGGGTTTTCTCAAAGAAAATACGTACGGTTAAATGTATTCCCCCCAGGGCGCGACTTGGATTTGCTAAGATTTTTCGTGGTGCATTGGATATGGTACTATCGAGATCGGGGGAATTATCTGCATGGGTGCAACTCCTTATTCTACCATCCTGTGTGCTCTCCGCCTTTGTGCCAACAAACAGATCTCAACGACGCTCCGGCGAGAGAGAACGCTGCCAGCTCGACTGTATTTCCCGCGCCATCCTCAGATGGAGGGATCCCGTAGACAGGCTTGGTCTGGTGATGGATCGGTTAGTCGAAGTGCCTTCATCTTTCAAAGGGGGGACGAAACGTAAGGATCAAAACGGGGTCAACCTCGGTCAGTGCAAGCGTAAACTTGGGGACGGGCATTTTACTGCTGCTATTAAGGTGCTCACGTCCTCTGGAATTGCCCCATCCACACCTGACACTCTATTGGAGCTTGAGGCCAAACACCCCAATGCCCCCAGCCGACCCTGCCCTCTTTGTCACTTGATGAGGACGCCCTTTCTGTCGACAAGGACTTGGTTCTCAACAGGATCCGCAGCTTCCCCAAGGGGACGTCGTGTGGTCGTGATGGGTTACGGGCACAACATTTGATGGATATTTTGGGAGGGGCGGCGTCTGTTATTGCTGATGACCTGCTTGGGTCCATTACGGGAGTTGTTAATCTGTTCCTTAGTGGAAAGTGCCCTAGTCAACTGGGGGAATACATCGCTAGTGCTCCCTTGACTCCATTAGTCAAGCCCGGTGGTGGTATACGTCCTATTGCTGTTGGCACTGTTTGGCGTAGGCTTGTGTCAAAGGTTGCCTCCTCTTCGGTCGGTGATTCCATGAACTCTTACTTGCAGGATTTTCAATTTGGGGTTGGAGTCCCTGGGGGATGCGAGGCTGTCCTTCACTCTGTAAATAGGCTCATTGAGTCTAAGGGGTGTGAAGTTGGATTTTCCATGCTTTTAGTGGACTTCAAAAATGCTTTTAATCTCGTTGACAGGAGTGTCTTGCTTCAAGAAGCGAGGGGGCATGCCCTTCTATTGCACCGTGGGTTGAGTTTTGTTATGCGCGCCCAGCCAGGCTCTATTATGAGGACTCCATCCTTTGGTCATGTCAGGGTGTCCAACAAGGTGATCCGTTGGGGCCTTTGTTGTTTGCCTTAGCTTTGCACCCATTGATTCATGCTATCAATCAGTCATGTGAACTTACCCTTCAGGCGTGGTACCTAGATGATGGTACTATTGTTGGTGATACGCTCATGGTCGCCAAAGCGCTTGATATCATTAGGACAGATGGCCCCGCTCGTGGTTTGTTTTTAAATGTTGACAGGACGGAACTCTTCTGGCCTGTCGAAGACCCTAGAAGCAGAGTGGAGGGCGTATTTCCTATAAATATTGCTCGCCCACTAAATGGTGTCAAACTCCTTGGTGGTCCGGTTAGTTTGGACGAAGGTTTCTGTCGAGATTTGGCTTCCAAAAGGGTCTCCAAAACCATACATTTAATCGCGGCAATTAACAAACTCAATGATCCGCAATGTGAGCTTCTTCTCTTGCGTAATTGTGCAGGAGTTTCGAAACTATCGTATGCTTTGAGAACATGTTCCCCCTTGCACTTATCAGAGGCCCAGACTCAGTTCGATCAAACGTTACGTGCCTCTTTGGAGAAGATTGTTACTGCCTCAGGGCCTGGGTTTGGTGACTGGCAATGGAGGCTTGCCACCCTTCCAATAAAGCTCGGTGGGCTTGGCATCCTTTCAGCGGGGGATATCGTCAAATACGCCTTCCTCGCTTCTCGGATGCAAACGAACGACTTACAGGATAAGATACTCACCAAAACGGGTATTGTCACACATGGCCCTTCATTCCAGCATGCTTTGGACATATTCAATGCTACTTGTAACACCGACTTCCTCAATGTCATCGGGGGCGCTTCTGCCCCCCAAATGATGAAAACCTTGGCAAAGTCTTATTTCGGTGTCATTGAGAAAGACCTTGTATCCAAGTACTCATTAAGTTCAAGGCAGGTGGCTATACTTAGTAATGTTCGCGCCCCGCATGCGCAGGACTTCCTCTTCGCCATCCCTATTGACGGTCTCGGACAAAGGATGAATCCTCGCCAATTTCGTTCGGTGTTATGCTACAGGCTTGCGGTTCCTATGTTCTCCGAAGGCGGCTTATGCCCGAGTTGCAATGTACACCGTATGGACCAGTGGGGGGATCACGCGGTTCACTGCGCTAGCGAAGTGGGTGTTAAGTTCAGGCATAACTTGGTGCGTGATATCCTTGTTGATATATGTTCCAAAGCCGGGATTACGGTGCGTAAAGAGGCTCCAATGGGATTTCTGTCGGAGGAAGGGAGGGAAGTACGTCCTGCGGATGTGTTATTGTTTAACTGGTTCCAAGGCAAAGACGTATGTCTGGATGTGACTGGGGTCTCCCCGTTTGCTGGGTCTGGGGCAACGACATGGGCTCCTGGGGCTGCGCTATGTAATGCTGTGGAAAAGAAAAGGAAGAAGTATGCGTCCAAGTGTGAAGACAATGGATACAAGTTCGTCCCTCGCTTTTTCCACGTTTGGGGAACTTGATGTGGAAGCTTTGAATACACTCTCACGTGTTGGGGATATTGCCAGCAGCCACTCTAACAATGTTAAGAGCGGTGCTTTTATTTTTCATCAAGTTAGTTTGTGTATTCAAAAAGGGGTGGGAGCACAGATCGTGTCTAGACTCCCCTCTAATTTCATGTAATTTCTTTGTTTTCAATGAAAAGTGACGGTTTATAATAATAATAATAATAATAATAATAATAATAATAATAATAATAATAATAATAATAATAATAATAATAATAATAATAATAATAATAATAAGATAAAAAAATTAATAGTAAAATAAAATAAAATAAAAGATAAGAATATTAATAATAAAAATAAAAATAAGCATACAGAAAAGAAAAAAAAAACAGAAAAGCAAAAACGACACGACAAGCATATAAGCAAAAAAAGCAAACAGAGAAAATGAAACATAAAAGCAAAAACGACACAACAAGCAAAAGCAAGAAAGACAGCTAGCAAAGACCAAAGAAAGCAATGTAAAGGACCTAAAGCTAAGGCAATGCAAAAAGGGCAAGCAAATGGGACAAGCAACGGGGCCTAAAGCCTAAAAGTTATGCATGATGTGTGCCGCGTAATTTGTCGCTATGAAGTGTGTCCGAATTATAGGCTACCCACGGAACTCAAGAGGATCATTGAGACAAAATGTACCACATTTTGGTTGCACTCGTTGTACCATCATCAAAATTTGTCAAAACCTTATGGGCAGATAATCATAACTCTAAGGGTATGTTTGGCAAAAATAGATGGTGTTGTTGCTAATGCTGGTGCTGGTGCTAGTGCTGATGCTGAAAAATATTATAAAAAGAAATTATTTTTATAAGCTACATGCGGTAACCTTTAATTTTCAAAGATTATGGATTTTTTTATAAATCTCTTATAAGTTCATCTACCAAACAAATATTATTTTTAAATATCTTATTTTTTGAAAAAATAAGCATAATCTCTTGATAATCTCATGTGCCAAACATGTTCTATTAGTTTTCGAGAACCCAATATGTTAATTATAGTTGACTACTATAAATACCTCGTATTTACATTTCTTGCACTTGCATTTTTTCAATTCAATCAATTAAGAAAACCACCTTCCATTGATACGTGAGTGATTTCGTAAACTACATGATGTATAACATTAAACAAGTTTATTGTCGTATAGATGATATATATAATCTACGAGGTGTTATAACTTGTAAAACTCAAATTATGTTTTAAATAAATCAATATTTTTTTTTTTACACACATGGTTATAGTTGATGAGCTCTATTTTAGTTTTGTTAAGGATGAAATTAGCTTTAGGCACTATTCAAAGATTGAACAATCTTTATTTCCTTATTTGATGCCATGCAGTGGTACTACCACACAAGATTGGCTCAAATTGCATGACGAGGACTCGAGGAGGATAATAAATTTATGAATCTAATTCGAAAAAATATTGATAGGATATGTATGACCAACGATAGTTCGGAATCTTTACAAAAGACAAATGTTACATCGATTGTAATAGTCGTCTTATAGATAACGAACAGAATTTTATGTGATTGAGTTGGGTATTGATGTTGTATGGGCAATTTTGGTTGAGAATACAAGAGCAAATGTTAAGGCAATTGATTTTTTAAGAAAAAAATTTGCAAAGAAAGACAATTGATTATTGAATGGGAATGGTTACATGTGGCTCACATTTTAAATCTTATAGGGAAAGATGGTACTAGAGAAGTTGATAAGTCGATAATGGATATCAAGTATATGTAATAAAATTGAATATTGCATGTTAAGCTAAATGGTCGAAAATGTTTACTGTAATATCACAATCAATTTGATACTTGATGTTCAAATGCGATGGAACTTCACCTCTAATATGTAAGAAAAGCTAAGAATATGACGATGCTTTTAGCATATACATTTTGGTATGACTTTTGAGAATGTTATTCGCAAAAATGGCATTTAGCTAGGTTCCGACACCTGAAAATTGGGAATTTGGGATAAACCTAATTATGTCACGTTCATCAATCCAGATTCAGATAAAGCTATTTATGCTATATTGATACGTTTATTATTAGTATTCACTATTTTAGATGTATCCGGACACGCAATTCTTTCACATTTATGTAGACTTAAGTGAAGATGAATGTAATAGCTTCAGAAAAGATGTGGATTAGGCGGAGTTTTTATTATTGAAGAAGATTGAAGAAGAAGGTTATTATTTTTAGAGAACGAAACCTTGCTGGAATTAAGTTTATCGGTTGTGCGGAAGCTAATTAAATGCAAGTTTGCCTATTGTCTTTTTTAGGGTGATTGTATCCGAAGAGCTAAAATAATTTCTTCAGATGAGGCCGTAAAATTCTATAAAAAGTTCATCTAATATTTTTTTTATAAACCCTATCTTCATGCTTTCACTTTTGGGTGAAGATTTATAAAAGCTTTAATGGTAAAATTATAAGGTGTATTAAAAGAAATTACAAGTCTATTTAATCCTATGTGTTTACTTAATTCAGATACAGATACTCATGTATACATGTTATTGGATGTATATACTATATGATAGTAACATTTATTGGGTTACTAAAACAACTAATTACAAGTCTATTTAATCCTATGTGGCTTATCTGGCTGTAACTAACCTTGAGGTTTCGTTTATAGATACTTTAAAGGGTATCAAAAAACACTTAGGATGACAAATCCGAAACGTGGTTATATTTCATAACATCTAGTCACCAACTGCTCAGAATCATCATAGCCAAGCAAATAATAATTAAATTATATCCACAGATCACTGCCACAAACCACAATCCAAAGCTTAAAACATTGTTCCTTCTAACGCTAGAAAACTACAATAGCAAAGCAAACAGAAGTAATTAACGCAGTGAATGAAACAGCATAATAAATACCCACATTGGGTGATATAGAATGCAACGCCGCTAAATGACCACTGATTTTACATGTTTCTATAAATCGCCTACGTAATTGCAAATTTCATTGGTCCTATAAGATGTGTTTTATTGGCTGTAACCGTCCTTGATATTTCGTTTTTTTAGGCGGTGAAATTGATAGGATGGTTGGCTGCACGACCAAGCTAAAGTGAGAGCAGACTTTAAAGGAAACCCAAAAGATGGTTATATTTCAAGCAACTGGTCATCAAATAATAAAAATCATCGTAGCCAAACAAGTCATACTAAAATTATATCTACATACTAATACCATAAACCATAGTTCGTACTTAAAACTGTGTTCCTTTTGACGCTAGAAAATTACAATAGTATAGGAAAAAAAAGCAGTTAACACAATGAATGAAACCTTTTCAATACCACACACCAGCCGCAATCTCTTCCCACAACAGACACATGCCTGACACATGAATCGACACCTCATCCTGTCAAGACTGACTGCCAAAATTATACACATTATTTCAATAAAGCTAAACGAATAAAATTAAGAGAACAACAACCGTTACAGAACAATGTGAATGCCAATGATATTAAACCTATATTATCTTTAATACACCAATCAACAACTCAATACTTAAGCATTCAATCAGGCAATGCAAGAAACTATTATACAATATTCAAAGGATACGAAAACATAATAAGAAATTTAAAGTTTATCAGTCTTCATTAGTTAATCATAAACAAAAAGACAGTCTACTTCACACAAGTCCCATTTCATAAAACTCGTATCCTTAAAATATCTTAAAAATAGGATCCATCAGCCGTAGCAGCAAAGTATAGATATGCCTAATCTCACGTTCACATAAATTCTAAAAAACATTTAAAGCAGATGATCACTGCCACTTAATTAGATTACCTTATAAACTGTATAGAAACTGAACCCATGAACACATATAAGCCATTAAAAGACCCAACAATATTGCAAACAACTTATGATAATCAACATTTATGAGCGCATGCAACTATTTAAAAAAAAGTATATGTTTTACAAACAAAAACACATATCCATAAATTCACCAACAACATAGCATAAAAACAACAATTCATCTAAAATCAGCAATATATTAAACAAACAAAACAACTTACAACCACATATCAGTTTTTAAAAACAATATAAAATCAACACCAATAACAGCATATGTATATCAAAATCATCAAAACTAAAATACATATACAATTCCAGAAACCCAATCATCCTCCATAAAAACTGGAAAACATCATACCCAAAAACTAATTGACATAATTTTTACTAAACAAAACAATTTCAAAAAACCTCAAATATTTAAATAAAATAATCACCTTAGGGTTTACAAACCTACAATTTGAACATGCAATTGAAGATTTGTCGGTGTAATCTTCCTCATCTTTCAACCTTGAAATAGGCGACAATATCAAGAAACTTAATCTTGAATCTTCATTCCCTACCTTCTCGGAATCGTTTATTAGGAGTGTTATAATTTTGTGTATGGATTTTTGTGAATATAATAATCCGATGCACACGTGTTCTTGAAGAATCGATATTTAAAGTCATGTTAGTCTCTACCGAGGACATGTATAAACTAAATTAGATAGCAAAAAGGCTTTGTCTTGAGCCAACGTTATTTGCATCCATGAGACGGCGTTATATGGAGGCAAAAAAAAAAAAAAAAAAAAAAAAAAAAAAAAAAAAAAAAAAAAAAAAAACCTTAGTTTTAGAGGCTCTGTAAACGACGTCGTTTCAGACGGTAAATGTATAATACAGTAATAAACTTTATAGAAACCATGCATAGCACTTAACACTTAAGTAACTTGTGATAGGAATCATATATTTTGAAGATAGATTAGAATTATGCGACATGTTTATTCTATATTGATGTGTTGTTATAACATGGCAAAACCACTAATGTTGCTTAAACTTTACAACATACCTTGACAAACTTTAAACCTATTTTAAAAGCATATTCCTTTGTTAAAGAATATCCTCATCGTACATTTGTTGAAAGAACCTGGTTAATAAAATTGTGCCTATTTTTCTTGATTTCAGTTTTATGGTTGAGTTTTTTTTAATATTTCACAGAAAAATTCTTACAAAGACATGCACAATGTAAAACAAAGACCAATTGCATTATATTTATCTTTACTATGTAGCAAAAAAAATTGCTTAAAACTTCTAAAAGTTAATAACGTTGAATTACTATTGGCCCTACAATTTTTACAAAATGAAAAGATTTTTTCATTTAAAGACTGTTGGAATTATAATATCATAACAATCATATAAAATAAATCAAACACATCAAGTGAGCATAGCGGAAGCAATTATAACAAGATCATATAATATGTAATTAATTAATCAATAATAAATAGTAAAAGTACCGTAGTGATTCTAGCCCGAACAAGAATCAAATGCAATCTTCAACTCAAGAACCCTAATTAGGGTTTATGTGGATTATAAGAGGAGGAGGTTCTTAACACGTTCGATGAATCAGCAAATCTTTTTGGTGGTGGTCATGAGCGTGAAGATGAGTATGACTATGATGATTATTCGAAGCAAATTTATGATCTTCCAGGGGAATTGGATGCTCTTAATGCCATTTATGGTCTTAATCTCCAAGGTCATAGGAAGTAGTTTATCTTTTGTCAGAGTCACTACCATCATGTGAGTAATGGTTTGTTTTCTTGTTTTGAAAATAGGAAGTATCTTGTTATGTAAGCTTTTCGCCTATGTAACGGGCTGAGATATGGGATTCACCCATATCCGTTGTACTTAAACGTTTTTTGGAGTAATATATTTACCGGGTCGTTGACTTTTTACCCAAAAAAAAAAGAATTACCCCTTACCTCTTTTGTAATTCAATCCAAGAATCAATCAATCGTGTGATTGTATCACGTTCTTGTACACACGTACTATTAGCGATTCGATGTGAATGCTAGTTCTTGATCACAATAAATTTACCAAACACTTTGTAATGTTCAAGGTTACTCGCAAATCCCTTTTCTTGGGGTTTCGCTCGTTGTCCTATGAACAAGAGAGGAAAAGAAGAAGTTTAGCCTTCTATTGAAATCAAGTGTACCAAAGGATGAATACATGGGGATGTATTTATACCCTTATGATAGATATCAAGTTTGCTATGGTTTCCGATGTGGGATTCCATAGTTTCAACCAAAACAAGCTCAAGAGAGGATTTCTAGAACCTTCTCTTGTCTTGTTTTACTTTCTTCGTATCCCGTTGACATTTACCGACCGTTAGTCAATTTCATTAATTACCTAACGCTCTTTAGTCATTTATTGTGAATTAAATAATTAAATATAACATTTTATATTAATTATTTAAACATCAAGTCTCATACGTAAAGTGTGCAATCCCGTGATCTCGAGTTCGATCCTAACATACAACTACTAAAATAATGTCCATAATCTAACAAAGACAACTTTATTAGTTTATGTTAGTTTATAAAATTATGTTGAAATTTTTTATTAGTAATAAAATTATAATACTGGTCTTGTCTCTTATTAGGGTAAATTACAAAAATTGCTTGTGTGGTTTTTCATTTTTGCAACCTATGCTACACCTAGACTTTAATTACAAAAAATGTCATTATTATTCACACTTTTAAATAACTTATGTCATTTTCACTAACGGTCGTTACAAAATCCCATTAAACACTGTTCCACGTGAGGGTATTTTAGTCATTTTACTTGTCTTGCCTTTTTTAGACACCAACCTAGCAGTTTCCTTCCCAAGACATCCCTATTCACAGAGACATAATTTGCAACAAAACTCTAGTCTTATATAATATTCCAAACACTAGTACAAACGAGGCTTCTGCCAGCGACTTTTTCAGGCCCTTTCTGTCGACATGTCGATGGAACCATACCTTCTCGTCGACATGTCGACGGGAACATAACGACGGCTGTGCTTCGTCGGGAACAGTGTTCCCGTCGACAATCACCGTCGACATTGTGGGTCCCACATCGCTTTCCAGTCAAAGGAATTTGATGTCCGTCAACATCTTCCCGTCGACATGTCGACGGGAACATATAACTAATTAACGTTTTAATTAATTGATAATAATTAAGTTTTATATTATGCCATCGACATGTCGACGGTAACATTAAACCCAAAATATTGGTTATTTAATTATGCCGTTGACATGTCGACGGCATAATATTAAAAACAATATTCATTTTTTAATAATGCCGTCGACATGTCGCCGGCATAATTAAGTAACCAATATTTTTGTTTTAATGATGTCGTCGACATGTCGACGGTATCATTAATAACATCCTGCTAACAGCAGGCTACAAATATAGCAATTTTTCAGATTTTTTCCGGATTTTCCGGAAAAAATCTACCAAAACCTGTAACTGTAATAGCACCTATAACCACTCAATATCAACATATCCTAAACGTATAACTCGCCATCGGCTAAAACACTTGCAAAATATCGCTAAACACCCTCAAAATGCATAAAACATATAAAGTCTACAAAACAGGGTGTGGTAATATCTAAACCTAGCTGCCATATCCACAAATGTTTTAATATCCGCGACGTTCAAGTCGCCAAAAGGTTAAACTATACAATACTAACATATGGGTCGCCAAAATATTGTTTCAAGTATAAGTACAACACAAAATACCCAAGTTTGTACCTCTACATCCAAAATCACTCGTGATCAACAGCAGGACCCTCATCATCGCCAGAACCATCCTCATCGCCTCTGCAACTCCCGCTCCCTCCAGCTGAGCCACTACCTCCAACGCCACTGCCCGAGCCATCCACGTGCTGAGAACCCGCCTGACTAACATACTCGTTCCATCGCGGGTTGGAGGAGATAAAACCTATGACCAAATCAATCTGCGCCTTCAAGGCCTTACGCTCTTCAGCATCTCGACGGCTCTTCTCCTCGGCCTCAGCAATCTTCTTCTCGGCCTCAGCACGCTTTTTCTCCATCTCGGCGTATTCTGAAAATGAAATAACTATTGCAATACTTAATTTTAGTCATGATCGAGTAATCTATAATTAATATATTATCAAACTATACATACCTGGAGGTGGAGGCAGGGTGTATGGTAACGGTGGCCTGGAGAGCCCGGGTACGACCCTACCCCGTCCGGCGATGTGGCCCCGCTGCTTGCCCTTCAAAACCATCGCAAGTATCTGCTCCTCCGTGTACGCCACCTCTTCCGGCGTATTCGCTCACAGATCTCTCAGCCGAACCATCTCTTCCTATTTAATTGAGAAAATTTATATATATATATATATATATATATATATATATATATATATATATATATATATATATATATATATATATATATATATGTCGGGTTAATTACAAGATTATGTTTCAGTATTTTCCTTGTCATTTTCTTAATGTTGTGTGATGTAACTATATATATACTTAGTCGTGAACTATGCTGAGTCACGATTGGAATAAACATGTACCTTTAATATATGTCGTATAATCTTTGAATCTCTTCTTAGGTAATGGTGACCTTAGGTTTCTTGGTCATCCTTGCTACTTCAAAGCCAAAAACATGACTTTAAGCTCGTAGTAAAATGACCTCAGTCACAACAAAAAACATACTCATAAAAATTAATTAAAGCCAGATGCAACCATTCGGTGTCTGGCCGATCGAATCGAGCAAAAAAGAGGGCGGAACCATGTTCCTAGGGATTGCTTACGGTTAATGTGGTACTTCAGCCACATTCCATTGTACTTAAACGCTTGTTTAGAGTAATATATTTTACCGGGTGGAATACCCTTTATCCAATAAAAAGAATTGTTAGTAGAGAAACGGATATTCCCGTGGTTTATTCTAAATCAGCCGTTAATTGGTAATAGTTTCTAAAGAGGGAAAAAAAATATGCTACTTCATGTAACTTATAAAAATAATCTGTTTTTTTTTTAATTTTCTTCTCAATCTTACATATATGGCAACATTTTGAGTTCTAGCATCAAGATTTGAGATTCCATAAGTAACTCAGTGAGTGCCTTTCAAAAAAAGAAGGGCTTGGAAGAAGAAAATGAAATATGAACAACCGCGCTGGTTGTAATAGATCGACTTTCATGGTAGTTCTTGCTCCAGCATGAAAATTCCATGTCAGGGATAGTACAAGTTATTTTTATCAAATATACCCTATATTTAAAAATGAGAACAAAGAAGCTTAAGTTCCTAGAATGAATAAAACATTCTTATGCGACGTATTAAGTGTATTTTGTAGGTCAATGTAGCGAAAGAGCAAAGTCTAAGATAAAGAAAGAAAACGCATACGCGGAAGAAATTGGATTAAACACTTGACCTTCCCATTAAATATCAATTGTTTTACTAGTATCATCTAAAGTAAAGGCATATATGCTACATCTTTTGCCTCTTATCTTATACAGCATATATAAGAAGAATCTTATCTAGCGTTATGAATAATAATTTTGGCATTATAGTGACTAAGCATATAGTGACGAAATGTGACCGCCCAGTTTTGGTCACTAAACAGCTTTAGCGACAATATCTCTGCTGTTAGTGATGAATTTTGACTTGTATAAATTGAGATTTTTCTTCTTGGGCTTTGCAATCTCCAAGCCATTTGAAATTATAGATTTGATAGTACATTACTTAGAACGGTAAACCAGAAATCCAAAAGTAGTATACAGAAAATTGAAAGAGTGTACTTTTTCAAATATGACAGGGAAGTTGTGAAATAAAGTGTAGCTTATTTCTTGTTTAGTATTATTGTTAACCTTGTTTGAAATAAATTCTTATTTCTATTTCAAGTTATACATAATACATGCTTTTGCTTTATCTTTTATAGCAGTTTTCGACCATTGATATCCTTATCCTTCTTCAGCATATTCATCAGATCATAATCCTATAATATGATTCATCACTAATGAAAATCCAATGAGACTTTATTTCTTAATTAAAGTAAGCCATGGCAACAACGTTAATTTACAGATACAAAAATGAAGATCCTATAATATGATTCATCACAAATGAAAATCTAATGAGACTTTATATCTTAATCAAAGTAAGCCATGGCAACAATGTTTACAGATACAAAAAGGAAGATGGTCTAATGAGACTTTATTTCATAATTAAAGTAATTAAGCCATGGCAACAAATTTTACAGATGCAAAAATGAAAAAAATGAAGGCCGGGTTTTGCTAACAACAACCCTATGGGTTGTGGTTAAGCATTTCTTAATTACTACCACCGTCCCAAAATATAAGTACAGTTTGATTTTTTGAATCGAACTTTAACCTTAAATATTCTTATTTGTAGTATATATCACTTGATAAAAATTATACCATATGAAAATTCATTTAAAACACTATCCATTTATATATTTTGCATCAAGTATTAGATAATACAAATAAAGATATTTAAGGTTAAAGTTTAATTCAAAAAGTCAAACTGGACTTATATTTTGGGACGGAGGGAGTAACAAATTAGCATTAAATGAACTAATATATCTTATAGCTAGAGTTGTTAACAAAACCCTAAAAGGGTTTGAAGCATACGCAAGATATATAGTTTCAATAAGACTTTATGGAGAAGATATAAACCCTGCATAGGACTTGATATATACTCAACTACCTTATGATAAGAATCATATGATAGATTAGAATTATGACACATGTTTATTCTATATTGATACGTTGTAATAATATGCCATAATAGTAATTCTGCTTAAATTTTACACCATACATTTGACAAACTTTTAACCTATTTTGAAAGCAGATGATCAATTATTTTAATTCTTAACACATAAAAAACAAGAAGAAACACAAATGGAGACTATTTATAGTTTTGCTAATAATAGCCTTAAGGATTGTTGTTAAGAAAATAACTCATTAAACAAACACATTATGAATGACTATGATTGGATAGTAGTACCTAAGAGAGCCCGGTGCAAGGGTGCTATGGCGATGCACTTTAAAGTGCACCGCCTCAAATGTCGTAGCCATGGGCTGAATGTGATTGGGTTGATGAGCGTTATGTGTTTTTTCTTTCTTTCTTTTTTTGGTGTTGTGAGTGAGTGATGTATTTTCTTGTGGTGTGTTATTAGAATTTTATCAGGGAGGGTTTTTATGTTATGAGTAATGCTAGAGTAACAAAGAGTTCTCAAAATTATACTCACACAATGACTTGGCAAGTGTAGTGGTCTAATTATGTTGCATCACAATCTCTCTTTCTTCTTTCTTACCATCCATATTTGGTTGACAAGTTATTGTGTACATATACTTTTGTAAACTTTTGTGGATCTAACATTTCTTTTATGTTATAGTGGTGTTATATGGTAAGTGATGAGGTGACAACTCTATAATATTTTATAGGGTGCAACTTCACCCGCCTCTTTAAAGTTATGGATGAATCGGACAATAATTAACCTGAAAATATAGATGCATATCAAACTCTTCAGTGCAATTGAATAAAATGATTTTTTAATTACAATCAAAGTATGAGGGATATAAATATATAATGTAGATAGATAATACCCAGTGGTGGAACTAGAACATTTTTATTGGGGGGGCCGAATTTATTTTGAGGGGGCCAAATCGGGGATTTGTTTGTAACCTCAACTAAATTACCCCTAAAACCTATAATATTAACACTAGGTGCCGCAAATTTTGGGGGGCCGGGACCCTCCCCTGCCCTTAATAGGTCCGCCATTGATAATACCACTATCAACTGTAATTTGAGTTATCATTAACAAAACCCTGTATTTATAAGGATTTAAACATTATTAATATGCTTTGGGAGTCATTCTATCGATAATTACTACACATAAAATGTGTATCAATTTACTTTTAAGCCCTTGGTTCATGCCTATATATATGCATGGATGGATAGAATAAGATGTACCACTCAATATATACTTTTAAAACACATACATATATACATCTAGTAAGATAATAATGGTATATCTCTTTCCTTATCTCATGTTTCCTATTTATTTCATTTTCGCTTAGGCATGTTAGTGATTATGTATATTTGATCCATATGATATGCCAAAAGGTCATGGACGAACGTCCATAGAGGGCAAGGGTCATAGCCTCCCAAAAGTATGAGTTATTAGTTTATTACTATAAAGTTTGTATTATATTTATAAAACTCTAGGATATTTATGTCAATTTTACTATTTGGCACCTCTTAATTTTGGAAAAGAAAACATCAAACGTCAAAACTTAAACCATTAAAAATAGGATTGCACACGCACTCCAAAAGTAAGAATTCACAATCATCTCTAATGCTTGATCACTCAATCCATGATTGTGTATATATATACTAATGTAATACTTATTTTTATTAAGCTGCTTATTGATAATCGTTTTTTAGATATCCAGGATCCAATTTTGTTTTTTTAAGTCTCTTAAGTTCGATTTATTTTTTCTTCTCCGAGTAATTATCATTTCTGTAAGAACGCTTTCGATTTTAGTGAATTTGTGATATCTTCTTAACAGTTTAGAAAAAGTAGTTTCGAATGGCGTTAAGTTTGTTTTGTTTCATGTGTAGAAATATAACCAAACAGGGTTTCAATTTAAGAATTTTTATCTTGTTTTATCAACGATAAATTCGTATACTTCTCTTGAATTTATAATGCCTAAGCTTAGGGAAATGCTTGACTATATACTATATGAATATATATCTTTCTGTATAAGTATATAACGAGTTTTATTTTAGGCATATTTGACCCAGTCATACAACTCAAGCTGCATCCATACGAAGGGTAATGACATAAAAGTTGGAGGATGGGGAGGCAACGGTGGAACTCCGTGGACATTTACAATACCTAATGATTGTAAGCTTTCTAAGATCAGGATTGTCAGCCACGGATGTGTATATTCGATCCAGTTCACTTATCTCAATCCACAAGGTAGAGAAATCGATTCTCCAGTGTATGGCACCGATTGGGCAGATGGTAAAATTGAAATAGTACGTGACCGGCCTTTCATAACATCTGTTTATTTATATATATACGTATTTACACATGAAATATATCTTCTTACTTTTTTAACTTTCATAATCAGCTTCGCCTTGGTAACCGGGATATCTTAACTGGGGTTTCTGGAACTTTTGGAAAATATGAGAATAATCTGCTTACCGTCATAACATCACTGTCTTTTAGAGTCGGGAATCGAGAATGTGGTCCATATGGGAGCCCCTCTGGAACTTCGTTCTCACTGCCTGTGGTTAAAGGAAAGATTACAGGATTCTTTGGAAACTCTGGACATTGCCTTGACAATTTGGGAGTCATTCTTGCTCCCATTATTAATTACTAGGAAGGCTCGCCAATCCAGTATGTATACAACAACATGCATGCATGCATGTGGTTGGAATTAATTGGCACGTACCTTTTAAGTAGAAGAAGCTTGAGATCCTGAATAAGGTGTTAAAGAGTCGTGTTTTCTACTAGCTAGAAAGGCAACTCTTTAATGTGTATTATATGTGTTTTAGTATTTTCCTTGTCATTTTCTTAATGTTGTGTGATGTAACTATATATATACTTAGTCGTGAACTATGCTGAGTCACGATTGGAATAAACATGTACCTTTAATATATGTCGTATAATCTTTGAATCTCTTCTTAGACCACTAGTAATGGTGACCTTAGGTTTCTTGGTCATCCTTGCTACTTCAAGGCCAAAAACATGACTTTAAGCTCGTAGTAAGATGACCTCAGTCACAACAAAAAACATACTCATAGAAATTAATTACTCCCTCCGTCTCAAAATTATAGTCCCCTATTGACTTTTTCGGTCTTTCTTTATCAACTTTGACTATAAATATTTTTGATTGTGTTATGCAATTTTTGATAAAAATTATACCAAATGAAAGTACATTTAAAACTCAATTCGTTCATATATTTTGTATCAAGTATTATGTAATATAAACAAAAATACTTAAGGTCAAAGTTGAAAGGTAAAGACCGAAAAAGTCAATAGGGGACAATAATTTTGGGACGGAGGTAGTAAAAACAAACACACACAGAAACCAGATGCAACCATTCGGTGTTTGGCCGATCGAATCGAGCAAAAAAGAGGGCGGAACCATGTTCCTAGGGGAGTCACGTAATACGCGTTCCATATGGATAGACGGACCCATCATTTGGTCGTAACTATGAGTGGTTATACTCGATTATTTAACTCTCTGGAGATATTGGGCTCGAACATATTTTTCCAGCTACCTGAGTGAAATGGCCATCTTCTTAACAAAACAAAATGTAAGCTATAGTAAAAATATAAGAGTAAGAAATAAAAAGTCTCAAATGGTTGATTGATGACGTGTACGAGAGTCTAGGTTAGAAATACAAAACACTAAAGCAACTTAATTCAAAATACAATATAAAACACTTCTCACACTCATTTGCAAAAATAAACACTTTAAAAAGAGTTTATAAAAATCGACACTTCGAGCAAAAGGTTTCGCTCGCTCCTTATTTTTGCTCGCCGAATCAAAAGAAGACAAAAGGGTTTTTTGCTAAAAAACAAACAACATAGAGAGCAAAACCTTGCTCTCACATAAATTTGCTCACCGAATTCAAAAGTAGACAAAAAGGTTTCATGCTAAAAGACAATCAACATAGAAAGCAAAACCTTGCTCTCCCATAAATTTGCTAGCCACTAGTTTCAAAATGTGCTAAAAGACAAACAACATATAGAGCAAAACCTTGCTCTCTCATAAATTTGCTCGCTGATTTCAAAAATATGGATGGTAGTCGTATAGTTTGGGGAGCAAAGTTTCGAGCTAGCTATTTTGCTCACTCAAGGAGACGTGGCAAAATCTTAGCCGTCCAATTATTCCACGTGTGGCTGATCTAAATGCGCGAGCAAAAAAAGTGGTGAGAAAAACCATTTTACTCGCTTCGTCGATTTTTGTAACACTGGTTTGGATGGTTCATTTTGGTAAAGGTGGAGGTAAAGTGGCAATTTAAAAAATTGCCTCCAAAAAAAATGCGGAATTACTCTATTAGACATTAGGCGTGCGGACGATGCTGTTTTGGATGGAAATCGAACTAAACGACGTCGTTTTCTGCTAGAGATGTCGTTTTGTTATTGCTTCCGTGTCTTTTCATTGTTTATTGGGTCTTTTTTGTTTTTGGGTTGTAACTGGGTCATTGTTTGTTGATCCATTTTCATTATAAATTAGGCGACATAGTACTCAGCCAATATATACGGTATTCCTAACACCAAACTTCATGCATGATAATCTACAATTGGTGATTCTAGGTGTATCTTTCACCAACCTTGGTTCTTCCTTCTCACTCTTTTCAACATTATTGTTGGTGTTAAAGAAACAAAATTGCCATTTGTATTATTAATGGGAGATTACAAATTAAGGGTATGATTTTGTTGTTGATGATATTTTTTTTTTACCTAATTTGGTTAAATTGTTGCAGATTCAAGCTACGGTTTATGCTTTTCTATATTTAGTTTTGAGTAATGATAGAGGGACCTAATTCATAAGACTAAATTTATGCCTAATCAATTAATCATGTGACATGTGGAATGCACATCTTCTCTTTCATGATCCTCACCACTAATCTTGCCATGTGTCGTCATCATAGAGTTAGGCATGTTTTTAGGCATGAATTTTAGTCATGCAAATCATTTTCCTTTAGTTTTTTCACGTGTTCTTCGTTAATATTAAAAATGTACAATTTTTAACCACAAGATTTCAATTTTTATTGCCTATTTATGTGAGTTTTGAAGACCGAAGAAGTTTCTTTAGGGGTTTTGATTAAATTTAGGTATGTTATAAGTGGTTTTTGAGATTTTTTTTTTTAATAAAAATGTTATGTGTTTATTTCGTTTTATTAAATAATATTTTGTTTAGGTTTGTATTGCAGAATGAAAACATGGTCTATGCTTCTACAACATTTTTTTATTGTTTATATGTGTAAAAGTTTGGTCGTTGCAATGTGTTACATGGTTTGTATAATTGTAAGAGGTATAAGCTGTATTTTATTTGGATGCAGGAAAATGGAAAGGTTGTTTGATCCTAAGAGCACTAGGTGCAAAGTTGAGCAAGAGCCTCTTCATTCGGGCCCTACCATGTCACATCACCAAAACACCTCAACTTCAACTAACAACAACAAACTCCTCCTCACCAAACAACAAGCCTCAACTTCTCTATTCGGGCCCCACCTCTTACTCACTTATTTTTTTATTCATTTCTTTAAATAAATTAAATTATTTCACAAATACTAAAAAAAAAAAAAAAAAAAAACATACTAATTTTATTTCATCAAATTAAAATGTTACAATACGGAAAAAAAATACGATACGGGAAAAAAATACAACACATACGACACTAAAAACCGAACCTAATTATTATTATTTCGTTGAAATTCTTCCCATTGTTGTTGTTGCCAAAAAAAAAAAAAAAAAAAAAAAAAAAAAAAAAAAAAAAAAACTAGGTGTGTTAACAGTGACAACCCACATTCATTTTTTCACCAACCCATCTAAATTGCAGGTTCACATTCAATAATCCACATTCATTTTTTCACCAACCCATCTAAAAAAAACATACTAAGAACAACAATCTTGATTCACCAACCCACATTCATTTTTTCAAAAATGGCTTTGAGTTCTTCTGTTATTAGATCCACAAACACATCATCACTTGCTCTTCAAAATCAGCAATCTTTTTCAAACCCATCTAAATTGCAGGTTCACATTCATATCTTTACCACCTTTTTCTTTTATTGTTTTTTCATCTTTTTTGTGTTAATACTAATTCTTATTACATAAAAGCCGACTGCCACATTGTCAGAAAATTGCTTCGCCGTGGCCACGGGGAGTTGGCCAACAGAGAGGGTGTTCCGGTGTGGCGGCGAGCAACGGCTCGCCGTTGTCCATGCCACATCGGACGGCGAGCACTGGTTCCCCATCTGCGCCTTGTGCTCTAATGTTATTTATTTGTTGTGTTATCTTTAAATTTTGTTTGTATGTGTTGTTTATAAGTTGTTGTCATAAATGCCAATTCTATAAATATTGTTTTGTTGTGCTAAATGCAAGGATAGTTTAGTGCAAGATTGATTCACGTTACCATTGATGTGATTGTCTTTGTTTTGATATAAGCTACATATTGCTATAAATTATCCATCAATTTACTAAATATTTAGTTTTCTGAAGCTTTCCGGTCTCAGAATTAAATTTTCAAAAAATATGATACTGTTTGCATTGTGGCGGGATAGGCTTATTTTGCTTGCAGCCAAGGCGACTACATCATTTTTTCTGTTGTTTTCACATCTGCACCTCACACTTAAAATTAAAGGATGCTAATTTTGGAGATGATGCTTTCTTTAACAACTAATGTTTTAGGAACTGGTGTGTTTACAATAACTTTGTTTCGATATTGTGACAATGTGTGGTTGTATAAAGTGGGTTTGAAAAGGTAAATGCACCAATTTTATCATCTATTGTTTTATTGTCCTTCAGTGTAGCTTTTGGATTGTCTTTAGAGTTCCAAAGGTCATTAGGTATCCGTTCTTATATCTGAATTTGTGTTTCAACTTGCAATTATGGTTGTTATTATGGGAATTTTGAGCTATCGGCGGCAAAAGTGTTGTCCACATAAGTTAGATGTGTCACGGGTACAGGTTTTAGTTTTATCATTGATAATATGCATTATTGAACGTTAGTAGCGTATGGCATTAGTGTTGTTATTAAGAGAGTGGTCACTTTTGTATATTGGATATCCAAAAGATGTCAACTGGACATAGCAATGTTGGGGTGAGGAGGATGAAGGAAATCGCTGTAAAGGTTATGCATGATGTCAGCAACAACATACCTAATCCCGTCGGAGCGGGGTATGGGGGAGGTGAGATGTAGACAGATCTTACCCCTATCTCAGGATAAACCTGAAAATAAGGTGACTGCTTCCATGAAGACCTCCGGCTGGTGTGTGCAGTGGAAACCCAAATGAAAGAAGGAAAATAAATAAATAAATAAAATAATAATAATAATAATAATAATAATAATAATAATAATAAGATAAAAAAATTAATAGTAAA
This sequence comes from Artemisia argyi, assembly GCA_030686995.1. NCBI lineage: Eukaryota > Viridiplantae > Streptophyta > Magnoliopsida > Asterales > Asteraceae > Artemisia > Artemisia argyi. The sequence continues at coordinate 213,723,027 of CM060676.1, read as the reverse complement.
ATAAAATAAAATAAAAGGTAAGAATATTAATAATAAAGATAAAAATAAGCATACAGAAAAAAAAAACAGAAATAAAAAAATGACACGACAAGCATATAAGCAGCATACAAGCAAAAAAAGCATACAGAGAAAATGAAACATAAAAGCAAAAGCGACACAACAAGCAAAAGCAAGAAAGACAGCTAGCAAAGACCAAAGAAAGCAATGTAAATGGCCTAAAGCTAAGGCAATTCAAAAAGGGCAAGCAAAGGGGACAAGCAACGGGGCCTAAAGCCTAAAAGTTATGCATGATGTGTGCCGCGTAATTTGTCGCTATGAAGTGTGTTCGAATTATAGGCTACCCACGGAACCCAAGAGGATCATTGAGACAAAATGTACCGCATTTTGGTTGCACTCGTTGTACCATCAACAAAATTTGTCAAAACCTTATGGGCAGATAATCATAACTCTAAGGGTATGTTTGGCAAAAATAGATGGTGTTGTTGCAGATGCTGATGCTGGTGCTAGTGCTGATGCTGAAAAATATTATAAAAAGAAATTATTTTTATAAGCTACATGTGGTAACCTTTACTTTTTAAAGATTATGGATTTTTTTATAAATCTCTTATAAGTTCGTCTACCAAACAAATATTATTTTTAAATATCTTATTTTTTGAAAAAATAAGCATAATCTCTTCATAATCTCATGTGCCAAACATGTTCTATTAGTTTTCGAGAACCCAATATTTTAATTGTAGTTGATTACTATAAATACCTCGTATTTACATTTCTTGCACTTGCATTTTTTCAATTCAATCAATTAAGAAAACCACCTTCCATTGATACGTGAGTGATTTCGTAAACTACATGATGTATAACATTAAACAAGTTTTTGTCGTATAGATGATATATATAATCTACGAGGTGTTATAACTTGTAAAACTCAAATTATGTTTTAAATAAATCAATTTTTTTTTTTACACACATGGTTATAGTTGATGAGCTCTATTTAGTTATGCTAAGGATGAAATTAGCTTTAGGCACTATTCAAAGATTGAACAATCTTTATTTCCTTATTTGATGCCATGCAGTGGTACTACCACACAAGATTGGCTCAAATTGCATGACGAGGACTCGAGGAGGATAAGAAATTTATGAATCTAATTCGAAAAAATATTGATAGGATATGTATGACTAACGATAGTTCGGAATCTTTACAAAAGACAAATGTTACATCGATTGTAATAGTCGTCTTATAGATAACGAACAGAATTTTATGTGATGGAGTTGGGTATTGATGTTGTATGGGCAATTTTGGTTGAGAATACAAGAGCAAATGTTAAGGCAATTGATTTTTTAAGAAAAAATTTGCAAAGAAAGACAATTGATTATTGAATGGGAATGGTTACATGTGGCTCACATTTTAAATCTTAAAGGGAAAGATGGTACTAGAGAAGTTGATAAGTCGATAATGGATATCAACTATCAAGTATATGTAATAAAATTGAATATTGCATGTTAAGCAAAATGGTCGAAAATGTTTACCGTAATATCACAATCAATTTGATACTTGATGTTCAAATGCGATGGAACTTCATCTCTAATATGTAAGAAAAGCTAAGAATATGACGATGCTTTTAGCATATACAATTTGGCGGATATGACTTTTGAGAATGTTATTCGCAAAAATGGCATTTAGGTTCCGACACCAGAAATTTGGGATAAACCTAATTATGTCACGTTCATCAATCCAGATTCAGATAAAGCTAGTTATGCTATATTGATAAGTTTATTTATTAGTATTCACTATTTTAGATGTATTCGGACATACGATTTTTTCACATTTACGTAGACTTAAGTGAAGATGAATGTAATAGCTTCAGAAAAGATGTCGATTAGGGCGGAGTTTTTATTATTGAAGATTGAAGAAGAAGGTTATTTTTTTTAGAGAATGAACCCCTTATTGGAATTAAGTTTTTTGGTTGTACGGAAGCTAATCAAATGCAAGTTTGCCTATTGTCTTTTTTAGGGTGATTGTATCCCCATGGTGGTGTGGTTTATCTTTTACTTACCCTAAATATTTGAATCCTTTGTTGATTCATTGTTTCCGAAGACCTAAAATAATTTCTTCAGAATGAGGCCGTAAAATTCTATAAAAAGTTCATCTAATATGTTTTTTATAAACCCTATCTTCATGCTTTCACTTTTGGGTGAAGATTTATAAAAGCTTTAATGGTAAAATTATAAGGTGTATTAAAAGAAATTACAAGTCTATTTAATCCTATGTGTTTACGTAATTCAGATACAGATACAGATACTCATGTATACATGTTATTGGATGTATATACTATATGATAGTAACATTTATTGGGTTACTAAAACAACTAATTACAAGTCTATTTAATCCTATGTGGCTTATCTGGCTGTAACTAACCTTGAGGTTTCGTTTATAGATACTTTAAACTTTAAAGGGTATCAAAAAACACTTAGGATGACAAATCCGAAACGTGGTTATATTTCATAACATCTAGTCACCAACTGCTCAGAATCATCATAGCCAAGCAAATAATATTAAAATTATATCCACAGATTACTGCCACAAACCACAATCTAAAGCTTAAAACATTGTTCCTCTAACGCTAGAAAACTACAATAGCAAAGCAAACAGAAGTAATTAACGCAGTGAATGAAACAACATAATACCCACATTAGGTGATATAGAATGCAACGCCGCTAAATGACCACTGATTTTACATGTTTCTACGAATCGCCTACGTAATTGCAAATTTCATTGGTCCTATAAGATGTGTTTTATGTTAAATATTACGTATAAACATTAATAGGTAAATGTCTAGTATCGAACCCGAGACCTCGGGATTGCACACAATACAAACGAGAGTCAAAGATTAATAAATATTAATTGTTAGATATATATTTATTAATAACACAAGTTTAAGGACTAATGGTCGTTAGTCATTAATTGTACGGACTAACTATCGTTAAAAGGAAACGGAAAAGACTAGAATGAAACTTGATAACAAGAAGGATCCAGAACACCCTCTTTGGGTGTGTGGCCGGTCGAACAAGGCCCAAGGGGGACAACCCATTGCCCTTGGTTGTTCTCCAAGTATTCTCTAGTATATATACAAACTCAAGGTCATTGTTTTCTCACATTTTGTGCACACACAATACCCTAAAGTTTTCTCTTTTCTCTCCTTGGTTTCCAGCCGATCAAACAACCCTAGAACCTTAGGGTTTTCGATTTTTGTTTTATAAAAACAATTACTTGTGTTTTAGTCTTGCAATTAATTTGATTCGGTATTAGTTTGTGTGTACAAGAACGAGGTAACAACTCATTATAGTTGTTATCAAGGAATCGATCAATAAAAATGTAAAGGATTGATCATTGATTCATAAACCCTAATTAGGGTTCATCAATTAATTCAAGATTTGCTTATTTAATTCTTGTTCGGGCTAGAATCACCACGGTACGTTCCTATTTATGTTTTAGTTAATATTATGTGTTATACTTGATCCTAGCTTTCGCATACGTGTACTTTGATTGTTAAATTCCAATAGTGGCATCACGAGCCAAGTTTAACATGTAATTGATTACTAAAACGTAATAAAAATCGGATCTTTAATTGTTTTAGATACATGTTTTGATCGAGGGTTTTTCTTTTTAATTTTTTTTAAAATGAAACCCTAACCCTAATTTATGGGGGGGTCGATTTTCCACTTAAAACCCTAATTACGGTTTGTGGTTTATTTGATTAATTTGTAATCACTAGAAACCCTAGGTCATTAACCAGTTATGTGAACATATCTTGTGGCCTATGTGCTAATTGTTAGGTTTTATCCATGAAAAAACATGCATGTTAGTCATGGATCTTTTTTTTTTTATTTGTCACATGTTTTAGATAGATCTAAAATTGGGGAAGACTCCAATACATATATATATTAAAATCAATTTATATGCTATGTGGTGTGTATATTAGCTTTGGCCTACGCAATTGATTCGTCAATGTATGTGACTCTCTTCCATTAATAGGAGAAGGCCTTAGTTGATTGCATGCACTATTATACCTAGACTTGATTTTATAAGAATCTTTTTCTAATAAGGATAGCATGTGGCTAATTGTTTCGCTTTATTTATTATTGGTTGTTTTGTTTTCTTTGAATACTTGTTTTATTGTTAATTGTTTGACATGATGTAAGCAATAAAAGGGCGATTTTTCCGAAAGAATATAATACGGACTAATAATGGTGAAACCCTAAGTGATAAAGATTGAATCTTGCGGAGTCTTATGTGCCAACAACGGTTCGCTTCGCATGGTAATTCGCTCCAAGGCGAGACTAGCAAGATTCATACTTTATTATATGTTTTGAGATTGAATCCATAAACTTTTGCTTGATTGATGTTTTGTACAACATGCTTTTAAAAGTAACTCTTTTAAGATAAAGTTCATAGTCGTGGTATGAAGGCTTAGAAAAGAGCCTTAGATTCTGCCTTGGTTATCACACTTACGAATATGTCTTAAACAAATTTCTTTTAAAATCATTCTTGTAGAAAGTCATCTTAGGGGTTTTTTTTAAACCTCAAGTAAAACTTTGTGTATTAATTTCACGAATTGGTAATAAATTTTTTTTTGAAAACTTATGCTATAAAGATGAGTGCATGCATCTTTATACATATTTTGATTGACATATCAAAATTGAATACCCTTAAAATTTAAGTTACATGTCATCTATCTAAAAGGAACACTTGAAATTTTAATTTAGTAAACGTGAGACCTAGGCTAAATTATTATAACAATGTAAAATTCTGTTAATGCGTGAGACCATAGATAGTAATTTTACAGTTTCTAAGGTAGACGACTTAATTAAGTTGTGCGTGAGACCTAGAACTTAAGGCATGAGATGGGATGAAACATGCTTACAAGGAAAATTGATGAATCAATTTGATGTAAATCCCATAATGATCTAGGAATTGGAAATCTTGTTTGCCAATTATTGTTCGACAGATTACCATCTTTTATACTTTCACCACTAGCAGATCAACTGATGTGGTGGAATCTATGTAAAGTTGGATCCTAGATTTTCAAGAAAATTTTGGTGGTTATATGAATATAGCCTATGGGTATTTTATTTTCTTGAAGATATTTATTATCGAAAATACTAATGTTTGAACTTTTATCTATAGATATGGCTCAACCCGATAACCCAACTGTGATTTCTGCTTTCAAGAATCATCTTGAAAGAGAAAAATTGACTGGAAAGAATTTCAATGATTGGCACCGTTCGCTCAAAATTGTCTTGAGGGCGTCCGGAAAGCTAGATTACTTGACCGAGGAATGCCCTGCTGAGCCTGCTGCTACTGAACCAGAAGCAGTTAAGGCGGCATGGAGGGTGGAGTATGCTAAGTTTAATGAGGTTGCTTGTTTAATGCTCACTAGCATGAGTGCTCAGTTACAAAAGAAGTTTGAGTACTACTTTCCTAAAGACATGCTTGAAGAACATCAAAAGACTTATGCAAAGTCTCCTGCAGTTGAATTGTATGATGAACTTGACAAGCTACACAATTGTAAGCATGGTGATGGTAAACCAGTTGAAGATTATGTGAATGAGATGAAAGAATACTTTGATCAACTTCACAGAATTGGATTTGGTTACCCCAACAATGTGCAAGTGCACTTGATCAACAGGTCCCTTAACAAGGACTTTGCTGGTTTTGTGCAGAATTTCAACATGCACTCCTCGGGGAAGACAGTCTCAGAATTACTCGCATTGCTTGTTGATTATGAGAAGAGTCTACCAGCCAAGGTCAAGGCCCCTACCTCGCAAGTGTTGGCGATTTATGGGGGGAGAATCCAGAAGAAATCGCATGTGAACAAAGGCAAGGGGAAAGGTGATAAAGGCAAGCAGGTCATGGCCTATCAACCACAACCCAAGATGAAGCAGCATCAGCCTAAGCAGAACAAGGTGAATCCGCCAAACAAGAAGGATCAGGCTTGTCACCATTGTGATGAAAAGGGCCATTGGAAGCGCAATTGTCCTCTCTACATTCATGACTTGCGACTCAAGAAACAGGGTAATGAAGCTGGTAACCCCAGTTCATCAGGTGCATTCTTTATGATTGAATTATTCACTCTTACTCCTAAATTGAATTCATTGGTATATGATACGGGATGTGGCATTCATATTTGCAATACCTTGCAGGCGTTTAGAGTTGAGAGAAAGCTGGCCTATGGACAACAATTCTTGCACGTGGGTAACGGAGCGCATGCAGGAGTTGAAGCTATAGGAGTTTTTAATTTAGTGTTTCCTTCGGGCTTAGTACTATCTTTAAATAATTGTCATTATGCACCGTCAATTGTTAGAGGTGTAATTTCATTTTCATGTTTGTTGAACCTTGGTTTTGAGCATACTATTTCTAGCAATGGAATTTCAGTTTCTTTAAATGATGTTTTTTATTTTAATGCTATTGCTGTGACTGGTGTCTTTGAAATTGATATGAAAGATAATGATAATGCTTTTGTTAAAAATAATTCAATGTATAGCATCAATAATAAGAGAATCAAGAAAGGTCTGGATTCGTCTTATCTTTGGCATTGTCGACTTGCTCTCATTGGTAAGGCTCGCATGAAAAAGCTGCAACATGATGGGCTTTTAGATAAGATCAATGATGAATCATTTGATAAGTGCGAATCTTGCATTGCTGGGAAGATGACAAAGAAACCCTTTAAAAATAGGATTGAAAGGGCTAATGATCTACTTGGTCTTATTCATATAGATGTGTGTGGACCACTTAGACATGTGTCAAGGAAAGGTGCTAGCTGCTTCTTAACATTTACGGATGATTACAACCGTTATGGTTATGTTTATTTACTTAAACATAAACATGAGGTGTTTGAAACATTCAAAGTGTTTAAAGCAGAAGTAGAGTTGCAACTTGGAAAGAAGATTAAAGCTCTTCGATCTGATAGAGGTGGTGAATACCTGAGTCAGGAGTTCATAGATTATTTAGCTAAGGAGGGAATTGTCCAGCACCTTACTTCTCCATATACTCCACAACAAAATGGTGTATCTGAAAGAAGGAATCGTACATTGCAAGACATGATACGATCTATGTTTAATCTAACAACTCTTCCTTATTCGTTTTGGGATTATGCCTTAGAATCTGCAGTTCGCATTCTTAATATGGTTCCAACAAAGAAGGTTGATAAGACTCCATATGAGTTATAGACTGGAAAAGCTCCTAACTTGTCTTATCTAAAGGTCTGGGGTTGTGAGGCGTATGTTAAACGTGACTCAGCAGACAAACTCTAACAAAGATCTGTGAAGTGCATCTTCGTAGGATACCCTAAGGAAACTATGGGTTACTACTTTTATTACCCATCTGAAAACAAAGTTTTTCTTGAAAGGTATGGAGACTTCTTGGAAAAGGAGCTCATATCTCAAGAATTCAGTGGGAGAGTATATGATCTGGAAGACGATCATGAAGATGTAGCACCTTCTGAAAACACTAGCCAACTTCCTGTGGAACCAGAAAGTTTAGGTCCTCCACCTGAAGTTGAAGTGGTTCCCATTCGTAGGTCAACTAGACCTGTGAAAGCTCCTACACGTCTATGTCTTAATGTAGAGTGTGAGGAAAACTTGTTAGGGGATCTTGATGAACCTACAAGTTATAAAGCTGCCATGAATAGTCCTGAAAAAGGAAAAATGGCAGGTTGCTATGAATGGGGAAATGCAATCCATGAAAGTTAATGAAGTTTGGGAAGAAGTAGACCTACCTCTGGGTGCCAAGTTAGTTGGGAGTAAATGGCTCTACAAGAAAAAGACTGATATGGATGGCATTGTACACACCTATAAGGCCCGTTTGGTAGCTAAAGGCTATACTCAAACTTTTGGTGTTTACTATAAGGAGACCTTTTCTCCTGTAGCTGAAATTAGGGCTATTAGGATTCTTATAGCCATAGCCGTTTATTATGACTATGAGATTTGGCAAATGGATGTCAAAACCGCCTTCTTAAATGGTCGACTAGATGAAGACATCTATATGGCGCAGCCTGAGGGGTTTATGAATCCAGAATTCCCAAATCGTGTATGCAAACTTCAAAGATCCATTTATGGATTGAAGCAGGCATCACGACAATGGAATAAGAGATTTGACAGTGAGATTAGAAAGTATGGATTCACTCAAAATCTTGATGAGCCATGTGTATATCACAGAGCTAGTGGGAGTAATGTAATTTTCCTTATTGTATATGTTGATGACATATTGATCATGGGAAACGACATTCCAAGTTTGCAAAAGCTTAAGGCATATCTTGGAAGTTGTTTTTCTATGAAAGATTTAGGGGAAGCTGCATTTATTCTGGGAATCAAGATATATAGAGATAGATCTCAGTGATTAATTGGATTAAGCCAAAGTGCTTACATTGATAAAATATTGAAGAGATTCAATATGTAAAATTCCAAGAATGGATATTTGCAGATGCAAGAACAACATGGCTTGAGCGAGAAAGTTTGTGCTTCAACGCCTGCAGAGGTGCAACGCATGAAGAGAGTCCCTTATGCTTCGGCTGCGGGATCTATTATGTATGCGGTGAAAAGCACAAGGCCTGATGTGGCATTTGCTCAGAATTTAACCAGTTGATACCAGCAGAATCCAGGTGAAAAACATTGGACTTCTGTTAAGAATATTCTTAAGTACCTTAGGGCTACTAAAGCGATGTTCTTAGTTTACGGGGGTACTCCATCTGCAGAACTTGATGTTACAGGTTACTGCGATGCTTCTTGGAAAGGTGATAAGGATGATACGAAGTCTCAGACGGGTTATGTCTTTGTCATTAATAGAGGAGCTGTGGATTGGAGGAGCAGAAAGCATAGTGTACTAGCGATGTCTGCTACAGAAAGTGAGTATATAGCTGCTTCAGAAGCTACAATGGAAACTGTTTGGATTAGGAAGTTTGTTTCAGGGCTTGGGGTTATGCCTTCGATTCGACGACCTATAAAAATGTATTGCGACAATTCAGCTGCGATTACATTTGCCAATGAGCCTAGAATCATGAAAGGCACCAGACATTTCCCGATTAAGCATCACTATGTTCAAGAACAAGTCGAAATAGGTGAAATCGAAATGCTCAAAGTTCACACAGATGAAAACTTAGCATATCAGTTTACAAAGCCTCTACCTGGCACCAAGCTTTACAAGCATGCTGAAGGAATAGGACTTAAATTAGCTGAAATTTTCATGCCCATTTGTGATTAGTATTTGGATAAGGGATGTAATGTACAATTATTATTTTAATGAAATAAAGTATTGTTTATGTTTATTTATTCATTGTCTTAATAATATATCCTATATTTGCATGTTTAAATCCATGAATAAATTATTATTCTAAATTGTCCGTTGTCGATTAATGATATGGGAATATCATTAAACTAAGACAAATTTGAGTATTGGTTTAGGATATACTTGAAAGTATATTGATGCGTAGTCATACCAATTTCACATGATATTCAATGAATTGAGTATTGGACTTATCCCAACAATATGATTTAGTATTTAATGTGAGAATCATATTTAAAGTTATCCTCAGACTTGAGATACCAGATAAGTGTCATGGATGTAGTGCATTTTTGTGAAGCAATCTACCGCTCACCGTAATAGGGAGTTATAAGGGTTGTTTTCAGAAGTGTTGCAAAGTTCATGGGTAATTCTTGTAGTCAAGAGAGAATTTGTTCCTTCTGATTTGTTCAGAAGTTTAATACTGCTGGGCCCCTCGTAGGGTTGACAAAATGTTTGTGTGGCCACGCCCAAAGTCTATCTGGAATACGTTCAGATGTTTTGGTAATTTTGTTCAATCATAAAGAGACGAGAAACAGAATATTAATAAAGAATCTCACATCTTTATTAAATGTAGTATTAGAAACAAAAGGATAATTATAATGATGAATCATTAAAAAGTTTTTCCAGGAAACCTAGCTCGAGTCGTGCTGGGGGCGTTGGAGTGTTGCAAGACACTAACCAATGTCATTTTACTATCAATGGATATACGAGTGGGAGCTGTTAAATATTACGTATAAACATTAATAGGTAAATGTCTAGTATCGAACCCGAGACCTCGGGATTGCACACAATACAAACGAGAGTCAAAGATTAATAAATATTAATTGTTAGATATATTTATTAATAACACAAGTTTAAGGACTAATGGTCGTTAGTTATTAATTGTACGGACTAACTATCGTTAAAAGGAAACAGAAAGGACTAGAATGAAACTTGGTAACAAGAAGGATCCGAAACACCCTCTTTGGGTGTGTGGCCGGTCGAACAAGGCCCAAGGGGGGCAACCCATTGCCCTTGCTTGTTCTCCAAGTATTCTCTAGTATATATACAAATCCAAGGGTCATTGTTTTCTCACCTTTTGTGCACACACAATACCCTAAAGTTTTCTCTTTTCTTTCCTTGGTTTCCAGCCGATCGAACAACCCTAGAACCTTAGGGTTTTCGATTTTTGTTTTATAAAAACAATTACTTGTGTTTTAATCTTGCAATTAATTTGATTCGGTATTAGTTTGTGTGTACAAGAACGAGGTAACAACTCATTATAGTTGTTATCAAGGAATCGATCAATAAAAAGGTAAGGGATTGATCATTGATTCATAAACCCTAATTAGGGTTCATCAATTAATTCAAGATTTGCTTATTTGATTTTTGTTCGGGCTAGAATCACCATGGTACGTTCCTATTTATGTTTTAGTTAATATTATGTGTTATACTTGATCCTAGCTTCCGCATACGTGTACTTTGATTGTTAAATTCCAACATTTTATTGGCTATAACTATCCTTGATATTTCGTTTTTTTAGGCGGTGATATTGATAGGATGGTTGGCTGCACGACCAAGCTAAAGTGAGAGCAGACTTTAAAGGAAACCCAAAAGATGGTTATATTTCAAGCAACTGGTCATCAAATAATAAAAATCATCGTAGCCAAACAAGTCATGCTAAAATTATATCTACATACCAATACCATAAACCATAGTTCTTACTTAAAACTGTGTTCCTTTTTACGCTAGAAAATTACGATAGTAAAGCAAAAAAAGCGGTTAACACAATGAGTGAAACCTTTTCAATACCATACACCAGGCGCAATCTCTTCCTACAACAAACACATGCCTGACACATGAATCGACACCTCATCCTGTCAAGACTGACTGCCAAAATTATACACATTATTTCAATAAAGCTAAACGAATAAAATTAAGAGAACAACAACCGTTACAGAACAATGTGAATGCCAATGAAATTAAACCTATATTATCTTTAATACACCAATCAACAACTCACTACTTAAGCATTCAATCAGGCAATTCAAGAAACTATTATACAATATTCAAAGGATACAAAAACATAATAAGAATTTTAAAGTTTTTCTTTCTTCATTAGTTAATCATAAACAAAAAGACAATCTACTTCACACGAGTCCCATTTCATAAAACTTGTATCCTTAAACTATCAGAAAAATAGGATCCATCAGCCGTAGCAGCAAAGTATAGATATGCCTAATCCCACGTTCACAGAAATTCTAAAAAACATTTAAAGCAGATGATCACTGCCACTTAATTAGATTATCTTATAAACTGTACAGAAACTGAACCCATGAACACTAGAGCCGGCAATTTTGACACGAAACCTGTTAACACGACACGACACGACCTGTTCTTAACAGGTTTCGTGTTTGACCTTAACAGGTTTCGTGTCTTAACAGGTCAGACCTGTTAATTAACAGGTCTTAACAGGTCTGACCTGTTAAGACCTGTTATGACCTGTTAATATTATAATATATATATTAAGAGTTTTATGAACTTTTGTATTGTTATCATTATGTATTTATGTATTAGTTAAGACTTAAGATTTGTAATATACTGATGTATGTTTCATGTGGGTCTTTGAAATTGTATGAACTTTTGCATTATGTATCATTATGTATGTTAACAGGTTCTTAACAGGTTCTTGTATCATTCGATTTGGTCATATGCATGTTAACAGGTTCTTAACAGGTCTTAACAGGTGCACCTGTTTATTTTCGTGTCGTGTTCGTGTTTGAGAAAAATGACACGATTAGTTAACAGGTCGTGTTCGTGTTTGGCCTTAACAGGTTCGTGTCTTAACAGGTTCGTGTAACCTGTTATGCCAGCTCTAATGAACACATATAAGCCATTAAAAGACGCAAAAATATTGCAAACAACTTATGATAATCAACATTTATGAGCGCATGCAACTATTTAAAAGAAAAAGTATATGTTTTCCAAACAAAAACAAATATCCATAAATTCACCAACAACATAGCATATAAACAATAATTCATCTAAAATCAACAATATATTAAACAAATAAAACAACTTACAATTACATATCAGTTTTTAAAAACAATATAAAATCAACACCAATAACAGCATATGTATATCAAAATCATCAAAACTAAAATACATATACAATTCTAGAAACTCAGTCATCCTCCAGAAAAACTGGAAAACATCATACCAAAAAATTAATTGACATAATTTTTACTAAACAAAACAATTTCAACAAACCCCAAATATTTAAATAAAATAACCACCGTTAGGGTTTACAAACCTACAATTTGAACATGCAATTGAAGATTTGTCGGTGTAATCTTTCTCATCTTTCAACCTTGAAATAGGCGACAATATCAAGAAACTTAATCTTGAATCTTCATTCTCTACCTTCTCGGAATTGTTTATTAGGAGCGTTATAATTTTGTGTATGGATTTTTGTGAATAATGATCCGATGCACACGTGTTCTTGAAGAATCGATATTTAAGTCATGTTAGTCTCTACCGAGGACATGTATAAACTAAATTAGATAGCGAAAAGGCTTCGTCATGAGCGAAAGTTATTTGCATCCATGAGACGGCGGTATATGAAAAAAAAATAAATAAATAAAAAAATAAAAAATAAAAAAAAAATAAAAAACACTTAGTTTTATAGGCTCTGTAAACGACGTCGTTTCAGACGGTAAATGTATAATACAGTAATAAAATTTATAGAAACCATGCATAGCACTTAAAACTTAACTAACTTGTGATAGGAATCATATATTTTGAAGATAGATTAGAATTATGCGACACGTTTATTCTATATTGATGTATTATAACATGGCAAAACCACTAATGTTGCTTAAACTTTACAACATACCTTGAAAAACTTTGAACCTATTTTAAAAGCATATTCCTTTGTTAAAGAATATCCTCATCGTACATTTTTTGAAAGAACCTGGTTAATAAAAGTGTGCCTATTTTTCTTGATTTCAGTTTTATGGTTGAGTTTTTTTTATATTTCATAGAAAAATTCTTACAAAGACATGCACAATGTAAAACAAAAACCAATTGCATTATATTTATCTTTACTATGTATAAAGCAAAAAAATTACTTAAAACTTCTAAAAGTTAATAACATTGAATTACTATTGGCCCTACAATTTTTCCAAAATGAAAAGATTTTTTCATTCAAAGACAACTTTATTAGTTTATGTTAGTTTATAAAATTACGTTGAAATTTTTTTATTAGTTATAAAATTATAATACTGGTCTTGTCTCTTATTAGGGTAAATTACAAAAAATGTTTGTGTGGTTTTTCAATTTCGCAACCTATGCTACACCAAGACTTTAATTACAAAAAATGTCATTATTATTCACACTTTTAAATAACTTATGTCATTTCACTAACGGTCGTTACAAAATCCAATTAAACACTGTTTCACGTGAGGGTATTTTTGTCATTTTACTTGTCTTGCCTTTTTTAGACACCAACCTAGCAATTTCCTTCCCAAGACACCTCTATTCACAGAGACATAATTTGCAACAAAACTCTAGTCTTATATAATATTCCAAATTCCAATAAACACTTTGAAATCCGATTCTTTTTTATATTTAAACCCCTCATAAACTTTTGCATTATCATTCCTCAACCCTTAAAAAAATAGTTAATCATCAAAACCTATCTAATGACACATTTGGAAGAGCTTGCAACTGCTGCCAACTCTACATAAATGGAAGATCTAATGGTAGTGCTGCTTAGGAAGGAAGCTGATAACAACAGGGATCTTGAAAAAAGGTTAACACAACTTTTCTTGGAAGTGACTAAAATTGTTACATCTAGAGAAGAGGTGATTGGCGAACGTGAAAGCATTTGTTTGTTGAAGCAAATGCAAAAGTGTGATCTACAACGGGCCAGGGTGCTCCAAACTCAGATGTTAGAATCCGAGCTAAGCGCTAGTGAGAAAGACCTCATCCTTAGTAAGATGGAAAATCTAATGGTAGTGCTACTTAAGAGGGAAGCTGATAACGACAGGAAGCTTGAAAAAAAGTTAACACAACTTTGCTTGGAACTGCCTAAAACTGTTACATCTAGGGAAGAGGTGATTGGCGAACGTGAAAGGTCGTGTGGCCTTGTGGTGGTTCAAAGCATTTGTTTGTTGAACCAAATGCAAAAGTGTGATCTACAACAGGCCAGGGTGCTCTAAACTCAATGTTAGAATCTGAGCTCAGCGCTCGTGAGAAGGACCTATTCCTTAGTAAGATGGATTTAGGGATCCTGGGTTAGGTTTTGGTTAGAGTATGTTGTATGTTGGTGTTTTGGTTTGGTTTTTTTGATCATGTGTAAATTACCCTTCAGTGAATCTCAAGTTAATGAAGCTTTTCATGTTTTGCCATGGATTAATGATGTTTGTTTTTTTAGATGACCATTTACCTAAAAAATTTATATACAAAAACCAATTTTGACTGCTGCATACATAGGTGGTTATTTGGTCAATACAAGTATGTATATACCGATGACAATGTTCGACTTTTAAGAGTCAAAATTTAGTCCTAAAATATGGTTATTTTGGTCCACATTAGTGTGTATTAAGGTCTTACTATTTTATGAAAGTAAAATGCTAGAGTTCAATCAATGGTGAAGCCTCCTCATTTATGTTAGATAATGCAGTAAAGGGTATTTGGGAGAAGTTGTTAGTATACTTGGAAGAATACGGTTCAGATTAGTTGTTAGTATATCCGTTGGAATAGTAGCTTGCATCTTTTAGCATGTTTGTTGTTTTGCAGACTTTTAAGGGGGTGTTTGGGAATGTGCACAACATTTTTTTGTTAGCTTGCATTGTATATATTGATTTTGCATACTTTTAAAGGGTGTTTTGGAATGTGCATGGCCTTTGATGGTTTCCTTGTATTGCAGACTTTAAGGAGTGTTGTTTGGGAATATGCATAGCCTTTGATGTATGTGTTAAAGTTTGTACATTTTTTAGTTATGCATGATTAATTTTAGATACACAGTTGGTTATTTTAGTTTTAATTGCTATGGTGAAACCACAAATGCATACAAAATTTTAAGAGGTGTTTGGGAATGTGCATAGCCTTTGTTGTTTGTTTGTTTGTATTGTATACATTGATTTTCCAACCTTTTGGGACTTTGCACAACCTTTGATTGTTTCCTTGTATTGCAATGTTTTAAGGGGTGTTTGGGAATGTGCACAGCCTTTAATTGTTTCTCCCATATGTTAAAGTTTGTTCCTTGGATTCTTATAAACACCCTATTAATTACAAATGCATACAAACAACATGCCAAAATTTGCCTCACAAGAAGGTTATCGTAACTATGAGAATGTAATTGTTTACACCACCATGACGCTGCTTAACTATTCAAAAGATAACCACATATAACCATTAAAACCATAACCTCTTTATTACTCCTTTTTTGCCTTCTCCCAGTTTGCAACCTCTCTTTACCATTGACTGCACTAGCTTGTAAACCTAGTATACAATTCTGATAGGAGGTGGCGTTTTTTCTTTGTTACCTTTGTCTTTTGCAGCTCCCTTTTAGCAGCAGACTTTGTCTTTTCCTCACCTAGAAAGATCACATCATCCTTGTATCATCATCCTTACTTTTGGATTTGTTAACTTTGTCAATAGCAGTTTGTTCAACTTTTGAGGTGGATGGATATGGTGCTTTACTTGGTTCTTCACTTGGTCCTAGTGCTTCAAGCATATCTTCTAACTCTTTGGTAGTCAACCTAGTGAGGTTGATTTCCTCACCACTAACGATGACAATGGTTTCATCATTACTTGTATCATCATCAATAATGATCGCATCAGCAAAGAGAGTATCCAAACAAAATCAAGCATATAACTTATAATGTACACTACCATATATGAAACTAACATTTAACCATATTGAATCAAACTGAAGGTAATGCACTTTTGAGATATAAATGAAATGAAAGGTTAGCAGGTGTATTTAAGCACTCTATTGTGATAGTTGAACTGGTGTATTTACGGTGAGATAGATACACATTTGGTTAAATGCTTGTCTTTTCAAAGTCAATTTATAGTGTATATATACCAATTGACAGTGTTTGACTTGTGAAAGTCAAATGTCTGTCTAAAAAATATGGTCATTTTGGTCAACACTAGTTTATTTACAAACATATGTAACTCAACATATGATTAACACAAAATAATTGTTTAACACCCATGACAAATAATGCAAACATAAACCAAAAAATGCCTAGCATTTAGGCTTTCGTAAGTTACTCAAAGTAATTGTTTTACACTCAAGACACCACTAAACTATAACAACCCACAAACACCCATTATTATCATTCCAATTACAAATACCAATAGTAGGTATTTCCCAGGTAAATTTTTGATTTTTATATACATTATTACTTGCATGACTCACTAGACCTGCTCACGTATCTACACAAGCCAAATAAATCAACACTCACATCCTATAAACCCCATGTATGTCAAGAATAAACTAATAACAACACCATAATAAGTAATTCATCAATCTAAAACACTAAACATAACACAAAACCCTAATAAACCCAAAACTAAAACTTAAGTAGGATTATGTGCTTATATGCTTAGTTAAACTAGTATGGATGTGTTCAAGGCTTAAGTAAGAGTTTCCTTAGCAACATTAGAATATATTAGGACTATGAGGCTATAGAATAAACCCTTTAGAACTTAGATACAAACCCCCTAAGCCCTAAACCATAACTAGGTCATAGATAACTAGAATTAGGTCTAAACCCTCCCAAAACTTCCCCATAGGTTACTACCACTTAGTATAAGCCTTTTAGAACTTCGGAATATTTATTAGATACCCATAGGACACTAACCTAGGCACAAAACCATAGGATAAACCCTAGTCTCTCACTAAACCCACTTAGGTCATTTAGGTTACAAAACTAGGTCAAACCTTCCCAAACCTTTCCCATAAGTTACCCTTACTTAGAATAAACCCTTTAGGTCTTAGGATTAGTCACTAAACACACTTAGGAACTTAACTTAGGCACTAAACCTTAGGTAAAACCTTAAACACTTAATAAGTAAAAACTAGGTCTAAACTTAACTAAAACTTAGTAAAACCTAATCATAAGCACATCAAACACCTCAACCTAGCACCCTAACACCTTAGTCATACCCAAGCACACACCATAATACCTCTAATCACACACACAAGTAGGTGCATCACCTACTTGACTAATCCACCACTAATCCATCACTAATTCACCCTAAACCACCACTAATCGACCACTAAACCCCTAATCACCCTAAACCACCTCTAAACACCCTAAGAAGCTTACAAGCACCTCCAAGCACCCAAGCAAGGAGGTGCATCACCTCCTTGTAAGCTGCTACCACCAAACCGCCTCCCACGGCTCCTCTCCACCACAACCGGCCTATGGCAGCCCCCTAGCTACCTCCTAGCTCATCCTCATCACCACTAGACCTGGCACTACCCATCCTAGCTTTTCTTGCTCAGCCCTCCCCTCTGTGACACATAAACAGCCCTTACCACCCCAAACCACCTTGTCACGGGTATAAATACCCCCTCCACCCTCCATTTCTTCTTCACACCTCTCCCTCTTCTCTCTACCTCACATTTCTATAGTACTAACTCATTAGAAGCCATTAGGAATGAGTAGCTAGGCCTTGGTTGTGTTGTGTAGTGGTTTGAAGTCGTACGAGCCCTAGAAAACCCTAACCCTAGTTCTAACCCACGTAAACCCCCCTAGCCATGTAAGTTTTACATTTAGTTAATTTAGCTTTAGTATAGTCTTAGGATAGATTTAGGATGCCTTAGATAGCTTAGATGCCTTTGCATGAGCCTTGAACCATTTTACTTGCTAGTTTACGTATTAAAACCCTAGATCGAGTCATATACTTTCATGCATGCTATAAGTCATTAATTTAGGTCATACACTAGTTAAACATAACCTAGATAAGTTAAAATAATTAAAACATAGGCTAGAAAACTTTATTACTAGATAAAATATACGTTACATGCATATTAGGACTAGTTTTGCAAAACTTTACATGCATAAGGGTATATATTGTAAATTCCTGAAATTATAAAGTCTATAGACTGTTTTTGACATTTCCTAGAAGTTATAAGTAGTAAGGACTAGTTTTGCATAATATTAAAACCCTAGGATAAATAATAACATAAGTATAAACTAAAAAGGACTAAAAACGTAAATAGTATATAGTTAAAGGTCTAAAATGGTAAATATAGAAAACTTAGGGGTCTTAGGTTAGTTACATAAAATATAGAAGTCTAGGGACTAGTTGTGTCAAGTATAGATAGTTATTAGTATAAGTAATATAAATTTAGGGTAGAAAACGTAAATATATAAACTATAAGGGTAAAAAGTGAAAATATCATATAATTATAAAACCAAAATAAAGTTAGAAGCACAACACAATACTTGGGAGCTTTATGCGAGGAGTACTATGTGGATATTTCGTTTTTGACGAGTTTGTTGGGTATACGAATTAAAGTGCCCTGACTCCTCGAACGATTATTGCATATACTTCTGAGATATGATGGCCCGAACGGTGATATGATTATAACTAAACCCTAATAACAACATAACTCAATAATAGGGAGCTTTATGTGAGGAGTATTAACTTCTGAATTATGATGGCCCGAACGGTATTATGTTGATAACATAATACAATAGTAGGGAGCTTCATGTGAGGAGTCATATACTTCTGAATTACAATGGCCTGAACGGTGTTATGTTATATATAAAACATTAACCAACCTAAAAACAATAACTTGAGAAACATAAACATGATAACTAAAGCTTGACATACATACAAAACCAACAACACACTAGGATACGTGAGTAAGGCGGTCTAGTTCCCGAGTCACTATTTGCATCACATAAATTACTCTACACCCAGGTGAGTTTCGTAGCCTTATATCTTTTTAAACTTTCACTTTAAATGTTTATAAACCCTGTAAGGGGGATACATGCTAAATGTTTTACTTAAAACCGAATACAAGTCTTTTTCTTTAGTTGTTTGCACGATTAAACTAATAGCCACCACTACATAACCAAAATTCATGAATCTAATCGTTTGGGACGTTTTACCCCAAGCGAACGCGAATATAGTTGATAGATCTATTAGAGTTTGACAACTCCCGTTGGTATTAACACCCCACTAGGTGGTACCAATAAGTACTATATTTGAATCCACTCAAGGTATAACTTTGGCAAGTTATCCTTCCATCCCCTCATGTTGGGTCTGCAGCCCACATGACCCGGATCGTTAAGGTGTGATTCATGAGTTTAGTGCAACCTACTAAACTCCTGATAATTGTGCATGCATCACAATTATCACAAGACTTGCATTTTCCCAGATAGGTGTAACAACTGAACCCAGGGAACTTGTATTCACAAACCCCTAAACCTATGATTCTCACTCAACACCTAGTGTTGACTTTTTAAGCATGTATTCTAGGTATATTACTTTTATGGACCCATGGCAGAAGGAGGTACTGAACTCGGAGGAATTTTCATGGTTATCATTCAAACACAACCAACTTAACACTTAGATTTTTGGGACCTCATCAAAAATAAAAGTATATCTTTTATAATTAGGGTTATTACTCAAAGATGTTACTAAAGTTTCCCCAAAATTTGATTTACGTTACTTAACTTTTTTTTGTAACAAAGAGGTTACCATTGTTTACTGGTTTGATTAATTTTGTCACTCGACCTTTATGTTTGTTGCAATAAGATCACTTTTATGGTTTCTTACCGGCTGAGAACAAGTTGCCTATGCCAACTCAGATATATTTTGCCACCTTGTCTTTCCAACTCATCCAAACTAGTCCACACGTATTTTCCACTAACTATTAACCCTTTATAACCTCCCCAACCCTACCTTAACCATTTCTAGTAAAACCCTAATCTTCTCCTCCAAAATCTCATTCAATCATGAACATATTATGTGGGTGTGGTGAATTAGCAAGATGTCGAACATCTTGGACTGAGAATAATCCCGCAAGAAGGTATCTTGGTTGTCCCAATTTCATGGATCCCACCACCAATTGCAATTTTTCCAATGGGTTGATGCCCCATTACCAAATCGTTGGTACCAAGCTAGGATGTATGAGCTCCATTTGAATAGGAGGAATGCACAAGAGCAGCTTCTTGAAGTGAACAATCGATACTCTCGAATTGTCTTCTACAATAGGATGTTGATTTTGTTGCTTCTTGTTTTGGTTCTTATCATGTTTCTTTAGTTTTCATAAGGGTAGGTTAAGATGGTGGTGGTTGATAAGGCGAAAAATGATCCGTTTTTAGGGGGTCATTTAAGCCCGAATCCGACTTTATTTGATCAAATATTGCCCTAAATCGTTCCTTTTGTGATTTTAGGTGTTTGGAGAGTGAATTCTGGAAAAGAAGCTATTTTGGACGTTTTTGGAGCATAAAAGTGAAGAAAACGGCAAAGTACCAAAAATCCATGCTGAAGATACAAGGTGACGGCGTCAAGACTACCTTCTTGACGGCGTCAGACATGGAGAATTAAACATCGTAGCTAGTGACGGCGTCAGATGGACTGGTGACGGCGTCAAAGTGGCAAAAATATTATACCGTAGGTGGTGACGGCGTCACATAGGCCGTCATAAGTGGATCTAGGCCGTCCGAGGAAGTATATGGCGGCGAAGTGACGGCGTCAGAATTAACTCTTGACGCCGTTAGACTGTTTTTCCTATATATAGTTTTCTAGTTTTTTTTCATTAAAAGAGAGAAGTTTTGGTGAAACCCTAAAGACGATTTTGGTGCCTCTTTTACAGGTTTTTCAAGGGTTCCAAACCCTTGAGACCTTGCATTGTAATTGAGATAAGTGTACTTTCAATTCAATCAATATGTCTATGTGTTGGTTGTTTATCTCTTGTTCTTGTCTCAATTCCATTATGCTAGGCTAGATCTCTCTTGTGTTTGCTTAGATCTAATGAAACCTAGATGTTGATTATGTGTTGATTACTTGTCTATTCTTGTTTTGAATGAATGATTTATATGTTAGGCTTAAGAAAACTGGCAGATCTCCAAATGGTAACATGCTTGAACGTCTTAAGAAACATGAACCGAGGCGTACTAGGTCTTTATTGGTTGTATTTAATGCATGAGCCACTGTTTACAATCCCTATAGTTGTGCTGGGTCATGGTGTAGGAGGAGATAAGAGCTCATAGAGTTGGGGAGTTATGTATGCCACCCCACGAATGGTATTAAGGAATACAATCCGTCATTCATACAAGTATAACAAGTAATTAACATGTAAAAGATATCTAGGGAGTAATGAAGTCTAAGTAAACACAATTTCTCCAATTACTGCTCACAACCTTAGTTTAATTTAGTTTAATTTCATTTTAATTATTTTAATAGCTTTGGGTTAGTTGAATAGCAACTAATTCCGCCCACTCTTCTAAAAACCCGAGATTTTAATTGCTTTCATAAAAATATAAAAATACAAAAATAATCATCTCTCACCTCTAGAACTATTAATTAGGTTTTCTAATCCTAGCGACACTATTCCTAAGCTGAACGATCAATCCCCCGGTACTTGTCACTATACTATACTACAACGATCAGGTACACTGCCTGGTGGGGGTTGTAAGCTTCTCGAGATCCCTCGAGAGGTAAAGCAAGGTGCGATTCCCACGCATCAAGTTTTTGGCGCCGCAGCCCGGGAAATAGTTATTGTCTAGGTTAGGATTTCTTTTTATTAGGTCTACTTGCTAGATTCCTTTCTAGTAAGATTTTTATTTTTATTTTTTTTAGGTCTTCTTTAGTCTATCTTATTTCTTTGTGTTCTTTGTTCGTAAACAATTTCGATGGATAACAATAACATTGATCGCTCGATTCCTGTTTTTCGTCGTAGGATTTTCCAAATGCCCGTCCCACTTCCTTTAGCAGAAAATGAAAACCCACCTAACCTGTCACCCAACCACCACTTTGACAATAATTCTGAGTTAGAAGAGTCTGATCATGATGATGACCATAGGGCTAGTCCTTTTTACTATTCAGACTCCGATGAGGATCTTGATGATGGTGATGCGATTAATGAGGATAGAATGGGAGAAGAAGTAAACCCTCTTAGGTATGTTGACCCTAGAACTAGGATTGAGTGTGATAGTTCATTTAACATGCAATTCCCTTGTAAGATTGGATTTAAGAGCTTTAACGCCTATCTCAACTCATCTCTTCCCATGAACATAATCTCACGTAATGAATACAATAAAATCATGGTAGATGAGTTAGAATACAAAGGAGAAAACATTGTGGCTAGGGCAATACCATTACATGTGTTTGTAGGAAGTTTGGTTTATCTTGTTGAAATCATGGTTATGGAGAATCTAGGAGAATTTATTGATGATAAATTGACCCAAGTTGTGTTTGGAAGACCTTTCAAACGGTTGACCAACCTCGATGAAAAACTCATAGAAGGGTTGATTACATTCTCGGATAGGGATGAAGAATTTGTCTATCAAATGCCCCGCACACACCCTAGGTTCAAGGATTTCTCCATGGAAAAGTGTAGTAGGTATCCGCCCATGGAAATGCTAAGTGAGAATGATGAGAGAAAGGGACTTAAGTACACGCATGAAAAAAATAAAAAGTACTATCGCGGGTGCTTAGAGTTAGGAGAAGAATATAAGGAAGATGAGGCGACTATTAGATGGCTCACACTTGGTTATGTGAGCATAAGCGATACACGATAACCCACGAGCTTGAGTCTAGCTACAAGACTCGTAAATAAAGAAAAGCGCTTCTTGGGAGGCAACCCATGTTTTGTGTGATTTTTATTTGTTTGATTGTTATTTGCTTCCGTATGCATGCTTTGTTTTTATTGTTGGTTGATCATGTTTCTCAATTAAAATGTGAAATACTTTATTATGTTGTTTAGCCTAGTCTTAACTTCAACCTAAAGGTATTTTTGCAAAAGATAAGTGTAAGGGGAAACCCCAAATATGTTTTTAAGAAACAAACCGATCATGATTATCCACAATATTTAATGAACATGTATATTCGTATTTGTTAGAGTCAAATGCTTGTATTGAGTCATAATGAAGTTTTGCAGGATTTTCCAGGAAGTAGGACAAAGTTTTTCTAGAAATTTTCCGGAAACTTAACATAAGAATTTCTGCAGGTTCATTCTGATGGCGTCAGGGTTTGCTCTTGACGGCGTCAGGAGTTAAAATCTGGAAATTTTACCGGTTTTGTTTTTCTAACGGAGTCTTATGGTTTTTGTGAATTATTAAGTTTTATAATCTCCAGGAAATCTGCAAACTTCATTCCACAAGCATTATATCTTACTTTGTTTTCTAGGAGTTAGTAACTTATATAGGATGCCGCCGATTTTACGCGAGGTTGCCTTGTCTACTTTTGTCAGGATTTACAGGTTATTTGTGACAAGAAGATGATTTATATTCTGGAAGGGAAGCTTTGTTTGTTCGTTTTCTTGGAGGAAGATTTAACCTGGCCAACTAAAATCCATACCGAGCGAATCAGGAGAGTATTTGATTTCATTCTCTTTACTTTTTAACTTTTACATTCTTTACTTGAACATTGGGGACAATGTTCATCTTAAGTGTAAGGGGAGGGTAAAAAGATGATACCTTACATATGCACTTTCGCTTGAGTTTGTTTTGTTTGATAGTAGATGAGTAATAAAACTACGAGAAATACTTGTTAGTGCAATTTTAGCGCCAAATTTAAAATTTTTTACAACATTTAGGAGTGAAACTTTAGCCATAGCAAGCGTCTCATGGATAGGAGGTTGTATGACTAGCACATAACCGTATATTCAGAAAAATTTTCCACCCAAAAATGTGAGGTTCGCCTTTAGATTTGATAGGAAAAACATTCATTATTAGTGCTTATGAGTGTACCGGTAGCATTTAGATTCTAGAACTTGCGTTAGTGATGCATCCCGAGACCGCTAGTGAGACTACATTCGTGTGGTAGGATTTACTACATGATAAGAGGCATTAGGATCACCCTTGTGTTAAACCCGTATTATAATTACTTGACCATTTAAGTCATATTACTTGGCTAGTTAAGTCAACTAATTTTTCCCACACCCTTAGCGTTGTACTCATTTTTAGTACACGATACCCCTAGTACACCCCTCCGAGCCTATCTTTTCGTTTCTAACTTTAAGCATTTTACTTAAAGGAAGAATTTGTTACACCCCACTTAAATGTACACCCAAATCGCCTTAGCCTTCCGTGTATGCGCTCATTTTTAGTGCATTATTGTTATTTGTTAAACCCTAAGTTAACTTTCTAATTGATTACATGGTTGCTAAGTCGAGTCATATCCTTGTACATATTGTTTTGGGACGATTGGGACTCATGGGTAAGTACTTATTTTATGGAGTAATGGGGAAGAACATCACTTATTACCCCCATACGTGCGTTAATCTTAAAAGTGCTCCAAGTGTTTTGATTTTCTTAATTCGAGTCATTAGATTAGTTAAATGTAAAGTATGTAAAGATTCAAGTGTAAGGGGAACGTTCATACCCCTATGATGTATAATTTTGGATGGTAGGGTAAGAGTGTATGAAAAAAAAAAAAAAAAAAAAAAAAAAAAAAAAAAAATCGAAAAATTAAGAAAAAATTAAGAAAAGAGAAAAAAAAGAGAAAAAAAAAAAAAAAAAAAAAAAAAAAAAAAAAAAAAAAAAAACATATGGACTACTATCCCGTTTTCATTCTATGTTTATTTTATATTTTTGTTATTTTTCATTTATTAGCTTAAGTCGAGTCTAGTCTTGGCTTAGCAACGCCAACTTGTACATGTAATTAACTAAGATTGTTAACTCGCCACCAGTAAAACTCCCTTTATCCAACAAAACCGTGTAATTCATATCCCTACACCTAACGTTATAACCCTTTAAAAGACCTCTTTGATAGTTTATCCTAGGTGCTTACGCCATGTGGTAGAGGTTTGATCCTTTCCCAAGCCTATGGTAATCTATTTTGCTATGACAGGTAGTGAGAGATATCTTCCATTTCCATAATGTTATATTACTTTATTACACCCGAGAGATGTGAGTATCTAAACACTATTTGCGAGGTGCTTGTGTATGACCTCCGTGCTTGTCTATTGGTCTTTAGTGGAACGATTATTTGTTGTAATTACTTTTATATTAGTGTTAAATGACCCCTAACTTGTCTTTTAAGTAGAATAAAAGCTCATTTGCTTGAGGACAAGCAAATCTCAAGTGTAAGGGTATATGATAAGGCGAAAAATGATCCGTTTTTAGGGGGTCATTTAAGCCCGAATCCGACTTTATTTGATCAAATATTGCCCTAAATCGTTCCTTTTGTGATTTTAGGTGTTTGGAGAGTGAATTCTGGAAAAGAAGCTATTTTGGACGTTTTTGGAGCATAAAAGTGAAGAAAACGGCAAAGTACCAAAAATCCATGCTGAAGATACAAGGTGACGGCGTCAAGACTACCTTCTTGACGGCGTCAGACATGGAGAATTAAACATCGTAGCTGGTGACGGCGTCAGATGGACTGGTGACGGCGTCAAAGTGGCAAAAATATTATACCGTGGGTGGTGACGGCGTCACATAGGCCGTCATAAGTGGATCTAGGCCGTCCGAGGAAGTATATGGCGGCGAAGTGACGGCGTCAGAATTAACTCTTGACGCCGTCAGACTGTTTTTCCTATATATAGTTTTCTAGTTTTTTTTCATTAAAAGAGAGAAGTTTTGGTGAAACCCTAAAGACGATTTTGGTGCCTCTTTTACAGGTTTTTCAAGGGTTCCAAACCCTTGAGACCTTGCATTGTAATTGAGATAAGTGTACTTTCAATTCAATCAATATGTCTATGTGTTGGTTGTTTATCTCTTGTTCTTGTCTCAATTCCATTATGCTAGGCTAGATCTCTCTTGTGTTTGCTTAGATCTAATGAAACCTAGATGTTGATTATGTGTTGATTACTTGTCTATTCTTGTTTTGAATGAATGATTTATATGTTAGGCTTAAGAAAACTAGCAGATCTCCAAATGGTAACATGCTTGAACGTCTTAAGAAACATGAACCGAGGCGTACTAGGTCTTTATTGGTTGTATTTAATGCATGAGCCACTATTTACAATCCCTATAGTTGTGTTGGGTCATGGTGTAGGAGGAGATAAGAGCTCATAGAGTTGGGGAGTTATGTATGCCACCCCACGAATGGTATTAAGGAATACAATCCGTCATTCATACAAGTATAACAAGTAATTAACATGTAAAAGATATCTAGGGAGTAATGAAGTCTAAGTAAACACAATTTCTCCAATTACTGCTCACAACCTTAGTTTAATTTAGTTTAATTTCATTTTAATTATTTTAATAGCTTTGGGTTAGTTGAATAGCAACTAATTCCGCCCACTCTTCTAAAAACCCGAGATTTTAATTGCTTTCATAAAAATATAAAAATACAAAAATAATCATCTCTCACCTCTAGAACTATTAATTAGGTTTTCTAATCCTAGCGACACTATTCCTAAGCTGAACGATCAATCCCCCGGTACTTGTCACTATACTATACTACAACGATCAGGTACACTGCCTGGTGGGGGTTGTAAGCTTCTCGAGATCCCTCGAGAGGTAAAGCAAGGTGCGATTCCCACGCATCAGTGGTCTTTTGGCTTGCTATGGCAGTAAGCAAGAATGGTAGGTTAAGATGTTTGTGGTATTTTGGTTTCTTAAGGCAGTAAGTAGTGCTAGGTTTTGGGATGTAGTTTGTTGGTTTTAGTGGTAAGTAATGGAGGCTTGTGTTCTTTTGTAATAGCTATGATGCCACATGTTGTAAAAACTAACTTCAGTTATGAAATTATGAAGTTTTATGTTGATATTATGTGTCATTCTACCTAACTATGAGTATTATTGTTGCACAAAGAAAATGAAATAGAATGTAAGACAACATAAATTTATACAAAAGATGCAACATAATGATTATGTTCATCTAATACCACTGAAAGCATTGTACACAACAGTTTAAGGTTATACAAAAGTTGTTGTGAGATGTTGTGTACACAACATACCAACTTATAAAGTGTTGTGTACACAACATTACCAAGTATCTTCCAGGATTACAAAGTTATAGAAACTGTAAACACAATACAGCACAAAGTTTTTCAAAATGACTTATATGGCTGTTGTACAAAATTGCCTAACATTTGGCAAGCCATATACAAGTCATATCCAACATATCAGACTTCTATTGCATCATCTGCTTTCAAGCCTGGTCCAGGTGTAGGTGGCTTGTTGAAGATGATTTTCTTGATCCTTTCTGACCTTCTAACTGGTTCTGGATCTTCTTCCTGCCATTGTGCATCATCCATATCTTGTCCCTCATTTGCAGCATGCACTTGTGCTTCTTGGGATGCCAATGGTTGTGACTGTGTTAATGCAATCTTTGTCTGAACCTGAGCTTCAACTACTTGGGACTGTGACTGAACTTCAGCTTGACCTACTTGGGACTGTGACTGAACCTGAGCTTCAACTACTTGGGACTCTGACTGAACTTGAACTTTACCTACTTGGGACTGTGACTGAGACTGAGCATCTATCCTGCAATCCTCTGGTGTAATGCCAGGTGGCCATGCTGGTCTTGGAATACCTATAACATCCTGCATCTTAAAAATAATATGAAGTAAGTATAGTTTATGATTGTACATTAGTTTTAAAAAATTAAAATAAATGAAACAAACTTACTCCTAGCATAGCCTCTCCATCTACAGGATCATAAGAAACACCATATCCTATGGCTTTAATTCCTTGAGGATACCTACTTGCCTTGCTTCCATCTCCTCTGCCCCTGGTTCTAACTAGTTTGCCATTGACTCTAGTAAGTCCATCTCCCTCTTCAAACCTGCTATTCCAAGGTTCACTAAACCTTCCAGCATGAACAAACCTTCCATCTTTCCTGAACAATCTTAGGGATGGACCACCTCTCATGGTCACACCACCACCTCTTGTGGTCACACCACCACCCCTTGTAGTCACACCACCACCCCTCATGGTCACACCACCACCCCTAAACCTTTTACCACCACTACTTGTGGTGACACTACCACTTGGTGCATTCATCTCAAACCCAGGTGGTGGAGTTGACATCTGTGTTGGTACAATCAGATGAGGTGGTGTAGACGGTTCTTGTGTAGATGGTTCTTGTGGAGTTGACATCTGTGTTTTTTGTGTAGCAGGTAAGTTACCACCCCTAGCACCCACTTTACCACCCCTGGCACGCACTTTACCACCCCTGGCAACCACTTTACCACCCCTGGCACCCACTTTACCACCCCTAGCACTTGCAGCCCTGGTCTCAACACTACCACTTTCAACATTAAGAGTTGTATTTTTTTGACAACTCCTCTGGTTATGACCTGGTTGCTTGCAAATTGTGCAATGGTTTTGTTGCCCCATTCTACTAACCCTCTTCCTATTTTTACCATCATCTTCAGTTGCATCCCTCCTTCTTTTATGTTGTGGCCTTCCAGGCATTCTTCTTTTGATAGGAGGTAATGGCTTTTGGTACTGAGTAGATGGCCATTGATCCATCCCATTCATTCCTAGTATGTAATGGTTATAAGTAGCTACAAACATGTCCTTCTTATACAAGTTAGACACATACTCCTCTGGTTCTCTATGTAAGAGGTAAATGGCTGAAATTGCATGCTGACAAGGAATACCACTTAACTGTCAAGCCCTACATGTACAAGTTCTTGCTGTTTCATCCACAACAAAACC
This sequence comes from Artemisia argyi, assembly GCA_030686995.1. NCBI lineage: Eukaryota > Viridiplantae > Streptophyta > Magnoliopsida > Asterales > Asteraceae > Artemisia > Artemisia argyi. Next base: position 213,693,900 of record CM060676.1, on the reverse strand, counting down.
TTCCCACCCATTCCTTACTTCAAATCAGCTGGAACCACTTTCCAATCTCTACAAAAAAAAGTAAATAACTAATTATGCATCTTTTGATAATAAGTTATGTAAATTACTTAAGTTATGATAATAACAAATAGAGTTACCTGTGCCAATCCTTTAACTTTTCAAGCTTTTTTCTAATGTTGGGACATATAGTATCAGTCCACTTTGCACCATTATCCCTCATCTTTTGTAGTCTTTCCATACATAACACTCTGAAGTCCTCTAGCATGTTGATGATTGGTTTCCTTCTAGCCTCAACTATAAGTGAATTGAAACATTCTGGAATACCATTCTCCACAGCATCACAAGATTTATCAGTTGTGAAGAAAGCTCTGCTCCAACTTTCATGTCTATCCATCAAATGAGTATGTGCTTCCTTGCTGACTCCCTATATTTGTCTCATGACTTTCTCAAACCTAGATGGATATGTTGCCTTTGCTGCTTTCCAAAAGAGATTCCTGTATTCCACCCCAGTGAATTTCTTTCTGAAATTAGCATAGATGTGTCTAGCACATTGTCTATGCTCAGTCATTGGCATGACATCTTTAGCAGCTTCAATAATACCCTGAAAAGTACAAAAAATTATAAGTTAAAATAAAATAGATAACTATATTATGACATTTGAAGTTATAATTTTGTACCTTGTGTTGATCAGAAATGATGGTAAGACCTTCACCAGCTACAATTCCCAATTCATTCATCAAACATGACAAGAACCATGTCCAATTCTCCTTGTTTTCAACACTCACCACAACCCATGCAATAGGGAATATCTGATTATTCCCATCTCTTCCAACTGCTGACAACAGTTCACCTTTGCATATGGTTTTAAGAAAGCAACCATCAATACCTATCACTCTCCTACAGCCTTCCAACCAAGCCTCCTTTAACCCCTTAAAACATACATAGAATCTACTAAAGTAATTCTTACCATCAGGCATTGCATCAACACTCATCAAACAAGTGGAACCAGGATTAGAGTCAAGTATTTCCCTAGCATATGACCACAACATTCCATAATGATTCTCTAAACAAGTCTCATACTGATTTAAAGCTTTCATTTTTCCTCTTCTAGCCTGACTGATTCTAACCTTGCATTGATATTTCTTAAGAATCAAAGAAATTAACTCTTTAACTTTGATACAAGGGTTGATCATGATCTTTTTTGCAAAGTTGAAAGCAATCCAGTTTCTAGTCACTAAGGAACCAAATTCATAAGTCCTACAACATGCATGCTCCTCATTCAATGTCTTAATTTGAAAAGTCTTTTCATTTGAAAGCAATCCAGTTACTAGTCACTAAGGAACCAAATTCATAAGTCCTACAACATGCATGCTCCTCACAGAGGCAGTGTCACTCTCTTCTTCAGTGTCATACTCAAATATATTATAGTCTCCCTCTAAGTCACTATCACTATCATCATTTGGCTGGTCATTTTCAACTTGTGGTAGAGCACTAGGGGAAGTGGCATCATGTAATTCAAAAACAAAGTGAGACACATAAATATGTAACACATTACCATGTTTTTCACCTAGTTCAACACATTTTTATAAGTCACCTTCATTTTTTAAGGATCTCAGTCCTGCCTCTAAGTCTAAACCAGGAACGGCATAAAAAAATTGTTGGATGTCACTAGCACATTGAGCTACTAAAAGTTTAACTAAACCCACATAACCCAACTCAGAAACATTCACATTTGTTATTTCACTAAGCATGTCATAGTCATAAGAAAAAGGATCCCTTACAAAAATACCACCTCGATGAAATTTTATGAGAAAAGTGGAAGTAGATGATGAAGATGCCATCTGAAACAAGAAAAATAACAAAAAAAAGTGTTAATTTAAAAAATCCCTAAATTGCAAGCAAAAACCCTAATTTCTAAATGGTAAATCAGTGATAATAAACAATTAAAACTAGCATCTTGTCTCAAATTATTACCTTGTTGGGAAGATGACAACCATAAATCAAAGACCAATTGCAAAAAAAATGGGTGATTTGTTTTTAGCGTGTGTTGTGATTGAGGATGTGTGTGTTTTTAGGGTTTGGATTGAAAAGGGGGTGATTTGTTTATTAATGGGGATCAACCCGTTAATATAAAATTCGGGTCATGGTCAACGCAATTTAAAAATTACTAGTGCCACATAATGATGCCAGCGTGGAATGTGACCGGCAATATTGGGTTACACATGGTCGAATTAGATGAGTGATATATTGAACCAGTCACGTAAACAATGGTAACCTCTTTGTTACAAAAAAAAAGTAAAGTAACGTAAATCAAATTTTGGGGAAATTTTAGTAACATTTTTGAGTAATTGCCCTTTATAATTAAAACTCTGATAATTATGAATGATAACTAAATTTCCAAAACGTCTCTTTTCAAATCATTTTCTATTACTGTATCTGTGATTCTATGAAGTAATACCCCAAACACTTTATCCGCTGCGATCAGTGAAAAATGGGGGTGTTATAGATTGGTATCAGAGCTTTAGTTGTAGAGAACAAGGTCAAAACCTAAACTACAACTATTTTTCCTAAACCCGAGGAAGTCCTCAGTACCTCTGCCATCCTCCATAACCATATGTGCTAAGGTAAGTATAATAATTGTCTGCTTAACTGCTAAATGATTTACAGTATTTTCTTTATTATATAGTTATGTCTACTCCCCTCTACTCTACCCCTATCTCATCTAGTCCACATCCGGAGAATGATCTTTCCTTTCCGAATGTACTAGATTGTTCCCCTAAACCTTATAACTTAGAAGACTCTAGGAATAGTTTAGATAACTCTCATTTAAAATACATAAGAGATTTCTATGCTAAGACATCACCCCTACCTCCCCTAAACCCTATTATACATCCACTTTTTCCTACCCATAAAACAGAATCCCATGGTTTCTTTCTCCCGAGAGAATCATATATACCTAAACACCCTATCCCCACCTATACCCCTAGATTTAACTTTAGGCAACTCTATACTTTAAACCTTACCCCTTACTTTATAAACCCTCCCATTCCATCTTGGAAAGATGAAATTGGAGAAAAACCCTCTAGGTTGACTCTAGAAGATGAGGAAAACCAATTAGAGGAGATTTTAAATAACTTAGATGAAATTTTTCTTGATCTACTTGAGAAGATAGAAAAAGGTCATAATAATAATAACTTAGATAATCAACCTGGCTATAGTAGTTTAAGAAAGAATTTACAAGAAAACAGTTTTAAAATAGCTAAAATACAGAAAAACCAAATGAAAAATCACCATAAAATAGCTTTTGCCCGCTTTAGGATTTGCACTTTAGAAAAGATACTCCCTCCGTCCCAAAATATAAGTCCAGTTTGACTTTTTGAATCAAACTTTGACCTTAGACATTTTTGTTTGTATTATATAATACTTGATGCAAAAGTGTTTTATATGTATTTTCATTTGGTATAATTTTCATCAAGTGATATATAATACAAACTAAACTATTTACGGTCAAAGTTTGATTCAAAAAGTCAAACTGGACTTATATTTTGGGACGGAGGTAGTAATAGATAATGATGAGGAAAACTTAGAAAACACTAACTCATGGAATTAGGAAATTAGGAAACTTTAGAAAACCCTAAGTAGATAAATAACCCTAGGAGATATGCCTTAGAATAGTTAGAGCCTATAGGATAAGTAGAATAGGAAATAAATAAAATATGTTAGGATTTAGAAACTACCTGGTACCCCTCAATTAGGATAGATTAGATAACTAGACTTAGGACTACCTTTCACCTTAGGACACCCTTAGAAAACCCTTAGGAAAACATATAACCCACCCTTAACCCTTACCCTTAGGATCTTAGGAAACCCACCCCGATGTCTTAGGCATATATAATCTCTAAACTGTTTTAAATTTCTCTTACTCTAACCCTATTCAACTCTTTTTACCCTTACCGATGGTGAGAATCCTTATTCTTCACCATAGAGATCTGAATTCTTTCTCCTCTGATCTCTAAACCTTCACTTTTTTCTATAGCTTTCTTAAGCTATCTTCGTTCTAGTTAGAGATCAACCCCTAACTATTCCATATGCAAATATATGATCCTCATATATAAGCATATTCCTACTCTTTATTCCCCTAGATTACTATGATACCCGAGCTAGTTTTCCCCAATCCCCTTTAGTAAACCCCAAAACCTTAGTTAGGATTTCCATACTTGAGATTAGAAATAACATTAGGATAACCCTAGAAAACATAAACTTAGGATTAGAAAACCTTAGACCATTAGGATTAGAAGACCTTAGACCATTAGGATTAGAAACCAAAACCCCTACCCCAATAGACATAAGATAAGACTTAATAGGAAAACATTAGGATTAGAATATAGATAGGAAAAACTTAGGATTAGATAACCCTCACCCTAAGCCTTTAGACCCCTAGTTTAGGATAGACACACTTACCCCATAGGAATAAGTAGATTTAGGTCATAGATTACCCATACCTAGCCCTTAGGATAACCATACTTATACACTTGAGGATTTTAGATTATACCTTAGGATTTGACAATTTTTAGAATACCCATTAGGAAATTTCACTTAGGAGATACTATGGATAGTGCCCTAGCTAGTTTCAAATCCCTAGGAATAGTAATATTCATAGTAATAGTAATAATGGTAATAATAGACAAGCTAAAACAAAAGACAAAACCTGAAACAACACCTAAAAATAAGGATATACCTAGTTAACCCTTAGGAAAGAAAACACTTAAACCTAATCCCTCTTTAGAACCCTCTACCTCAATGGAACCAAACACCTCACCATTAGAAATTAGGATTAGTTAGGAAAAACTAGAAGAACCTTAAGGGGAAAACAAAACTCTGGGAAGAAATCTAGTAAATCTAAAACTCCGTTAGGATATTCTCCTTCAGGTATCCTATACTTTTACTCTTCCGTTTAATCTCATCTTTTCATTTCTCTCTTTCAACCGTTTAAATCCCTTTCCTCCCATTTCTTCCTACTCTTCCATTTAAAATCCCATTTTCCCGCCTTTTTCCCCACTCCACAAATTAAAACCATACTTTTTCATTTTCCACACTCCTATACTTTTCCCCACTCCGCCCACTCCAAACTCCTTTTCCTTTTCCATTTCCCCTACTTTACCCTTTCATCCTTTTTCCTTTCTCACTCCACTCCACTCCCATAAATCCTTCACTCCACTTCCCTTCATTTTTTTATTGTCCGTCATTTTGCACTCTATTTTCTTCTCTCTATATTCTCTCCCTACCTCATCCTGCAATGCTCTATTAGCTAGAACTTGCATTTATCGTCATAACGCAAATTTCTATTAGTTAGAATTTGTAAGAATATCTACATCGAACTTTAATCCTCATTATGTTCGACTATGATATTAAATCTCGCTTTGCAAGAAATTGTAAAAATGAGATCTTCTACGTCCGTCATTCTAGTCTCAACATGGGAATCTATCATGTGACAAGTTGCTAAACCGGAGAACTTTAGAACTTGTCTCTATCATGACTAGAACTTGTCTCTATCATAACTAGAACTTGTCTCTACCTTGACTAGAATATTCCTCTACCATATCTAGAACTTGTCTTCACTGAGATGAAAACTAGTTGTCATATCAGTTGAAACTTGTCTCTAAAATATTCCCTTACCATATATCCTTAAATATGGTGAAACTCACATCATTTTCCTCGATAATCCTCTTCTTTCTCTACTTTCTCGACTATTCTCTCCCCTACTCCTATAATCGTCAAAATCTCGGGATGAGATTTTCTCTAAGGGGGTAAGACTATAACAACCCACAAACACCCATTACTATCATTCCCATTACAAATACCTATAGTAGGTATTTCCCATGTAAATTTTTGCTTTTTATATACATTATTACTTGCATGACTCACTAGACCTGCTCACGTATCTACACAAGCCAAATAACTCAACACTCACATCCTATAAACCCCAGGTATGTCAAGCATAAACTCATAACAACACCATAATAAGTAATTCATCAATCTAAAACACTAAACATAACACAAAACCCTAATAAACCCTAAACTAAAACTTAAGTAGGATTATGTGCCTATATGCTTAGTTAAACTAGTATGAATGTGTTCAAGGCTTAAGTAAGAGTTTCCTTAGGAATACAAGAATATATTAGGACTATTAGGCTATAGAATAAACCCTTTAGAACTTAGATACAAACCCCCTAAGCCCTAAACCATAACTAGGTCACAGATAACTAGAATTAGGTCTAAACCCTCCCAAAACTTCCTCATAGGTCACTACCACTTAGTATAAGCCTTTTAGAACTTAGGAATAGTTATTAGATACCCATAGGACACTAACCTAGGCACAAAACCATAGGATAAACCCTAGTCTCTTACGAAACCCACTTAGGTCATTTAGGTTACAAAACTAGGTCAAACCTTTCCCATAAGTTACCCTCACTTACAATAAACCCTTTAGGTCTTAGGATTAGTCACTAAGCACACTTACGAACTTAGCTTAGGCAATAAACCTTAGGTAAAACCTTAAACACTTAATAAGTAGAAACTAGGTCTAAAGTTAACTAAAACTTAGTAAAACCTAAACATAAGCACCTCAAACACCTCAACTTAGCACCCTAACACCTTAGTCATACCTAAGCACACACCCTAACACCTCTAAGCACACACACACAAGTAGGTGCATCACCTACTTGACTAATCCACCACTAATCCATCACTAATCCACCCTAAACCACCACTAATCCACCACTAATCACCCCTAATCACCCTAAACCACCTCTAAACACCCTAAGCAACTTACAAGCACCTCCAAGCACCCAAGCAAGGATGTGCATCACCTCCTTGTAAGCTGCTACCACCAAACCGCCTCCCACGGCTCCTCTCCACCACAACCGGCCTATGGCAGCCCCCTAGCTACCTCCTAGCTCATCCTCATCACCACTAGACCTGCCACTACCCCTCCTAGCTTTGCTTGCTCAGCCCTCCCCCTCCGTGACACCTAAACAGCCCTTACCACCCCAAACCGCCTTGTCGTGGGTATAAATACCCCCTCCACCCTCCATTTCTTCTTCACACCTCTCCCTCTTCTCTCTACCTCACATTTCTGTATTACTAAGTCATTAGAAGACATTAGGAACGAGTAGCTAGGCCTTGGTCGTGTTTTGTTGTGGTTTGAAGTCGTACGAGCCCTAGAAAACCCTAACCCTAGTTCTAACCCACGTAAACCCCCCTCCCCCTAGCCAAGTAAGTCTTACATTTAGTTAATTTAGCTTTATTATAGTCTTAATTAGGATAGATTTAGGATGCCTTAAATAGCTTAGATACCTTTGCATGAGCCTTGAACCATTTACTTGCTAGTTTACATATTAAAACCCTAGATCGAGTCATATACTTGCATGCATGCTATAAGTCATTAATTTAGGTCATACACTTGTTAAACATAACCTAGATAAGTTAAAATAAGTAAAACATAGGCTAGAAAACTTAATTACTAGATAAAATATAAGTTACATGCATATTAGGACTAGTTTTGCAAAACTTTACATGCATAAGGGTATATATATTTTTTTTTGGGTAAAAGGTCAACGACCCAGTAAATATATTACTCCAAAAAACATTTAAGTACAACGGATATGAGTGAATCTCATATCTCAGCCCGTTACATAGGCGAAAAGCTTACATAACAAGATACTTCCTATTTTCTAGACAAGAAAACAAAACCATTGAAAGACTCGGACAAAAATATAAACTACTTCCTACGACCTTGGAGATTAAAGTCGTAAATGGCATTAAGAGCATCCAATTCCCCTGGAAGATCATAAATTTGCTTTGAGTAATCATCATAGTCATCAAACTCATCTTCACGCTCATGACCTCCACCAAAAAGATTTGCAGATTCGTCGAACGTGTTAAGAACCTCATCCTCATCACTATCAGAAACCACAACATCACCCACCTTGGAAAATGGGTTTGCCCTCTTAGTGACAGAGGTAGACGGAATAGGATGACCTTCATCATCCACAAGAGTAGCTTTCCCATCGATAAGTAGCTTTTCAAGCTTACTAATTTTCTCAACTATAGGAGTAGAACCAAAAACCTTAGTTCCCATTGAATCACTCACAAGCGGTTCTTGTGATGTAGTACCAGTCTTAACCGACTCATCCTCATTAACTTCCATTGTACGGCCAGCATCCACATCTATGTTGGTGTCATAAGTAGGAATACCAAACGCATCCGTATCATCCATATTAAGAGCATCAAATTGGTTAGATGTAGAGATCGTTGTTCCACTAGAACTAGCCACATCAGAAGTCTTCTTCTTAGTGCCACCAACATTCTTAGGTTCAGGAGGAGTCTTTTTGGGTTGATACTGAAACTGCTTACCCACAACAGGTTTAGTAAACCCTCCTTTACCCGGAATTATAGGACCACCTTGTTTTCCTTTCTTCCTATTATTGACAGTCTTGAAACTATCATTAACAGGCTTAGTAGGCTGAACAGGAGGTATAACAACTTTAGGACATTCAGTCAGAGTATGACCAAATATCTTACACTTGTCACAACGAAGTGGTTGCCACTCGTATTCAACCCGTATCTTCTCAATAGTCGAACCCGAACCATCAAGTAACGGTATCTCAACAGTGAGGTTGTCCCGAAGCACCTCATCCGACTTCACTTCTATCATGCATCTAGCAAAACTACTACGGCCCCACGATTCCTTGCACATTTGGCTTGTAAAAGCATCTAACCTTTTGGGCGTACCAATCAGTGTGGCAAGAAGACTGAGGCCATCATCAGAAAACATAGCAAGCGGAACATCATGGAATTTAACCCACACCGGGATGTTTGCCAAATCTTCTTTAAGTAGGTTGGTGTTCAAAGTCCATGGTTTAAGAATAATAGGAACATTTCTGATCAACCAAGGACCGTTTTCAAGCACATCATCAACACCTTTCTTCGAGTTGAATTTAAAGAAGAAGAACCCCTTAGCATTCATCATTACCTTTTGCACACCAAACTTAGCCCATGCATTGCGGACATAGTAATCAACAATAGGGAAAGCAAGGCGTTGGCCAAGAAAGTAACCGTAGAGAGTATTCTCAAACCGCGTGTTCACCTCTTCCACTACTTTCATAGGAACTGAAAGGTCAACATCAACCTTCTTATTGCTACATTCCAACCTCCGAAAATTAGACACATGTTTCAGATGTTCATTAGAAGTAGCACCCGCGTAAGAAACCAACTTCACTCCATTACCATTAGACATTAGTAGTACCAACCTTAGGACGACCAGGAATTGCACTCGGCAGAGGGTTACTTGTAAAACTAGCTTCAGAGGCACCATTTCACATTGAATTATGTTCATGGCATCATCAAAATTCTGATTCACATTAGTAATCAATTGTTCTACATTAGGCTGTTGAGAGCCTTTAGAAGACGAAGTAGAATCATGTGTACCATGAAGCTGCTCCACATCATCCAAGACAACCTTATCATTGTCAATAATAACGTTACCAACATTACCAAGTGAAAATGGCTCCACTTGAGATTCATTCACCACGTTACCAGAATGGAGACCTGGTTCAAGCACGTTTGCATTAGTAGCAGGTGAAACACATGAAACCGGCTCCACATGCCCACCCGCAGATACATTGTTATCATTAAGAACATCAGGCGTACCACGATCAACACATCCATTCCGAGCAGTAAGTACACCACCATCAACACGAACATTAGTATCAGATTTGGCAGCGCTTGTGTTAAGAAACCCTTTATTCATCTTCTCTCAAAACCCCACGTACAATAAAGAACAAGAAAAAAAAACACAGCCACAATAAAGATTAAACCCTAACCGAAGTTAGGGTTTACAACGAAACAATAACAACCAACTAACCAACAACCATAATACAATCGACCAAGGATGCGAATAAATTAAGGATCAGTCGATTAGATAACAAAGAACCCTTACCAACAGGATGAGACCGACTTAGCAAAGGTCGGTTTAATAAAGGAACGATTCCCTAACTAAATTGATCACAACAGCAAGCCAAGTAGGCAGGAATGAAGAGATCGATTAGAGGTTAGGGTGTAAGGGTTTCCTTTTTTTGATCACCAGAGAGAAGTCGACTTTTGCATAAGGGTATATATCGTAAATTCCTGAAATTATAAAGTCTAGGGACTGTTTTTGACATTTTCTAGAAGTTATAAGTAGTAAGGACTAGTTTTGCATAATATTAAAACCCTAGGATAGATAATAACATAAGTATAAACTAAAAAGGACTAAAAACATAAATAGTATAAAGTTAAAGGTCTAAAATGGTAAATATAGAAAACTTAGGAGTCTTAGGTTAGTTACATAAAATATATAAGTCTAGGGACTAGTTATGTCAAGTATAGATAGTTATTAGTATAAGTAATATATGTAATATAAATTTAGGGTAGAAAACATAAATATATAAACCATAAGGGTAAAAAGTGAAAATATCATATAAGTATAAAACCTAAATAAAGTTAGAAGCATAACACAATACTTGGGAGCTTCATGCGAGGAGTACTATGTGGATATTTCGTTTTTGACGAGTTTGTTGGGTTTACAAATTAAAGTGCCCTGACTCCTCGAACGATTATTGCATATACTTCTGAGATATGATGGCCCGAATGGTGATATGATTATAACTAAACCCTAATAACAACATAACTCAATAATAGGGAGCTTTGTGTGAGGACTATTAACTTCTGAATTATGATGGCCCGAATGGTATTATGTTGATAACATAATACAATAGTAGGGAGCTTCATGTAAAGAGTCATATACTTCTGAATTACAATGGCCTGAACGGTGTTATGTTATATATAAAACATTAATCAACCTAAAAACAATAACTTGAGAAACATAAACATGATAACTAAAGCTTGACATACATACAAAACCAACAACACACTAGGATACGTGAGTAAGGCGGTCTAGTTCCCGAGTCACTATTTGCATCATTTAAATTACTCTACACCCAGATGAGTTTCATAGCCTTACATCTTTTTAAACTTTCACTTTAAATGCTTTATAAACCCTGTAAGGGGGATACATGCTAAATGCTTTACTTAAAACCGAATACAAGTCTTTTTCTTTGGTTGTTTGCACGAGTAAACTAACAGCCACCACTAAATAACCAAAATTCATGAATCTAATCATTTGGGACGTTCTACCCAAGCGAACGTGAATATAGTTGATAGATCTATTGGAGTTTGACAACTCCCGTTGGTATTAACACCCCACTAGGTGTTACCAAGAAGTACTATATTTGAATCCACTCAAGGTATAACTTTGGCAAGTTATCCTTCCATCCCCTCATGTTGGGTCTGCAGCCCACATGACCCGGATCACTAAGGTGTGATTCATGAGCTTAGTGCAACCTACTAAACTCCTGATAATTGTGAATGCATCACAATTATCACAAAACTTGCATTTTCCCAGATGGGTGTAACAACTAAACCTAGGGAACTTGTATTCACTAACCCCTAAACCTATGATTCTTACTCAACACCTACTGTTGACTTTTTAAGCATGTATTCTAGGTATATTACTTCTATGGACCCATGGCAGAAGGAGGTAATGAACTCGGAGGACTTTTCATGGTTATCATTCAAACACAACCAACCTAACACTTAGATTTTTGGGACATCATCAAAAATAAAAGTATATCTTTTATAATTAAAACTCTGATAATTATTAATGATAACTAAATTTCCAAAATGTCTCTTTTCGAGTCGTTTTCTAGTACTGTATCTGTGATTCTATGAAGTAATACCCCAAACACTTTAACCGCTGCGATCAATGAAAAATGGGGGTGTTACATAAACTATTACATAATACTAATACATACAAAACCTAACATAAAAACCATAACAAACCATAATTTTCTAACACATGACATACCAAACCATAAAAAAAAAAAAAAAAAAAAAAAAAAAAAAAAAAAAAAAAAAAAAACAACCATAATTTCTTACATGACATCCCAAACCATAACAAAAAAACCCAAACAACCTTCACCATTGCCTTCTTAGTTGGATTCAACATCCTCGTCTTGTTCCATTGCCTTCTTATCATTGTCAGTTGGATTCAACCCTCTCTTCTTGTTTTATCTTCCCAAACTCTTAACTACATATTCTATTTTCCTCGTTTTAGCTCTTTCAATCTCCTTATCAACTTCAATGTTACCATTTCCGAACATTCTACAACAACTATAAATGGAGCTTCATCAACAAGAACTGGAGCAACATTAGTTACAATTGATTCAAAAACTTGAGCATCCAACAATTCTTCAACAGCTATAATGGGAGCTTCATCAGCAAGAACTGGGGCAACATCAGCTACAACTAGTTCTACCACATGTTCTTTTAGTACATTGTTTAGAAAATTCACATTCTAAATTACTTGTTCTAACTCAGCATACAACTCTAGAATCTCTTCCTATTCATCAAGTTGATGTATGGATCTTCCTTCCAATCAACTTCAATTTCTTGTTGGAAGACATCATCCTCTAACATCCAAGTATGCAAATCTCCTTCCAAACCACTTATACTAAGATCCTCATCTGTATCATGGATAAACCTATCCATCTTCTCAAATTCAGGCTCATCCATACCCATTTTAACATCATCTTGACTAAGTCTGTCTAGAATATTGTTAAATGTCGAATTTATAGTTCCCACAGCCTCTTCTTGACTAACACTTGGTTGACTTAGCTTCTCCTTTGTTTTCTCATAGCCATTGTCTAGTACAAAATCAATCTGTGCCATTAGTTTTCTGAACTCAAACTCATTAGAAACCCTTTGTGTCCTTTCTTTATTCTTACATTCAGCAGACCATGGTGTTGGAACAAGCTCATCATCAAAATTTAGGAAAACGGCCTTCTCATAATTATTGCAATCAACCTTACTTGATGGACAGGAGTTGAAGTATCAACCTATTTTCCATCCTTTCTCATTTCATTAGCACCAAACAAAACAACTTTCCATCTTTCCCAGCTTTGTTAACAACATCATCTTCCTCTATCTCTTCAATTACTACAACCTTACTCCGACTACTCCTTATCTTCGTCAAGTGTTGCTCAACCAATGAAACATTTGTTTCAATGTAAACTTCTATTTCTTTAAACTTATGCACATATTTTAACAATGTGACCACAACTTCCCCAATCATTAATGGAACCAACCCATCATCCAAAGACTCACTAGGGATCCTAAAATGTATGAACATAATCTTATCATACCCAAAACCTAGTTCCTCTAACATTCGAACAAACTGATGAATCAAGAATAAGTCATAACCAATGAGGTCAACATAGTCTATATGTTTTGCCACATGTCAAAATAGAGCAACTTGGCCTAATATTTTCTTAACATGATTGCTTTAACAAAATACTTGAGAAACAATATAATTCATTTATTATATAAAAGATTTTAAAACACATGAATATGTACAAACTTATTTTATAGCCCCTGGTTCATACCTATATATATGCATGGATAGATAGAAGTAAGATGTGCCATATTTTACTTTGAAAACTTATACATATATACATCTATTAAGATTATAATGGTATATCTTTTCCTTATAACATGTTTAATCTTTAATTCATTTTTGCTATGGTATGTTAGTAATTCTTTATATTTGATCCATATGTTATGCCACAGGCTTGTTGTAAGGGTAGTCATGACGTAAAAGTTGGAGGATGGGGAGGTAGCGGTGGAAATGAACCGTGGACATTTTCAATACCTAATGATTGTCAGCTTTCTAAAATCCGAATCGTTAGTAACGGACAATGCATATATTCGATCCGTCCAGTTCACTTATCTCAATCCGCAAGGTAGACAAATCAATTCTCCAAAATATGCACCGATTGGGATGATGGTAAAATTGAAATAGTACGTGACCTTTCATATATATCATCTATTCATTTATATGTATCTACACATGAAATATAGCTTCTTACTTTTTTAATTTCATAATCAGCTTCCCATTGGTATTGGGAATACCTTAACTGGGATTAGTGGAATTTTTGGAGAATATAAGAGTGTTATCGTCATATTATCATTGTCTTTTAAAGTCGGGGGAAAAGTGTACGGTCCATACGGGGACGGGGGTTTATGGGGAAATGCGTGGGGTATTTCATTCTCACTGCCCGTGGTTAAAGGAAAGATTACAGGATTCTTCGGAAACTCTGGAGATTACCTTGATAACTTGGGAGTCATTCTTGCTCCAGGTCACTAGGAAGGCTCGCAAATACAGTATACAACAACATGCATGCATGCATGTGGTTGGAATTGGCACGTACCTTTTAATTAAGTATAAGAAGCTAAGCTGAGATCAAGAATAATGTGTTAAAGAGTCGTGTTTTCTACAAGCTAGAAAGACAACTTTTAATGTTTAATATATGTGTTTTAGTATCGTTGTCATTTTTTAAATGTTGTGTGATGTAACTATGTATTTAATCGTGAACTATGTTGAGTCACAGTTGGATAAAAATGTACCTTTGTATATATGTCGCGCTGTCTTTGGCTCTCTTCTTATACTCTAATCTTTACCAGCCTCTAAATTTGGATTCATTGATTTACAATCTCACCTTAATTTTGTGATATCAAATAACATAATTTATATATATACTAAAAAGCGTGATGTGTAATGTAGCAACAGTACCCACGCAAGTTTTGTGTTTGCCCATTTTAGTCCCTGAGGTTAATGATCAATTGCGAAGTTAGTCCTTAACGACCGTTAACTAACAGACGTGGATTAAATTTGCAACGGACCAGTAACTTCAGGGGCTATTTCTGTGCAAATAATAAACAAAAACAGCCCCTAACGTTAACTATTTTTTCACCGTTAGTCCCTAAGGACTACATTTGCAACAGAACGTCATGTTAAGGGACTAAAACTGAAAAATTCGTTGCTACAGTGCCAAACAGTGGTTGCTACAGTGAAAACAGTGGGGAATAGTGAGTGTACTGTAGCTAAGGATTTTCGCTTTTAGTCCCTCAGGTTAGCTATAAATTGCACCGTTAGTCCCCCGTTAGCGATCTTTTGCAAATTTAGTCCTTAAAATAAAATTTATCGTTTTCTTTTGAGTTTTGATTAGACACAACATTCCCACAGCAACGCGCGGGTGCCCCGCTCGCCATATAAAACTCGAGCTCGAAGCTCGACTCGAGCTTGATTATTTTCACATTTAAGGTTTGAACTCGATGAATACACGGCGTATCAAGCTTGGCTCGACTTAAGCTGTCTGAAAATTAAGTAAATATATATATAAAAAAAAGAAAAAATGCAATTTAATCGAAGTTCGATAAGACTTGCAAACTCCACAAGCCGAGTATTTTAGAGCTCAAATTTGACTCGAAAATATACTCGAATAGTTCGGGCTCGAGCTCGACTCGTTTAAATCAAATCGATCTTTAGTAGCTCACGAGTTTTCTCGCATCATCCACCCCTCTACCATCGAACCCATTGGATATATTGGGCTCGAACACACTTTTTCCTAGTACGTGATTGAAATGGGCCTCTTCTAAACAAAATGTAAGCTATAGTAAAAGAGTTAGAAATAAAATTTCTCAAATGGTTGATTGATAGACATGTATGAGAGTTTAGGTTAGAAATACAAAAGAGTAAATTACTTAAATGAACCGTTTATACAACTAGTTTACAGATATAAACCTCGCACACAAAATTATCCAAAATGAACTTTTCAATATTAACCATTAGATCTATTATTAGATTAGTTTCTAACGTTACACGTGTATAAAAGTAGTGATACGCGAGTGCTAGGAGAGGCTATCCAATTCAGAATTATAGGGGAAAGATGGGCGAGGCCTAGGCGAGTGGTGTGCGAGGTGAGGGTTTAGGGCGAGGCATAGGCGAAGTGAGGGGCGAGTCAAAATTGTATGTGCGAGGAGAATTAAAATAATTCTTAGTAATACGCGAATCAAAAGTAAACATGAGCGATGTCTAAGAGGTTTGGGCGAGTTATAAACGCGAGGTGAGGGCGAATAAAAAATTGTAGGCGAGGTATAGGCGAGTAAAATTTTTTCTTGGGCGAGATAGTATTTTAAAATAATTTTTCTAGGCGATTAAAAATTACTCTTGGGCGAGGTAGCATATTGCTTAGGCGAGGTAGTATGTTATGTTGACCAATAAATAACAAATGTTAAGTGGTTCACATATGTTAGATTCTGTATTTAAATAATAGATGTTAAACCAACTTATATGTAAACTATACAACAGGATATGTTAACCAATAAATAACATATGTTAACCAATAAAAAATCACTAGTTCCAATAAATAACACGTCAAGTATTATATCAGTTTGGATTACACCTAGGCGAGGTGATCTGTTCATAAACAATCGTGGGCGAATCTTATTGATTTGGGAAAGTGAAAAAGTTGAGTGTGACATATATTGATCAATTTTGTAAACCATGTAAAAAAAGTCCATTCCCGTAAAACGACTCACTATAATGTTCATTCTCGTAATTGTTAAAATACAAAACACTTCATCAATAAAATTCAAAATACAATCTTAGGGTTTTTTTTTTTTTTTTTTTTTTTTTTTTTTTTTTTAAATAGGGAAGATATATGTGGGTCTCATGTCTAATTTAGCCACTATATGAGAAGGATGATCATTTTATTACCTTGTAGATATAGATGATATAAGAAAAATATGTGGGCCCAAACACAAAAGAAATATTATTATATCTCTTTCCTCCCTATTTAGAAAAAAAGAAATATCCTCTTAACTTATTATCAAAGTTTATCCCTAAAAATGAAATAAATATGGAATTACTTAACAAAGTTAAACCAGTGGTATTAAATCTGACATCGTCACCTTATACACAATGGCTAGCGGTCAGACACCCTTAGGGGGGTGGCAACCTTGCCACACAATGCCTCATCTTTTAAAGCAAACAACCAATCATGGTTGTCCAACTAATTTTTTGCCTAATCTTGCCTAATCTTCATTTTTTAGTGGCAATCTTGCCTAATGGCAAGCATTAAATATGTATTAATTATATAATTTAAATTAAAAAAACATAATACTCCTTACCACTTCTGTCTTATCTTTTCTCTCTTAATAAAAGTACACATCCCACCAAACCAGTTAGCGGCGACCACCACCTCCAGCAGCCACTAGCTTAACCATCCTCGACCGACAACACCTCGCCTCCACAACCATCACAATCAACATCTCGATCTTTATTTACACTCAGCACCAGCACGCCCATCACCATGTTCGTCTACACCTAGCACTACCGGAAGCCATCAACATCTCTACCCATAGCCAAACCACCACCACCACAGCCAGTTACAACCGCTGCAACCAATCCACCACCACAGTCTACATCTTAATTTTTTTTTTTTTTTTAATGTTCAGTGGAAAAAAATGTATCAAAAAGCACCTAAGTATAAAGTGGCAAGTTTTTTGAGATGTTTGAACTAAAAATTGCAACGTCCCACAAACATTTAATGGCAACGTTCATATTTTCCTTGGAAATCAAATACACCGATTCGGTGTATCAAACCGCAAGAGCTACCGAAATTCGTTTGCCGAGTGCCTGGCATTCCATGTTGCCGATCGGTAGGGGTTGCCGAGACCTCCAAACCGCAAGGTTGCCACCCCCCTTAATTACTATGTTTCGTATTAACTAGGTACACGTGTCGGCTTAGCCAGAGAAAAAGTTAGAAACGGTCACGAAAATACTCCAATAATAACGTGTGCATATGAGTCATGGATTCGTCATTGCCAGATAGCATAAACAAAAGAACCTCATTCATTTACACATCTATCATTTGGCAAATATTACAGAGTCTTAATCTGTATAGAGTGAAAATATCAACTGATAGAATCAAAATGGACCATATATATCCCTCTAAAGTAAATATAGTGGGGGAATCGTTTTTCAACAGGCAACTTTTAAGTTTTAACCAATTGAATCATTATTCGTTTTACAAAACTACAAACAAAGGTGTTGTTTAGTCAACATTTTGGGATGCTCTTGGTGGGAATGGACCCAGCCCCCACACAGATGAAAATATGGACACAAGAAATGGGGCCCTTTCGTAGACCACCATCACGACCCACTTCCCAAAACACGGTATCCGGATAACTTTACGCGTTTGTGCCTTACTTCTGGCTAACAAAGCATATTTAATCCTTAATACTAACAGTAATACTAACAGTACTTTTTCTTTACGAGAATCTGATTTGCACACTAAATAAATTGATATGGATATTACAACTTTAATGCATATGTTACAACATATCATATGCGTATTTGTGGTGTCCCGATCAATTTATTTTTGAGATGATTAGCAAACTTTATTTTTTGATTGGGACACTGATATGTACAACCAGTTAAAACAGCGTACATCAACAGTATAACAGTTTAATGCATATAGAGGAGTGTCCTAATAATAAAATGGAGTGTGCAAATCATTTCCCATTTATTTTGTGTGCAAATCATCTTCTTTTCTTTATTTGAAGAAACAATCATCTAGTAATTAAATCATATGCAATTGGGAAATGATTTGCAAATTTCACCAAATGATCGAGACATTTCAATTAATTATGTTTGAATATTTATACTTTCACATGTGTGAAAATATAAGGGTAACTGTGAGGGTATAAATATCCAAACACAATAAATTATAGTGTCCCAATCATTTTGTGAAGTGTGCAAATCACCTCCTATGCAATTTAACATCCAAGTTTCGGAAAAATTAATAGCCAAACGAATGTCTTTAAACACCTTTAGAAAAAGTAAACACATCAACAAATGCGTGTAATAAAAGTTAAATTTAAATTTTGAAAGATGAAACAATTATTAATCTTGTATAGTGATTGCAAAGAGAATAAAGGGAAAGTGTGCCTAAGAACTTAGGTGGGTAAAATATTTTCATCTTTTTGGATGAGATTATTTATGATTACTCCTTTTTAAGAAAAAAGTAATATTACGCGTATATAAATAATTAATTAAATTATTATGATAATATAATGACACTATCAACAAAGTGGTTATGCATTTACGACTTCAAGACTTTGAACTTTAGGCTATCTGCAGTGGTTGTGCTTACTCATGAGGACCATCCTCACTCACTCGTGCGGACCGGAGACCAAAGTGACTCATGAGCAAGCAAAAAAAGAATATAAGGGTTAACCGGCTCACTTTTTGGTATTTGTGCGAAGTAGACATATTTTATTATTAAATATTTGATTTGTGAGTGCATGTGTATATTTGAGAGGTATATTTGTATAAAGTGGTATTTTTAAAAAATGTGACTGGAGCAGTGACCATCTTAGGTGAAATATGAAGGGAGCGTTGATGTGATAAATGATGATGTGGCGATGAGGTGAAACGTGGAGGTATTGCACTTAGTTTTAGACTTGTTTAATGGATGGTGACCCATCACCCTTTATCACCCCTTCACGCGTAGGGATGCAAACGAGTCAAGCTTTTATCAAGTAACTCGAGCTCGAATTTAAGCTCGACTCGATCAAGCTGAGCTTTTATCGAGCTCGAGCCCAATAAACTGGCTCAAAACATATAATGAGCCGAGCTCGAGCTTTTGATAGCTCGACTCGAGCGGTTATCGAACTTTTTGAGCCTTTTTTTTTTAACGACGGCTTTAAATAAAAACTAGCAAAAGCTAGAACAAATTACAAGATCGCTATAGTTGCTAAAGGGTTTTTCAACCAACCTACCCAGCTAAGTTTGAGCTTAGGATTTCTAGAAGAAATCCATAAAAATGATTGCGAAACAATATTATCCCAAAGCACCGCTTTCTTGGGAGGAGAATTAGAGAAAACTAATCTATTTTGGAAATTCCAAATAGACCATAAAAGAGCTCCTACCACACCATCGAGGAACAACCGAGCTTTACTAGAGAGGGATGAAGAATCTAACCACGTGATCCACTCCGAAATATTCTCGCAAAAAGGAATATCAAGCTCCCACCATCTAGCCAACAAAGCCCACAAATCCTTAGCCATCTCACAATTATAAAAGGTGTGATTGATCGTTTCGACGTCTTCATGACAAGTGGGGCAAAGAAGCGAATCAACTTCAATACCTTTCCTATCCAAATTCATCCTAGAAGGGAGCTTATTTAGCGATAACCTCCACAAGAAAATGTTTACTTTTATGGGAATATTATTGTTCCAACGAGTAGCGGAAGAACCCACGTCTAGGGTATGGGAATCAACCAAGGAACGCACCAACACAACAGAAAAGCCATTGGAAACGTCAAGCGACCATTGCCATGCATCCTTTTGATCAGTTAGCTCGATATCCCCTATTAATTGCTGCAAATCAGAAAATTGGGAAGATTCTATACCTCCTCTCGGCTGCCTTCTTAAAACAGTAGACCAATCAGTAAGACTTAGCCTATTTGCAACGTAACAACTTTTATCATTATCAAGCATAAAGACACGCGGAAATTGAGCTTTTAAAGGTTGATTGCCACACCAGATATCATCCCAAAACCTTATTAAGGTTCCATTCCCAAGCTTTCGAATACACAAAGAAAGAAGGTCGATACCTTTCTGCTTTAGGGATTTGATCGCAAAGAGAATACCACACCATGGACTATAACATGATCTGTTAGAGGGAACATGAAAAATACCTCCATTAAGCCCATGAATCTCCTTGATGACTTTAGCCCATAGATCAGAAGGATGCATGAACAACCGCCAAATCCATTTAAATAAGAGACCTACATTAAGCGCATGGATACTACCGATACAAAGACCACCCGTCTTCATGCTTGCCATGCATTTTTTCCAACTCACCCAAGGCATCTTCTTCTCGCCCAAGTCACCACCTATAAAGAAATTATTTCGCATAGATTCCAGCTTGTGACATATAGAGATAAGAACCTTGTATAACGACATATAATACGTTGGTAAACTTCCAAGAACCGACTTGATTAAGGATAAACGGCCACCAACAGAGAGAAGCCGAGCATTCCATTGAGAAAGCTTGGAAGAAAACTTTTTTACGATAGCATCCCAATTAGAGCACCTCGCCATGTTGCATCCAACAAGAACACCTAGATACTGTAATAGCATATTAGCCGCTCCACAACCAAGAATATTATCCATATTCGAAATAGTTTCTTCAGAAACACAAACACCTGAAATCTTACTTTTTTGCACATTTATTTTTAGCCCAAAAACTAAATAGAAGCATCGAAGAATACAAAGAAGGTTATGAGCATTAGTGTTAGACCATTCACCAATGAAGATGGCATCGTCAGCATAAGTAAGATACGATAAGCACATATTATTATCACCAATGCAAGCACCTGAATATATGCCAATATCAATGGCTTTACGGATAAAAGCATGCAATCCTTCCATAGCCAGGATAAATAGAAAAGGGGATAAAGGATCGCCTTGTCTTAGGCCCCTAGAGATATCAAATTCGGTCGTGGGAGACCCATTAACCAATATGGAGGTGCGAGCATTACTAAGACACCCTTTGATCCAAGACCGCCACATGGGACCAAAGCCGAGCTTATCCATGACTAAGTCCAAGAAATCCCATCTCAAGGAATCAAAAGCTTTCTCAAAATCAACTTTGAAGATCATAAGTTGTTTCTTGCGTTTGCGGTACCAACCCATAACTTCACTTAGAATAACAGGACCGGCAAGGATATTTCTACCCTTAATGAAAGCTGATTGCTCCGGACTAACCCAACTTCCAATCACCATACTTAGCCTATTGGCTAAATTTTCCCAATAATTTTGTATTGACACCCAATTAGACTTATGGGGTGAAATTCCATGACGATCGTGGCATTAGTCACCTTAGGGATCAACGCAATAAAAGATGAGTTGCATCCTTTAGGAAATGATTGAGAAACGAAGAATTCTTGCACAAAGCGATTCATGTCTTCTTCTAGAATGTCCCAAAATGATGTGAAGAATTTAAAAGTAAACCCATCCGGGCCCAGGGCACAATCCCCACCACAATCCCATACCGCTCTCTTTATTTCATCTTTAGTAAATTTGCGTTCTAAAAATTTACTTTGATCAGAAGAGAGGATATTAGGCATTACACCCTCTAAAGAAGGAGGATGCCCACTGTTGGATTGAAAACGTTTACTAAAATGTGTCAAATATTCGGCTTTGATATCCTTGAGATCTTCAATCCATTCTCCGTCATTTAAAATACCCTTAATAGCTAACAAGCGTCTCTTTTTCTTTAACGTAGCATGAAAGAAACTAGAGTTTTCATCCCCTTCCATAGCCCACTTGATTCTAGCTTTTTGAGCTATATCATTTGCTTCTAAACGGTTTAATTCTCCCAGGATACGAGTGGAGTCCCGACGGTTTAAAAGATCAAGCTCATCAGCACATCCTTGATCAATCTTAATGTCTACAAAAGCAAGACGAGACAGACGATCTTTCTTAAGGTTGGAAGAGGTGGATCTATTAGAAATGATCCATTCACGAATAACTCGCTTAAGGTTTTGGAGCTTTTTCTTGAAAGAAATCAACCCATTAACATCCACAATACCATCATTTTTCCAAGTGTCCACAACCAGATTATGAAAACCCTCCAACTACAGCCAAGAGTGGAAGAATCGAAAAGGTGTAGGACCAAAGTCCACCACGTGTTCTTTGAGAAGAATATGCCAATGATCCGGGTTGCCTTTCTCTAAAATAAGACCTGAAGTATGAGGGAATTTGTCAAAGAAGCTTTCCGAGACCAAAAATCGATCAAGCTTGCTCATTTTTGATCCCCATTTATCTGTCCATGTGAAATTATAACCACCCAACGGAACATCACAAAGAGAAGAGTTTGTAATAAAAGAATTGAAAATCTCAGCTTGCCTTTCATTAAAGTAAGAACCAAATCTCTCCCCAGCCTCCCGCACTTCATTAAAATCTCCCATCACTACCGAAATCCCGTCCCAATTCTCTATCAGATTGGCCATAGAGGACCATAGAGCAATCTTACTGGACAGATTTTGAGGAGCATAGACCACAATCCACATAATCTGAACATCATTAGGAATCCAAAGGCCTTGAACAGCCACATAATTATCGTTGCAAAAAATTCGAGACTTTTTAAAAACTAAGTTATTCCAAAGACAAATAATACCACCGGACATACCCCTGGCGGACATAGAAGCAAATTCAAAATGAGTATTGCCCCACACTTGACGAAGCATCCATAAATCAACATGAACCAATTTAGTTTCCTGTAAAGCTAAAAAGTTAACCTTGTGAGTATTGCATAAATCTCGAACCCATCTCATTTTATTTGGGTCTCCAATACCCTGTACATTAATAGATAGAGAATTCATTTATCAACAATGAGTTCTCCATTATTAGCGATAAGAGTAGCAAGAATGTTTTCGCATCCCTCCATATTAAGGCCTAAAGCCAAATTAACCTTTATCGTTTCCTCCAATCTCTCAACCAAGGAGAAACCAATTGGTTTATGAGAGTCACTAGGGGGTTGATTATTAACAGAATCTGAACCCGAGGATTTAAGTTTTGAAACATCAGAATTACTTGCATTTTGGTAAATATTAGGAGCTGGTGAAAAACCTGGAGGGAATTCAGGAGTCTCTGACTGCTTTGAATCAAATGCCTTACCACTCTTCTTATTGATGAGTGATGCTAGACCAAAAGGATCACTATCAGTAGGTTCAACTATTTGTGGTTCAACACCAGAACTCTTGATAGTATGTGGTACCTCAACATCTTTATTGGTATCCATAATGTAGTCACCATCAAGCCTAACATGATGATCACCTGAACCATCATGGATAACCGCATGAACATCAACTTCATTCTCCCTAATTTCACCTTCTTCCTCTTGATCATGATTATAGGAACCCATAGAACCCTCTTCATATTTGCATGAATCCTCATCCACAAAAGAAGGCGTCCAACTACATAATTCTCTAACCCGAATGGCATATGTGACTTTCTTAAGAGACACCATCATAGTAGTAAAAATCAACTGAGAATGAGTCGAGTTAATACAAATGCGTTTACTAAGTCTATTACTCGATTCTGAATCATCACAGAAAAGTACTTCGCCCCACTTACTACCAATTGAAGTGAATGTATCATTATTCCATGCACGAAGAGGCACACCTTCTATCTCAAGCCACACCAGCCTTTCCGTCACCACAAATTCATTATACCATGGTTTTAATGAAGAGAACCATGACGATATACCTTTATGTTTAAGAAACTTATTCCTGGTCTCAACTGTTCTAAATTCGAACAAGACCCATAAACCTCCCAAATATTTAATATCCAATTCAAGAAAACCCTCACATCGACACAAAATATGAGCATTAGCAATGGAGCGAAAATCTTTATAACAACCAAGAATAGCCAGAAGAAAATCATTTGTGTCACATTATTGTAAATTGATCTCAGATTCCTGTTCACCACTATCATCAACAACATCTTTTGAACCTCTCTTTTCTTCACCAGTGGCAGCCTTAGCAACGTTAGCAAAAGAAGAGTCTTTATTGGAACATTGGAAGCGAGCACTATTGACAATTGGAGTATCAAGCTTAACACCTGTATGAGAATTATTCTGAACCGCATTCCTTTCAAACCTGGCCACGTTTGCATGTAAACGCAATTTCCCAATCCAAACTTTAGACAACGAATCAATAAGAGTATTTGAATTGGACACTTTAATATATCGGCAGAAAGCATACATTTGACCAAGTCTATTCTTCCGATTAGCAATATAAACATCCACAAGAGTTCCCACCTTGCCACAAATGTTCCATAATTCACGTACCGTTAAGTGCGAGGGAAAGTTAGAAACATACACAGACAAAGAGATTTTCGCCAAATCATCCATGTTGGATTTCTTGGTTTGAGAAGAGCCAAGTCTTTGAAACATTGATCGACGATTTCTCCTATTAACCACATGCCAATCACCGTCTCCCATTGAAACAACAAAAATGACAAAAACACTTAATAATTAAGGGTTGAATTAGGGGTTTTGGGTGATCTGGGGTTAATTTGGGTTGAATTTGAATGGGTATTTGATGGATTTTAATTTTGTGGTCGGATTGTATTTTAATTAAAAGAGGCTTAAAGGGGAAGATTGGTGAGGTTTGACCCTAAAATGGAGAAGATGATCGCCATCAGGGGAGTCTTAATTGATCCTTTCGGATTATTCCTTAATATAGATATATTTTCTTATTATTTTTAAATATGTAAATAAGGGTTGATTTGAATATTAACATGATTATAAGGACTAACTCTATAAATGATAAAATACAATATTTTAGACATACCCTTTAAACCCTAATGTTGGCCATGGTTATGAGAATTTTATTGTTGGTTTTACTACTCTTAAAAATATCTAATTTGGTTTTCAAACGGTTAAATATTTCTCTTCCATTTTGTGATTTGAGATCATGTACAAGTTCTGTGTGAAGATTGTATATCTTTTTGTGGCAGCTACAATTTGCAAATTTTTTTGACACGAAATGATGTATCTGCTATTTTATTCGAGCTCAGTTCAGCTGCAAATATAGTTGGCATAGACTCGAGCTTTTCATATATATAATTTCGAGCTTTACAAGCTAAGATCAAGCTTTGCTAGAATCCTACTCGAGCCGAGCTTAAAGGAGGACTGCGCGTAAAGAGGAGGGAGTAATAGGAAGCAAGCATGAAAGAAGAAGGTAGTGGTGGTATATGACCCACTGTTACACCCAGCCTTACAAGTACTTTGGCACCAATCAAAGATTTGAGAAATTAAAGTGAAATTCAATACACTATCGACCTTCAAAACTTATGTAGCTAGAATTAGTTCAACACGAGTACTTACAAATTTATTTTGGTTGTTTAATTTTCTAATACAAAAAATGATAAAAAATCTTACGTACATGAAACATAGAAAATTGATCAACTAGAAGTCTCACAGACTTAGTTCATGTATAATTATCCAATACATATATGAAATTTAAACTAGTTCAAAACAGAGCACACATCCTTTGAAACCGAAAATTGGTCATGTGCCCGGCTTGAACATGTCTCGTAGATTAAAGCTAATGTTTCCCTTTTCAAGAATTTCCATAACTAAAATAAAAACCCATGTTTATAAATAACTAAAAATACGGTGGTAATTTGCACACTTCATGATTTGTACAATCAAGTTGTTTGTGTATTAACATTTATACTTTCACATTACTTTTAGTTATATTCATCCATGTAAGGTTATAAATTTCAAAACGCAAATATATAGAGAAATACAAATCATTTTATTGAGTATGCAAATCATTCCATTCAAAATAAAAGGTAGAGGTTATCCCCACTCCTAAATTGCAAGTGGCACTCCCTCCCATTTTTTTTTATTTTTTTAATTTTATTTTTATAATTTTGTTTATATTATAAAACTGTGAAACGAAATGTGCAGTAAAAAATATAGAGTTTTAATAATTCAACAATATTAAATTGTTAAAAAGTACGGAACATAAATTGATAAAAAAAACTATGTTGTATTGTAAACATGAAGACAAAAGAGGGGAGTTGTTTAAAAGTAAAAATATTTGGGTAATAGGGGCTTGTATAAGAGCGCAAGGTGAGGAGGTAAATCTACTCATTCAGGCTTTACGGAGTGTTACATTATTTTAACAAACCTCCCCTTACAACCTTCATACTCACAACTAACTACAACTTACTCATTTGAAGCTAACCACTTACACATTTATTTTATTTTCCTCTAAAAAAAATACATATGTCAGAATGCTTGCTTTGTCGTGCAGACGAGCAAGGAAGCCTTGAGGAGGTTGAAGTGGTGTGGTGAATAGCCACGAGGAGCTGCGAACGTGGCATGAGGATGAGGATCTATGAGTAACTCCACACCATAGGCTCTAATACGAGAAGTTTATACTTACCCTCGTTAAAGGGGTTTCATGGGACCCTCCCCTATAATATAACCCAAAATAAACCATAAATAATACACACTAGGCGACACACCGCACAACACTTTGATTGGACGTGTGAAGGAACAAACAGACCGTGCGAACACTTTCCTTTTCCCTGTACCTAAGAGTGGAGGGAGTGGGCTCGGTGAAGGCTCGGTGAAGCTCGGCAAAAATCGGCAACACCGCCGCCGGACCTTCGGCAAGATTCGGGCAAGGACCCAATCGGTGACTTTTGCCGATTGTTTCATCCATTTCGTGTTTTCCATTTTTAGATACCAAACAAAAAATGGCTTACCTGAGTTAGCACTCATTATTTCCATGATCTGCTCCATTAACGGCCTTGACTGCAAGTTCTTCACAGTCCTTTCTCACATGGAAGGAAAAGTTCGTTTATGGTGGAAAAAAAGATATATACGTGTTAAATTTCAATCGGTGACTTTTAAGTATTGTGTAATGTTTTTTTTTGTTATTAATAAAATGTTATGTTTTAATTTTATATATTTTTTGTTGGATTATATGTATTAAAAAAATATGATGTGGAAAATGTGGATTTGGTAAACTTTGGTGACCGCCGCCACCATTTTGGTAAAGTTTGGTAAACTTTGGTAAAGTTTGAGTTGGAAGGTTGTGATTGGTAGATGATGATGTGGCAATTTGGCAAAGTTTGGTAAACTTTGGACCACTCCCTCCCCCTAATTGGTAAAAAGAAAGATAATGGAAGGAAGGAATTTAGTTTACCCTAAAAATAATGAAAAATAATTCACTTTCATCATTAAATTTATAAAACAATTATTAAAGCATAGCACCAAGAATCTTGGTTAAAAAGGGACACTCTTGTCACTAACTCTTCACTCACTCTTCTTTCTAGTGAGAGAAAAAAACACAACATAAAAATGGCTTCAACATCAACAACATTAGTTCCACTGTTTTGTCTTCTCATCACACATTTAGTTGCTGTTTTTGCTGCAGAAGATGGTAAGTACACACTTTAATATGCTTCCATCTATGTTCCAAGATAAGTGTTATATAGTTTTAGTAAGTTACAAAGATTTCATAGTTAACTAATCAAATGTCATTATACGAACTAAAATAGTAAGGTGGACACTTGTTTTGGGAGAAGTGTAGTATATATATTTTTTTTCATATGTTGTTAGTTAAGTGTCTTTGAGATCTGTTTTTTTTTGTGTTTTGTTGGAGTTTTTTTAGTTTTTAGGTACTTTAGATCTGTTTTTTTAACATGTTTGAGTGTTTTGGATGGTTAAGTTTGATTAATGTTATAAATAGAATGTGTGTATTATTGTGTTGCTCATTTATTTATGTAGAATTATAGACAGTTAATGACTTTGCTCCTGGAAATCTGGTTATTATTATTAGTTGTAGCTCAATGTACAAGTCATAATGCACTAGAATACCCTTTTGTTTGATACCTTTTGTACTAACTTTGTAACACATTTGTTATATTTTGTAGAATTTTATCAAAGTTGACTTTGATAAAAGCTGAAGAAATGCTTCAAAACAGATATAAGAATTTGCAAAATATATTTTACCTAACTGTTTTTAGATAATTAGGTTATTGTTACATTAATACTAAAAAGTATATGTAACATATTATATCATATAAAAACACAAAAGATGTTTATTGGCTGACCCATCTAATCTTTATCAAATATATTGTGTTTTTATGTGTGTGTTTATGGGTAGAAAAAGAAAGTGTTTGGAGTGAGAATATGAGATTATTCATTTCAAGCCAACAAATTCTGATTAGGGAGTATATATTATTAAGACTAGCTTTGCAATTTATATCAACAACTTGCATCAAACTTTCATAAGGTTGTTACAGAAGCATAATCAATTATTTACCCTTTATATTCCATTTGATATGATATGTCATTGTCAACCTATAATAGGTGAATTTGTTCATTTAAAATTTTGAATTTACAGTAATATCTAGCTATAACGAGTTTGGATGTGTAACATGTTAAACCTAACCTATTTGATCCTTAACTTTTAATTTGCCTATCATACCCATGACCCGGTTTGACTTAATGTGTAATGTGATCTGGACCGTTCTCATGGTTTGACTATTTTCTAGCCAAAAAAAAGGGTACATTAAAGTAGTTGTAGTTATTTCATGATTACTATGACATGAAATTGAATTGGAATTGAATACGTTGGGCTTTTATCGAGCTATGTCAATAAATTCATTTTTCGCCCATTTCAGAAACTACATTCATTACGTAATTGACCCATCACCAATATGATCAATTAATGGTTTGGTGTTAGCAAGTTTAAGTCTCTCAAGTTGCACCAATTAAAAACAAAAAATATAAAATAAGCTAGACCACCATAAATTTAGAAAAGAGACTCGTTGGTGGTGTGTTTGTTTTTCATAAAGTGTCTCTTAACAGCTTCTCAATCTGATTCGTTCAGACGTGGTCAGATATTTGGGTCATTAAGTGCGTTTGTTTTTTTTTTTTTCTCGTTCAATGACAGTTAGAGACTCAAACCTCTTAACCAACAAGATGTGTAGGAGATATCTTGTTGCCACTTAATGTCTTTTAATATTTATATGTCATAAGAATAAAATTGCATCATATTCATATCATTCAGATATTTTTTTTTACAAAAATACAAACAATATTATTTCATTCAGATTCAGACATTTACGTCTCAGATTCAAATTCAGATGTAAGAATCAGATTAAGAGCCTCTTAATAAACAAACAGCACAATAACAAACATCATAATATAAATGAATTTTTGTGTCTACAAACTTGACATAATCGCTATCAAAGATATCTCACTAGATAACTTTGAGTATGGTCCTTGTGCCTTTGTCTATGATTTTGCACATGTCCCTCGTAACAATAACAATAAAATCCTATATGGGTTCTTGTTGTCTTTTTAATTGGTACTCCCTCCGTCTCAAATTTATTGTCCACTATTGACTTTTTTAGTATTTCTTCTTTAACTTTGATCTTAAATATTTTTGTGAGTGTTATATAATATTTGATGCAAAATATATAAATGAATTGAGTTTTAATTGTACTTTTCAATGTTATAATTTTTCATCAAGTATTATATAATAAGAAATATATATTTATGGTTAAAGTTGAACCAGTATGACTTTGAAAATTCAAACTGGACAATAATTTTAAGACGGAGGGACTACAATTTAGCAAAAGTTCAATTGGCCATGTGATGCTATAGGTAAAAAGTTACATCAACTATTGGGCCACTAAAAAACATTAGGTAGGCCTTATATTAAGTTGTGTATGTATAGTTTTTTCCATCTAAAACAAAGATTTAAAGAGCTAAAGTCTACGGATAAGATGTACAAAGTACTTATTTAATGTTTATAACTTTTATGAGTAAAACCCCAAATACAAAAGACAAAGAAATATGCTTTACCCAAGTGAAAAAACCATTTTCTATAAAGTGAACGCGTGAAATTATTGTTATATTTATGGATTGTAGTGTTGTGTGTTTTACCGCGCAAATGTGTACGCCCATTTGCCTCGTCATGGCATCTTTGACTAAAAAGATATTTCTAATATTATAGAAATGTTATAAATCTATAATACAAGGTTTTCAAGATCGGGATCCTATATATGATCGTTTTCGTTTTTGCAAGATCGTGATCGTAAGACAAGATCGGGATACTAAGATCTTACAATAATGCTATTTTTTAATGATCTTTGTAATATTATTCAATTCTACAAATTATTATATATTATAAACATGAAATTATAATAATATTTTATAAAAATTGTTGTAAATTATGAATATAAAATATTTAAGAAGAATCACATGTTGCTTTTTAAATTATATAAAAACGTAAACCATAAACTTGTAGTTTTTTAGTTTACGGTTTGAGAAAAGTAAGATCGAATCGGAGTAGATCTTAAGATCCTATGGTTAAGATCGGGTTCCTATAAGATCTTAAGCTTGTTAAGATCCTACGTAAGATTCGGATCGTTTTAGCTTCGTAGAATCGTAAGATCCTAAGATCAGGATCTTAACAACTATGCTATAGATTACTAGCTCACTCGGTACGTTGTAAAATAATATAAACATAACTTTATGTCTTTAACAAATAACATAAGGTAGACATGAAAGGGAATTTAACATATCGTACATGCGATTTATAACAAGTTAACATAATTATTTCTAGTCTCATATTTATATTTGGTAGTGGTTACTGGTTACAAACGGTTTTCTTAATCGATTTTATAGGCTTGTTACTCAATGGTGACTTCGAGACCGCCCCAACTGGAGGCTTTGCTGATGATGGTGTTGGAGACGGTCCTGACGCTGTCCCAAGCTGGAAGTTAAACGGGACAGTTGAGGTCGTGACCTCAGGGCAAAAACAAGGTGGAATGATCCTCATTGTGCCAGAAGGCAGACACGCTGTAAGGCTAGGTAATGATGCTCAGATTAGTCAAGAGGTAAAGTTGGAAAAAGGCGAGATTTATTCCATCACATTTAGTGCTTCTCGCACATGTGCACAGCTAGAGTCGTTGAATGTGTCTGTCCCACCAGCTTCGCAGACCATTGATCTACAAACGTTGTATAGTGTTCAAGGATGGGATACTTACGCTTGGGCTTTTCAAGCTGAGCAAGATGATGCTAGTGTTGTTTTTACGAATCCTGGTATGGAAGATGACCCAACATGTGGGCCCATTATTGATGACATTGCGATTAAGAAGCTTTTCGTGCCAACAAAATCAAAAGGTTCGATTTATTCCTCCCAACAGCTGTTAAAACGGGCAAGGTGGTATTGCCACTGTCTAAGCTAAAATTTCATTTTGCCATAAGTTAATATGTTTAAATATGATTAGGTTCGAGTTAACTAAAGTTATTCATGGGTTTGTTTTCATTGTTACAGATAACGCAGTATTAAATGGTGATTTTGAAGAAGGTCCATGGATGTTTAGAAATGCTTCTTTAGGAGTCTTGCTCCCAACCAACCTTGACGAAGAAACTTCATCACTACCGGGTTGGATAGTCGAGTCTAACCGAGCCGTTCGTTACATCGATTCATACCACTTCTCAGTCCCCGGTGGCAAACGTGCCTTAGAACTACTTTCGGGTAAAGAAGGCATAATCTCACAAATGGTAACAACCAAACCAAACAAGCCTTACACAATGTCATTTTCACTAGGCCATGCTAATGACATGTGCAAGCAACCGTTAGCAGTTATGGCCTTTGCGGGTGACCAAGCTGAAAACATACATTACACACCAAATGGTAATTCAACGTTCCAAACAGCTAATGTTAATTTCACTGCTAAGGCTGAGAAGACACGTGTGGCGTTTTATAGTGTGTATTACAACACCAGAAGTGATGATATGAGCTCTTTATGTGGGCCTGTTGTCGATGACATCAGGGTTGTTGTCTCCGCGGGTTTTAGAGGTTTAGGGTTGTCTGTTTTACGAGTTGGGTTTGCTGTTTTGGTTATGTTGTTTATGGTTTAGTTAAAGTAGGGTATTATGGTTAAGTAGTAACTTGCTATGATTTAATCAAAGCTTTTGGTAATTAGTTTCCACTTGGCAACTTGTTATCAAGTTGGGTACGTAGTAACGGAATTTGGAATGGGGAGATGATGTTTTGTAATAGTATAGCTATGAAATGGATGTTAAGGTATGTATGCGATCTGTCACAACAGATTTGATCGTTTATTATGTTTTTTAGTCATATCGGAACAAGATGCACAACCTACATATCACATGTTACATCTTAGCTGAAAAAGTACATATGCTGCCGATGTTCATTGTGTTATTATTCAGCATTTTGTATTCAATGAGAAGAAATGCTTAGATCAATAGTAGTGTTCCATGGAGATATTGTTGTGAGATCAGGATAGATAGGGTATGTATATGCACGACTATATAGATTCAGTATCAGCAAATCTTGATATTTCTCTTTTTCTCATGGTATTAAGTATATTACATACTTACATCTAATGAGTAATAGTCACACTCACAGCAAAAACCAGTGGCGCAAATTTTTAGTGAAGTCTTTTACTCTTATATAATTACCGATGAGCATTTTGTGTTATCTGATGCAATAACTTTGGTTCATTCTGTGTTATGACAACACAATGTTTGTAAACCACTTCTTATGTTATGTGTTGTTCGCTGCATAAACATTTAATAACCGTAGTGAAAACATAATGTGCATCAAGAGCAACTATTAGGACGGCTGATAAGTGTGTGAAACACAAAATGCACGTATACGTAGCACTGGCCACTAAGACCAGAATAAAAGGAGGAAACATAATGGATAATCACCGAGAAAAATACTATTTCTACCAATTTACACCGTAGTTTTTAAGTGTATGATGCATAAATAATAAATTTAAATGCCCAAAATTATACAGCTAAACTATCATTTCTGAAAGGAAAACAACAACAGGCCTGAGCCTGCTTCTTTTAGGTCTCATAATGGGTCGACCCACTATCCGGCTTGCTTCTTCTCATGTGCTCCAGATTACAAGTTCACATCTTACAAAACTCTTAAGGGGGCGTTTGGTTCAAGATATGTAAATGATGCCATTTAAAATTCTAAGCAAATTTAATTGCTTCCCAAGTGGGAGGAAATTAAATTAGCCCACTTTTAGCCTTATTAATGCAATTAAAATTACTGAGCCCACGTGTTTATTATGAACCAAACAAAACTATTTGAGCAATTTTAATTTCAAATTACCTCAATTGCTTTCAATTTAACTTTTAACGTGATTGAACAACCACTTTGGTTAACAAAAGTTATTGGCATTAAAAGCCTTATCATCCAATCTAAAAAACAATAGGTAAAAGAAGACTTTTTAAACGTCTCCTTTATAAGTCAACATTACAAGACAAAGAGTCTTTAGTCATAACCTTTTCTTGGTCACTATTTAGGCAATATAGTGACTACTCCCTCCGTCCCTTATTAAATGTTCATGTTTGACATTCCAAGTCTTTATTTATCAACTTTGACCTTAGATATTTTTACTTGTGTTATATAGTATTTGATAAAAATTATACGCAATGAAAATACATTTAAAGCTTAATTCATTCATATATTTTGTATCAAATATTATATTACACAAACAAAAATATTTAAGGTCAAAATTGAGAAAGAATGACTTTGAAAATTCAAACATGACATTTAATAAGGGACGGAGGGAGTATATAATATATGGACACTCATTATTCTAATGTCAAAAGTGGTCACTAATTTTCATCACTATAAATGTGGGATATTTTCTAGTGTAAAAAAGTGACAGACATGTCCCTAATTTTAAAAAGTTAATGACCAAAAATGTTGGTTACTAAATTTTTAAAAGTTAATGGCAAAAAATATTGATCACTGTGTGACATGTATTATCTTGTTTTGACATTAGAATAATATTATAACTGTGTGTCATGTATTATCTTATTTGTGACATTAGTTTTCAGTGGTTAGGAGTGTTCTTTTGGTTTTAGGGTTTTTAGAGGTTTGAAGCTTTTATAGGGCTACAATTTTTTAGAGGTAAAGCTTTTTATGCATTAGGGTTTTTAGGAGTTTAGGGTTTAGGGGTTAAGATTTTTAGGAGATTTAGGGGTTAGGGTTTTTAGCGGTTAAAGGCTATGGTTTAGGTTTAAGGGTACGTAATCCAAATATTTGACAAATCACATGTGATTTTGTATTGTGTAAATTCAATACCAAACAAAAAATTGTAAGAAGAGTTTGACGAAAATATATAAAAGTTCACATCTATAGAAAGATGATTTAATTTTCGTCGTGATAGTATGATTAGTTTAGCGTAATGATTAACGGTTTGTTAAATATTTAATTTTTAAAAGAAGCGGTGAAAGTGAGTTAGTTTTTTTATTATTTTTATTATTATTATTTTTTTAATTTGATGAAAAAGTAACTGGTGGAGATTTGTTCATTTGATATTTAGAGAATTTGTGAATAATGTTGATCTCACCTAGAGGGGAATAACCATCTGTATTAGAAATAAACACTAGAAAGGTTTGAGATTTCATACACAGAGTTGTCATTCCGAGTTGTGTTTTTTTTTGGTAAAAGGGAACTTCTACCCTGGTAAAATATATTAACAAAAAAAAAAACCGTTCAAAGTACAGTGGAATGTGGCTGAAACGCCACATTAACCTCAAGCAACTACTTGAACAACCACTAGATCATTTATGACATGCCATAAATGAACAACTAACTACCAACAACTAGAACAACCAATAAAAACAAAAATGACATGCAAAACAAATAAACAAATCCAAATAAGAGATTACTTCCTCGAACAGCCTTGAAGCTTGAAATCAAACTGATTGTTAAATTCCTCAAATTGTCGAGGTAAATCATAGACTTGGGCCGCATAATCATCAGAAAGATAGCCTTCAAGCTCGTTATGTCCTCCTGTTGATGAAAAGTAACTGTCCATAGGATCATTTGGCTCAAACACCTCATCATCACTATCAGAATCAACCACTTCACCCACCTTAGAGAATGGGTTGCCCTTCTTTATACCATCAGTCACTGAACGGGTTTACCATTATCATCCACAAGGGTGCCTTTCCCGTCAATAATAAGTTGTTCAAGCTTCCCAATTTTCTCAACAATAGGAGTGGTCTTCATAGGCGATGGAGAAGTAGTTTTGGAAGAATTAGAAGTAACTTCAGGAGTATCTGCAGTGCCAATCACAGGTTCCAAAACCGAATGTTGTTCCTTAAGCACATCAAAATTGTTCTTCAACTCAACAAAATTGGTATCATCCACCCAATTATTATTCATAACTTGGTCATCCCGAGGAGGAGCCGTACTACTAGTAGGATCGGAAGTAGGTCCATTAGAAGTAGACCCTACATTAACCGTTGGAGAACCTGTATTCGATTTGTTAGACGTCGATGCTCCTCCATTCTTTGGCTTAGTAACCGGCCTATAGTAATACGAGACTTTAGGCTTTTGAAAACGAATCCCATCAACCTGACGATTATTACCCTGAAGCTTACCTTTACCTTTCTTCTTATAAGCTTCAATGAAACCCTCTTCATCAACCAACGCTTTATCTTTCACAACCTGTTTCACTCTTTTAGGACATCCATCATCATTGTGATCAAAAACTTTACAAGTCTCACATCTTGGTGGCTTTCACTCATATTCAGTATCAATTTTTTCCATTGAATGACCAGCTTATGCAGTTTTAAACTCTAGTATTTCCGGCCAACAACTTTAATTTAGTTATTTTAGTAAAATTTATAACCTAATAAAATAGGAGACGAAAACAATGTGGATGACACGTACGTCTTTTAAAAGTCGTAGAAAAAGTATAAGTGACGCGCTCTTTGCTTCCACGACATCCATGCACCTGCTAAAAAATGGCGCCAAAACAACCCCCGGTCTCACACGCAACTATCAGCTTAGCAGACATTTATGGATTTTATTTTTAGGATTTTCAATTTAAATGCTTGATTCTTGAATATATGATAAATTTTGAAGATGGCTGGGTAGAAGTTGCGCGTTTCGTTTTAATTTACGTTACTTTTTTCTTTATGGGTTTGAATTTATATCACTAATATCCTACAAGTTATTTTTTCTTTTATGTTTACATATGGGTTAGATTCATTGATTTTGCTATTTTATGTTTACATATGTGTGAAATATGAAGATGATTAATTAACTATGATGATGGGGTACATTTCTTATGCTCAAAGCCTCTTTTTTGTGTTAATGACCGTATACCTCTATTTTAATTGCTCTATAGCTAACTTATAATTATTCTTGTATCACTTAAATTGTGTTTGGGGTTTTGGAAATTTACTCAATTATTTATTTATTTCTTTATTTATTTTTTTGATCGAACTGGAGAATGTGAATATATATAAATATAAAAATTCTAACAAGATGCTAGAGGAAGTTCACAACATGTTACAAGTTCTTACAAGCCAAAATTGGATCTCGGATCCAATCTATCCATAAGGGATGTGACTTTTTGAGCCTATGATCAGTGATCCATGAATGGAAATTTACTTAACTTATTGTTCACTAATAAGCACGATTGTTCTTTTTACCATATAAGTGTGATGTGCAGAACAATTGCACAAATGAAATTCCACAGTGGCTCAATTTATGTAGGATGCATGGTCTAGAATACAGGGATCACGAGTTGATGTTCTCCTACAATGCTAACTGCGTTCGCGCACTCCACATGCCATTGTAAGTTCTTTAGCATATTTGTTATGCGTGAATCAATTCATTTAAATTCTGCTTCATCTCAAATGATTCGAACCAATCAAGTTATATGCGAGTCGTTAGAGTCTAAATTGGTTGAAATGGTGAAGCAAGTCAAGGGTCATTTAAAAAATCCATTTTTATCACAAACATTCTTTTT
Organism: Artemisia argyi; assembly: GCA_030686995.1. NCBI lineage: Eukaryota > Viridiplantae > Streptophyta > Magnoliopsida > Asterales > Asteraceae > Artemisia > Artemisia argyi. The sequence continues at coordinate 213,656,523 of CM060676.1, read as the reverse complement.
GGTTATTCTATTTGAAGATTGGATATAACTTTAGAATGGATGCGGATATAAACATTTTAAGATGGATGGGAAATAGTATTAATGATAATTTTTTATAGAGGTTAGTTTAATATTTGAAGACAACAAATAAGTGGAAAGAAGGATTGATTAATTATGGCTCACCATCCAGATAAAATGTTAGATGCTAGATGAAACTTGAAAGTAGGCTAGGGTATGATGGTGTGTATCTAATCAGCTTGCATATATTGATTCTCCTATAAATGTGGTTTGCAGCGTCTTTCCTTTAAATGTGGTATTACCTAAATTCGGAGTAAAAAGAATTTGTTAGGACTATTGATTCTCCTATAAATGTGGTTTGCAGCGTCTTTCCTTTGAGAAAGAGTTCAGTTTCCTCTAGCCTCATTTCAAAATAGCTCCTTTACGTAATATGGTTTTGAAATGATTTAGAAAGAACATATCCTTTGTTTAGTCAACTTGGTTGAATCGTGTAACTGACCTTCTGTTAACATTTTTTTGCCATAGGATTATAGAAATCTGTGTCTTATATATATATGAATCTTCTTTTTTGTGTGAGAGATATGAAATGTTCTGTTTATGTGATGTGTGTCTGTGTTACCAATACCGCATAGAAGTGTAACTGATCTTCTGTTAATCTTTTTTTGCCATAGGATTATAGAAATTTGCCCGTCTTATATATATGAATCTTCTTTTTTGGGTGCGAGTTATGAAATGTTCTGTTTATGTGATGTGTCTCTGTGTTACCAATACCGCATAGAAGTAACTTGACATGTTTAATTGGAGCGGTCAAACCATAACGTATTTGTTTTAAGGGGGCTAATTTACATTTTCATTTAACATTCCTACTAATAATGCATATTACTACAAAGTGTGAAGGTTTTTAATGTACTTGCCTAAAAATTTTTGGGGGGCTACGAGCCCTCCCAGCCCCAATACCAGTTTTTTAAACATTGGTTCAAGTCCATGTGGTGGTCAAAGCTAATTCATGTTTTATAGATAGCGTACAATTTTTTTGATATACAATATGTATTTGGTTCAAATGGCACCTAAACAAGTGATTCCCTATTTCCTTGACTCCTTTATATACATTTGAACCATCTTATTTTCTTAAGAACAGATAGATCCTACTTTATCCTATTTTCATGTTTAGTATGATTTGGATGAAACAATCACCAAAGCATAAATAATGGTGGCATTAGATTCACAACAACATTCATTATGTAAATTACATGCAAACTAACATATCCCTTGTTCTTTTTTGTTTCATGTGCAAAAATTTTATAATGTCACAGTGGCACTTTTCTTGGATATTGGTGATTTCTAATTTGGCTTGTGGATTCATAGTTTGAAACATAAATTACAAAGGTAAAAGCTGCAACAAAGGTGCTATTTTGGCAAATAAACAACATCAGCATGTCCGAAAAACAAGATCAAATGGAGTTGTTGGGCTTTTATGATAGGAACACACCATTGATTATACCAGAAATCAATAGTTGGATTATGTACAGGATGTCTGATTGTCTTATGGTCTTTGATATATAAAAGGTTGCAAAGGATGCACCTGAGCCTTTTGCAGTTTCAAGCTTGCTATTTTTTATTATTATTTTTTATTTATTATTATTATTATTTTATTTTATTTTTATTTTATTATTATTATTTTTTTAATTTTTGGAACAAAACAAGCTTGCTAAATTGATATATGAACTTTTGGTTTCTTCGTTCATTGTAACAAGGTTAATGCCTTCATGAACTTTCGATCTCTTTGTCCATTGTTAGAAGGTTAACGCCTACATGTACTTTCTGGTGTCTTTGTCCATTGTTAGAAGGTTAATTCTGACCTTCGATGGCTGTGCACTAAAGTTATCCTAGTATTTAGGTATATAAAATCTTTATAATTAACTTCATTTAACGTCTATAAATTTGAAACATAAGAAGGGTGGCAGTGGGGGCGGCATCACCCACCGGCAAGGGCATGCCGGCGGTGAACACCGCCGCCACCCCACCGGCATCCTCAACGGCAATTATTGCCTCCGAAGCATTCTCGTTTCAAAACAAAATAAGACCGTTGCATTAAATGGTTGGAGACGTTGGAGGAGCGTGTGGGCCAAAAAAAAAATCCTATATATATTACACATTTTACATTTCATTTTCATACACATTTCATTTCCAAACACAAACATAAACACAAACACTTTTTACACATATACTTTGTGAAGCATAGAAAGTGAGAAATCAAGAGGTGGTTCAACACAAAAAGGTCGTGGACGTGGCTACCGTCCTCGTGTTCGTCCGCAAGGTCCACCACCGGTGTATCCACAATAACCAATCAGGTTATGCGAGATTTCATTATCAACACAAAACGTGGGTACCCGGAGACATATGGATGGCCTACGGATTTTTAGATTTAATAATGTATTTTTTTTTTCCAAGTATTATGTAATATTATTTTAATTATTAATGAAATATTTATGTTTTAATTAAATTGTTTAATTTAATTTATTATTAAAGAAAAAAAAAGTTGGGAGGTATGAAAAAGGCATGGTTGCCACTAAAAAGAGGTTGGGAGGTATGAAAAAGTATGAATTAGGTGAAATGAGGTGGAATGATATTATTGGTGGATTTCGGAGATATGGACGATTTCGGAATCATGACTGCCAGTGTCCTAAGATACTTTATATATGACACGTGGACTTGGAATTGCAAAATTAAATCTTCTACTAATATTCTTTGACTAATACTCCGTATTAAGCAGTAATATGTATTAAACAATAATGTAAAAATAATTGCATATTGTGTTTGCACTATAATACTTTCTCTTTATATCGCACATAATGATTCATGTTCTGGGTGATGGATCTCTAGACTAACTACTAATCTGAGTGTTGACATGATGTGGTTTGATCTAAATCTACAAACTAAATTGTGAAATGTACATCAATGGTTGACTCTTGAGGATCTTCAAATGTTCTACACCTTCAACACGTTTGGTGGTTGGAACTAGTTAAGTATTTACATGATAGTTTTTATGTAATTACACTAACACGAGGCTGGCGGTGGTCGTCGCGTTGCGGGCGAGCGCGTTTAAAGGCGTAGTATTTTATAGGCTAAAAAAATAGCATCTTTAAATTCGTTGACGTTTTGATGATATTTTTAACAATATAAATCCGGTTATCGCAAAATGTATGCTTATTTATTTTATTTTTTTTTTTATTTTGCGTTTATTATAATTTTATTATTAATTTTTTTTCCTATGTATGTTGCAATTATTTTTTTTTTTAATTATGATGTTTTAGTTTCAATCAAATATTTAGGTATGTTTAGTTTTTTGCTCGTTTAGTTTATCCGTTTAGTTTCAATCAAATATTTAGTTACGTTTTTTTTTTTTTTTTTTTTTTTTTTTTTTTTTTTTTTTTTTTTTTTTTGCTAATTGCATTTTATATTTATCTGTTTAGTTTCTTTTACCCATGCGTTTTTTTACTATTTTATTTTATTTTATTATTATTTTTTTTTACGTTTTGTGTGAAAAGGTATGTACCGGTCAACGCATTTTTTTTATAGAACCGGTCAACGCCTTTTTGGCTCGCTAATAAAAGGGCATTTCTCCCCCCTTTTCATTCAAACGCAAACCCTAATCTCTGTAATTCAAACTCTACCTCTCTAATTGTTCCACTGTATTTTAACCTCCATCTCTGTAATTCGTTGCTTCTATCATGGCTTCATAACCAACAAAATCTGCTTATGCTCTTGCGCGCACCCCTAATTTCCAAAAGTTAAAGTCTGCTGCTGGTTCCAACGAAATTGCGGATTTCTTGCATATGGCATTTGCCTAGGATGATACCGAGAATGATCAGTTGTTAAGGGTGCTTGGTGAGCAGCGTGATCAATTAGCTGCAAAGGTTAAGTGGTTAGAGAACTTGGTGGAAGAAGGGGAGGGTTTCTTGCCGTTGCATGAGCACGGTGACATTGGTTTGGACCGTCTGAAGGAGACTTTGAAGAGAGAGAGGAAGGTGCTTGCTGGGTTGATCAAGACTATTGATCTGGCGCGTAAAGGAAGAGAAGAAAAGAAGATCAATCTTTACTTTTTCGAGTGATGGGCTGGCCACTTGATGTGGTATATCTTGGTTATCTTTTGTGTTTTTATTAGAAGTATGTATGTTGGTTAGGGCTGCCTTTAGAAATTTCAGTTTATATATGGATGTGTTATCATGGAACTTTTTTTTTTGGAAATGATAACTGCAATGTATGAACTTTGATGGTTGGTAATATAATTTGAAGGTTATGTTTATTAGTATATTCTTTTGTTATGGTAAATGGTCGTAGCCTTTTTTCTGATATGTATCAGTGTTTATATCGTTGTAATTTATGGTATAATAAACATATAATTGATAAGAGAGCTAATAGTTGCACTAAAAAGCAAAGGCAGTCGTTAATCAGTGCTAAACCTATTGCTGTAGATGCCATGTACAAAATACAGGTCGATGTGACGACTTGATAATAGAGTTTTGCTTTGATAATAGAGTTTTGCCATGGGTAGTAGAGTTTGAAATGATGTTTAATACTTAGATTCCTGCATCCTCTGTTGTTTTTTGGTCTTTGTATTTCACTACTGTATGGCATGTGAAACATAGGGAAAAGTTATTCTGTTTTAGTTTCGTTAGGTTTACTGTTATTAGTTACATTTGTTGCCTATATAAAGACTAAGAGTGGTATTTATTGTCACTTGTATATTTTTACTTGAGTTAAAAAAAGAAGTGTGACATAGAATGGCAGAAACTCCAAATTTTAATGATCTGAAAGAGGAATGTAATTCTGATAGGTTGGAACATTGTTTCCATTTCTTGTTTATGCAAGAATTAGTTGAGAATAATAGCTTTGTTGAACTTCTTGTTGAAGAATGCAAAGTTGTAGCTAGTAGAATGCAGAAGCGTCAGGAATTGATTCAAGAGGGCCAAAGTTTTAGTCCTTTTGGTCTTGTTTCCTCTAATGGACTGCAATGCATGAGAGAGGCACAGCGTAAGGATGGTAGGATTTTTTCTGCTTTGAATGCTGTTTTGGTGTTGGCACGTGATGCAGGAGAAGAGAAGCGTAGGCATGTCGCGACAATGGAACATTTTTTTTGATGTAGTTTGGTGTGTAATGTAGAAGAACCTGTTTGCTGTACTATACTGTAGTGTTTCGACTTGTTCTGTGTCTTAGTAGAATTTCACGTAGGTTCTGGAGTGTGTTTCTGGTAGCAGAACTCCTTGTAGGTTTTTTATGTATGTGTATTTTAGCGTCTTTGTTTGTAGAAAGTCATCTAAGTTTGAAGTTTAGCCATTAGTGATAATGTTTGTAAGATATGGTGGTTCTGTAATGTGTGTTATTTTCGAATAAAAAGATGACCTTCTTTGTATTTATTGTTGTTTTACTTTTATACAGAGCATATGTTTTTGATTTGGCAATATATTTATGGTATTAAACATATGTACTGAATAACATGGACCAAACAGCAAAGCTATAGCTTAGTTAATGTTAAAAGCATGGCCATATAGGCAGTGCGCAAAATACACACAGGTTTAAGAGTTCTATCATAGACTCTTGCTTAGATGGTTGGTCCTAAGTAATAGCCATAAATATTTACATAAGTATTATCGTTTAAAATTTAGAAAATCTTATGTATATTTTTAAAAGTTAGAGCATCAAAATGTGCGAAAGTAAGAAAAATAGTTAGCAGAAATTGTAAATATAACCGTGGCATCGACTTTGTAATGGATTCTTCAGCGTGTCTCCTTAAAATGTTATTGGGTCAAACGTTCTTTAATCACATGGGTTTACACATAAATCAAATTTATTTTAAAATTTTTGTTTACTATATGGACATATAAGAATTTACCCGTGAAAATTGTGATATAAGTACAACCAATAAGTATGCACGAGTTTTTCATTATGTATTTGTTAGAAACTAATAACGTCAATAATAAGATAGTTTCTAGGACCGTTTTGGCTCAAGACAATTAAGTCTAATCTAGGAATAATAATGTTCATAAGATAAATCATAGCGGAATAAGAACAATATTATTAACAAGGTTTTTCTTTATCACCATCTCTACTCTAACATACATCAAAGCCTCAATGCTACGTGATCAAGTGTAGCACGGTTACATCCTAACAGCTATCTAAGATAGTTGAGGCTTAACATCAATATACCCTAGGTGTTTCCCATAAAACACCTGTACACACAAGTCTAGGCGTTTCCAGCCCTAGACATACACTCACACGTTTTCTGTATATTACATTGTGGAAGACATACTAAAACCTATTCCCTGTATCTCTTTATATAATAGAGATACTAGGGTTACAAAATACTACGAAGGACTATATTGAAATAACTTCTTTGTAAAGCAAGTCCTTTGTCTTTTGCATTCTTCACTTTGTCTTTATAAGTCCTTTATCTTTCATATTTGTCAATATCAACTCAAAGTATAATTCCCAACAATCTTCCCCTAGTTGATATGACAAAACCAAGTATATGAAAGATGTCGTCTTCCCCTCAAACCATGCATATCATCAAGGATCTTCAAGCTGCAATCTTCAAAGTATTCTTCTTCCCCTTTTTGTCATCATCAAATAGGGGACAAATGTAAGCAACCTTGATCTTCACAATCACCAACCAGTACCATACATCCAATTTAGTCCTTTAATGTCTTGAATTGCCCACCATTAATAACACCAAAACGCTTACTTATTAAATGAACTCACGACATAAAAATCCCAAATCTTCAGTAAGAATACCAACGAATAATCATGAAAACCTTCACCTTGATGTAGCACATAAATGGTTAATCATTTTAACAATAAGCTTCCCATGAAACCCATATGTTAACCATTTGTTGAATGTAGGCTCTATGTAATGATTACTATTGAAGAAAACTAAGTATAACCAACTTGATGCTGAAGTAGAACAACCCAAACTTGTATCTTATATCTTGTACTAAAACTGACTTCGAACGTATACTTAACGTATAGGGAGATTGCAATCTCTTGACAAAAATCACTGAGCACAATAACGTAACTCCTTCAAGTGTTTGTCAATTCGTAGTCACCTGAACGAGCGAACAAGTTACCTCATGCTGAAAAGGTATGATAAAACACAAACCTGTGAACTTCCACTTCAACTTCAAATAGGTGATAAAAACTTTTCTTCGTAATCAATTAAAACCAAAAAGAACGAGCCTTTGTATCTGTTAAGAACCATGTAAACCAAAATCCAAACTCCATGTGTGTGTATTGGAACCAACCTGTTCCAAATTAAACATATACTTCCCCTCACTGCTCGTAACTCATGCCCATATTACTGCCTTTTAAAACATTAAGCATAGCAGTGGTAACTTTTCACTAGCAGTGGAAACGATGGACATGCGCAGTGGTAAAATTTGCATTAGCAGTGGTAACGATGAAGCTGCAGTGGAAACGTATAGCGTGCAGTGGTAACACTCTAAAGCTAGCAGTGGTAATATCGAGACAGCAGTGGAAATATCAAAGCGAGCAGTGGTTAAAATTTAGCCTAGCAGTGGTAACATAGAAAAGCAGTGGAAACGAGTTACGCGTAGCAATGGTAAAATACAACCTGTAAATATTCATTAAGAATCCATGCGTACATCAGTAAGCACCAAAGTATCCTTACTCCTCATCATTAACCTGCAACGTGTACACTAAAATCCATAGAATAACTTTTAATAGTACCCACGATCTGATTAACAAGATAGAAAACCATTCACCACAATCAGAAGCACTAGATCAAAATCATTATACCCAAAAACTCGTCAAAGTACTGAGTAAAACCAGCGTATATGAATGAAAACCCTAAATAACTAGGGTTTCAAAAGTATTAAACCCTAATCAACTTCAAAGCTTCTTTCTTCCATGAATCATAGACATCCAATATATATCCAACTTCCAGGAATGAATGATCCGAATAGAAAACGAAATCATAGAAGTTTGATATCAAGAAAACCCTTAAAAATTCGACTTACTTACTATTCTGCAGCAACTTATTAGAAAAATCATATCTTTTTACTGGGAGCTCAGATCAAAGATCCCTCCGGTGGAACTCTTCCTTGTCATGTAGAGAACCTCCAGTAAAAATTTCAGCCTGATCCAACGGTTAAAGAAGGAGATATCGTGCCTTGAAAACTGACCTGCAGTGAGTTACGAAAATTGAACCAAAATTGAATTTTTCTTGTTTTCTTCGTTCTTCGACAACGAACCTTGTAAATCCTAGATATCAAGAGCCCCCGCTCTGATACCACATGTTAGAAACTAATAGCGTCAATAATAAGATAGTTTCTAGGACCGTTTTGGCTCAAGACAATTAAGTCTAATCTAGGAATAATAATGTTCATAAGATAAATCATAGCGGAATAAGAACAATATTATTAACAAGGTTTTTCTTCGTCATCATCTCTACTCTAACATACATCAAAGCCTCAATGCTACGTGATCAAGTGTAGCACGGTTACATCCTAACAGCTATCTAAGATAGTTGAGGCTTAACATCAATCTACCCTAGGTGTTTCCCATAAAACACCTGTACACACAAGTCTAGGCGTTTCTAGCCCTAGACATACACTCACACGTTTTCTGTATATTACATTGTGGAAGACATACTAAAACCTATTCCCTGTATCTCTTTATATAATAGAGATACTAGGGTTACAAAATACTACGAAGGACTATATTGAAATAACTTCTTTGTAAAGCAAGTCCTTTGTCTTTTGCATTCTTCACTTTGTCTTTATAAGTCCTTTATCTTTCATATTTGTCAATATCAACTCAAAGTATAATTCCCAACAGTATTAACATCAATTAATATCATGTTGAAGTTGATGTTGTTGTTTAACTTTAATTATTGATATCATGTTGTACAAAATGTGCAAGTTTAGTAGCACATAATGAGCGTTGATAAAGTTAAAATATACTCCGTAAAGTTTTTTAAAAATGTTTTTCCAGATATCCGTATATAAACTTTAAAAAAATAATTACATGAGTCGGTATAAGTACAATCGCGTATATTTATTTTCATATCACAGTAACTCGTACTTACCATTTGATATTTATATTACCGTTAATAATAATTTAACTATATTTAATATTCAAACCCGTATACGTATAAATTAAACTTTTAAATAGGATAACATGAGTTCCTATTTATATTTAACGTACATAGTAAAAAGACATTTTAATAGATGAAAGTTTAAAACTAATATTTTTTTTAAAAGTATTTAACGTATGTTAAAACTAATTCGTACATTTATAAAATTTTGTAAGTTTAATTGATGTAAGTCTCATACCAATACTAATACTCATGTAATTATAAACAAAGTTCATATTATAAAGTGTAGGGGTGTAAAGTGTAAGGGATTATTTGTTTATTATCTAAAGTTATCAAAACACATGAAGATTTATAATTTTACACTTAACTTCATATAATATATTTAAAATTCACCCACTAATGTTTTATTAATTACCCCTCTTTTTTTTTAAAGTTTTTATTTTCATAAATTTGACACCTATATATTTTTTTTTCTCAACTAAATTTTTCACAAAATTTATTAAAGTTTGATCAAAATCAATTCAATTTTGACTTTTTATTAGCCAATCATATTTCTTTTTCTTTTTTTTTTTTGGTGCAAAGGTGAATTATATTAACTCCAAAAGATTTACATCATAAGTAAAAGATTTTTGGATATCCCCAAAATCTTTATACAAACAGAAACATACACATACCAATTCTAAACAAAGAATTCTCTTGTTATCCGATATCAGATAACTCTAATAAAAGATATATGTCACAACTAAACTCTGACCATTATCCTGTGCTCTAAAACAGAGCTCCACACAGAGTATAACATGGCAGAACAGAGCAATTCATCATCAACTTTATATCCTCATCAGATTTTTCCATTCATCTCATCAATTCACCTTTTAATAAGCATCTACCATCTAGATACATTTCCACATTCTCCATTCTATCATGCCACTCAACCTGCAACCACAGTAGCCAAGATAGAATAGAGAGTGGCATCACTAGGCACCAATAACCCATCCATGGGGGGGGGGGGGGGGGGGGGGCTCTGCCAAATAACCTACATTTCCCTCTCAAAGGAAGGCTTCAGTTGTTTATGAACACACTCCCTCCATGATGCCAACCTATCCTCCTGTGATGATGTATTGAATGGACCAAGAAGGTTCATCTTTCACACCTCTCTATTCCATTCATCATACATCATCCTCCAAGACCATTTACCCTTCACAAAAGTAAGCCCTACATTATGGTACATCAATACTGTTTGACCTCCTATTTAACCAATCATAGTATTCCAATTTCCTCCCTAGGCCAAACTGGACATGCTATGTGGCTATAATAGGCACAGTCTCACAGTTAGGACTCCAAGGTACTAGGTACTATACAATTGTAATGGCTTACTAGAAGAAACATCAATCAAATATAAACTTTTGATTCTGTGAACTATGTTACCAATCATATTTCTTGATTTTGCCTACGTGTCAAAATCAAGCTCTTTTATTGGTCCAATTTTCCCATAAGATTGTTTTGTCAAAAAAACTTTGAAATGATATAATTCCTTTATTATATAAAAAATTTAGGTATATAAAATCTTAATAACTTCATTTAACATCTATAAATTTGAAACCTAAGATACTTTATAAGTGATACGTGGACTTAGAATTGCAAAATTAAATCTTCTACTAATATTCTTTGACTAATACTCCGTATTAATCAATAATATGTATTAAACAATAATGTAAAAATAATTGCATATTGTGTTTGCACTATAATACTTTCTCTTTATATCGCACATGCATAATGATTCATGTTCTGGGTGATGGATCTCTATACTAAGCCGAGTGTTGACATGATGTGGTTTGATCCAAATCTACAAACTAAATTGTGAAATGTACATCAATGGTTGACTCTTGAGCATCTTCAAATGTTCAACACGTTTGGTAGTTGGAACTCGTTAAGTATTTATATGATAATTTCTATGTAATTACACTAACATGCTAAGAGCTGATCGACTTATATATAACATATATGCCTAGTTGGTTCAGAAGGTTTTAATATGTCTGAGAATGATTACTATTCTATTGTTGCCGGCGCACTCGTGCATAACTTTATCACAACCGTTGAATTGAAGTTACTTTTAATTTTGACCATTGTAATTGGTTAATTATCTATATTAACAAACAAAGAGCTAAAATTGGTATCATAATGACATGTGCATGATAGGCATAATAGGATAATGTTACTTCTTTGAACGTGGATAAGTGTAGACCACAACATCTATAACAACCTTCAACTTTTATCTCCTATTTACGTAACTTAAATTTTGAATCAATTGGCATTAAGGGTAAACGAAACCATGCACATCATTATAAATAGAACACTTTTGAACCACTTTCATTTCATCACAAAATGTCAAAATGCATGCATGCGCGCAGAGAATTCATATAATCTTTCAAAATAGAGGTATAAATCAAACGTCTTCTCATCCATCGATTATATTTAGAAAGTAATAATTTTATCATTTGATTTATTTCGTTTACACAGACGAACAAATCAAACAATGTGTTCACTAACGTAGCAACCAAGGGGAAATGACAGTCTGTGAAACAATCAAGGTTATATTCATGACTACTAATTTAGCATCTTATTTAAAATATTTATATTGTGACGAATAACTAGCATTTTCTTCTTCCTTTTAATAGTAAACAGAGAATGTCGAACCAGGTATTTATGAGTTGCTTGACAAGGTAACCTTTAATTCTACATTGTTTTTGTTTCGTTTTTCAATGAAAAATCACATATTCGTATATTTTTATAAAGGCCTAATTAATGTTCTTTCATTCCTTTAACATTAACATGACCTTAATGTGAATTTGGATACCCGTTTGTTGTTGCATGATGAGGTGAATCACACATGTGAGAAAAGGAAAAGGGAACCAAACTTTGTGACATGGAAAGGAATCAATGACACGATTTGAACTCTTAATCATACTCTAGATGGAAACACAAAATTGGCAAATAATGTATGGAGATCTTACTCCTTAATAGAGTATAACTTGATATGGACCTTATGGATTTGCTATTTCTTATCTATATGTAGGAAACAAAAGTGGACAATCTGTATCGTGGCCGGTAACCTCCATGTTAACTCAAATATTTTAAAAGAAAATATGATTGTGCTCTTAACTAATTTCATAAGATTTCAATTGTTAGTGATCCACTCAAGGCTTTTGCTGTTCGAGATTGGAGGTGCTTTTTTGTCTGCCTTAATTCATTGATCCTGCAATGCCTGCATATTTATTAGACCACAAAGACCGACTCTTTATACTAATTACAATTAAAAAATATATATATATATTTGTATATATTGTTGATGGTGAGTGATGTTTTAACTAATTTTTTAACTATCCGTTCAAATTTTGGGATGATCTTGACAGTGATAATTCTCATTTAATTTAATAAGTCAGCTCCAATAAAGATATATCAGATATATGGCCACTTATTTGATTTACACTTACACACAAACAACTATAAAGTTGAGATATTTGGTTGGTTTGAATTTAAATACTTACTCACTCAATCCAAACAATACAGAAGCACATTGCATAAATCAAAACAAGTTTAGAGATAATACATGATATATTGCTTTGAATTAGTATCAACTAACAAAGGGTGTTGTGTGAAGTCATGAAGATCACAGTAAGCATTTTTTTTTTTTTTTTTAATATTATTAATGGTAGTTGTTTTTTCGATCGTCTTATGTCTAGCTTTATTTAAGTCTTTCACATATATATGTATTCACATATTAACATTAACAAATACTGTATACATTTTTGATAAAAGTTAGTATCTCATTTATAGATATGTGTTAGTCTATAAATGTGTTAGTATCTCATTTATAGATTGTTCTCGCTCCTGAAGCTGTGCGACTTCTGAATCGGGTTCAGAAAGTCGTTAATAGCACTTCTTCATCCCTTAAGATTTCAAACTTTGTTTTTAGTAGAATAGGGTTCGCTATTCAAAAGGGGGTAGCGGCGCAACTTGTTGCCCGGCTACCTGCCATTGTATTGTAATGTCATATTTCGAAGGGTATATATAACTAGTTTATGCTTTAAAATATATATATATATATATATATATATATATATATATATATATATATATATATATATGTTTTAACATAAACGTACGTGACATATCATTGCACTAACTAAAGCGTGTTGTTTCTCTCATTTCATCATACCCAAAGCACGTTGCGTTAGTAAAATAACGAACGCAATACACGAGCGACACTTTATGTAGATATATATACGTACATTATTATACCAGTCTTCCCGGGCAATGCACGGGTATTGTACTCATTTGTTTTGGTAACAAGTTGACATTGGTGGCCTTTATTTCATATGGATATTGATTGGCAAATGTCAATGTTTGGGTTTCATATTTAGTTTGTATCAGATTTTATATGTTAGTTAGCTTGAGAATAGTACGTGTATTTATGTTTTGTTTTGAATTTTGTCTTGTGGGTCATTTCCTCTTTTAATTAACTTATTTAATCGAGGTGATATGTCTTGTATCATATCTTTGTTACTTTTTGTGATTTTATAAAATGTTGCATTTCTAAATGTTTATTTTATAAAATGTTTCCCATTACAAGGAGGAATAACATGTATAAGATAAACATATTTTTTTTGTTAAAAAAAATAAAGATAAACATGTTTCTGTGCAATTACATGATCATGGCATATTGGCATCTATTGTAGAGTGTAGCACACATGAATGGTTGATTTTCGGCATTATTTAGTATATATGGCCAGTTAAAATTAAGAGTTAAATTTAACAACGTGCATGGTAAACTTGTGTGGAGGCAGTACGGTTTCCGGGGGAAACCCGTTACCACCTGAGATCAGCGTGGACCCGGTTAAGACAGCATAGTCTGGCGGGGTGGCGATGGGGCCTTCGCTTTCCGCGAAGGTGGTCGATTCTAAGTTGAAATTCACCTTTCTAAAAAAAAAAAAAAAAAAAAAAAAAAAAAACGTGCATTGACCTCACATGTGCAAACCATCATCTCAATGACCCATTGTACTGATGACAAGGCAATCTCTAATACAGAGTAGTAGCAGAAACAAACACAAATGAAGCTGTGAGTTTTAAATATTTGAACTTTTTTTGCATAAAAATTTAAAAACAAATCTGAAATCATACGGTGTGTAATCGGAGGTCCCATTTATATCACTTAACGTTAAAACAGTAGTATAACCTTATTACTCTAAAAGTGAATAAAAAAAATGAACAAGATGTCTTTTCACAATGATCTTTGATCTTACTTATCGACCATAAAATGTCAATTAGAGAGACTTGATTATGTGCTCAGCGCCTGTGATTGCTTGGACTAAACAATTTGCTTTAATCAGGACACCCTATGAGGTTTACTTTAGCAATGTATTTTAAGGTTTTTTGAATTTCTAGTTTGTATTGCATCTTGTATTAACTATTTTTAGGGTAAACTGCAAAAAATGTCTTTGTGGTTTGTCATTTTTGCGAAAAATGTTCTTTAACCAACTTAATTGCGAAAAATGTCTTTGTGGTTGTCATTTTTGCGAACAATGTCCCTGTGGTTTTCACTTTGTTGCAAATCGTCAATTTTGGTTAACGAGCGTTAAATATCTTTATGGTGGTCATGTGAAATAACTAATTTACCCTCATCTTCATCCACAATTACTTTTTTTGAATTTGCAAACATTAACCCTTCAGTATCCTCCATCACCACCCCCTACTACCACACGACTAGCACCACCACCCTCCACCACCACACACAACCAACACCATCATATATTTTTAAAAGCTATAGTGACTTGCTCATTACATTTCTTATTCTTTCTAGGTCCCAAATGCTGCAACTTTATCTTCCTGGCTTATTGGTACATGGGCATAATTACCTGAATATATATACATAGTTGTTTGTGGATATCTAGAAGGCTGTTCCTTGTAGTTCTCGTTGAAAACAGCCATAAAGTGTATTGAGATGCTTATACTACAAGCAAAAAGACTTTTGGGGACGGGAAACTTTTTTGTGACGACATAGTCGTCACCAAATTTCGATGGGCCGAACTTTTTTCAAATCCAGATTTTCATCAAAAGTAAAAATGGGGCCTACATAAGTTGCTGACGACAATGTCGTCACTATTTTTTTCCATACACTTTTGGTTATCTAATCTTTATCAAAAAAATTAAGTATTTAGTTTAGTAACGACAATGTCGTCACCAAATAATTATCCAAATTTAATTATTTTAATTTTATTAACAATACTTTTTAAAAATAATTATTTTTTTTTTCAATAAATAAGTTTAGTGCCGACGAACCGAATTTTTATCCTTTTAAAAATACTAAATAATGATTTTTAAAATAAAGTTTTTTGATAAATACATTTCGTGAGGACCACCAAAAAATTATCCAAATTTAATAATTTTTATTTTATTAAAAATACTTTTTAAAAATGTTAAATAATTATTTGTAAAATAAATTTTTGTTAACAAATAAGTTTAGTAACAAAGTCGTCATCAAATTATTATCCAAATTTAATTATTTTTATTAAAAATGTTTTTTAAAATAATAAATAATTATTTAAAAAAAATTAATAAGAAAGTTTAGTGAGGACAAAGTCGTCCCCTAATGTTTATCCTTTTAAAAATAATTATACAAAGAAATAAAATTGAGCATAATTCGACGACACTATGTTGTTGGCGAAACCCGGTAAACGACCAAAAAAATCATTGATCGAGACTTGAGAGCGTTGAATTTTTAGCAATAGTTTCCCCGAGGACATGTTTTCGGGATAATTATAATCAAATTTGCTTTTTTTCAACAAATGTTATAAAACGAAATTATTAACAGTTTTAGAGTTAATCAAGCAATGCAGATTCAATAGGCATTGCGTTAACTTCTATAACCGATGTGTTATTATTTGAACATATATTACTGTCAACAAATCACAATTTTTTATTTTTTAAGAAAACTAACAATATATTAAACCAACAAAAAAAAGCGATGCAAACAAACGGCATCCCTTCTCTCCAAACAAGACGATTAAAGAGAAGGAATCGAAAAAAAAAAAAAAAAAAAAAAAAAAAAAAAAAAAAAACGAGTACAAACCAAATACGCCCTCGAAGAGACGCAACATATAGACTCAAACTATCCCACTAGAAATAAGCTAAATAACAACAATACAACTAACACACCAAAGGACCACACAATCAATATCCCAATTGACATTGACCACAAAACACCACAAGGAATGAGGCACATGTAATTTAAGGACATGAGCCATGGGCCACTCACTTTTCTTATGCGCACATGTTCTAATGTTTGAACGTTGAGAGGTACTGTACGTATATATTTATCTAATACGAGTATATACATATATTATGGATTGGGACAAGTTATAAGGGGTTGGCAATATACTTCTCACCCCAAATCCCTTCACTCACTTACAACCAATCACCTTATGACACATTATTCTCCAACTTTTTCCTCCACTCATCTATTTTTTGTTGCCATCACACCCCTCACCCTTCACTCACCTATTTTAAATTTAAATAAAAGTCTCCAACGCTCGATTTTTCTTCTCCTTCGTGCGGTAAACTTCCCCGCAAATGGCCTCCCCCGTGCAGTAAAATTAGGTCGGTGGCGGTGTTCTCGCACGGGAACCACCCCTCCCCGCATGTGTTGCCAACCCCCTAAATATTTACAGGGGTTAACCCTTTATCAAAAAAAGACAAGTTATAAGTACCCAAAAAAGCCGAGTGGTACTGTATATACTTATGTAATACGAGTATATACATATATTATGGATCGGGACAAGTTAAAAGTACCCAAAAAAGGTAAGTACTAATGGCCTCTGGTCTAGCGGTATGGAGATTTTATCTTTCTACTCAAGGTCTCAAATTCGAGTCTTGTCTAAGATGATAGGCATTTTCTCCCGCGTGCGTAAAAAGAAGGGTGTCATTGCCTTATGGGCTGGACCTAACTTGGTTGTGTGGGCTCGCTACGCATTCTGGGCTAGGGGCCATGTAGCCACAATTGCCGTCCAAAAAAAAAAGTACCCAAAAATGCTGGTTGTACCCTCCTTGTTTTTTGATTTATTTATTTTTATATTGTATTATTTTGTATATATAAAAAAAACTATAAAATTGAAAGTACAGAACATAAAATATAAAGTTTAATAAGTCAAAAACTTAAAACTGACAGAAAATACGAAACAAAAACTTATAAAAAACTGTGTTGTACCGTAAATTGTGAGACAAAGAGAATCTTTTATACTTTTACCCCCCTTTTCAGGTGGACCAAAGGAGTACGTGTAACATAATCTATATGCATTATATGCTCTTTTATAACACTGCTACATTTGAAGATTAAGGACTACCCAAACATATTTGACTACTTTGTAAAAACAAATATGTAATCAAAATTTAAGTATATTTTAAAATTATCTTCAAGACAGCGTCATTTGCTTATACAAATATATAAGGTAAATATATTTGTGGAAAGGGAAAATTCCAAAATTTGCGAGGCATCCTCATGACATCTATAAATGTCTCAATTTTCAAAAATACACCAGAATAGCTCTTGGGCGACTATCAAAATGGGCAACTTAACATTTGTGTGACACATGTCCAAACAATGATCGGGATACGGGGTATTTTGGAAAAAATTCTGAAATACGAGGTATTTTTAGAAAAAAAAATGTATTAATGTATGTAAAAAGATTAAAATACGGGTATTTTGGTTTTAAAAAAATGCTTTGACCGGTTGCCCAGTAGCCCAAGTCATTTTGGAGTAAAATTAACGGCTGGGGCATTTTTTTTGATGTCATTGGGTTGCGACAGTGTATTTTAGAAATTTTCCTTTGTGGAAAAGTCATTCGAAAGTCTTCTTACAAGTCAACATTAAAGATTTCAGTTAAGGTGAGCCTAAATAGTAAATATACCAATATGACATCAAATTAATTACAGCAATCATTTTACTTCTACTTTTAATTCAAAAAATGCGTAAATGATTACACTAATCATTGACATTTTTTATTCTTTATTTCATTTTGTTATTATTTTTATAATCATTAGTATTAATCTTTTCATACTTTTCTCTTTTTAAACCTTATACAATTATATTCTCTTTATACTTATGAAATTATGCCAAATTTAAAGTTTTGCTCACGCACGATTCAAAAAATGCAAAGTATATTCTATATTTGAGTAACTTAAATAAATGAAAACGCAAATTATAATAACCTAGCTATGTGTGTATTAATTTTTGAATTATCTTGCTTCTTGAAGTTACACCAACAACATATCTTTCAATGTTTTCATAATAAAATTTTACTTATTAAAATCTTTGTATCTCATGATAAAAAGACAAATAAGTGTACACGAATGTGAGCAAAACATATCAGAGTTCAAATCGGAGGTTTTGACAAACTTATGGTCTTTACAAAACTTATTTTCCATTTTATAGCGTATTTACATTGATGCTAAATATTGTAATATTCATAAAAATTTGCGACAAGTGGTCATGAGGCAAGTAGCAGTTATAGCCATGTTTCTAATCTGATTTGCAATCTTTTCGGCATGTGGATGTGGTCTATGAACCACTTGCAAATATTGGAATCAAGCTGAATAACTGAAGATGATTAAGCAATTCCATTTGCAATATGTTGCACATCGGATTACCAGCTAAACCAAGTCCTAAAAAGGATGCGTACATTTTTGTTGTAGTAGAGGGTTGGAAAACTCCCTAAATTTGTTCCATAGAATTTGGAATAATATTTATATTTGATTTTACATCACTTGCAACATTTCTCTTATTTTCACCAAAATATTGAGATACAAATCTTAATACACCTGAATTTCATTTAGCATAAAAGATCATGTCCCTAAAAGGGGTTCATCTCTTCATAGTTTCTATCCGGTTTCATATATGACCTTATCTAAAACTAATTTGAATAACGCGTATGACGTTATTCTCTTGTGTTCCACTAACATATGAGCTTTGCTTAAAAGTATATTGTTGATAAATGGTATGTAGGATTATTAGTGCCCCTAATTATGAAGTACCATTAGTTACTCGCTTCATTTGAAAATTTGAGAACCATTTTGACTTTTATGGTGAAAACCTAAGGATGTGCAATGAAAAGGTGTGCTATTCTGATGCATGTCAAGTATAATTCTAAACCCTCTTAAACTTCCGATTATCATACATTTGTAATGTCATTGACGCTTAGCTAAAGAATATATTATGTTTGTTCTTTTAAAGACTGAATTATGCCTTAAATAGGGATCTATCTTTATATGTGGTGGTAGTTTCAATGGCTTGTCCAATCTAAGACCAAGTTTGATTATCCCTATTAGTCACATGAAAAAAATGGGTTAGCGCAGCTGGGTCCAACTAAATGCCAAGTTAGATTGTCTTCATAAGTTTGGCACTGGAATATGAATGATTTTGTGGTAGCTAGGGCATATTCTATCTATTAAGTGTGGTACATGTGATTTTATTACAACGTACTTATCAACATTTATTCACTATATTTTTTGTAATACAATTTTTTTTTTTTCACATATATACCACATATTTTACACAATCTTACAAATGTCTCAAATAAGATTTGAATTCACAACGTAATTCATAACGTATTTGTTGGTAAACACACTCACATATCATCAGGCCAAAGGCCTAGGCCTAGGGTAACAATTTGATCACTATTAGGAATAATAGAATAAGTTTCTACCATCAATCAATGTTTAAGGTGAAGGGTGTGTTAATGCAAATATTACGATATTTATTTATACAGTCTCATTTGTTTTGTGCACAACCAAACACCTCACGAAATAGGAAAAATGAAAACCCTCAAATCACTCAACTAATCTATGTGATAACATTTTAGTAGCTCGCTCAATTGCTCAGTCGTGGCGAGTATTATGTCAAAAGCGTGACAAGGATACACATCTCCAACTAAAGTCTAAGAGTAAAAAATCTCAAAAGGTAAATTGGGTTAATATGATGAAAGATTAAGGGTTGATCATTCTTTTTAATCTCTATCGATGCCAATATTCCAGAAAAGGCGACAAAATCACAAATACATGATCGTAACGACGACCACAATATCTATGATTGCTCACTATCTAACCCGAATAAGCTAAATATAGGACTAATAACTTTTCCCAATAGTATTACATCAAAAAGGGTGACAAAATCGTTAATGCTCACCGAAATCCATGAGTGAGACACCAAAGATTGCTCACTTCCTAATCTCAGCAAACCAAAGGTTAAGATGAATAACAATATAGGGTAGGAATAAGGCATGGGAAACATTTATAATTGGTTTAAAAATAAAAATAACAAAACAAATAGATTAAGTCCACACAACCAATGCTACTAGTCACTTATCAAACCACGAACCTTGAAAAAGACACAAATCGTAGACTAACTCACGCTTTAACACGGAATATGCACGCTTTGTTTAGTGGACACGAATTAGATTAAAAAATGTCTTAGACAAAAACAATCCTAGTTGACATTCCCAACAACAACCAACTCCAATTCATAAAAAAAAATACAACAATAGTGGCGATATCAACCACTTACATAGCTGGTAAAATTTCGATCAACTAAAACTAATATATAACAATACTTTACATCGTTGGTTTATAATACATATATACCAATGAATAATCGATTAGCTCATAAAATGGATCGCTTAAGTTTTAACGAACCGATTATCACGCATTCCTCCCCTTTTCTCCTCTCTCTCTCTCTCTCTCTCTCTCTCTCTCTCTCTCTCTCTCTCTCTCTCTCTCTCTCTCTCTCTCTTATATTTTTCAATTTTTTTCAATTTTTTAACCAATCAAAAACTACTATAGGTATAAAATTTCAACACCTCACGATCATAATAAATCCGGAAAATTGTCTCTGGAATTCAGTCGATACAGCGTATCGAGCTCCAACGATTACGGTGTATCGGGCAATATCGCGTAGGCCTAATGATTATAATATTCTAGAATCTGTAGGAACCACATGTGAATATGGCGTATAGGACATAATGGATACGCCTTATTCATGCATTAACGTTCTTGTTGTTTTGATGAAGTCTTAAATGAATATGTGTTGGTGATGAGTACGGCGTATTGGTTTCTGTAATATGGACTTAGCTTGATTTTGTTTCGTTTTAGCTCCAAATCACGTCCTTTTCCTTAACTTTCAACAATTGCTCCGTTATTTACTGTAATTAACAAAAGTAAGCGATTAAGTATCATATCTGACATAAATAACATAAAATGAGTAATATATCAATGATGCATAATATTAGTCCTTATTTGATGTCATCACTATAGTGTAGTAATTATATTGCTACTTTTCATATTACGTCAAACTTGATCGACTATTTGATATAGCAAATTTTTAAATTTTAAATAGAAACGTATTCACCCCTTTTACGTTTTCACACGGTGTTTCTTTTCCACTTAATGAATGAGCCCAAACCTTTATTCCCTCATGTGTACATGTATTTTTTTAAATGATGTGTCTAAATATACCATTATGACATTAAATTAATTACAGGAATCATTTTGCTTCTACTTTTAATTCACGCATAAATGATTACACTAATATTGACTTTTTTTTTTATTCTTTGTTTCAATTTGTTATTATTTTTTAGATAATATATTTGCTACAATTGCATTGTAGCCAACTCTCTATAATTTATGCTATAATTTGTGGGTCCTTTATTTTTTTTGTGGGTCCTTACAATTTTATTGTGGGTTCATGAGTTTTTTTAGTAGATTCATGAGTTCTTTCTTATGTAATTTATGTGAAGGATTGTAGCCAATTAACTACAAAAAGTCAAAACTTGTAGCTAAACTATCCCCTTATTTTTATAATCATTAGTATTAATCTTTTCAAACTTTTCTCTTGTTAAACCTAATACAATTATACTCTCTTTATACTTATGAAATTATAGCAATTTTAATAAAAGTCAAAACTTGTAGCCAAACTATCCCCTTATTTTTATAATCATTAGTATTAATCTTTTCAAACTTTTCTCTTCTTAAACCTAATACAATTATACTCTCTTTGTACTTATGAAATTATAGCAATTTTAATAAAAGTCAAAACTTGTAGCCAAACTATCCCCTTATTTTTATAATCATTAGTATTAATCTTTTCAAACTTTTCTCTTCTTAAACCTAATGCAATTATACTCTCTTTATACTTATGAAATTATAGTAATTTTAAAGTTTTGTTCACGCACGTGATTCAAATAATGTCAACTATATTCTATATTTGAGTGACTAAAATAATTTGGAAACATAAATTATAATAACCTATGTCGATATTTCGTTTTGAATCATGTTGCTTCTTGAAGTTACACCAACAATATATCTTTCGATGTCTTTATAATACAATTTTACACGAAAATATGTAATTATAAGTGTCCCTGCCGCGAATGATCTAAAACACATTTTACTTATCCAAATCTTTGTATCTCGTGATAAAAAGACAAGTAAGTGTACAAAAATGTGAGCAAAACATATTAGAGTTCAGATCAGAGGTTTTGACACCCTTATGGTGTTTACAAAACTTATTTTCCATTTTATAGCGTATTTACATTGATGCTAAATATTTTAATATTCATAAAATAGGCGACAAATGGTCATGAGGCAAGTAGCAGTTATAGTCATGTTTCTAATCAGATTTGTAGTCTTTTCGGCATGTGGATGTGGTCCATGAACCGCAAGCAACTTTATTGCAAATATTGGAATCAAGCTAAATAGTTGAAGATGATTAAGCGATTCCATTTGTGCAATATGTTGCATACCAGATTACCAGCTAAACCAAGTCCTGAAAAAAGATGCGTACATTTTTGTTGTAGTGGAGGGTTGGAAAACTCCCTAAATTTGTTTAATAGAATTTTGGAACAATATCTATATTGGATTTTACATCACTTGCAACGTTTTTGTTATTTTTCACCAAAATATTGAGATACAAATTTTAATACACCTGAATTTCATTTAGCATAAAAGATCATGTCCCTAAAAGGGGTTCATCTCTTCATAATTTCTACCCGATTTCCCATCTGACCTTATCTAAAATAAATTTGGCACATGTACCTCACAAAATCAAATTAGTCGTGTGGCGAGCTTTGCACAATTATGTCCCATCTGTTGAAAATATGCAGATTCAAGGTCTTACTTTACCATCAGTAACTTGTACACTTTGTGGCGAATTTGTTGAAGATGTAATGCATGTTTTGCACATGTGTTCGACAGCCAAAGAGGTGTGGATTCGATGTGGTTTTGGTTATTTTTATGAAGAAAATAGTCCTGATACTTTGGAAGACTGTTGTTGCATGATTCTAGGAAATAGTTCATTGAGTTGGGAGACATTCATAATGATACTTTGGGGGATATGGAAGAGACGAAATAAGAACTTTCATGGTCAGCCTGACGGAAGGGATCGGGAAGTGGATGTTGTTGTTAAGCATGTACTAGCAGAATACCATATGGCGAACCAGAAGGATATGTCAAGAGCAAGTTCGGTACAAGAAAGAAAAGCTTCCATATGGGCTAAACCAGAACTTCACCAGATTAAAGTAAATTATGATGCATCTTGGATCAAAGAGTCCGGAAAGGTGGGTTTGGGTTTTGTTGATATAAATAATGCATAAAAACGTTATTAATATTTCTCGATATCCCTATGTTTTGACGATCACAAAATGTAAAATCATTAAATGTAAAATCATTACGTAAACAAGTATTTAGTTACAAATATCATTCCATCCAACTAAATCACTTAAGGTATGAACAAACAATTGCCTAGTACATTTTATGATCAAAGAGATTTTTATTTAAACACTACAAATTATATAAAATGATATAAACATTTTGGGGATAGCTTGGCTACAATTTTGTAGCCAATTGGCTACAATCCTTAAAAAAAAAAACACTAGCATTGAATCAGGGACTCACAGAAAAGAATCAGGGACCCACCATTTATAGCATAAAATTGTAGGTAATTAGCTTCAAAAACTTGTAGCTAATATATTCCCAAAAATTTTATATATTTAGAAAAATACTTTTAGTAATTAAAGGAAAATGTTTAATTCATAATAAATATATTAATTCAAAATTTTAACTAAAATCAGTTATTTTTTCACCAAATAAATTTTCACCGGAAAAGGACAAAAGATCTGGCCATTACAGGAGGGCGGCCCCCTTAATTTTAAGAGGGTCAGCCACCAATTAAGGGGGCTGGTACACTCCTGTGGCCAGATTTTTTTACCTATAAATACTGGTTCATTCCTGAAATTTTTTCTTACCTTTTGCACTAAAACTTTCTGTCCCAATTCTTTCAAACATCCTTCAAATTTCTTTGATCATAAGATTATAAGCTTTTGTTTCAAGTGATCAAATCCCTCACCACTCAAAGTGCAAGAGAAGAACACTCCTTCAACATCTAGTTAAGAAGTATTGTTAATTTGTGAATATTGTTTGTAGTTGTGTAAATTATTTGTAAAGGTGTAGAGGTTTTGTAATAGGTAGATTTAGGTGTGTTAGTAGTTAAGAGAAGAAGTAAATAGAAGTTGTGAATATAATTAGTGAAGTTGTGAGAAGTTGTATAGTAGTAGTGGTGTGTATAAGTTGTGAAGAAGTTGTGTAGTGACTAGTGGAGTGAGATTGGTCCTAGCTACGATTAGGACTCGACATCTAGCTTAGTGTCGTTAATTGCTGTAAGCAAAAGTTGTGTAAGGTTTTCTCCGCCATAAGGGAGCTTGTTGACATAGTGAAGAAAACTCTCGAGTTAGGTGCTCGGGGAGTGGAGTATGACGAAGAGGAGCTTTGTAACCGAACCACTATAAATCATTTGTCTTGTGGTGCGATCTTTCCATCTCTATCTCTTTATTTACTTATCTACATTTTTATTACTTAGTATCTTATATATTTGTATTAAATAGTGTGCAAGTATTGATAACACATAAAAATCGAATCGAAGATTTTTTTAAACAAAGTTTTTATAAAAATAAAAACGATGTAAAAGTATTCAACCCCCCCCCCCCCCCCCCCTTTTAATTTTCCACAATTGGAATCAGAGCTACGAAACATAAGTTTTCTTGAATGGAAAAATCGATTCGAAAGTTATGTGAAGTCAATAGATTATGATCTTTGGCATGTCATTTCAATTGGTAATTTTCAACCAATAGAAACTATTTTGAAGAACAAGATAATTATTTCAAAATATTGCTAGATAAAAATCATAGCTAAAATAATTATATACAAAGCTTTACCAAGAATTGAATACGAAAGAATATTTTTTTGTCAAACGGCAAATGATATGTGGAAAAATCTTTTAAATTTTCATCAAGAGGAGTGTCAAGCCAAAGAAAATTTTGCATATAAAATAGTAGAATATGAAAGTATAGTAGATAAGTATTTAGTTGAAATGAGTACAAGTGCTACTAGTTCAAATTTTTTGTGTGAAGGTAATGATGGAGAAAATTCCATGAGTCATGTCAAGAGTAAACAAGAAAGTTGTATAAAGATAACGATCGAAAAGGAACTTAGTGATGATGATGATTCTAGTTCCGAAAGTGAAGACGATGAATATGCAAATGTCGTTAAAGAATTCAAGAATATTATTAAAAAGCGACTAAAAGTACAAGATAAAAGAAAAACAACCCGAAGAAGAAAACCTAGTGACGAAGACGAAACGATGAAGCACAAATGCTTCGTAGCTCAAGTATCTAATGAAGTATGTCTAGGAGTAGATTTGGAGCCCGATGAATGGATAAAGGATAGTGGATGCTCAAGACACATGACGGAGAATCTCAAGCTATTTTCTACATATAAGGCGTATAATGGAGGTAACGTTGTTATTGGTAGTGATCGTCCTGGAAAAATCATAGGCAAAGGTACGATCTCTCAAGACTCTCTAACTATTGAAAATGTTGAACATGTAGATAATCTAACTTATAACTTGCTTAGTATAAGTCAAATATGTGATAATAAGTGTAGGGTTGCCTTTACCGATAAAGATAGTGAAATAATTAAGGATGAGAAAGTCATAGGTAGAGGAATTAGGAAAGGAGGTATATATGTTATGAAATTAGGAGACAAACTGGAAGATAGGATATGCTTAGCAACTCTAGATGAAAATTCCACTTTGTGGCATAGGAGATTAGGTCACGCTAACATGCAACAATTACAATCTTTAGTCTCTAAGGAACTTGTTAGAAACTTGCCTTGTCTAAGATATGATCAACATTTTTTGTGATGCTTGTAAAACTGGAAAACAAACACATTGATGCGTGGAATTGCGCCCTCGCAAAAGGTTTTACCTCTCAAGGGATCTTGAGAAGCTTGCAATCCCCACCAGGCAATGTACCTGTTCGTTGTAGTATAGTATAATGACAAGTACCGGGGGATTGATCGTTCAACTCAAAGAATAGTGTTCGCTAGGGTTAAAACTCACTAAAACTAGGTCTTGAGGTGAGGGATGATTCTTTTTGTATTTTTATATTTTAAGGAAAGCAGGTAAAATTCTCGATTTTGGAAGGAGTGGGCGGAATTAGTTGCTAGTCAACTAACCTAATTATCTAAAGATGCAATCAAAATAAAATAAACTAAACTTAAACTAATTTGTGGTGTAAACAATAAAGAGAGAAAATTGTGTTTACTTAGTGTGGAAAACTAGAAGGGGGGTTGAATAGTTTACCGTTTAAAATCTTTTTAACTTGTTTAGTTAGCTTTGAAACTTTCCGTTTGATCAAAGATATATGCACAAACACAATATATAACAAGTAAGTAAATGAAAGAAACGATCAAACCACAACACGAGTATTTATCGTGGTTCGGCTACAAGGACTCTATTTCCTTGCCCTACGTCCACGCCCCGAGTATCCAACTCGAGAATTTCTTTCACTAGTCAACAAGCTCCTTTCACCGGCGGAGAAAACCTTACACGTCGCTTATACTTTTACCGACACAAAGCTAGATGTCGAGTTCTTTTACAAGGGCACAACCACTCCCGTTTAGTTCTTTTACTAGGGTACAACAACTCCCAACACTCTTTGTATTTTGAGGACTAAAATACTAACCACTCACTACAGAATATACACAAACAAATGACGTGTAAACAATAAGAGTTTAAACAATACTAAGCTAACAAGTCTTGCAACGTTGTGTTGGAAACTTGTAACTTTTGATGACCTTGTGAGCTTCTTTGCTACAAAAGGAAACTTCACATTTACAATGTTAAGAGGTTAGAAGAAAATATGAGTGTGTGTGTAAAATATGATCTCAAGAGGTTAGCCAAAAATCAAGTTATGGCTTGGTATTTATAGCACACCACACTGCATGCTTGGCGGATCAGGCGGAACCCTCAGATGGGTTCCGCCCGTGTACCCCCAGGGTACCGCCGGGTCTGCAGTAGGTTTTTGCAATAACTCTTCAAACCAAACAAGGTCTTGTCTCATAACTCCTAGCAACCAAACAATGTCACATCACTTAAATCAAGTCAAACACAAAACTTGTAAGCAACATCAAAGCAAGTCAAATATATTTCTTTCCATAAATGCATAATGACAAAACTTGCCATAAATGTGATGTGACTATTTCTAATTTAAGAAATAAACTTGTGTTGTGTTTTATGAAATGTAAAATGTAGCAAAAGTCTAGTTTATGCAAGTCTTAAAAACTAAGATTATGTTTTGCTTAAAAACTAAAGTTTACATTTTGTCGTTAACAAAACTTAGCGAAGATCGTAAAATATAAATAACGTTTTTAGGCGATATTTGTATTAACAATCTCCCCCTTTTTGTTGATGACAAAACATAAACTTTGTTTTTAAGTAACACGCAAAATCTTGGTTTTCAAGACTTAAAAAAAATATATTAACCTTGTTTTACTTAAGAGACGAGAAGCACATCAAGTATTGAAGGTTTAATATATTTCTCCCCCTTTTTGTCGAAACAAAAAGTAGAGTAGCGAAGCAGAATAATGGCCATACTCCCCATTGGTCGATATTCCCCCTAAATGGAGTACCAATATGGGAAACATGGATTTTGAGACCTACAAAAAAAATGGTTAGTTGGTGATATATATAGTCAAGCTTGTAGTTACCACACACATTGCAACCACATTGACAACACAACAATGATCAACCAACAATGCACAAAAGTAAGTAGAAAGAAATATCATTCCAAGTAAAATTTTGACTTATAAAAGTCAAAAGACAAGAAATGTTAACTATTCTTCTACTTTGTAAAAAATAACCAAGAAAAATAATAAAAAAGATAAAATCCTACATTCCTAAATTGGGGCAAAACGGCCTCCAAGGGTTGTCTAGGATTTGTTGGGGGTGGGAAAGTGCATCCAAACGTTCAATGACATGTTGGAGTGCAAACCGGGTTTCATTTTAGAATTGGTGATGCAAGGTTTTGATGCTTTCACCCATTTGCTCACAATTTGAGCAAACATGTGGATGGGTGGGTGAAAATGGGTTGGTTTTGGTTTCTTGGCTTAGGGGTTGGTTTGGTTTTGGTTCTTGGGTGGAGGATGGATTTGGTATTGAGTCAAGCAAAGTGGTTTGAAATTCCATTGCTTGATGAAGGTAGTTGTCAACCATGCTTTTTATTTCCTCATAAGAGGGAAAGAAAGACTCAAAGGTTTGGGGTTGAAAAGGTGGTGGAGTTGGGTGATCATGGTGTTCAAAATTTGGTTCTCCATAAAGAGGACCATGGATTTCACGGTAAATTGGGTGAAATAACAACGGTTTGGGTGGTTGGTACACTTGTTGTGGTGTTTGGGTAAGTTCAAGATCTTCATCAATGTCAAGAATTGACCTTGGTGATTGATTTGCAAAAGGTGGTGGTTGGGTATGTCTTGGTGGAAGATCATTTAAATCTTGGACATACGGGTGTGGTGATGTTGGAGGAGACCCGAAAAGCTCCATAGGTTCAATTTTTGGTAATGGTGATGGTGATGGAGTCTTTGATGGTTGGGTTGGAGTACTTGGTGGAGTTGGGTCAATAGGTGATTTAGTAGGTGGTGGAGTGTGCGCATTTGGTTGTTTGGGTGATGGAGATGGAGATGCAAGATTCAAAAAGTGTTCATTTTTTATGGGTGATGTGAATTCCTCCGATGATGAGGAGCTAAGGTTGATGGATTGGTTTGACCATAGTGGTTTCACACTTATCCGGGCGGTTCTCCGGATTTGTCGTGATGGTTGAGAGGTGTTTGTTGACTTGGTCATGGTTAAAATGGTTTAAAGTTTCAGAAATTTTGATGAAGAAGGTGTGGTTTGATAGTGTTTAGGATGGTTTAATTTATAGTGATGAAGGTTTGTGGGAAGGAGTGTTTGGATTTGATGTTAGTCCATACAAAAATGGTGGTTCCTGATGATTTGGAAAACTTAATTGTGGGTTGTCATGTCATGGAAGTCAATCCAATGAAAATGCTGAAGTGAGAAGACAAGTTTTGCACTAAATGCTTAGTGGTTTTGGTGAGTTTGTTTGATGGAAAAATCTCAGGGATTTCAAGGATCCTTTAGAAGGGATCCTTCCTTTATGTGTGAAGGAGACCTGAGGTGGTTATGGCTATTTTTGAATTTTGGTGGGAAATGGTTTTGGGTGAGTTATAAGGAATGCTAAGTACCTTAGTAAGCTAAACACATTGTAGGTAATGGATATCTAGCTAAAAGAATTGGATTTTGGTGTTTGGATGTTGAAATGTTGAAAACGAAAACAAAAATTCTGCAGGCTACTGGCGGCACCTTCAGAATACACAGGCGGAACCCAAATGAGGGTTCCGTCTGGTCTGTTAGGCCAAATCTGGGATACCCAGAATTTGTATTGGCGGAACCCATTTATGGGATCCGCCTGATCCGCCAGTGCTGCAAAAGTAGACAGTCCGCGTTTTTAACCCGCGAGACGATTTTCAAAATTTTCGAAAAGTCCTAAAACCAAAAATATAATACATACCTGGTTAGGAAATACAAAAATTAGACATGTAAACACGCATATCATAAGACTTTGACCGTGGGGTAACGACATTCACTATACTTAGTGAAAATTTGATAAGCATGAAAATTTAACAACTTGCCAAAAGTTGTTTTCCTGCAACATTGTTAGTTCAAACATGTTCCAAAGTGTATCAAACATTGTACTAACACACAAATACATCACAAATATTGTTTAAATGACCAAATTGTTTCAATAGCACCTTGTGCCAAACACTCCTAACACACCCGCACTCATTGACGGTCCATCTTCTTCTTCATCTTCCCGAGGAATCTCCCGATGTTTTTGAACATCCCCTTTGTTTGCTTGAACTCCTCCGACTCATTTGGAATATCCGGAAGTTGGGAAAGTTATTCTAGAGGTGGGAGTCTAGAGTTTGGCAAATTGTCATCTTCACTCATTGCGGAAGATGAAGATGAGGTAGGAGGATGTGGGCGTTTTCCTTGGGCTTTGTACATTCTCTTATCACTAAGTGGAACAAAGGTGTGAGGGATGAGAGAGTAGTCAAGACGAAGATGGTTAGGAGTTGGTGGAATGGGTGAAATGAACCTAAAGAGACGGGTCAAGAGCATTCCATACGGCATAGCCGTTGTGCCATGCGCGGGAATGTCGGCCATTCTCTTAGCCATGTAGTAGGCAAGATTGAAAGGTTTCCTAACGGACAAAGAGTAGAGCATGTAGCATAGGCAAAGGTTGATATGGTCTCGGTTTCCTATGGTGCTTATAAAATTAGCTCTAAGGACTTCCTCCCATTTCTTGAATTGGGGCAAGAGTTCATTAAGTTCCACTCCATATGGATCCTTCTCGACCTCATTCCCCCCACGGGTTCTCCTAGTGTTGGTTGTCCTAACAAAGAGGTGGTTACGAAGAACATCTTTTGACACAAGAGGGGTGTCATAAGGATGGAAACGGTCATCGAGGGTGTCAAGGGCTGAGAGGGAGTGCAAATCGGAGTAGATACAAGTACCATGGTTTGGGACCCCTAGGATTTGAGCAAACTCCTCGAGAGTGAAGGAGTATTGGTTACCACTAGCCCTAAAGTTGACGGATATGAAATCATAATCACCCGTGGAGAGGGTGACGGAAGCATAGAATTCTAGGATGAATCTAGGACAAATAGGCTCGTCGATAGTCAAAAGACACTCAAAGTTGATTGCGGCAAATTCGGCATAAAGGTTTGTGCCTTCTAGGAAAGACGGGTCAATGGTTCTACCCTCATGGACATAGTGTTTTTCTAAGGCTTTGAAAATGTTGACTTGGTTTGGGGTAAGGCCTTTGGTTTTGTGGTGTTTTGGTAGGTACTTAATTGTGTCCTTGTGGTCGTAGTGGGTTAGAGGAGGCATGATGATACCTAGAACAACAAAATTTTCACATTTTAGTTTAAGTACACTACTTATTATAATGTGGATGTTCTAGTGTGTGCCTATATGAAAACTATGTGGAGGTGCAGTTATCTTGACTCATTTTGATGCATCAAAACGTTTTATAATGCAAGTTTTGTTATAAAACAAAAGATAACCCAAACACTCCTAGTTCAATGTAGCTTCGTTTGAATGTACCCGAAAATACATATTGGTTATGTATTCCCTTTAGCATTCAAGAGACATTATGCAAGTGATGTTTTGAACATAACGTTTTGATTTTGTATTCTCAATGTGAGACGAAAAAATATTTGTCCTGCTTGTGAGAAATTTTTGCAAAAATTTGACATGGGGTGATTTAGAAAACATGTTTACACTAAGTGAGAATGCAATTCCAAACTATGGGGAACATGATTAGTTTTGTTAAACACCTAATTTTTATGCATGAGTTTGTTAAGTTTAATGCATAACCCCAAGTTTTTGTTTTTGTGCAAAAATAGAATTCCTAGACTCAGATCAGGATTGTAATCAAGTTTAGAATACTTACAATGATGAAGGATTAGTAATGTGATTGAATGGAAGACCAGAATTTCGTGGGTATGGATGAGAGGAATGGTGAATAGTAACAGTTTTGGAAGTGGTGGTATGAGATAATTGGTGTTTGGTTTAATATTAACAAATGTTTTGATTCTGCAGGTCGGCGGACACGGCGGATCCCAGAATTGGGTTCCGTCCGTTGTGTGTGAGGGTTCCGCCGACCCTGCTGAGAAAAATGGTTATGGATTTGTTTTGATTTTTGTGATTTTTGTCTAAAGTCCAGAACTACAATGTAGGTTCCATGAGTCCTAAGCCTAGCCTAAGAAGGTTAAAAGGTTCACGTTTAAGAGGTTTGGTGAGAATGTCGGCTATGTTGTCTTCGGAAGAAACTTTCTCAATTGAGATATTTCCTTTTTGAACGTTGTCACGAAGGAAATGATGACGGATTTCAATATGTTTGGTACGAGCATGTTGAACCGGGTTTTTGCTGAGATCAATGGCACCTTTGTTGTCACAAAGAATTGTGATGTCGTTGAGTTGAATTCCGTAGTCGACAAGAGCTTGCTTCATCCAAAGAGCTTGTTGACATGCCTTTCCGGCCGAAACGTACTCGGCTTCCGTTGTTGAGATAGCAAGAGCCGTTTGCTTCTTAGAGAACCATGAGGTGAGATAATGTCCAACAAAAGTACAAATACCACTTGTGCTTTTTCTATCGACATAGTCACCGGCATGATCCGAGTCGGCATACACTATGGTGTCTATTCCCGTTCCTTTGGGATACCATAAACCTAAATGTGTAGTGCCCTTAATATACCTAAATATCCTTTTAACGGCTTCAAGATGGGTAGTTTTAGGATCTTCTTGAAAACGAGCACATAGACAAACACTAAACATAATGTCGGGTCTACTAGTCGTTAGGTAAAGTAGACTACCAATCATACCTTTATATTTAGTGCTATCTACGGATTCACTTTCCTCATCCTTGGTGAGTTTAGTTTCCGTGGACATGGGAGTTTTGATTGGTTTCGAATCTTCTAATCCAAATTTCTTAAGCATGTCCTTAATATATTTAGATTGGTTAAAAAAGATACCATCTTCAAGTTGTTTAATTTGGAGTCCTAGGAAAAAGTTGAGTTCTCCCATCATACTCATTTCAAACTCATCATGCATGATTTTTGAGAAATCCACACATAATTCTTGACAAGTTGATCCGAATATAATGTCATCAACATAGATTTGGACTATGATAATATGTGAATCTTTCTTCTTAGTGAAGAGAGTATTATCAACTAAGCCCATGGTGTACTTATGGTCCACTAAGAAAGTTTTAAGTCGATCATACCATGCTTTCGGAGCTTGCTTAAGTCCGTAAAGGGCCTTTTTAAGTTTGTAAACATAATTAGGTTTTTCAAAATCGATGAAGCCCGGTGGTTGAGCAACATACACTTCTTCATTAATGACTCCATTTAGAAATGCACTTTTGACGTCCATTTGAAAGAGTTTAAAATTATGTGCACACGCATAAGCAAGTAATATTCTAATTGACTCGAGCCTAGCTACCGGAGCAAAAGTTTCATCGTAATCAATGTCTTCTTGTTGATTATATCCTTGTGCTACTAGCCTAGCTTTGTTTCTAGACACAATTTCATTTTCATCCATTTTATTACGAAAGACCCATTTTGTTCCAATTATTGTTTGACTCTTTGGTTGAGGAACTAATGTCCATACATCATTCCTAACAAATTGGTTTAATTCTTCTTGCATTGCAATTACCCAAGATTCATCTCTAATGGCCTCATTAATGTTTTTCGGTTCAATGGTTGACACGAAACAAAAGTAGTTGCTTTCATTTTGAACTTTTGATCTAAGTGTTCTTTCGTTAATGTTGCCTATGACACCGTCTAATGGATGACTTTTAGATTCTTTGACATTGACAAGTTCTTTGTTTAATAGTTCATCTTCCTTGTCATTACCTAAGATTTCTTGACATTCAATTGCTTGGCTTTCAACTAAGTCATTATCTACCAAAGGTGATGTCTTAGAGGGAGGTGGACTTTCGTCAAATGTTACGTTTAACGATTCCTTGACTCTTAAGGTTTCTTTGTTCAAAATAATGTAAGCTTTACTATTTTGTGAATATCCAAGAAATACACCTTCATAAGACTTTGGGTCAAATTTGGTGAGATAATCCTTGGTGTTAAGAATGAAGCATTACTCCCAAACACTCTAAAGTATCCTAATGTAGGCTTTTTACCTCTATAAAGTTCATAAGGAGTTTTATTCAAAAATCGTCTAATTAGGACTCGATTAAGAATGTACGTTGATGTGTCAACGGCATTACACCAAAACTTTTGTGGAATAGTTTGTTCATTAAGCATTGTTCTACTCATCTCTTGCAATGTCCGGTTTTTACGTTCTACTACACCATTAGATTGAGGAGTACGTGGAGCCGAAAAGTTATGAGTAATTCCATTTTTATCACAAAAGTTTCCAAATTGAAATTCATTATCAAATTCAAGACCGTGATCCGTTCTAATAGACACTATATTAGACCCTACTTGATTTTGAATTTTCTTACTTAGAATCTCAAATTTATCAAAAGCTTCATTTTTACTTTTCAAAAACTTTGTCCAAGTATAACGTGAGTAATCATCTATTATGACCAAAGTATAGAAGTTACCTCCATAACTTTGTATAGCGGATGGACCAAATAAATCCATATGCAAAAGTTCTAGACACCTAGATGTAGACACCATGTTTTTAGCCTTATGGCTACTATGGACTTGTTTACCAACTTTGCAAGCATCACAAAAGTGTTGGTCATATTTCAACTTGGGTAGGTTTCGAACTAAGTCTTTGGAGGAGAGGTTTTGGATTAGTCTCATGTTAGCGTGTCCTAAACGTCTATGCCATAAAGTTGAAGATTCATCTAATGAGGTAAGACAAAGTTTGTCTCTAGATGTTGAATCCAACTTCATGACGTATACGTTGTTCTTAAGGACACCTTTGGCTACGGTTATACCATCTTTAAGTATTTTACTACCGTTTTCACTAAAAAGGACATTATACTTATTACGACAAAGTTGACTAATACTAAGAAGATTAAATCCTAAGTTATCAACATGAGCAACATCATCTATAGAAAGGGAGTCATGAGAGATTGTACCTTTTCCGATGATTTTGCTCTTAGCATTACTACCAAACGTAACATTACCTCCATCACATTTGTGATATGTTGAGAAGAGGCTTTTATTACCCGTCATGTGCCTTGAACAACCGTTATCTTTAATCCATTCATCCGGATCCAAACAAACTTTGAGGCACACCTATTTTACGAAAAACACTCAAACATTTGGTCCCCAATTTCTCATGGGTCCATTTTGGTTAAGCATACCATTAATTTGTTCCAAATAAGAAAATAGAGCATAAGGGTTCCATGGCATGTAGTTTGAATTTTGGTAATGTCCAGGAGTGTTTTGATTCCAAACTTGTTGGTAGTTTGGTCGAGCGTTGAAGTTGCTCTTTGGAAAGGGGCGTTTGGGAATTGGAGTCTTAGGTCTTGGTTGAGTAGTCTTAGCTCTAAATTCATTTTTACTAAGTCCTACTCCAATTCTAAAGGCAGGTTTTGTTTCATTTTTATATGTAACTTTAACATATTTTGAACGATCCGATGTGGATGGAGTTACTGCTGCAGCAGACCTGGCGGAACCCTAATTTGGGTTCCGTCTGGTCCGCGGGCTGCTGTAGCAATTTTGTTTGTTTCATGTGCGTTCTTTTCTTGTTTCGTTTGACCCTTAATGATTTCTACTTTCCTGAAACCTAGACCTGTTTTTATCAAAAGGTGACTTTTGAAGTTTCATAATTTCATCCGCACATGAAATGCTCTTATCGAACTTTTTGAACTTTGTGGTTTGTTTGATCAGATCATTTTGAGTAATTTTAAGTTTCTCAACTTCAAGTTTAAGTTCTTCACATGATTTGCATGAGGTGTCAATACCTTTACCCTTTTCTAATCTCTTAGCTTTTTCTTTTAACTCATAGACTTCATTTTCTAAAAACTCCTTTTTAGTTTTCAAAAATTTATTTTTGTTTATGATTTTTAAGCTTAACTCACAAAGTTTGTTATATTCATTTTGTAAAGTATCATCATCTATAGAGGAGTAAGATGAGTCGGAGAGTACCTCATTTGAGTTGTGAGCCATGAGAGCAATATCATCATTCTTTGGCTCATCATCATCTCCTTCATAGTCACTCCAAGCACCACCTACAAAAGCTTGTTGAGGTTTGCTCTTGGGTGGTTTTGGACATTCTCCTACAAGATGACTTGTGTCTCCACACCTATAACATTTTCTTTCAACTTTTCCTTTTCGATCCTCACGATCTTTCCGGAAGGTTTTCTTGTCATCTTTAGGTTGCCTTACAAACTTTCCTCGCCTACGAAAGAACTTCTTGAAGTCTCTCACGGCCATAGCATATTCCTCATCATCACTATCCGAAGTAGATTCTTCATCATGACTTGATTGGACTCTAGCTTTCAAGGCAATGGACTTAACTTTTTCTTTCTTGCCTCTAACTAGTTCCGAATCTTTTTCCATTACCATTTCATGAACTTTGAGGTTTCCAATAAGCTCATCAAGTGACATGCTTGAAAGATCTTTAGATTCTTCAATTGTCGTCACTTTTGCTCTCCACTTCAGATGGAGTGCTCTAAGAAATTTCCTGACAAAGTTCTTACTACAAAAAGATTCATCAAGTGCTTTAAGTGAAGTAATAATAGTGTTAAACCTAGCAAAAGCATTATCAATAATCTCATCTTCGGAAATAACAAATTGTTCATATTGTTGAACAAGAAGATCAATTTTTTATCTTTAACTTGTGAGTTTCCTTGATGAGTGACAATTAAAGATTGCCAAATATCTTTGGCGGTTTTACACAAAAAGACTCTTTCATATTCTTTCTTAGGCAAAGCATTGTAAAGCATCATTTTAGCTTCATTATTTTTACCAATCAATTTCTTTTGATCATCATCTTTAATGTTAGTAGCTATGTTATCACCATCAACAATTATATACCATAAATCTATATCTTTAGATTTCACGTAAGTTTCAAAACGGTTTTTCCAATATATAAAACCATTTGCTTCAAAGAGTGGTGGTCTTTGCATAGATTGCCCTTCTTTGTAATTTTCAAAATCCATGGATCGTTTCAAGTTTTAAAACACAATATATTTTAAAAGCTTGAGTAACGTAGCTCTTGATGCCAATTGTGGAAAACTAGAAGGGGGGTTGAATAGTTTACCGTTTAAAATCTTTTTAACTTGTTTAGTTAGCTTTGAAACTTTCCGTTTGATCAAAGATATATGCACAAACACAATATATAACAAGTAAGTAAATGAAAGAAACGATCAAACCACAACACGAGTATTTATCGTGGTTCGGCTACAATGACTCTATTTCCTTGCCCTACATCCACGCCCCGAGTATCCAACTCGAGAGTTTGTTTCACTAGTCAACAAGCTCCTTTCACCGGCGGAGAAAACCTTACACATCGCTTATACTTTTACCGACACAAAGCTAGATGTCGAGTTCTTTTACAAGGGCACAACCACTCCCGTTTAGTTCTTTTACTAGGGTACAACAACTCCCAACACTCTTTGTATTTTGAGGACTAAAATACTAACCACTCACTACAGAATATACACAAACAAATGACGTGTAAACAATAAGAGTTTACACAATACTAAGCTAACAAGTCTTGCAACGTTGTGTTGGAAACTTGTAACTTTTGATGACCTTGTGAGCTTCTTTGCTACAAAAGGAAACTTCACATTTACAATGTTAAGAGGTTAGAAGAAAATATGAGTGTGTGTGTAAAATATGATCTCAAGAGGTTAGCCAAAAATCAAGTTATGGCTTGGTATTTATAGCACACCACACTGCATGCTTGGCGGATCAGGCGGAACCCTCAGATGGGTTCCGCCCGTGTACCCCCAGGGTACCGTCGGGTCTGCAGTAGGTTTTTGCAATAACTCTTCAAACCAAACAAGGTCTTGTCTCATAACTCCTAGCAACCAAACAATGTCACATCACTTAAATCAAGTCAAACACAAAACTTGTAAGCAACATCAAAGCAAGTCAAACAGATTTCTTTCCATAAATGCATAATGACAAAACTTGCCATAAATGTGATGTGACTATTTCTAATTTAAGAAATAAACTTGTGTTGTGTTTTATGAAATGTAAAATGTAGCAAAAGTCTAGTTTATGCAAGTCTTAAAAACTAAGATTATATTTTGCTTAAAAACTAAAGTTTACATTTTGTCGTTAACAAAACTTAGCGAAGATCGTAAAATATAAATAACGTTTTTAGGCGATATTTGTATTAACACTTAGATTTCATTACTCCTTAGCTATCTTTTATAGGTTGATTAGTTTGTTACAATTGCATGGATGACGGGTTATATTCCTTAATACCATTCGTAGGGCCGTGTACGATCTTCCCTAACTCTATAAGCTTCTACCTCAATCCTATGTCGAGCCGACTAAAAGCTCCTAACATGGCATCCTTGGAAGTTACTTATGCATTAAATATAACCAAATAATCTTAGTACACCTCCGATCATGTTTCTTATGACGTTCAAGCAACTTACCAAATGGAAGTCTACCAGTTTTTTTAAACCTAACATCGAATTCAATCATCCACAACAATTATAAACAAACAATCAACCCATAATCAATATCTAAGTTTCATTACATCTAAGAAAACACGAAGAAAACCTAGCCTAGCATGTTAAAGAGAAGCCAAGCGTAAGATATAATCAAACAACACATACACATATTGAATGATTTGGTAAAGTACTTATATTCAATTAAGCATGGAAGAAACAAGGGGTTGAAACCCTTGAAAAAACTGTAAAATTCGTCTAGGGTTTATTCCCTCAAAGTTGCACACAATGAGTGAAAGCTAGAAAACTATATTTAGATTTTGTCTCCTTACGACGTCAAGAGCAATGTGTGACTCCGTCAACTCACCGCCAAAATAAACTCGTATTGCCTAGATCCACTTCTGATGCCGTCACTCTTTATAGGTTCTGGGCCGTCACTCTTTGCAATAACTCTTGATGGCCTTGGAAATTTTGTATGTGACGCCGTCAGCTCCCTTTCACAAAACATTCTGGCGTGTCACGTGTATTTGATTTATTCACCCTTTTCTCAACTCATGACGCCGTCACTAACACCTTGTGAAGCCGTCATGTGCAATTTCCAGCATGCTTTTGAGACTTTGTCGTTTTCTTCACTTTTGCGCTCCAAAAACGTCCAAAATGCTCCCTTTTGTAAAATTCCTCTCAAAAGAACCTAAAATGACAAAAGGAGCGATTTAGGGCAATATTTGATCAAATAATCTCGACTTTGGCCTTAAATGACCCCCCAAAAGCGGTACATTTTTCGCTTCATCAAATATCCTTACACTTGAGATTTGCTTGTCCTCAAGCAATTCGCTTTTATTCTAATCAAAATACAAGTTAGGGGTCATTTAAAACTAATATAAAAGTAATTACAACAAATAATCGTTCCACTTCAACCAAAAATAAGCACGGAAATTATATACTAGCACCTCACGAATAGTGTTTAGATACTCACATCTCTCGGGTGTAATAAAGTATATATCACAATATGGAAATAGAAAACATCTCTCACTACCTGTCATAGCAAATAGATTACCATAGGCTTGGGAAAGGATCAAACCTCCACCACTTGGCGTAAGCACCTAGGATAAACTATCAAAGAGGTCTTTTAAAAGGGTTGTAATGTGAGGTGTAGGGATATGATAAACACGGTTTTGTTGGATAAAGGCAATATTTACTGGTGGCGAGTTAATCATCTTGGTCAATTACATGTACAATGTGGCGTTGCTAAGCCAAGACTCGACTCGACTTAAGCTAATCAAAAACTAACAAAAACATAAAATAAACATAGAATGAAACGAGATGGTAGTCCATATGTTTTTTTTTTTTTTTTTTTTTTTTTTTTTTTTTTTTTCTTGATTTTTCGATTTTATTATTATTATTATTATTATTATTATTATTATTATTATTATTATTATTATTATTATTATTATTATTATTATTATTATTATTATTATTATTATTATTATTATTATTATTATTATTATTATTATTATTATACACTCTTACCCTACCATCCAAAATAATACATCATAGGGAATTTGCATTCCCCTTACGCTTGAATTTTTGCATACTTTACAATTAACTATTCTAATGACTCGAATTAAGATAATCAAAATACTTGGAGTACTTTTTAAGATTAACGCACATATGGGGGTAATCTTTGATGTTCTTCCCCATTACTCCATAACAATAGTACGTTACCCATGAGTCCCAATCGTCCTAAAACAATATGTACAAGATATGACTCGACTTATAAACCATGTAATTAACTAGACAATTAACTAAGGGTTTAAACAAATAACAATAATGCACTAAAGATGAGTGCATACACGGAAGGCTAAGGCGATTTGGGTGTACATTTGGGGTGGATTGTAAACAAATTCTTCCTTTAAGTAAAATGCTTAAAGTTAAAAACGAAAAGATAGGCTCGGAGGGGTGTACTATCGTGTACTAAAAATGAGTACAACGCAAATGTGTGGGAAAAATTAATTGGCTTTACTAGTCAAGGTAATTGACTTAAATGGTCAAGTAATTATTATACGGGTTTAACACAAGGGTTATCCTAATGCCTCTTATTATGTAGTAAATCCTACTACACGAATGTAGTCTCACTAGCGGTCTCGGGATGTATCACTAACGCAAGTTCTAGAATTTAAGTACTACCGGTACACTCATAAGCACTAATAATGAATGCTTTTCCTAACAAATATAAAGGGAACCTCACATATTTTGGTGGAAATTTTTTTTGAGTTGTACGGTTTTTATGCTAGTCATACAACTCCTATCCATGAGACGCTCATTAATGCTAAAGCTCACATCTAAATGTTGTAAAAAATTTAAATTTGACGCTAAAATTGCCCTAACAAGTATTTCTCTTAGTTTTATTACACACCTACTATTGAACAAACAAACTCAAGTTTAATTGCATTCTCTAAAGTATCATCATTTACCCTCCCCTTACACTTAGGCTGAACATTGTCCCCAATGTTCAATAAAAAGATGTATGAGTAAATAAGGTAAAAAAAAATGAAAACAAATACTCCCCTGATTCGTTCGGTGTGGATAAATGGGTAACATGGTTAAATCCTCCTCCAAGAAAATGAACGTTGAAAGCTTTCCTTCCGAAATAATAAATCATCTTCTTGTCCGATATAACCTGTTAAACCTGAGAAAACAATCATGGCAACCTCGCGTAAAATCGGCGGCAATCTATATATATAAGGATATAATGCTTGTGGAATGAATGTTTGCAGATTTCCTGGAATTTATAAAACCAAATAATTAACAAAAACTTCAAGAGTCCGTTAGAAAAACAAAACTTGCAAAATTTCCAGAATTTTACACCTGACGCCGTCAGGTGTTAATCCTGACGTCGTCTGAGTGTTCTGACAGAAATCTCATGTTAAGTTTCCGGAAAATTTCTGGAAAAACTTATGCCTTAATTCCTGGAATTTCCTGCAAAACATCATTATGACTCGATACAAGCATTTGACTCAAACAAATACTAATATACATGTTCATTTAATATTGTTGTGGTTCATGTTCAATTTCCATTCTTAAAAACAAATTTAGATTTCTCTTACACTTATCTTTTGCGAAATACCTTTTTATGAAGTTAAGACAAACAACAAGGTAAAGCATTTTCACAATTTATTATGAATCATGATCCACAAACAATAAAAATAAAGCATGCATACGGAAACAAATAAAATCAAACAAAGAAACAATCAAACAAACAAAACAAATAAAGCTTGGGTTGCCTCCCAAGAAGCGTTTGTTTTTGTTCGAGTCACGAGCCTGACTCTACTCTTATTTAACGGAAATCAAGGAGGTTTTCCCTACACTTAGGATTATGTGCGGGTGAAAGTAGCGATACACACCATCTCGGTGGAAGTATGCCTCATGAGGAAAGAGTGGTGAATGAATTATATGCTCAAACGGGTGTGCTCCTTTTATCATAACCTTACGTAGTTCAATTGGGTCAATGGGTGAGTTGAAGTTTTCTCCTAAAAAGGGATCATCTTCTATCAATTTCGAGAGACTCCTAGTTGGGAATCCATCTTGACCTAATAAACCTGGTTTAAACCCATATTGTTTCTTACGATCAATCATGAATGGGTGATGTAAGTATGTAAGGTCATGGTTCACTCCTATGTCAGCTTCCTCTCTACAAGGCTTGGGGTCTACTACCTTCAACGTAAAACTACCTGGACTATATGGTTTGATTGGTGGATCGGGACCTTTTTCAATTCCTAAATTTTTATCCAAGGATGGAAGATTAGGTAACGGATTTGGTTGAGGCTCCGGTTCTTCTAAACTAGGAACTTCCTTAGAACTAAGAGAAAGGTTGTGACTACAAGTATTCAAACCTATTTCATCCAGTGGTGCTTGGTCCAAGGGTTTTACTTCCATTGGGATTCCTAAAGTCTCTTCTACTTCTTTCGGGTAAGTCACGGGCGGTGTGTATGCCTCAAGTGATGGTGGGAGTTGTGGAGTACTTGGTGGACTTGGATTTTCTACCCTATCCTCCATCTTATCAAGATCACCTATGTGCTCATCATTCACTATAGTAGATCCTAACCACCTAGGTGTCTCAACTCTATCCCCAAACAAACTTCTTGCATGTTCCCTCAAACTTGCTATCAATTGATCCGTAACAACGTTTGTTGGGTTGTCCAACTTCTTAGTGAGTATGGCACAATCCTCAATGGCTTCCCATGATTCATCAGCACTTAATCCCCAAAGGTCCCCATCTGCGGCATGGTCAATGTCCATTTTGGTATAGTGGTTGACACGATGGTAAAATATTTCAATTTGAGACCACAGATCGAAACTATGATGAGGAACTTTTCGGAGTAAATATTTAAAACGAGTCCATGCTTCATAGATAGGTTCATCTTGATGTTGTTTGAACATCAAGATGTCATTTGGAGTGGGTGAATTTCGTGGTTGGTAGTATGGTGGATTCGCGTTCTCCATAATGGTGAACGGAAGAGTCAATGGAAAGGTTTTTATGAACAAAGACACAAAGAAAAAGATAGACTAAAGAAGACCAATAAAAATAAAATAAAAATCTTACTAGAAAGGAATCTAGCAAGTAGATCTAATAAAGAGAAATTTTAACCTAGACAATAACTATTCCCCGGGCTGCGGCACCAAAAACTTGATGTGTGGAATTGCGCCCTCGCAAAAGGTTTTACCTCTCCAGGGATCTTGAGAAGCTTGCAATCCCCACCAGGCAGTGTACCTATTCATTGTAGTATAATATAGTGACAAGTACCGGGGGATTGATCGTTCAACTCAAAGAATAGTGTTCACTAGGGTTAAAACTCACTAAAACTAGGTCTATAGGTGAGGGATAATTCTTTTTGTATTTTTATATTTTAAGGAAAGCAGGTAAAAATCTCGGTTTTGGAAGGAGTGGGCTGATGAGGCGAAAAGTGTACCGCTTTTAAGGGGTCATTTAAGCCCAAATTCGAGATTATTTGATCAATTATTGCCCTAAAGCGTTCAGTTTGTCATTTTAGGTACTTTTGGTCTTGAAAAGGAAGCATTTTGGACGTTTTTGGAGCATAAAAGTGAAGAAAACGGCAAAGTCTCAAATTTCCTTGCTGGAACAGTACCTGACGCCGTCAAGGTTCTACAAGTGACGGCGTCAAGAGTGATAAAAGAGGTGGATGTGGAAATTATAACGTGACGGCCCAGAACATTTTCTTTGTTATTGGCCTGACGGCGTCACCTAGGCCGTCAGGGTCCAAATACAAGTGACGGCCCAGAGCTCATTCCTACATGACAGCGTCAGAAGTGGATCTAGGCAATACGAATTTCATCTTGGCGGCTAGTTGACGGCGTCAAAGGTTAATACATGACGCCGTCAACATGCATATTCTATATATATTTTTCCAAATTTTCATTGTAAGTGTGGAACTTTGTGTGGGATATTAGGGCATAAACCCTAAGACGAATTTTACAGCTTTTTCAAGGGTTTCAACCCCTTGATTCTTCCATGTTTAATTGAAGATAAGTATTCATTCAAATCATTCAATATGTTTATGTGTTGTGTGATTATGTCTTACGCTTGTCTTCTCTTTAACATGCTAGGCTAGATTTTTATTGTGTTTGCTTAGATGTAGTGAAACCTAGATGTTGATTATGGGTTGATTGTTTGTTTATAATTGTTACGGATGATTGTATTCGATGTTAGGCTTAAGAAAACTCGCAGACTTCCATTGGTAACTTGCTTGAACGTCTTAAGAAACATGATTGGAGGTGCACTACAATTTTGGGTTGTATTTAATGCGTAAGAAAATTCTAATGATCCCATGTTAGGAGCTTCTAACGGCTCGACATAGGAGTGAAGTAGGATCTTATAGAGTTAGGGAATATTGTACACGGCCCTACGACTAGTATTAAGTAATATAACCCATCATCCATGCAATTGTAACAAGCTAATCAACCTGTAAAAGATATCTAGGAAGTAATGAATCTAAGTAAACACAACTTTTCTCATTATTGTTTCCACGACATTAATATAATAGTTTAATTTTCATTTCTTTTATTTTATTTTGATTGCATCTTTAGTTAATTGGGTTAGTTGGTCAGCAATATAAAAATACAAAAAGAATCATCCCTCACCTCTAGACCTAGTTTAGTAGGTTTTCTAAT
The DNA here is from genome assembly GCA_030686995.1 of Artemisia argyi. Lineage (NCBI taxonomy): Eukaryota > Viridiplantae > Streptophyta > Magnoliopsida > Asterales > Asteraceae > Artemisia > Artemisia argyi. Next base: position 213,611,625 of record CM060676.1, on the reverse strand, counting down.
CCTAGCGACACTATTCCTGAGTTGAACGATTAATCCCCCGGTACTTGTCACTATACTATACTACAACGATCAGGGACACTGCCTGGTGGGGGTTGTAAGCTTCTCAAGATCCCTTAAGAGGTAAAACCTGTTGCGAGGGCGCAATTCCCACGTATCAAGTTTTTGGCGTCGCAGCCCGGGGAATAGTTATTGTCTAGGTTAGGATTTCTTTTTATTAGTTCTACTTGCTAGATTCCTTTCTAGTAAGGTTTTATTTTTATTTTTAAGTTGTCTTTAGTTTATCTTATTTCTTTGTTTCCTTTGTTCATAAACTATCTCGATGGATAACAATAGCATTGATCGTTTGATTCCTGTTATTCGTGTTTTTCATCGTAGGATTTTCCAAATGCCCGCCCCAATCCCTTTAGTGGAAAATGAGAACCCACCTAACTTCTCGCCTGACCATCACTTTGACAATAATTCTGAGATGGAGGAGTCTGACCATGATGATGACCATAGGGCTAGTCCTTTTTACTATTCGGACTCCGATGAGGACCTAGATGATGGTGACGTAATTAATAAGGATAGGATGAAAGATGAAGTGGACCCTCTTAGGTATGTCGACCCTAGAACAAGGATTGAGAATGATAGCTCATTTAATATGCAATTTCCTTGTAAAATTGGATTTAGGAGCTTTGATGCCTACCTTAACTCATCTCTACCAATGAACATAATCTCGCATAGTGAATACAATAAAATTATGGTAGATGAGTTAGAATACAAAGGAGATAATATTGTTGCTAGGGCAATGGCATTGCATGTGTTTGTAGGAAGCTTTGTTTATCTTGTTGAATTCATGGTTATGGAGAATCTAGGAGAATTTATCGATAGTAAGTTAACCCAAGTTGTGTTTGGGAAACCCTTCAAAAGGTTAACCAACCTTGATGAAAAACTTATGGAAGGGTTAATTACATTCTCGGATGGGGATGAAGATTTTGTTTACCAAATGCCCCGTGCACACCCTAGGTTCAAGGATTTTTCTATGGAGAAATATAATAGATTCCCACCCCTTGAAATGCTAAGTGAGAATGATAAAAGGAAAGGGCTTAAATATCCTCATGAAAAGAATAAAAGGTATTATCGCGGATGTTTAGAGCTAAGTGATAGTTATAAGAAAGATGAGGCGACTATTAGATGGCTCACACTTGGGTATATGAGTATAAGTGACACACGATAGCCCATAACCTTGAGTCTAGCTACAAGACTCGTGAATAAAGAAAAGCGCTTCTTGGGAGGCAACCCATGTTTTGTGTGTTTTTATTTGTTTGATTTTTATTTGTTTGATGTTATTTGTTTCCGTATGCATGTCTTATTTTTATTGTTGGTAGATCATGTTTCAAATTAAATTGTGAAAATGCTTTATTTTGTTGTTTAACTTTGTCTTAACTTCATATAAAGGTATTTTGCAAAAGCTAAGTGTAAGGGAACCCCAAATTTGTTCATAAGAATGAAAATGATCATGATTCGCCACAATATTAAATGAACATGTATATTAGTAATTGTTAGAGTCAAATGCTTGTATCGAGTCATAATGATGTTTTGCAGGATTTTCCAGGAAATAGGACATAAGTTTTTCCAGAAATTTTCCGGAAACTTAACATAAAGATTTCTGCAGGTCACTTCTGACGGCGTCAGGGTTTAACACCTGACGACGTCACGTGTAAAATTCTAGAAATTTTGCGATTTTTGTTTTTCTAACGGAGTCTTAAAAGTTTTTGTTGATTCTTTAGTTCTGTAAACTCCAGGAAATCTGCAAACATTCATTCCACAAGCATTATATCTTAAATTGCTTTCTAGGATTTGTTAATATATATAGATTGCCGCCGATTTTACGCGATGTTGCCTTGATTATTTTCTCAGGTTTAACAGGTTATATATGACAAGAAGATGATTTATATTTCTGGAAGGGATGGTTTGAACGTTCATTTTCTTGGAGGAAGATCTAACCTTGTTGACACACTATCCACACTGAACGAATCAGGGGAGTATTTGCTTTCATTCTTTTACCTTTCTTACTTTTACATTCTTTAATTGAACATTGGGGACAATGTTCATCCTAAGTGTAAGGGGAGGGTAAATGATGATACCTTATAGGATATTATTGCACTTGAGTTGGTTTGTTCGATGGTAGGTGTGTAATAAAACTAAGAGAAATACTTGTTAGTGTAATTTTAGCGCCAAATTTAAAATTTTTTACAACATTTAGGAGTGAAACTTTAGCCTTAACAAGCGTCTCATGGATAGGAGTTGTATGACTAGCACAAAACCGTACCATTCAAAAAAAAATTTCACCCAAATATGTGAGGTTCGCTGATGTGCGTTTTATTAGTACAAGTTTTAAAATTTATAAACACGAATTATCCGATTATTATCTAGCACATACGAGCAAGTATACTCGTCCGGTGTAATAAAGGTGGGTAAGTCGAGATCGTCCCAAGGGATTTGGTGGTTTTAGTAATAAGAAAAATGTTTGTTAAATAAGGGTTGTCAATCCAAATTTATGTAAAATCTTGATTTAAAAGAAACTCAATAAAAACTAAACATATACTTGTGTACAATTCCTTGATTGGTAATTAGGAGTATCGTAACAATTTGAGTACAAAGTTTGATGTAAAACTTGTTATGATGCGCAACTAAAAATGAGTAGTTATACAATCTATGATGTATGTCATGTTTTCACTACTACTAAGAATTCTATCACCTAAATGACTCATTTCGGACATATCAAATTAGTATGACAATCCTATAAACACATGGTTGTTTAGAAAATCAATTCTTTTCTTATGAATTCCTACGAATCCTTTCGGTCCTTTTTCGTGATGAAACCGTCTCAAAGCTATTTTAACAAGTAAATAAGATAGTTGTCAAGCATCCTATTCCATACTAATTTGGTGCATTAATATTTTGGAATAAAAACAAGTTGAAAATCCTTTCGGACCTATTTTTCAAGAAATTGTTTTTACCGACAAATTAAGCAAGAAAAGATGTTATATCAACAAACTCATAAAAATAGATATGTTTTCATGCATCACCTTTTTCATAAAAATAATACTCCAATAACCAATCACATCATATACACAAGTATATCACAAATTACTCTATAGCAATCATATTAAAACACAAGTAAATAAGAAAACTTTCATAAAACTTAAAGTAACAATTGTTCATTATAAGTATCAAGGTGTACCTAGTCTTGAAAATTACAATGAGTAAACTTGTGGAACTATAGCAACCACACTCCTCCAATTGCTCACCAATGTAAGTAAACAACTCCACACTCGAACCAATGCTTGAGACTTTAACTCAACACGTTCTGGATGTTTTTACAACACTTAGTAAACTTTCAGGCAATATAAGATAAACTAACAAGATTTGGTGTAATACTAAGTTAGATAATGGTGGTACAAGTATCTCTAGGCCCTAAGTGCTCATTATATAGCTTAATGACACTTATGCTTCAAGTAAAAACGTCCCTCCTCAGTAAATAAGCAACAATGATCAGCCACAAATGATTATGGGGAGTAAATTCGCCAATTAATGCAAAACTTGTAACTTCAGTTACCACCAACCGATCGGTTTCTCGCCATCCGATCGGATGGCCAATTCTGGCACATATCCAGCCGATCCGGTTGCGAGTTGCAACCGATCGGTTGGATTGAGTCTGAACATGTTTTCATTTCTTTTCTTCGTCGTTTTACGTTGCATGCAATATTTTTCTTCGTGGCATGACTTTGTCCATTAGAACTTGATATTTCCTTGGTAATTTCGTGTAGTAAACTTGTCTTTATCAAATCCTTTTGTTCATGCAACGTTTCTTTCTTCCTTGATCCTCTTGAAACTCCTCAAAAATGCATGTCCACTTCATTTCTTCATCTTTTAATCATTTTTACCTGCTTTTAGCTATATTTGCATGTATAAACACTTTTCTACGATTAAGTAACAAATATATACAAATATGACCAATTTCCACTCATAAATCAAACAATGACGCGATTAAAAATATGTTAAATTTGAGCGTTATCAAATCCCCCATACTTGAGCTTTGCTCGCCCTCGAGCAAGTCTTAATCAAAAGAAAATTGAATTTAATGGTAATAGTGCAAATATCTTATTTGAACTCAATCAAGTAAATAAAGAGCTTGATAACAATTCTAAGCACCTCACGAAAATAATTTGAAATTCACTCATCACTAAATATGTGTAACGATTAATAGATCACTCAATGCACAATCATGATTAATGTTTCTTACCATAGGCTTGTACAAGTATCAAAACAATAGAATAATTCATCAAAGAGGTCTTTTATTCGGGTTATAATGTTTAGGCTAAAGGTTTTATAAACTTTCGTGCAAAATAATTATACTAAGTCAAAAAGGTAAGGATAAGGCATGGGAATATTTATGAAATGGGTTTTAAAAGAAAAATAAAATCAAAGTCTAAGTCCAATAGTTGCTAATCTCAAATAATCCACAAACCCAAAAATGATAATAGTTACAACCTTTCTCCTCTTCGACTTCCACATGTTGATACATCGATTCACCATAATAATATTCTTCAAACTTAGCACATCGGCTAACAACATATCTCATGACTTTCTTTATTCATAATAATATAACACATTGGCTATATTTGTCACCTTATAGTTGCGATGACTTTTTTTTTTTTTTTTTTTTTTTTTTTTTATATCACCTCCCCCACACTTCGCATAAGCATTCACCACAAAAAATACAAAACACGAAGTTACGCACCTTCATCTTTGTTGGAATGGCACACACATGAATTGTGAAGTGTGGCTAACTAATAATCATAAAAAACAATCCAATCAACCAAGCAACTAGCAATCCACCATTTAGACTTTGACAAGGGTTAGGCTAAGGTTTAAAGTGTAAAATCTTTTTGTATTTTTTTTTTCTGGATTAAGCAAAATGAAAAGGATGGCTCAAAGGGTGAAACAAGGGGTATCTAGCGTTAAAGATGAACGCTAACAAATGGGTTCCAAATACGAGGGTAACTAACCAATGTGGTTAGCAAAAATTATTTTGTAAACGGATGGCCATTTGGTTTTATTCCTAAGTTTGCCTCTTATCATATGAATATATCCTTATCATTCGAAAATGATTTTAACCGTAATGCATAACAAGTACAAGTTCTAGAATTAACACAACCACCGGCACACTCATCATGAAATATGTAAATAGTATAAGAAATACTATTCTAAAAAAAAAAACTAATCCTCACAATTTAAAGTAATAAGGGTATAAGATTGTGCTAGCAAATGTTATCAATTCCGAGATAAATTGCTCTTTAAAACTTGAATTTATTCTCCAAAAATATCATTATTATATACCATGAAATCAACCTTATTTTAACTAAAATATGAAGGGCGAACTACTACTAGTTACTAAAGTTCACGACTCTAAAACGAAAATTTAAAAATTTAAAAATTATTCAATTTTTCTATTTTCTTCCTTCCCCCACACTTAAGTTTTGCATTGTCCTCAATGTAATAAAAAAAATAACTTCAAAGTAAAGGAAATGGAAAAATTTAGAAAATACCGGAGTTAAATACGCAACATGCATATTTAATCATAATAAGCAAATGAGTTTACCGACTCCAAAAGTTGATCAACTATATGCTTCCGTAATAAAACTCCTGCAAGAAAACTGCAAAATATACAAAACAACCAAACAAACACAAACAAAAAAATATCTAAACCAAATGAATAGAAAATTACGTTACGTTATAAATCCTACTAGAAATAGTTAAAGATAAGAGAAATAGAAATTGTTCGACACATAATTGTTTTTAAAAACCAACCATAATCCATGTGATCAAGCGTCACCATCAATAACTCACATCGGAACGAATGAACTCGTCCTCGCTTTCCTCTTCATCCTCATCAACATCTTCTTCATCGTCCTCGTCTACCACTCGTCTCTTATTCTTTCCAGCTCTTGATGACGAACCACCAACATCATAACTAGATCCTCCAGGATTAAAACTTGGTCCACCCACATTAACACCTGAACTACCATACTCGGGAAGTCTACTGTATGGAGGATATGGCTCGGGAAATGGTGAATAACCAGGATAAGGATAGGGGTATGGTCCAGGATAGGGAGAATACGGTAAAGGGTATGGTGGAACATTTGGTGGGTTGTAGGGAGGTACCTCATAATTGGCATCTTGTGCCAAATGTTGGATCATAGGCATGGAATAATCATAGTTGTAATTATTCCTCATTTGCATTGAATCTCTCCAAACATCCCTACACTCAATAGCATTTAATTCACGGTTCCAATCACCCCATCCTGAATTAAAACCACTTTGGGTATTACCCGGAAAACTCCCCATTTGAGGTTGTGAAGGCGCTCCCGCATAAGCTCCAGATTGTGCCCCCACACTTGGTTCGATCCAAGGTCCCAAAGTCTTGTTAATCCTATCCAATGCTTTCCCAAAACTAAAAGCATCCCATATCTCACTCTCCAATCTCACTCTACACTTCCTCAACTCCTCATCATTAAAATACCCAAGATTTTTAGCCAACATGGTCACATAATGACCGCCACAAACATCACTTTGTTTCTTAATCCCCGGTGCTCTCTTCGAAAGATACTCGGCAGTAATCCATGCCACATTCCCATTCTTGTCTTCCTCCAACAACTTCATCACCCATAGGTCCGGTTGACTACATTTGTCTTGTCCACCGCTCCTATGTATCAATCCCCAAGAAATCAACTTTTGTAAAACCTTCAACAATGGATTCCTAATCCTAGAAGAATTTCTCCTAAGACAAGTTGGATCACCAATTCTATTCCAATACTCATCAATACCCGTGTATTGATCATTACCTCTAGCTAAACTCACAAAATGTGGTCCAAACAACCTATGTTGAATCTCACTCTCCTCATACAAACCAAGTGCACCTGAAAATTTTGGCAAAGATAAAGCATGTTCGCGACCACACAATCTAAACCAAACACAAACATCTCCAAGAACATCATTTACCTTTCTATCCAAGTAGAACGTAGAAAAGAACTCCAAACACCATTCCTTGTAAACATTTTCACGAATACTAAAAGCTCTTTCCCAAGAATAATCTTCAAACCTATCTCCATCACCAGGATACACATAAACCATAGTCATCATGCTCCTTAATTGATCCTCACATTCATACTCCTCAAGCAATTCCCAATCAATCAACCTAGGTTTAGCAATCTTCCTCTCTTGAAGTTTTGAAAGACGTTCCCTATACGCATTCTTCTCATCTTTGTTTTGCACATTAGAAAACTTGACATTTTCATTAGACTCCGGTTTCAAACTGAAAGTAATCTTCTTCCTCTCGTTCCTTTTCAAATACTTGTTAACAATCGGATTTCGTCCAAATATTGCAACATTTCTCTGAAAGAAATCTCAAATTATGTTAGTATATAAGTATAAGAACTAATACCAATCAATTTAGAAACTAGAAAACACATTTTCAAAAAATTGTCAAAAATTTTTCCGAGGCGTCCAACCGATCGGTTTGAGACCCAACCGAATCGGTTGCAACTTTGGCACACTTCCAACCGATCGGCTGCAACTCGCAACCGATTCGGTTGGAGTTTTCTGCAAACTATACTCATCTTCAATCCATCCTAAACGTTTTCCCAATCAATCCGAACTTCTTTCTAACTTGTAATCTCCCATTCTTGAGTACTTCTAACATTCAAACTTTCCTAACAATGATTCTTAACATTTCCAATCATCAACCCAATGATTCTATAAAAACCAAGAACATCATCTACTAAAATCTTCCAATTAGTTCTCTAATCAACAATGCAATAACCAAACATCACTAATTATCAATCATATAACTTCTGGGATTCATCAATTGCAAATAAACTAGCTCCAAAAATTATACCCAATTCAATCCGAAAATTCAATCAATGAATTCTTACTCAAAACTTAACCAATTGATCTAATTCTTTTTGCAATACCTTCTCCTATCATCTAATCACTTATCCCCAAAATATTACATCTCAATTCGAACTAATTCAAAAATACCCAATTCGTGACCTAATTTCAATCATCCGAATTAAAACTTAATTGAACAAAATTAATGATATAACTTACTTGATTTGATGCCATTGATGATTAATTATCACTCCTGCAATCTTCTAACAACTTCTTATGGTCGAATTTTTAACCCCAAATTTTTGGTGGATTGTGTGTATGTGTTTTTCTTAAGTTTTTGAAAATTTTGGTTTATATATTCAACTCCATCCGATCAGTTGTGAACCCATCCGTTCGGTTTGGTATGAAATTGATTTTTCAAAGTTTTTTTCTCTACTACTAAACTTGGCACAAGTGTTAGTAGCTTTTTCTTTTCTTAAACTTATTATCTTGTATTCCAACACACTTTGTCTACCAAAAATTTTGGTCATCTATTTCTACTTCTAAACTTAAAACTAAAACATAACTTAAACTCTAAAAACTAAAAACTTAAACTAAATAAAAAGATAAATAGATAAATAAATAGATAGATAAATAGATAGATAGATAGATAGTCTCATTCAAACATGAAATGCATAAAACTTAAAAACATGAAATAAAATGCATGAAAAATAAAAGTACGAAACAAACAAACTAGCACAAGATGTGCTTTATTCTTGTGATCATTCTTCTTCATCCATAGAAATATTCATTCCTAAGAATGTCTTCTCCACGATACTTGTTTGCCAACTTCCTAGTAGTCTTTTGAGTTGTGAAAGTTCTTGCAAAGTTCCTTCCACTAGGACATGTGATATCAAATTTGCAATGCCAATCACCATCTCCTTCTTCTCTTTTGTAAATGCTATGTCCTTCGGAACCCCATTCCAAGTTCTTCAATTGGACCGGTAAAGATCCAAGAAAATCTGTCAACTTGTTAAACACAAAAATATTTTTAAACGGATTAAAGAAAGCCTCCATTGCTAGAGCTCTTTCCATTTCATCTTCAATATCAAAGAAACTAGGTGTGCATGGACCAAACTTTGGTCTACCATCTTCATCCCTTCCTACTTCAAAGCAACCAAGGTAATCCTCCTCTTGGTCCTCATCATTATCATCTCCATTACTACCCCCTCTAGGCTTTGGATAGTAAGTATTCTTAAGAACTCCATCATCAATTGTCATGGTACCTTTTCCCATATCTATTATAGCTCCACAAGTTCTTAAAAATGGTCTACCTAACAACAAAGGTAGTTCCTTATCAACCACAACATCCAACACAAGAAAATCCGCCAAGAATGCTTGATAACCAATTTGCACTACTACAAAAAATCTCACAGAAACCGGTCAAAATGGCACATGAAGAGTGGTTTTGGAACCACTCTCTGAAGGGGGGTATCTCCATGATCGAAACATATAGAAACTGGTTTGGCAACCTGTCTCTATTAGAAACATCGACACCGGTTTTCTCCTAAGAATCGGTCTCCATTATAGAGTAAACAAACATATTTTTTATTGGACATTGACACCGGTTCTCTCACAACCTGTCTTTATAGAAGCATCCAACATGTCTTTATACAAGGTAAAAAATATATGTTTTTTTCTCAAAACCTGTCTTTTTTGTAAATAAAAAAAATAAAAAAATAAAAAATAAAAATAAAAATAAAAATAAAAATCTAAAATTTTCCAATTTTTTTGAAATTCTATAATATACAATTTGACTCAACAAAATAAAGAAATATAAATGCAACAATATATATAAAGTGATTGAAATGCACCACAAATGTCGAAATCAATAAAGTAAATTAAGATAATACTTCATTTCAACTAAACATAAATCCAACACAAAATCCAAATTAAAGGACTAGAATTCAACAAATAACTACAAAGAAAAACACTAGAATTGAACATAATTCTCTCGGATTAATTGCGCCATAATGTAAACCATGCACCAATGATGGCGTTCAACTCTTTGTTCTCTAATGGACGCTCGTCACTCCAAGGTACCTGCATGTAAATTAATGAAATAAATAGTTATACAACAAACAAGACGGGTTTTCGGTGCAAGAAACAAATTGCCAAGTTATTTAACAATGACAAATGACACACAACTGAAGGCAATCAATCATCTCATTAGCATCAAAGGAAAAGTATTTGATATATAGCTGTGTTAAAAACAAATTTGGGTAAAAACAAATTCTTAAATTGTTCAATTGGTTGAGCTGAACGATTTTTTTCTTTCCGAAAGGCTTGAGCTGAACGATTTAACTAAAAGGGAAATGGGTCAGCCGAGTTGAAAACCAACCAAAGGGTTTTTAGATGAACAAAAAGCTCTTAATCTGAATTTATAAAAGTTAAGATTACTTTTGCAACAATAAAGTATGTGTCATCATACTTACCACATTATTTGGTTCTTAAATTCAGGTAAGTGGATACAAAATGTGTTTGTGAATGACCTAACCCATTTCGACCCACACTTCAGACATGTTTTGATCAATATAAAAGCCAAAAATGAGAGGAACCGTAAATTTAAAAAATAACTACATGAAACGAGCCAATTAGAGAAACCCATCTTGTAAACTAAAACTTTTGCACTAAACACCAAATTACCCTAACTTGTTTAAAAGATCAGCAACTTTATGATTATGCTCATGTAAGAACACGTACTTGTTTTCAAGTCACTCAGATTCTTTTACATTTGAGCTTTTCTATTATATTATTTACACTATACAACATCTTCACAAACTTGTTTTCAAATTACTCATTATTGCTGAGATGTTTATTTATTTTCACACTATAGATTCCCATATGCCTATGGCATGTATACTTATCACAATAGGGATGCACGCTGAACTTAAAAAGACATTTAAAGAAGCCATATAATTACCGGTACCAATTTGCAAAACCTATAGTTAACTAGATTGCTTACATATAATTATAGTAATGCCAATATTACCAGTAATATATAATCATGATTTAGTTTTTTTTTTTTTTTTAAATTACACATTATTATCAAGATTAGTGACTGATCATGAATACAGATAGCAATTTAAAAAGGCAAGTCACATATGTAAAGTATTGTACCCCAAAAGTGTTACTGTGATACTGTCGGTGATGAAGACGTCGATCTCTGTTCAAGAAACTCGCAAGCAGTGACAACAACAGGTTCAGAAAAAATAACCTGCAAAAAAACAACAAAAAATGATTGTAAGAACTGATACGGCTCACTGTTGTTGATTCTTAATACACAAACCAACTCAAAAGAAAAAAAATCCAATATTTCAAACACTTCTGAGAGTCCAATGACCTAGAGCATTCCGATTTCCATCTCTTCTTCTAACATTTTATTGCATGTATGAAGTCTGTACTTATTCTCACATTAGATTACAAGACAAAAAAAGTAAGAACTAGGAGCACAAGACCTATACCTCGTCAACGTATTCATTGAGGTATGCATGAGCAAATGTCTGAACAAATAAGACAGAAGGTTCAGGACGCCCCATTGACTTTTATTGCATGGAGGTCCTCTTCCCACAGAAAATTTTCTGCTTCTACTAACTTAGAACACTCAAGTTAGCTGTAAACATAGTATCCAGTAGACCATTCTTTGACATACATATCATACACAACCTCTCCCATCCTCACATCCAACAGCAGCCTATGAATCTACATACTAAAATCATAGTAAGATGATACACTCAGATGGTAGATGTGTGCATGCCATCATAAAGCCTTTTAAAAGTTTTTTTCATATAATAACATGCAAGTGACGATAAAAAAATATGGAATAAACAAAGCTAAGGTATCTTACCAGACGCAAGAAGCTCTTTCACCTCTCCAATCCTTCATTGATGGACCATCCACTGTCTTTTGAGTTGCTAAAAAGATCAAATTTTTATAACGCAAAACGCATTAGATGTAGAAGATATCCAAGGTATTAGGAGTTGAAAATACTTGAAGTGAAGCTCGTATAACCTTAGCCAAAGAAGCAAGGCAGTTGGTTGTGCAGCTAGTGTTTAAAGCACACCATGGGATCTGGGGAGATGATTATAATATGAATCGTCATTCCTAGAAATAGTTCCTAAATAGGTAACACAACAATGTACGAATTCAGTCACACTTTCACTGAAACTATGTGCCAAGTGAATCTATTTATAAAGTAGACTAGATATCTTTGAGTGTGATTACCAATAAATGATTATAACAACATCTATACCACAAATAACAACTAATTGTTTCGATTTTTTTACCATAATATCGGTTGTTCAAATCATAACTAAGACAGCGTATTCAACTTCACATATCCTATTACGCTAGCAAATTCATTTTTTCACTTGAGCATTTCATCGAACACCTTGTATACAAGTTTAGTTTCACAATCCCAACTTCCAAGCAAAATAACATTAACTGCTTGAAACATGATCTCTACACAAACACAAAGCTCAATATTTCTAAACCTACCATTAGAAACCAAAATCAATATGCAAATGCTCAATTTAGCCAACACTATAAACATCATCCGAACTAGATATTTCACAAATTAAGTCATAATGCTATAAAAAATGTAAATTAAAAACTAATTACAGATCTACGAGCGTTAAGAGCGATGATAAGTAGTATATTTATACCTTCGATGAATCAAATTGAATGAACTGAGATCGATTATGAAGCTAGGGTTAAAGGTGTTTGTGTGTGTTTTGAAGAGGACAAAGAAAATGAGGTGCGGGAAAGGAAATTTTTTGACTTTCACATAAAAAGGGTGAGCATCGGTCTAGATCGGACCAGACCTGACTTGACCGGATCGGCCAATACCGAGACCGACATAGCGCAAAAACCTAGACCGAGGTTTGTCCCGTCCAAGTTGGTCCGGTCTGGTCCTTCGGTCAGTCAGTCCAAAAGGCAAAATGGTCGGTTAACCGGACTGGACCCGACCGGCCAAGACCGAGGCTGACATAGCGCAAAAATCTAGACCGAGGACCGGACCGAATGTGTTCGGTCCGGTCTAAAAAGGCAAAATGGTCGGTTACGCCGTACTAGACCGGACCAAGACTGAAAGAAGAAAAAAGTTGGGACCGAAGCTGGACCGATGGTCCTCCTTCGGTTAGGTCGGTTCTCGGTCAGTCCGGTGGTTTTCTCGATCGGTCCGATCAATTTAGTTGATAAAATTTTGGGTTTGGTCGAGTTTTGATGGTATTATAAACATTATAAATATCGTAAGTCGTGGCGTGGCGGTATGGCCAAGTCTCACGCCTTTGGAGCTATGGTGAAGCCATAACGTTTTCTAAAACGTAACTCAAAACGACACAAAATATGAAAATATTTATAGATTTATATATTATTTCACGCTTAATCTCACGCCACGCCTTAAGCCGACGTCTTGGTCTATGACGTAACGTGAAGATCACGCATTGCGCCTTAGCACCACCATGGCGCGTCTTTTAGAACCCTGGGTTATATTAATCGACAACAAAAAATGAGCTATTTAATCTATTCGTGTGATCAAGGATAGTACATGTATATAAAATGTTGTATATCTAGTTTTTTTAGCAATTACGATTGTTTTTTTTTTTCTTTTTTTTTTTTTTTTTTTTTTTTTTTATTTGTGGAATTGTGGTGGCTTTGCTTTTGTTAAGAGCATTTATGGTGATCTATAATAATTAGTTGCACACTATTTTCGGAATTTGGATGCATATTCAATATAGAAAGTACTAACACCGGCTTTTTCTTAATAATTGGTGTCTATAACATAAATATATAGAGACATGTTGTTACCTATGCACCAGTGTCTTTGATAATGTAAAAAGACCAGTTTTCACCCGCAAAACCAATTTCTATGTATTTTGTATTATGAAAACTGGTATATCAAGAAAAACCAATCTCAATTCCTTCCATTCCCGCTAATTTTTGATCATAGGAACAGGGTTTTATATAACCGGTCTTTATTTGGGGGTGTTTATAGCTTTTTTTGTAGTAGTGTTGAACTCTCACATTTCTTACTTCTCTCATTGCTTTTGCCTTAGAATTATCCGCCATAGTGAGTTTAGAATTGTTAGGTGTAGGGTCTCTTAATCCTAACTTATGATACAATGGATAAGGCATAATACTCACACTAGAACCCGTATCGGCTAATGCATATAAAGGAGTTGTCCCATTAATTTTAACCAGTAAAACAAAATTTCCAGGATCATTCATTTTCTTTGGGAGCCCATTCTCAATTATCCTTCTCTCCTCTACCTCATCAAAACTATTATCCTCCAACTTAGACTTTGCAAACATAACTCCATCTAATTTCTTCCTATACTCCATATAATTCCTCAACACTTCAATGATCGGTTTGTTTTCCATCAATTCACTAATTTTTGCTTCAAGATTCTCCAAAATAGCTTGTTTTTGCTCTTTGGTTAACGGTTTGGTACTTTTTGGTGAATTAGGTGGTGTTTTGGATGATGATGATGATGATTTGTTTTCTTTTTGGGTTGAGGGTTGGGTTAATTTGTTCAATGGTGTTTTGTTTCGGTTAGCTTTACCCATCTTACAAACTTCATCCGTTCCTTCCTTCATCATTTCCATTCCTTCACAAACATCAACAAGCATATCATTCACACTCTTCCCTTCTTCCAAATCACTTATGTTAATTTTCAACTCTCCAAGTGCAAAATCCAAACTATACTTGGTATTCACTAAAAAATCTCTACCAAAAATCACTTCCGGTTCATCTTCATTAGTATACTCCAAAACAACAAAATCAATTTAAAGATGTGACCATGAATATTCACTCTAACTCCTTTCACTTCCTTCTTACCATAACTTCCATAATCAAGCCTAACAAAACCAAGTTTGTCAAGCATTTCTTCCGAAGTGTAATTGTCTCCATATTCCATATTTAATTCCGCATCCCACGCTTTAACTCCTTCCACCGCACAAGGTGTAGAATACCTCATGTGTGGAGCATCATATTTCTTAGGTGGTGCTCTAGTGAAAACAACAACTTTTCTCTCCTTCTCCTTCTTTGGATAACACATTTCATGTGGCAAATAAGCAACATTGTCACAAACAACTTCCTCTCCTTCTAAATCCAACTTTGCTTTTTCCAACATACTCTCCAACTTTTCCAAGGAATCACCGGAATCCTTGAACATATCTTCTAAGTCTTTCAAATACGCAGAAATTTGGCTCAAACTCTCCATTTCAACTTAAGCACTTACTAACTATAACATAACCATAAAAAAATCCAAATCATTAGCATGAGGGTTAGTTATAATCAAATAAACTCTTAATATGAAATAAAAACAAGTAAATTAACTAAATAAAACACTAAGAATAGAAATTAAACTAAAAATTAAAAATGTCTAAAATTTTACCGAGATGCCTAACCAATCGGTTTGTAAGCCAACCGAATCAGTTAGCACAAATTACTACCTCCAACCGATCGGTTGGAACCCGCAACCGAATCGGTTGGAGTTTTTACACTAATTTTTTTATTTATTATAAAACTAATATTTAATAAAACTTTAATTATGAGATTAAAAACAATAAAAGCATTAAATAAGGTGTCTTTAAGAATTACTAAACCATTAATTGAAATTAAAACTTCTAAAACATTAAAATGACTAATAATTGCAACTTAAAACTATTAAAAACTAACATTAACTATATAATTATTAAAACTAATTAACTAAAAACAGAAAAATAAGAATTAATTACTAAAAAATAGAATCCAATACTTTTACCGAGACCACCAACCGATCGGATGGTTACCCATCCGATTCGGTTGGTCAAAAAACCAATTTTTTTTTTTTTTTTTTTTTTTTTTTTTTTTTTTTTTTTTTTTTACTTTTTACTCTAAAAACTTTAAAATTTCACAAATTACAAACAATTTTATTACTAAAAACTAAGAAAATTAATCAAATCCCCGGCAGCGGCGCCAAAAACTTGGTGTGCGTTTTATTAGTACAAGTTTTAAAATTTATAAACACGAATTATCCGATTATTATCTAGCACATACGAGCAAGTATACTCGTACGGTGTAATAAAGGTGGGTAAGTCGAGATCGTCCCAAGGGATTTGGTGGTTTTAGTAATAAGAAAAACGTTTGTTAAATAAGGGTTGTCAATCCAAATTTATGTAAAATCTTGATTTAAAAGAAACTCAATAAAAACTAAACATATACTTGTGTATAATTCCTTGATTGGTAATTAGGAGTATCGTAACAATTTGAGTACAAAGTTTGGTGTAAAACTTGTTATGATGCGCAACTAAAAATGAGTAGTTATACAATCTATGATGTATGTCATGTTTTCACTACTACTAAGAATTCTATCACCTAAATGACTCCTTTCGGACATATCAAATTAGTATGACAATTCTATAAACACATGGTTGTTTAAAAAATCAATTCTTTTCTTATGAATTCCTACGAATCCTTTCGGTCCTTTTTCGTGATGAAATCGTCTCAAATCTGTTTTAACAAGTAAACAAGATGGTTGTCAAGCATCCTATTCCATACTAATTTGGTGCATTAATATTTTGGAATAAAAACAAGTTGAAAATCCTTTCGGACCTATTTTTCAAGAAATTGTTTTTACCGACAAATTAAGCAAGAAAAGATGGTATATCAACAAACTCATAAAAATAGATATGTTTTCATGCATCACATTTTTCATAAAAATAATACTCCAATAACCAATCACATCATATACACAAGTATATCACAAATTACTCTATAGCAATCATATTAAAACACAAGTAAATAAGAAAACTTTCATAAAACTTAAAGTAACAATTGTTCATTATAAGTATCAAGGTGTACCTAGTCTTGAAAATTACAATGAGTAAACTTGTGGAATTATAGCAACCACACTCCTCCAATTGCTCACCAATGTAAGTAAACAACTCCACACTCGAACCAATGCTTGAGACTTTAACTCAACACGTTCTGGACGTTTTTACAACACTTAGTAAACTTTCAGGCAATATAAGATAAACTAACAAGATTTGGTGTAATACTAAGTTAGATAATGGTGGTACAAGTATCTCTAGGCCCTAAGTGCTCATTATATAGCTTAATGACACTTATGCTTCAAGTAAAAACGTCCCTCCTCAGTAAATAAGCAACAATGGTCAGCCACAAATGATTATGGGGAGTAAATTCGCCAATTAATGCAAAACTTGTAACTTCAGTTACCACCAACCGATCGATTTCTCGCCATCCGATCGGATGGTCAATTCTGGCACATATCCAGCCG
The DNA here is from genome assembly GCA_030686995.1 of Artemisia argyi. Lineage (NCBI taxonomy): Eukaryota > Viridiplantae > Streptophyta > Magnoliopsida > Asterales > Asteraceae > Artemisia > Artemisia argyi. Next base: position 213,594,370 of record CM060676.1, on the reverse strand, counting down.
ATCCGGTTGCGGGTTGCAACCGATCGGTTGGATTGAGTCTGAACATGTTTTCATTTCTTTTCTTCATCGTTTTACGTTGCATGCAATATTTTTCTTCGTGGCATGACTTTGTCCATTAGAACCTGATATTTCCTTGGTAATTTCATGTAGTAAACTTGTCTTTATCAAATCCTTTTGTTCATGCAACGTTTCTTTCTTCCTTGATCCTCTTGAAACTCTCCAAAAATGCATGTCCACTTCATTTCTTCATCTTTTAATCATTTTTACCTGCTTTTGGCTATATTTGCATGTATAAACACTTTTCCACGATTAAGTAACAAATATATACAAATATGACCAATTTCCACTCATAAATCAAACAATAACGCGACTAAAAATATGTTAAATTTGAGCGTTATCATTCGCCTTTAGATTTGATAGGAAAAAAATTTATTATTAGTACTTATGAGTGTACCGGTAGCATTTAGATTCTTGAACTTGTGTTAGTGATGCATCCCGAGACCGCTAGTGAGACTACATTCATGTAGTAGGATTTACTACATGATAAGAGGCATTAGGATCACCCTTGTATTTAAACCCGTATCATAATTACTTGACCATTTAAGTCATATTGCTTGACTAGTAAAGTCAATTAATTTTCCCACAACTTAGCGTTGTACTCATTTTTAGTACACGAAACACCTAGTACACCCCTCTGAGTCTATCTTTTCGTTTCTTACTTTAAGCATTTTACTTAAAGGAAGAATTTGTTACAATTCACCCAAATGTGCAACCAAATCGCCTTAGCCTTCCTTGTATGCACTTATCTTTAGTGAATTATTGTTATTTGTTTAAACCCTTAGTTAATTATCTAATTGATTACATGGTTGCTAAGTCGAGTCATATCTTGTACATATTGTTTTTGGACGGTTGCGACTCATGGGTAAAGTACTTGTGTTTTGGAGTAATGGGGAAGAACATCATATATTACCCCCATTTGTGCGTTAATCTTAAAAAGTACTCCAAGTGTTTTGATTATCTTTATTCGAGTCATTAGAGTAGTTTATTGTAAAGTATGTAAAAATTCAAGTGTAAGGGGAATGTACATTCCCTATGATGTATTATTTTGGATGGTAGGGTAAGAGTGTATGCAAAAAAAAAAAAAAAAAAAAAAAAAAAAAAAAAAAAAAAAAAAAAATCGAAAATAGAAAGAAAAAGAAAAAAAATATAAAAAGGAAAGAGCAAAACATACGGACTACCATCCCGTTTCATTCTATTTTTATTTTAAGTTTTTGTTATTTTTTATTTATTAGCTTAAGTCGAGTCGAGTCTTGGCTTAGCAACGCCATATTGTACATGTAATTAACCAAGATGATTAACTCGCCACCAGTAAATATTGCCTTTATCCAACAAAACCGTGTTTTCCATATCCCTATACCTAACGTTATAACCCTTTAAAATACCTCTTTGATAGTTTATCCTAGGTGCTTACGCCAAGTGGTGGAGGTTTGATCCTTTCCCAAGCCTATGGTAATCTATTTGCTATGACAGGTAGTGAGAGATGTTTTCCATTTCCATATTATGATATATACTTTATTACACTCGAGAGATGTGAGTATCTAAACACTATTTGTGACCTCCGTGCTTGTTTTTGGTTTTTAGTGGAACGATTATTTGTTGTGATTACTTTTATATTAGTGTTAAATGACCCCTAACTTGTATTTTGATTAGAATAAAAGCGCATTTGCTTGAGGACAAGCAAATCTCAAGTGTAAGGGTATTTGATGAGGCGAAAAGTGTACCGCTTTTAAGGGGTCATTTAAGCCCGAATTCGAGATTATTTGATCAATTATTGCCCTAAATTGTTCATTTTATCGTTTTAGGTACTTTTGGAGAAAAATCTAGAAAATGAAGCATTTTGGATGTTTTTGGAGCATAAAAGTGAAGAAAACGACAAAGTCTCAAATTTCCTTGCTTGAACAGTACCTGACGCCGTCAAGGTTCTACAATTGACGGCGTCAAGAGTGATAAAAGAGGTGGATGTGGAAATTATAAGGTGACGGCCCATAACATTTTCTTTGTTATTGGCCTGACGGCGTCACCTAGGTCATCAGGGTCCAAATACAAGTGACGGCCCAGAGCTCATTCCTACATGACGGCGTCAGAAGTGGATCTAGGCAATACGAATTTCATCTTGGCGTCGAGTTAACGGCGTCAAAGGTTAATACATGACGCCGTCAGGATGCATATTCTATATATATTTTCCAAATTTTCATTGTAAGTGTGGAACTTTGTGTGGGATATTAGGGCATAAACCCTAGGACGAATTTTACAGCTTTTTCAAGGGTTTCAACCCCTTGATTCTTCCATGTTCAATTGAAGATAAGTATTCATTCAAATCATTCAATATGTCTATGTGTTATGTGATTATATCTTACGTTTGTCTTCTCTTTAACATGCTAGGCTAGATTTTTATTGTGTTTGCTTAGATGTAGTGAAACCTAGATGTTGATTATGGGTTGATTGTTTGTTTATAATTGTTACGGATGATTGTATTCGATGTTAGGCTTAAGAAAACTGGCAGAATTCCATTGGTAACTTGCTTGAACGTCTTAAGAAACATGATCGGAGGTGTACTATGATTTTTGGTTGTATTTAATGCGTAAGAGAATTCTAATGATCCCATATTAGGAGCTTCTAACGGCTCGACATAGGAGTGAAGTAGGATCTTATAGAGTTAGGGAATATTGTACACGGCCCTACGACTAGTTTTAAGGAATATAACCCGTCATCCATGCAATTGTAACAAGCTAATCAACTTGTAAAAGATATCTAGGGAGTAATGAAATATAAGTAAACATAACTTTTCTCATTATTGTTTCCACCACATTAGTATAATAGTTTAATTTTCATTTATTTTATTTTATTTTGATTGCATCTTTAGTTAATTGGGTTAGTTGGTCAGCAACTAATTCCGCCCACTATTTCAAAACCCGAGATTTTACTTGCTTTCATAAAATATAAAATATAAAAAGAATCATCCCTCACCTCTAGACCTAGTTTAGTAGGTTTTCTAATCCTAGCGACACTATTCCTGAGTTGAACGATCAATCCCCCGGTACTTGTCACTATACTATACTACAACGATCAGGTATACTGCCTGGTGGGGGTTGTAAGCTTCTCAAGATCCCTTGAGAGGTAAAATCTGTTGCGATGGCGCAATTCCCACGTATCATGGGCGGAAGTAGTTGCTAGTCAACTAACCCAATTATCTAAAGATGCAATCAAAATAAAATAAACTAAACGTAAACTAATTTGGGGTGTAAACAATAATGAGAAAAAATTGTGTTTACTTATATTTCATTACTCCTTAGCTATCTTTTATAGATTGATTAGTTTGTTACAATTGCATGGATGACGGATTATATTCCTTAATACCATTCATAGGGCCGTGTACGATCTTCCCTAACTCTATAAGCTTCTACCTTAATCCTATGTCGAGCCGCCTAAAAGCTCCTAACATGGCATCCTTGGAAGTTACTTATGCATTAAATATAACCAAATAATCGTAGTACACCTCCGATCATGTTTCTTAAGACGTTCAAGCAACTTACCAAATGGAAGTCTACCAGTTTTCTTAAACCTAACATCGAATTCAATCATCCACAACAATTATAAAAAAAACAATCAACCCATAATCAATATCTAAGTTTCATTACATCTAAGCAAACACAAAGAAAACCTAGCCTAGCATGTTAAAGAGAAGACAAGCGTAAGATATAATCAAACAACACATACACATATTGAATGATTTGGTAAAGTACTTATATTCAATTAAGCATGGAAGAAACAAGGGGTTGAAACCCTTGAAAAAGCTGTAAAATTCGTCTAGGGTTTATTCCCTCAAAGTTGCACACAATGAGTGAAAGCTAGAAAACTATATTTAGATTTTGTCTCCTTACGACGTCAAGAGCAATGTGTGACTCCGTCAACTCACCGCCAAAATAAACTCGTATTGCCTAGATCCACTTCTGACGCCGTCACTCTTTATGGGTTCTGGGCCGTCACTCTTTGCTATAACTCTTTATGGCCTTGGAAATTTTGTATGTGACGCCGTCAGCTCCCCTTCACAAAACATTCTGGCGCGTCACGTGTATTTGATTTATCCACCCTTTTTTCAACTCATGACGCCGTCACTAACACCTTGTGATGCTGTTAAGTGCAATTTCCAGTATGCTTTTGAGACTTTGTCGTTTTCTTCACTTTTTCTGTCCAAAATGCTTCCTTTTGTAAAATTCCTCTCAAAAGAACCTAAAATGACAAAAGGAACGTTTTAGGGCAATATTTAATCAAATAATCTCGACTTTGGCCTTAAATGACCCCCTAAAAGCGGTACACTTTTTGCTTCATCACACATACTAGTCACAAAGCTAAAAATATGGTATCCACTACTATGTGCTTAGAATTACTTCACATGCATCTTTTTGGTCCATCCGCAGTGCGGAGCTACGGTGGCAACCATTATACCTTTGTTATAGTAGATGATTATTCACGATACACGTGGACTAGGTTCTTAAGTGATAAAACCGAAGTGTTTGAGAAATTTGAGAAATTTAGTAAAATGATTCAAAATAAATTAGGATGCTCAATAGTTTCTATTAGGACGGATCATGGTAGGGAATTTAACAACGAAGTACAATTCAGAAAATATTGTGATTTAAATGGAATATCTCACAACTTTTTCGCTCCTCGTACTCCTCAATCTAATGGAGTAGTAGAAAGAAAAAATAGGTCTTTACAAGAAATGAGTAGAACAATGCTAATGAACAATCTATCCCACAAAAGTTTTGGTGTCACGCCGTAGATACATCAACGCATATACTTAATAGGGTTTCTATTAGACGAATATTAGGAAAAACTCCTTATGAGTTGTTAAGAGGTAGAAAACCAAATATAGACTACTTTAGAGTATTCAGAAGTAAATGCTTTGTCCTTAATACAAAAGATTACCTTACTAAATTCGACCCTAAGTCATACAAAGGAATTTTTCTAGGATATTCACGAAATAGTAAAGCATATATAATTTTAAATAAACATACTATGAAAGTAGAAGAATCCTTAAATGTAACATTTGATGAAACTCCTCCACCACCTAAAACATTACCTTTAGAAGATGATGATGTGATTGAAGAAGAAGCTATTGAGGTTAGTAAAAATAAGTCCTTAGGAAATGATAATGAAGTAGAAACATTAGAAGAAAATGAGGTTGTAAATATTAAGGAATCAAAATCACATCCATTAGGTAACATCATATGTAGTTTGAATCAAAGAACCCTTAGATCGCAAGCTCAAGACGAAAGTAACTTCTTTTGCTTTGTGTCAACAATAGAACCTAAGATTGTAAATAAAGCCTTAAAGGATGAAAGTTGGATTATGGCTATGCAAGAAGAATTAAATCAATTTAAAACAAATGATGTTTGGGAACTAGTCCCAAATCCTAGGAATGTGACCATAATAGGAACCAAATGGGTATTTATGAATAAACTAGATGAAAATGGAATAGTAACTAGGAATAAAGCTAGATTAGTAGCCCAAGGTTATAATCAACAAGAAGGAATTGATTATGACGAAACCTATGCCCCAGTAGCTAGACTAGAATCTATTCAAATACTCCTAACTTACGCCTGCACTCTAGACTTTGGATGTGAAGAGTGAATTCCTCAACGGTTTTATCAATGAGGAGGTTTATGTGCCACAGCCTCCGGGATTCATTGACTTCGCAAAACCTGATTATGTTTATAAACTCAAGAAGGCTTTATATGGACTCAAACAAGCCCCAAGGCTTGGTATGATCGATTAAAAGCATTTCTTATTAAATATGATTATTCCATGGGAATGGTAGACAACACTCTTTTCACTACAAAGAAAAACCCGAATCTCATCATTGTTCAAATATTTGTCGATGATATTGTATTTGGATCGACTTGTCAAGAAATGTGTGATGAATTTGCCAAAATCATGCATGATGAGTTTGAGATGAGTATGATGGGTGAACTAAACTTCTTCCTAGGATTACAAATAAAACAATTAAAAGATGGAATATTATTTAACCAATCTAAATACATTAAGGAAATGCTTAAGAAATTTGGCCTAGAAGACTCAAAACCCTTAAAAACACCTATGTCTAGGGAAGTGAAACTCACAAAAGATGAAGAAGGCGAGTCTGTAAATAATACTAAGTATAGAGGAATGATAGGTAGTTTACAATACTTAACGGCAAGTAGACCCGATATCATGTTTAGTGTTTGCCTTTGTGCTCGCTTTCAAGAGGATCCCAAAACCTCTCACCTAGAAGCGGTTGAGCGTATCTTCCGATACATTAAAGACACTATACACATAGGATTATGGTATCCTAAGGAATCCGGTATAAAAAGAATCGTCTATGCGGATTCGGATCATGCGGGAGACTACGTGGACCGAAAGAGCACTAGCGATATTTGCACGTTCATGGGATGTTGCCTAACATCTTGGTTTTCCAAAAAGCAAACCGCTCTTGCTATTTCGACCACCGAAGCTGAATATGTAAGTGCTGGAAAGGCATGTCAACAAGCACTATGGATGAAACAAGCTCTCGTAGACTATGGTGTTAGGTTAGAAAATATTCCTATAATGTGCGACAATAAAGGTGCAATAGATTTAAGTAAGAATCCCGTTCAACACTCTAGGACTAAACATATAGAAATTAAATACGTCACCACTTCCTTAGGGATAATGTACAAAAAGGTAGTATATCTATAGAAAAGGTTGCATCGGTAGATAATATTGTGGATATATTCACTAACCCCTTAAGCGTGAACTATTTAAGCACTTGCGTTTAGGATTAGGAATGATGAAGCAAATTGACTAAATTCTATCGCATTTTCATTAATTACTTATTGCATAAAATTTCTTTATTTTCTTTTCTTTGTTTCTGAGTCTAGGAATCTATTTCGCACAAAATTGAAGATTGGGAATTCTACATTGCATAAACATTTTTATAAAACCCAATCTATTTTATTTAAACAATTCTCACTTCTAGGAAACATATGAAAATCATTTTTTCTTTCATTGTTGAATAATGCTAAAAACGTTCTTTAAATCATGCATGAAATTGCCAAAATATATAATCTAATATATATCCTTGACATTCACGGGTTAAGCAAATTGAATCAAGGAGAAATTGGATTGCTTATTAGGATATCTTTATCTTTGCATTAGGAGTCGAAGCAATCGCATCTCCACATTTATTGCATATAGGCACACACTAGAACAAAATCATAAATTACATTGTCACATTTGTTTCATCACTTGTTACTTACTATCTAGTTACCTTTGCCCTTACACTAAGTTATGTGTCTTAGGAAGAATGACATGCTTATTTACTATATAACATTATTGTTTTTGCATGCATGCTTAGTTGAAATTATATGCTTATTTGCCTACATATATACTTTTCATGCATATTTCATTAAGATAATACATGCATAGTTTCCTAAAGAGATGGACTTGCCCAAAACCAAACCTCAAAAGAAACATCTTTCTGGAAAAAATTTTGCGAAAAACCCTTTTCTGGAAATCTGAGAACCAGGACCTGGGCGGCCCCCATAATTAGAAAGGGCGGCCCCTCTAAAATTAAAGGGGCCGGCCATTAAGTAAGGGGGCCGGCCACCTGATGGTCGAGGTTCCCTATTTTCTTTCTGCTTTTTAGCACATTTTACCCTATCTTGATTCTCCACTTCCCTAAATTCACAAACATATTTTGTCTAACAAATCCACCACATATTATCCTTCCATACACATATAATCATCACACTATAAATACCCTTCTTCATCATAATTCATTACTCAAACCATCATGTCATCTCCCAACCACCCAAGATCTAAGCCTTCAAGAGTTGCAAAGATCTCCATCAAACCCATGTGGAGAAGAAAATTTGATACTTGTCAAAAGTCCACCTCAATTAATGATGTTGTCTCCAACCAACCAACAACTAAAAATCAAACTCACCCAAATAAAACCTCTCATTTACCTCCACATGACAACCTCATTATTTCACTTTCCAACAAAGTTCCACATCCATCTCACTCACTTCTTCCAAATGATCCTTTTGAGAAACATACTCAATCTCAAAACAACAACCATCACTCTCATCAAAACATGAATCCTATGTTTCATGTTCAAGCCTCAATCCCTATTCACAATCCAACTCTACCATCATCACCTTCCTCCGAACATAAAAAGTTCATTGAGGAGCTCAAAGAAGCTCATGAGCTTAGTGCTCTTCTTGCCTTACACCTTGCTCAACGCAATTTGGATCAACAAACTTCCTCCACTCACTCCTCACCTCCCAAAAACTTGGTCCAACTTTAGAATCATGTTAACAATTGTCCTTGTTGCATTTTTCTCCAAAAACAAACCATTGCACTCAATGAACACTTCACTTGGATTGAATATCTCCTCACAAGGTCTTCTCCACCGCCATCACAAACACAACAATCCAACCCTTCCGCTCCAAACTCACCACCACCAAACATTACAAACTCTCCAAACAACATTCCTGTGGAAAACTAGAAGGGGGGTTGAATAGTTTTACGTCTATTTAATTTGTTACAAAAGATTGTTTGAGTGTTTTCTTTATTTTCAAAAATTTAGATTCGATAATATGTGATCTCAAGTCTTGCACAATATAAACAACAATAAATATGTACGATAAAGCAATAACAATGTAAGTAAAGAAATAAATGAGAGATGGAAAGATCGAACCGCGAGACAAGAGATTTATAGTGGTTCGGCTACAAGGACACCTTCCTTGCCCCACTCTACTCCCCGAGCACCTAACTCGAGAGTTTTCTTCACTATGTCAACAAGCTCCCTTATGGCGGAGAAAACCTTACACACCAATGTACACACCACAACTTCGTCACAACTTAATCACAACTTCTACACAACCTCTTCACACCAATCAATCTTCACACCAATCTACTTCACAACTTTCTACTTCACACCTATCTACTTCACACCAATTTTCTTCGCTACAATATACTTCCTAACTCTTCTCCTTCACAACAAACTACTAACCAATCACACTATCTAAATACCTAGCTAAACTATCTACTATCAAATATTCACAACTAATTACACAAAGAGATAGATACTATTGATGATGCTCTAACAACTTGGATGTGGAGGTCACAACAAGTTGTAATACTTCTTGTCTTGGAGGATAGAAGTATTCTTCTCTTGCACTTGAGAGGATGATGTTTGGATCACTTTGAAACAAAGATTTATGTATATATGATCAAAGGATTAAGAGAATAGAAATGGAGATCTAGAACAGAAAGTTTAGGAGTGCAAAATGTGAGAAAAATCTGTGGAATGAACTAGTATTTATAGGGGAACAAACTATTGTTCTGGAGCGTGGCCGGTCCCCTTAATAATTAAGGGGGCCGCCTTATGAGAATTAAGGGGGCCGCCCCCTCCAAAATGTTGGAGTAGTTTGTCCTCTTGTGGGGAAGGTTTTTCTGGATAAAATTTTCCATTTTTGGTTTGAAATTTAAAATCATATATTAATAATGATTTAAATATATTCTTTTAATTCCAAACATAATTTTGTAATAGATATAAAATGTTTAAGACATTTTTATAAAAGTTCTAGTGATTAGAAAATTTTCCTTTGGTCATAGAATGCAATAAACACTTTGTTTATTCATACCTTGAGTGATTTGGATGTAAAGAGAATATTAATCACTAAATACTCGTTTACGTCATAAATTTTTGTTCAATGAGTTTATGTTTTGTAATTATCAAAACATAAAGATATTGATAATATGATAATAATGTTTTTAGGCATTATTTATGTCAACAATCTCCCCCTTTTTGATGATTACAAAACCTTAAACTCATTAGGTCTAAAAATTTATTTTTAGATAAGTAATTTAGAGTTTAATATTCTCTTCTCCCCCTTTTCATAAAATCAAAAAGGTTAAACCAAGTAAGCTTCATAAAAGAAGTTAAACGGGTAGAAAGCTCCCCCTTGATGTATGCTCCCCCTCATTTGAGCACCAAGGAAATGAGCTATGGAAAGTTTGGCTACAAAAAATATGTGAGAAGAACAAGACATATATATGCAAAGCAACAATTATGCAAATAAAAATAGATTCATTCAAGTATATATGAGACAATCATAGAAATAATCATCATTACAATATTCAATATGCTTGAAGCATATTGATTACAATAAAACAAAAGAAACTATATAGTCCTATATTGCCGAAGAGAGCACTTGGACTTGCTTGCAACCCATGGTTGAGTGTTTTATTTGCTTGAGGGGAACATAAGCATAGAGCTTAGTTGTTTGATGGAGAGGGATATGGAGTGTGGTATGGTGCGGAAGAGGTGGATCTCACTATGTTTTATCGAGTTAAGGGTGATATTGGATGAGGACGAGTGAGAAGATATTCAATCCAAGAAATATCTTCACTCAAGTTGAGGATTTGTTTTTGAAGGAAGATGCAACAAGGGCAAAAGTGAGTGTGGTTTGTAACTTGATCCAATTTGAGAGAGTGGGGTAGGCAATTTGCATAGGGTGATGATGGAGGTTGCACTTTGTTGCGTTGTGCAAGATACATAGCAAGGAGATCACTAAGATCATGGATTTGGTTTATTTCATCACGGAACTTTTGCTTTTCTGTGGCAATGTGGAGAGAATCATTGTGTTGATATGGATGAATTGGGTTTGTGTAGTTGGAATTGTAGTTTGATGGTTGATCAAACTTGTATGGATCATTATAAGTGGTTGGAGGTTGAGATGTGTAGTTTGGCATGAAAGAAGATGTCTGGCCAATGTTGTATGGTTTGTAAAGAGGATCAAATGAATGTCCTTGTGGGTTTGGTGTAAAGTTTGGGAAGTAAGTAGTTGGAGGTGTTGAGTGATTTCTAACTTCATTGGTTATGATGGATTTGTTTCGAGGGCTTTTTCTTCGCCAAACGGGTTTTTCCGTCATCCTTGCTAGCCTTGAGGCTTTTGGTTTTGGTTTGTTTGGAGAGGTCATGATGGGATGAATGGAGAGTTTTGAAGATTGGGGATATTTATAGTGTAAGATTTGTGTTTTTATGGATGGATAAAGTTTGTTTGGGAGATTAGGACAAAATATGTTGGTGAAAATTGGGAAATGTAGGTTGAAATGGGCTAAAAAGCAGAAAAGATTCTGTAAACCCGACCATCAGATGGCCGGTCCCCTTAATTAGGGGGCGGTCCCCTTAATGATTAAGGGGGCCGCCTTACATAATTAAGGGGGCCGCCCATCTGGTGATTTCCAGATTGCCAGAATTGGGTTTTTGGCAGAAAATTTGTAGAAAGGTTTTGTTTTTGTATTTGAATTCAAGCAAGTTCAACTCCTTGAGGCAATATAGCATCTAATCTAATTATAATATAGCATGCATGCAAAAACACTTAAGTAAAAGAGCAAACAAGCAAATAATAATAAGCTAGAGGAGAAAAGTAAAGGCAAGGGCACTCAATCTTCCTAGGGCAACTATCTTAGATCAAAGGCAAAGGTAACTAGTGAGTCAAAAACATGAAACAAGATGACAACATTATGAGTGATTTTGTCCTAGTGTGTGCCTATATGCAACAAATGTGGAGTTGTGATTGTTTCGACTCCTAAATGCAAAGAAAAATAAGTTTCCTAAGAAACAATCCAAAATCTCCTTGATTCAATTTTTGCTCGATTCATGAATGTCAATGATATATATTAGGTTATATACTTTGACAATTTATGTGAGAGTTTATGCATGATTTAGGAAAAAGGTTTTTAGCATTTGTCAATAATGTAAGGAAAATGATTTTTATGTAATTCCTAGATGTGAGAATAGTTTTCAAGAAGTTTTGATTGGGTTTTACAAGAGAGTATATGTAATGAAAATGAGGTTTCCTAATCTTTAATTTTGTGCGAAATAGATTCCTAGACTCAGAAATGGAGAGGTGGAAGAAAAGTAAATTTTATGCAAGCAAAAAAAATTATGTAAATGCAATAGAGTTTAGTCAACTTGTTCCATCATTCCTAATCCTAAACGCGAGTTATTGAATAATTCATGCTTAAGGGGTTTAGTAAATATATCCGCAATGTTATCTTCCGATGCAACCTTTTCTATAGATATGTTTCCTTTTTGTACATTATCCCTAAGGAAGCGGTGGCGTATTTCCATATGTTTAGTCCTAGAGTGTTGAACCGGATTTTTGCTTAAATCTATCGTACCTTTGTTATCGCACATAATGGGAACATTTCTAACCTAATACCATAGTCTATGAGAGCTTGTTTCATCCATAGTGCTTGTTGACATGCCTTTCTGGCGCTTATATATTCGGCTGCGGTGGTAGAAATTGCAAGAGCGGTTTGCTTCTTTGAAAACCAAGATGTTAGACAACATCCCATAAAAGTGCAAATACCGCTAGTGCTCTTTCTATCTACGTAGTCTCCCACATGATCCGAATCCGCATAGACAATGGTTTCTATGCCGGATCCCTTAGGATACCATAATCCTAAGTGTATAGTGCCTTTAATGTATCGGAAGATACGCTTAACCGCTTCTAGGTGAGACGTTTTGGGATCCTCTTGAAAACGGGCACAAAGGCAGACACTAAACATGATATCGGGTCTACTTGCCGTCAAGTATAGTAAACTACCTATCATTCCTGTATACTTGGTGTTATCTACGGACTCGCCTTCATCATCCTTTGTGAGTTTCACTTCCGTAGACATCGGAGTTTTCATGGGTTTTGAGTCTTCTAGGGCAAATTTCTTAAGCATTTCCTTAATGTACTTAGATTGGTTAAAGAATATTCCATCTTCTAATTGTTTTATTTGTAATCTTAGGAAGAAGTTTAGTTCACCCATCATACTCATCTCAAACTCATCATGCATGATTTTGGCAAATTCATCACATATTTTTTGACAAGTCGATCCAAATATAATGTCATCAACATATATTTGAACAATGATGAGATTTGGGCCTTTCTTTTTAGTGAAAAGAGTGTTATCTACCATTCCCATGGAATAATTATGTTTAATAAGGAAAGGTTTTAATCGATCATACCAAGCTTTGGGAGCTTGTTTGAGTCCATACAAAACTTTCTTTAACTTATAAACATAATCAGGTTTTGCGAAGTCAATGAATCCGGGAGGTTGTGCCACATAAACCTCCTCATTGATAAAACCGTTAAGGAATGCACTTTTCACGTCCATTTGGAATAACTTAAAGTCTAGGGCGCTTGCATAGGCAAGTAAATTGATTTAATTCTTCTTGCATAGCTATAACCCAACTTTCATCTTTTAACGCCTCATTAATATTTTTAGGTTCTGTTGCTGAGAGGAAGCAAAAGAAGTTATTTTTATCTTGGGCTTGTGACCTAAGGGTTCTTTGATTAAGATGTCCTATTATATTATCTAATGGATGTGATCTAGATTCTTTAATATTTACAATTTCGTTATTTCCTAAGTCAATGTCTTCATTATCATTTCCTATGGGTTTTGTTTTACTAACCTTAATAGCTTCATCTTCGACTAAGTCATCATCTTCTAAAGGTAATGTTTTAGGAGGTGATGGTGTTTCATCAAATGTTACATTTAGTGATTCTTCTACTTTCATATAGTGTTTGTTAAGTATTATATATGCTTTACTATTTTGTGAGTACCCTAAAAATATTCCTTCATATGATTTTGGATCAAACTTAGTGAGGTAATCTTTAGTGTTTAAAATATAACATTTACTTCCAAATACCCTAAAGTAGCTTAAGTTTGGTTTTCTACCTCTTAGTAACTCATAAGGAGTTTTTCCTATAATTCTCCTAATTGATACCCTATTAATAATATATGTTGATGTATCTACAGCGTGACACCAAAATTTTTGTGAGATGGATTGTTCATTTAATATTGTTCTACTCATTTCTTGTAGTGACCTATTTTTTCTTTCTACTATGCCATTTGATTGAGGAGTACGAGGAGCGGAGAAATTGTGAGATATTCCATTTAAATCACAATATTTTTCGAATTGTACTTCGTTGTCAAATTCCCTACCATGGTCCGTCCTAATGGCTACTATTGTGCATCATAATTTATTTTGAATCATTTTACTAAATATTTCGAAGTTTTCAAAGGCTTGGGTTTTGTCACTTAAAAACCTAGTCCATGTGTATCGTGAATAGTCATCTACTATTACTAAGGTATAGTTGTTTCCTCCATAGCTCCGCACAGTGGATGGACCAAAAAGATCCATATGTAATAATTCTAGGCACCTAGTAGTGGATACTATATTCTTAGCTTTGTGACTAGCATGAACTTGTTTTCCAATTTTATATGCATCACAAAAATGCTTGTCATATTTTAGGTTAGACAAGTTTCTAACTAGTTCTTTAGAGGCCAAAGATTGTATTTGTTGCATGTTAGCATGTCCTAATCTCCTATGCCATAATGTGGAGTTTTCGTCTAGGGTCGTTAGGCATATCCTATATTCAGGTTTGTTTCCTAGTTTCATAACATATATGCCTCCTTTCCTAATTCCTCTACCTATAATCTTTCCATTCTTAACTATTTCGCTATCCTCTTCGGTAAAGGTAACTCTACATTTTTTATCGCATATTTGGCCTATACTAAGCAAGTTATATGTTAAATTATCTACATGCTCAACATTTTCAATAGTAAGTGAGTCTTGAGAAATTGTACCTTTGCCAATGATTTTTCCACGCAAGTCATTACTGAAAATAACGTTACCTCCATTTTATGCCTTATACGTAGAAAATAGCTTGCGGTTCCCCGTCATGTGCCTCGAACATCCACTATCCTTGATCCATTCGTCAGGCTCCAAGTCAATTCCTAAACATATTTTGTCGGTTGCTTTTGCCACAAAACACTTTTCATCTCTTGGTTTTTCCATTTCTTCTTTGTCACTATCACTCCATGTTCCACTAACAAAGGCGCCTTGATTTTCATAACCCGGCGGCTTTAGACATTCACCAATGAGATGATTTGGACTTCCACATTTAAAGCACTTTCTTTTCCCGTAGTTATCACTTCTATTTCTTTGGAACGGTTTTCTTTCGTCTCGTGGTGATCTAGTGAATCTTCCTCGTCTTTTGAAGAATTTCTTGAATTCTCTTATGACCATTGCATATTCTTCGTCTTCACTCTCGTCACTTGAATCATAATCGTCACTAGGTTCCTTTTTGGCTTTTAGAGCAAAGGATTGGATTTGTTCCTTTTTGACTTTGACCGTTTCCGAATCTCTTCTTATAATTTCTTCATGGACCTTCAAGTTGCCAATAAGTTCATCAAGTGATAACGTCATCAAGTTCTTTGATTCTTCAATTGCCGTGACCTTAGCTCGCCATTTTGGATGCAATGCCCTAAGAAATTTCCTAACACAATTTTTACTAGAAAATGTCTCATCAAGTGCTTTTAAACTTGTGATAATAGTGTGAAATTTAGCAAAAACATTATCAATTGATTCCTCTTCCGGAATCGTAAATTGTTCATATTGTTGTACAAGAAGATCTATTTTATCATCTTTGACTTGACTATCACCTTGGTGAGTAATAATTAGTGATTCCCAAATTTCTTTGGCGGTTTTACACATAAAAATTCTTTCATATTCTTTGCGTGATAACGCATTATAAATTACCATTTTAGCTTTATTATTTTTAGCTAGCTTCTTTTTTAAATCATCATTTTGTTTTTCAAAAGGTACAATTTCATCCTTTTTAGTTTCCGGATTTTGTTGAGTGGGAGGAAAATCACCAAAGGTAATAACATACCAAAATCAAGATCTTTTGATTTTACATAAGTTTCGAATCTATTTTTCCAATATAAAAATCCACCACTTTCAAATAGTGGTGGTCTTTGCATAGATTGCCCTTCTAAATATTTTTCAGATTCCATAGATCGTTACAAGTTTTAAAATACAGTATATTTTAAAAAATCTTGCTAGAGGTGGCTCTGATACCAATTATGGAAAACTAGAAGGGGGGTTGAATAGTTTTACGTCTATTTAATTTGTTACAAAAGATTGTTTGAGTGTTTTCTTTATTTTCAAAAATTTAGATTTGATAATATGTGATCTCAAGTCTTGCACAATATAAACAACAATAAATATGTACGATAAAGCAATAATAATGTAAGTAAAGAAATAAATGAGAGATGGAAAGATCGAACCGCGAGACAAGAGATTTATAGTGGTTCGGCTACAAGGACACCTTCCTTGCCCTACTCCACTCCCCGAGCACCTAACTCGAGAGTTTTCTTCACTATGTCAACAAACTCCCTTATGGCGGAGAAAACCTTACACACCAATGTACACACCACAACTTCGTCACAACTTAATCACAACTTCTACACAACCTCTTCACACCAATCAATCTTCACACCAATCTACTTCACAACTTTCTACTTCACACCAATTTTCTTCACTACAATCTACTTCCTAAATCTTCTCCTTCACAACAAACTACTAACCAATCACATTATCTAAATAGCTAGCTAAACTATCTACTATCAAATATTCACAACTAATTACACAAAGAGATAGATACTATTGATGATGCTCAAACAACTTGGATGTGGAAGTCACAACAAGTTGTAATACTTCTTGTCTTGGAGGATAGAAGTATTCTTCTCTTGCACTTGAGAGGATGATGTTTGGATCACTTTGAAACAAAGATTTATGTATGTATGATCAAAGGATTAAGAGAATAGAAATGGAGATCTAAAACAAAAATTTTAGGAGTGCAAAAGGTGAGAAAAATATGTGGAATGAACTAGCATTTATAGGGGAACAAACTACTGTTCTGGAGCGTGGCCGTTCCCCTTAATTAAGGGCCGGTCCCCTTAATAATTAAGGGGGTCGCCTTATGAATTAAGGGGGGCCGCCCTTTCAGAACGTTGGAGTAGTTTGTCCTCTTGTGGGAAATGTTTTTCTGGATAAAATTTTCCATTTTTGGTTAGAAATTTGAAATCATATATTAATAATGATTTAAAAATATTCTTTTAATTCCAAAAATAATTTTGTAAAAGATATAAAATGTTTAAGACATTTTTATAAAAGTTCTAGTGATTAGAAAAATTTCCTTTGATCATAGAATGCAATAAACACTTTGTTTACTTATATCTTAAGTGATTTGGATGTAAAGAGAATATTAATCACTAAATACTTGTTTACGTCATAAATTTTAGTTCAATGAGTTTATGTTTTGTAATTATCAAAACATAGAGATATTGATAATATGATAATAATGTTTTTAGGCATTATTTATGTCAACAATTCCCATAAAAATCTACCTCCACTAATTCCAACCACCATGCTCCACATCTCCATGCAAGTCCTAGAGACCTCAAGTTGACAACGTAGTATTATCTATTGTAATTTGATAAGAAAAACATATATGTATGTTTATGTATCAATGATTATGTTTTCAACATAATCTATTTTAATAACTAATAAATGCTTCTTGAGATTTATTTCTTTTATGCATTTTTATTAGTTCTCTCATTATATATTCGTTTCATGCTTCATATATATATATATATATATATATATATATATATATATATATATATATATATATATATATATATATATATATTGTTTGTTTGTTTGTGCTCTATATATTTTTTCAAGCACTCCATATCTCGATTTGTCTTATAACCTTAAAACGAGGGGGAGTATACGTCAAGAGGGAGTTCTACATTCATCAGGAAAACCTTTTTAATGCTACCAAAAGGGGGAGAAATTATATAAACTCACTAAATACTTGTATACATATTATTTTTTGATTTAATGAGTTTTGATTTTGTAATCATAAAAAAGGGGGAGATTGTTGATATAAATAATGCATAAAAACGTTATTAATATTTCTCGAAATCCCTACATTTTGACGATCACAAAACGTAAAATCATTAAACATAAAATCATTACGTAAACAAGTATTTAGTTACAAATATCATTCCATCTAAATAAATCACTTAAGGTATAAATAAACAATTTCCTAATACATTTTATGATCAAAGGGATTTATATTTAAACACTACAAATTTTATAAAATGATATAAACATTTTATATATTTAGAAAAACACTTTTGATAATTAAAGAAAAATGTTTAATTCAGAATAAATATTTGAATTCAAAATTTTAACCAAAATCAGTTAGTTTTTTACCAAATAAACTTTCACTAGAAAAGGACAAAAGATCTGGTCATTACAGGAGGGCGGCCACCTTAATTTTAAGGGGGCCGACCACCAATTAAGGGGGCCGGCACGCTCATGTGGTCAAATTCTTTTGCCTATAAATACTGGTTCATTCCTGCAATTTTCCTCACCTTTTGCACTAAAATTTTCTGTCCCAATCCTTTTAAAACATCCTTCTAAATCCTTTGATCATAAGATTATAAGTTTTTGTTTCAAGTGATCAAATCCCTCACCACTCAAAGTGCAAGAGAAGAATACTCCTTCAACATCTAGTTAAGAAGTATTGTTGATTTGTGAATATTATTTGTAGTTGTGTAAATTATTTGTAAAGGTGTAGAGGTTTTGTAATAGGTAGATTGAGGTGTGTTAGTAGTGAAGAGAAGAAGTAAATAGAAGTTTTGAATAGAAGTAGTGAAGAAGTAGTAGTGTTGTGAAGAAGAAGTAGTGAAGTTGTGTAGTAGTAGTGGTGTGTATAAGTTGTGAAGAAGTTGTGTAGTGACTAGTGGTGTGAGATTGGTCCTAGCTACGATTAGGACTCGACATCTAGCTTAGTGTCGTTAATTGGTGTAAGCAAAAGTTGTGTAAGGTTTTCTCCGCCATAAGGGAGCTTGTTGACATAATGAAGAAAACTCTCGAGTTAAGTGCTCGGGGAGTGGAGTAGGACGAAGAGGAGCTTTGTAGCCGAACCACTATAAATCGTTTGTCTTGTGGTGTGATCTTTCTTTTTTTGGGTAAAGGGTATTCCACCCGGTAAAATATACTACTCCAAAAAAACGTTTAAGTACAATGGAATTTGGCTGAAGTACCACATTAACCACAAGCAATCGCTTGACACAACCACTAAATCGTTTATGACAGGCCATAAATGACAACTAGCTACAACCTAACCACAACCAGCATAAAATAAGATACATTAGAAATTTTATGCAAAAATATGAAACAACCTAGTTAAGACAAAAATCTTGAATTCCAGCAGCCTTTAATTGTGCAGGAGAGAGGCCAAAATCATCTTCATTATAATTATTGCCGTCACCCGTATCCGCTTTTCATTGCTTATAAATACTCTGCTCCTTACCTACACTTTCAGAATACAACGTCCCAATGTGATCATCAAAAACTTCATCATCATCGCTGTCAGAAACTACTACATTTCCCACCTTAGAGAATGGGTTACACACCTTATTTGAAGAATCAACCTTTTTAAGAGGTTTACCTTCATCATCCATAAGAGTAACTTTCCCTTCAATAATTAGCTTTTCAATCTTTCCAATTTTCTCAACAATAGGAGTAGTACTTCCATTTCCTCCCATAGAAGAACTAGCAACTTCTTCAGCCACTTTAGTGTCCTTCGTACTACCAACCTCTAAAACAACCCCATCCTTAGGAGAAACACTTGTTGCATAAGGAATACCATTATCATCAGTATCGGCCATATCAAGAACATCAAATGAATTTGATGTAGCAATAATCTTTGCACTCGTGCTTGCATCATTAGTGACTTTCTCCTTTGTAGCAACTGGCTTCTTTGAGACAGGTCTCCAAAATTTTGGTTTAGGCTTATTAAGCTGAACACCCCCAATAGGCCGATGGGGAGCAACTACATTCTTCCCCTTACTCTTACGATTCATTGCCTCAATGAAACCAATCATTCATCTTTTCCAAAGAATCAGAAACTTTAGAAGCCTTTTCAGCCACATTAGTATTACTACGAACAACTTCCTTAACACATTTTGGGCAGTTAATAGGATCATGTCCAAAAACTTTACACACATCACAATGAGGAGGCGTCCATTCATATTCAACTTTAATGATCTCCGTAGTATAACCACTTGCATTCTCATTAGGAATAGCCATTGTAACTTCGCTTTTCAAAACAGAATCCGCATTTAGTTCAACAAGAGCACGTGCAAAACTAATGCGTCCCCATGAATCGACACACATGGAACTTCTAAAAGCATCCAGCATAATAGGTTTCTCTACTTGTGTAGCAATTAAGCTCAAACCATCCTCTGAATAAGCAAGCAACGGAACATTATGCATTTTAATCCAAACCGGTATTTTCATCTCTATCTCTTTATTTACTTATCTACATTGTTATTACTTAGTATCTTATATATTTGTATTAAATAGTGTGCAAGTATTGATATCACATAAAAATCGAATCGGAGATTTTTTTAAACAAAGTTTTTATAAAAATAAAAACGACGTAAAACTATTCAACCCTCCCCCCTTCTAGTTTTCCACAGGTTTTGTTGCTCAAAATTGCAATGGAGAAGTGTTATTATCAGGTGCTCGGGGAGAGTGTTTTGCGAGTTCTCCATTGGAAGCCAAAGCGAAAGCTATCATGTGAGCTATGAGTCATGCTCGAAGTAGAAGTTACCCGAATGTTGTTTTCGAATCCGGCTCTCAGTTCCTAGTTAATGCTCTACGTAGCGGATCTACTCTTTTACAAATTGCCAACATGTTTTCACAGATTTTATCTTTTCCTCTAGATTTTAGTACGAGTCAATGGTCGTTTGTTAAAAAAGAAGGGAATGAAGTTGCTCATAGTATAGCTACTTGGGCTATAGGATGTAATGATGAGGTTATTCTTGAGGGTAGAGTTCCGGATTGTGCTCTTGTATGAGCCATGGAAGATGTACTATTTTCTTCAATTGAATAAAATTATCACTCTTTTATCAATATATATATATATATATATATATATATATATATATATATATATATATATATATATATATATATATATATATATATATATATATTGGCAAAATCATTTAACTTTTAATTTCTTATTCTTTTTTGGTGTATTTATTAGTTCCCTTTCACATAATAAATCTTTTCTAGAAGCATGCAATCATTTAGGTTAGTTGGTTGGGATAATTCTGTATTCTATTATGGACCTGTTTTGATAAAGGACTAAAAGGTCTTTTCGAGCTTATAAAGAGTAGAGTAGCAAGCTTTTTGTTTTGATAAGTTGCAGCTTTCATTATGCAAGAAGCTCATAATTAAAAGGCAAAGTAGGAAAGTGTTTTATTTGTTTTAGAGTTTTTTATATCTATATTTACTTGATTACTCTCTGACTGTATATATACATGGTTTTGATTTGCACACTCAAATATACAACTAGTTAAAGTAAAATATTTAAATAGTACAATTATTTAATGCATGGGTTAAAGTGTGCTAATTAAAAAAGAAATGTGCAAATCATTTCTTTTTTTATGCATCCATAGATGTTCAACTGTTTTCTCTCTGTCTTCTTATATGATAGAAGATTTTTCTTAAATAAATTTAAAATATATATAAAAGAAATATAAATTATTGGTATTGTATAAGTTACGCCTTTGTTTTATTCAAAAATATGTGCTCGTTTTGCAAGTTCGCTATTTCAAAAAAATTTCTTCATATATATATATATATATATATATATATATATATATATATATATATATATATATATATATATATATATATATATATATATATATTTAGTGATCTACTTTTTATCAAAATTATCAAACAAAACGAATGGACGAATGTAGTGAAAAAGTTCCAATTCCAATAGCAATTGAATTAGGAATCTGTCTGTCTCATAAGCCTAAAAGAAACTAATGAAAACGCACTGATCTATACATAATGAGCCTTAAAAAGACGGATTATATAATAGCTTACAAACAAGAACATTTTTTTTTTTTTTTTTTTTTTTTTTTTTTTTTTGAACAACCAATTTATTAAAAAAACTACCAAGGCGCTAGGAAGAAAAAATTACAAGGAAATAAGCAAAGGGTTTTTTAACCAATCTATCCAACTAAAACAAGACTTACTTCTAGATCTACACCATGAAAACGAAAAAGTAATAATATCATCAAATAATTGCCCTTTTGGCATGTTATTAGGACCGAAGATGATTTGATTCCGAAACTTCCAAGCTAACCACCAAGTAATGTAAAAAACGCCATGCAAAACCATCTTAATCTTAGGCAAAAGCCGAAGACTATTAAGCCACGACCACCATTCTTCATATTAGAAACCTCCAACATTTTAACATCCCACCATCTGGTAATAGCCTTAAATTATTTTCACATGTGTCTTTTTATGTCATTTTACACTTTTATATTTACAGTTACAACAAACTTACCAAACACTTTTCTAAACCAAAATGTTAGAGCTCACAGCTATAAATTAATAGGTTATAAATACCAGCTTACAACTTCCAGTTACTAACTATCAGTTTCATCTTACAACTAATGGTGAGCAATTGTCATCTCAAATTAATTACCACTATTAAAAGTTAGATATGAAAGTGTAACCGGGTTTACCATGTTTTTCTCGATTGAAGCTATTATCAAATATGCGTAAATGGCACAAAAAGATTCTAAGTTAGGGGTCATGTCTAATCAAAATATACATCTTTTTTTTATTTTGCATAAATGTAGCCAACATTTTTTTATTTAAGTATTTTCGTTAAATATTTAACGATCATCCACTAAGTTTTATATTTCAAATCCAGCACCGCCGCCGCCACGACCACCACCACCAATCACCATCGTTACCACAAATCCCACCCACCACTACAAACACCAACCTCGCCCACCACCACAACCAACCACTGCCACCGCCACCAACCCCGCCCACCAATACCACCATCAACCACCGCAAGCATCACCAACCACCATCACCACCCAGTACTGTCATTAACACCATTTTCACCCCTAACCAACACCGTCGTCATTACCAACCCGACCACTGCCGCCATTACACCATACCCACCCACTACCGTAGGGGGTGGTTGGTGGTGGTGGTGGAAGAGTTGGTTGGTGTTGGTAGTGGTGGGTGGGATTAGTGATAGCGACGGTGATTGGTGGTAGTGGCAACAGCGGATGACTTGAAATGTAAAATTTAACAAATGAACATTAAATATCTAAGGAAATTAGCCAAATTGGCAATAAAATAAAAATAAATAATAATAAAATAAATAAATAAATAAATAAAATGTCTACCTTTTCATGCCAAAAAGAAAAAGTTAGATACATTTTTTAAAATTGACTCCCAGCTAATTTATGTAACTTTTTGTGTCATATGATTTATTAAAGATTTCATTAAAACTTTTTAGTCAAAACTCATTTTGAGGTATTATAAAGCTCTTCTTTTGAACACCTTTGCCTTTTAACTAATACAATACATTAACGAACAAATTAGCCAATTGTTAATACTTGAGAGTATATAAAGACCAGCATAAATGGAAGTGTGGGTTTTCCAAATTCTCTACTTTGCTGGTATAATTTTATTCTTGGGGTGCGATGATTTTTTATTTTTTTTTTTTTATTTTTTTTAACGTCAAAATTTTATTAAACTAGCAAGATAATAGAAAATTACAAAGAAATTAAATGAGGGTTTTTAAACCAATCTACTCAAGAAAACCTCCTACGACATCAACTATTACACCAATTGAAATAACAAAGAACAATATCATCAAAAACAACCGAGCGTTTGGGAGGATTTTCCTCTTTTTTTCGAGTTTAGAATTTTACTCTCACTTTCTTAAATTACTATCTAACAACACCAGTATATATATATATATATATATATATATATATATATATATATATATATATATATATATATATATATATATATATATATATATATATATATATATATATATATATATATATGAGAAACCTAAATTTTGTGAGAACGCGAGAAGCAATCCTAGCCACTCATTTTATCCTACTTTAACTTTGATCTAATAACTATTATTAGTTAATCAACTTTTTGAAAATTTCTAAAAAAATTTTGATATTTTTTTTAAAAATTTTCGGAAATTTTTGAAAAAAAGTTTTCAAATTTTTTTTTTTCAAAATTTGTTTTTTGAAAGATATTTTTTCGAAAAATTTTTTTGTCGAAAAAATTATTGTTCGAAAAAAAAATTTTCCGAAAATTTTTTTTCCAAAATTTTTTTCATTCACATGTGAAAAAAAATTTGGAACTTTCACGAAATTTTTTTTGTCACATGTGAAAAAAATTTCGCTTTTTTTCGTCACATGTGAAAAAAAAAATTCCGTCACATGTGAAATTTTTTTTTGTCACATGTGAAAAAAAAAATTCGCAAAAATTTTTTTTCAAAAAAATTTCCGTCACATGTGGAAAACAAATTTGTCACATGTGAAAAAAAAAATCGAAAATTTTTCAGAAAAATTTTCGAATTTTTTTTTAAAATTTTTTGAAATTTTATTTTGAAATTTTTCAAAAAAAATTAGTTAACTAATATTAGTCATTAGATCAAAGTTAAAAGAGGATAAAATGAGTGGCTAGTATTAGTTCTCGCGTTCTTACAGAAATTAGATTTATCACATGAATGACCCCATATATATATATATATATATATATATATATATAAGATGTCATGAAAGTAAATCTATTAAAAAACGAAAAGTAAAATTTTAAGTTTGACTGGACATGTATCTTGTCATTAGACAGAAAGTAGTTGATTTTTTTTTAATATATATATATATATATATATATATATATATATATATATATATATATATATATAGTGTAACTTTCTTACGAGAACCATATTTATGCGAAAACCACCTTTTTTAGTCCTATAAATGCTCCATGTACAAGAAATAAATGCAAAATGGTATTTTTGTAAATATATGTGACTTAATTTAAAGGAAAAGTTTTAATTAGGGGCAAAGTTAGAATTTAATTATCCCTTGAAAATAGCATCACATATTAAAAACTGTTTCACCAAAACCTGTGTTTCATTTTTTTTTCACATCTCTCTCACTATCTCTCTTCCTCTCAAAAACCCTAGCCTTCGATCCCACCCCATATTTTCCAACCCAGATCGAGCATATGTAATCGAATATGATGACGAAGATGATCCATCACTCTCCGGTAATTATTATTTTTTTCAGAGACTTCGTGTTTGTTACTACTTTTGATTTGTTTTAGATCTATTTAATGGTTTTGTTGTGGACCGAGATGTATGGACGGAGAAGATAGGATAGGTATGATGTTGTTGTTGGTTTATATATTGTTGGCTTTTTTTTTTTTTTTTTTTTTTTTTTTTTTTTTTTTTTTAAGATCTATTGATGACGCATGTCATTGATTTAAGGTTTGTTCTAGTTTTTTTTTTTCTCATATTGAATCCTCTTTATTTTATGTTTTTACTAAAGTTGATTTCAATTTCCGTTTTTTTTTAAAGAAATCGTTTACAACTTAGCTAATTCGAATGATTGTTTTTTGTTTTTTTTTTTTTCATCTAAGATACAAAATAGGTAGTTGAATTATGGTATTTTGACTTTTTTGTGTTTTTTTTATTTTGTATAACTTTGTCATGTTTTGGTAATTAATTGATGATTTGTGTACATGTTCGTTATTGTTTTACTACACGATTTTGGATTCAATCTTTTTGGCAATGTATAGGTTATGTTTGGAAAGATTTGTTGAGATTAGTATAGGTTAAAAAAACATATATGTTTCACATTTGAATTATAAAACATATATGTTTTGGAAATATACATACTAGTATATGTTTACGTATAAAAACATACATGTTTTCTGTTTTGGATTACAAAACGTATATGTTAAAACATGATTGCTTATAAACGGAATGGTTAAAACATGTATGTTTTTTTTATTTAGTAAGTGTAATTATTTTTTCAAAGACTTCATGTTTGCCAAACAAGTATGTTTCCTAAAACATATATGTACTTATGAACATGCATAGTTTTTAATAATATTATTGTTGCTAATTTTTGTACTTTTCTTTGTATCAGGTGTAATTACAAGAATGTTTGCGGCTACAAGTGTGCATATATGTTCGACTTTTGAAAAAATGTTGACGGCTACTCGTGTATAGATCGATTATATTCATTTATTTATGTTTTTAGAAATTTGTATTTTAATTGTATTTCAATTGATATCGAAGTTTGTATATACTCGTAACATTTATTTACTTGGTTTGTTATAAATTTCATTATATTAAAATACATATACGCACCTAACTATTTCTTGAAACATATATTGCAGCAATAAATCTAGAAATATGTTATCTTTAAAAAAAAAACATGTATGCATTTTGACTATTTGAAAACATGTATGTACCTTGACTATTTGGAGGAAAAAAAACATGTATGCACCTTTGTCTAAAAAAACATGTATGCACCATTACTATTTGAAAAAAAATAATAATTAAAAAAAAAATCCGAACTTTTTTGTGCAAAAAAAAAAAATCTGAATTTTAACATTTTAAAAAAAACGGGAATTATAAAAAAATAAAAAATAATATGAAAATGTCTTTTACTATTATACCCTTTTGAATTAAATAAAAATAACAAAATGTTATTGAGCATTAAATGGTGTACATTGTGTATTATTAATTGTAAAAGGGTGATTTTCGCAGTTCTTGCAGATAAGGTGGTTATCGTAAGAAAGAGACCCTATATATATATATATATATATATATATATATATATATATATATATATATATATATATATATATATATATATATATATATATATAATAACTAACACTTTATTAGAACCAAAAAAGTTTACATAAAGTTGGATGAGAGTCTAGACAACAGTTGCGCTCCCACTCTTTTTTGAATATAAAAGCTTATTTTATGGAAAATAAAAACACCACTCTTAGCATTATTTGAGTGGCTAATGGGAATAGACTTAAAATGTACAAATTTACATAATTTTTAATATTATGTTTTAACTCTATTTTAAACGTGTTGGCTGTTGAAATCGGGCTGAGAATTTCAACCAAATCTAACCTGTTTATTAAACGGGTTGGTTTTGTCGACCCATTTACAACCTAAATCTGTTTAGTCTCAACGCTAACTTGTTTATTTTTATATCGGTCTTGAGTCGTGTTTCGTGTCAGATTAAAAATTGTCACCCTAAGGGGATAACCACCATGTATTAGAAGTAAGTGCTTGAAAGGTTTGAGATATTCATTCACAGAGCCGTCTCAACTCTTAACATTCGGAGAGGCCTAAAGCAAGTTCTTCAATACACCATAAAAAGTTTTGCGAAACAAGAAAAGAAGTTACTTTATATATTTAAAATTCATCTTCGTTGTTTATTTTGATGCAAAATTTTAATAAAGATTGCATAGCCAAATAGTAGTTTCTAATATGATTTTATGCACAAGTAGATTAATTTTCTACAAAATTTCAAACTTGAACATTGTAAGTAGAGAATAAGTTTGTTCTGTGTTGTTCAAATTCTAATAACAATATCGCAATGGCCTTACCAATATTTTCAGGGCTTTGTAAAAAATATATTTGGTATTTATAAAATTTGAGGCTTATAAATTTGAGACTAAACGTTTACTCTATTTGGTTTGTTAAAACCCCGGCCTGTTCACACACAATCTTAGAAACGTGAAGAAACATATCAATATATTTAATCTTACTGATGTGTGGGGATTATTATGTGCTCACACCTAAAAGTGTGAACTTCTTTTTTTCTAAATTCTAATGTTCAATCGTTTGAACGTTAAATGGGATATAATTTGTAGGGAAGTGATCCGGTGAGAATAAAAACTAAAATGAGAAGATAAAAAGTATTTCTAACCACAAATTTCAAATAAGAGAGAGATTTTTAAGAGAAAATACATCTGAAATTTGTGGTTGTTCTCATTTTAATTTTTTTTACTTATTTGATCATAACTCATAATTTGTAATGTACATAAAGATAAATAAAAAAGATAAGTATAAAATGCAAAATGAGGAGATAAAGGGTATAAAAAATGAGTAGAGAGGTTATAAAAAATGTGTTACATTAAAAGATCATACGTGTCAGAAATAGTATTAAATGAAACAGATATGAGTTTATGTATTTTACTTTAGAGCCCTTGGTGCATGCCTATATATACCGGTGTATGGTTTGGAGTAATATGTACCAAATCAATATATTTGAAAACACATAAAGATATCAATCAAGATCATAATGGTATTCATTCCATTTCTTTCATTATCTTATGTTTACTCTCAATTCGTTGTTAGTTAATTTGACATGTTAGTAACTCTATATGTATATTTTATCCAAATGATAGACGCAGGTGTTTGCAAAAGTTGGAACATGGGGGGATTATGGTTTCACTGGTCGACGGTCATATCAACTTGACGATGGTCGGAAGTTAACTAAGATCACAGTCTTTAGTACCGAATTTGTATGCGGAGTTGAGTTCATTGACGTTGATGCAGATGGAAAGAACGAACGCACTTCTAAGATTGGTGAAAAGAAAGGTGAACAACAAGTGGTATGTAATCATTCATAACATTTATCTGTTATATTTTTCTACATACTTACAAATGAATGCTATCTTCACATTTTATATATATATATATATATATATATATATATATATTTTAAAATTTATAACTAGGTTGAAATTACTGACGGGGATAAGATAACTAAGGTTGGTGGAAGTGTGGATTCATATAAAGGTAGCAAGTATATTAAGTCGTTGTACTTTGAAATAAACAACAAGAGCACAGGCGCATCAACACAGGAAACTCCGGATCCTTTCTCACTGCCTGTGACTTTATGTGAAGTTTCTGGATTCTTTGGAAGCCATGATGGAGTTTACATTGACAGTTGGGGAGTCATGGTTTCTCCTAAAATTGAAAACTAGCAATGCTTGCCAATCTTGTATACAACAACATGCATGTATGCACGTGGTTGGAGTTGTTGTATGAGTATGTGTGCTGTTTTAAGTATAATTAAGAAGCTTGAGATCGAGAAACATAATAAGAGTCTGTGTCTTCTACTAGCTAGCTAGCTAGCTAGAGATGCAACTCCTTTATTTGTATCTTTCGTTTGTGAATATTCCTTGTTATTTTCTTAACGTTGTGGGATCGCAACAATGTATTGAGTCGTGTATCAAGTTTGGAATAAGCATGCACGTACCTTTGTATGTCGTGCAAACGTCTAATTGAAAAGCTTCTAGCTAATTAATGGATATGAATATTTATGTTTGGCTTGTTACCTGAAACTTGTGTTTCACACCTTTATATTTTAATTAACGGATCTTAATTAGATGTTTGCATCTTCTTTCCATTGTTCGATCTAATTTGCTTTTGAGCTATCATTTCTTCTGCAAGATGGATAAAGAGTTGATCTTAGTGTTATTCATTTTATCACGATGTAGATCGGCGCTTTGTCGTGTGGGCTGATTCGGTTGATCTTAGTGTTAAGGCAATGATTTGTTTTGACGTGGTGGTTCAATCAGCCACATAGATCATCATATGAAGATACCGGAATAGTATTTGCTTTGATCTTGAGTCCCCGCGCAAAGACACTTTTGCTTATGAGATTAAGATCTTATCCCACTCATAGATCTACGTAGGAATAAGCAGGTACCTTTGTATGTCGTGCACGTACTCGTTGATTTCTTCCCATTGTAATCCAATCTCTAAAAGCTTCTAACTGAATGAATATTTATGTTTTTCTTATTGCCTACATCCTCTATTTCACATCATGTTACCATCATTCTTTGCTTTCGGATAAATTAGAGAGATTCATATTTTATTTTGGTACAACAAAAACTTAAAGTTCTTAAAAGAAAAGGCATAAGAACGGTACTAAACAAATTAAACTAGCTTGGAAGAATATTAAAATAATCAACAAAACATGAATTTGCAGGAGACCAAGCTCAGAACGTACGTTATACACAAATTGGTAATTCAACGCGTTCCAAACAACTAACGTCAATTTCATGGCTAAGGCTGAGAAGACACCTGTGGCGTTTTATAGTGTGTATTTTTTTATTTTATTTTTTTGAACGGCTAAGGCTGAGAAGACACAAAATGGTTCAACGCGTTCCAAGTGATGATATGAGCTCTTTATGTGGGGCCCGTTGTGGACGACATAAATGTTGTTGTCTCAGCAGGTTTTAGAGGTTTAGGGTTGTCAATTTTAAGAGCTAGGTTATGGTTTTAATTTGGTTATGTTGTTTATGGTTGCGTTGAAGTAGGGTTTTAAGGTTACGTAACTTGCTTATATATGATGTAATCAAAGCTTTTGGTAATTAATTCTACTTAGCAATATGTTATCTTAGTCAAGTTGGGTATGTATTGTGGTCTGTCACATCAAATTTCATCGTTTAGTCATATCGGAACAAGACGCACAACACATATATCTCATGTTACACCTTAGCTAAAAAATGTATATGTAGCCGATGTTCATTAAGTTATTATTCAGCATTTTGTATTCATTGAGAAAAAAAGGCTTAGACCAATAGAAGTGTTCCATGGGGATATTGTTGTGAGATCAGGGTAGATAGCTAACGTATATGCACAACTAAAAAGATTTGACCCAAAATGGGTACACAGGGTCATAGATTCCCCACCTTGTACCCCCTTTTGGGCGTCGAATGATCTTTCCCTTAAGTTATTATTCAACATTTTGTATTCATTGAGAAAAAAAAGGCTTAGACCAATAGAAGTGTTCCATGGGAATATTGTTGTGAGATCAGGATATATAGGTAACGTATATGCACAACTAAAAAGATTTGAACCGAAATGGGTACACGGGGTCATAGATTCTAGTCACATAGGCTAATAAGTTATAACTACACAAAAGCGAGTAATTGGATTCAATATATATAAGGTACGATCGACATGATGGGTGTGGGTTAGTTCTTGGATCTTCATGCATTTAAAACCCTAACTCCTAGTTAGATTTTTTTTTTCTTTTGTCTTGTATTTGCTATATGCTGTTTTGCTTTCGTGGTGGGTGTTGCTATACATGGTGATTGTGTGTGGGATTGAGAGAGATGGAAAAGGGTTTTTTGATGAATAAAAGTGCGAGTAAGGGTTCAAGTGTTGGTTCGATTTTGGGTAATAACAAAGTCGCAACTTATGGTTCGAGGGCTGTTGGTGATTCAACATTGGGAGAGAAGTCTAACAGTTTGTCGCAACCTGTGGTTGATGTTGATCAACGTGTGGCTAGTATGCAACGTTTGAAGGAGAATGAAGCTGAAAACGCCGATGTTTCTGAGCCTATAAGAGTGCATAGGGTTTTGATTAACCCTAATGGGGCTGCTGGTTCTAACGTGAGCTCTCATGCTCATCATGTAACTGATTCTTTGAATGCTCATGCTGATACTAGTAATAGTGATGTTTGTGAACATGTTCTTGAACAAGTGAAGCCGGTTTCACTTGATTCGTATGCTAATGTTACCATTGATGCATCTAAGGGTGTTGATATTCATGCTAAAGCAAGTGATAATACTGTTCATAATTTGTGTGGTTTGGAACAGCCGTATGTTGATGGGAATGTATCTCGGAATGAGGGTGGGGTATGGCCTGCACAATACCAATCTTTTCAAGAGTTTCTTGATGCTAAGGATATTAATGCCAAGGCTCCCCTAGTATCGGGGATACTTCTACTTCGTTACCTCAGGGTGCTGCTTTAAAAAACACTCCAAGTACTCTAAAACAACCTACTATTACGAGTACTACCAATGGGAAGACGACTTCTTTTGCGGGTGCTATAGTTACTTCTAATGAACCTAAGAAACACACGTCAAACTTTCGTAGGTTGGAGTGTAGCAAGAAAGCTAATGGTGTGGATCTTTCTGTCCCGATGAAAGTGGTTGAAGAGGTGAACACTATGTTTGAGAATACTTTGTATGGGTATTTCCTTGGTCAATGCCTTACTTTTCCTGTTGTTGATTACTTTGTACGTAATGCTTGGGCTAAGTATGGTATCCAAAAGATAATGATGAATGCAAAGGGTTTCTTTTTCTTTAAGTTCAATTAAGAAAGGTGTTGATGATGTTCTTGAAAACGGTCCTTGGTTGATTAGAAATGTACATATTATTCTTAAACCATGGACATTGAACACCAACTTACTTAAAGAGGATTTGACTAACATCCCGGTGTGGGTTAAATTCCATGATGGTCCTTTTGCTATATTTTCTGATGATGGTCTTAGTCTTCTTGCCACATTGATTGGTACGCCCAAACGATTAGATGCTTATACCAGCCATATGTGCAAGAAATCATGGGGCCGTAGTAGTTTTTCTAGATGCATGATTGAAGTGAAGTCGGATGAGGTGCTTAGGGATAGCGTCACTGTTGAGATACCGTTACTTGATGGGTCGGGTGTGACTATTGAGAAAATACGAGTTGAATACGAGTGGAAACCACCTCGTTGTGATAAGTGTAAGATATTTGGTCATACTCTGACTGACTGTCCTAAAGTTGTTATACCTCATGTTCAGCCTGCTAAGCCTGTTAATGATGGTTTCAAGACTGTCAATAACAAGAAGAAAGGAAAGCAAGGTGGTCCTATAATTCCGGGTCAAGGGGGTTTACTAAACCTGTTGTGGGTAAACAGTTTCAGTATCAACCCAAAAAGACTCCTCCTAAACCTAAGAAAGTGGATGACACTAAGAAGAAGACTTCTGATATGGCTAGTTCTAGTGGAACGAAGATTTCTACATCTAACCAGTTTGATGCTCTTAATATGGATGATACGGATGCTTTTGGTATTCCTACTATTGACACCAACAAGGATATGGATTCTGGTCGTACAATGGAAGGTAATAAGGATGAGTCGTTAAACGGTAATGCATCACAAGAACCGCTTGTGAGTGATTCAATGGGAACAAAGGAAGTTGGTTCTACTCCTATAGTTGAGAAAATCGAAAAGCTTGAAAAGCTACTTATTGATGGGAAAGCTACTCTTGTGGATGATGATGGTTATCCTATTCCGTCTACCTCTTCCACTAAGAGGGCTAACCCATTTTCTAAGGTGGGTGAGGTTGTGGTTTCTGATAGTGATGATGATGAGCTTCTTAACACGTTCGACGAATCAGCAAATCTTTTTGGTGGTGGTCATGAGCGAGAAGATGAGTTTGATGAATATGATGATTATTCGAAGCAAATTTATGATCTTCCAGGGAATTTGGATGCTCTTAATGCCATGTATGGCTTTAATCTCCAAGGTCGTAGGAAGTAGTTTATATTTTTGTCAGAGTATTTTGTTATCATGTGGTTAGTGGTTTGTTTTCTTGTTTAGAAAATATGAAGTATCTTGTTATGTAAGCTTTTCGCCTATGTAACGGGCTGAGATATGGGATTCACACATATCCGTTGTACTTAAATGCTTTTTGGTGTAATATATTTACCGGGTCGTTGACCTTTTACCCAAAAAAAACCACACAAAAGCGAGTATCATATTGGCGCCAATTTAAGTCAGTCTTTTACTCTGATGAGCATTTGAAGCATCAGACATGCATATAAAGACGTTCATTGTACAAACTAATTTAAAACAAAGATGTTCTAAGCTAGGTCAACCCATATTAAATACATTAACGATTAAGTAATGAAAAGATCAAAGAGAAAACAGATATCCGTTACAAGTTTGCGCCCATCACAAAGGATGGGAACCTTACGATAAAAAAGCTTCAAAAAATTATTGTTCTTCCTAATCTCTCAAATCAGTTTCTGTGTCTTGCGTGTCAGGATGTTTATAGACACCATTGAAATGCTATTGTAAGTTTGTAACTGCCGTCAACAGAATTGAACATTCAAAAATGACGGGTTGTTGGGAAAAAAACTCAACCATTTACTTTTATTTTATGTGTCTTCCGTTTTTCTTAATCGGAACCAAAAACAGTTACTTACCTGAGGGTAGAATGATAGTGGTTAAAAAGGTAGCTGTTTGGGAAGATAATGAAAAAGAATACATGCAGGGTATAAACAAATGAAAACCTAATACGGAGTACTCGTATTATATAGTCACTGGTCTTTTCTTTATTTGATGGTTATGGCCCAATAAGGCAAACTAAACAAAAACATGTGTACATAGTCCAAAAATAATACTGTGTCTATTTTGAAATGTTTATAAGCTAATCAAAAAATAGTTTAATAGGTAGGGATGATATTTAATTGTTTGAAGCGTGTTGTAATCCCGTTTTACTTTAATTGTGAGTTTTTTCTATCTATGTACAATAAATTTGAGACAGAGAGAGTATAAGCCCAAGCAAAAAACTATATACATGTACATGATTTTAACGTTTGTTATTTATTTATTCTATGATGTCAAGTAGTAACTTAATATCTATAATAGCCATCGGATCACATGTTATCAAATCATAACCACTTGATCAAACTGTGGTTTTGTCACGATGTTCTCATCCGCGGATGATTCTAAATGAAAGACTTCTGATTCTATTCTGTTTGGTTGGTATTTACGCATACAAGATTGTTAATAATATAAGCAAGATTCAAATAAATAAATAAATAAGGCGTGTATTGCCGAATTCATTTCTTATATAAATATGTTTTACTAAATTCGATATTGATGCAAATACTTTTGAAATAAATTATCATATTTAGTGATTAATAAGTGTAAATTTTTATATTATTATAATGAAACTTATCACACCGTCTTCTACTAATTTATAACTACAAGACCTCGTCAACCGTTTAACCTTTTACCTTTGTAATGTTAGCAACTACCACCTAATCTTGTCGTGGGTTCGCATCGGTGCTCTACTACCTTTACATTAAATAGTTTGGTATTGCTTAAAGTTATTGTAACATAATTTATCTGTCATCTGTAATGTTATTGTCACGAAAAATGTATAACCAAAAAACATTGCTCGAAAAAGTATTAATTGTAGGGAGTCTGTTGCTGCAACGCAGGTACCTGCTAGTTGGATGAAAATAATAGAGATCTGTGGTGATTTTTTGGGTAGATAGCCCAGTCAGCATTTTCTAAACATATATGCAGTTTTGGATGAAATTTGCAGCCAAATTATCCCCTGAACAAGTTTCAACCCAAAAAGTGTTTGGTTAACAAAAATGAAAATTTGAGGCCATTGTATCCCTTATAAAAAGCATATTTCAAACCTAAACCCATATTCACTTGTTACGGAATCCACATCTTTTGCCACATACTAACAAGATGCCGATAAATTTTGCACCCATATAGAATTTTAGAGATCACATTCCAATCCCCAACACTGCCTACCAAGAAACCATCATAAACGTAGGGTACACAGGTAGCATCACAAAAGTAGTTTAACCCACAATATGAAAATACATTTGACTTTGCAGATAATAACATATTTTGTGACCCCTCTCAATCCCATATATCAATTCACTTGAGCTTATACTTGATGCACAAAAGATAAAATCTGAATAGGGTTGGGATTTGATAGTTCAGCTGAGAGGACGTCCGCGTCCCATTGTGAATCCTCTTGTACCGTCCGGCATTCTTGGTCCAGGAGGTGGCTTTGAAATTTCAACCCCATGAGCATGGACAGTAGTTCCATGGCCTGAATTCGTTACACAAAAAACTGGTTAGTCGTTTCTATGTCGGTATAACGGGCTAACTTGGGTTTAGTGAGTCAAACTAAAAACATTCCTAAAAGGTAAATGAGTCAAACGGGTAGGCCGCTGAGGTGTACATTACTTTATAAGAAGAACTAGCTTCCAGGCCCGGCCGATGGCCGGATAGTTTTAAGATTTTTTTTAAAGAAAATAAAGATAGTACAAATGTTTTTATAATACATTAACAATGTAGATTGCAACAAACTTTTTTCTTGTATATCATTTAGTACGATGTTAATTGCATATAATATAAAATTTCGGCGTAATGTTGTATAACGTTTCATAATCAAAATTCATACATCAAATGTTTATTGTATTATCGGATCCCATTGCTTTATAGTACCGTTAAAAAATTAACAACCATGGCTTGAAAAAATGCGAACATGCCAAATTATTATAAGACATTTATAATAGACAATAGTTAAACGTACGAAAGACAACCAAAGTTTTGATAATAAAAATTAAAAGAACATCAAACATAAAGAAACTTATTCGTCATCGAGACTAATGTTGCGTTGATGGAACAAATCATATACTACTTTGTATTCTTGTGCACCATATTCATTGATTAGTTCAGCATTGGCATCATATGCGAAGAGTTTCATGTTGTTGGATAAGGCATGTTGACGATATACTTGAGACTTCTCGAACTCCTAAGTAGTTTATGCTCAATATATACTAAACATATATTATACCGTTGTTCATCTGTTAGTTGAAGACCTGTAAAAGGAGAATAATTTTGAATTTAGATTAAGTAGATTGTTATACCAAAATGAAATATATGTTACATGAAAAGTAATTTTATTTAATGCCTGGATGGTTTCTTTTTTTCCTTTCTATTTGTTCCACATCTTCGGCTAAAAGCTTCCATGTTTTCTCCCAAACAACCTCAGGCCTCGACATACTATCTGTGATTATTAACATTACAAAATTTAATTTAAAAACTATAAAGACTATATAGTATTGAATTACAAACTTGTTTATGCCTTCAAAATACTCTAACCAATTTGTAAGCAATAAGAGTTCCCAATCTAATGGTTTAACAAAAAATTAAGTATAACCTTTAATTTTTCAGAGAACATGATTACAAACCAATACTTTTTTTTTTTCTTCTGGAACTTGCTTTTGAATACAACCTGCAAACAAACATAAAACAAATATCACTGAAAACATTTTTTAAGATAATAACATAACTTCATCGATAAGAGGAATAGAAACTTAAGAAAGCAACACTTGTTCTTTAAGTTCATAAATTCTATCAGAATGCCATAAGTATTACATTAACATTTATAAGGATAATATTTAGATTTTCTAATGATACCGTCTAAGAATGCAGCTTTAGTAACTTAGAGATGACAATTTCAATCAATTTACCTTTAAATGATTTATTTGGATATTTCTACTACAACGGGTCTAATAAGTCAAAAGTTGAAAATTTTAGCTCACCGTAGCATACGGTCATTTGGTATGTGATTGCCACCACGACTTCAAAATAAAAGTGGTGTCGCCTGGCAGTTTCCCAGCTCTTCTTTTACGTAATATTATCTTCCCTAATGTCCACAATCTTCTCCTTGTAACCCTATTAACACCACAACAAAATAGAATGAGGTGTTTGATGTAATGTGTTTAACATTAATTGCATATACATTTAAGTTATTAACTTTTTCAACCATCATGGCTTATAATTGCAAGAGACCATACATGGGTCTTCAAAAAATATTTAACAAACTTATAAACATTATAGCTTATAAGAACAGATTGTTACTATTATTATTATATGTAGTAGTGTTAATAATTTGTGTAGCATGTAATCAAGCAAATGTAACAGTCATATTACTTTACGCTTTTCATGGTCCCAAATGAATATAAAGAAATAGTTAACTCTTAATCTAAAGTTGGAAATCTCTTAAAAAAGTAATCTTGTGAATCAAAATCTAGTAATGATTAATCAGGAAAGAATACATAACCAAGCAAGCATTTGGCAGCTCCATTTCGGCGAGTACGTTGTTATTTATAGCCAAAGTTGCGTTGAGTATCCGGCTTGTGTAGTCTTTGCGCTACTGCAATTTCTTTCTTGCATCCTCTAATATAAACAAAAGAAAGGATTTGTTACAACCTCTAACAGCAAACCAAAGAATAAGAGGCTTTAACTACAACTATAACAATCAATTTGAAAGACAAATCACACTTCTGTTTCAGTTTTACATGTCAACAATATACAACTGATCATGCCATCAGTGCATGCAACAGCCTGTCAAATTAACAAAAAATGAAATCTATATTGTTAAACTATCTTACTTAGTTAGAAATAATGTCACATGAAGCAAATACCTTTTTCCATCGCTCAATATCAATCACTAAAGTTTTGCTCCTCTAGGTAGTCTTCTTACCAATGGGCAGCATTTATTATATCAGATATGTCAATGAACAGATTAACACAAACATAAATAACGCAACCTAAGATATATCTTAATGTATTTAGATGATTAAGGGAAAGCATAAATAGCATAGGATTAATCAACTTACAGCCATTTCTATTGCTCCAACTATACAACATATTGCCTAGTTTTAAATACCTTTTAAATAACACCTATATAACCTATTGCTCCAACTATACATACTATTGCCAGCTTCAAAATATTTTCTAATTAAACAGGCCATGATCTTAATTTGACATGTTATGGACATCTTTTAACTTTATTAGTGACGTAATTTAAATCTTTCTTATGATAGTTATAGGTATGTCTACTGGTTTGGTTTGGTTTGGATACAAAGTTAAAACTTACCATTTAAGTTCATATTAATGTTATTAAAAAAAAATCTAACAGGGTGTTTGGTACACCATTAAGTGCCAAAAAAGAATCATATTAAGCAAACAACAACTGGCCTCAACAAAGCTAAGTAATCCATAAGGTGTTAGGGATTGCTTACTACTGGACAAAGTTCTTGAGCTTTTTACTCTTCAAGTGGAACGCAATTTGAGGATACCTCTCTATTATATCGTTAATCTGCTTTCCATTATTGTTCTTGTCTGCTTTGCTAAATATTGCTGAGATATCAACCTGTATTTTAATTATAATTAAGATATCAGAATTTTCATAACGAAACTTTTTAAAAGCCTCTTTAAAACTCAAAAGTATAAACATACCATTACTCTGCATTGATATATGGTAGCACAATCACCAAGAACATACACATTCGGTAATCCTTCTACTCTAAGCCATAGATCGGTTACCATAAATCGTTTGTTTCCCTTTAAACCAAACCAGAAAATTAGTTATTGTTAACAAATTATACTATAACATGATGTGTTTACTGAAAGTGATTGAAATTGGAACCTGTCCTGTTTGCTTCATGAAATCCATAATAACCGGACGAGTTCCAATACCAGTTGACCAAACCACCATTCCTAATTTAAGATTGTTAGTTACGTCAGTTGTTCTTTTTCCAAGATGTTTCCTTATCAGACATTTTAGTAAACCACTGACCTGGTTTTCACTTGAATACCACCTTTGGGATTTTTCTTCAGCAAACTCGGTTATTCCTTTGTCAAATCTGAAAACAGAAACACAAAACTTGATTAAACTATCATTATAAACATTCTTATATTAAAATTAATCCACTTCTTATGAACATCATAATCCATCATTTTGAATACTTTTTTGCTCA
Organism: Artemisia argyi; assembly: GCA_030686995.1. Lineage (NCBI taxonomy): Eukaryota > Viridiplantae > Streptophyta > Magnoliopsida > Asterales > Asteraceae > Artemisia > Artemisia argyi. Next base: position 213,555,068 of record CM060676.1, on the reverse strand, counting down.
CACCAACAGATTGCATTAACGACGATAAATTGTCACACACAAACCAGAATCAATGGCACATATGATATTTATTTATGTACTACTCCAAATAAGCTATATAAACACATGAATTTGCACATGATCCTAATGAATCAACCAAACACAAAACTCACTGGAAAAGAAAAGAAAAAACTATGACTACCTATTCGAAATCACTCATCAACGGTTTTGAAGCTTTCTGCTGCAAAAATGAGCTCCAATATTGGCCTATTACCTGAAAAAATAAATACAGTTTCAATGTTTAATATTGTACATAACTTGGTAGGTCAGAACAATAAATTAATCAAAACGCCTAATTTTTTCCAGCCAATTTTTAAGCAAAACACCTTAAATTAAACACAAACTAAACACGAATCAGTGAAAAAAGATAAATAATTACATTTGTTGTAAGAAGCAAGAACAAATTACTATTAATTAATGAGATCCATTTGCTTGATGGATCGCATAGTAAGAACAAATATTACCATATTAGCAAATACATAATCATACGTTCAATAATGTTAAAACTTTAGATAAACATTGTTTTCGCCAAAACCTAGAGGTCTTTCAATTGACACCAACAAAAAATGACACCAAAAGCTTTTTCTCAGACATAACTCGCTCAGCTGCAAGATAGCATCTTTAACTGCAATGACAACCATATGATACAGTTAAATTTCAGTTGCAAAATACTCATGAGCTCTGTAATATTCCAAAAGTTGCATTAGAAGAATGTTCTTCACTAAACATCTCCTTATGAGATTCATTGAGATACCACTCAAAAAAGCATAAAAGTGATCGCTGGTCAAATGTGATTTAGATTTTGTAGTGTATTTTTGATTAAAATTATACTACAATTAAGGAAATGATATTTCAGTTTTTGAAAAATTAAATCATAGCTGTAATTTAGGCAATTTACAAAAAACTTCCGCATTTTTTGTTACAAAATTTATGGATTGGTCTTTTTTTGAATCAAAATAAACATTTAATTTAAAAATTAAATATGGTTAATTGATTGCAAATGAAATAAAGTTTTTAAATGATTGTTTCTAAATTACTGGATGGAATTATTCATAACAAAAAATAAACATGAACATTAAAAACAAAAAGATCAAACAACAAAAAATATTCAGTTACTATACAATGATAAAATAGCAAAGCTAAATCGATTTTATAAATTAACGCAAGTCAAAAAATAATGAAATTCAGAGTATACCCGATTGAATCGAAGATTCGGATACGTGAATATAAAATCAAATGACTATTCGATTTCATCCAGAAGATGAAAAAAAGTGAAATTGAGATCGTGTTTGTGTTTTTTGGATCGGCTATAGATTGGTTGTGATCAAATCATTTTGATGTTGTGTTTTTTATGGATCTTTCTGGTGATTTAATTTGTTTGGATCTGGATAATGATTATTGGTGAGATCCGGTTTTGATTGTCACTATTATTATTAGGGTTTATGTTTAAAGGTGGGATGAATGAGAGAGATGTGTGTGTGTTTTTTGTTATCAATTGTAAAAATGAAAAGGGGAATAGGTATTCCGCACAATTAATGCTTCCATTGACTTGTTAAACAAATGAAATTAACCTGGACCGTTGGATAGGGGGAAATGCCACGTGGCAGGTTTAGAAGAATTTTGGAGAGGAGATTAGCTAAGAAAACCTTGTTTTATATAAATAGTAGATTAGATTGATATCAAAACAAAATTATTATTACACACATTCAATATTCACGAGGTTAAATATTAGGGAAAAAAAATAAATGAATAAATAAAAAGTGGTGTGATTGACCGAACCCATACTTATAATTACCTATTTTGACACTAGGTCCTTGATACTGTTGTCCCACTTTTCTCTCAAGATCGATATTAATAAGTTTCAAATATCAATAAGTAAAATCTATATGTTCATTAACCTTTAAACGTTACAAATACATATGTATATATAGAGTATGAATCGGTATGTTGTGAACCGATGCAACCCTTCATGTTTTCTAAACGAATTAACTAACTTTCGGTTGTAATGTTTCTAACTAACAAGTTTGGTCCTCTAACTTTTAACTAATAATAATAACGAGCATAAGATAAAGATTATTCGGGTCACATTCTCCTCCTTAATCTTGATCGTTGCTTCTTGCTAAATCTTGAACTCCGAGCATTTGTCGCATTGTCGTGAACTTCAATCTTGGTAGAGCCTTCGTTAGTATATATGCTCTTTGTAGTTCTCCGCTGACGTGTTCTACATTGATGTGTCCATTATCTACGCATTCTCGAATAAAATGATAGCGAATGTCGATGTGTTTACTTCTTCCATGAAAAACTGGGTTCTTGACTAGTGTTATTGCTGAAATGTTATCTACCTTCAACGTTATCTTCTTTTCTTCGTTTCCAGTTAATTCACTAAGTAATCTTTTTAACCATAAGGCTTGACATGCTGCTGCAGTAGCCGCCATGAATTCTGATTCACATGATGATAGTGCCACTGTCGGTTGTTTCTGAGTACACCAAGTAATGGGTGACTCTCCAAAATAAAATACTACGCCAGTAGTTCCTTTTCCTTGATCAGTGTTGATTCCATAACTACTGTCGCTGTAACCTGTAATCTTGCAGCCGCCTTCTTTCTTGTAGATTATGCCATGCTCATTTGTTCCTTTAATATATCGGATTACTTGCTTTACTGCTTTCAGATGATGTTCCTTCGGGTCTTGCATCCATCTGCTGAGTAGTCCGACTGAATAACTAAGATCTGGTCTTGTATATAGTAAGTACCTAAGACTTCCAATTAAGCTTCTGTAGTAAGTTGCGTCAACTGAGTTACCATCTTCCGCCTTGACCAACTTAGTACCGGGATCCATTGGTATCTTCGTATCATTACTATCATTCATATTCGTTTCCTTCAAGATCTTGTTAATATAACCTGTTTGCTTGATTGTAATCTCTCCTCCTGTCTGTGTAACTTCTATCCCAAGGTAATAAGCTAACAATCCTAAATCGCTCATTTCAAACTTTTCTTCCATCTGGGATTTGAATAATTCTACTTCCTTCTTTGGAGTGCCCGTGATTATCAAATCATCTACATAAACTCCAACTATAATTGTAGAATTCTTGTTTCTCTTTGTATAAACTGCTTGTTCGAGATTACATTTCTTGAAGTCTAATGACTTTAACGTTTGATCAAGCTTCACATTCCAAGCTCTCGGTGCTTGTCTTAATCCATATAAAGCTTTAATAAGCTTGTACACTTTTCCTGAGTTTCCTGGCTGTACAAATCCTTCAGGTTGTGTAACATAGACTTCTTCCTTCAAATCTCCATGTAAAAATGCTGATTTTACATCCAAGTGATGAACTTGCCAACCATGATATGCTGCTAACGCTAATATTAACCGTACTGTTTCTATCCTAGCAACTGGGGCAAATACTTCATCGAAGTCTATTCCTTGTTCTTGTACATATCCTTTTGCTACTAAACGTGCCTTGTATCGTATGATCTTTCCTTGTGCATCTCGCTTTGTTTTAAAAACCCACTTGAGTCCAATTGCCTTTTGATTTTCTGGCAATGTAGTAAGAATCCATGTTTTATTCTTATTTATTGAATCTAATTCAATCTTCATGGCCTCAATCCATTTTTGATCTTTTGATGCTTCCTTGTAGTTACTAGGTTCTTCTTCTGTGAAGAATAAACTTCCAGTTTCAACTTGTCGTGCATCTTTGTAGATTTCCGTTACCTCTTTGAAACCTCGTACTGTTGTCTTGGTTTCACAGGTTTGGCTTGGAGCCAATTTCATTTGAGAACTTGCTTGTAATTCACCATAGTTCTTCAATGTAATAAACTGTATAAGTAAAATGAGAATACTGGATATAATGGAAAATACTTCTATTGAAACTGTAAAAAGTATATGTTGGTGGTGTAATTGGTGAGTCTGGTTCTGATGTTGGATCTGGTAATGGATCCGGTGTTGGATACATATCGTCATCATTTTCTATGTTGACAGGTATAGGGTTTTCATTGTCAACTTCGTCTACCACAAAACTAGCCCAAAATGTGTCTTGTGTACTTGTATCCTCTCCACTCTTCTCCGAATCCCACGGCTTTGTTTCCATAAACTTTACGTCCCTACTAACATGTTTCTTTTTCCTTATCAGATCATATAACCTACATGCTTTTGATCCTTCCTCTACTCCTAAGTAGATCATCGGTATGCTTCTATCATCCAGCTTCTTTAAATGAGGTATTGTTATTTTTTCATAAGCTGTGCATCCGAATATCCTTAGGTTCTCTAGATTTGGTTTTCTATTGTAGAGTGCCTCATATGGAGTTTTATCTATCAGGGCTCTTGTAGGTACCCTATTGAGTATGTAAATAGCATGTTTCACTGCTTCCGTCCAAAAAGTTAAGGGTAACTTCATGGCTTTCATCATACTCCTCGTAGTTGATAACACTGTCCTATTCCTTCTCTCCACTACTCAATTCTGTTGTGGTGAGTATGGTGCTGTCAACTGTCTTGCTATTCCATTATCTTTACAATATTTGGTGAATTCATTTGATGTAAATTCACCTCCTCTATCTGTTCTTAGCATCCTTACTTCCAATCTCATTTCCATTTCTATCTTTTGCTTAAATTCCTTGAATGTACTAAATGCTTGGTCTTTCGAAGTCAGAAAGTAAGCCCACATGAAACGTGTACAATCGTCTACTAACAATAATATGAGTTTCTTGCCTGAGTGTGTTGCTGGACTAATAGGACCACAAAGGTCTCCATATATTAAGTCCAACGGGTCCTTTGATCTGAATTTAGCTTGGTTTGGAAATGGTGTTCTACTGTGCTTTCCTAATAAACATGCATCACAAATCTGACCTGCATGATTTATTCTAGGTATTCCATCCACTAGACCTTTTCTAGTCATCTTGTTGATATCGTCAAAGTTTAGATGACCTAATCTAGCATGCCATAACCATGCTTGGTTATCTATATTTGCTAAGAGACATATAGGTGTGTCTATCTGTAATCTAATACTGTAAAGTCTGTTCTTGGATCTTTCAACTTTCATCAACAATCTTCTGCTCTTATCATACAAAGTCAGTTTATTTCCATCCATTATAACTTTACAACCTATTTCTGTAAGTTGTCCTAGACTTAGTATGTTGCTCTTAAGGTTTGGTATATAATATACATCCGATACTACCTTTTGTTCCTGGTTTCTACAACCTAACAATATAGAGCCTTTTCCCTTTATCTGTACATATGATCCATCTCCAAAACGTACTCATCCTGTTATGTTTTCATCCATATCCTTAAAATGACTCTTAGTTCCCGTCATATGGTTACTTGCACCATTATCTAAATACCATATGCTTTCGTCCTTTGAAGCATATTTCCCTGGTTGAATTTGGCCTTCATTCAACAACACTTCCTCGTGTTTGGTTTCGTGCATAGTCATTAACAGTGATGGTTCATCATCTTCTAAGATAAGGTTCGATTGTTCCTGAGCTGTTGTTTTTACTCTACACTTACTCATAAAATGTCCAAGTTTGTTACATTTGAAACATCTTAACGTACTTAAATCCTTTCTATTTGTATTCTTATTAGAGTTTCCCTTATAATTTGAGTTTCCTTCTTGTGAGTTATTTCTGTGTTTGTTGTTTCGCCAGTTTCCTCGTGAATAGTTTGATCTACCTCCACGTTTACTAAAACGCTTTCCTTTTCCTGAGTGTTCACCATGTGTGAATAGTAAATTCTCCTGGCTTTCAACTTGACCTCCTTTCCGGAGTTTTATCCTTTCCTCAAACGCCTTGAGTTTTCCAGTGATCTCATCTAGGGTAATGTTGTCTAGATCACTAGTTTGTTCTATGGATGCTACTATCTGAATGAATCTATCGGGTGTGGAGTCTAATAGTTTTCTAACTATAAGTAATTCATCTATTGTTTTCCCTAGTTCTTTTGCCTTCGTGACATAGCCGTTTAACTTGTCTGCAAATGCATCCACCGTTTCATCTTCCTTCATCTGAAGGGAATTAAATCCTATCATTAAGGATTGTAATCGTGCTTGTTGCACTTTCTCTTCGCCAACGTGTCTCCTTTTTAACGATTCCCATAATTCCCTTGCCGTTTTACAACTTGCTACTTGTAAAATCACATCCTCGGTCAATGCTTGATATAGAAGGGCAATAGTTGTCTTATCCTTCTTATCATCTAATTGTGCGTTTTCCTTAGGTTCTATTGTCTCCCACAAACCATGTGCTTCTAATATAACCTTTATTTGTATAGCCCATACCGTGTAGTTTGTGTTTTTCAATTTAGGGCATTGGTATTGTGCAATAGGTGTTAAGGGTTTCACTATATTTGATGTGTTGTTGTTGTTAGACGTATCCTCGGTAGTCATCTTATGGGAATTTATTATCTTCACCTTCTAGTGCGTAATAAATTTGTTAACCTTAGTATGGTATCCTAATTACTTGTCGGAATATGTATAATTTCCAGGGAATCTTAACACTACGGGATCAATAAATAGTTATCGGGATTTCCTAATAGTATAAACTAAATATATCTATACTATTCTATTATAATGAAATCCAAAGATGGAGAAACTTGTTACTTGTGATCTTGTTATTGTGTTAATAACAAATTCATATTCCCTTGTCGTGTTAGTAAGAGTGTTCACCAACGTATATTGATATTCCCTTCGTTCCTCTTGTTTTCTTCTTGACTCGTTACTTTTTTCACCAATTCGACTTCAATTTTCAACACAATCTTTCGGATTTCCTTTCTTGCTTTCTGTTTTTTTTTTGGTTCGAATCAAAAATGATACGCCAAGGTTCCTTCCTTTTCTTCTTGTCGAATTGTTGTTGTTGTTATTTTTTTTTGTACCCAACGAGTCTAACAAAAAATGTCACGGCCTTCTTGTTTTGTTTTTTCTTTTCGAATTCTTTTGTTCCACAACCAGAAGACTCACGGCCTCCTAATTCTTGTTGTTGTTTGTTGCCAGAATTTACTTTGACACAAAACAATCAAACAAACTCCTAAAAACCACACTACACGTTGTTATTTTCCTTCTTGTGTGTTGTCCTTGATCTCGTTTCTTGAGATCTCTAAGTCTCCTACACACGTTCCTTCGTTACCACGCCTTGGTAATCTTTGAATCAAAAACAGTCACTTCGTTTTGATCTTCGTTGCAGCGAAACAAACCAAACCTTTGGGTTTTTTTTCTGTTTCTTGCGTCTCGTTGTTGTTGTTCTTTGTGTTATAATCGACGCAAACTCCACACGCTCCTTTTCAAGTATTCAAGATACTACGTATACGCTTTTCTACTCAACAACGCCTTGCTTTGTGTTTTTTTTTTTCAAACCGGTTCGTTTTTCTTACTACACAAAGTCTCCTTCTCTTCCACGACACCAATACGCTTGATGTTATGCGTTTGCAACCCCATACGTAAAACAGATTGTGCACTATCTTTTCTACGCGTTTCCTTATTCAAACTTGTATGTTTCCTTTGGAAGATTAAAGAAAACAAGTTGTCTCTTTCGCTCAAGAAGGAATAACGATTTGTTCTTCTTCTTTTCCTGCGTCTTTTCTTTGGCTTTTAGTTCTGAATTTTTGATTTCGTTATGCAGAAATCGTTGTGAATTCTCGGTGTATAATCCTTGCTCTTGATGCCAATTGTTGTCCCACTTTTCTCTCTAGATCGATATTAATAAGTTGCAAATATGAATAAGTAAAATCTATATGTTCATTAACCTTTAAACGTTACAAATACATATGTATATATAGAGTATGAATCGGTATGTTGTGAACCGATGCAACCCTTCATGTTTTCTAACCGAATTAACTAACTTTCGGTTGTAATGTTTCTAACTAACAAGTTTGGTCCTCTAACTTTTAACTAATAATAATAACGAGCATAAGATAAAGATTATTCGGGTCACAGATACTTCTGTTTCCTAGAACGCCTCTGGTTTTGACCCCTATTTCCATTTTTCTTAATATCTATTCGCTTTCTACCATGATAGTCAGAATTTAACAAAGGAAAAAGAACGATCACACATCAGTACAAGGTGACTTGAGGAGGGACATCCTCCTCGATGCTTTGAACAATCTGAGTCACCTTATTTTAAGAAATCAGATTATCTTTGAAGCGTAATATATTCCTGCATTTTCTTAAGTACTAAAACTTGACAAACTAGAGGGTTCCTCCCAATATTAAATGTATTTGCGTATCTAACAGATTAATCAATGATAATAGCTCTCCATTCGGTGTATGGTCATGGTGCTCACTTGATTGTTGACTCTCTTTATCCCCAGGTAAATTTGTCTGCGCGTTACTTTTTTCTCAGATTCATGTCCCTTTTTCCTCTGTGCTTTTTTTGCCTGAGTAAGTGAATTATTAGCAAAATCACAGTTATAGACTTATGACAAGAGTAAAGAGTTGTAGAGAGAGTGGGTTACCCTGCGCTTAAGGTATGTATTGCGATCTGTCACAACAGATTTGATCGTTTATTATGTTTTTTAGTCTTATCGGAACAAGATGCACAACCTATATATCACATGTTACATATTAAGTGTAAAATGTACATGTAGCCGATATTCATTAAGTTATTATTCAGCATTTTGTATTCATTGAGAAAAAAGGCTTAGACCAACCAATAGTAGTGTTCCATGGGGATATTGTTGCGAGATCAGGATAGATAGGTAATATATATGCACAACTAAAAAAATTTGACCCGAAATGGGTACACGGGGTCATAGTTTCCCCACCTTGTGCCCCCCTTTTGGGTGCTGACTGGCCCTTCCCCAAGGACCTAGCACAGGCAATAAATACTTGTTCCATTGACCTTTAGTCACATAGGCTAACAAGTTATAACCACATAAAAGTGAGTGTCATATTGGCGCCAATCTAAATAAGTCTTTTACTCTGATGAGCATTTGAATCATCAGACATGCATTTTGGTTTTTTATGTGTCATCACTGCACAATCTTTCTAAAACACATCTTATGACTTATGTGTTATTTGCTGCATAGGTATTCAACGACCGTAGTGAAAGCAACAGCATATTTCTAGCAAAATAGTTTTTTAACTGCGTATGCACAAATTGGAATGCATGGAATAAAACTTAGCTAATCTGAGACCGAGAGGGAAACAACAACAGGCCTCAGCTAGCTTATACTGTATTTGGGAACAGCCCATTAGCCGACCTGATTCTTCTCATGGGCTCCAGATTACCAACCCAACTTTTAACAAGTTCATCTTTTTAAAGTAAATGTTAGTATGTTAGTATCTTAGAAGAAAGAAAAACAAATGCAAAATCACAAACTAAATGACAAAAACTTTTAAGTGAACAACCACTTAAAGTGGTTACCACAAAGTTATTGGCATTCAAATGTAAAAATACTAATAAAAAAAGACTTTTGAAACTTGAAAGTCCCCTTACAAGTCAACATTGAAGATGCATGTCGATGGTTTTTTTTTTTTTTTTTTTTTTTTTTTTTTTTTTTTTTTTTTTTTTTTTTTTCGCTAGAAGCATGTAATCATTTTAAGTGGTTGGGGGTTGGGGTAAGTGGGTAACTCTTATCAGTTTATACTAATTCGATCGACATCGTATGTACCAGTTCAACATAATGATATGGTGTGAAATTTCATTGAGATTTTTCAATCAAAACATGTTTTGATTTGTTATCCAGCTAGCTGGTCGTTCCGACACCTTTGCCTCTATACTAATATATTATATGTGGTTAAAGAACAATAAGCCAATTGTTAAGACATAAGAGTGCATAAAGACTAGCATATATGCGTATGGAAACAAATGTTTGAAATCCGTGAGAGATACATACACCATAATCTTTACTCTTAAGTATGTGCTCACACGTAAAAGCGTGAAATTTTTTGTTACGTGCAATTTGATTACGTGTGAATCAAGTATGAACTATCTTATGACTTATACACTTTTAACTGTGTAAATATGTGATTATTTGATATGAATCAAGTGCGAACGCTACATTTAATTTGTTACATTCAAAATGTGATTATTTGACCATATTGCAGTTGCAGTTTTATATTGTCTTTCTTATTTCTACATGTTTTATCGCTTGAACTTTGAGTGGTATATACTTATGTAATATATAGATCAATACATGTATGCTCTTTTATAACGTTGTTGCAAAACTTATGTGTCAAAGGTTTACGGTTCACCTCCAGATTACATGCATGCTTCTTCTTGATCATGTGCTCCAGATTACAAGTTCACATCTTACAAACTTTTAAGTTTTAACCTTTAACATGAGTGAACAGCCACTTTGGTTCACACAAGTTATTGGCATTAACAGCCTTATCATCCAATGTAAGAAACAATAGAATAAAAGAAGACTTTCTTAAATTCTCATTTGTAAGTCAACATTAAAGATCCAGTTTGTACTATAGGTCGACATGAAATCATCTTAGGTAGTTAATTAGTTGGGGTTTGCGCGCGGCAGCTCTTATCAATTTGTACTAGTTCGACACAAAATTTAAATTTTTATTACGCATGAACCAAGTGCGGATGTTACCATCTTACACACTTTAAACCGATGTGTGATTATTTGAGCATATTATTATTGTCAACAAACCACAGTTTTCTTATGTGTACATGTTCTAGCGTTTAAACGTTGAGTGGTACTGCATATACTTATGTAATATATACATATATGCTCTTTCATAACACTGCTACATTTGAAGATTAAGTACTACACAAACATATGTTACTACTTTGTAAAAACAAAACGTAATCAAAATTTGCGTCGTTTGCTTATACAAATATATAAGGTAAATATATTTGTGAAAAAGACTTTCGAAAGTCTTTTTATAAGCCAACATTGAAGACTTCAGATAATGAATGCAATCATTTAGGTTAGTTGGTCGGGGGTTGAGTCGGGTAACTATTATTAATTCGGATCATATTATGGACCTGTTAAATTAAAGTCTTGTTTGGATTTGATAAGTTGCAGCTTTTATTATAGAGATAGCTCATAACTAAAAAGCTAAGTAGGAAAGCGTTTTATTTGTTTTGGAGTTTTTTAGGCTACCCACAGTAGCAATAGACGATCGACAATCTCAATCGATCACTACTCGATCGGCTTTCTGTGGGGATTGGGTCGCTGAACGAAAAAAATCAAAATGGGTCGAGCCTGCAACCGAATCACTTACACACTCACTTTTACTTTTTGATCAATATTACTTGTTCACTCTTACTGGGGCACCAAATCGCCTGCAGGTCGCTGGAGAGAGAAAGCTGACGTGGCAGGGAAAAAGAGAGGGATCGGGTCGCCTTACTGTGTCCAGCCTTATATCGATATTTACATAATTACCCTCTGGCCATATTTATGCATGTATTTTGGATGCATCCATATATGTTGAACTGTTCTATTTTTGTCTTCTTATACGATAGATTTCTTTAAATGAATTTAAAATATATATAAAAGCAATATAAACTATTGGTGTTTTATAAGTTACGCCTTTGTTTCATTCAAAAATATGTTTTCATTTTGCAAGTTTGCTCCTTTGAAAAAATTGTTCATGTTGTCTTTTGAATGATCTACTTTTTATCAAAATTATCAGAGGACAAATGAAGTGAAAAGGTTCCAATTTCAATAGCAATTGAATTGATAGTATGTTTGTCTCATAAGCATAAAAAATACTAGTGAGAATGTACCGATCTATACATAATGAGCCTTAAAAAGATAGAGAATAGATAATAGCTTACAAACAAGAACTTTATGATTCATATATTGAGTTTCGTAGTTTTGTTTTCTTTATTAATTTCACATATGTCTTTTTATGTAATTTTACACTTTTATATATACAACTACAACTAATTACCAAACATTTTTCTAAACCAACATGATAGAGCTTACAGCTACAAACTAATAGCTTACAACTTGTGGTTACTAGCTATCAATTTACAACTTACAACTAATTTTGTCAAACATACCTTGTATGTCCACTTTTTCTTTCCTGATCGTCTTAAATTAATTATAACTATTAAAAATAGATAAGAAATTGTAATCGAGTTTATCTTGTTGTTCTAAAATTGAAGCTATAATTAAAGATAAGCAAATGGCACAAAAAAATACTAAAGTAATTAGGGGTCATTTCCAATTAAAGTATTTAACTCTTTTATTTTAGTGTAAAAAGGTAGCCATTTTTTTCGCCAATTTGTGTATAGTTGATGATTAAAACATGAAATTGCGAGTTATTTTCTAAGATGATAAGCATATTCATCGGATTGCACACTTGCATTGAGCATGACATATTGAGTATACTTGTTCAAATAAATGTGTTCTTCATTTGGACGAAAAATACTTTTTTAATAAAGTAAGATTGACAACTTAAATATTTCGTCCGAGATATTTAAGTAAATAAATTAGCAACGCAATTATTAATAGTCATATCCAATAATCCAAAATTAGAGCTATCTAACATTTTGAACTCGCTCATCCCACTCAAAAGCTAACTATGCAACAGTCAGGAATAGTCACTAAAAAAAAAAAAGAAAAGAAAAAGTAGTAGTAGATTCTACACATTTTATTTTCATACTTTTCAAAAATGTGTAAAATTTTATTAGTTTATTAACACTTAATAATGTGTAAAATTTGGTTACATTGATAACTGTGAAAAAAAATTTTGATTTTTCTCACTTATAGTTGTGTAAAAAAAATCACACTTTTAAGTGTAGAGAATTTAAAAAATGTCCACACTTATAGGTGTTGAGGTAATTTGTAATACACAAATTCTCCATACTTCCTCAAAGTGTGGAGAATTTAGGTTTTACAAATAAAAGTGTTGAGAAATTTTATAATTCTTCACACTTAAAAATGTGAACGTTTTTTTTTTTTTTTTTTTGACATAACTATAAATGTGAAAAAACTATTGTTTTACAAAAAAAAAAAAATCACACTTATTAATGTAATCAATTTTTACACATCATTAAGTGTTAACAAACTAATAAAATCTTACACGCTTTTAAAAATTGTGAAAATAAAAGTGTGTAAAATCAACTTTTTTAGCTAGTGTTCCACGCCTATATTTTGTTTTCCTATAAATTTGACACTACCACTCCACAATTTTCAAAAAAACATAGCATCCACTATCTTAAATCAAAGTCTTTGCCAAAAGAAGTCTACAAGGATGGTTAGCCCAATTTTAGTAATCATCATCATCTCAGTAGTCATGCTGCTTACCTACCTGAACTCATCCACTACTACTACTAATCCCACTACTACTACTGATGGCACTAATACTACTGGTACCACTGCTACTCGCCCTACTCTAGAACAAAATTTGAAATTGTATGGATTTCTTATTTATCCATTTGTTTGTGTCGCTTTATGCATGTGGCCAACAACATGCATATAACTAGCAAGACTTGGGAATCTTGTATGCAACAACATGCATGCATGTGGTTGGAATTTGTGTGTGCCGTTTTAATTATAAGAAGCTTGAGACAGAGAAACATATGTAAAAGAGTTTGTATCTTCTACTAGCTAGCTAGCCAGAGATGCAACTCCTTTATTTATATCCTCTGTTATTTAATATTTTCCATGTTATTTTCTTAATGTTGTGGGATAGCAACAATGTATTGTGCTTGTGCTAAGTCGAGTCACGTTTGGAATAAGCACGTACCTTTGTATGTCGTGCACTCGTTGATTTCTTCTCATTGTAATCCAGTCTCGAAAAGCTTCTAATTATATGAATATTTGTGTTTTGAGTGTTAACTACAACTTCTATTTCACACCTATATCTTTTAGTCTATGAGTTTTGGATTCAGTGGTTTACATCTTCTTGCCATCGTTCTTTGCTGTTAGTCTATCAGTTCACGAGTAGTCTTTCAATTTCAGAGTTTCATACGTATGAGTTTTGTTAAATACGTGTGTTTTTTTGTCAGTTTATATAAATGTTCAGACAAATAAATCTAGCTCGGAGGAAATTTAAATGATCAACAAAACCATAGCTACAAGCCATAAAAGTTCAATGTGTCACTTATGCATGCACCCATCCTCAAACTATAATTTTTGTAGAACTATTAAACTTTACCTGATGCATTGAGCATGTAAATAGTGTGATCGACTCTACTTATCATTCGAGGGAACTTATAATTAGAATACTTGAATATCATCTTTCCTAGTAAACATCGATCTGTCCATCTTGGAGATATTAAAAGTTTAAAGCATTGTGACCAATGCCAAGAATTGAAAGCCACAACCAAAACTATTTGAACATCTCTTGAAACTCAGAATACTCAGATTGGAACCTTTTCGAATTGACAGGCAACCAAGAAAAAATTAGTTATATTCATTCTTTTTTTTTCCAACGTGACACATGTGCCCCACAAATTACTGTACTTTTCTATCGATGATACTACACTTATAATTACAAGGATTAGCATTCACACATGTGGAGGCTTTGTCACAATTGCCTACTGAATCGTTGTAACCTAGATGGTTGTGGTATTGATTCGCATTCATAATGATGTGACGTTTGAGATGGCGTGGTCTCGTGACCTCACAACATCTATTCATGGATTAATTTTCCGGTCGCTCGCCATCTTCGGAAATCAGGTTGTTCTTGGTGAGTCCTTGAAGATTTCCCTAAAAATGTTTGTGCTTTACTGCATGATCATATGTATACAAAACAACAACAATAATCAATCCCACCGGAGCGAGGTATATGGAGGTGAGATGTAGATAGTCACACCCCTACTGAGGGTAAAAGGACTGCTTCCAGAAAGACCTCTGGCAAGTGCGTGTGTGCAAGCAAACAGACAAAATGCAAGGTTCGAGGAAAGAGAAACAATGACATAAACGGAAGCATATAAAGCAAAAACATACAGGTGATCAAAGACATAAACGCATACAAATAAAGAAACAAGAGAGCATACAGACCAAAATAAGAAAAATGAGGCACTAAGGGCACAAAAGATCAAATCTCAGATAGGCATATTAAAAAATAAAAAATAATAAAAAAAATAAAGACATTAAAAACGCAATAGCATACAAGAGAAATAATTAAATAAAAAATAAAAACATACAAAAAAAGCCAAAAAGCGATCCAAGGAAAACAAACATATGGGCAAAAAAAAAAAGGGAAAGGACGAAACAAACATACAAAAGCAAAAAATGCATAAAAGCACGAAAACCTACAGGCAAGAACGCTCAAGCTACCATGCAGCTCTACACCTATGCGCCCTACTCATCTACCATAATCCTAGTTCTTCACGCGTTCCTATCAGAGGTCATATCTTCGGACAATAGGAGCTCCTTTAGGTCGAGCTTTAGTTTGTCCTCCCACCTGAGCTTTGGTCTACCCCTTCTCCTTAAGCCATCGACAGTGATAAACTTCACTCTCCTGATAGGTGCTGACTATGGTCTCCTCTTGACATGCCCAAACCATCGCAATTGTCCTTCTCTCATCTTGTTTATTATAGTCACAACTTGGAGTACTCTTCGAAAAACTCCATTCGGGATCATGTCTAACATAGTTTTACCACAAGTCCACTTTAGCATCCTCATTTCCGCCACTTCCATCCTATTTGCTTGAGTCTTCGTTAACTGCGAGCACTCTGACCATACAACATAGCTAGTCGAATCACTGCTCTATAAAATTTAGATGGACTTTCTTGTCACAAAGGATTCTTGTGGCCGCTCTCTACCTCAACCATCCTACTTGTATACGACGTGTTACATCATCCTCTATCCTTCCGAATTTGTGAATCACAAATCCGAGATATCTAAAGTACTCCTTCGGTTGTAAGATATGTACTTCTATGTAGATTTCTGCCTCCTCGTTCTGGACGTTCACGTTCCTGTTGAAGTCGCACCGTAGGTATTCAGTATTCTCTCTACTGACTCGTAGGCCTTTGTCTTCTAGCGCCTCCCTCCACTGCTCCGATCTACCACTTAGCCCCTATGGAGTTTCCGAAACTAGCACAATATCATTGGCAAATATCAAGCACAAAGGGATGTTCTCCTGTATCCCTCGTGATAACTCATCGAGAATCAAGGCAAAAAGGTACGTGCTAATAGTTGAGCCTTGGTGTTGGTTGACCTACTTCCACCAGAAAATACTATGTGTTTCCCACTGGGGTCCGCATATAAGTCCTCGCCTCTTCGTACATATCCTGAATAACTTTTATGTACCTCATTGGGGTTTGTTTATCTCGTAGGGTCTTCCAAATCAACTCATGTGGGACGTTGTCATAGGCTTTCTCCATATATATATATAAAGAGATTGATTAAAAAAATCTTAAAGCGAAGAATGTAAAATTACTAATCTACCCGTACTTCATATTCCTTCCAATATTATATTTTACACTCATATATTTTCATTGGTTAAAAGATTAACTCAAACAATATTTATTCATTTCATGCACAAAACAGTTTGCCTAATACTTAACTGACATTGGGATACACAGAAATGTATCTAACTTATCACCTTTTGTAGTTTTGTGTATCCTACTTTTGAATTCAATTAGTTATGTGTATCAGGGTGATCAGTTGTGTGTACTATTAAACTTTTTTTTTTTGTAGTTCTATGTACTCAACTTTTGGGTATATCGGTCTAAATTGGTGACTTTGCAAAGTTGATCACATGGAATTACATGAATTCAAAAGTTGAGTACATGAAACTACAAAAAAATTAAAATAAAATAAAATAAAATAAATAGTAGGATACACAGAAAATGCGACAAGTTAGATACATTTCGTAATTATCTATACTACTTATAATAGAGATTAGACCTTCTCTCCAATTAAATATTTAAGATTTTCTAATATAGATTTTAAGTAATTACAAATAAAAGAGCACTACTTACAATTATTCAAAGCACAAATACAATCATTTAAATTACATACAATTAATACACTAATTAAATCACCCCTTCACTAAAATATATAATCATTTTACCACATGGTACAATGCAATTAAGCTACTAAGCCAAACATATGAATTTGTAGTGTCATCAATGAATATATTTTATTCATTTGTTGCACTTTATAAAATACCGTTAAGCATTTTATATATTGATTAGTTGTCCGTGACAGACATGCGGACACAATAATAAGTATTTGATGCCGTTAACATTTATTTTATGGTACCCGCCGCCGCAATGCGCGGGACCGCAGGTACCCTACTAGTCCCAATAAAATAACAAGTCTAAGTTAAGGATATCCATATTAGCGCCAAACCAGTGCCGCCTGTAAATTTAACACTGTAGCTAAATAGAAAGATATTGGCTGGCTAAAATTTGTAGGAATATATTGGATGAAGATGCGTGGTGATTTTTTAAGAAGATAGCCCAGTCAACATTTTCTAAACATATACGCAGTTTTGGATGAAAATTGCAACCAAAATATCCCCTGAATAAGTTTCAACCCAAAGTATCCAGTAAAAAAAGCATGTTCAAACCGAAACCCATATTCACTTGTTACGGAATCCACATCTTTTGCCACATACTAACAAGATGCCGATAAATATTACAGCCATATAGAATTTTAGAGATCACATTCCAACTCCCAACACCGCCTACCAAGAAACCATCATAAACTTAAGTGGACATGTTACACAGGTAGCATCACAAAAGTAGTTTAACCCACAATATGAAAAGACATTCGACTTTGCAGATAATAACATATTTTGTGACCCCTCTCAATCCCATATATCAATTCACTTGAGCTTATACTTGGTGCACAAAAGATAAAATCTGAATAGGCCGGGGTCTCATAGTTCAGCCGAGAGGACGTCCGCGTCCCATTGTGAATCCTCTTGTACCATCCGGCATTCTTGGTCCAGGAGGTGGCTTCGAAATTTCACCCCCATGAGTATGGTAGGGAGTTCCATGGCCTGAATTCGTTAAGCTAATAGTAAGTTTTCATGTGGATCAAATGGGTTGAATTGGGTTAAGTAAAACCTTTAGTGAGTCAAACTAAAAACATTACTGAAAAGGGAATGAGACAAATGGGTAGGTCGCCCAAAGTGTAATTTCAGTTATAAAACCTCCTCTAATACTTTATCATATGAATTAGGTTGACATAAGAGAAATATTAAATTATTCTGATGATATTCAACACATTCAATATTTGTCAAAAACTAAATAATGGAGAAAAGTGGTGTTATTGACCCAGACCGTACTAAAAAATACCCAGTTTGACTAGTTAACCAAACCACCTAAATTTCCACTCTAAAATGAAAAGTCAATATTTTTAAGACAGATGTATTCTTACCCGCGCCACTAGGCCCTTGATACTTCTGTTTCCTAGAACGCCTCTGGTTTTGACCCCTGTTGCCATTTTTCTCTTTAGAGTGATGCTCTCCAGTATGTAACTCATGCTGCTCAATACAGATCAATATAATTCCATTAAAATAGGCTCGCGAGGGTAGAGTGAGTTTAGTAATCAAATTGTAAGAAAGCACATAAAAGGCTAGTATAACCATATTGGATAGATCTACTAATCTACAAAAACAAGTACTATGTATATTACTCACCAAAGTCAAAATTCAGAAACAAAAGCTGTATACTACACTTCAAATACATGTATAAAGAATTTCTTTATTTATGTTTATTTTCTACCATGATAGTGACAAATTAACAATCGCATGTCAATACAAAGTGACTTGAGGAGAGAGACCCTCCTCAATGCTTTGAGGCTTGAGCCATCTAAATCACTTTATTCTAAAAGATCAGATAACATTTAAGACGTAAATATTTCCTGCATTTTCTTCAGTACTACAACTTAACTAATTAAAGGATACCTCCCAATCCTAAATGTATCAGCATATGAAACAGATTAGTCAATGATGATACCTCGTCATTCAGAGTATCATCATGATGCTCACTTGATTGTTTACTCTCTTTATCCCCAAGTGAATCTGCCTGCATGCTACTTCTCTTCTCAGAATCATGTCCCTTTTTCCTCTGTGCATTCTTGACCTAAGTATGATAAACTATTAGGAAAATACAGCTACAAACTTAGCCAAGATAAATTTGTAGAAAGAGAGTGTTACCCTGCGCTTAAGAAGCTTGACTCGCATGCCATGACGCCAGTCCTGCTCGTTATTTAACGTAGCAGCCTGAAGAAGATAAAATCCAGTGAAGAATTTTAAAAACACCTTATAATATAACTATAATAGAAGTGATGGCCATTTAAACAAGAGCTTAATACTTACAGCATTCTCAGCAGCTTCAACAGTCTGGTATTCCACAACCGCGTGCAACTGCAAACAGCAACAAGATTGATGACAACCATCCGAAATGAAAAGGGCACATTTCAGCATCCACAAAACAAGAATTATTCTAGAATGTATTTGTGTCACGTTTCTCGTCTTAACAACATATATCAACAGTTTTTTTTGCAAAAATGCTAGGTTGCCCTGAGCTGGTTAAAAGAACAATATAACCCAAACACTAAATGTTAACTCTTCTAGTACTGACAGGTCCAGATGAGTGCATGGATAAAAAGATTATAGCAAACTACTTTTTAGAATGTTAATCATTTAGAACACTATTTCACTTTCTATGTCTACAATGCAAAACGGGCATGATTGTATGATTGGAAGACCTCAATTGATGAAAAGCTGTTGGGGTTCTTTTGGTTATGCAATTCTGAATTCTGATTTGTTGCACGAGTATTTGGAATATCCGGGCTCTGAAAAAAATACTTGGTAGGTTTTGGAAAATAACAAATGAACTAGATTTCTACAGCTTCACATCGAAAAAACACCAGGATCTTACATGCATATTTGAATAATACCATACACGATCACACCACATGCTCACATACTATGTGTCTAAGAGTTGTTAACTACACATGAAGAACAAGACAACATGACCTAAGATAATAGGCGTCACTTTTGGAGGTCGTCAATGTATCTTACCTTACCACTCAGAAGCTTCTCCTCAGTACTACATTTCTTTGCCTCTCTTGTAGCATTTCCTTCATGAATGGTGATCTTCTTGATGCTGAACATGATATTTATTACAGTATGAAACAAATAAAACAATGATGAGTTTAGCAAATACAGCACGAGAGATGAAAAAGTGGCTTACATTCCGGCTTCACCAAATATCTTCTTCATGTTCTCTATCGTGTGATCCTCTGGGAGATTCTCTACCAGAACAGTGCATAGCTAGACAAAAAGGAAGAATTGGTTCATTAGATATCATGCCAAACACTAACATGTTTCAGTATCCGATATGCAAAAAAGAAGATAATACCTCTGGATCCAAAATATCAGTCAAAGGGAATGGATGAACTCGCTTAACCTTCTTCTGATTTTTACTTAAAGTCTGCAGTCATTGACACAAACTATAGTGACTACTAACACTATGTTGGTATGATGATTTGGAAATTTGGAATTAATAAAACTGGCTGAACCAATAGAAAAAGAGAACATATTCATGCTACAGTTGCTGTTAATAGTCTACAAATCATAAACGCTATGGAGTTTGAAGTTATATATGCAGCTTACCAAAATAAAAGATTCCTTAAGGGCAGCGACAACTAGCGATTTGTGAGTTGTCAGCTTCTTCATTTTCCTAAAAGAAGCAATAACTCCGATAGGAACTGCAAAAAACTGTACGTTAAAATGATACAGAAACAAAACCATTCAACTCAGTGCAGATTTACTTACTGTAGCCTTGTTCATCCTTCGCGAGATACTTCAACAAAAACTTGTCAGTTCTCAAATTTTCATCACTCAGATAGTATTCCACCTGCATAGAAATTACTTATTTCACTTAATATAATATGATTGGATAGCATTATTACTTATTTCAAATTTGGATAATAACTGGAAATAAAATTCTAATCATTCTCTAATCAGGTATCTTAAGACAAAACTAGAATACTCAAAACAGTTGACAACGTTCCTTTCAGTTTTACCACATGTTTAAAGGACTACATGCATATGCAATTTTCCTACCCAAATAGCTTGACCACTTCCAGACTACTTCTACGGTTCCAACAACAATCTGTATGTTTCTATCTTCTACATAAACCCTCATTAAGCCTTTCTATCAGGAGGTCTCCATTCATTATAGTTCTGTTACGTCCCATTTCATTATTAGAAGGTGCAACTTGCAATAGCCTATCAGGTAAAAAATTGTATCCTAACATGCTATGAAGGTCAGAAATCAAGTAGTCAAGTAGTCATAGCCCATTGAATAGCAAATAGCACACTTAAGCTAATTACTGATTCCCAGATTCAAAATCATTTACATCGCTCAAAACTTACTACAAAGCAAATACAACATACAAGCTAATTACTGATTCTCAGTTTTTAATTGATAGATTTTCAACACTCTTCACACATACCAAAACCTGTACTTCCGACAAGAACGTTCATCAATAATAGTCAGAATCACTGCAAGTTACATCCATGCACAACCACATGTGTTTTCACATGGAAAAGTATGCCATTGATCTTAGATTCATACCAATAATAGAAGAGCTTTTTGAATGCAATGGTAATTTTGCAAATGCAATGGCAATTTGTAAATGCAATATTACAATCTCGTATCTACATAAACATCGACTTCTATAGCCATGTTACATTTTTGAACATACAAACTAGACCTCCACAAATCATATATGATCAACTAATCAATAAGGGGTTGAAGAACTACTTAACCGATCTATTTGATAAGTCCCGAGTTTAAGATTCTCACGTAATGCTCAAAAACCACCAAAATCCCAATAGACATGTAGGTTATCTATAACATGTAATTCACAAAAGCAGCTCAACAGAGATTTCCTGTATTGTGGGACCCTACAAGTCAAAATAGGATTATGCTCACCGTTGAATTAAAACAACATTCACAATTTACATCTAAAAAATTCTTCCACATTAACCATCAGTTTCACAAAGAAAAAAATAGACTTGTATTGCTGACTATTAAATTCAATAATATTTGACAAAATCCAGATGGAGTGCCTAGATAGTTATAATCGGATGAGGTCTTCCCTCTTCAGTTTACTCGGGGAGGGCAAGTCTTTACTCAAATCCGTTTCCAAACCCTTTCCCCTGGTCACGGCCAACATGTTTACCTAGTGACATTCGAACCTGAGACCTCTTATGACTTTGTGAATTGTGAGGACATCAAGACGCCTAACCACGAGGTCACTACGGTGGTAGTTGATAGCCTAGATAGTTATCTCCAACGTAGTTCATCGGTCCTCCTACCATGCTACAGTTTTTAACTAGTTTCTCATATGTAGAACTTTAACAGTAGACACCGATTAATCTTAGTCATTTCCTTTTTCTAAGGGTATTTTTGGTAGCAAGCATTTAGAAGCGTTTTGAAGCAAGCTAACAACAAGCGGTTAGAGTTTTGCACAAAATGCTTGTTTGGAAACAAGCAACTAGCATTCCTACTTTTTCTAAACGCTCCATATCAAAATGCTACTTCTAGTAAAATTTACGAGCAACTAGTGTTTCCACTAACTTATTATGACTACTAGTTGGATAACCGCGCACAGCGGCGGCGATAAATATAGTTATATTATAAATATAGTAAATGAATTGCTAGCCCAACTCTCCCCGTAATTCCCTACCCGCTTCGTTTCACAACATTGTGAATGTATATGTGTTAGATGTATGTGTTTGCTTGGGTTTCCCGTAGCTTTCCCGTTGACATCATTATGCCCACATATAGAAAGACTCTCGGAATCTCTTACCCGTCAACTATTCCCCCCAAAAGTATATGATTTTAACGAATCAAGATTTGTATTGATTGAAATAAAGTTAAAGTTGTAAAAATTTGAATCAAAATAAAATAAACCCACTAAAAATCAATGTTGCAAAAATTGGCCTTGGCGGCCGATTAATCAGCGATTAATCGCTAGGCGGGATCAACCGCCACGATTTTCACTAATCGGCCTTATTAATCGGTTTGGTCAAAATCGGTCAACATACCGATTATCGGATAAAAATCGGCCAAATCGGACAAAAATCGGATAAATCGGCCAACTCGGTTACGGATAGAAATCGGCCAAATCAGGGATAAATAGGCCAAATCGGAAAAAAATCGACTAGATCGGCCAAATCGAGCATATAGTTTCAAAATTTTTTAATTTTATATATAAAAAAATCCAATCCGATTAATCCCCGATTAATCCCCACCTAACCGATTAATCGCTAAGCGGTACCCGGCCCGCCACGCTACCGGCTAGCGATTTTTGCAACCTTGCTAAAAATGTAAAAACTAAAAACTTGTAAAAATATATCAAAATGGATGTTGAATTAAAGAGCACAAAATTTTAAAAAATATGCTCAAATTAGATCATTAAAAAAAAAAAAAAAAAATATATATATATATATATATATATATATATATATATATATATATATATATATATATATATATATATATATATATATATATATATATACCAATTTGAAATTAAAGGTGATTTTTTAGTTGAAAAATAACACATGTCACTCTATGATTGGAGCTCTTTATCTTAATTTTTTGTGAAGCCCACAACTTAAATGTTTTATATAATAGTATAGATAAAGCTATGTTACCAAAACGTTTTATCAAAACAAACAGCTTCCTGCTACTGCTACCGCTACCGCTAAACATATCCTAAGTGTGTAGACTCCACTTAAAAAACAATATACTAATTCCGGTAATGCGATTTCCCTAAAACAACCAAATCAAGCGTGAACATTCCGGCAGCATTGGCATATGAACCTAATAATTTACTTATTTAAGCATCACATTACATCTTTCGATATCATTCTTATACTTACTACTAATCATACACCATATCATTATCAGTATAATAGCTTACTTTCACCGTAATCAACATAAACAAACGTTTCAGCATCTTATACTTATATATAGCTAGCAACATTATACCTACACATAACATATGCATAGAATAAAAACTCGTATCGAGTCGATCGCTTAAACGATTAATTCGTATCAATTAAATAGTCATGGAATAACTAACAAAGCGCGCGTCTTCAACGTGATACAAGTCAAAGAGGCATCGTATAATAAACTGATCGCTTAAACTATTATTCAATTAAGTAGGCATCGTAAAACCCTAAGTTTACAGTATATAAACTAGCAAGCATAATTTTTATATAAATTGACTAATGAGATGATATATATATATATATATATATATATATATATATATATATATATATATATATATATATATATATATATATATATATATATATATATATATATACCTGTCTGATGATCTTATCACGGAGTTCATCGGTTAAGACAGGAGTACCGGCCGCCGGAAGATGATCGGAGTGGTGAGGCGGATCATCGGAATGGAGCGGTGGCTCGTCGGAGTGATGATCGGAATCAACCGGAGAGAGATGAAGATCTTCTTCTCCGCCGTCTTCCATTTGAAGCTAGAGAGAGAGAGAGAGAGTTTGACCTGTGTAGATGCTTCTTCTTCTTTCTCTCTGACTCTGACTGACAACGCTGAACAAGTAACTATTTATACCTCTTTTAGTGGGTTTTTTTTATTGTGCTTATATTGTTAGCTTATAAGTCATTGCCGCACATTCTAGATGCACTTATAAAAATGGATGCATTTTCATTTAAATTTTTTCTCTTAAATTAAAATGTGTGGCTAGAATT
Source organism: Artemisia argyi (assembly GCA_030686995.1). Classification (NCBI taxonomy): domain Eukaryota; kingdom Viridiplantae; phylum Streptophyta; class Magnoliopsida; order Asterales; family Asteraceae; genus Artemisia; species Artemisia argyi. The sequence goes on along the minus strand of CM060676.1, from coordinate 213,530,416 downwards.
ACTTCTTACCCTTCTTATTTTAATTATTTTTTTTATTGGATCTCTTCCCGTTGGCTTATTGCTTATTTGGTTTTGAGTTTATGTTTTATACAAGCTAAGGGTGAACATCGGTCTAAAACCGAATCGGATCGATTAAAACCGGACTGGATCGAAACCGAATTCGACCAAAACTCTAGACCGGACCAAATGTGTTCGGTCCAGTCCTGATTGGTCTGGTCCGGTCTTTTGGTCGATTCGGTCCAAGAAAGCATAATAGTCTGTTTTACGTAAGACCGGTTCGGACTGGACGGACCTAACTGGACCAAGACCGAAATAAGGAAAATGTTAGGACCAAAACCGGACCGATGGTCCTTCGGTTCGGTCCGGTCCAGTCCAAGAAAGCATAATTGTCGGTTTTTACATAAGACCGGACCGAGACCGAAATAAGAAAAATGTTAGGACTGAGACCGGACCGATGGTCCTTCGGTTTTCGGTCCGTCCGGTCGGTTTTCTCGATCTCGGACGGTCATGGGTCTGCGATGCTTAGCCCTAATTAGCTCACTTTTATTAGATTATTTTGAAAATTTTCTCGGTTTATTATGATATGATAAACTTATATAAGCTGAAAAGTTTCAAAATAAGCCACAAAAGTTAACGTATAAAACGTAAGCTCAAAACCAAATAAGCCATAAGCCGGCTATATAAGCCGAAACAAACACCCCTTAGTATACTCCGTATTAAATTTAATTAAAGTTGTTATTTAAAAAATTAAATGAAAGCACTAGTGTAGTTAATAATTGTCAAACGCTAAAAGCTGTTTTTATTTCTTTTTCTTTTTGGAAAAAATAAAAGCATTAGCAAACACATTTTTCTTAAACCATGGGTTTAATCTCATGGATAGTAATTTTATGACCGATAGAGTGTTTCTTCCGATTTAAAGAGTTATATGTAAGACTATAAGTCTATAAGTAATGGGAAGCATCACCACATGTGAATGGCCTCCCACCACACTTTGACCCTACTACAACCTCACCACCACTTGTGGTGGTGGCTTCTTAAGCTAGGCTGCCTAGGCATAATGGCATCACTCACCAACCGTGGCAATGCACCACCGCACGCGAGCAGCTATATATCATGGCCTTGTCGCCACCCACGCCGTGGTGGCACCACTTTGGGCTCGGTTTAGTGATGGAGATCAACAAACTTTGTGTAAGGCAAAAACATTCAATGGGTAAAAACTAGCCATTGGTCATTGATTTTTAAAAAATTTATTTAAAATTAAATCATTATATTTACTTATAAATATCCTCGCACCCCATTGTATACACAATTACAAATATGGATCTTTCTCATTATCTAAACAACTCAACATTTCTCATTATCCAAATGAATTCTGAAATGTTCATGGTTACCGACTCATTTGATTATGATTATGATGAAGTTAATAGTATGAAGTTTGAGTTTTTACATGCTATGTTGTTTCCTAAGAAACGACAAGGTGAAAGTTCGTGAAGTACAAGAAATGTCGTAACTCGTAAGTAGAGATCGTTATAGTGCTAATGATCATCTAGTGGCCGAATACTTTTGCCAACACCCAACATATGATGCATATACATTCCGAAAGGGTTCCGAATACCCATTTTGTTGAGAGTGGGCCAATCTCCTATATTCAACGATCTTAAAGCCACCAAAAGTTTCATATCGATGCTTTTGAAACGTATGGTGTATTAGTATTTTATAGTTCATGCGTCGTTAAGTTAATATATCATAACAATGCATGTAATAGAGTGTTATTTTCAAATTAACTAAACTTATAATTAATCATAGCCCTAAGCACACTTACTAAGTTAAGCGAAAATGCAAAATTGGTTTGTAACACGTACTTGTTCGATCGGTAAGACATAAAAATTAGTCATTTATATATATAAGAAAAAAGATTATTTGGACGAAATACATATTGCTATCTTTGATAGGAGTATGGGTATGTTGTATCTTTGGTACGAGTATTCAAATCCAAAGAGGTTATATCTATATATAGCAAATATATTGTGTTTTATTGGAATCAACTACAAAATGACTCTTTTTTATGTCATTTTATAGAAGAAAAAAAGCACCCAAGTTACATGCATCTCAAGGAGTGTTCCATACCTTAACATAGTTTATAGTTTACATTTTCCTCTTATGTTTGTGGATGAGAGTGTATAAAGTAAAATAAAGAAGAATATGCATATACAAAATAAAGAAATAACTTAGATGATAGAGCTCAATGAGTGACAAACAAAAGGACAATAATTAATTTTGCAATAAGTAAAGTGTGGAAAGACATGAGCAGTGCAGACCAAACAGTTGGTTGGAAACTCTTACTATGTTTCTCTTAATGTGTAATTCCAAGACACTCGATTTTTGTGTGCTTTGGATGGTAATACAAGATAGCCTACTGACTCAAGATTTGACCAGGTGATGAAATCTACAATATTATGTGAGGTTTGCCTTGATTCCCATGTCCATCTACATTTCCAATGCCCATATATAGTTAAGATTTGACCAGAGATGCAACAGCTTCTTAATAGGAGTTTTTCTTGTAATATGGAGCACTATTATCATGGAAATGTCACTGTTACCCTCTACTAATAATATCTGGAGTTTGCTGAGAAGAATGGTATGTGGAGCAATAGTATACTTTGTCTCTGGCAAGAAAGAAATGCAAGGATGTTTACAAAGATTAAAGACAGGGAAAACTCTGATTCAAGTATAGTGATGAGCCTTAAAGTTAAAGACTATGGATGTTAGACAAGTTGAAAGGAAATGGAATATGAAGCTGAATAAGGGCAATGCAACTATGCAAGTACAAGATGAATGTATCACAATTAGATGTAGTAATTGATGTATTAGTTGGATTATGTGTTGCAGTTGTCATTATCTGCAAGTTATTTGCGTGTCATCAGCTTTTACACTATAACATTACTATAACACAAAACCAAAAACCATCCTCCCAATAACATTCCTTAAACACACCACTAGAAAAACCCTACTAACTCCACATTTACACTAGAAAAGGAAGAGAAACATTCGTTATCACCATAACCTTGGGTGGATAACGCCCGAACAGGATGCAGTTTAACATTGTATAGCGGTGCCATAGGTGCATTTCAAGTGTATAGCGTGGTGATAACACCACTGCACTCCTCTATCTTAGACCATCTGGTACCATGGCTTACACTTGCGCCAAATCCCATGTGGCCAAGCAATTGGCACCGCCACCAAGTGATGACACCCCCACCTCCAAAAATCTTGTCCGGCACCAATAAATTGGTGTGTGTGAAAGGAGGGAAAGGCCAAAAAACTAAACCTCTAATCGGAGCATTTATGGGAGATTTAAGGTCGAGGGAGAAGAAGATGCAAACAAGGAGTGGTAGGTATACTACTTTAAAAGGCCATAAACATCTACTCTACTTGTTTGACAAACGCGATATATATAAAATAACATAGTTTTTGGTATGCTGTAATCAAAGACGTAACTGAAAAGATTATTACGATGTAATAAAAAATGTTGTTTGTTTGCATTTATAACTGAAATACAATAGCAACAATTTAGGGCTTAGAACTGAAATTTGGTTATAATATAATAGATTCTACTAGAAAAAAAAAAAAAAAAAAAAAAAAAAAAAAAAAAAAAAAAAAAAAAAAAAAAGGTCTACAGTAATATATATGATAAAAACAAACAGAATTTGCACAAGTATTCTGCAAACTTTTAAGTACGAGCTTAACACAACAAGTGCATAACCAAAACCTATAAGATTCAAGCTTAACTTGTGTGGCTAGACCTCTTGAGAATCGAAGACAATCTAAGCTCAATCGCATACTCAGACCAAACCCTTCCGCCAAAGCACCTTGTTTTGCAGAGCTGCAGCTCAAACTCGTATAAAGTTGATCACAGATCCACTGAAGCCGTCAAATGTCTATCATTTATACAGATCAATGCAAGAAATTTCTTGCTGCATATGTATAGTTTTCCAGAATTGTCGCAAGCTGACCATCCCTCAGGTCTAATCAGGCCATTCATCGTAAGACTACTCAACTAAACATAATTTTTTTCATTTTTCTATCATAGCTGCCAGATCAAACCACCCGTTTTGTTCACAGGATTGGTACCAACACCTTTGTGTTTGAAATAATGTTTCATGGTTTCTGGAAGATATAGGGTGAATCGGTTTGTATGAAACAGTAACAAGATATCAACAATAATACTAAACTTCAAACTAATATATAGATACTTGTTGTTGTGATCTTCACAGGTCGAAAATTCACATTATATAGAACCCTAATCGATACAACGTTTCACCAATCGTTATGATGGTTTGTTGGATGAAACGGTTCTATCTAAAACTAATTGTCATGACTTATGGCCTTGTTTGGGTTAATTATGTTCGATCCATAAGCAGACTTACAATATGACCCAAATACAAATTATAAACATACTAACTACAATACTAACTATAAGTCTTAAACTTAAACACATAAACATTTGTACTAATAACATTATGAGGCTAACAATTTCCCCCCTAATGTGTTAGTAACAAATCCTTCAAACTTCTTGAGTTGCTTGCTGAATTCTTCATGTAACGACTTCAAAGTCATTACTATCATAGCTGCTGTCGTATCCTTCTTCATCATCATCATCTAACATCACACCAAATCGATTCTTACTTGATCCTTGTGCTCCATCCTTCACAATCTTATCCTTCTGGCACGGTGAGTCCTTGACATCAAATTCTTTACTTGCTTCACCCACTTCTAAATGCTTTTCAACCCAAGGCACTTGAGCCGTTTCATGGTATATCACAACGAGATCAACAAACTTCTTATAGCATTTTTGTACTGCTTCGCCATCGGTGGTGTGTAAACCTTGCAATTGTGCAATGGTGCCCCATTTTTCTCCAATCGTAACAACAAACTCGCCTCCTAAACTTTCTACTGCTTTGTGTAGACATAGCAAATTCAACTCAACATCCTTGACAACCGGTAGTAAGACTTCTAACGTTTCATAATTCAAGTGCACCAAATAAAACCACCGCAACATATCTATAAACCTCTTGTTGAACACTTCCCAGTTTTTGTATAACAAACTATCTTTCTTAATCAAGTTCATAAAAGAGAGGAACCTTGAGAAAGAATTAACCTTCAACGCATATAGAGTACCATTGTAACTAAGATACTCATCGTCCACATAATCCTGGGTAACATCTTTGTTCCAATCGTGATCTTCTAAGCCTTTAATGATCGAACAATCATCTCCTGGGTCAATTGATTCAAAATACTTTTGCATATAATCATTGTGCTCATTCACGATCTCCTTAGGCCCAACTATCTTTTCTGTTTCATCCTCTAATGTAAATTGCATACTAGGCTCTTCATCATACATATAATAAATATTGCATACTCTTTCTTTGATCTTAATAGAATATCCTTGGGAATCTAACAATTCTAAACTGAGTATATTCAATGCAACCTCGGGTGTATACTTAACATGACCAGTAATCAAATCACCATGCTTCGTTTTTGTTGATCCCAGTTGAGCTTAAACGATCTTGTATAGAAGTTAACTTGATTAAACACTTAAGCTAATATGCGGAATGTAAAAGCTTAACTTAAGAAGAATAATGATTCTCTTTCAACACTTCAATATTATTAATACGAGCACTCAACAATGCTAGGGTTTTACAACCTTGAAGTGAATAATAATACGTACATAAACTAACCCTAGGATCCTCCTTTTATAGACTAAGGAATCCTACTAGGTTTACAATACCTTTCTCTACACGATAAGAATATTCTAGATAAATATAATATTTACACAATCTATTCTATATTTATCTAAACCGTATGCATCCTTATCCCATCAGCAGTAGATTCTGTCAACAGCATTTAACTTCAGCAGCACTTTGACATCAGCAGCAGAATCATTACTACTAGCAGCAGTTTCAGACCCAACAATCCTCCCCTAAACTTATTATTTATTTCTAAATAATTAAGTTTCTTCAAAGCACAATTAATCACTAGGAGGATGCTTCCAAACACTTCAACTCTTGTGCATTCAGTTGATCAAATATCTTCTTATACTTTGACAGCAAATTGAATGCTTGATCATCAGAATCATAGTCTTTCTGCAACTTAAGTGATTTATCACCATTAACCATCTGATTGACAATATTCCAGTATCTTACCACTGGGTAATCCATTTCAGCTAGCATATACAAAGTAATTGGTCCAATATCTAACACATGAACTCCGGAATCTTGAAAGAGTCTCCATTTTCTTACTTTGTATTCTACTATCTCTGTCCATTCAGAATCATCCTTTGAAGGTTCAAACATAAGTTTAAGAGCTCTCCACAAAACATTATCAGAAGAAGTTATGATATGATCAATTTTATCAATTTCATACTTTTTACCATCAAACTCTCAGCTCCAAACTTTGCCTTGTATAACTTCCATAAGTCTTCAACATCCTCTCTATCAAAGTAGTGTAGCATCTGTTGAAATCTAAGAAACCTATGAGTCTTACCATCAGATCTCTGGACATCATGAAATGCTCCAATGTTAGTATCATATCCTGTAGTTACTTTGATAATAGGATATTTGACTCCTAATGGTTTGGCATCAACTACTTCAGGATCTTCCATCTTGCCAACCATAGTGTAACCCTTCAATTGTTCTTTTTGATGCTCAGAAGGAATGTGATCAAGACCATGTTTAAACTCATCTCCTTCAGGCATAGAACTGCTTCCTTCCCCAATCTTTCTCTTCTTCTTTGCAAATGACTTATAAATAACACCTTTTCTTTTACCACCTTGCACAGAAGAAATAGTATTTGCTGCATCAATATCAAGCTGTTTAACAACATCAGCTTCTTGAATATGCTCTGCTTCAGCTACCTTTTTAGGTACCAACTTCTTGTTCATCTGAGCAATTTGTTCCAAATCCTCAGCACATCCCATAGCATAAAATGTATCTGTTCTCCTCTTAGCTTGTTGATATAAGTAAAAAACTTCTTTGTCAGAATAAGCTTTCAACTGTACCAATGTCCATCCAGCCATATTCTTTAGATATCTTTCATATTCTTTTCTTTGTTGTTTAACAGTTGGACCTTTAAATATCTTTATCTTTCTTCTAGCAGTAGCATTTTCTTTTCTCTTCTTTGTAGTAAACTCACTGTACCAAGATTGCACATTAAAAGTTGGAACTTCATTTTCTTCAATCTTGATCAGCTTAATGAGTTCAATATCAGCAGCCATTCTGATCTTCTCACTTATCCATTCTTCATACCTCTTTAATCCTTCAGCCTCTTTCTCAGCTAACTGTTGATCTTCCATATCAATCAACTCTTGTGCTCTCAGTGCAGCAGCTGTATCATGTTCAACTTGTAATGCCTTAGGCCAAGAATCAAAAGGTACATCAGTGAAATCAATTCCTTTATACATAATCCTTGGTTTTTCAACTTGCTTGCCCTTGCCTTTATCAGTTGAAGATGAAGAAATAACCGTCTTTTGTTGAGCAGCAGGTTCTTTAATAACAATCCCTTTTTCAGGTTTTCTAGGTGCTGATGATTTGATTGTTGTTGTAGTTTGTTGTGATAGTAAAGGAGGTGTTACTGGTGTAGCCTTCTTGCTCAACAATACCATGGCTTCAGCAGCAGCATTGTCTCCAGACCCAGCAGCAGAGTCTTGTTCATCAGCAGATCCACTAGCAGCAGAGTTAGTAAGATCCTTAGCAGTAGATTCTTGAGCAGCAGAATCTTGAGCAGCAGAGTCAAGACTTTTGTCTACCAACTTCATCAATGTTTCACCCATCAACCCTGTTGCCTTCACTAATTGCTCAGGCTCCAAAGTTGTAAGTTGTTCTACCACCTTCTCTTGTGTAGCAATCACCTCTTCCATAACAACCTCATTCCCTGATTTATCAGCAACCACAAAATCTCCAGCATCCTGAGGACTTTCAACATCCATATCACCAATCACTGGAACCTCCCCTGAAACCATTCCATCATTCAAACCCAGAGCACTATCAGCCTTTTCCAAATTTGCCTCCCCTGAACCCATTGCCTCTTCATTCCTCCCCTGTTTGGAAGCATCCTCTTCCAAGTGAGTAGAAGCATCAGGAGAACTAACAACCTGAGAAGTGCCCACTTTCTTCAATCTTTTCAAAGAGGTTGAAGATCTTGATTTCTGCAAGTTCTTAATCTGTTTTTGCAATTTGATAATAGTCTTGTCCTGATCAACAACAACAGATGAAAGATTAAGAACTTTGTTCTCCAGTGTAGTACATTTCACCCCCAAGTTGGCACAAGTAACCGTCAATTCCTGAATGAGTTGCATAATAGTCTCATCACTTCGACCTGTATTACCTGGTCCGAGAGGTGAATCATGGACATTGTCATCATGTACAAGATTTTCCGTCAATTCATTGGTCACTGGCCTGTCCTCATCACTTCGACCTGTGTAACCTGGTCCGAGAGGTGAATCTTGGGACATAAACTCAGTATCAAACCTAGTTTGATCAGCTGAGCCCCCTGTATTTGCCATTTGGCTAGGGTTACCATCCTGAGAAAATTATTCAGAAGAATCATCATCTCTAGATGTTGCCTTGGTTTGGGTCTTAATGATGTTATCACTATCCTGCTCTGCTGCTAAGCTAGAAGCAGTAGTGACAGTCCTTGCCAACATGTCCTCTTCATCACCTAGGACAGCCTCATCTGGTACAGCCATACTAACACTATCCTGAGGTAGATCAGTGTTCTTTTTAGTGTTCTTACGGGTATAGAGTATTTTAGGTTGTGTAGCAGATGCACTAAAATTGGGTGTGTGATGGGAGTCAGTGGGATTTCCTGATCCTTCACCCTGATTATTTTGCACAAGTTGCACCATGAAAGGTGTAAGATTTGTATGTGTGCCTGAAAAACCTTTTCCATGTTTAACCAAGAAAGTAAAAGTTTTAGAGACCAATTTTGGAGCATCATAAGTAGCAACATGGCCTCTAAACTTTGTAAGCTGTTTTTGAACAAAGAGTTGTATAAACCTTGGATAAAGCAAATATGAACCAGACTCTTTGATACTTTGAAACATCCCTTCCAAAATCATTTTTGAAAAATTGAATGGTTTACCTTTGCTTAGGCATACCATTGCAGAAGCAATAGTAGTACTAAACTCATGCCATCCAGAAGTTTTAGGACTCAAACAATGAAGAAGAAGATGTATCAAAAACTTATATTGAGGACAGAGGAGAGATTTTTGAAATTTTAAATTTGTATGATTCCCCTCATATCCCAAATCTTTTAACCCAGCAAAAATAGCAGAATTGGCCAGGCAAGTGGTCTCTGTTTCATCATCTAAGAAAAGGGTTTCTCTTATTAATGATTCAGATACACGAACATTTTGCCCATCTACTAAGGCACTAACATGTTTTTCCCCATTCATAGTTTTGATTTTAGCGGTAAGCCAAAACTGTTTGATGTGGGAAGCAAATATAGTAGGATTCACAGTGAGTGCATACCTTAGAGAAGTAGCATTCAAAAAATTTACCATGTCTGTGAATTCTTCATTAACTGATTCAGCATCCAAAACGACCACACTGTTGTGTTGCTTTGCCCAGGTACGAAAGCAATCCATGAGTTAGGGTTTAGGGAAATTGGGGATAATTGATTTTGAGAGAAATAGAGTGTTAGGGTTTGTGATAACTTCGATTTGAAATATAAGAAAACCAATTGGGAAGAACAATTAGGTTTTAAACTGATTGAAGAAGTTACACATACCATCCTCACACTTTCAACCGTAGCAGCACAATAACACTAGCAGCAGAGTTATATAACTAGCAACAGAGTGAAATATCCAGCAGCAGAGTTGACAAAATAGGCTTGGTCAAAAAGTCAAGAATCATCAGCATTTAATGCGATGATATTCCGTAATCCCTATAAAAACGGACTAAATCTTTTCCCTAATTTATCACAATCAAACCCTAATCGCAATCAAAATGCCAATCAACCAAATCAAACCTCCAATTAACCCAAATCAAATCAACCAATCATGAAATCAACACCCGAAATCATCAATATCTCTTCCGATTCATCATCTGAAGATGAAACCCCTTTTGAAACTTATGTGCCTCCCTTTCGTCCTCCTCATAATGGTTGTAGAACCAAGGAGCAAGCGAAGAAGAGAAAGCATGATCTCCCTGTCTTTAAAGATCTCCTCAGTTTGAATCAAACCCCAAGCACTTCTAGGGGTAAAGCTGTGATGTCCCCAAAATCTCCATCGTCTTCAGAGTCATCAGAAGACACAGCTTGGATCCCTGTAAGGCAACCATCTCCAAGGGAGCTTGTTTCCCCTTTCATCTATACTTCATCAGATGAGGATGAGCCTCCAAATGAACCACCTTCCACTCCTGAGAGGCCTCAGTCATCAAGGCAACGACCAAAGAAGTCCACCAAGGCAAAGAAGACAAGGAGGACAAACTCTCCTCTTCCTAAGGAAAGAAAAATTGTTCTTGGCCTTCCATGCCCTAGGAAGTAGTACTTGTAGGCTTTAATTACATCTTAGATTGTTGCACTCTTTTGTGGTATCAGAAGTAGTTTTTGTAATTTCTCTTTTGATGTATGAACTTCTGAATTTGATGAATGATGAATGACAGATGTTCTTCTTTTGTTGTCATAATATTGTAATTGCAAATCATCATTTAGACTTATTCCTGCACAATATTAGACCAAACACCACAAAACAAACAAACATATGCACTAGCAGTAGAGTTAGAAATAGCAGCATAGTACATTCCATCACAAACATAAGCAGCGGAGTAACAAGCAGCACAATTCCTTTACAAACTTGTACAAAACAAAGAGATAAGTTTTTCAAAGATTTATCATACCAATGTTTGCAATTAAAAATTGAAACCTCCCCACATCAAAGTGTTTAGTGAGAAGATCAGCAACATTGTTATCAGTATGAACTTTAACAATTTGAATCAACTTCTTTTCATAGCAATCCCTAATAAAGTGATGTCTTATCTCAATATGTTTTGTTTTAGAATGAAAAATAGGGTTTTTAATTATGCAAAGTGTGATGTTGTTATCAATATGAATTTTGGTATTCATGAAATTGTACCCATAATCCAATAATTGATTCTGCATCCATAGAACTTGTCCACAACAACTTGAAGCAGCCACATACTCAGCTTCAGTTGTAGAATTTGCCACCACTGTTTGCTTCTTGCATTGCCATGACACCAATCTGCTTCCTAGAAATTGACAACCCCCTGTTGTAGACTTTCTATCCAAAGAAGCTCCAGCATAGTCACTATCTGAATAGGAGACCAGATCAAATGGTGAATCTTTAGGATACCAAAGGCCCAATTTAGGTTGATGCCTCAGATATCTAAAAATTCTCTTCACTGCATTGAGATGTGATTCCTTGGGACACACTTGAAATCTTGCACAGGCACACACAGCAAACATGATATCAGACCTTGATGCTGTAAGATACATCAATGAGCCAATCATAGACCTGTACAAGTGTATATCCACTTCCTTTCCGTATTCATCCTTCAGCAATGGTTTATTGGTTTCCATGGTAGTCTTGGCAGGTTTAGCATCTTCAAAACCAAACTTCTTCAAAATATCATTGACATACTTATCCTGACTGATAAATATACCATTTTCTTTCTGTGTAACTTGCAGACCTAAGAAGAAGGTGAGTTCTCCCATTGAACTCATAGCAAACTTGTCCTTCATAAGCTTCTCAAAACTAACACACATAGCTTTGTTTGTAGACCCAAAGATGATATCATCAACATAGATTTGAACCAGCAGAATGTCATCCTTTTGTCTTTTGAGAAACAGAGTTTTATCAATCTTTCCTCTACTAAACCCAGATTTTAGCAAGTATGTTGACAAAGTGTCATACCAAGCTCTAGGAGCTTGATGTAAGCCATACATTGCTCTGTTTACCTTGTAAACTTTATCAGGATGATCAGGGTCTTCAAAGCCTGGTGGTTGAGACACATAAACTTCTTCTGTAATGGTCCCATACAGAAAAGCACTCTTCACATCCATTTGATACACTACAAAATCTTTGTATGAAGCATAAGCCAATAATATTCTAATTGCTTCTATTCTTGCCACTGGAGCAAATACCTCATCATAATCAAGGCCTTCTTGTTGTGTGTATCCCTGTGCTACTAACCTTGCCTTATTCCTTATGACAATTCCTCTCTCATCTCTTTTGCATCTGAAAACCCATTTTGTGTCAATCACTCTTTTTCCATTTGGCAGTTCAACCAAAGTCCAAACTTCTTGCAGCTTAAATTTTAGAATCTCATCTTGCATTGCTTCCACCCAACTTGCTTCTTGTAAGGCTTTGTAAGTGTTTTTGGGTTCAATTTGAGAAAGAAAACATGCAAACAGGAAATTCTGAAGATCTTTATGACTATTTCTTTGATGCAGAGATCTGGCAAAGAAACTTTGATGTTGAAGATCTTTCAGTGCTTTAGTCATCTGCCTAGTTTGAATAGATGATTGTGGATCACTTAAAATTTGATCTTTGGGATGATCCTTGTGTATTCTTGTGGTAGTTGTGGGACTAACAGGAATATTAAGTTCCAAATTAGTAAAATCTGCAGCAGCTCCAAATAACTGACCATCAAGTGCATCATCATCTGTGTCATAATAAATATTCTCAAGAGGAGGCATATTTGGATCATCAGGATAGATAGAATCAGCAATAGGGCTACCCTGAGAGTCCAAATTAGGAAACATTGAAGTAGCAGTAGAGTTAGTAGGCTTGGAAGCAGAATGTGGTGGAGCAGTAGTTGTATCTTTTGGCCTAGCAGTAGAGTCTGGTGAGTCAGCAGCAGAGTCTTCTGGTTTTGTAGGAGAGACATCAACAACTACTTTGGGAACCCCATTAGTTTCTTTTTCTGCTTCAATAGGTATTTCAATACCTACTTCAGTTTCCTTAGGTTTTTCTTGAGTAACAACATCTTCTTTATGACCTGGATCAGTCTGAAAGTATAGTAGAGTAGGACCAACCTTTAGTTTCTCAACCAAAACAAATTCTTCTTGTGATTTATCAACCCTGGCAATAACTGGTACATAATTCATTGTTTTGGTAAGCATATCCACATTAAACAGCCATTCTGGTCCTTTTCCTTCAGGATTGGATGAGTTCTCAGAAAACTTAATATGCAAATTCTCCTCTACATGTTTGGTTCTCTTGTTATATACTCTGAAAGCTTTACTAATCACAGAGTAACCAACCAAATTTCCTTCATCAGCTTTTTCATCAAATTTGCCTAGCTGATCTTTAGTGTTCAAAATTGTAACAGGACATCCAAATGGTTTGAGAAAATCAATCAGTGCTTCTTTCCATGAAATAACTCATATGGAGTCTTATTATGAGGCTTGACTACCTTACTTCTGTTCTGCACAAAGCATGCAGTGTTCACAGCTTCAGCCCAAAAAGGAATAGGTAGTTTAGAATCAGATAACATTGTTCTTGCAGCCTCAATAAGTGTCCTGTTTCTTCTTTCTGCAACACCATTCTGTTGTGGAGTTCTTGCTACACTATACTGTCTAAGAATTCCTTTCCCCACACAGAATTGATTCATCACACTGTTCTTGAACTCAGTACCATTGTCACATCTGATTATCTTCACCTTGTGATTGTACAGGTTTTCAACTCTTGTAATAAATGCCTTGAGTATTTCTGGAGTTTCATCTTTAGTGGCTAGAAAGAATACCCAAGTGAACCTGCTAAAGTCATCAGTGACAACAAGACAATATGACTTCTTATTCAAGCTTTTTACAAATACAGGCCCAAATAAATCCATGTGCAGTAGGTGTAAAGGCTCAGTATTTGTGTTCACAGTCTTGGACTTGAATGAAACTCTGTGTTGTTTACCCTTTTGACAGGCAACACAAGTTTCACAATTTTCAAAAGTCTTTGTAGGCATTCCTCTGACCAGATTTCCTTTTACCAATTTGTTCATGGTCTTGTAGTTCAGATGTCCCAGCCTCCTATGCCATAATTTGGACTCATCAACAGTGGCCTTTGCAATTAGACAAGTCAAAGCCCTCTTAGGAACAATGTTCTTAATATGGTCACTGTATATATTCTCATTTCTAGGGACCTTCAAAAGCACAGATTTGTCATCTGGCAACTGATAGTCAGGAGAAAGGATCATACACTCAGTGTCTGTAAAAAGAACAAAGTTCTTTTTGTCACATATTTGTGAGACACTAAAGAGGTTAAACTTAAGTCCTTTCACAAGAAACACTTTCTCAAAGTCCAAAGTTCCAGTTTTTAGAGTTCCTCTGCCAACAATCTTTCCACCTTTTGGATCATTCCCAAAAGCAACATAACCACCATCAAAATCCTCAAAGTCTTCAAGTTGACTCATCTCCTGTCATGTGTCCAGAACATCCACTGTCAACAATAACCATATCCTTAAGCTCATCCAGTAGATTGACCTGCACATGAAAAGTAGAGACATTAGTTCCTCTTGATGACCCAAGCCATTACTGACTTGGATCTGCCCTGTGCATCAACATAATCAAATTTCTTTAAATCACTTTATGCACTACTATTCTTGGAAACAGAATTTGAATCAATAATTTTTGGTTTCCAAGTCCAGCAAGCTGAGGCCTTAATAGCATAAAAGTGATTACCAACAACTGTATTTGTTAAAACTTTTGGCCCAGAAGTAGAAAGTTTTGTACCAGCAGCAGGTTGCTTACTAGCAGCAGAGTGCATACTAGCAACAGAATGCTTACTAGCAGTAGAGCCAGTAGAAGAACCAGTTGTGGTTTTGAAAACACCATTTGATTTAGCAGCATAAATAGATCTAGTTGCACCAGATCTCAATAAAACAGCTCTTGGAACCATATTTCTATTAGGATGTGGGTGAGTTTGTTTAGTTACATATTTGTGATTCACCCTAGTGTATTGATTCCAAACAGGCTTTTGGTGTTCAGGACATCTAACAATCAAGTGGTCAAAGCTACCACACATATAACAAGCCTTCTTTTGTAATTGAAACTGATTACCTAATCTGTGTGAAACTAGGTTGTTGAAGTTTCTCTGGTTACCCCTAGGCTTATTATTGAACCTTTCCATCTGTTCTCTAGGTACCTCATTGTACTCTACCATTTTCCTAGAGAAGTTATTTCCTAACACAGGTTTGACAAACTTAACCTGTTCAGTTTTAGGTTTAAACTTTGTAGGAATTTCTTCCTTTTTCACACTTTGTTCTTGTTTAACCTGTTCCTCATCACTATCACTTTCAGAATACCAATCTTCTATAATAGGAGCTTCAGAAAATTTTCTAGCCTCAACCTTAGGTGTTTCATTAACACTTGTGCTACATTCACCTACAGGTTTTTCAATATTTAGCTCACTAATGAATGATAGTTCTTTTCCTGGTGGAGCAAAAGCACTTTTGGCTGGAGGAGCCACTTCATTATACCCAATTCCACTACCTTTTCTCATCAAGTTATTCTCTATAGATTTATGAACCAAATCAGAAGCATATTGTTGTTTTTGTACTCTTACTACATGTTTATATTTTTCAGCAAGAGCTTCCTCTTTTTCTTTTTCAGCTTCTTCTAACTTATTTTTAAGAACTTCTACTTCACTGTTTTTCTTAAAAATTTCTATATCTCTGAGATTAAGTTGATCTACATATTCCTTCTCACACTCTTTGAGATATTCTAACCTCCTTTCAACATTTTGAATACCTACTTTGTAACCTAAGTTATCAAGTTTTAGGTGTTCAATTTCTCTATTTAAACTCTCATTACTAGACTTAAGTTCTTCTATAGTGTCAGCACAAGATTTAAAAGAACACATAGATAAGTCTGAATCATCTGATACCTCAGAGTCAGATCCTGATGATGAACCATAGGCCATAAGTGCAAAGTTTTGCACCTTGGGTTGAGCAACAGCTACCAAAGAGAAATTTGGTTCTTCTTCAGCCATATCACTCCAATCATAATCTCCCAGTCCATCACAAGATACCAGTGCAGTCTTTGATTTTTCAGTGACCTTCTTTGTAGCATTAACATTCTTCTTTGGAGCTCTACACTCTCTGGCAAAATGTCCCTTCCTGTTGCAATTATAGCACTCTATCTTTGATTTGTCAAAGCCTGGACTGTCCTTAGCTTTATACTTGACTTCTTTTCCAGTCTTCTTCAAAAACTTTCTTGCCCTCAAGGTCAACATAGCCATTTGCCATTTAAGATCAATTTCTTCAAGATCATCAGGATCAATATAATCCAGATCTTGATTAATGACATGTGACCTTATAGTAGTTTGTTGATATAAATAATTGACTGAAAACATTATTCATATCTTCCGATATCTCTATGTTTTGATAATCACAAAACTTAAACTAATCAAACCAAAGATCATGACGTAAACATGTATTTAGTAATAAATAATCACTTTCACCAACAAATCACTTAAGGTATGAAT
This sequence comes from Artemisia argyi, assembly GCA_030686995.1. Taxonomy (NCBI): domain Eukaryota; kingdom Viridiplantae; phylum Streptophyta; class Magnoliopsida; order Asterales; family Asteraceae; genus Artemisia; species Artemisia argyi. The sequence goes on along the minus strand of CM060676.1, from coordinate 213,513,921 downwards.
AAACAAAGTGTTTAGTGCAATGTATGATCAAAGGGGTATTTAATTAACTAATACAAAGTTTATTTAATTATATAATCTTATTATATATTTTTGAAAAACACTTTTGGTAATAAGGAAAAATGTTTTAATCATACTAAATATATGATTTCAAATATTTAACCAAAATCAGTTAGTTTTTCACCAAATAAACTTTCCCCACTAAAAGACAAGTTTTCTGGCCGTTACAGTTGGGCGGCCCCCTTAATTATAAGGGGCGGTCCCCTTAATTTTAAGGGGGCCGGCCATGCTTTAAGGGGACCGGCCACGCTCCTCTGTCAGAAACTTTTGCCTATAAATACCACCTTAAACCTGGATTTTTTCCCTACCTTTTTGCACAAATACTTTCTGTTCTAGATCTCCATTTCAATTCTAAAAATCCTTTGATCATTTCATAAGCCTTTGTTTCCAAGTGATCCAAAGCCTCATTCTTTCAAGTGCAAAGAGAAGAATACTTCTATTAGAAGTATTACAACTTAGTATCATCTTGCTATCTAAGTTGTTTGTTTACATTTCCTTGTATATCTTTCATACTTTGGTGAATAAGGTGTATGTATTAGTTAACTAGATTTAGTTGAAGAATCTAGAATTGTTGTAAGTGTGAAGTGTGACTTGAAGTGAAGAAGAAGGGTTAGATAGTAGTAGTGATAGGAGATTGTAGCAATAGGAGCTTGTAGTGAAGAAATTAAGGATCTCTAGTGGAGAAGACTAGAAGACATTTGTAGATTGAAGTTGTGAAGACATTAGTGGCTTGAAGGTGTCAAGACATTAGTGCATTGAAGGTGTGAAGACATTAGTGGCTTGAAGGTGTCAAGACACTAGTGCATTGAAGTTGCAAAGATATTAGTGACTTGAAGGTGTCAAGACATTAGTACTTTGAAGGTGTGAAGAGAATAGAAGATTGGTGTATAGAAGATTGGTGTGTAGAAGATTGGTGTGAAGAAAATAGTAGATTGGTGTGAAGATTGGTGTGTAGATTGGTGTGTAGATTGGTGTGAAGATTGGTGTGTAAATTGGTGTGTATATTGGTGTGTACGGTTTTCTCCGCCATAAAGGAGGTCTTTGATCTAGTGAAGAAAACTCTCGAGTAGGTGACTCGGGGAGTGGAGTAGGGCAAGGAAGGTGTCCTTGTAGCCGAACCACTATAAATCCTTTGTGTCTCGGTTTGATCTTTCCATCTCTCACTCTTTGATTTATTACTTACTTGCATTTCACACATAGTCATAATTTATAGTATTGTGCATATGATTGATTTCACATAAAGATCAAACTAAAATCCATTCATAAAACTAATCTTACAAAAACCAACCTAGTACATATAATTATATCTATACACTACTATACATATATATGCTTACATAAAATATATGAAATTGTATATTCTTTCTAAACATTATACATAAGCATTGTATATATAAAACCTTTAATAAATCTTGTATTTATACTTTTGTAGTTAAGTGTTTTGAAATTGTACATTATACATAAGTAGTATTTATACAAAATCATAAATTAACTAGTTTATATATTTATGTATTAAAGTGATTTGAAAGTTTCATCTTAGAAACTATCTTTTACAAATAAGCAAAACGAAAAAGACGTAAAACTATTCAACCCCCCCCCCCCTTCTAGTTTTCCACATAGTTGTGAGCTCAGCCAAGAATGTACACAAAGCAATATCACTGGTAGAGATCTTATCATTTGAACTAGCAGCAGATCCATCAGCAGTAGATACTCCATAAGCAGTAGAATGAGCAGCAGAGTGAGATTCTTGAGATCCTTTTTCTTTAGAGGATACAAAGGCAAGATTTTGAGTACCAGAAGATGAAGTAGAAGAGGTAGATATTTCTGATTCATAAACTCTTAAATTGTTGTAGAGACTCTCCAACTTCATAGTTTCAAAATCAGGCTTATTCCTCCACACAACTATGTGCATACTCCATTCAGGTGCAAGACTTCTAAGAAACTTTAGGTTTACATCTTCTTGTGGAACCACATAGCCAACAAGATTTAGATGGCTAACCAGTTGGTTTAGCCTGTTGTATGTGCCAATTATCTTCTCTCCACTTTCAGAAGTAAAATTCTCAAACTGATGCTTCAGCATGTTTTTTCTTGATTTCTTAGTAGCATCATTCCCTCCAAACCTGAATTCAACAGCATCCATCAATTCTTTTCCAGATTCACAGTCATCAAAGTCCATTTGGAATTCATTAGGTATTCCCATTAAGAGAATACTATGTGCTTTGATTTCCATCTTCCTTACTGTGTTGGCTTCAGCAGACTTAATTGGTATCTCTTTCCCATCAGCACTCTTCTCAGGAACAGAATCACCATTAACAATCACATTCCACATGTTGAAATCAATCATGCGAATGTACTGTCTGATCCTTCTCTTCCAAAGCTCATACTCAGAAGGATTCAGCATGGGTACCCTTGAAGCAGTCACCATATGAGTTTCATCACCCATCTTAACAGTTGATTTGGAACAGCAAACTCTTAAGAAACAAAATCTTCTTGATAATAACTTCTAGATCACAAGCTCTGATACCACTTGTTGATCCCAGTTGAGCTTAAACGATCTTGTATAGAAGTTAACTTGATTAAACACTTAAGCTAATATGCGGAATGTAAAAGCTTAACTTAAGAAGAATAATGATTCTCTTTCAACACTTCAATATTATTAATACGAGCACTCAACAATGCTAGGGTTTTACAACCTTGAAGTGAATAATAATACGTACATAAACTAACCCTAGGATCCTCCTTTTATAGACTAAGGAATCCTACTAGGTTTACAATACCTTTCTCTACACGATAAGAATATTCTAGATAAATATAATATTTACACAATCTATTCTATATTTATCTAAATCGTATACATCCTTATCCCATCAGCAGTAGATTCTGTCAGCAGCATTTAACTTCAGCAGCACTTTGACATCAGCAGCAGAATCATTACTACTAGCAGCAGTTTCACTCAGCAGCAGTTTCAAACCCAACAGTTTTGATAGTAACATTACCAATACCATATGAGAAAATAAACTTACGTTCATTCTCTTCTCTACCCATCATTTTAAACTTATATGCAACATCATTAAACAATTTTCGTCTTGGGCACATATGATATTTGTATTGTTTACTAACGTACCAGATTTCGTTCCAAGTTTGTCCATTCGTATCTTCAACCATGTAGTCCCCAATAACATGAACAACCTCTGGATACATTCTTTCTTTTGCAACCAATTTTTCAGTGATTTCAATATCGTGTTTTGCTTCGAGCCCTGCCAATTTCTTCCTTGATTCACACGCCCAAAACGCGTGTCCTTTTGTTTTGCAAATATAACACTTCGATCTCCTTTCCCTCGCTGTCATCTTCCCTTTTTCTCTTTCTTCGTGGTATTGAACACTTCATTCTCAAGTACGGTTTGTGCTAAGAGTTCTTTTGCTTTAGGGGATAAACTCTTCTTTCGTGTATTCCATAGGCACAAACGCTTTGGTGTTTCTCTCAAGAGATAGCGTCCTGATTGAAAGCCACTTGATGATTTCGTTGTTGGTTTCTCCCACGGATTAGAGCCTTTGCTCTGATACCAATTGTTCACAGGATTGGTACCAACAACTTTATGTTTGAAATAATGTTTCATGGTTTCTGGAAGATATAGGGTGAATCGGTTTGTATGAAACAGTAACAAGATATCAACAATAATACTAAACTTCAAACTAATATATAGATACTTGTTGTTGTGATTTTTACAGGTCGAAAATTCACATTATATAGAACCCTAATCGATACAATGTTTCACCAATCGTTATGATGGTTTGTTGGATGAAACGGTTCTATCTAAAACTAATTGTCATGACTTATGGGCTTGTTTGGGTTAATTATGTTCGACCCATAAGCAGACTTACAATATGACCCAAATACAAATTATAAACATACTAATTACAATACTAACTATAAGTCTTAAACTTAAACACATAAACATTTGTACTAATAACATCATGAGGCTAACACGTTTTACTGACACAAACTAACTCATAGCAACTATGAAATATGTGAAAATTTAACCAGGTTTACTTATGAGAAAAGATATTGCAGCAACCGGCCAACTACAACTCCAACACTCCAAAATAAAAAGTAAAAGGATCACTAATTTTGGATAGTTAGGCATATGATTGTGTCAATGAAAACTTTTCTTTAGATGTTTAAGTATCCAAAAATTAAGAATATATAGTACTGTACTATAGATTTCGGGTTTTCAGTTAAGCGTTCATATCGAAAATCATATAACAAAACCAAAAACGGAAACTTTTAGCCGGTTCGGTTAACCTAAAAATCGATTTCATTAACCGATTTTTTGATTCGGTTTTATGGCTTCGAATATTTTGAACACCATAATCATAAAATTGACAGCTAAAGAAAATAAAGATGTACATTATCCGTAAAGTGATTTCGGCCAAAAAAAAGCCATTACAGAGTAAAAGATGGTTACACATACAGTAGCTAGTATTTTCCCCATGTAATAATAGTAAATAAATGGACTAAGTTTGTAGATACGCAACAAATTTTCTCAAAAGTACCAAAATACGTAACCTACTAAAAAAAGTCTGTAGATCGCTAACAAATTTTCAAATTTTGTACAATATACGCAATGTTGACCGATTTTTTACCTGTTTGACCGGTTTACAGGTTAAAACTTTATAAAATATATATTATTGGCCCCTGTGGTTTGCGTCTATTTTCACCGGTCATCCTTTAACGTTTTTTCAATTATGAAAGTTACAATAATGGTCCTTGTGGTTTGGTTGACTTTCACCATTGGTCTATTTTTACAAAAACATTTTTTTTTCAATTTTTTTCAAAAATTTTTTTTTTTTTTCAAAAAATTATATTTTTTTTCAAAATCTTTTAAAAAATAAAATTGAATAAAAAAAATCGAATAAAATTTTTTTAAAAAAAATTCGAATAAAAAATCTTTTAGAAAAATATTTGAATAAAAAAAATAAGAATTTTTTTTTTATTTTTAGAAATATATTTAATTTTTTAGAAATATTTTTTTTTCGATTTTTTAAAAAAAAAATAAAAAATATTTCTTATTTTTTTTTAAAAAAAAATTTCTAAATTTTTTTTTTAAAAAAATTTCTAAAATTTTTAAAAAAAAAATTCTAAAAAAAATTTTATTCGAAATTTTTTTAAATTAATTTAAAAAAAATCGAATAAAAAATCTTTTAGAAAAATATTGAAATAAAAAATATTTTTTAGAAAAAAAAAATTGAAAAAAAATAAAAAAAAATTAGAATTTTTTTTAAAAAATTTAATAAATATTTTTTATTTTTAAACAAAAAATCGAATAAAATTTTTTTCTAAAAAATTAAATATATTTCTAAAAATTTTTAAAAAAATATTCTAAAATTTTTTTTATTCAAATATTTTTCTAAAAGATTTTTTATTCGAATTTAAAAAAAAATTAAAAAAAAATTCTAAAAAAAATTCAAAATTTTTTTCGAAAAAATATTTTTCTAAAAGAATTTTTATTCGAATTTTTTTATTTAATTTTGTTTTTTAAAAGATTTTGAAAAAAGAAATATTTTTTTGAAAAAATTTGAAAAAAAAAAATTAAAAATGGACCGAAAGTGAAAGTCAACCAAACAACAAGGACCGTTATTATAACTTTCATAATTGAAAAAACGTTAAAGGATGACCGGTGAAAACAGACGCAAACACATGGGCTAATAATGTATGTTTTATAAAGTTTTAACCTGTAAACCGGTCAAACAGGTAAAAAATGGGTCAACATTACGTATATTGTACAAAATTTGAAAGTTTGTTAGCGATATATGGATTATTTTTAGTAGGTTACGTATTTCGGTACTTTTGAAAAAGTTTGTTGCGTATCTACAAACTTAGTCCTAAATAAATTACGGAGTATATAGAAAGACCCTTGGTCTTAGAAAGTTATATCTAGTTTTGTACAACTTTATTATCTATGGGCTCTCTTAGGCTGAACGGAGTGGCTATCAACTCACGCTCAAGGTGAGTGACTCACAAGTGAGTTGCCAAAACACATATCCCAACTCACGGTGCAAAATGCATATTGTGGTGAGTTACTCACCATGGTATTAAAGGTGACAAACTATTAGAGAATAAGTTGGGTTGGGTCCATTAGGGTTTGTTTATGTCTTGTAATCTATAAATAGTATCATTGTCTAACATGGTATCAAAGCCTCCTTCCTCCTTCCTCCCTCAACTCTCCAAATAAACGTCTCCTTCCTCCTTCGCCCCTAAAACTACCGCTCTTAATCTAATCCCCATCTTTCTACCGTACCCTAACCATCATACTCCTCCTCATCGGCATCCATGGCCGCAGGAGATAACACATCATCCGCACCTACTGTACTTGTCGCCATTCACTCCTCCAAACCCAATGGTAATAACAATAACCTCTCAAATAAGTCACAAAGTCTCCCTCCATTGTGCAATCATTTTAATAAGGGAACATGCAAGTTTGGTGATCAATGTAAATTCATACATGATCATCGCAACCGAACCGGTTTACCAACAAAACATAGCGCAGGAAATAATAACAATATACGGAGTGCTAATTCACAAATAAGTTACCAATTTGGACAAAACCCCACTTCGTGGGTTCCATATTGTCAATCTCACACACACATAGTCCACCAGACCCTTCAAGCCCATTACCCCACACGTACAGCGCAACACCAAACTCCCCAAGCCTTTACTACACCTCTATATTATCACCAACCTCAACACGCCCAATACCCTTACCCGACCCAGTACACTCCACCACAACAGCAGCAGCTCCAACCAGCCCAATACGCACTACCAAATGCCAGTATCCTCGGCCCAGCTCCTGTGTTATACCCATCAAGGCCAACTTATTCTCTAATATTTAGCCATTGTCACATAGACAAGATACATTTAGCTTTTTTGTAATTTTTAAGGTTTTCCATATACCATGCATTCATTTTATCTTTTCCATAAACCTAGTTCAAATGAATTTTGACACGTATTCTCTGTGGTTTAAAAGGCACTTGTTTGGGTTTTTCAGTTCTTAAGGCTAATTCAGTTCTTAAGTGTGTAGGGCTTAGGGCAAATCTATGGGCTTCCCTTTTAAGTTTTAAGTCCAAACAATCCAGACCACCACACCACTGAAGAGAAATTTATAACCCAAAGAACTAAGGGCTTCTACTATTGCGGAACTTTATAAAGGTTTATAATAGTGCCTAGTCATCCGAATCATAAATTCATAAACATTTTCCTTGCTAATTGTTATAAACCTTTCTTCACTATAGATAAACTTCTTAAAGCTTTATCAAAACCCCATTAAATACAAAGGCATTAAATTTAAAAGAGGTTCAAGAAGACATTTTCATTCCACATAAGCGTGAAACACATTTCTACTATGGTTAATAAAATTATAGACCTCTTCATCTTTCTTACGCCTTTTTATAAACCACCATAGCGGATGCTCTAAGGGGTTTTTTTTTTTTTTTTTTTTTTTCGATATAAAGGCTTATAAAAAGTGTAGGCCCCCCTTTCCTTAATATACCACTTATTGAGAAGGGAGTGCAATTTTCCACTCTAGTGAGACAGACGCTACAAAAGAAATTTGTGGTGCCAAATAGGAAAAAAAATAATAATATATATTTAAGTGGGCCTAAAGTTGTGATTCAGTTGCTAAACAAGAAAAAGAAACAAGGCCTAACTGCACTTGTTAGGTGTTAAAACCAATTACAAACTAGTAGTTGTCTAGTTGCACTCTTTTTACGACAAATAGATAGATCTTTTGTAGTTTTTGTATGAATGGTTTAGAAAAATTTAACACTATGGTTAAGACTTTATGGTTAAGGGCATCTTTAACGCACTATGCGATACAAAGTTCAATACACGGCACATCAACATATTAACTTTCATACAAAACATACACAATGCAATGAACTTAACATGATCTAATAGATTGCCACATCATTAAACTTTTTATAATAACTAAATTTTGATAAACTAATAGTACAATTTTATAAAAAATACAAAATATTTACAATGCATAAAAACATACAACAGTATAAAAATGCAGAAATGTTTATAAAATGTGACAAAAAAAAACTTTTTTTAATAAGCGATAGCATGTAGTTCATGAATGCTTATAGATGTTATAAAATCTATAATCATAAGGTCTGTATACATTTCATATAACCAAGGCTGGCACTAATATAAACTAAATAATTTAACACTGCACAAGCCAACTAAAGCTTAGGGTGCGTTTGCTATGATCATGGGTTTATAATATGATTTGGATTTGGTATAGATTAAAAGAAAATGGAGAGAGAGAAATATGGTAGGGTCAAAAGAAAATTGTATCAAATATTGTTTTTTATTATTTTAAATTAATATTTAAATTATTATATTATTAAAAATGAGGAGAGAGATAGACTAAGGTGCTGTTTGTTGGGAGAAATTGGAGAGATTTTGAAGTATTTGAAATTAAAATCTTTTGGCAAGTGTGTTTGGTAGACTCACATAGAGATTTTAAACTACTCCAACTAGCGTTATTTTTAGGTTATTTAAATGGCTTACTTGAGACATGCAATTATAATTCCTAAGATTCCCATAGAAATTATGATTATAGAATTTAAGGGCCCGTTTGGTTGGGGGTATGTGGAATTGGGGAATGGTGTGAAAGATATAAAAATTGTTTGTTACATGGTTTGAAATAAAATAAAGGTATCACACCGTTAAAAATGATACCACATTAGGGCCGTTTGGTATGGCACTTTGGTTTGGGTTTTGTATTGACAAGACAATAATTAATTGTTTGGTTGGTTCTTTTAATAGAGGGAATGAGATTTAGAATCAAAAAATGATGACAAAATTACACGGATGGTCCCTGTGGTTTACACGGATTGCAAGTTTAGTCCTTAAGTCAAAATAAGTACACCAGACATTCCTATTTTTTGAAACTTGTCACACATTTAGTCCCTAATTTGGATGGCCGTTAGTTTAACCGTTAAGTTATTTGCACCGCTAGTCCTTCGTTAATATTTTTTGCACTGTTAGTCCTCATTTTCTGAAACTTTTCACACATTTAGTCCCTAATTTGGATGGCCGTTAGTTTATCTGTTAAGTTATTTGCACCGTTAGTCCTTCGTTAATATTTTTTGCACCGTTAGTTCTCATTTTCTAAAAAAATTCCTCATTTTTTGCACCGTTAGTCCCTCCGTTAATATTTTGCACCGTTATCAATATTTTTACGTTTTCGTCCATTTTATAACGTTCTCGTCTGTTTTTTTAATGTTTTCATCCATTTTTTACATTTTTGTCAATCATTTTACGTTTTCGTCCATTTTTTTACGTTCTCGTCCATTTTTTAACGTTTTCGTTTTTTTTACGTTTTTGGCAATCTTTTTATGTTTTCGTCCATTTTTTTTACGTTCACGTCCTTTTTTTAATGTTTTCGTTCGTTTTTTTACGTTTTTGTCAATCTTTTTATGTTTTGTCCATTTTTTTACGTTCTCGTCCCTTTTTTTAACATTTTCGTTCATTATTTTTACGTTTTTGTCAATCTTTTTGCGTTTTTGTCCATTTTTTATATTCTCGTCTGTTTTTTTAACATTTTCATCCATTTTCTTTACGTTTTTGTCCGCTTTTGTACGTTTTCGTCTGTTTTCTTATGTTTTTAAATGTTTTCGTCCATTTTTTTACATTTTCGCTCGTTTTTTTGTGATTAGGTACGTATACTAAAAGAAAACTTGACATTTGATAAAAATGTTTCTATATCGATTATAAATCACGATTTTGACCCCTTTCTGGTCCGAATCATCAAAAGTGTAAAACACGAAAGTTGTCCGGAATGATGTTTTACATCAAGACTCACGAGATTTTTAACCTGAAAAATGCAAAATAAGGGTTGTTTACTACCAAAACTTAAGCCGTTTTCGTTTGTTATCATTCGTTCGTTATATATCAAATCGGGCACACCGGCTAGTGTATATGTCTTAGAGGAGATAACTATATGAATATCTTTAAGTTTTCGTCCATTTTTTTTGCATTTTTTTGTAAAAATCTCGCGAGCCTTGATGTAAAACATCATTCCGACAACTTTTATATTTTTGCAATTTTGATGATTCAGACCAGAAAGGGGTCAAAATCATGATTTAAAATCGACACAGAAATATTTTTATCAAATGTCAAATTTTCTTTTAGTATACTTACCTAATCACAAAAAATAGGCGAAAACGTTAAAAAAAAAGGCGAAAACAGATAAAAATATGAGAAAACAGACAAAAACGTAAAAAAGCGGACGAAAATGTAAAAGAACGGATACAAATATAAGAAAACATACTAAAACGTAAAAAAGCAGACGAAAACGTAAGAAAATGTACAAAAACTTAAAAAGATTGACAAAAACGTAAAAAAAAATGGACGAAAACGTTAAAAAAGGGACGAGAACTTTAAAAAATGGACAAAAACGTTAAAAAAATGGACGAGAACGTAAGAAAATAGACGAAAACATAAAAGGATTGACAAAATCATAAAAAAATAGAAGAAAATATTAAAAAAAAATGGACGAGAACGTAAAAAAAATGAACGAAAATGTAAAATGATTGACAAAAACGTAAAAAATGGATGAAAAAGTTAAAAAAAAATAGACGAGAACGTTAAAAAATGGACGAAAACGTAAAAATATTGATAACGGTGCAAAATATTAACAGAGGGACTAACGGTGCAAAAATGATGACTTTTTTAGAAAATAAGGACTAACTGTGCAAAAAATATTAACGAAGGACTAACGGTGCAAATAACTTAACGGATAAACTAACGGCCATCCAAATTAGGGACTAAATGTGTGACAAGTTTCAAAAAATATGGATGTTTGTTGTACTTATTTTGATTTAGGGACTAAACTTGCAATCCGTGTAAACCACAGGGACCATCCGCGTAATTTTTTCAAAAATGATAGTAGACCATTAGGGGGTGGCAATGTTGCCTAAGGATGCCTAAAGCTTAATTGTAATTAGCCAATAGAATTAAGCCAACTAATTTTATGCTTAATGATGCCTAAGTCCAATTTTTAGTGGCAATGTTGCCTAACCATGCCTAAACCTTGTTTATTTTATTATTTTTTTTATAATTATATTTAACAATTTAGTTAAAAACATCAAATTTCATTAATAATTCAAATAAAAGTTACATAATACTTTAGGAAAATAAAAACAAAACAAAAATTAAAAATAGGAAATCACTAGTCATCGAGGTATGGTAAGTCTTGCGCCGCTACGTGCTCCGTAAGATCATATTGAAGACGGTTATGAATATCTTCGTCCAGTAACTCTTCTAGCACACTATCGTCATAAACTGGCATGACCGGCTGATCCATTATATGAATCGGTGATATTGCCACACCATCTTCTTCTAAAATCATATTGCCCAATATAATACACGTATAAACAATTTGTCGAATCTTTGCGACGGTCATAGGTCGTAGAGGACGAATGAGAATAAACAATTTTCCCTTCAAACGACCAAAAGCTCGCTCGACATCCTTTCTTGCAGACTCTTGTAGTTTCTTGAACTTCTTTTCCTTCGGGTCAGTGGGATACGGATATGCTTTAACAAGATTTGAATATTTAGGATATATTCCATCGGCAAGATAATATCCACGTTTGTAGAGACGTCCACGTAAATTAAAAGAACTGTTTGGCGCCGTACCATTTCACTCGGTAACATATAATGGAGACTGATTCAAAACATTGATATCGTTGTTTGAGCCGGGCGGACCAAAAAACGAATGTCAAATCCACAAATCATATGAAGCCGTCGCTTCAAGCATAATATTTGGGTATTGGTGATCACCTCTCTTATATTGGCCTTTCAAATATTTAGAACAATTTCGCCAAGTGAAATGTGTACAATCTATGCTACCAAGCATTCCAGGAATGTGATGTTTTTCTTCATGTACCTCGAATAACCGAGCAATGTCAAGGGTTGTCGGCCTACGTAAGAATTCTCGGCCGTATAACTTTATAATCGCATCACAAAATTTATCAAGACACTCATCTAGAAAAAACAAAATATTATTTTATAAAAAAATAACGAAAAAAAATAACAAAATATTATTTTATAAAAAAATAACGAAAAAAAATAACAAAATATTATTTTATAAAAAAAATATATTTAAAAAAACATAATAACAACGAAATTTTATTATACAAAAAAACATTAAAAAAAAATTAATAACGAATAAAAATAATAAATAATAAAAAAAATTACTAGCGAATAAAAAAAATAATAACCAGAAGTTCTTCGTGCCATGTTTAAATAGTCATCGAATTTATCCGGAGGTTCACCCGTTGCGAGTTGCCGTATTGCCGATGTGCATTTTTGTAACGACGTGAAACTAGTCTTTCCAAACGCGTCTTGACCCTCTTGAAACCATTCGAATTGCGCTTCAATATCATTTACAATTTGTAAAAACAATCTTTTACTCATACGAAAACGATCACGAAAAACATCTTCGTTAAACTTTGGTTGTTCAACGAAATAATCATTCATTAAATTTTCTAAAGCTTTATCACGAAAACGTTTTACATAACCACGGATGAAGGTAGAGCTTGCCGTGTCTTCAAGAGCTTCGTACGCGGCTAAAAAGGTTTCGATTGTACTACCGGATAACCATTCTTCGGATGAGTCGGGGGGAATAATTATCTCGTTTGAGGATGAACCCGATGATGACATGGTTATTAGAATGTAAATTGTATGTGTGATTTGATGTTAGTTTATATGTGAAAATAAAAAGGAAAATGGTTAGTATTTAAATTTATTTTTTTATTTTTTTTTTTTTTTTTTTTTTTTTTTTTTTGGAAAAAGTATCAAACGGTACAAAATTTGAATGCATGCAACAGTCACAAATTGAATGCACATCTCCACACCGATTCAGTAAACAATACCGTGTGACTTGCCGATTTCTCCATGCCGATCAAGTGGCAACGTATTGTCGATCCATGCCGATGCATGCCGAGCCAACCCCGAGTACGTTGCCAGTCCCTTTAAGCTTGGTTTTGCCTATGATTTCTTATTTTTGTGGGCCATCTTTTTAATTTTCTCTCTATGTATTCTGGACCCCTCTTTATATTATCTTTTATTTTATTATTCAAATGATATTTTTTATTTTTATTTTATTATAAAATATGTTTAAATTAATATAATTTTTCTCTCTTAAACCTTTATCAAATCTAAATCCTATACTAAATCTAAATCTTAATCCAACCCCACTCATAAACAAAACGGACCCAGATAGTAGTAACTAGGTTTCACAAAAATTCATTCATTCATGTGGGACACCCCACTTCAAGTGTCTAATATTTCTTTTCTTCTTTATTAAAATAATAATACAATTCAAATTCAAATAAATAAAAATAGTATATCTATATAATAATATTTTAACTTGATTTTCATTATCTTTCAAACCAATACTGAATCCAATTCCGATTTCAAACATATCTACAAACCAAACGGGTCCTAAAATTTTTGAACCAAACAACACTTAAGAAAATGTATCGCCCACATGATTCAGGAAAAGAAATGATACCAACCTATTTGATAAGGAATCAACTGTAAAGGTGTGAATGCGTTCCTCCATTCTTTAATTACATGCCAAACAATATTTATCCTTCAAATCCATTTGTACAGTTTTGACACCCACCAACAAAACGTGTTGTTAATTAATGTATATTATTTTATTATTTTAAATGTTCAATAAATGCTTGGTAAGAAAACTTTGAGTTTTTAATATCTTGCACTAAAAAGATACCCACAATTAATTTGAATATTTAATTATTAAAAGGACATTCATTAAGTGTGTGTATAGATATGTACGTGTTTTACACGTACAGGTGATGTGGCGTTCTTGTAATGAATTGTGTGCATGAAACAAAGTCATTGAAAGTGTGTCATGTCATGCGGATGGCCTAAGACTATGATTAAGACTTTATCTTTACACTTGTTAAAAAATAAATAAATAAATAAATAAATAATCTACATGCTATATTAACCTTTTTTTTTAAACGACGATTTTAAAATTTGCAAAAGGCTAAAAAAGATTACAAGTTTAGAAAAGTACGATTACGCATCCAAGTAGCCCAATTAAGCCAGATTTACACCAACTAGAAATCCACAAAAAAGACATTTGAACGATGTCATCAAAAATAAGCTCCCTTCTAGGCTAACGAGAGCCAAATGCCTAGCATTGATTTCTGAACTGCCAAATAAGTCATCACGTCACATAACAAGTGCCTTCAAAGATCTCCTTTATGCGAGTAGATAAGTAGGAGTCAAAAAGCCAACTGAGCCGCTCGACATAAGAATTGAAGGAGAAACCTTCGAGTTCCCACCGACGAATAACTTTGCGCATAACTTGCCGAGCAAGAGAGCTAGAGAGCAAGAGAAAAAGATATAGGATGTGAATTCTGCAGCCTCATTGTATAAGGGACAAAGAATCGAAGGAATCTCAAAGCCACAAGATGCGAGATTCAACCGAGTTGGCAATCTATCCAATCTAATCCTCCAAGCTAGAACGTTAACCTTGATGGGAATCAACTTCACCACACCTAATGTGAAAAGGCTAGTCACGCAAACAACTAGCTCTCCCTAAGTAGTTGTTGTACATTAAATATGGTTCTCTTTTGAAAGGCCGGATTCACTAAAAATTTGGCTACAGTGAATTAATGTACGATGAACACGTAACCATAATCTAAAATTCAGCAATCTTGATGAACAAGGTTAAATTAATACCGAAGTCTTTCTGCTCACATATTTAACATCCTTAAACATACTGTACTATGTTTCGGGGACTTTTTGTTTTGGTATTTAATACTCTTGAATTCTCTTTTAATATGTAATCTCCTTTTGTACTCCATCGACTAAAAATTGTAGATGCATAAAAGAGATTGTACAGAATAAAATTTTATTTTTGGTAGCTTTAATGTTAAACTGATCTTGGAGTTGTTCGAACATCGAACGTAAGTCAAATTACATACACCTAAAATCGTGATACTGAAAAGTTAGTATATATGATTTACGGTCTAGATTCTACCGTTCAACATATACAAGGTGATATTGTACCAAAATTCTACTCACTCTATTCTTGACAAAAAAATAAATAAAATAAATAAAGAGCGATAACTTGGTTAAGAGGATGGTCGTCTTAGGGTATGTTTGGCGCAATGGGCTGGAGCTGGGACTAGACTTATATTATAAGTCGAAAGATGAAGCTTATAATTTAACAAAGTTGTTTGACGAATTATTTTTAAGAGTATTTAAGTAATTTAACTAGTTCTAGGCCCCCACAAGCCCCTTTCTATGAGCTTAGGCTTATAGAGACTTATGACTTATTTTATAAGTCATAACCTTCCATAAGCATGTGTGATAAACGAGACTTATTTTATAAGACGACTTATTCTAAACGCCCAAACCCCTATAAGCCCTGATAACTGTTCGCCAAACATAGCCTAAGTGTTAAGATGGAACATGCACGTCAAACTAGACGAAATGTTTACTTGTATTTCTTCAACCACAACCATAAATATAAAATAAAGATGTCTAAACCATAAATATTAAATTATGTCTAACTTACAAGAAAACTAAAATGCATACATAATATCCGCTTGCTATTTGTTTCGAATCATATAAGATTAGGAAATGTTAAAGACAAAATAACTAAAATGAATAACAAACAAGAAAAAAAAAAAAAAAAAAAAAAAAAAAAAAAAGCTCATTTTGAACCATTGAGCCGGTTAATTGCCGGTTATTTTCACGTGGTTACCTGATTGGACGGTCATCTCGGTTTTTTTCTTTTAATTAAGTCCTTGTGGTTGTTCAAAAATTGCACCATTCGTCCTTTTCCCTCCAAAAATTTACCCTAACCAAGCCTAAGTGACACTAACCTAACCAAACGCAATCATATTCCATATTTTACACCTTATCACCCCTCATAACCTTGCCTAAGCAAAATAGTTTTAATAAAAAGATTTTAACAAAATGTATTTAGGTTTTATTTTGAAAATTGAAATTAGGATTGGTTTTGAAATTAGGTTTTAAGATTAGGGGTAAAAAATTAATTTTGTTTTTGGGTTTGTTTTTCCAAGCTCACCCCCATGTCCTCTCCTGAGATTTGACTTTGACTTTTCTTTTCTTCAATAAATGCTCAAATGGTGTCGAGTTGATTCGGAAATGTTCCTTTTTGCTCTTTTTCTCATCCAAGCTCGGTTTTGTTCACTTTTGCCTTGTTTTTAATCTTTTTGTATCTAAAACACATAAAAACACAATTCAAGGATATTTGCAATAAAATTGGGCATATTCATGTGTTTTTGGTCATTTTTTGGGTTAATCGGGTTTAAAATGATGAGTAAAAGGCCACTCATCAGTGTGCCTAGACATGGTTGAGATAGAATACCAAGGCCTTAAGTGTTTGAAGGTATGTGTTATGTTTAATGATTGAAATGGATTAATGGTTTATGATGCGTAATGTGTGAATGATTATGATAGTATGTTACATCCGCTTTACTTACTAAGCCTCGTGCTTATGGTTTAAGATGCCAATGTTTTGTAGGTGCTTATGCTAAGTCGGTAAGGTTAGGACTAAGACTTAAGGATGATTAATGTGAAAGATTAGAAGCATGGTAAGAAAGTAGGAGCTTAGGTAGATACTAAGCTTAAGTCAATGTTGTACCCCCGAAAGTATAAAATGGTTTGTGAACATATTGTTAAGTGTTAAAGAATATGTTATGGTCATTGAACTAATTGAGTCGTCAAACGGTATGTCATAACATGGTTTAAGTGTTTGTGGTCATGTTTAAAAGGCCATTTGGTATAATGTGTATTTATACCCATTTTGGGTTGTAAACGGGTTAATGACTATGAACATAATTTATTATGTCAAGTTAATGATTTCTGGAATATTTGAAGTATTACCAAAGTTGTGTAAGTTGAATGTAATGTAAATGCGTCAAAATGGATTATGGCATAAAACCCGTCAAATGGTAAAGTAGCATTCCGGAGGTTAAATGATAAATGTTTATGCATGAAAATGATACTTACAATATATTAATGAAGTCTGGAAAGTTTTGTAAATTATCGAGTTAGAATTATCCTAGTCGAACGGATTCATGAGTCGAAAATAGCTTAAAAAGATTATGCCCAAAAACCAACTATTTTACATGGGCGGATCCATAAAATATGGATCCGTGGGTTGCATTTTCAGTTTTTGTCAAACTTATTAAAATCATATCTTTTAAACCGTAAGTCATCACGGATCGTGCCACCCGTCATTTTAAAGGTAATGAAGTCTAGTTTTATTTAAAATTGGTCTTAAGATCTAAGTATCAATGTATTTTTGTCAATGATCAAGAAAGTATTATAAAGAAGGTCAAAGTTAGGTCGTTTACGCGTAAAAGTAAAAATTTTTGGTCAAAGCATTCATGGGGTGTAACAAAAAGTACATAAAACTTTTATGTATTGCCTAAGTTACCCCATCATCCCATTAAGTCCCCACTATTATGAACTATTAATTACGTAGTAAGCACAAATGTTGTGAACAGATCTACTCGGGTTGACACCCCCATCCGGGTTTGTAGCGCTTACTTGACTGGAAGTCAAACGGACGCATTTTATTTGAAGAACTCTAGATGTCTTGGGATAGACACCTACTTTGGCAACAAACAAACTAATTGTTAAGGCTTCGGCATCATGAGTTTAGTGCAATAGTAATACTTTTTATGATATTATATGCATTATAATAGTCACTAAATATTTTCATGATATCGTGAGTGATACAGTAGTCATTAAAATCTTGTGTTCTATGCTACTTTATACTTAATGTTAAACCTATGATCTCATCAACTTTATTTTGACTGTTTTAGCATGTTATTCTTAGGTCCTTAATTGCATTATCTTGGATAGACTTGGAGAATCCTACTAGAGTCACATTTTGCGGTCTCATCATGTTGAAGATTTCTTGCATTACTATAACATTTGGTTGTGTATCAAAAACTCCATTCATGCTGTGAACTTTTGAAACATTATCCTTTTGTTTAAACTTTAATGAAATCAAACTTTCATTTTCACCGACTCATATAAAGGTCGTTCAATATAACTTGTGACTTTGTGCTATGATAGTCATGCCCCGATATCTTTCACTGCGATTTTTAAGCTATGACATTCGTCCCAGGTCCTAATTCATAGTTTAAGTGGGTCAAAACAGCAAAGTTCAGCAGACTGTCTAAAAAACAGTATGTTATGCAGAATTTTGTGTCAGCTTTGAAAAATCGTAGAGAGTTAACCGTTCATCAAATTAAGTTGAGGTCAAAACCAAAATTGCATTCATCTAAGTCTACTTTCTAATGCAATTAGTTTCAGGTTCTAGTTCCATGTTTAATTGGGTCAAATCTGCAATTTACATCATACTATCAAGAAAACGTAGATTTTGCTATTTCACATAATTTAGCAAAATGATGTAGGTTATGTGTACGGATGTTATAGCAGGTTCTAGTGATTAAAAATGATATATTTATGTGTTTAGATGATCTCGGAAGTCTAGAAATATTCGAGAAATGCCTAAGCCAACCGAGTAAATTAAAAAAAAATAAAAAATAAAAAAAGTAGTGCCACCAATGCTAAGTTTACCTGTTGTCCACGTAACAGGTAAAAGTAATCATAACAGGTAAAAAACAAGTTTTTGATGATATTGACACAAATTTGTAAAATTGTAAGGTATTCTTGTAATTTTTTTAGCATAATTGAATATTTAAGAAAGTATGTTGCAACATGGGATGTTATACGAAGAACAAAACTTTTCTTACTGATAAATCGAGGTTTTTAGATGTCAAAAGAACGTGAGCAAAATTATGAGTAAGTGGACATATTAAAGCGAAAAATCAGCTTGTATGTTATCTGTGAAGATTGCGCGAACTTGAAATAATTTTCGTCTATTTTATTACTCCGTATTGTTTATAGCGTGATGGTTTAAAAATTGAAATAAGCTGGATTAATACAAATAAAGCAAAGAACATAGAGTATTTGATATAACGAAAACCTATAAATTATGTTTCAAATTAGGTTAATGCTACTGAAATCAGAAAGTATGTATTGTAGAAACATTGGTTCATGATTCGTTCTTAATAAGTGGGCTGAAAAGAGCTGGAAGCCAAAATTCCTTTCGTTTTGTCTATTTTCTACTCAATTTTCTCGGAGATTATGAGACGATTTTTTTTTTTTTTTTTTTTTTATTATTATTATTTTTTTTAATCTTGAAAACGATAAAGAATTAAACCTCTCTTTTCAGAATGAAACGCAAAAATCAACTATTAGCAATTTAGCACGCTACTCTCTATAAATATTAGCCCATCACTAGTCTAAAAAACTATTAAAGTTACACCTCAAACACCATTTCTTACACCTCTCTTGAGTCTTGACTCATTAATTCCAGAATGGAATCATCATTTTCATCTATTTTCATATCCTTAGCCCCATACATTATTTCCATACTTGCATTTTTACTCTTAGTTGAACAACTACAGTACTTGAAGAAAAAACAATTTATTCCTGGCCCGAGTCTAGTGTTACCATTTATTGGTAACGCTATTTCTCTAGTACGAAATCCCACGGAGTTTTGGGAAGTACAAGCTGGAAATGCGAGAAAATCCAATACTGGATTTTCCGCCAATTACATTTTCGGAAAATTTATTGTGTTCATACGTGACACTGATCTTTCGCATAAAATCTTTGCGAATGTTCGGCCTGAAGCGTTCCATCTCATAGGCCATCCTTTTGGAAAAAAATTATTTGGTGAACATAATTTGATTTATATGATGGGCCAAGATCATAAAGAATTACGACGTCTAATTGCTCCAAATTTCACGCCTAGAGCACTTTCGATATACACTGAGCTACAACAACATATCATTTTGAAGCACTTAAAGTCGTGGTTAGAGTCTCCAGATTCTGGTACAAAAGCTTTCCCGTTACGGTTTCTATGCCGTGACATGAATCTAGAAACAAGTCAAAATGTTTTTGTGGGACCGCACTTAAGTGGTGAGTCAAGAACGAGGTTTGACATTGATTATAATTTTTTCAATGTTGGTTTGATGAAACTACCAATTGATTTACCGGGTTTTGCGTTTCGTAACGCGAGGTTAGCAGTTTCGCGTCTTGTCAAAACACTAACCGTGTGTGCTGAAGATAGTAAAAACAAAATGAAGATGGGTGAAGAGCCGACTTGCTTAGTTGATTTCTGGATGCAGGATGCAATTCGAGAGATCAACGCTGCAGAGTCGGCCGGTGAAAAACCGTCGCCTCACACTAGCAGCGTTGAAATAGGAGGTCATTTATTTGATTTTCTATTCGCGTCACAAGATGCTTCCACGTCATCACTCCTTTGGGCGGTCACATTGTTGGATTCACATCCTGACGTGTTATCTCGACTTAGAGAAGAAGTTTCCAAAATCTGGTCCCCGGAGTCAGGTAAACTGATTACCGCGGACCAGCTAAGGGAAATGCGGTACACTGAAGCAGTAGCACGTGAAATAATCAGATATCGTGTGCCAGCTACATTAGTACCACATATAACAGGGGAGGACTTTCCCTTAACCGAAAGCTACATAATTCCTAAGGGAACAATC
This sequence comes from Artemisia argyi, assembly GCA_030686995.1. Lineage (NCBI taxonomy): Eukaryota > Viridiplantae > Streptophyta > Magnoliopsida > Asterales > Asteraceae > Artemisia > Artemisia argyi. The sequence goes on along the minus strand of CM060676.1, from coordinate 213,493,197 downwards.
GTATTTCCTTCTCTCTTCGAATCGTCATTCCAAGGGTTTGTCGATGCGGACCGGTTTGACCCGGATCGTTTCATGGAACATAGACAAGAGGACCGAGTTTATAAGAAAAATTATTTAGCATTTGGGGCTGGGGCCCACCAATGCGTGGGACAAAGGTATGCGATAAATCACTTGGTTTTATTTATCGCAATGTTCACCTCACTGTTTGACTTCAGCAGAGAAAAATCAGATGGTTGTGATGACATTGTGTATGTCCCTACAATCTGTCCACGCGATGATTGTAAAGCCGTATTGTCACTCAGATGTAGCCGATTTCCATGTCTCTCATGAGCGAGTGAAAAAAAGAACATGTTGGGTTTATGTTGGATTTCTCCAAAAGGTGTAAATCGGTGAGAAAACCCCGATTCTATGCATCTTTTGATTGTGTTGGATTTATTATACGGAGTACGTACTTGTATATTGTTGGTTGTGAATTAAACATGGATGTCTTTCATTTGTAAAAATCTCTTTTTTTATTTGAACCTACAAGAGTGCTTGGCAACAATAGAAACGCACCTGGAACTGCAAATCATCAAACCTCTAAAACACCTTTCAATTCACTAATAACAACATCCTTTCAATGCATGATCATGCATAATTTCCATCAATAGAAATATATTAATTACCAACTTTAATTTAACTCTCACTACAAAATAATCAAGAAAGAGATATTGAGATCATAATAAAAACTCAGATCAACTTAGACAAAAACCTGGTACGGTTTGATAACCGAGTTGGTAGTACAGGTTGATGATGATGAATGTGTTGAGACGTACTGTGGACTAGGTTATGGAAACCCCAGCGCAGTTTGTACTGTAATAATTAGGAGGCTGAGAAGATTATGGTTGAGGAGGAGATGATGGCTGCGGCTGCTCGCCTTGTTTTTGTCATAATGACTTTTGAGGTTAACGTGGCTTTTGCCTTTGCTTAACCGAAATTTTTCTAAAAGGAACATTTTATATATTGAGATTTGCGCGATTCAAACATATGACTTTGCACACAATACAAACAACGATTACTTATTCGTCGATCATGTTACACTTACTTTAATTTACACGACCGTCATTTATGTGGTTTACATTTCAAGAGCAAGCCCTTTATTTCAAACTAAAACACAACAAGAACCCTAAACATATTGAGACACCAAGCCCACCACACACAAACATCTAAGCTAGTGGGTTGTACTTCTTGCATATTTCAAGGGTCTTAAGCCAAGATGGCCTGCTGCTTATATCATCCCACCAAGCACTCACATGTTTCCTATCTTTGATCATATACGCCTTCCCAACCGGACCAACCAAGTAGTTTGTAAAAGGAAGGTGACTAAGATCCGCAAGGCTAAAGAAATCACCAGCCAAATACTTGCTTTTTGATAGCCGATCCTCGTATATGTCCAACACTTTGGCGAGCTTCTCTTCACTTTCTTTGATCACTTTCTCGTCTCTCACTACCCCAAAATTCGGGCTGAACATAAGATGTAGGACTAGATTGTTAAGTGGTGGATGGTAGTTTTGTGCCTCAACTTCAAGCCATTGGTTCACTAGACCTTGATCCTCGATTGTCTTTCCTAGCAAATCGGTTCCTTGAGACTTGTACTTCTCAGCAAAGTAACGGAGGATTGCTCTTGATTCTGTTTAATAAAACAACAACATACGAATCTATTACACGTGATATGGGAACGTATGACAAATGGGCCAACTTAAAGGAGGCGACATGGGTAGGTAAGATCGAGTTGGGTAATAGTTCAAAACATATCCGAGTTAAAAGGAATCATCTAAAGGTCAAAACAGGCGCGGGGACAACTTACTACCAAAACATCAATAGATAATTTGTGATCTAACAGAAATTAAACATTAGTTCTCAAGCCTATCATGTATTATTATCATGTCCTGTGAGATATAGCAACTTGTCTCCATATGTTTTTGCATTTTCACAGTCATAATCATAAATTCCAAGTTTATTATTTAGCCTTTCTAAATTTGCATATAGTTTAATTGTTGTCAACTTTAAATCTTTAATTTAAGAACTAGGAATCAGAAATTTCAGCAAGGAATATTAGATATAACCAATAGCTTTCATATTTTGACAATTTGACTTCATGGTAGGTAAACAAATTAGTTGCTAATTTATAATTACTAGCAGCAGTTAAATTAATAGGGATATTGGTAATATTACCGAAGAGAGTGTAATCTCCATCTTGAATTACTGGAAGGGATCCAAAAGGCTGTAAAAATATAACTCCTCAACACTTGTAAAGTTTAACTATATGAAATAATGATCGTATATATAATCGATAATAACTAGGTACCTGTAATTTAAGGAAGTCAGGATTTTGATTTTCACCAGCAAGAAGATTGACATGAACTGTTTCGAACTCGACCTCTTTTTCGACAAGACAAACGAGGACTCGTTTGGGTGATGCATAAGCTGGTCCATACACCTTCACCACCATTTTTTCACCCTTTTTTTTCTTTCTAGTGTGTGTTTTACAGTATTGATGTTGAAGTTATGGAAATAGCATGTGATGATGCCGTGTCATTTTTAGGTAGGAGGCTAGGGTCGGTTCTAAATACGTGATAAATCATGTTTTGTTTCTACATGAAAAATCAAATTTGAGTTGCACTTTATCAAAAGTGAGTTAGACACGTCTGATGGAACAAGTGCACTACATTATAAAAGCATGAATGACTATGAGTCTTAATTTTAAGATGTACAACTTTTAAAACATAATATACAACACTTTAAAACATAAAAATACTTTTTATTTTAGTTTTTAAATAAGCAATTAATGTAGTTCAAATTTTTAAATGAATACAAATACTAAAGGAAAAAGGTATAATTTACTTTTACACAATTACATTCATAATACAACTAATGCAGTTAATAAAACACCTCTTACGTAAGAAAAATACAAATTATTAAACATATTGTACAACCAACTCAAACAAAATTCATGCATTAAATATCACTAATACAAATATTCAAGCCCGAACGGGTAACTGGCCAAACTGGCTCGAGCACGAACTGGCACAGACCAAACAGGCTCGAGCTAGAACGGGCACGGGCCAAACGGGCTCGGGCTAAACTGTCAAGGGCCAAACGAACTCATTTTATACAAATCCTTTTAAAAAAGATGACGAAATAAATTCCTATACTCCATTCGTCCCAAATTTATTTTTTCCTATTTACTTTTTTTTCTTTACTTTTCAACTTTGACCTTAAATATGTTTGTTTATATTACATAATACTTGTTACAAAATATATGAACGGATTGAGTTTTAAATATATTTTCATTTGATATAATTTTTATTAAAAATTGTATAATACAAACAAAAATATTTATAATCAAAGTTAAGAAAGAAAGACCGAAAAAATCAATAGGGGACAATAATTTTGGGACGGAGGTAGTAATAAACTAAAAGACATAATTCACCGGAAAATTTTATTTTAGGGCACCCGTCGCCACAACGCGCAGGTACCATGCTAGTATTTGCTAATGCATAAACACTGATTTTATGGAAAATGATCGAGGAGCCTAAATGAGTGCCTAATTTTATGCCTAAATGGATGGGAAAGTGTTTTATTGGTTTGTACGAAGTGTGTCCATCTAATGTCACCAATATAATGAAGCCACATAAGATTAGACATATAATTAAGCACACGAATTAGACATGTCAATCAATGCTCTTAAAATATATGTTCAAATATTAAGAGCACAAGGGGAGGTGTGTGAAGCCATACACTCGTTTTATAGTTAAAAATATTGTCATGTCAAACTTTTACTCTATAACTCAGAACCTATTAATGGAATTTGTGGATGATGGTGTATTTGTAATAGACAAAGATGATTAGTTTGGTATTTGATTTTGCGGGTTCATGAGCATTTGATTGATCCATGAATCGTTATTTATTTTTGTGAGTTGGAGATAGAAATTAGTGATTTAAATGATTTATAAGCTTTTCAAAGGGTAAAAAATGTGGTTTTTTTCCAAGTAAACGGATACTTTTTTAAATGCAAGGGTCATATTAAAAATAATAATAATAATTCAAAAAATATATAAAAATATAAAAAAATCCAACCGATGGAATCTAAAAAATGAAATAATGATAACTTGAGCTGTGGTGACATCGCGAGGACCTATAATGCGACATGGAGGTGTGGTTGGCTCACGCAATAGTGGCAAAACGCGTCCTATAACGCACCGTCTGATGCTCTAACAATGCGTTTATGAATAACGTTATTGAATTGAATATGTTAGGTTGGCGTTGAGTTTCCGAAACCCCTAAGGGTTTCGTGAGAATCCGAGACACGTGTAGTAAAATCTTTTTTCGTAGTGTTAATTGTTATTGAAAAAAAATGCTAATCTTCTCAAGATGTTTATTCTTTTCGTTTGGTTACTTCATTCATAGGTAGAACCATTGAGCAAACTTAAATTGTGATTAAATTCAATCAGTTTTAACAAACTTTTACTTTTTATTACAGTATATTACAGTTAAAATATTGTGTAGACTCGTTTACTTGTTTGAGGCCCCGCCAGTGTTTGGAGCAATATACGGACAACGGCACACTTCAATTTGTGGTTTCTAATGCTGTACATACCTATAACATACAATCTATATTACCTTATTGACATTTTTTAACATGTCAAGAGGAACCATCTTAGAAAACAAAATCAAATTCGCTTTACCTCAGTGTTTAAAGACAATTATTTTGTTGCTCAAATGAATTGTATGCTTTATTTTTCTTGTTGTCACTTGTCATTTCCAAGTTATTATAACGAAAAGTTGTTGAAAAGGCATAGTTGTTCAAATAAATACACTAGTATAAATGTTTTTTTTACGTTTTTTCAAATGGTATAACACTAAACAAATCCAACGATAATCTATTACATCACTGCTTACAATTTTACTCACCTACAAAGCATTTTAACACTTTTCTCTTAAAAATTTTAAGATTTTCATAAATAGTTTTTAAGAATTACAAGTTAGAACGCAAGGTTTACAACTATTTAATGTAAAAATACATTGATTCAACACATACAATTAATATTCTTCTTAAAACATCACTCACTCAAAAGTACAATTATATTACCGCATGATAGCAGGTGAATAAAGCAGATCAGATGAAGACGAGATCGTGGCGACAGATCGACGATAACTTTTGGAGACAAACAACAGATGAGAGGAATTGACAATAAACTAGTTTCTTTTTTTGCTTTTATATATATATATATATATATATATATATATATATATATATATATATATATATATATATATATATATATATATAAAAGGAGGTTATTGTAAGATAGATGGTTAAAATGAGAAAATAGGAAGTTGTATCAACCATTGGATGAGTTGGTGATGATATCTTTAGATCAAACGAGCGGGGTATCCGCGCGTTGCTGCGAAAATATTGTGGTTAATCTAAACTCGAAATAAAACGATTGAAAAAAATTATTTTTGTCAGTAAGGACTAAATTTGCAAAAGATCGATAACCGCAAGTACTCTTGAAATTAAAAATTAACCTGAGGTGGTGTTAAAAAAAATAAAAAATAAATAAATTACTGGTGAACAGCGTTTTTAACGAATGACCAGTAATTTTTAACAAGATCGATATATTGCAAAGTTAGTCTTTTGGGACTATCTTTGAAATTATAATTTAACCTGAGGTGCTGTTTTTGTTAAATATTTAACCTCATGGTCAAAAATTAAAAAAAAAAAAAAAAAAAAAAAAAAAAAAAAAAAAAAAAAAAAAAACTGTTGCTACAGTAGCGCTACTACAATAACCGGACTCACATATTCACTGTTTCGTCCACTCTAGCAAGCACTGTAGCTGCTACAGTAACGATTTCCCCCTTTTAGTATATATAACGAGTGTGTAGACCCGCGCGTTGCCGCGGGAATGTGTTGGTCGACATTAATTTTGTTACATGAGTGTTTGCCGTACATTTTGTTTTTTCCGTTATATAATGTATATATATGTTTGAGAGAGTGTTTTTTTGTGTAAGATGAGTTTTTTTTTTTTTTTTTTTTTTTTTTTTTTTTTTTTTTTTTGCAATATCGGTTTGTTATACACGTTGGTATTTGAATAAATTTTTGTTGTCGGTTGTTTTCGTTATGTTATTGAATTTTTATTTTTCTTTATTTATTATTATTTTTGCTTTTTTTTTTAAAAAAAGTGTGTAATTTTGTAAGGAAAAGTGGGGATACCCGCGTGTTGCTGCGGGACTGTTGTGTTTAATCTAAACGCGAAATGGCGCAAGTTTCGTAATTTTTCGAGTTCATTTGCTATGTCGTTTGGACACCGAAGCGTTTATAGTGAGAAGTTTATTACGTTGGCAGATTTGGTCCCTTGAGTTATATTACAATTCTTACCCTACATTTTCATAAATAACAAAACTACCCTATACTTTTTCTTAATATAAATAACCATTTAATATTCATTTTATTCATTTTCCACTAATAATAAAAACCCACGCACCAAGTAGCTTGTAAAAGGAAGATGACTAACATCCGCAAGGCTAAAGAAATCACCAGCCAGATGCTTTTTGATAGCCGATCTTAGTATATGTCCAACAATTTCCCAAGCTTCTCTTCAGTTTCTCATCACTTGCTTGTCTCTTACTATCCCAAAATTCGGGCTAAACAAAAGATGGAGGACTAGATTGTTAAGTGGTGGATGGTAGTTTTGTGCCTCAACTTCAAGCCATTGGTTCACTAGACCTTGATCCTCGATTGTCTTTCCTAGCAAATAGGTTCTTTGAGACTGGTATCCAGCCACTAGTAGACGAATTGTCTTCAGTGTTACTGATCCAACTTGCATCAGTGTATCCTTCTAATACTGAAGGATAACCAGTATATGAGAGACTATAATCCATAGTTCTCTTCAAATACTTAAAGACCCTCTGAATTGCTTGCCAATGATGAGCACTAGGATTACTAGTATACCTGCTCAGTTTACCCACAGCAAAAGTAATATCAGGCCTTGTACAAGTCATGGCATACATCAAGCAGCCAATCACCCTAGAATACTCAAGTTGAGATACAGCTTTGCCAGTATTAGGCATTAGCTTCTCACTTGTATCCATGGGAGTACTCACAGGAGTACAATCAAAGTAATTAAATTTCTTTAACACCTTCTCAATGTAATGAGACTGTGAGATAGAAATTTTGTTACTTTCATGTTTAATCCTTATGCCAAGGATAACATCTGCCTCCCCCATATCCTTTATGGAGAACTTTGATGACAAAAATTCTTTTGTAAGATCAACTTGATTTTGGTCAGTGCCAAAGATCAACATGTCATCAACATATAGACAAATGATGACTCCTTTACCAGATTCATCAAATTTGCTATATACACATTTGTCAGCTTGATTAAGTAAATAACCACTAGACAAAACCACTTCATCAAACTTTTGATGCCATTGCTTAGGTGCCTGTTTTAGTCCATAAAGAGACTTAATCAGTTTACACACCTTGTTTTCATTGCCAGGCATGATGAAGCCCTGAGGTTGGTTCATGTAAACCTCCTCATCTAAATCACCATTCAAGAAAGCTGTCTTCACATCCATCTGATGAATAATCAAATTGTGAATTGATGCCAAAGCAATTAGCAATCTTATGGTACTGATACGTGCCACTGGAGCATAAGTATCAAAGTAGTCTATTCATGACTTTTGTTTAAAGCCTTGAATAACTAATCTTGCCTTGAACTTTTCAACAGTTCCATCTACCTTCATTTTCTTTTTGAAAATCCATTTGCTACCTAAAGGTTTGCAACCAGGTGGTAGATCAGTCAACACATAAGTGTTATTGCCAATGTTGCAAAAATCGGAAAAATCGGCCGATTAATCGCCGATTCCAAGGTAATCGGCCATAGACCTTGGCGATTTAGGCTAATCGGCTAAAAAAATCGGTCTGGGAAAAAAATCGGCCAAAAATCGGCCGAATCAGTCAAAAATCGGCCGAATCGGCCAAAAATCGCCCGAATCGGCCGAATCGGTCAAATTTAAAAAAATAAAAATTTAGGCATTTTACTTAATTTGGGGATCGTTTATTTCACTTATAACGCACAATGGGCCTCATAATCAGAATTGAAGCCTTTTATTGAGGTTTGAAAACATAGAAGGCTTGAATCAGTTAAGATCTTTAGTTTGCTCTCTAGAAATTCCCAAAACATGCAGGAAATGCCAAACCGATTAATCACCGATTAATCACCGCCTTGACCGATTACAGGCTGCAGGGTGGTCGACCGCCCGGCTACCGATTCACGATTTTTGCAACATTGGTTATTGCCCATGATAGAGTCCATCTCATCATTAATTGCTTCTTTCCAGAAAGCAACATCCTGGGACTTCATTGCTTCTTCAAATGTTTTGGGATCATCCTCCACAATGAAGCAATAGGAGTATTGGTCAGAAACCTCACTCCTTGTACCTTCAATTAAGTATAATTGAAACTCAGGTCCAAATGACTTTGAAGTCCTCACCCTATTGCTCCTTCTGAGCTCAGGTTCAGGTTGTTGTTCCACAACCTCAGCAGGAACCTCATTAGCAGGAACCTCATCAGCAGGAACCTCATCAGCAGGAACCTCTGAAACACCATTGTCATTGGTTCCATTTGGAATCCTTTGACTTGGTCTAGGGATAGATGAGAATCTGTTCTCATCAAATAGTGCATCCCTTGATTCAATTATTGAGTTAATTGAAACAGACTCATTAGGTTCTATAACATAAAACCTATATGCCTTGGAATGCACAGCATATCCAAAAAAGATGCATTCAATGCCTCTTTCACCCAAAGTTTTCTGCTTTGGATCAGGGAGTCTTACAACAGCCCTACAACCCCATATCCTAAGATAATTAAGGTTAGGTTTCTTTTTAGTCCAAAGTTCATAAGGGGTAACTTTGTTCTTTTTGTTGGGAACCCTATTTAATAAATAGCAAACTGTTAACATAGCTTCACCCCAGAACCCTTGACTCAGCCCTGAATAGGACAACATGGAATTAACCATCTCCTTCAGCACCCTGTTTTTCCTTTCAGAAATACCATTTTGCTGAGGAGTATAAGGGGCAGTCGTTTCATGGATTATACCAACAGACTGAAAATACAGAGTATCCATGTACTCACCTCCCCTATCAGTCCTTAACCTTTTGATCAGGGAACTTTGTTGCAATTCAACTTCTGTTTTAAATACTTTAAATTTATCTAATGCTTCATCTTTAGAATGTAATAAATAAACATGACAAAACCTAGAAGCATCATCAATAAAAGTCACAAAGTATTTCTTATTCCCCAAAGAGGGAGTAGCATGTAAATCACAAAGATCACTGTGAATTAACTCCAAAACTTTAGTTTCACGTTTTACTCCTTGAAAAGGTTTCTTAGTTATCTTGTTCAACATACAAGTTTTACACTTTTCAGTGTTCACATCAAAGGCTGGAATTAACCCGTCCTTGGACATATCTTGCATTCTTTTAAAATGTACATTGCCAAGTCTTGCATGCCATAGGTTTGAATCATAAAGTTTAGATATAGATAAAAAGGCAGAATCAATATTATCATGAACAATATTAAGTCTGAACATTTGATTACACAAATAACCAAAACCAATAAACACACCATTTTTAGATAAAACAAACTTATCAGATTCAATAACCTGTTTATAACCACAATTATTCAAAACACTACTAGAAACCAAATTTTTTCTAATATCAGGAACATGTAAAACATTAAATAAAGAAACACTCTTTCCAGAACTAAACTTCAACTCAACACATCCTTTTCCATGCACCAGGGCAGTTGACTCGTTTCCCATGTGAAGAATAGAACCATCATTCATTGACTTGTAGGTCTTGAACCAGCTTCTATCTTTACACACATGAATTGTTGCTCCAGAGTCAACCCACCACGCAACATCATCATCCTGCACAAAGTAAATGTCAGATATATATGTAACATAATAAATCTTAAAAGACTTATTAAACACATTCTGACCTTTCAGAGAATTGGTGTTACCATTCCCTCCACTTGTGCCTGATCCATTTGATTTGTTTCCAACTTTCCCACCCTTGCAATCTTTCCTGAAGTGTTCAGGTTTCCCACACTTCCAACAAGTCACCTTAGGTTTCTTGTTAAGATCAGATTTGGTGTTATCTTGATGCTTACGTTTGCCCTTGTTGTCATTGTTCCTGGAGGAGTTGTTATGCTCCACCATATTGACAACTGATGGACCAGTAGCAGTGCTACTCTTTGGCTTGTCAATGTCTTGAGCTTTGAGAGAGTCCTCAATGCGCAAGTGACTGCCCAACTCAACAAGAGTTAACTCCTCCTTCTTATGCTTAAGCATATGCTTGAATTCTTTCCAAGAAGGAGGTAGTTTATCGATGATACAAGAGACTGAAATAGCCTCATCCATGTTCATCTTGTGTTGTGTGAATCGACCAAGTATACTAAGAAGTTCATTGTATTGTTCCATGACAGGTCTAGAATCAACCATTTTGTAATTGTTAAAATTACTTACAAGGAACTTCTTACTTGATGCATCCTCAGCCATGTATTTGGCTTCCAAGGAATCCCATAGTTCTTGAGAAGTTTCAACATTCTGATAAATATCAAAAAGAGAATCAGACATACCATTGAGAATTAAACCTCTGCATATGTAGTCATCATTCTCCCACTTGCTTCTTGCCCTCATCTGATCCATAGTAGCATCATCACCAAAATCTTCTGGAATCTCAGTAGTGAGAACATACACCACGTTCATGCTCGACAACAAGAAGTGCATCTTCTTTTGCCACCTTCTGAAATCAACACCTTTAAACTTTTCCAACTTGGAAAAGTTAGCAGCCATTTGTCTCATAGCAGCAGCCATTGATTATCACTATTAGTTTCTATTGATTGTTGGTAGTACATGGATACTCTGTATTTTCAGTCTGTTGGTATAATCCATGAAACGAATGCCCTTTATACTCCTCAGCAAAATGGTATTTCTGAAAGGAAAAACAGGGTGCTGAAGGAGATGGTTAATTCCATGTTGTCCTATTCAGGGCTGAGTCAAGGGTTCTGGGGTGAAGCTATGTTAACAGCTTGCTATTTATTAAATAGGGTTCCCAACAAAAGGAACAAAGTTACCCCTTATGAACTTTGGACTAAAAAGAAACCTAACCTTAATTATCTTAGGATATGGGGTTGTAGGGCTGTTGTAAGACTCCCTGATCCAAAGCAGAAAACTTTGGGTGAAAGAGGCATTGAATGCATCTTTGTTGGATATGCTGTGCATTCCAAGGCATATAGGTTTTATGTTATAGAACCTAATGAGTCTGTTTCAATTAACTCAATAATTGAATCAAGGGATGCACTATTTGATGAGAACATATTCTCATCTATCCCTAGACCAAGTCAAAGGATTCCAAATGGAACCAATGACAATGGTGTTTCAGAGGTTCTTGCTGATGAGGTTCCTGCTGATGAGGTTCCTGCTAATGAGGTTCCTGCTGAGGTTATGGAACAACAACCTGAACCTGAGCTCAGAAGGAGCAATAGGGTGAGGACTTCAAAGTCATTTGGACCTGAGTTTCAATTATACTTAATTGAAGGTACAAGGACTGAGGTTTCTGACCAATACTCCTATTTCTTCATTGTGGAGGATGATCCCAAAACATTTGAAGAAGCAATGAAGTCCCAGGATGTTGCTTTCTGGAAAGAAGCAATTAATGATGAGATGGACTCTATCATGGGCAATAACACTTATGTGTTGACTGATCTACCACCTGGTTGCAAACCTTTAGGTAGCAAATGGATTTTCAAAAAGAAAATGAAGGTAGATGGAACTGTTGAAAAGTTCAAGGCAAGATTAGTTATTCAAGGCTTTAAACAAAAGTCATGAATAGACTACTTTGATACTTATGCTCCAGTGGCACGTATCAGTACCATAAGATTGCTAATTGCTTTGGCATCAATTCACAATTTGATTATTCATCAGATGGATGTGAAGACAGCTTTCTTGAATGGTGATTTAGATGAGGAGGTTTACATGAACCAACCTCAGGGCTTCATCATGCCTGGCAATGAAAACAAGGTGTGTAAACTGATTAAGTCTCTTTATGGACTAAAACAGGCACCTAAGCAATGGCATCAAAAGTTTGATGAAGTGGTTTTGTCTAGTGGTTATTTACTTAATCAAGCTGACAAATGTGTATATAGCAAATTTGATGAATCTGGTAAAGGAGTCATCATTTGTCTATATGTTGATGACATGTTGATCTTTGGCACTGACCAAAATCAAGTTGATCTTACAAAAGAATTTTTGTCATCAAAGTTCTCCATAAAGGATATGGGGGAGGCAGATGTTATCCTTGGCATAAGGATTAAACATGAAAGTAACAAAATTTCTATCTCACAGTCTCATTACATTGAGAAGGTGTTAAAGAAATTTAATTACTTTGATTGTACTCCTGTGAGTACTCCCATGGATACAAGTGAGAAGCTAATGCCTAATACTGGCAAAGTTGTATCTCAACTTGAGTATTCTAGGGTGATTGGCTGCTTGATGTATGCCATGACTTGTACAAGGCCTGATATTACTTTTGCTGTGGGTAAACTGAGCAGGTATACTAGTAATCCTAGTGCTCATCATTGGCAAGCAATTCAGAGGGTCTTTAAGTATTTGAAGAGAACTATGGATTATAGTCTCTCATATACTGGTTATCCTTCAGTATTAGAAGGATACACTGATGCAAGTTGGATCAGTAACACTGAAGACAATTCATCTACTAGTGGCTGGGTATTCCTACTTGGTGGAGGTGCAATTTCTTGGGCATCCAAGAAATAAACTTGCATTACCAGTTCAACCATGGAATCTGAATTTGTGGCTTTAGCTGCTGCTGGCAAAGAAGCTGAATGGTTGAAAAACTTGCTTCTTGAGATTCCATTGTGGTCTAAACCTATAGCACCTATTTCTATCCGTTGTGATAGTGCTGCTACATTGGCAAAGGCTTATAGCCAGATGTACAATGGGAAGTCTAAACACTTAGGTGTTAGGCATAGCATGATTCGTGAGCTTATCATGAATGGGGTGGTATCTATAGTGTTTGTTAAATCTCAACAAAACTTAGCTGATCACTTGACGAAGGGTTTGGCTAGACTTGGTTTTGAAGTCTGCTAAAGGGATGGGTTTAAGTCCAACATAGTCACTGAATGCAAGGATACCCAACTCCCTTCTAAGGAAACTTGGAAGCTGAGTTCAATGTGGAAAGTTGATCATTTGGTGGACTGAAGCACATGTATCACATACATCCCAAGGTTGTGCTTGTTACCTGCTGAAAGGAGGATGAAGTCTTCACTTCTTAATGGTTAATTTTCTTTGAAAAAGTGCTAAGCAGGAGCATGAATTAAAGATGAACCACCTATGTAAATGTTGAAGTTTTGCCGCTTCAGGAAGCTTTTGGACTTTTAGCTTTTACAACATTTATGAATTGGATATGGACACATGACTTGTATAGTGTCAGGAGTATTTTAGTGTTTGAAAACTTGTGTGTATTTATCATCAGGTATTCAAATGGGTTGAAGGGTTCAATTCTTAGAACACCCTGATTCTCGAATATTTGAAAGTATATGTACTAATGTGGAAATTCAATCCTCAGGATATTTTCATTTATGCACTTGTTTTGGTTTGTGTTTGAATTTTCATGCAAAGGTAGTGAACTAAATTTGGGGAGGATTGTTAGTAAATTTAGTACACTTGAGGGATCAATTCACACCTGATAATGGGTTTGGAGGTATGGAGTATACACCCATTTGGTCACTGAATCCCCTGACTCAATAGTGGTTATGTATTGATCAAGGTACTGCTTGACCAAGGTACTGCTAGTAGACTCTGCTGCTAGTGTTATGAATCTGCTGCTAGCTGATTCTGCTGCTAGTTGATTCTGCTGCTGAAAGTGTGATTCCACTGAAGTATGATTCTACTGATAGTAGATTCAGCTGCTAGTGTGTTTCCACTGATGTGTTAATATTACCACTGCAAGGGTTATTGTTTCCACTGCAAGGGTTATAGTTACCACTGATAGTGTTAACATTACCACTGCTAGTGATAATGTTTCCACTGACCATTAATTATACATAATTCCATGGGCTAGGGTTTTGAGTATTTTCTATTATAAATAGAGGTCACATCATTCTGCATGGAGATATGTTTTACAACACGATTAACACAAAACCCTAAACACTTTTATACGCATCTGGTTCTTGGTTTGTGCCTAAAGCAAGAACATCACTTGGTCTTATCCCATAGAGATATTCGTGTAACCCAGGCATAGGGTCGAATAGTTTCTATTGGAAAGTGATACCACGATTTCAAGTGAATATCCGGTACCTTCATTGATTATCTTAACCCTAATCTGGGAACTGTTTTGCAGCTTATACTACCAACATTGACTCTGTTTAATAAAAAGAACACGTGAATCTTTATATGTCAAACATGAAGTATTTATTATACATGTGATATGGGAACATATGACACATGGGAAAGGGTTAACTTAAAGGCCGCGAGATGGGTGGGTAAGATCGAGTTTTTACCAAAATTTTACTCACATTGTTTTTAACAAAAAAAAAAAGGAGAGATAACTTGGTTAAGAAGGATATGATGGTAGTCTAAATGCTAAGATGCAACATGCACTTGGAGCTAGACGAAGTGTTTACTTGTCTTTCTTCAACCACAACCTACGTGTAAGTGTGTAACAATACCGATGAAAAAATAAAGACGTCTAAACCATAAACATAAAAGTATATCTAACAAGAAAACTAAATTGTATACATAACGAGTTCGAATGTACTACGCGCTTGTTTTTTTAAATCCTGAAACTATTAATTGTTGTTGTTTGGCTTTGTAGTAGAAGGCAACATAGATATAGAGTACCAAATACCCATTAATTCCAGCAACATTACATAGGTCAAAATAACATTAAAAAAAAAAAAAAAAAAAAAAAAAAAAAAAAAAAAAAAACATATACTCCGTATTACTCCTTGTTTCGCAAGCATACTTAGACATGATAAAACCCAAACAAAGATAAAACCATCAATTGCCTTCCTGCGGAAAGAGCATATCCCTCAGTGTGTCTTGCACGACCGCCCACGACAGTAGATGCAATTTTTGAAAATGGGTCCATGGTTTGAGTCGGACATGCACAATATACGTAAGTGTATCACTATAGTTAAACATAAAATAATATATATTTTACAGATTTGAAATATTTTGCTATACTAATATGCAACTATCGTTAGCAGTAAAAAGGCAAACACAAAAGCCATAGTTGAGAATTGAAAGGCACACAAATGCGAAATGCCATACTTGTTTTACAAACCAAATGATAAAAAGTTTCATTGAAAGAAGTACCTGATTGTTGAACAATGAAGCCTTCAACTTTTTAGTGTCCAGATAATGTTAATTATGCTTCCAAACAACAAAATTGGAAGAAAAACTATAGGCTGCATAGCTTAGCTTTGATCACACCCTTGTGATAGACATGAACATTATTTTGTTGAGATCTCGAGATCTTTTTGTTGATAGTAAACTAGTAAAACTTTAGATAAGTACATAATAATTGCATCTATCATCTATGATGCATGATATTAGTTTTTAGATAAACCAATTAGGTAGCTTTAATATGTTAAACGTACAATTCATGTAGCATTTTACCCGGTAACCTTTAACCAAGTTAAGCTATTTGACCCATTTTGCTCTTCTCCCTTGGAAACGAGAAACGATTAATACCATAAGACTGAAAATACTTCGACATGTTACCTGTTGTTCAACCTCTAAAAAATGGATTTTTGTCTTTGAAGAGCTTCATAAATTCTTACATGTTCATCTCAAAAACACGCTCAAGTCTCAACAACATCAGTTAAGACTACTCTGCTGCCTAGCGCAGTTGGCCACCAGCTACCTTAGAAGCCTGGACCAGCCATGGGATATCTTGATCCAACAAAGGACGCGAGTTCGAATCCGTTCCGCCGCATGGTTGGGTATTGGGCGGAGGTATTTCACAGGCATCAAAGCTTTGTTGGGTAGGGTTGGTGGGTACCATTATGGTACACAGAGTTGATGTTTTTTTATCCAAGACCACTATGCTGGACGGTGTTAGTTCTCGATACTTATCAATACCTTTTAATCTCTGGCCATATGATTCAACATGTGAATGTTATGAAAAGCAAGGAATTCCATGGACACAACATATCAGGTAATGGTTGTAGTTGCCACGCTGCGGACATAGATTGCCAATATATATTGATGAACATCTTCAGTTGTGTATGACAATGCGAAAGCCCCCGTATTGTAAAATCGATTGTATATAACTGGAAGAAAGATTAAACACAATATAAGTCAACTTGGAAATCATGCCATGAAACTGGAATAAACTATATCAACAACTTATTAATACTTTAAACTTCACAACTTGGGTATTTTTCATTTGTCGTTTTACATTAGAACACAGAAGAACATACCAAATCCAAAGAAAACCTCTTGGTTCTAATAGAACAAAATACTTATGAAACTAAAATGAACTACAAAGTTTCAGCTACAGATACGAAAGCTGTTTGCCTCTTTTGTTGGTATATTAACTTGATTTCAATATGATAGGGGTTAAAATGAACTCAATAAACTTGCTAAAATAACGGGTAACGTACAACTATGTTTGTGTAAGATCTGATACCGCAATACTTGGTTTAGATCACGTCTCTGGTAAACCCGAACACTTTTTTTGCCTTCCCCACTGAAAGTTCTTACATTTATAAATGCTTGACATAACTTGCCCATTGGCTACTGAAACCTGTAGTGGTCACATTTTTCTCATCCTACTGTGCTTAAATCTAAAACATTATGAGTGCTCCCTGAAATAATCAAAATATGCAGTAATTGTTTTCCCACATAACCCTTAACCCTCATGGTCTGGTAATTAGAGGGACTCCAGTCCTAGCATTAAGGGAGATTTGTGTCTTATTTCTTCCTCACTTTCTACTGCATTAACTATTCCATGGTCAGTCAACACACAATCTTCATCCTCATCTATTACCTCATCACTAGCAATCACTTCCAAAGCATCTGTCCACTGCACTTATGGCCAAGACTGTATCTTTGGTCACAGTAAAAACACAAATGCTTTGCCCTTTTCTCTTCCGACTCTTGCTTGGTCAATTTCTTAAAGGGTCTGTTTGGCACAACATTATTGTTTTGAGGAGGCAAGGTGTTAACATTAGTTCTAGGAGTAGTAAATAGTGGTGCTTTCCTAATTTTTGTCATAGTAATGTTAGCTTCTTGCAACTTAGATAAGCAAAACACATCAATCAAGCTAGTAGGCTTAGAGTTGCGATCCCCTAGAAAGGGGATCAAAATTAAAAAGCCTAAAAAGATTTCTAACCAATAAGCTAATGCCATGTGTCCCCACCCACTCCCTCCCTTTTTTCTTTAATATTTTTAGTTAGAGGGTATTTTGGTCATTTGATCTATTTTTTTAATTCCACCTTAAATTTCAAATACAAATAACTTTCAAATGACAAACTTTTACAAAAAACCGATTTCACCATATTTTTTAAAATTTAATCCTCTTTAATTTGGTATAAATTTTTTTAATTTTTTCGAAACCTTTTTTTTGACATATTGATTGGGTCATGATTTTCTTGAAAATTTTAGCATTTTCGGCTCTAATTTTGTCTAGTTTAAAGGCCGAATTTTGCAAAACTTAAAACACGAAAGTTGTAGCTTCTTGGCCATTCTTTACCCAGAAATTTGAATCACTCAAATCCAATATGATATGAGTGAGATATCGTATGTTAAAGATGACGTTTTACACATATTTGTTGCACACAACGTGTTTGATGAAATGTTTAGCTTAGATTTTTAGTCTTAAAATCGAGTTAAATGCACTAATTTTTGTACAACAATGCACCTTTAGTCATTTTATTAATGTAAGATTCAAAAAGTTTTGTTTTTTTTTTTGTTTTTTTGTTGTTTTTTTTAACTGATGAACTATATTATTAACTGATGAACCTTATTAACTGATTTTTAAAAAAGACGTTTTGTTCATCAGTTATTTTGGTTGAACCATATTAATTGATGAACCTTATTAACTGATGAACCATATTAACTGATGAACCTTATTAACCTTATTAACTGATGAACCTTATTAACTGATGAACCTTATTAACCTTATTAACTGATGAACCTTATTAACTGATGAACCATATTAACTGATGAACCTTATTAACCTTATTAACTAACTGATGAACCTTATTAATCTTATTAACTGATGAACCTTATTAACCTTATTAACTAATGAACCTTATTAACTGATGAACAAAATAATTGATAAACGTTATCAAAAATAACTGATGAACAATATAAAAAATAACTGATGAACCTTATTAACTGATGAACCTTATTAACTGATGAATCATATTAACTGATGAACCTTATTAACTGATGAACCTTATTAACCTTATTAACTGATGAACCTTATTAACTGATGAACCATATTAACTGATGAACCTTATTAACCTTATTAACTAACTGATGAACCTTATTAATCTTATTAACTGATGAACCTTATTAACTAATGAACCTTATTAACTGATGAACAAAATAATTGATAAACGTTATCAAAAATAACTGATGAACAATATAAAAAATAACTGATGAACCATATAAAAAATAACTGATGAACGTTATTTTTTTTCAAAACTGCTGAACATTATAAAAAATAACTGATGAACCATGTCAAAAAAATAACTGATGAACCAAATAAAAAATAACTGATGAACCATATAAAAAACGAGTGGGGTAAGCCCGCGCGTTGCGGCGGGGCTTAAAAATTAATTTATGAACAATGGCGAAGGTTTCGTAATTTTTCGAATCCGTTTGCTATACCAAATGGGTCTCGGAGTGATTTCGTGAAAAGAATTGCCAAAGTGACAAATTAGGTCCCTCCGCCCCTATCTTTCATTTCCTACCTTCACTTTTATATTTTCATTTCTAACCTTCCCTATTTATATACCTTTTTAATTATTTACTTAATTTGTTTTTCACAAATAAATCACACATACAACTCTCTTCTCTCTCTTTCTCTAGCCTCACCGCCGGATCTTCATATTTCCCGGCGAAGCAGCAGCAGATCCCGGCGCCGACGTTGCCGAAAATTTTCCGGCGAGCCATTTTCTTGGCCGATTCGATAGATCGGTTAATCCGCAACCCTTCTGGAGCTTTTGAGCTCACGGTTCCCACCACAACTCACCCACGCGCCACCACTGCCCTTTGTCACCACCTCCGAGATCCTACCACCACCGTCCGAGTGTCTTCTCGACGGTAACGAAGGCCCACGCGTCCCTTTTATTTAAATATTTTCGAAACCCTACCACCACCGTCCGAGTGTCTTCTCGACGGTAACGATCGCCGGAGATCGTCTTTCATCTTTGGATTTGAGAGTCGATCTGGTGGGAAATAAAGGGGGAACGAGATGGGAAATAAAGAAATGTAACAGATTATTATTTGTATCGGAATGACCAACATGCCCCTATGTTTAGATTTCTTCTTTTAATTTGATCGGATCATGATTTTTGATCGGACGGTTGTAATTACTTTTTAAGCTTTTTAAAGTTTTTAGGCTTTTTAAGGGATCCGGTATCAGTAGGCTTAAACAATCTAACAGCATATGCAATCTCCCTTTCAAACCACCAATGAATAAGCTAATAGCATAAGACTCAGGTAACTCAACCTTATTCAACAATGCTTCAAAAGAGTCTTGATATACCTGAACATTAGCAGTGTTTTTGAGATTCTTCAATTCCACCACTAGATCTTCAAAAACATACTCAATTCTCTTCCTAACTTGTGTTTAATACACATCCCAAGTTACAACCTCACCAAATCTTTTCATGAATTGCTTATGCCAATTAAGAGCTCTACCAAACATATACCTAGGCAATGCGGCGGCGGGTACCCTGTGACAATTTATTCGATTAGTTGTATGAGGTTTTTGCAGGTTCTATATAGGTTATTAATTGTCTACAGGTTGCCATAATTAGTAAAAAAAAAACCTGAATTTTTAAGCCTTTCTAATTATAGAATGTCCTAAATGCATTATATAGTAGTATAGATGTGGTCCATTTCAAATAACTTGTTAACATTATATAGCTAACCCTACACATCCTCACCATCAAACTTAGGAAACTCTACTTTGGTCAATCTACCATACTGACCACCAGTTTGAGTGTCTGACCAGTTTGACCACCAAGATTTTCCCTTCTTTGACTAGTACCTTCACCATGATTGATCTTGTTCTCTAATTCTGTTACAATTTCAGTTAAAAGCGTACTCATCATACTGGCTAACTGACTTTCAACAGAGTTTGAACTAGTCAATGCACTTTCTTGTTGGTTTCCACCATTACCAACGGACGAAATGATTATTACGTGTTTTGGATTGGGATGATTCAAGAATTTGTGGTTGAAAATTTGATCGAAACAAAATTGACCGGAAAATATTAAGAATTTAACTGTTATAACAGAATGAGCCACCAGCTCACTTTGATACCAATTGAAACAATGTGATCTAGAAATTAACTAAGAAATGAAGATCATAATCTCAATGGCAAGAAACTAGTTAGGAATCTATAAAGAAAGAATCAAGATTCGAAAATGGTTTGCTATTGAATTATTGAATTGTACACAATGATTGAGTTTACAAGTAAAAAAGAGTTTACAAATCATGAATGAATGATTACAAGTGATAGGGAAGTAGTTATAGTGTGTTTGTGAGCTTAACGGTTTTTCCCGTCAAATGTGAAGTTTGACTTTTTACGTTGACTTTGCTTAGTATTTGAGTTTCACTTTGCTACAAAACATAAACATAAAAAATAAGCACTCGGAACATTCAAAATAAACAAATTGAATCAAATAATTATAATCAAAATCATGCGCATACCTTTTTGTCACTCACAGTTAAGTGTAATTGAACATGAAATAAATAAACTAAAAAAAAAAAAAAAAAAAAAAAAAAAAACCCCTTAAAAATTGAAACTCTAGCAGTCGAGTTTTCATGATAACTTCGTACCTGGGTTTTACAATTAACCTAAAGGATCACCTAACACCAATATGAGTGTGTTGAACGCCATAGCTGATTATTGAACCTTGGAAGCGGAGGACTGGAGTGAATATCTATAAAATCATGCCAACATTTTCTAGAATATTTGATGGACCAAATCCTGTTAATGGCAGCCCAAAAGAATAACGGTAGCCTAGATACAGAAAACGATAACATTTTGAATAGTATATAGACTACTATCCGCCTCAAAATAATAATTCACGTTTAACTTTTGAGATGTTTCAAATTAATTGTTCGCTACAAAATATAGATAGAAAATTTTGATCGAGTTTAACATATTACCCTTGCGTGAAATTATTATTACAAGTTTCAAAAAAAGAATTAATTAATTTCTTAATGGTAAAGCTGTCATTTTTTGAAAGGAAAAAAAAATACGAAAGAAAAATCAGTACATATGCTTTTATTAAACGGAAAATGCTACATCCACAAAATGTTTACAAAAATCTTTCACAAAATGATTTATCACAAATAAAAATCATCTTAATCAATTATCTCCCTTCTTTTTAAATTCTCATATTTCTATAATGGCATGTTACATACTTTTGTGAAAAAACATTTTATAAAACTTTTGTAAATGTCGTGTGTTTTTTACATGAGACAATTATTTTGAAACGAAGAAAGTATTATCTTTTGACTTTTTCTTTCTATCTTGTCATGTGTTACAAATTTAAATCACATAATTAGTAAGTTAAGTAAGCATAAAATGAAAAGAATATTTGTTTAAATTCATAACTAAACATAGTTCTGCACGGTAAATGGACAAGTCTTCTTTAAAGGTTACCCGAAATTCTGAATCGATCGAATATTCAACTCAAATTACAAAGCATTATTGAACTAACCTGTTATTTTTTCCTACTCTTTTCACGGCAGCTTACACACTAGACCATTTAAAGCTGTTTAAACATAGTTATATACGATAAAACAAAACTCAGCTCAGATGATGAATTGAATTCCAACACACTTTTATTTACAGTGTTAACAGACCATGCATGGTTGTTGTTGCTTCTCGAAGCGTTGACATTTACAATTATAGCCAATCGTTTTGTCCATCTCATTAAATGTATTATGGAGTAGCTAAAGAGAACCATCTACACGTTTCAAAATAATATTTCCTAAGTCATAGGATAAATAAACTTTTTGTGGAAACTTTTATGTAATATTTCTTATTAGCTTTTTGTTATACTTATAGGGTTTGAGAGAGACAAGGGAATATTGGTGAACTAACATAAAAAATTATACAAATGGCAGTCATAAAAATTGTTACACTTTTTCCTTTCTAAATACGTGGGCTGAAAAGAGTTAAAAGCCAAATTCCTTTCAGTTTTTTCAAACAAGAAGGAATTCAATGATTCAATCCATGTTTTTTTAGACTAAATAAAATCCAAAATTTGACTAACACCTTTTGGTCATATTCAAAGTCAATAAAAAGCTTCTAAAAAAAAATATTGCCTGTGTTTTTAATTTTGCTTCATCTTTATTTAACTTTTCTTTTATAATAATTATAATTCTTAATAACTTTGTATTAGTTTAATAACCAAATTCTGCAAAATCAATTTAATGTTCAATTATTGGAGTATCCACGTTTATTTTTCTAATGAATTAGTTAAAGTATGAAAATAATTAAGTTGCTATCTCTCTTATTTTAGAAAACAACTAATCTTTTTGTTTAACTTTGAGAAAATAACAAAAAATATATCCAACTTTTCTTTTCCTTTTTTTTTTCTTTTTTTTATTAAAACACAAACCTTTTAAATTTTGACTTTTGTAAATATTTTTGACCATTTTATCCTTATGTATTTTAACCACTCTGTTAACATAGACGGAAAATAATCATTATATATGAACAAAATACCCATGAATATTGAAATTTGAAATGTTTATATTTTAATAGTAAAAAAAATGCTCAAAACAACAAAAGTGTACGTAGTACAAGTTAGATAATCTTTTTGTTAGTATCCCCTATAATTTTTAGTCAAATTTTAGCGCCTACAAAATATAAGGATTAGTATGCCTCTTCTGTGTTTTGGTTCATTTGAATCTTTATAATCCAAAGTTGAATTAGTTATACATTTTCACATATTTAGGGTATGTTTGGCGAAATGGGCCGGAGCTGGGGCTGGGGCTGGGGCTTATATTATAAGCCGAAATTAAAATTTGTATTTTTATAAACTTATTTGGCAAATGGACTGGGGCTGAGGCTTATTATTGCAAAATTACTAAAAAAGACATAATTAAATGTATATGTTAGACGTTTTTGTGGGTAAATAAGTAATTTATTTTCCAAAAGCCCCGGGCTTAAGTTTTTAGCCTCTTTTATGGGCTAAAGTTTTTAGCCAGCTTATTTTATAAGCCCTTCCATAAGCCCATGACATACGAGACTTATTTAATTAGCCGGCTTATTTTAAAAGCTTAAGCCCCCATATGCCCCATAAAACCCCTCCCAAACATAGCCTTAGTCATCGAAAGCTTTGAGAGTTGGTATTCATCAAGTATAAGACACAAAGTTAATGTGACGTGGAATAAGTTATAAAGCTTTGACAAGGAATCATTGTAACTATAAGACGTTATTGGTTCAATAAAAGAACCAAACAAGATAAAGAATGAACCATAATTAAACCAAACAAGATAAAAAATGAACCGTAACTTAACCAAACAAGATAAAAAGTTGGGTTATTCAATTCGAAAAAGCTATCGGTTGAACATTACTTTCATAATTCATAAACACTATTACAATAATATATATATATATATAGTGGTGTATTCTATACAGTACCAATATTAGATACAGTACTTTACAGTACCATCCTTAACCAATCAGAATTTAATAAATTAATTTCTATTTATTTAAATCATATTATATTCGAAGGGTATTTATGGTATTTTAGTATATCACAATAAATGTTTTAACTGGTTACATCCTAAAATCAAGGACTAACTTCCATACATATTTCAACCAATTAATCTCTCTCCTTATTTTTCCAGATCTAGATCTGTTCCTTGCTATTCTTTTCCTCACAAAATCGCCCAAAAAAAATTATCAATATTGGAAATACATGTTTTGAGTATGAAGATGTCGCTGTTTATCGGAAAATCGTAAAGATTTTTATCTCTCAGCCCTTGCTCGCCGGAAAAAGATGAAGAAGATGATCCATCTTGTAAGCTTTCAGTTCGTGAAACACATGATCTTGCTAAGGATCGAAGGTATAGTAAATTATTTGTAGTAATAAATTACGTTGAAAAAGGTATAGTATATTAGTTGTAGTGAAACACAAGATCTTGATAAGGATCGAAGGAATAGTAGTATTATTTGTGTTTTTCGGGGACTTAGTAAATCACGAAGATTGCTATTTTTTTGATATTGATGATGTATATCATGAAGACATATATTTATATTGTTGTGCCAGGTAACATGTAAGGAAAACGTTAACTCATCAAATAATATTTATTGAAATAGTAACCAATAAATATTCACTTGTACACGTATCTCTTGTTTCACATATGTTTACATGTGTTTTTATGATTGAAAATTTGGTTTACATAATTTATTTTATCTAGACAAAGATGGTGCATATGTGTTATACTAGTTTTTATAATTATAAACTTACGTTTATGCCATTTATTTGATGAAAACAATGATTGTGCATATGTGTTATATTATAGTTATGATTATAGAATCGTTTCTTTGCCATGGGTCACTGATTATAGTTCGGCACACATATGTTTTTTTTTTAAAATTATCAACTAGTTTATAATTAATTTAACATGGCCTAATTTGACATAACTAGTTCTTTTTTTTGTTTTTATATATTTGTTTCAGTGGTGATGGCTCAATCATAAGAAAGACGGTGTGTAATGAAGATTATCAACGAATGCACTTGTGTTTTTAGAAAGCTTGCATATATGTTCTCGAATCGTGCATATACGTTTTTGAAAACGTGCACATATGTTATGATAAATTGTTTTTGATATAATACTTCTCTTTTTGAATTGTATTATAGTGTATATGATATTTATGTTCTTGGTTTGTTATAAATTTAGAGGTCATGTGTATAACATGTATGTCGTTGGTTTTAAACTTTGACGTTTAAAGAATGTACAATAGAAACAAATGCGATTATCTTAAGCAAAAAAAAAAAAAAAAAAAATGTTATAAAAATGTGAAAAATTCCATGCTTTTTGAATGATCTCACAAACGATACGACAAGCTTAAATTTTGTACATGTATAAACATGTGCATGTGTGCACGCAATCTTGTATTAAAGAAAAAAAAAAAAGAAAAAAAAAAAAGAGAAAAAATTGAAAATATTAATTTCCAAAGAACTTCGTGATTCTACAAAAAACGATTTTTTTAATTATTATTTTCTGTAGAAACTAAATAATTATGTTTTACAAAATACCAATTGTACCCTTGCTTCTAGATTTCCAGCCAAATTTTTTTTAAAATATTTATATAAATGCCATCATGTAATATTAACCATTGATCAAATGATCCAAGGGTCTAGATTGGTCTAAAATGGTACTCTAAAGTACTGTATCTAATAGTGGTACTGCATATAACGTACCCCTATATATATATATATATATATATATATATATATATATATATATATATATATATATATATATATATATATATATATATATATATATATATATATATATATATATATATATATATATATATTTATTATTATTGTTACTTTTAACATCGAGTTAATACAATACTAAGTTATTTGATTTTACAATACTTACCCAGAATGTAGCCCTGCTAACTTTGAATAATAATTAGTGAACCAACCTCGAATGATAATTAGTGATTCGATTCCACAGTACATATTCAAAAGATAGTCCCGGTCAACTTCGAATCGACACATCTATGATGCAGAATCCCACAGATTCCACCTTGAAAGAAAACACCAATGAAAAGACTCGAACATGAGACCTCTCGTATATGGTAACAACCTCGCAAATCCAGTTGGTTAACATTTTACTTTGAATTAAAACCTATTAAAATTTTAAAACTCATTTATGTCATGACAATTGTTAATATTTGATCCAACCTCATTTTAGGCACACAAGCTACATATGTTCCCTATAAATATAAATATTGACACATAATTTTTTTTGAAAAGAAATATTGACACATGTAACTAATGTGAATCCTCTAATCTATTTATCCAAAAACCTTGATTAGTGATTGAAAACAACAATACAAAGGTGGCCAAAAACAACCACGACAACAATTGTCGTCAACGAAAACAGCTATATATTTTCCACCTCAACAAACTCCTTTTGTAGCTGTATCTTAACCCCACAAACACACATAAAAAAACACACACAAAACAACCATATCTTCACCATTAAAACCACCTCAAACCACCATTTCTTACACCTCTCATCACTCATTTATTCCATAATGGAATCATCATTTCCATCTTTTTTCATATCCTTAGCCCCATACATTATTTCCCTACTAGCTTTTTTAGTCCTAGTTGAACAAATAAAGTACTTAAAGAAAAAACAACATATTCCTGGTCCGAGTCTAGTGTTGCCATTTATTGGCAACGCTATCTCGCTTGTACGGAATCCCACGGAGTTTTGGGAACTACAAGCGGATAATGCGAGAAAATCCGATACTGGATTTTCCGCGAACTATATTATTGGAAAATTTATTGTTTTCATACGTGACACCGATCTTTCGCATAAAATCTTTGCGAATGTTCGGCCTGACGCGTTCCATCTCATAGGTCATCCTTTTGGTAAAAAATTATTTGGTGAACATAATTTGATTTACATGATGGGTCAAGATCATAAAGATTTACGACGTCGAATTGCTCCTAATTTTACTCCTAGAGCACTTTCGATATATACCGAGCTACAACAACATACTATTTTGAAGCATTTGAAGTCGTGGTTAGAGTCTCCTGATTCGGGTTCGAAAGCGTTTCCTTTAAGGTTACTCTGCCGTGACATGAACCTCGAAACGAGCCAAAATGTTTTTGTTGGACCGTATCTAAGCGGTGAAACGAGGACAAGGTTTGACGTTGATTACAACTTTTTCAACGTTGGTTTGATGAAGTTGCCTATTGATTTACCGGGCTTCGCGTTTCGTAACGCTAGGTTAGCAGTTTCGCGTCTTGTCGAAACACTGACCGTGTGTGCTGAAGATAGTAAAATTAAAATGAAGTCGGGTGAAGACCCGACTTGCTTAGTTGATTTCTGGATGCAGGATGCAATCCGTGAAATCAACGCTGCAGAGGCGGCGGGTGAAAAATCCTCGCCTCACACCCGCAGCGTTGAAATAGGAGGTCATTTATTTGATTTTCTATTCGCGTCACAAGATGCCTCCACGTCGTCACTCCTTTGGGCGGTCGCATTGTTGGATTCACATCCGGACGTGCTATCTCGACTCAGAGAAGAAGTTTCCAAAATCTGGTCTCCGGAGTCAGGTAAGCTGATCACCGCAGACCAGTTAAGGGAAATGCGGTACACTGAAGCAGTGGCGCGTGAAATAATAAGGTTTCGCGCGCCAGCTACATTAGTACCGCATATAGCAGGGGAGGACTTTCCCTTAACCGAAACCTACACTATCCCAAAGGGAACAATCGTGTTCCCATCGGTTTTCGAGTCGTCATTCCAAGGGTTTGTCGATGCGGACCGGTTCGACCCGGACCGGTTCATGGAAGAGAGACAAGAAGACCGGGTTTACAAGAAAAATTATTTGGCATTTGGAGCAGGGGCCCACCAATGTGTGGGGCAAAGGTATGCAATAAATCATTTGGTTTTATTTATCGCCATGTTCACCTCATTGTTTGACTTCAAAAGAGAAAGATCGGACGGCTGTGATGACATCGCGTATGTCCCTACAATCTGTCCACGTGACGATTGTAAAGTTGTATTGTCACTTAGATGTAGAAATTTTCCGTGTCTCTCGTGAGTAAAAAAAAAACACATGTTGGGTGGTTTTATACATTTGTTGGGTTGTGATTAGGTGGTTAAACATTGGATGTTTCTCATTTGTTACATCTGGTATACCTCCTTTTTCTTATTTTTTGAATGATGAATGGATTGATTGTTTTGTATTCATGATTAGAATCTAGAAAATTATTTGTAATAAACTGTATGCATTGTATATGACATTATTGGATTTTGATAGGTTTTTTTACTCTCTTCGCAAAATTACAGTTCTCGTTTTCAATTTGAGATGTATCAAAATATTTGTCTCTTTCTTGTCTAAAAAAAGTTTTGTGAATGAAAATAATATTTAATTAGTTGAAGAGTGCAGTTTTCTAAACTGTGTGTTTTTTGTCGACATAGTATCTCTTTACGTCATACAGTAATTGTTTTTGTGCCCATTGGTATTAAATGTTTGCCAAAAAGTAAGACAAACACAACTACCGACTTGAAGATTTGATAAACGGTTATATTGTAGCACCTTTTTGAAAACAATGTTATGGACTGGCGTCTCGTGGAACAACAAAGTGGTCCTATTAATTTGTAAACTAAAAAGAAATTACATATAACGTGAATTATATATACTCATATATGTTTAATATTATACGTATTTATA
The DNA here is from genome assembly GCA_030686995.1 of Artemisia argyi. Taxonomy (NCBI): domain Eukaryota; kingdom Viridiplantae; phylum Streptophyta; class Magnoliopsida; order Asterales; family Asteraceae; genus Artemisia; species Artemisia argyi. The sequence continues at coordinate 213,464,424 of CM060676.1, read as the reverse complement.
TGCTAAACCAATAAAATGTGGCCTTTTTTTTAGTGGAGGACTGGAGGCTATGTGCGACGGCACCTATTGCACACCCCTCCGAGACCTTTATGTGGACTTTAAGGAGACTTCATAACACAGTAACATTTTTATAAAACACTCAATTACAAGATTCAAATGGTGAAATCATTGTCGCTTTTGTAGATAAATGTTCCAAAGGATTTCACGATGGTTTGAGAGATTAGTAAGTACACCTTATGTATTTCTCTAAATGGAGATGTTTATATGAAGTTCATGCGCTTCAATCATCTATATTTCGGTGTTCTCTAATAGGAGATGTTCATATGAAGTTCAATCGCTTCAATCTTCTATATTTTGATGTTCTTAATTGGAGACAGTGACGAAACTTGAATACTTTTAGTGAATGCCCGAAATAAGTGAAAGCTTTATCCTAGCTGCTAAGTATATTAAAAGAGAAAATGACATAACCTTGTATATATATTAAATAAAGTCACAAAATAAACGTTTAAACTTACTAATTACAACTGGGCCCTAGTCCTGCTGCCTTTAAGGTTATTAAACTCCTCAATTACCGATTGTGAGTCAAAAGTATCAGCAATGTCCTTTTTTATGTGAACGACCAAGTTATCCACAAGAAACATATTTGCCATCTTATTTCGAAGTCGATTCTTGAAGAGTTTCATTGCTGAAAAACTCCTCTAAGTTGTAGCAGTTTAAACAAGAAGTGTCAAGATTAGTCTCATCAATCTGTCAAGCAAAGAATACGTCTCACGCTTGTTAAGTTCCGCCAGAATTTCACATAATTTAGCAATGGTTGCTGTAACGCTTAGCCTCGTGTTCTTTTGTCTTTCAATGGCAAAAAGCTCCAACTTATATTTCAATTGTAGCCTGTCTTGCTATGTTATGTAATTCGGTGTAGCCATATCGCCATGCTAACATTCTTTCGCTATAGCATATTGCGGCAAAAAAAAAAAAAAAAAGAAAAAGAAAAAAAAGTGACTTCGTAGTATTCAATGGTAAGTGATACAGCAAATGACATACAAAACTATGTGCAGTCTAACCTATCATAAATTCATAGTAACAAAGTAATGGAAATACATCTCAGCAACATGCAACGTATATTACTATGTGTGAAAATTACCCATTTGGTCAATGCCTGTGGAATTATTTGTCAGTGTTCCTATTATTTTTCTCTTTGTTTTTTGTGATAAGTTAAATAACTTTTTAGAATGTGTAGATAGCAGAGGGAATGCCAGCTTTTTTTATTTGGGTTTGAGTATTAAATTCGTAAAGTATTGGTTTTAAAAGTTATGTATCATATGGACAAAAAGATAATTTTGTCTTCAAAAAAGGTATTCTATCATGTTAATACCACGGTCACAGAAAACTAGCCGTAAATATTCATTTACATGATTTGTTGTCCTTGTTTCTTTTTTTTTTCTTTGTTAAGATTTGATAATTATCAGGTGTATATAATTTTGTATTTCTATTAATTTTTATTTTAAACATTTTTTTCAACTATTTTTAATAAGTAGGCCAAACCAAGGACTTATAAACAAACTATATGAAACAATAGATAAAGAGATAAACTTGTAGATAGTCATAACAACATCTAGATAGTCATAACTCATAAGAACATCACGTCTTACGTTTGCCTATCTCAATGTCAACTTTAGATTTGGCCTTTTTTTTTTTTTTTTTTCTTTTTTTCTTTTTTTTTTTTTTATTATTATTATGTGTGACAAAACAAATATATTATAAAGCAGATTCGTGGAACAAATTGGTTGTGTACCCGTCCTGTACAGATAATTTAAAAAAATGGTTTCATTATTTCTTAAATGTCATATATATTAATACACGTCATTGGCCAAAAAAAAAATAAAATAAAAAAATAAATTGTTTGATTTGGAAATGTAAGCTTAATTTTATCATGTTTTAACCTGAAGACTTTGAATAATTAAGCTAATCTTAGGTAATGTGAGCCAAGCAAATCCTGTAAATGTCTTTCACCATAGTTAGTAATTTGATGGATTTAGACTTCGCTCCCTTCTTAGTACTAAAAGAGAAGGATATTACTCACATAAACTCGTCATGGTAATAATAATTTGGGGTAATTACATATATACCCACTAAAAGTTGCATATTTGCATATATACCCAAAACATGCTTAAACATCATTGTACATTGTGTTTTGGGGAAATATGCAAATATTCATGTTTTAGTGGGTATATATGCAATTCTCCCTAATAATTTTGGTCTAAAGTTTATTAACTCAAAGTTATGTGAGCTATCATCAGATTTCTCTCTTCAAAACTACTTCGTGACCAACTTAATGTAACAAGGGACCGACACCACAAAAATACCCTACAAAAATACATTTTAAATAAACACCACATACACAAACAAGCACACTGAAGCAGTCGGTAGAGCGGCCCTCTTCTCCAAATCATCCTTGTGGGACGCGTCCTTGTCGACCGAGTGTAATAAGTGAGACCAAGTTGGGAAGAGTCCTGGCCTTGTCACATAGAAGAAATTGTGTGTTAAAAGTTACCTTACTTTAACATGTTGTGTTTTAAAATGTTGTGTATTTGTGAATCTTTGACTCATTTTTGGTTGGTTACTTAGCTTTGGTCAGAGACAAATTTCAGAATATTTTGGCATGTAATGTAAATATGAATAACCTCCGACGGTGGTTAAAATCAGTGTTTTAAAACCCGGTTTGACCCGGCTGGTTGAACCGTGACCCGGTTAGGTGACCGGAATGCGGTTTTGAAGAAAAAAACCGCTAGAACTGCTAGTTAAACCTGTTGAATCGTGACCCGTTGGCTCAGCCGGATCAATTAAAAACCCGGTTTTTAAAACATTGGTTAAAATCATATATGATGTCCCGTTAATATTCTGTTTCCAATGACATATTGACATATCACATGTTCATAAAGCATTTATCTAAAGAAGTGTCAACTTCATCTCGATGTATTGAACCTTTTTGGAACTATATAAGTTGTTCATTGCATTATTGAAGTTCTGTTAATGATTTCTTTGATGTTTTCACATTTAGGCTTGTGGGCAAGGAGGTTAAAGCTTCATCAAAAGGACCCACATCACGCGCTGTATCTCTTGCCCACATCCCATGTTCACGCATGAGACACGCATCCCAAAAATGAAATTGGTGGTCTGTCCACCGAACGTTAACCAAGGAAATCGGGCCCCACTTTCATTTATAAACATTACCCTATCATCACTTCACTTCCACCTCCAAACCCCAAACTCATTCCATCTCCATTTTTTTCCTTCCAAAAAAATTTATAAAAAATGACAATAAAATTATCTCCCTTTATTATCATCTCTCCATTTTGTTGAACCTGGTGGCTAGTGGTGGCTGTCTCAGTGGTTGTGGCTTGTGGGTGTTGTTTGGATTCACGTAAAATCCAGTTTTAACAGAAGGGTTGTCATCAAAATTGGATTCACGTAAATCTTGAAAAAATGGGGTTTAGTTTAATTGTTTCAGTACTTTTTTTTAGCTTTGTTCTTCAGGTCAAACCTTGGGCAACAGAATATGGGTTATGTTTATAATCTTTCTGCACCTGTTTGTTCATGGCAAGTTGTGGTTTGTGATGCAAATCAAGAGAATGTTATTGGTTTAAGTGGTGCTAGTTTAGGCTTGTTTGGTTCTATTCCAGATAATACTATTGGCAAGCTTACTAAAGATTCAGTTTTTAGATCTAAGTAATAATCTGATTACTAGTTTTCCTAATGGTTTTTGGAGTTTGAATTCGCTTAAAAGTCTTAATGTATGAACAATAAGATTAGTATGAGTTTGCCTGGTAATTTTGGTAACTTTGGTTCATTAAAAAAAAAAAAAAAAAAAAAAAAAAAAAAAAAAAAGTGTTAAGGTGAAGATGGTTCCTTGCCCTCTAAAAGGTGAAGAGTGGTGAAGGGTGACGTGGCGCTGCCTTAGCTCGTGACTAAGGCTAAGTTTAATAAGGGAGAAATAGTCGGTTGGTCTCCCCACGATGGACTAGTCTCACTCGGTCGGTTTCATCATAAATGGAAAAGAAGGTCGGTTGACAGACCGACTTGTGTGTTTGTTTGTTTGTATGTGTAATTATTTAAAATGTATTTTTGTGAGGTCTGTTTTTGTGGTGTCGATCTTCTTTTTTTATTACAAAATAGTCTTTAAAAGAAGAAGTTGCTGTGACAGGGAGATGTTAAGGGCTTTTATTACAACTAGCCAACAATAATTTAAGGAACCCATAAAAATTAAAATTAAAATAATAATAATAAAGGTTCTAGGCATACGTAAGTTTTAGTGCTTTGTTTAATAAAATATGTAACGTCATTTCAAGGTCCATGGTGCCCATGGCGGAACTAGCGGGATGTGACACACGGTGTTCAGAGGCATTTGAGGCAATATATTTTCAAGTCATAAGACCATCCGCAATGGGTGGCAAAAAGTTCGGGGCGGGGAGGTCATCATCAATGTCCGCTCCTCAGCTTGAGTCCGCTCCCCGATAGTGAACCGTGATTAAGGGCTAGTGGTGGATAGGGTTGTCATTCGGGTTGACTCGGCCGGGATCGGGTCAACTCGGGTCAAGCCTTCAAAAAACAGACCCGAACCAGACCCTGTTTAGAACTTAGGTCAACTCGGGTCAGGTCAATTCGGGTTCGGGGTCAGCCCGAGTATTTTTACGTTGAGGCTAAAAAAACATACCTGAACCCGACCTTGTTTAGAACTCGGGTCAATTCGGGTTGACCCGATTGACCCGAATATAATTTTTTGACCCGATTGACCCGACTCGAATTGACTCGGGTCGGATTCGGATGGCACCCCTAGTGGTGGATATGCGGAGCAGGGAAGAAAAAGAAGTGTGTTTCTTTATCTCGTTCTATTTTAAATATATATATATATATATATGTGAAAGAGGTATATGTTTTATTGGAGATATTGGTTGCTGATGATAATGAAATTATAACTGGTATATGACAGTAGTTGATAGGAAAATCTGATATGACAAAATTGGTGAACAATAGTTCATGTAACATTTTGACGATCTAGAGGTGCCACACAAGCTGTAAAGCTTTTCCATTTACTTCTCTTGAATATTGGGATGACAATTAGTTATTTGTAATAGAGGCCAACTGGTGCCCTAGTGTTACAATTGAGAAAAAGTAAACAAATAACGCAAACGGCCGAATAATGGATTTTCTTTTCTTTTCGTTTTTTTTTTTTTTTTTTTTTTTTTTTTTCCTTCTTCTCTCATCAAATCTTAAGACAATACCTTAAAAAAAATATGAAATTATCAACGAAAGAAAAGAGTACAATAGAAGACAAACAATGGAATAATCACATACAATAATCAAGCAAACCACAAGTCCTCAATAACTGAAAAGATATAATATGGACACCACAATATATAATATCAACACCGGCAGCACCGATTAGCATGTACAATTGATGCAATCGCACAAAGCTCCTTATTGTAAGGGGCTCTCAATTTATTATACATTAATATTTATAGTTTTATACATATCTAATTATATAGTAATATTTTGAATTTTTAGTGTCTATTAAATATTATCAAATTTGATACGGGCCACATAAAAAAAAAAAAAAAAACTTTATGCTACATACAGAAAAAGTGAAAGACTTGAATTAAATATGTGCCACAATGACATATACAAAAAATAAAACACAAACTATCTTCACATTAAAAACATAACAAAATTGCTTATGTCTTTTGAAATGTAAGATACTTGAAACAATTTGTGTAATATCAAAGAACTTTTTATTTTCCATAATAGTTAAATTTTCGTGATTTATGTGTCTCATTCGTGATTACACATCGGGCCAGCAAAATCAATAAGACGACCCTGATTAATACCATAAAATTATATTTATAATACATATGGTGATATATGCATGATTGTGATATGTACATCACTTAGACTAGATGGCAAGGGAGGTAAGCATCTCACCTTGCATCAAATCTCAATCGTGACCTCCATGCCATCTATACTCTCTCACTCGTGAGTTTGGCTTCCCAATGCAATTTAAGGTGAACTCCTCATCTTGCAAAATTCAAAGAGAAACAACCCCGTTTAATTATTTGTTACCTTGCAACCAAGGTGACTTAGGGGGTGTTTCTTTTTTCTTTTATTGGAGGGATTGGACCCACTTATCATTTAATATTAATATTTTTTAGGTGGGGCTCAACAAAATCTCTTGTTTCCTCTATATCCATAAGGCAGAAAAAAAGAGACTCTCCCCTAAGGGTGAGCATTACCGACCGACCCCCGATTACCGGCCCGATTCCGACCACCCGACGGCCCGATTCCGATCCCGACTAGCAAACGGGTCAGGAGTCGGTTTGCTATTCCGGCGAACTCGGGAGTCGGGTCGGGACGGGACGGGTCGGGACGGGATGATTCCGATCAATAACAAGCTAATCCGGCCCGATACCGACTAACCGATACCGACCGATTCCGATACCGACTAACCGAACACAATCGGGATCGGGAGTCGGTTTGAGATTCCGGCCACAATCGGGATCGGGCTTGTCGGGACGGGTCGGGACGGGATCGGTTCCGGCCCGATGCTCAGGCCTACTCTCCCCACTAAAAGGTATTAACACACGTAGGACCCACTAAACCTTTAGCTAAGAAAAAAAAAAAGAAACAGACCATTACCTTTAGCTTAAAGTGTCACATAAAATGGTGACAAACTAATATTTTAATGGTCATAATCTCAAAAATGATTTTCGGTTATCTTTGTACTACATACTCGTAAAATAGATTATAAAAAAATTATGATTCAATTATTAGAAACTGACAATATACTTGCTTGAGTATTAAATATAATGAAAATAATATAATGAAAATAATATAAAGAAAATAATATTGTACAATTTTGGAAAAAATATACTCTCTCCGTCCAAAAATATAAGTACAATTTGAATTTTTGAATCGAACTTTAACGTAAAATATTTTTGTTGTATTACTCCTTCCGTCCCTAAATAAATGTCAACTACTGACTTTCAAAGTCGTTTGTTTTCAACTTTGACCTTAAATTATCTCATTTGTGTTATGTAATATTTGATAAAAATTCAACTACTAAAAATACATTTAAAACTCAATTCATTCATATATTTTGCATGAAGTATTACATAACACAAATAAAATAATTGAAGGTCAAAGTTAAAAAAGAAGAATCTAAAAGTCAATAGTGGATACATATTTATGGACGGAGGGAGTATATAACAATTGATGAAAATTATACCAAATTAAAATACATTTAAAACACAATCCATTTATATATTTTGCAACAAGTATTATATAATAAAAACTAAAATATTCAAGGTCAGAGTTCGATTTAAAAGTCAAATTGGACTTTTATATTGGGACGGAGATAGTACTTTCAATCCTTCACCTTTAGGCTACTTGGCAAGAAGGAGGTGATCCCTTCATCATGCAACCATCTCACGCAGCATCACCTTGCCCACCTTTCCCATTCATGCGTGACTCACACTTCCCAAAATAACTTATGGTGAACCCATCACCTTGCAACTTTACACAAAAATCAGGCCCCATCGATGCATTTAAGTGTGAGTGAGGAGAATAGTAGTGAGTGTGTTTTCACAAAATTCCTTTCAATATGACTTTTCACAACTTTTGGTGTATGTTTGAAGGTATTACTTGCACCCTTAGTAGTGAAGTTTGGGTAAACAGGCTCATTTGTTCTAACAGTATGATTGACTTTTGGTGTGTTAGATTTCACAGAACCTTTTCTGGGGTTTGTTTTACTTGTTTTAGACCTTGATGTACTCCCAGAAACCCAATTGTTACAATAAGCATGAGTATGATTCAAACTACCACAGTAATAGCATGCTTTATTGTACAAGACAAAGTTATCACCAAGTTGATGTGACTTAAGATTGTTCCAATTTCTCTGACTACCTCTAGGTTTGCTATTACATTTAGCACAACATTCAACTGTTTTTAGAACAACTTTAGTATTTGTTATACTCTCTACACTTTTAGGACTGATTGGTCCTACTTTGTTTCCTTTCTTAGAAACAGTCTCTTTTCCATTCTCATCAGATGTGCAACCTTCAATAGTTGTAACATCTGAGCTCTTAACAGTGGGCACCTTTTCTTTGGAGAGAGAAGTATCACTTGTACTCTCAAAAGGTTCACTATTTTCTACAGGTTTTAACTTTTCTAGTGGTTTATTTGTGAGTTCATGTAAACCTGATTCAGCAAGATCTAAACCTGGGGGACAAGGAATTCCTCTGTAAGGAGGTGGACATGTGTTGTATCCAATCCCAGATTTGATTTTCTTGTTCATTTGGTTCTCAACTATACTTTTAGTACATGCAGAAGCATTTTCTAATGTTGTAACAGTTAGTTGAATATTATCTTTTGCTTGTTTCACTTTAGCAAACTCAGTTCTTAACAGATTTATTTCAGCATCTTTAAGAAGTATGTCTCTATTAAGAATAGCTTTTGTGTCAGAAAAGGTGAGTTCATTTTCTCTAAAGTGAATTATCTGCTTTTCAAGTTTGGACATACCACACTTATGATTAACTAGGTCTTGATGAGTTTTTCTTTCTTCTACTTTCAGTTCATCATAAAGTTTTCTTAAGATTTCTAATTCTTTAAAAACTTCACAAGTAGTAGAACATTTAGTAATTTGTACCTCATGATTGGAGAGAGCCATTAAGGCTAATTCATTTGAGGATGACTCTTCTTCACCTATAAAACTCCAATCAAAACCCAGTGCATCAATAGCTACCATAGCTTTTGTTTCAGTGATGTCCACTTCCTTGCTCTTGTTCTCATTGTTTCCCCTGTTCTTGTTCTCAAAACCTCTTCCCTTATCACCCTGCTTCTTTGGTCTTCTACATTCTCTTGAGTAGTGACCCTTCATGTGGCAGTTGTAGCACTCCGCTTTAGACTTGTCATACCCAGCAGGTTCATTGCCATTGATGACAATCTTCTTTCCAGTCCTCATCAAATATTTCTTAGCCCTCATGCTAAGAAGTGAAAGCTGCCATTTTATGTCCATTTCTTCAAGATCATCATCACTGATCTCTTGAAGATCTTCAAAGGTCAATGTGGAACCATTGTGTTGTGATGTTAGGAAAGCACAACCAATTGTTTCATCTAAAATGGTTTTGGTACTGCTGGAAGTGCTGGCAGTACCAAAATTTGTGTTGGCAGTACCTTCTTCTCCACCATCTTTTTCTTCATCAACTTTCTTGGAAGTACCATGAGATGACATAAATGCCATATTTCCTGAGCTTGAACTAGTAGACTTCTTTAGTTCATGCTCTACTATTTTAAAGTTGCTGTAAAGATCATTGAGACTCATGGAATCAATATCTGGTTTGTTTTTCCAGACAATGATATGCATGGCCCATTCAGAGGGTAAACTTATAAGAAATTTGGAGTTTAAGTCTTCTTGAGATATTATCACTTCATGAATGGCTAACTGACTAGAAAGCTTTTGTAGTCTATTGAACATGCTGTCCAAAGACTCATTTGGTGTGGCTGAAAAGTTTTCAAACTGTTGTTTTAAAAGTGTTTTCTTGGTTTTCTTGGTGGCATCATTACCACCAAATCTAGCCACAATAGCTTGAAAAAGGGTTTTAGCACACTTGTATTTGTTAAAGACTAGAAGCTGATCATTTGGAATAGACATTAGAAGCATACTCCTGGCTTTAAGGTCATTTCTCTTTTGAATTCTTTCTTCAGCAGTTATTGGATTTACTTGCACAGTTGTGACAAGTGCATCATTTACTGTGGAGGTGGTGGTTACTGGTTTAAATGAGTTTCCTTCTTCAATAATCTCCCAAAGTGCATAGTCTTGCACTTGGAAGTATTGTTCAACCCTCAGTCTCCACATTTCAAACTCATTTTGTTTGAGTAATGGAAGTTTTGCAGCCACATTGGTTTGAATGTGCTCAACATCCATTTTTGCTTTGTTCTTTTATGTCGTAAATATCAGCATTGCTCTGATACCACTTGTGGAAGGATTATGTATATATATTTGTGCAAACACTTGGGATGTTAATCTCAGTAATGTGTTTAGGATATTTATGAATGAATGTGAGTTAGCACGCGGAATTTACTAAAACACACTAAAGGAACAAAGGTGATGAATAAGTAAATGAGAATGAACACAACATGAATAACACAAAATGATTCAATATTATTGATGAAATAATACGGGTGATCTAAACTATCACCAGGATTACAAGTGTAACCTTGAATCTTTGATACGTGAAAGGGTTTAAATATGGAAGTTATGCATGGGAAAGATGAGTGTAAGAGATGGGAAAGTTGTATCTAAGAAGGTGTCTTAAGGGTTCCTTTTATAGTATAAGGATCCCTTATTACAAGTGGTCAAGTTGCTTAATATAATATATTAGAGGTTTATCTTATCCTAATATTACACCTTTCAAGGTAAAACACTCCATTAAATCTACTGAGACTTTTGTACTACTTCTACTTAACGTATAACTTTGTACAAAGACTAATAATACAAGTAAATATCTCTAATTAAAATATAGCAACTTGTCGTGTAAACTGGCAGGAGCTTCTTTAAACTAGCAGTACCTTCTTACCCAGAAGGTACTGTTAGTATATCTTCAACATCAGCAAAACTGAAGAGGCAGGCTTAACTATCACTAGCAGGCTCTTCTGGCAGACTCTTTACTTTGTGCATTTTATTCCCAACAATCCTCCCCTAAACTTGTTATTCCCATATAAAATAACCAAGTTTCTTTGTGAATAAAATTCATACCTTGAGGATTTGAGGGAACTCTTCCAAAAACCTTATCTTTTTCCTCTTAGGCTTTCATACTGATCAAGTATGCTCTCCTTCAATCTTTTGACTGCATCAGTCTCTTCTTCACACAAAAGCTTATTGGAGATCAAGACTGATAATACTTCATAGCTTAAAGGATACTCCTTCTCACCTAGCATAAAGAGCTCTATTCCACTCTGAGTGGAAAGATAATGAACATGACTCATGCTGAAGTATTCCCATGTAACAGATAAATCATAGTAAGGAAATTTCCAATGAGTATCAGAAGGATTTGGATCATATAATCTGCTGAACTCAACCCATAGCTCTTGCTCCTTTGCATCTGGCTTATACTTGGTTTTCAGCTTCTCTTGAACTAATACCCATAATTCATCTAAATCCATTCTGTTACATGCTCTAAGAAGATTTTCAAAGTTCTTGAAAATCTCAACCTTGTTTCCAACTCTTGTTATCTTCCATGCTTTGCCAAACTTATCATTGTAGATTTCCCAATCTATGACTGGATGCCTTGCATGTAAAGGTTCAGCAAAAATAATTTGTGGAACATGGACAACCATTTCTTTTGTCTGAACAGAAGGCAATTTTGTTTTCTCTGCTTGTTCCTTCTGATCATCTTTTCTTCCTTTGGAAAGCCTTTCTTGTGTATCCATGACAAAACTGGTTTTGTTTCTTCTGTAAGCCTCTAAGTATAGAAGCTTTAATTCATCAAAAGATTTACCTTTGAGCTGATGATCCTTCATGTTCACTTCTCTTTTCAGATATATCTTGAAGAATTTCTTCTGATCTGCTTCAGAATGTGGCATTTTAAATCCTTTCTACTGATTCTTCTGGATCTGCTGATAGACATCATCCAATGCCTCTTGATTGTATTTCTTGGTGATGAAATTATTGAGCTTGATTGTCATTTCATCTGAGCTGAGAGACTCATCACACACCAAAGTGTAAGCTTCACCTCTTACAATTGGATCAATGGAAATGATGTATAGCAGCTGAGCATCAAACTTTTCTTGCAACATTCTTGATTCTTCTTCAGCCCTCAAAACTTCTTCTTCATGAAGCTGTTTGGACAACTTTTCATCTACAACCAATTGTGCTTGCTCTTTCTGCTTCATCTTTTTAGGCTTTGGTTCATCTTCAACTATAATTTTCTTGCCCTTGTCTTTTGGTGATGATACTGGACTTGGAGCAGCAGATTGTTCATCAGAGACAAGAAACCTCCCCTGAGGCTGTGATCCCCTCTTTCTTTTGTAAGACACTTGATCAGAACCTTTTAAATTCATAGCTAATAGCCTCTGAATCCCAGCAGGCTCTTGCTCTGCTTCAGCAGCAACTTGCTTTGCTTCAGCAGTATCTTTCAAGCTAACAGGCTCTTTTTCTTGAGTAGCAGGCTCTTCTTCTTGAATAGCAGGCTCTTCATTAATCACTGGAGTTCCTTCATGAAACTGAAATTGAATCTCTTCTTCATTTTTTGAACTACCCATCCTCCCCTTTTTGGAAGAGAGACCCAAACCCTCTGCATCTGAACTTGAGGAACTAGAAACAACCAACTGAGATGTTCCTTTACCTTTCAACAATTTCACCTTCAACTCTAATTTCTCAACCCTCTTAATTAACTTGGTGTTGATCTCTGTAAAATGTTTGTTTTGACTTTCAAGAGAAGTTTCCAAGTGCTGCACTTGCTCCTTTAATTCCCTGATAGTCTGAGCATCTACACTTTGTCGTGGAGGAGATTGTGGTGGTGAGTTATGATGTGATAATGATGGTGATGTTGCAGATAGTGTTTGTGTTTGTTGATGAGATGGTAATGGTACTGGTGATGGTGGTGTGACTGATGGTACTGTTGGTGTGGGTGATGGTACTGGTGATGGATGTGGTGATGAATGATCAGGTTCTTCAGAATGTTGTGGTAACATTTCCTCAAAAAGTGGTACTTCTTCTTCTTGAAAACCAATTTTCATGTTTGAAAACACCTTGTGTGTAAGTTTGGGAGTTTTAAAAGGTTTGTTTGGGGGAAGTAACAAATGTTTGGACTTGTTGATGAGGCACTGAATGAACCTTGGGTACATCAAAAACTTTGTTTCACTGTCCACATTTTTAACCAATCCTTCAAAAATATATTTTGAAAAGTTGAATTTCTTGTTTGTTGCCAGGCAAATGAGAGCTGCAGCCATGTTACCACTAAATTGCTCCCATGAGGTTTTCTTTTGGCTTAAACAATGAAGGATGGTATGAATCAAAAATCTCCATTGAGGGGTAAAATGCTTTTTAAGAAATGTAAGCTTTGTAGAAGTTACATTATACCCCATTTTTGTCAAATTTTCAAAAATTTTAGTATCAGGTAATTGACTAATGCCATCTGAATCATCCAAACGAAGATGTCTTCTAATGGATGATTCGGTAAAAGTCAAGGTTCTACCATCCACTTTGACCATTAACTCTTGAATCCCATCCTTAAGAGTGTTAACTTTAGCAGTTTGCCAAAATTGTGAAATTTGGGATTCGAAAATAGTGAGATTCACGAGTAAAGCAAACCTGACATAAGAATTGTTTAGAAAATCCACTGCTTGATGAAAAGTTTCATTGTCATCAGACTTTTCCAAAAATGCTAATTGGTTGTGACGTTTGACAAAACTTAGACGAGCCATGGTGAAAGGTTTGATGAAAATTTTGATTTCGATGGTGGGATTTTATTGTTGTACCGGTAGAAGATGAAAGGTGAGTGTGAATTATGATAAGGATTGATTATGAGAAAAATGACTTTTGACCGACTATAAAAGTTGTGGATAAGTAATTGAAGAGGCGGTCAAAAAGATCTTTTATTATAATAACTATATCCTTAATTCGAGGAAAACATGAATAATTCACAAAAATACCCTTTTAAAAACAACGGCTATAATTTAGCCTGACAGACTCAACGGCTATGTAGCAGTACCATTTTACTCTACCAGTACTAAAATTTGAACTACCAGTACTTTGTTTTGAAATAAAACTTGGCAGTCTCTTTGAAATTTTAGAAAATATCCCTTATAGTTTTTAGCAAACTATCAGCTATCAACGGATTTGATAAGTCTTTACCAAGAGCCGTTTGCTTTGGACTAGTCAGTTCGTTTAAGTTTTTGAAACTGGGTGAACTGATTACCTTATAGTTTTTAGCAAACTAACAGCTATCAACGGATTTGAGAAGTCTTTACCAAGAGCCGTTTGCTTTGGACTAGTCAGCTCTTAAAGTTTTAAAAACTTGGTGAACTGATTACCATTTCCATATCCTGATTTTGTTAGCAATCTTGAGTAACCTGAAATGATTAGTTGTAAACCAAAAGAACAGAGTGCAAAGCACTTGTTTTATAGCATTTTTAACATTTAAACATCAAGATAAGCAAAAACAGAGCAAACTTTGAACTATCAGTACCAATTTTGTACTGACAGTACCTTATGACTAACTAGCAGTACCATGATTAGAGGCCAGAACTTGTTTATTTATATACAAAACACATGTTTTTCAAAGATTTATCATACCAATACCTGCTACCAGGTATTTAAACCTACCTAAATCAAAAGCTTTGGTGAGAAGGTCTGCAAAATTATTTTCAGAATCAATTTTGACAACTTGAATTAACCTTTTCTCATTGCAATCTCTTATGAAATGGTGTCTGATTTCAATGTGTTTTGTTTTTGAATGTTGAACTGGATTTTTAATGATACAAATAGTACTGCTGTTGTCAATGTAAATAATGGTGTTAAGAAAATTGTACCCATAGTCAAGCAATTGATTCTGGATCCAAAGAACTTGGCCACAACAACTTGCACTTGCAACATATTCTGCTTCAGTTGTAGAGTTGGCCACCATTGTCTGCTTCTTGCATTGCCATGATATGAGTCTGCAACCAAGAAATTGACATCCACCAGTTGTGGATTTTCTGTCTAGGGTTGCACCAGCATAGTCACTATCTGAGTAAGCTACCAGATCAAAAGATGATTCCCTTGGATACCATAGACCCAACTTAAGCTGGCCCTTTAGGTATCTGAAGATCCTTTTGACTGCTGTGAGATGAGAAACTTTTGGATTGACTTGAAACCTTGCACATATACATACTGGGAACATGATATCTGGTCTTGATGATGTAAGATACATTAGTGACCCAATCATTGATCTGTAGTTGTGCACATCAACATCTTCACCCTCAGCATCTTTGTGTAACCCCTTTTCTGGATCCATTGGTGTACTTGCAACCTTTGAATCTGCAAACCCAAATTTCCTTAGGATCTCAGCTACATACTTATCTTGGCTGATAAATATGCCTTCATTTGATTGTTTCACTTGGAGACCCAGAAAGAAAGTAAGTTCCCCCATGGAACTCATTTCAAACTTACTATGCATAAGTTTTTCAAACTCTACACACAATTCCTGATTTGTGGATCCAAAGATAATTTCATCAACATAAATCTGTACCAGCAAGATGTCTTTCTTGGTTCTTTTGATGAACAAAGTTGGATCAATCTTGCCTCTTTGAAATCCATTTTCCAATAAATAGAAAGCCAATGTTTCATACCATGCCCTGGGAGCTTGGTGTAGACCATAAAGAGCTTTGGTAACCTTGTACACATTGTCTGGATATTCTGCATCAATGAAGCCTGGAGGTTGAGAAACATACACCTCTTCTTCAATAGTACCATATAAAAAGGCACTTTTGACATCCATTTGGTAGACAGTGAAACCTATGAAAGAAGCATAGGCCAAAAATAGCCTAATTGCTTCAATTCTTGCAACTGGAGCAAAAACTTCTTCATAATCCACTCCTTCTTCTTGAGTATACCCTTGGGCCACCAATCTGGCTTTGTTTTTTATCACTATTCCCCTTTCATCTTTCTTATTTCTGAAAATCCATTTGGTTCCAATTGCCCTGTAACCTTTGGGTAAATCAACCAGTACCCAAACCTTCTGCAGTTTGAATTGAAGTAGCTCTTCTTGCATTGCTTCAACCCAGCTTGAATCATCTAAGGCTTTTGTAATGTTTTTGGGTTCTACTTGAGAGAGAAAGCATTAAAACAGGCATATGTGGGCAACTTCATGGTTCTTTTCTTCATACACAGCTAGGACAAACCCATCTTTGTCTGAAGATAAGACTTGAGTTCTTGTTTTAACACCAGAATCAATGCTGCCAATCACATTATCAATGGAGTGATCTTTGAGAATTCTTGTGTTGTGTGTTGTAGGAACATCATAGGAAATTGGAAGGTTTCCAATCCCTATATCTTCTGGTAAGGAATCATCTGATAGAACATTTAATGGTTCAGCAGGACCAATTTGTGAACTGGCAGTACCATCTGTTGAACTGGCAGTACCATCTTGTGAATTGGCAGTACCATTTTCATTTTCAGAATTTTGTTGATTCCTTTGATCTTGAGTTCCGTGATCATCTTCAACACCTTCATTTGTAGTATTTGAGGGTTCTCTATGACTTGAAGATGAATCCAATCCTGTCCAAATTGGCATCAAGATGTAATCTTGATCCTCAGTTGTTTCATCATTGTCTTCAAAACCTGCATTATCATTAGTATTTGTACCTGTGACAGGTACATAATTCATAGATTCTGAAAGTTTATCAATGTCAAAACACCAATTTGGTCCAGTGCCTGCAACATTTGGTAGTTTCTCTTGGAACTCTATGTGCAGGTTTTCTTCCACTAGCCTAGTGCATTTATTATACACCCTATAGGCCTTACTTTGCAAAGAATACCCTATCATGTAGCCTTCATCAGCTTTTCCTTCAAACTTTCCTAGATGATCTTTGGTATTGAGAATAGTGACATGACATCCAAAAGGTCTCATAAAACTTAGAGATGGTGTTCTACCAAACAAAAGTTCATAAGGAGTCTTTCTATGAGGTTTAATCACAAGAACCCTATTCTATACATAACAAGCAGTACCTACTGCTTCAGCCCAAAATGAAATAGGCAACTTAGAATCTACTAGCATTGTTCTAGCAGCCACTATAAGTGTTCTATTTTTCCTTTCTGCTACTCCATTTTGCTGTGGGGTTCTAGCTACACTATATTTTCTTTTTATTCCTTTTTCTTTGCAAAATTCATCCATAACTCTATTCTTGAATTCTATCCCATTGTCACATCTAATTACTTTTACTTTCTTATCAATTTGGTTTTCTATCCCTGTAATGTAGGACTTAAGGATCTCACTAGTTTCATCCTTAGTTTTTAAAAAGAAAACCCAAGAGAATCTGCTGTAATCATCAGTAACTACAAGACAATATCTTTTACCATTCAAGCTATTCACAGAAGTAGGACCAAAGAGGTCCATATGAAGCATGTATAAAGCTTGAGAAATTGAGTTATGGGTCTTGGGCTTACAAGAAGCTCTATGTTGTTTGCCTTTTAGACAATCAACACAGGTTTGGTCATTTTGAAAAATCTTTTTGGGTAAACCTCTAACCAAATCATATTTTGCAATTGTATTGATTGTTTTAAAGTTTACATGACCAAGTCTTCTATGCCATAGCATAGATTCATCCAATGAGGCTTTTGCTACTAGACATGTTAAACTCTCTTTAGGAACAATGTTCTTTAAATCAACTATGTACATATTGTTCTTTCTAGGGATTTTAAGAAGAATCTGACTTTCATCGGGGATTTTAAAATCAGGAGAAAGTACAATGCATTCAATGTGAGTAAAAAGAACTTTGTTCTTTGTGTCACACATTTTTGAGACACTTAAGAGATTAAACTGTAGTTCTTTCACAAAGTACACATTTTCAAAATCTAATTTACTGGTTTTAATTGTACCTTTACCAGTAATCTTTCCTTTGATTCCTCCCCCAAAGGTAACATATCCTCCATCAAATGATTTGAAGTCTGTGAGGTAAGACATGTTGCCTGTCATGTGCCTTGAACATCCACTATCTACATATCCTTGATCTGCAATATCATTTGAATGTTCCTGCACATGTATACACATATTAGTTTCCTTGGGGTACCCAAGCCATGACTGACTTGGGTTTGCCTCGTGCATCAATGTAATCAAATATTTTTAGGAATGTTGATGCACCATTTGATTGGAGTGGTCTCCAAATCCAACATGCTGAGTACTTAACAACATTTTCATTTTTGACACATTTTGTGGTTTTTGGTCTGACAGTACCAAATTTGGCAGTACCATTTGGTCTAGCAGGACCATATGGTCTAGCAGAACCTTTTGGTTTTGGTCTCCAGTCTTGTGTTTTATCCACAAAATTCCTTTCAATATGACTTGATGAGTGTGTAAATACTCATCATTTTTGTCTTATATGAACTGCCAAAACATTCAAAACCACTCAAATACGCATCAAAATACAGAAATTATTCCAAAAGTGTGTTTTATATGTTTTAGATGCAAAATGTTTAAAAACAAATGAAAAACGAACAAAGTTAGCACAATTGGCAGTTTCAGTCCCTCAAGTTTCAAAAATTGACAAAACTAGTCCCTGAAGGTTTTAAATGAAAGAAAAGTCAACCCAAAGTTTTGAAAAGTCAAAAATTATCAAAAACGATCCTTAGGTAAAAAGTTTGAGAAAATTACGCATTTGGTCCCTCAGAATCCAAAATTGACATAAAAGGTCCTTAGAGTTTTGGAAATTGACAGATTTGGTCCCTGGTGGGATATTTTTGAAAGAAAAATCATTCTTGGACCATGGGAAATCAAAAGTTATCAAAATAGGTCCCTGGATGAAAAGTTTGGTGAAATTACACGTTTGGCCCCCGAAGTTTGAAAGTTTGGCAGAAAAGGTCCCCGGGAACAAAAATGGGGAATTATCAAAAATGGCCTTTGTACTATTCATAAATGACAAATATGGTCCTTATTATGATCTTTGGAAAAATGTCACAACAAGCCCTCAACTTTCAAATAATTACAAAAAAAGGTCCTTGTGATTTCCTAAAAAAACTAAAACCAAATCCGGACCCTTATTATTATCTAAAACCTAAACCTACCCACTACAACAGCCCACTCCCAGCCCACACTTAGCCTAGTCCAAACCTGGGTCAACGCCCAGGTCAAACCCACCAAACTACCCCAGCTTCTTTTCCCTCCCAAACCACCTCACCACCACTTCCACTTCTGCTACTAAACCACCTGGTTTCACCACAACTTGCACCTCTGACAACCCTCACCCTTATCCCTTCATTACACTTCCCAATACACCAATCACATCACTCACCCCCCCCCCCCTATGGCATCTAATCAGACCCAATTGGTCAAGTATCAGTTTTCCCGCCAAAATTGAGTAAGGAGCAAGACTCATCCAAGAAGCATTTTGACTGGTGGGATTTGACCCTGTGGGGCCCACAAACCCTCTGGGAGGCTATAAAGAGTAGAAGAAGCAGAAGTGGAAAGGTGTTAGTATGTAGTTTAGTTTTAGGTAATCGTAGGTAACTTAATTTAGCAATTTCAGTTGTAATTTCCAGTTTTTGAAGTTTGTAATTCACATTTCCATTGTAACTTAACTTTTTATAATCTCAATTTCAAGTTTCATCACCATTCTCAGTTTATGCAATTTACTCTCAATTTAATAAATCTCAAAAGTGTATTAAATATATTAGCAATGGTTGTTTAACATTCCAAAAGCTTTTATAAGCTCATTAAAGAGGTTTTATAAGCTCAGTAGTATTCTAGTTGTTCAGTTCATTAGATTCTCAAAAAGTCAAGGAAAGTCAAAAATAATGGTTAATTTGGTACTAATGGGTGATGGGTCAGATTTGGAAGGACCATGGGTGTATTAGTTTGTTTTTAACAAACTAGATTCTGTAAAAGTGTATCCCACCTTGTTTGAGCAAAGAACCATTGTGAGTTATTTATCAATTTCTTATGCATAATCTGCTTTACTTAATCAAAATTGTTATTTGTTGTTTATGTTAGTTTATTCAGGCTTAATTTAAGTCAGTGTAAGTTAGTTTAGTGGCTTTTAGGTTTAATTCAAGTAGTTGCTTCAAAACTCTCTTTGATCATCTGATAAGGGAGTGTTTGGATTTAGAGAGTCCACTGTGACTCATTGAGTTTCAGTGGATACTAGGTATTGCACCATGTTACTTTAGGATATACTAAGGCATTTCAACCAATAACTCAGGTCACTTTTAGTAGATTAGTCAAAATCATCATAATCCTCTCATAAATAGTTCACTGTGGAGAATTTAGGAACCTTGATCACCCATTTCAGTTTAGGAGTTGTTATTTTAACTTAAACTAGTCTTATATTAGCTTACTATATCATATTAATTCAGTAGGGATCAGTCAAATTTCATTTAAGTCAAAATTGGTGGTTCATCAATAAAGTCAAAATTTTAGTTAGTTTTTCCAAAATTTGGACGAATTATTTTGATTTATGTGTTAGGTTTTAGAACCTGAGATTTTCACACATTGTAGTCTACCACTAGGGCTTTAGGAATCAGCTTACCTTGCATTTTTGTGATTTTTTTTGTGGGGTCCACAGACCCTCAAAGACAGCTGCAGGGCAGCTATCTGCTCTGTGCAGCAGATACCACCACCACCACCACCACTTGGTGGTGGTTTTCCAGCCAATCCAGTGGGCCCCAGGCCATGAACCTTGCACCTTTCCACTCCCCTCCTACCAGGGTACCAGGTTTGACCTCTTGGTTGACCTAGAAACCACTGGGACCCACCTAGTTTGAGCCTTGAAATCTGTCCCAGTTCTGAGTTTATACAAGAATTACAAGTGCTTATTTTTAGCTTATGGCTTATTCTGTGGTTCTTAATTGCTTTTTCTTGTTTAAATGAGTTCACTTAGCTTATTTGTACCAGGATCATCCATTGTGGGTCCCACTGTAGCCAAATTAAGCTCATTTTACCATATGGTCAAACAAAGTCAACTGTCTTGACTTTTAGCTTATTCTCAGCTTAATTTTAAGTTCTAAAAATCTTGTTTTTACAAAAGTTTGTTACTTTTAGGTATAAATCAAATTTCTAAAAAGAAAATCCAAAAAAGTCAATTTAATTTTTAAGTGATAGTTTCTATTTAATGTAATTTAATTTTAATTTTTATTAAGTACTTAGCTTTTTTATATTTTTATTAAATTCCTCATATATTAAAGTAGTTATAATAATTTTTTCAGATTTTTATCTTTTCATTTAGTATTTATTAGAATTAATCTTAGTTTTATTAATTATTAATTAATAATTAGTTTAAAATAGCATTATTAGTTTTTATTAAGCAAAACCTAGTTTTTATATTTTTTATAGCTTTTATATGTTATAAAATAATTTTAGAAATTTTATTAGAATTTTTACTGTTCATTTAGTATTTTTTTATAATTTAAAATAGTTTAATTAGGTAATTAATGTTTAATTAGTAATTAATTAATATAAAATTCACAAAAAGACAAAAACACTTATTTTTATTTTTAAAACTTATTTTTAGTTATTTTATAATTTTAGAAATTTTATTTTCATTTTTCAAGTATTTAATTAGTATTAAATTATATTTAAGTATTTTAAATATTAATAATTAGTAATAATTAGTATTTAATTAATATTAAATAATTAATTAGGGTTAAAATTTATTTTAATTTTCTAAAAATTTTCTTTTACCTTTAGGTTTGTAAAAAAGTCATTTTCACCCCTGGGTGTTTTCAGATTTCCGTTTTCACTTTTTATTTCGTACGCTTACGTTTTATTTAAACGTGAACGTACGCGTTTTAAGTTTTAAACGTTTCTGGTTTTTCTGACTTTCCAGTTTTATTAATATAGAGTATTTAAGCTATTATCTTTCATATTCCAGTAGTGTAATCATCACAACTCACTTTAAACTCTTTCCTGTCCAAATTCACCCGATCACAAACCCGTTTTAATACCATCCACACCTCGTCGGGACATAACGACCCGGGAAAACCCTATACTTCCACGGAGATTGATTCTAAGCTGTTTGACTGTTATAGTTGACCATTCACAAGTGGTTGACCAATAATCGTCTGACGGTTTAGCACCAATCAAAATTTGGCGCCGCTGCCGGGGAGGTTGTGCGTGTATTATAAACGGTTTTGCGTATTAGTGAACCTGGATATACATCCATTGTATATTTACCATCCTTGTGTATATTTTCATAAAAACAGTTCCTGAAAACTTTGTAAAATTAGTTTTCAACGAACACAAAAACACAAATAGATTTTCTTTCTGATAAAATGTTTTTCAAAAACACCAAAAATATTCACCTTTACCCTCTCACCTTTTTGATTCTCCATTTCTTACCCTCTAAAACCTTTTGATTCTCTCTATGTCTCATCCACACTTTCTGATTTGCCAGTGGTGTGGTGATCCTTATAATGGTGGCAATTGCCCCAGTTGTGGCATGGTAGAGTCAGGAAACGGGTCTGTCTATAACCAGAATCCCTATTCCTACCATGACACAACTGATTCATTCCATCAGTTACCACACCATGAGACTCAGCAGTTTCACTGTTGTGAGTACTGTGGTGGTTCACATTACAGTTCTGATTGTCAATCAGGAAACACGCTTGTCTATGAGCAGTTTCCTGATAACAATTATAACTCAAGCACATACAACCCACAACCACATCAGTTTCACTGTTGTGATTACTGTGGAGGTCCACATTTTAGCTCTGATTGTCAAACGAGGAATCCAATTCCTTGTAACAATTATGACTCTTCGTATCAAGACCAACCTCCACAGTATCAAACTATCCAAGCAACTCCTCAAATCCAGCAAGACTTTTTAGAAGTTCTTGAGAAATTTAAAGAACTTAAGGAGGAGTTAGCTAATATTTCACTCCGCCATACTCCAAGTTCTTCTTGTGCATATTGTGGGGGTCCTCATAGTGATTTTCAATGTCAACCTTCCGGTTTTAACACATCCACATCCCCACAATTTCCTTTCATTCCAAATTCTCGTGGGAAAACTATGGCAGAATTACTTGCTGAAGAACGAGAATCTGGAAAATGCATGGAAGAATTATTGGCTGAGCAACGAGCAGCTAAATTACGTGCTAATATTCGCAATACTGCTCTATTTGATGACTATGATGACAGTGATGATGAAGATAACATTGTTATTATTCAAAAAGATTCATCAAGTTCATCAGTTGATATCCCAGCAGTTGAGATTCCATCTCAAACAACTGCTATCACACCCGAAGTTCACACTCACTCTCTGAATATGGGGGACGAGCATCTTGACACTGTTCCTGCAAAGGAATCGGACGAATTCATAAAGTCTAGTGTTGAGAACCTTGTCCCAATCCCAGGAGAGTCACAAGGGACTTTTGATCATGTGTGTGATCTACCTTCTCACCCTGAAAATCCAAAAGATCATTTTGAGACTTTCTCCGACTTTAATGATGATTGCACATCTTATGGAGAAGTTGAGTATGAGGAGGCACCATTGCCTCATTCGGATGTTGACCCTCTTATTGAGGAGTTCACAAACGAGCTTACTCACATCAATCCACTTCCATTAGGAAGTGATGGTGGTCTCCTCGACCTTGAAGCCGATGTGGGAGAAACTGAAAATCTTTTAAACTCTAATCCCAACATCGAGCTTAGTACTTCACATGCTGATGAAAATTCTTTATCTTCTGGAGACATCAATCATGTGGAAGAATTACCTTCTGAGCTAGTTAGCTTAGAAGAAGAGAATGATGAGATTGACACTGAAATCAAGGATGAAGCACTTCGTGCAACATTAATGAAAGTCAATCTCCTCATTGCAAAAATCGAGGCTTTCAAAGAGAAACCTATTTCATCTCCTATCCCCATTAAGGATAGTGACATTTTCTCCGATGATCTTATTCCGGAGTTTGAAGCCTTTACTTTTGATCATATGGGAGAGAAGATTAGTGGCAGTACCACTTCTCATTCTCAAATTTCTCTCCCCGAATATGACTCATTCACCTTTGATGAGTTCTCCTGTGAACTCACTCATATCATGACTCCTCCGGAGTATGTTGACCCGGGGGGAGATGCACTCAATCATGAGAATTTGCAAGTTCCCACCCACCCTCCCGGGATGTTTTCGAGCTTAACCTTTGAAATCCAAAATCAGGCTAATGAGCCTGCCTTCGAGGAAGAAGATCTTATCATGATTTTCATCATGGTTTTCTTCCTTTTCTTCACCTACAGGGTGACATCTCCTGTTCTTCACTCCTTCGGGAATGAAGACATTATATTTGATCCTGGCATTTTCATGTATCATTATCTTGAGCCGGGATTATATCTCATCGGTGTGGAACTTTCACGTGCTTCAAATGTTTATCCAAACATCTTGAATGAAAGTCCGATTGAGATTGTCTCTTCCACATCATGCTTCCCCATGGACTAATGAATTCGGGGTCGAGTCATGCTAGCGACTCGGTAAACAAAAACAGAGCATGCTTATAGGGTTTTCACCCTAAGTGTGGGGGAGTCCCCCATGCTATGGTTACAAATGAAGTGAAAAACAAATGGTGATTTCCACGCTTAGCTTGTAATGTTGCCCTTTTACGTTCAAAGAGTCGGCATAATAGCCGGGACTTTGAATATTGAGGACAATATTCATGATTAGTGTGGGGGGGGGGGGGTGGGGGTATTCGCTATTCTAGCGAATTTTATCACATTTTACTATCTTATACCCTCGTTTTTGACCAAAATTTTCAAAAAATTTTCACTGGAGCTCAAAATTTTTTGTGGTAATCAATCCGCCTTGTCTAAACGACAAAAGGGATTGGCTAGTCCAGGAGCAAACGGCTCTTGGTAAAGACATCTCAAATCCGTTGACGGCTTGCAATTTGCCCAAAATTGTATGGTTCCTCAACTCCCCAAAAACAAATGAGTTGGCTAAGCCCGCAAGATTATGGCTTGTGGTAAAGGCCTTGGAAAATCCATAATTGGTAATCAGCTCACCTAGATGTTGACTATTCCATCAAGAGTTGGCTAGTCCAGAAGCAAACGGCTTTTGGTAAAGACTAATCAAATCCGTTGACAGCTGGTGGTTTGCTCAAAATCACACGGTTATTAGGTGTGCCACAGTTCTTACACCTGGCTACTCCAGAAGTGATGGCTTTTGGTAAAGAGTTTTTCAAATCCATTAAGTTTTTCTCAAAAGATTGCTAGGGACTAGCAATAGTTTAGTGTGGGGGATTGATGAGTGTGTAAATACTCATCATTTTTGTCTTATATGAACTGCCAAAACATTCAAAAACACTCAAATACGCATCAAAATATAGAAATTATTCCAAAAGTGTGTTTTATATGTTTTAGATGCAAAATGTTTAAAAACAAATGAAAAACGAACAAAGTTTGCACAATTGGCAGTTTCAGTCCCTCAAGTTTCAAAAATTGACAAAACTAGTCCCTGAAGGTTTTAAATGAAAGAAAAGTCAACCCAAAGTTTTGAAAAGTCAAAAATTATCAAAAACGATCCTTGGGTAAAAAGTTTGAGAAAATTACGCATTTGGTCCCTCAGAATCCAAAATTGACATAAAAGGTCCTTAGAGTTTTGGAAATTGACAGATTTGGTCCCTGGTGGGATATTTTTGAAAGAAAAATCATTCTTGGACCATGGGAAATCAAAAGTTATCAAAATAGGTCCCTGGATGAAAAGTTTGGTGAAATTACACGTTTGGCCTCCGAAGTTTGAAAGTTTGGCAGAAAAGGTCCCCGGGAATAAAAATGGGGAATTATCAAAAATGGCCTTTGTACTATTCATAAATGACAAATATGGTCCTTATTATGATCTTTGTAAAAATGTCACAACAGGCCCTCAACTTTCAAATAATTACAAAAAAAGGTCCTTGTGATTTCCTAAAAAAACTAAAACCAAATCCGGACCCTTATTATTATCTAAAACCTAAACCTACCCACTACAACAGCCCACTCCCAGCCCACACTTAGCCCAGTCCAAACCTGGGTCAACGCCCAGGTCAAACCCACCAAACTACCCCAGCTTCTTTTCCCTCCCAAACCACCTCACCACCACTTTCACCTCTGCTACTAAACCACCTGGTTTCACCACAACTTGCACCTCTGACAACCCTCACCCTTATCCCTTCATTACACTTCCCAATACACCAATCACATCACTCACCCCCCCCCCCCTATGGCATCTAATCAGACCCAATTGGTCAAGTATCAGTTTTCCCGCCAAAATTGAGTAAGGAGCAAGACTCATCCAAGAAGCATTTTGACTGGTGGGATTTGACCCTGTGGGGCCCACAAACCCTCTGGGAGGCTATAAAGAGTAGAAGAAGCAGAAGTGGAAAGGTGTTAGTATGTAGTTTAGTTTTAGGTAATCGTAGGTAACTTAATTTAGCAATTTCAGTTGTAATTTCCAGTTTTTGAAGTTTGTAATTCACATTTCCATTGTAACTTAACTTTTTATAATCTCAATTTCAAGTTTCATCACCATTCTCAGTTTATGCAATTTACTCTCAATTTAATAAATCTCAAAAGTGTATTAAATCTATTAGCAATGGTTGTTTAACATTCCAAAAGCTTTTATAAGCTCATTAAAGAGGTTTTATAAGCTCAGTAGTATTCTAGTTGTTCAGTTCATTAGATTCTCAAAAAGTCAAGGAAAGTCAAAAATAATGGTTAATTTGGTACTAATGGGTGATGGGTCAGATTTGGAAGGACCATGGGTGTATTAGTTTGTTTTTAACAAACTAGATTCTGTAAAAGTGTATCCCACCTTGTTTGAGCAAAGAACCATTGTGAGTTATTTATCAATTTCTTATGCATAATCTGCTTTACTTAATCAAAATTGTTATTTGTTGTTTATGTTAGTTTATTCAGGCTTAATTTAAGTCAGTGTAAGTTAGTTTAGTGGCTTTTAGGTTTAATTCAAGTAGTTGCTTCAAAACTCTCTTTGATCATCTGATAAGGGAGTGTTTGGATTTAGAGAGTCCACTGTGACTCATTGAGTTTTAGTGGATACTAGGTATTGCACCATGTTACTTTAGGATATACTAAGGCATTTCAACCAATAACTCAGGTCACTTTTAGTAGATTAGTCAAAATCATCATAATCCTCTCATAAATAGTTCACTGTGGAGAATTTAGGAACCTTGATCACCCATTTCAGTTTAGGAGTTGTTATTTTAACTTAAACTAGTCTTATATTAGCTTACTATATCATATTAATTCAGTAGGGATCAGTCAAATTTCATTTAAGTCAAAATTGGTGGTTCATCAATAAAGTCAAAATTTTAGTTAGTTTTTCCAAAATTTGGACGAATTATTTTGATTTATGTGTTAGGTTTTAGAACCTGAGATTTTCACACATTGTAGTCTACCACTAGGGCTTTAGGAATCAGCTTACCTTGCATTTTTGTGATTTTTTTTTGTGGGGTCCACAGACCCTCAAAGACAGCTGCAGGGCAGCTATCTGCTCTGTGCAGCAGATACCACCACCACCACCACCACTTGGTGGTGGTTTTCCAGCCAATCCAGTGGGCCCCAGGCCATGAACCTTGCACCTTTCCACTCCCCTCCTACCAGGGTACCAGGTTTGACCTCTTGGTTGACCTAGAAACCACTGGGACCCACCTAGTTTGAGCCTTGAAATCTGTCCCAGTTCTGAGTTTATACAAGAATTACAAGTGCTTATTTTTAGCTTATGGCTTATTCTATGGTTCTTAATTGCTTTTTCTTGTTTAAATGAGTTCACTTAGCTTATTTGTACCAGGATCATCCATTGTGGGTCCCACTGTAGCCAAATTAAGCTCATTTTACCATATGGTCAAACAAAGTCAACTGTCTTGACTTTTAGCTTATTCTCAGCTTAATTTTAAGTTCTAAAAATCTTGTTTTTACAAAAGTTTGTTACTTTTAGGTATAAATCAAATTTCTAAAAAGAAAATCCAAAAAAGTCAATTTAATTTTTAAGTGATAGTTTCTATTTAATATAATTTAATTTTAATTTTCATTTTTAAATTTTTATTAAGTACTTAGCTTTTTCATATTTTTATTAAATTCCTCATATATTAAAGTAGTTATAATAGTTTTTTCAGATTTTTATCTTTTCATTTAGTATTTATTAGAATTAATCTTAGTTTTATTAATTATTAATTAATAATTAGTTTAAAATAGCATTATTAGTTTTTATTAAGCAAAACCTAGTTTTTATATTTTTTATAGCTTTTATATGTTATAAAATAATTTTAGAAATTTTATTAGAATTTTTACTGTTCATTTAGTATTTTTTTATAATTTAAAATAGTTTAATTAGGTAATTAATGTTTAATTAGTAATTAATTAATATAAAATTCACAAAAAGACAAAAACACTTATTTTTATTTTTAAAACTTATTTTTAGTTATTTTATAATTTTAGAAATTTTATTTTCATTTTTCTAGTATTTAATTAGTATTAAATTATATTTAAGTATTTTAAATATTAATAATTAGTATTAATTAGGGTTAAAATTTATTTTAATTTTCTAAAAATTTTCTTTTACCTTTAGGTTTGTAAAAAAGTCATTTTCACCCCCTGGGTGTTTTCAGATTTCCGTTTTCACTTTTTATTTCGTACGCTTACGTTTTATTTAAACGTGAACGTACGCGTTTTAAGTTTTAAACGTTTCTGGTTTTTTTTTACTTTCCGGTTTTGTTAATATAGAGTATTTAAGCTATTATCTTTCATATTCCAGTAGTGTAATCATCACAACTCACTTTAAACCCTTTCCGGTCCAAATTCACCCGATCACAAACCCGTTTTAATACCATCCACACCTCTTCGGGACATAGCGACCCGGGGAAACCCTATACTTCCACGGAGATTGATTCTAAGCTGTTTGACTGTTATAGTTGACCATTCACAAGTGGTTGACCAATAATCGTCTGACGGTTTAGCACCAATCATGACTTTTCACAACTTTTGGTGTATGTTTGAAGGTATTACTTGCACCCTTAGTAGTGAAGTTTGGGTAAACAGGCTCATTTGTTCTAACAGTATGATTGACTTTTGGTGTGTTAGATTTCACAGAACCTTTTCTGGGGTTTGTTTTACTTGTTTTAGACCTTGATGTACTCCCAGAAACCCAATTGTTACAATAAGCATGAGTATGATTAAAACTACCACAGTAATAGCATGCTTTATTGTACAAGACAAAGTTATCACCAAGTTGATGTGACTTAAGATTGTTCCAATTTCTCTGACTACCTCTAGGTTTGCTATTACATTTAGCACAACATTCAACTGTTTTTAGAACAACTTTAGTATTTGTTATACTCTCTACACTTTTAGGACTGATTGGTCCTACTTTGTTTCCTTTCTTAGAAACAGTCTCTTTTCCATTCTCATCAGATGTGCAACCTTCAATAGTTGTAACATCTGAGCTCTTAACAGTGGGCACCTTTTCTTTGGAGAGAAGTATCACTTGTACTCTCAAAAGGTTCACTATTTTCTACAGGTTTTAACTTTTCTACTGGTTTATTTGTGAGTTCATGTAAACCTGATTCAGCAAGATCTAAACCTGGGGGACAAGGAATTCCTCTGTAAGGAGGTGGACATGTGTTGTATCCAATCCCAGATTTGATTTTCTTGTTCATTTGGTTCTCAACTATACTTTTAGTACATGCAGAAGCATTTTCTAATGTTGTAACAGTTAGTTGAATATTATCTTTTGCTTGTTTCACTTTAGCAAACTCAGTTCTTAACAGATTTATTTCAGCATCTTTAAGAAGTATGTCTCTATTAAGAATAGCTTTTGTGTCGGAAAAGGTGAGTTCATTTTCTCTAAAGTGAATTATCTGCTTTTCAAGTTTGGACATACCACACTTATGATTAACTAGGTCTTGATGAGTTTTTCTTTCTTCTACTTTCAGTTCATCATAAAGTTTTCTTAAGATTTCTAATTCTTTAAAAACTTCACAAGTAGTAGAACATTTAGTAATTTGTACCTCATGATTGGAGAGAGCCATTAAGGCTAATTCATTTGAGGATGACTCTTCTTCACCTATAAAACTCCAATCAAAACCCAGCGCATCAATAGCTACCATAGCTTTTGTTTCAGTGATGTCCACTTCCTTGCTCTTGTTCTCATTGTTTTCCCTGTTCTTGTTCTCAAAACCTCTTCCCTTATCACCCTGCTTCTTTGGTCTTCTACATTCTCTTGAGTAGTGACCCTTCATGTGGCAGTTGTAGCACTCCGCTTTAGACTTGTCATACCCAGCAGGTTCATTGCCATTGATGACAATCTTCTTTCCAGTCCTCATCAAATATTTCTTAGCCCTCATGCTAAGAAGTGAAAGCTGCCATTTTATGTCCATTTCTTCAAGATCATCATCACTGATCTCTTGAAGATCTTCAAAGGTCAATGTGGAACCATTGTGTTGTGATGTTAGGAAAGCACAACCAATTGTTTCATCTAAAATGGTTTTGGTACTGCTGGAAGTGCTGGCAGTACCAAAATTTGTGTTGGCAGTACCTTCTTCTCCACCATCTTTTTCTTCATCAACTTTCTTGGAAGTACCATGAGATGACATAAATGCCATATTTCCTGAGCTTGAACTAGTAGACTTCTTTAGTTCATGCTCTACTATTTTAAAGTTGCTGTAAAGATCATTGAGACTCATGGAATCATTATCTGTTTTGTTTTTCCAGACAATGATATGCATGGCCCATTCAGAGGGTAAACTTCTAAGAAATTTGGAGTTTAAGTCTTCTTGAGATATTATCACTTCATGAATGGCTAACTGACTAGAAAGCTTTTGTAGTCTATTGAACATGCTGTCCAAAGACTCATTTGGTGTGGCTGAAAAGTTTTCAAACTGTTGTTTTAAAAGTGTTTTATGGGTTTTCTTGGTGGCATCATTACCACCAAATCTAGCCACAATAGCTTGAAAAAGGATTTTAGCACACTTGTATTTGTTAAAGACTAGAAGCTGATCATTTGGAATAGACATTAGAAGCATACTCCTGGCTTTAAGGTCATTTCTCTTTTGAATTCTTTCTTCAGCAGTTATTGGATTTACTTGCACAGTTGTGACAAGTGCATCATTTACTGTGGAGGTAGTGGTTACTGGTTTAAATGAGTTTCCTTCTTCAATAATCTCCCAAAGTGCATAGTCTTGCACTTGGAAGTATTGTTCAACCCTCAGTCTCCACATTTCAAACTCATTTTGTTTGAGTAATGGAAGTTTTGCTGCCACATTGGTTTGAATGTGCTCAACATCCATTTTTGCTTTGTTCTTTTATGTCGTAAATATCAGCCTTGCTCTGATAACACTTGTGGAAGGATTATGTATATATATATTTGTGCAAACACTTGGGATGTTAATCTCAGTAATGTGTTTAGGATATTTATTAATGAATGTGAGTTAGCACGCGGAATTTACTAAAACACACTAAAGGAACAAAGGTGATGAATAAGTAAATGAGAATGAACACAACATGAATAACACAAAATGATTCAATATTATTGATGAAATAATACGGGTGATCTAAACTATCACCAGGATTACAAGTGTAACCTTGAATCTTTGATACGTGAAAGGGTTTAAATATGGAAGTTATGCATGGGAAAGATGAGTGTAAGAGATGGGAAAGTTGTATCTAAGATGGTGTCTTAAGGGTTCTTTTTATAGTATAAGGAACCCTTATTACAAGTGGTCAAGTTGCTTAATATAATATATTAGAGGTTTATCTTATCCTAATATTACACCTTTCAAGGTAAAACACTCCATTATATCTACTGAGACTTCTGTACTCCTTCTACTTAACGTATAACTTTGTACAAAGACTAATAATACAAGTAAATATCTCTAATTAAAATATAGCAACTTGTCGTGAAAACTGGCATGACCTTCTTTAAACTAGCAGTACCTTCTTACCCAGAAGGTACTGTTAGTATATCTTCAACATCAGCAAAACTGAAGAGGCAGGCTTAACTATCACTAGCAGGCTCTTCTGGCAGACTCTTTACTTTGTGCATTTTATTCCCAACAAAAACCTTAGTGTAATCACTCACACACACACTTTATACCTTTCCTGTTCACATTCACTCGATCACAGACTCGTTTTTAATACCATCACAACCTCGTTGGGACATTACGACCTGGGGAAACACTGTATTCCACGGAAGCATTGGCCTAAGCTGTTTGACTATTATAATTGACCATTCACAAGTGGTTGACCAATAATTATCTGACCGTTTCAGGCTCATCAAAATTTGGCGCCGCTGCCGGGGAGGTTGTGCGCGTATTCTAATACGAATTTGTCGCATTAGTGATTGTTGAATATACATCCTTTGTATATTTACCATCCTTGTCCATATTTTCATCAAAAACAAAAAATCCA
Source organism: Artemisia argyi (assembly GCA_030686995.1). Taxonomy (NCBI): domain Eukaryota; kingdom Viridiplantae; phylum Streptophyta; class Magnoliopsida; order Asterales; family Asteraceae; genus Artemisia; species Artemisia argyi. Next base: position 213,432,307 of record CM060676.1, on the reverse strand, counting down.
AAAATATTTTCTTTCTTATTTTTATAATATATTTATCTAAAACCACAAAAATATCCATCTTTTTGTAACACCCCCATTTTTAAAGTTTGTCGCAGCGGAAAATTAATTTGGGTGTTACGGTGAGGATCGAAGTTTTAACCAATAAAACGGTTTGAAAGAAACACTTTGAAAGCCATTTGTCATTTAAATGGTAATCTTGATAAAAGATGAATCATTTGATTTAAAATCTTATGAAAAGATATAGAGACTTGTAAAAATGACAAATTTGATTTTCACACCATTTTAATTTATCAGAGTAATAAATGCCCACTCCGTGTCTTGTCCTGCTCCATTAAATTACCTGAGATACACATGCTTAAAAGTGTCAACACAAAGGTTGGTGAGTTCATAGAGTTTTAGGAAAAACCCTTTATTTTGTTAGATTTCAGGAATATTTGATATTATTAAAATACAACCAGAAATGAAATAATCATCGAATATATATTCACAAATAAATCATATAAATATTCAATCACATTCATTAAAGAATCAATAATCTTAACATGAGCTGGAAACTCATGATACTAATTCCATCAGATAAACAATTCACATATGGGCGAACCTATACAACTGTATCTAAATATATATGTTGAATACATATATATACTATTCCTTTATAGATATTGCACCAAGCCTCATGACACGCAAGACGTTAACAAATACCGTAAACGGCGGGTGTTCATCAAATCAATGATGAATTTGCCCTCGTGTAATTGGTGATTTGCCAATTCCTATTTTTACTCAAATATAGTGTATCACGACTAATGCGGCTAACCAATTGCAATTGGCATTCCGTCAAGCATTAGTGGGATCGGAGGTCAACCCGAAACAGGTTTCGAAGCTGTCCACTATATTCGCGCTCACTTTTCAGTGATTAATGGCTCATGATAGAGGGACTTTATGGCGATAAGCTAACTTAGGCAATATCAAGGACCTATGGGCTCATTTAGCATAACATCATGAAATCAAGTATTGCATTACAGAGATCAATTTGAAAACAGTATCATTGGAGTATCAGAAATTCAGTTTGAAAATAGTATCGCTTGAGTATCAGAAATTCAGTTTGAAAATATTATCATTTGAGTATCAGAAATTCAGTTTGAAAATAGTATCGCTTGAGTATCAGAAATTCAGTTTGAAAATAGTATCGCTTGAGTATCAGAAATTCAATTTGAAAATATCATCCTTTGAGTATCAGAAATCCAATTTGAATATATCGCCAGTAACACATTTATATCACATATCACAATAATCGAATTGGGAACAACTTTCACATGAATATCAATATTTCAGTCAAATAATTCATCAACAAATATATATTTCACATATCACAATAATCACATTGGAAACATTAACATATTATAAATCACAAATTATATTATTTTAATATCAATTAGGAAATTTATTTGAATCATGTATTTTATTTTATTTCATATACTTATCAAGTTATCAAAGTATATGTAAGCATGTATCTCCCCCAATGAGTTAAAAACAATTATTTGAAATGGGGCTATGACTCACCTGGATTGATTTGGAAATGATGAAAAGTAAGATAGGATGAGATTTATGGGAACGTCTTTAACACAGAACCTGATAAATATATTTATCAGAGAATATAACCAAATACTATTTGGTAACTACGAACGAATAACGAATAAACATTATTCGTTATGACGAATAGATGATGTGAAGTGAAATTATTATTATGTCATGCATGATATGAAAATACTTTATATAAAATATCCATCGTAGTTTTACCCTTTTAAATCGTAAGTAGAAATATTAACCTGTTAGGTATCGTTATATATATAGTTAACGTAAAAATAAATAATATATATATAAAATGAAACGAAAATGCATATGACGTGAGGGTGGCCGTAAAATAGAAAATAAAATAAGAATGTCAAATAGATTAAGTGTAGTCCTTGTCTTTTTTCCAATTTTACAACTTTTATACTAACGGCTTTAGCGTCACACCGTTAGTCCTTTTTATATATATTTACAATTATAGTCCACTACATGTCAAATATTACAATCTAAACTTGTAACAATATTATTTTATCAATTTTTATCCTTTCTTTCTGTTTCTACATTTTTAGTCCTTAGTTTTCACAGTTTTCACATTTAGTCCCTATACGTGTCGTCGCGTTACATTTTTAGTCCTATTTTTGCAAAAGTGATTATAAAAATTTTATAAAAATTTCCTTAGCTTCTTTTATAAATTTTAAGCTTAATTCAACTGCTTATTTCATAAAAAGTTTATTTATTTAGCTTATGGGCCTAAATTCGAATCAAACTAAGGCCCATTTAAAATTTTAGAGGCGAGGGCATAGAAATTCTTTTGGGCTTGAACTTGGGCTTACTTTGTGATTCTGAAAATATATTTTATAGGCCCAGTGGGCTGTTAAAACACAAGGTCTTGTTGGGCCTTGTTTTAGCCCACTCGACAACCATAAGGTTTTTATATAAGTTTTGTTTTGAAAAATCTGGTTTAGGTCGATTTGTTTTGGCTCGAGTAGGGCGTCAAAACGTGAATATTTTTATAAGTTGTGTATATGAAACTAATAGTTTTCTAGGTGGTCTATTAGTACGTAGAAAAATATGATATACTTGTTACGTGAAATAAAAAGATATACATCGCTTTTGTATGGTGATTAGCTCGTTTTATATATGAGAAAGTGACTTAGTAATATTTCTATGTATGCATGAATTTTATACGTGTATATAAGATTTCAAAACAAGTAAATATGATGCATGAACAATAACTTTAAACGTATTTTAAACGTGATACGTGACTCCTAGGCCTTCCAAGATAGAGGCTAGTCACGTAATACTTTCTATATGTATATACGTACGTAAATATTAATGCAAAGTTAACATATGTTTGAAAAATAATAAACATGATGCATGCAATGAAGGTAATGAATGGTATGAAATGAGAAAGAGTGGAGACGACTTACTACACCTCTAGGGTGGTAGAGAGTCGAGAGGGAAGGATTGAAACGTTAGAATGGTTCTCGTTCAAAAGATAGTTTGGAAATATGGTTCGTATAATCAAACCGATTACAACTTCTTTCTTCCAAATGATCTTGCAAAGTTTTCTTGGTCGTTCTTAGGTATCTTAGAATGAATGGAGAGCAAATAAGCGTTTGTGATGAATGGGAAATGAAAGGAACGAGTAGGGAGTAAATATAGTGAAGGTTTTGTTTACGTAACGTTCAAATTATTTGCAAGAGACATGAAACACTATGCCTTGTCAGTACATAGCTTTCTAGGGTGAATATCTTGCATATAATATGAGTTTGGGAGGGTTAAATAAGTGAGAATTGTCCTTGTGAGTCCATAGCATGTCGACATCCCTTTTCTTATCACAAACGAGAGCTCATTTGTTTTTCAAGGAGTCTTAGTCGATCACGCTTTATTATTTACACATGAAAACATGTTACCAATAATATTAGAAACTCATAGTAACAAACGGGAACTAGAACGGATAAGAAATGAATTTTGTATGAATCGTTTGGGTCGATTCGTAGCTAAACTGAATGCCTCTTAAAAACGTATCAAACCTCAACGTGTAGACGTGAGAATTGACACACTAATAGTTGGATAGGAGCTTAACGAGGATGGACAAAAATATACATAGGTCGTGTGCAAAAATTAGAAATGAACGAGACGATTTGGAGTAGGTTTAGTCGAGTAGTATTATTATTAGAATTAAGTTTTTGGGTTTTGGGTGTGGGCCGGTTGGGCTTAGGGGATTAAGGGCCCGATTTGGTTTAGTAATTAAGTTTATTAATTAGGTTTAGTTAAAATTAATGTTTTGTTAATTTTGTTAATAACTTGTTTTGTCGTTTGACGAATTTGACAATATCGTAATTGTAACCATTTTAATATACAAAGAAAATTTTAAATTTCCCCGTAAAAATGGTAATTACAATAATGACAAAGATTATTTATTAAATTAACTGAAGTTAATTATGTGAATTTTCGCGAGGTTTTACACTTTTCCCTCTTACCCTTTTTGATTCTTTAGCCCTTTACCCTCTATCCATTTAATTCTAACTTCTATATTCTTATGGCATCTATCGACCCCGAATTCTTATTCACGCTTGAAGAACTTCAAGCCTTGTCCGAGATTTCTAGAATTCGTGTTGATCATGATGATCCATCTATTCCTATTCCCTCTCCGGTGAGGGAAATGGAACGAGAAACCAGGGTGACAAAGGACCCGGTACTTTCCTCTGACAATGAAAGTGCTAAATACGTCCAACCTACGGTTGTCCAAGAATTTAAGCTCACAATTGATCCTAACCTTTCACGGTTTACGGTTAAAAGTTTGTCAAGCAAACGTACAGAGCTTAGGGCAGTGACTGAAAAGAACAATTTGCCTAATCTTCACATTTATCAAAAACAAAAACCAGAGACTATAACGGAAGTGGTGGAAATTCCTAGCTCTCAGAGCACACCACTTGTCCCACCTCCAGATTTTGTTCCTTGTGTCGGTTGTGGTGAGCCGCTTTTATGTTTTCCATGTCGTTGGTGTACATGTGAACAATGTGGTAATGATATTCGAGACGGGAGTTGTTTGTTTTGTGGATCGAGTAATTCATTTGCTTATGATCCTAATCAAAACTCTTTCAACGACTCCTCAAATTTTTCCAACTACTCATCACATTCATACAAGCAAGAATCATATTATCCAAATCTCAATGATGCTTCGTATCAAAATACACCAAGCCAGACTCAACAGTTTTACTGTTGTGAGTACTGTGGAGGTCCACACTTTAGCTCTGATTGTCAAACAAGGAATCCATTTCCTTGTAACAATTACGACTATTCGTTTCAAGACCCACCTCCACAGTGCCAAATGATTCAAGCAACTCCTCATATCCAGCAAGACCCTTATATAGAGGTTCTTGAGAAACTCAAAGATCTTAAGGAGGAGTTAGCTAATATTTCGTTTCACAATGGACCAAGTTTTTCTTGTGTACATTGTGGGGGTCCTCATGATGATTTCCAATGTCAACCGTATTATAAACGTGAACATTGTTCTAGTTCTAATACATCCGGTTTTGACACATTCACACCCCCACAGTTTCCACTCATTCCATATTCTCGTGATAAATCTATCGCGGAATTACTTGCTGAAGAACATGCTGCTAGAGACGAAAGAAGCATGGAAGAATTACTAGTCTTAGAACAAGCAGCTATAACACGTACCAAATTTCAAAATGATGCTCTTCTCGATGAAGATGATGAAAGTGAATATACCTCATCAAGTTCATCAGTTGAGACTTCTTCCATGGAAAATCAGAGAGAAAATAGTATGGGAGAATTACTAGCAGCTGAACAAACGGAAATTATAAAATCTATGTATGCTAGTCCTTCTCATCTCCCTCAGTCCACTGATATCATACCCGAGGTTCCCACTCACTCTCTGAGCATGGGGGACGAGCATCTTGACACTGTTCCTGAAAAGGAATCGGACGAATTCATAAAGTCTAGTGTTGAGGACCTTGTCTCAATCCCAAGTGAGTCACAGGGGATTTTTGATCATATGTATGATATCCCTTCTCCTCTTGATTTTTCAAAAGATCATGTAGATACTCTCTCCGATTATAACGATGATTGTACATCTTATGGAGAAATTGAGTATGTTGAGGCATCACTTCCCGAGTCTAATGTTGACTATCTTCTTGAAGAGTTCGCTGATGAACTCTCTCATATGGATCCCATCCCACCAAGGGATGAAAATGAAGTCTTTGACTTTGAAGCGGATTTGAGAGAGTTAGAATTCTTACCTACTCATGATCCTTCGATTGAACTCATTCAGATCAATCCACTTCCTCCGGAAAGTGAAAATGATTTGGACGAATTCGAGGCTTTTATGACTGAAGATAGTTCAATTTCATACGAAGTTGATGATAATTATCTTGATCCTGAGGGGGACATTCTTTTTCTAGAAAGTTTGTTAAACGAAGATCCATTTCCCCCTCTTCCACCCAAACAACTTCATAATGAGGAAATCAAATCAGTTGAGGAAACTGATAAATTTCCTGAGAACAAGCTTAAGGACTTGCCTCCTCCACTTGAATATCCATTTTTTGAGGAGGAAGTTCTTATCTTAATTGCTATTCAGATCTCCCTACTTTCCTTCACCTACCAGGTGATTTCTCCTGTTCTTCACTCCTTCGGGAATGAAGACACTATCTTTGACCCCGGCATTCTCATTTATAAATTTTGAGCCGGGTGTCTATTATATCTTATCGGAGTGGAACTTTCACGTGCTTCAAATGTTTATCCAAATATCTTGAATGAAAGTCCGATGCAGATTGTCTCTTCCACATCATGCTTCCCCATGGACAAATGAATTCGGGGTCGAGTCAAGCTAGCGACTCGGTAAACAAAAACAGTAGCATGCATTAGGGTTTTCACCCTAAGTGTGGGGGAGATACTAACCCACATGTTGTATATATGCATATATCCTTTAAAAAAAATGTGTGTACATAAACTTAAATAAAGGCTATGGAGTATTTTTCTTCTTACGTTCTAAGTGTTGGTTTAACACCCGGTACTTTGAATATTGAGGACAATATTCAGTTCTAAGTGTGGGGGGAGATTCGTTATTCTAACGAATTTAAACACATGTTCCATCAAGAACCCCCATTTTAGCCCAAATTTTAAAATTTTTTCTCACTTAGAACGCAATAAATGGTTATCAGTCCGCCATGTCTAACCCACATAAGGATTGGCTAATCCAGGAGCAAACGGTTCTTGGTAAAGATATCTCAAACCCGTTGATGGCTTGCAATTTGCCCAAAATTGTATGGTACCTCAACTCGCCATATCCTAAAAAGCGATTGAGTTGGCTAGCCCGCAAGATTATGTCTTGTGGTAAAGGCAGTGGAAAAACCATAATTGGTAATCAGCTCACCAAGATGTTGACTATTCCATCAAGAGTTGGCTAGTCCAGAAGCAAACGGCTTTTGGTAAAGACAAATCAAATCCGTTGACAGCTGGTGATTTGCTCAAAATCACACGGTTATCAGGTGTGCCACAGTTCTTACATCTAGCTACTCCAGAAGTGATGGCTTTTGGTAAAGAGTTTTTCAAATCCATTAAGTTTTTCTCAAAAGATTGCTAGGGACTAGCAATAGTTTAGTGTGGGGGATTGATGAGTGTCTAAATACTCATCATTTTATACCAATCTAAGCTGCCAAAACATCCAAAAACACTCAAATATGCATCAAAATACTGAAAATATCTTAGAAATGTGTTTTATATGTTTCAAATGCAAAATATGCAAAAACAGATGAAAAACGTACAAAGTTTGCATAATTGGCAGTTTCAGTCCCTCAAGTTTCATAAATTGGCAAAACTAGTCCCTGGTTATTCTAAAAACATGAAAAAGTCACCAAAGGTCCTTTTTAATCATAAAGTTACATATTTAGTCCTTTGGTGCAAAGTTTCACAAAATTACAAGTTTAGTCCCTATACTTTGGAAATTGACATAAATGGTCCCTGGGATGTTAAAAACTTTGAGAAAATCAATTTTGGTCCTTGTACTAATAATATTTTGCAGGAATGGTCCTTGGTGTGAAGTTTGGTGAAATTACATAATTGGTCCCTCAAGTTTGGCAGTTTGTCATTTTTAGTCCCTGGGCATAAAAAAAATGAAAAATATCAAAAATACCCTTGTACTATTCAATCTTGGCAAGTTTAGTCCTTATTTAAACTTTGGATAAATTCCAAACCCAGCCACTCAACTTTGCTCAAATTACAATTTTGGTCCTTGTGATTAATATCAAACCAAACGGACCATATTAATAATAACCCAACACACCCTTTATTTAATTACCCAAGCCCACACCCCTGATCCATACCCTTCCCAGGCCCAACTCCCCAAAGCCCACTACCCTTTTTAAATATAAAACCGGGCAAACCACCCCACTTTTCACCTCCTCCCTCCATACCACTGAGTCACCAATACCACCATGGTTTTCTTCTCACCTCCACCACCTGTCCACTCAGCTATCTACCCTTGTCCTCCACGCCTCACCAAACCCCATTTAATGCCTAAAACCCTCTCCACGCAAAACTACAGTGGCATAAGACTTTTGGCGCCAAAAGGTGAAATCAAAGGCTCAGAGTGATTCAGCCAACCAATGGCTCAGATTAGAAGTGGGAAACATTCAGAAAGTCAAGGGAGACCTAATTTATCTCTATAAATAAAGAAAGAAGCAGAAGAGTTCAATTATTAGTGTAATCTTAGTGTAATTTAGTCGTATGTAGTATAATCTTCAAATTAAGTTGTAATTTCAATCAAACCAGTTGTAATCTGTCTTTATTTTGTAATTTAAACTTAATACAAGTTTTAATTTCAAGTTTCAGTTATAAAATTCCATTTTAGCAAATTTGACAAGTTGCTTAATTTTGTTTGTTGTTGTTGTTATTAGATTCTAAAACTCATTTAAGCTCTGACAAAGCTTAATTAAGCTTGAGAAACCTTAGTTATCAATATAACTTAACAAAAGAAAAATACTAAAAAAATATAAGAAAATCAAAAACAAAATAAAAAAATAGAGGGAAGAACAAGAAGGAGACTGAGCAAGGTGTGATTTGGAGTGTTCTGGTATTAGTAACCTTGTGGAAGGTTGTTAGGTTGATTCACAGTCCTCTGGTTTCATTGTTCTCAGCCTAATCTCTTTTGTAAGTCTTTGTATCAAATTCTCATATCACTGTTCAAGTATTCTATTTACTTAAGTTTCTGTGTTTTTATGTTTATATGTTGTTGTTAAGTTAATATATAGCTTAATATAGGTTTCTTATTAATCAGATTTCATTACTACTTAAAAATCAAAAACCTCACAGTGGAAAACTCATATTTGACAAATCTGAGGTACATGCTTGTGGAGTGGTTGATTCAGGCTCATTTGATCTTATTTAATCATAGTATAGTTTTTGGAATTAGTTTCATGGAATGAAACTGTGTTAAGCTTTGAAAATCTCAATAACAATCTGTTAAAGGAGTGTTTGGATTTACCTAATTCCCTGTGTTCAAGGGTGAATTGGTTGTAGCTTCTGGTTCAAATAGTTTACTTAGGTCCCAAATAGCATAGTTCAACTCAGTAGTTAAGTGGTATAACACTAAAAAGTCAAAATCCAATTCCAAATTCCTTGAAAGTTAACTGTCAAGGATTTTGTGATCCTCAAACCCTCAAAGCAGGTTATTAGTTGTAGGTTTAGATCAAATTAGCTTTATCTTAGCTTAATATAACTTATTAAATCAGTAGTGAGCATTAGAAATCCAAATTAGTCAAACTAGCTAAGTTTATTCAAAAGTCAAAATCTCCATTCTCAGAAAATACCAAAAATAGTAGGATTTGTTTAGAATTTAGTAGAAGGATTTAGGCTTTGAACTTTTGTGGACTTATAGTTTACCAGCTTGTCTTTAAGTTCCTACATAGCTTATATTTTTATCAATTTTTCCCTGGGCCCCACTCACCTTCAAAGTAACCTGCAGGGCAAGGTATTGCCCTGCTGCTGCAGACTTCACCCATCACCACCACTTTGGTGGTGATTTGTGACCACCTCAGTGGGCCCCACTTGTCCAATCTCGTACCTTTGAACCCCCCTCCTAGTAGGCTTTCAGATTTGACCTTTTATTTGACCTAGGATTCAGTGGACCCCACCTAAATTTGACCCTCAATTCTGTCCCATTTCTGAGTTACTTTTGGTTTTTACCAATTGCTTATTCAGCTTATTGGCTTATTCAGTGGTCACAAATTGCTTATTCTTGCTTTAACATGTTTACTTAACTCAGAGGAATCAAGTTTTACCTAGGTGGACCCCACATAAGCTCTTGTGAGCTTATTTCCAATTTCAGTCAACTAACGTCAACTGATAAGCTTAGTGGCTTATGATTAGCTTATTATTAAGATCTAAAATAGTTGTTTTTATAAAAGTTGTTTATTTTTAGATATAAAATAGATTTGTAAAAGAAAATTCCAGAAAAGACAATATAAAAATAGGTGATAGTTTCTATTTAATATAATTTAATTTTAATTTTAATTTTAATTTTAATTTTTAGATTTTTATTAAGTAAGTTGTGTTTTTATATTTTTATTAATTTCCTCTTATATTAAAGTATTTTTAGTAATTTTATTAGATTTTTATAATTTCATTTAGTATTTATTAGAATTAAAAATAGTTTTATTAATAATTAATCAATAATTAAGTTATAAATAGCATAATTAGTTTTAATAAATCAACACAAAGATTTTATATTTTTTCTAGCTTTTATAAGTCATAATATAATTTTAGTAATTTTTCTAGAATTTTTTTCTGTTCATTTACTAGCTTTTATAATTTAAATAGTTTAATTGATAATTAATTAATAAATAGAATAATAATTAGTAAACTAGTTTAAAAATACATAAAATAAAGTTTTTATAATTTTTTTAGGATTCATGTGATGGTTAATTAGATTTATAAAAATCTTCTTAATTATGTAAGTCTTTTTAGTATTTATAATAATTTAAATAATATAATTAGTTAAATAATAATTAAATAATAATTAATTAATAATAATTAGAATAATAGTGTGAAAAATATAATTTATTTTTAAAATAAGTTTTATAATATTTTAGACTTTTACCAAGTTTAATTTTATTTTTCTAGACTTATTTTACATTTTCTTATTTATTAGTGAATTATTAGATAATTAATAATAGTTATTAAATAATAATAATTAATTAAATAATTAGTAATTATAAAATAAATATTTTAAGTTTATTTAATTTGCATTTAAGCCCCTAAGGTTTGCAAATTACTACTTTAGTTAAAACCGTTTTTGTTTCGTACGTTTACGTAGAATTAAATTAAACGTACGCGTTTTTAGTTATTAAACGTTTTTAGATATCTAGGTTTTACGTAATCGTTCAAATAGTTTATCTAAGTTATTTTATTTTATAAAACCTTAGTGTAATCACTCACACACACACTTTATACCTTTCCTGTTCACATTCACTCGATCACAGACTCGTTTTTAATACCATCACAACCTCGTTGGGACATTACGACCCTGGGAAACACTGTATTCCACGGAAGCATTGGCCTAAGCTGTTTGACTATTATAATTGACCATTCACAAGTGGTTGACCAATAATTATCTGACCGTTTCAGGCTCATCAGTCGTCGGAGTCAAGTAGCGCTCAAACGCCAACAAACGAGACGCCAATAAACGTGGAATATTTCGAGTGTGACTTACCGAACCTCAACGAGAACCCAACACAATCACGTCAATCGAGAGGCAAAAAAAAGGTGAATTCTGAAGATTCAAGCCGAAGTTCGATGCGTGATACCCTTGCAAGTTACACGGCCGAAAAGAAAAGTTTAATGCTTGCGCAGTTGGAGGTTCAAAAGAAAAAAGACGAAGAATATTTCAACTTTATTAATGGGGAGGTCTACAATCGTGACATGAAGTTCGTTATGGACCCGCATGACAATATCCCGGACCCGACTTTTAAGCAGTTCGTCATCACACGGAAACGCGAGATATGCGCCAAATATGGATGGTCGTGTAGTTTGTAGGATTTATTGTTTTTAAGTTTAGTTTTAATGGAATTTTAGTTATTTTATATTTTTTAAAATTATTATGTAATGTTTTTTAAGTTTTAATGGAATTTTAGTTTTTTTATTATTTTTTTTATTTTATATAATTTTAATGGATTTTGAATACGAAAAAAAAAAAAAAAAAAAAAAAGAAAAAAAAAAGTGAAGAGTGAGTGAAGTGTTGCCAGAAAAATATGGGTGAGTAATGAAAAAAGTGGGGAATGATGTGACATAAGTGGATTGGTTAGGAGTGACGATGGCTATAACTGAATAAATAAATAAATAATGTGATCCTCATGGCTTTGTACTTTGCTCTCTTGCAGTTTTGTGTTACAGGAATGTCAAAAGAAAAAACATGAAGTGACGATGGCTATAACGGACGCCTATAACATATTGCACCTAATTCTCTAATAGCATCTACAATACATAATCCATCTTTGAGCTATCTTGGTTTTATAAATATCTCAATCCTATTTACAACTCACCTCTCTAATGGGGGTTGGCAGTGGTTGCGGCACTGCATCACTATCACTCACTCCCAACCAATCCTCTTATGTCACACCATTCACATCACTCACCCTTATTTTTGTTGGCATCCGATCACTCACCATCACTCACTTAAAAAGGGACATACGGTCAAAATTAAAACCTCTAACGTTCAATTTTATTCTCGATCCCGTGCGTGAAACTTTCACCCACAAGACCGATCCCGTGCATGATCCAAGGGAAGGCGGCGGTGTTCCCGTGCCATAAAGATCCCTTCCCGTGCCTTCAGGCACCCACTGCCAACCCCTAATGCATTAACTTTTATCAACCAATCTTTTTTCTATTTATTAGCATATACTACTATTCCCCAAATGAACAACGTCGTTTTATATGGGGCTTCAAAATAGCTCGTCCCAAGAAAGAAATTAGACCAGTCGAAACATTTGTAATGCATTTGTTTTATTTAATGTTTAGCAAAAGAAACATTTACAATAAAACCCCTTAAACTATATAACAAGTTATAAAAATTACCCTTAACTTTCTACTATTTGTGACTTTTTTATATAACAATTTTTTTTAAAATCAAATATCTAGCGATTTCTTTAATAAAATAAATATACCGATAAAAAGGTCTCTGAATTACGAACAAAACAAAGTCAAATATTTTGATGTACGTATAATTTTATAAAAAAATTGAAATTTAATAAATATATATTAAAAAAAAAAAAAAAAAAAAAAAAAAAAAAAAAAAAAAAAACTTTCAAACGCACCCTTAACACCTAATAATTTTAAAAACTACTCTAAAGTTTATTTAAAAATAGATTTGATAAAAAAAAAATATATTAAGACAACCACCATGTATTTTTAGTTATTTACAATTATTTTTAAATATAAAACTTTATTTATCACATAACTAGCGAATATCTACCAAATTCTTTATAAAAAAAATATGTTGTAGAAAAAGCATTATTGCAACATTTTTACATACATACGATTTTATATAAAATGTTGAAGAAAAAAAAATTGTGTGAAAACACAATTCAGCAACCAAAAAAGTACGTACATCGCCAACATATTAGCCCCGTCGTAACGCGCAAGTGACTATCTACTCGTTCTCACTAAACCCAAAACTTGAATAGGTTGAGCATGCATATAACCTATTTTTAAGCCACTGCTCTAGTGGCAATAATCTTTTAAAATTATTTTAGCTTATCTTTGAGTCTTTATCAATCGATGCATTAGAGATACCCTTGCTAAAAAAAAATAAAAGTCGGGAAATGAATTTAGAAAATTAAAAGAGGTCTCATCAAAACTAAAAAATTAAAAGTATGCATAGAAGGTGTTCATTTATAACAATTTCTTATAATGAGGCCCTTTAATGACGTTTTATTTATTTATTATGGCAAAATGAGTTGTATTTAACTAATAAGATTTATAAAAAAAAATCATTCAGATGTATACTATAAGTACACAAAATGAGACTTTTTAAAGTGTGAGACCTGATACGACGGCCCCACTTGCATACGTCTTCGCCGCCACTGAAAAAAAAATACACTGTTAACGACTATTAAATTATCGACACGTCCAATAATTTTGAGCTTCGGGAACATCCGTTTATTTTTGTCTTGTTTTGACTAGCAGGTTACTAAACTATTATTTTAATTTTAACTATCCGGTTTCACACATATATTTTATTCACACATATATTTTATTCCAATGCATATAGGGTATAACGAAATGGTGTCTTTACAGTTGCTGAGCAGTTGTATTTGCCACCGAGGCAGTCAAGCTGAAAAATTACTTTTTCATCACTCTATTAAAAAAGGTTATGGGCAAGTTTGTGTTAGAAACTCCTCAACTATTTAATTGTAACTTTGTTGGTTTAAATACTGTTTAAATATTGGTTAATATATGTGAGATACATTTGTGATGTAAAAATTATGAAATAGTTTAAATTATCGTTCAAAAAAAAAAAAATTACTATGATCACAAATATTTTATCAGTAATGATACTAGAGCATAAGATATGGCGAGTTCCAGAGTCCTATTTATAACATAAAATGTTGTTGCATTAGATTATTTTCTAATAATGTACACTAACAAGTATTTTACTCGCAGGTGACATCAAGCCATAGTAATCAAACCTTTAAAAAATAGATATAGCTATCAAAATAATATACTTTATATCATCTTTTTAAGGTTAAATATTATAAACTTTACGATAAGGATAACAAAGACTTTTCGTAGATAGAAAAGAACACATTTACTTGGTGTCATCGTTTCTTAAATTTTGAGTATTTGTCAATGAGCAGTTATTTAGAACATTAGGTGGCCGCTTACTTAGTATAAAATAAAAATCATTAAATATAATTGTGTCAAACATCATTAATTAATTAGATGATTTGGATCTTTAAGTCAATGGTAAAGATTGCCTCATCACGTCATCAGATTCTTAAGCCAATGGTAAAGATCGTCTTTATCTTGTTTTTTTGATAAGTTTCATTTAGATTAAGCTAAGGACACTCTTATATATGTGTATACATAAACTATCTTTAGGTCAAATATGTGTGAATGTGTCCAAAATGTAAAGGTGTTTTAGTGTTTAACAATATGGTTATTATTATCAAGTAAGATAGACAAAGAAGCATTAAGATTACATTTATGGTAGATCTTTCTTCTCCAAAAAGTGAAAAACGGTGGGATCATCCTAGTCCCATGCATCTTAAGTGTTGATACATAATCTGGCGCGGACTGATTCAACGACTCTCCTTAGGCCGTTAGTCGTCTCCTCAAGCCCTAAGTAGACCTGTCAACAAAGAGAACCCGTTAGGAGTGGACCCGAGGCCGTAGCCCCGGGATCCACCTCCGACGGTCAAGTTAGTATCGATGCGATGTAGCATATAATAGTTAGGTTTAGGGTAACCTGTTGTATTCTATTGTGAATGGAATCCCAACCCTATATTTATAGGACATGGATTAGGGTTTAGGCGTAGAGTGGGCCGCTGTCTGCCGGGCCTGACCCATGTAGGGTCCAGTCCAGACCATACGTCCACAAGCCCCCCAAGTTTAGTATGACATAGTGCGTGGCTATGTTATGCTAAACTTAAGTTCTGTTCATGGCCGCGTAGGCCCAATCAACCATGACGGTCAAGTCCATGTGTCCGCAACTTGTGTGCACATGGGACGGATCATACTGCGCAGCCCATATGCGATAGTGCGCACTGGGATTGCGATTGTGATTATCTCACAATGGTGAAGGTGGATTCCGCATGTTGCATCCTGGGTAAGGGCGTACCTTTTGTACCAGTAGCGATGCAACATGGTGCGACAGAAGACGTGCTTATGTGGCAGAAGTGTGCGCTGTGCGCGACAGAGGTGCGCGCTGTGTGCGCTGTGCGCGAACATTACATTCGTCTTTACAACCGACAGAGGACGTCTCCCCTGCGGTAAGATGGTGCGAATATTTAAATCCGTCTTTGTACCGGGCTTGCAATACCTCTTACGTACGATCTGCTTCCAAATATGCCTGCGTGACTTGTACGAAAACAGTGGTATTATATACTCTGGTAGCCCCCCAAGTTTGATGGTGCTACTCGTGTAGGAGTATTAAACTTATATATTCAAATCCTGAAAAACACTTAATGCAAATATTAAAAGTATATGCCGCGAATCACAACATATAAAACTTAATGAGGTAAAAGATTAGCGCGTAGCAAAAGTATAGCACATAGCATATATAATTAACACATAAGAGAAGTAGTAGTGCAAATTACACCTATCGTGAGGTTTTACAAACTATATAAGAGAAGTAGCACGTAGCCAATAATAAAAACAGTGCGCGCATGGCAATTTAAGGTGATCTTTTTCTTTTTTATTATAATAAACAATGGCGCGGATGGATGTACCATGACCGCAACTAATAGTTTCGCACGCACAGACGCAGATGGATATATTGTGACCGCATAGGCTCTAACGTTTGTGGATGATCGCAGATGAACATAACATGTCCACGGCTTTTGTCTCGTGCGCTCATGGCGATTGACTAGCATCGTGGTTTTTGTTCGTGCGCTCATGGCGAATGTCCATTGCGAAGATGTCCGGACGCATGGCCTAATGCGGGTAGATTTATCGCGACTGCGCTGTTCGCGTCTAAAAGATGTGCGCGAATTAATTCGCGTCTAAAAGATAAAGTAGGTCCGATCGTGCGGACATAATGCGCTCATAGCGATAGATAAAATCGTGTTTATCAAGGTTAAAGATTTATGTAAAACCTTCTAAATATTTAAAAGGTAGCATATCTTAAAAGATATGTACCAAAAAATATGGATATATCTCATTAAATTTATGAATATTATGAAACCCAAATTAATTACTCATTGATGCAATTAAATGATCACAGCTCCACGTGAACACAATTTGACCAATTTTGGAATATTCAAACTGGCTTTTGGGAATATTTAAAAGATAACAGCGATATACAATGACGTACCAATTTTGGGAGATAGTATTGTATAT
This sequence comes from Artemisia argyi, assembly GCA_030686995.1. NCBI lineage: Eukaryota > Viridiplantae > Streptophyta > Magnoliopsida > Asterales > Asteraceae > Artemisia > Artemisia argyi. Next base: position 213,415,654 of record CM060676.1, on the reverse strand, counting down.
TATTTTATATCTGCGTGTCATCTACAGAAAATAAAGTTACCGGCTTTTGAACTCGATGGTTGCTTTCCGGTAATGTGAGAACACGAAACTTGTCGTAGTCGTGGTCCCACGGATGGCGCCAACTTGTTGATACATAATCTGGCGCGGACTGATTCAACGACTCTTCTTGGGCCGTTAGTCGTCTCCTCAAGCCCTAAGTAGACCTGTCAACAAAGAGAACCCGTTAGGAGTGGACCCGAGGCCGTAGCCCCGGGATCCACCTCCGACGGTCAAGTTAGTATCGATGCGATGTAGCATATAATAGTTAGGTTTAGGGTAACCTGTTGTATTCTATTGTGAATGGAATCCCAGCCCTATATTTATAGGACATGGATTAAGCTTTAGGCGTAGAGTGGGCCGCTGTCTGCCGGGCCTGGCCCATGTAGGGTCCAGTCCGGACCATACGTCCACATTAAGGATGCAAAAAAAAACCCTCCCAAGGACACTTATTGTAGATCGTTCTTGATGTGATTAAATTTAGTCGTCGTCGATCACCATCTTTCCCTCATGCTTCTTGCGGAATACATGGAACAACAGTTTGTTCATTGATATGATGGCTATAAATCATTTCATGTTGTTAAATCGTTTAGAGTGCAAGGTGCACCAAGGGAAAAGTTGAGGGATCTAAGCGGCATGAAGAAAACCCACACCCTACTTGCTGGAAAGTTGTAGCAAGACCAAAAAAATCCCTCTTGCGGCATTGTAGTATCGCACAATAAAGAGAGAGAAATGTTTTTCTCATTATTTTGTGTGTATATTTTATATGAGCATATGTGTTTTGGGATATTTTTAATAATAATAATAAAAAAAATATTTTAAAGAAAAGAAAGAAAATACCGCAAAGATTAAAAGAAAAGAGTTGAAGTGAGTAGTTTTGATGACATGAAGGATGTGGCGAACCCTCAAACACACCCTCCACACTTAAGACATCTATAATTCTAAGCATTTAACATCAAAATCACAATAACTATAGTACTAGTGTATGACTAGATTTTCGGGCAGCCCTAAAATTTACTCGCAAACATGTTATCCACAATTAACACACGGGGGAATATGTTGTCGGTAACTAAAGTAGTGACATGTCACATTTAGCCTTCGAAGTGAACTAATGGTGGGTGATTGCGTTTACCTACAAATAAGTTGGGGGGCTTAAATCTCATTGATGATATTTTATGTATCGAGAAAAAGTTATGATCAAATGAGAAAAATAATGAAAATTAGAAGGATGAGAAGTAACACAACTACACATTTCAAATGCACTTACAAAAGTTGGTGTATATTTCTTCAAATTCTCGCTCCTAATTTAAAATGTGTTTCTTGAATTATTTCTCACTATTCTCATTTTAATTATTCTTTTTACTCGATCCTTTCCCTGTAGTAGTATAAATCGTGAAAAAATATACCGTTTTTCTTGAAAAAGGTAAAAGTAAAAATAAATAACAAAGTAATTATTCATGGTCTTAGTCTTTATTAGTTGAAGTCATATAAGTCAATAGATGGACACCTTCAATTTCAACTGAAATGTGTGATAGATTTTCTAAGCTCTTTTTAAAAAAAATGTTTAAAAAAAATACAAAATCAAATATGTGAAACTTGGATGATGTACATTGTATTTGCTTGTATGGCAAAGAAGATGAATGAAAGAATAAATGTTGTTAAACGAATTGCGCAACCTTGAATGCTGTATAACGAAGATGTTAGGCCTGCTGTTCGAAATATGAACCCTTAAGTTAAGCGAGGCATAATGCGGGATATAATTACCAAAACTATACAAATGATTAAAATCTTCACGTAATGAGAATTCACTTTTAGGACATACAAATAGACTGTTAGAACTTCTACAAATATGGAGGTGAACGATAGGGTCATTCGAACTCCGATTTAAAATCGTATTTGTAAAGAATCCTATTGAATGCAACCAGATCCAAATAGTTTCAAATATTGGAGCCCATTTTGTAATTTCCAAATCTAACTAGTGAGCCCAATTATTTTCAGTTTATCTCAGCCCAGTTACCTAATACACCATCGACATATCGTATTACAGAGTATAAAAAAACATCGTCTTCAATGTTGAATTTTTAAAAATACCCGTCCCAAATTATAAGTCCACTTTCAATTTGCACAAAGTTTAAGAAATTTCCACTAATTAATCCATTAACCAATTAAATCTCATCTCTCTCCACTAAAGTTTGTTTTGATTGGTTGAAACATAAAAATGGACAATTATTTTGAGACAAGCAAAAAAAAAAGAAAATGGACTTATAATTTGGGACGGAGGAAGTAATTTATAAAACTAGGCAACCCGACCCGTGCGTTGCACACGGGCTGTATCTAAGTGTTTATAACGTAATACACTAATTTTCGTCATGTATTCATTGCAGGATCGTATCATTTCATTATTTGAATACACTTGCAAATATGAATTGTCATGAAAGCCCGTGCGATACACATGGCCTGCATAGAAGTTTTCAAAGTCTAATATCCGTCATTTATTTTCGTCATTTTTATATTCAGGATGTATTTTTGTCATTATATATATAAGTTTTCATGGTAGCATACATTTTGTAAGCGTGATACGTATTTAAAATAGTTATTGATATGTAATCTTTTAAAATGTATTTTTTTACGTAATATTTTTTGTCTATTTATTTTGGTATTGATTCTATCATTTTTTATTTGAACTAACTAATATTAATACATCGGGCTAAGTTATAAGTATTTCTTATGATAGTCAACAATTCCCGTGCGATGCACATGGGTTGTATAGAAGTTTTCATTGATTTAAAATACGTTCGATGCACATGGGCTGTATAGAAGTTTTTATAGCGTAATATTCAGCATTTATTTTTGTCATTTTATATTTAAGTTTTCATGGTGTCACACATTTGCTAAGCTTTATACGTATTTAAAATACTTTATTGAGTTGCACATGGGCTGTATATAAGTTTTTATAGCGTAATCTTCGGCAATTATTTTCGTCATTATATATTTAGGTTGTGATGGTATCACATTTCTAGGCATGACACACATTTAAAATAGTTTATTGACATTAAAATAGTATATGTGAAGAGATCTTTTTCAAGAAGTTACATTGAAAAGAGTCACTTCACATGCAATTTTTTAATATGTATAAGTTACATAAATTATTTTAAATATAAAGCGATGACATTAATGTTGGAGACCTTTTATATTCATCCCCGTGCGATGCACACAGGTTGGATCTAATTGTTTTTTTTTTTTTTGTAATGTTCGGGACTAATTTTTGGTTCATGTTTGAAACTTTCATTTTTTGTGAAAGACGGACTTTGTTGTTCAATAAATTACATTATTAAAAGAGAACTATAAAACAAATTTCCTTTTTAACAAAACTATAAAAACATAAAACATTAAAGTAATTAGTATATTCAATAGTATAAATTATAATTCGTATAATAAATTATAATTCGTATAGTAAAATATTGCATGTTTAATTTGTAACGTACTATTAATATGAATGCTAAGTATTCATCTATATTGACACCGGTGGCCATGGCGTTGTTCTTGTTGTTGTCTTTGTCGTTGTTGATCATTGGCATTTTGCATGTTTTGTTCTTGATACAATTTTTGTGACTTCTCCATCTCTTTCTTTAATGTGAAGAGGTTTTTTGCAAAATGTTATATTTTAATGAGGCTTTCATATGTAATATTTTAACAGGGTAAAAGCTATAAAATACCATCGTACTTTAAAAAATGTACCAAGTTGAACCATGTACTTTTTTATTGTTTACTTGACCAACGAACTTTCAAATTTTTATTCGACTTGAACCATATCTTATTTATTAAAAAAAAATAAAAAGAAACACTACAACATAAGTGGCTTTTTAGGACCCTTTGTGTGAGACGGTATGATAATGGAGTTCTAAAAAACTGTTTAATAGGACATATGAGCGTTTAGGGTCCTTATTAAATATTTGCTACTTAGGCGATGTCCTAAAAGGTATATAATAGGATGGTCGATGATTTGGGGTCCTATTATCATATAACTTAATATGACACTTAAAATATGGATCCTAATAAATTACCTTTATAAGACGTTTATTTATTATGGTTGTATTATAATAAACCATAATAGGACACTTGAGTTTTGAGTCATAAGACATCAGTTAGTTAAAACGCTTATTCACAAAAAGTTTTATTATAGCAAAATTTAATAGGACCTTTGACACGTGGGTATTATAACGTTAACCTTTATAGGACGCTTATGTACAATGGTTTTATAACATCATATTTTTAAAATGATTATTTGCAAAAGTTTTATTATAACAAAACTTAGTAGGACCCTTAAAGGATGCATATTAATTATGGTTTTATTACAATACACCATAATAGGACAGTTGATATATAAGTCATAAAAAATTAATTATTTAAAACGCTTATTCGCAAACGTATTATTAAAACATAACTTAATATGACAGTTGACACTTTGGTCCCATAGATTGATACACCATCATAGGACACTTTATATTTGAGTCATAAAACATCGGTTTTATGGAACACTTATTCGCAAACGTTTTTTTTATAAGAAAAGTGAATAGGACCCTTGAAAATAGCGTCTTATAACGTTAACCTTTATAGAACGGTTATTCATAATGGTTTGTTTATGATACACCACAATATGGCACATCTTTTTAGAGTCGTAAAACATCCGCTTTTTATAACGCTTATTCAGTTTTATAGAACGCTTAATTGCAAAAGTTTTATTTGAACAAAATTTAACAGGACCCTTGACACCTGTGTCTTTTAACATTAACCTTTATAGTACGCTTATTTGTTGTGGTTTTATTATCCTACACCATAATAAAACACTCCTTTATTTGAGTCATAAAACATCAGTTTTTTAGAATGCTTATTTACAAAATTTTTTTTTAAACATTAGTTAGTATGACACTTGATACTTGGGTATCAAAATTTTATACACCATAATAGGACACTTGATATTTGAGTAGTAAAAGATCAGTTTTATGAAACGCTTATTCACAAAAGTTTTATTTAAACATTAGTTTTATGCCACGTAGGATTTCCACTAAATCCTTATTATAATAATACTTCCCCTATTATTTTTCCCCAATTATAAACCCTAAATAAATACAAACATAAAATGTCTTCCTCCTCAAATAGAAGTAATCGGCCACCACCACCAACACATTGTGAACATGATCAACCAGTAATTAGGCAGACTTCGCGGACAATTGATTTCCCTTTAAGGCGTTTTCTTGGATGCGTTGAGTATTATAATGTAAGTTTTCTTGGATGCGTTGAGTATTATAATGCGTTTTCTTGGATGCGTTGATATTAGTGATGTTTGTTGTTTGTACCATATAGGGTTCAAAATGTAAGACATTTTACTGGCTAGATCCTGAGTTGCCTAATGACTATTACAAACAAGAGGTTTTTAATTTGATTCAAAAGGAAAAACGTTTGAAAGAAGACAAGTATGGAAAAATAAGAGATTTGGAAAGGGAGATTGAGTTTCAAAAATCAACTATGGAGAAGGAAATGTTTCTGCTGCAATTGGAGTTGAAAGAAAGCAAGTCTAGTGTGGTTTTTTTTAAGAAAATTGTTGTTGTTTTGCGTTTGGTTATTGCTGTTATGTTGTCACAAATTGTGTAATGAAATGCTTGTTATGTAGGTTTGATGTAATGACCTTTTGTTTAATGAAATGCTTGTTATGGGATATATGTGTGGATGCATTTACAGTTGTTGATGTTTGCTGAGATAGTAATGGATGCATTTACAGTTGTTATCAAAAAAGTTGAAGCTAAATAGGAATTGAAGTTGCAGAGAATGAGTAGTTAATAACATGTTATGATAGTCATACTGTGTTACTACTTTGCAATTGTTTCTGATAGTATTAGCTTGTATTAGAATATAGACTAGAATGCCGTGTTCCTAGCATTTGAAGATCTAAATGAGTATTATTTTGTTGCAGAAGTGATAACCATTTGAAGCTCAAAATCATCACCTATGTCAAGCTGTGAAGATGAGTTAAGCTCAAAATCATCTTGGGCTGGTTACTTTCCACCTAATTGGAAATTCAAAGGATTAACAAAGTCATAAGCCAAAAAGTCAAAAGGCAAGAAGTCAAAAGGCAAAAATGTTGAACAAGTTCCTGTTAAAAGGATACAAGTGTTAGGTCTTGCTAACAATGTTACTTGGGATACAATAAAAAAGAAGACATTTGGAGTCAAAAAAACCATCAGGATAATGTGTTATCTGTCTTTGTATTGTTATATGTCTCAATCTTTTGGAAGTTATGTATGGGTTATCTGTCTTTGTATTGTCCTTATCTATCAATGATAATGGTTAATTTGGTGCATTATTGTTGTACTATACTAAGCCAGAATTGCACTCACAAAATAAACTAGGCTTGATTCAAAAACAAAAATGACTGAGTGCAGGGCATCTCAGTCCTAATGTGGTGATTAGCAGACCAAATTAAAGCAACAAGATAAGATCTAGAATCCCAATTAAGCTCAGAATTCTCTAGTCAGTAGTACAAGCTACTAAAGGAAACAAAAAATAGAAGAGAAACAACAGTGAATAAGCAGAAATTAAGCTCTTAATATGGGCATTTGAGCCAAACAGTGATAAGCCATATTGACCCGTTTGACCCATTTGAGCCAAACACCCCTTAAGCAGGGTTGTTTTGAGATCTCAAAATGAAAATATAAATAACAAGAAGCTAAAAAGTTAAAATTACCTAAATTTAAATAAGAAATGTATAAGAGTAATACAAACAGTAATGAGGATTGTCATTGATTCTTAACAACTAATTTTACATAAAAACAGGGACTATTACTATTTAGCTAATTGAAATCATTAAGCTTCTTCAACTGGATCTTCTTCATCGGCAATAACTAAGTCATTGTTGTCCACAACGGTTCCATCGAAACCACCTCTAACCAATTCAATATCCATTGTTTCGTCATGTTGAGGACACATAAATGAGTCACCCTGCAAATGTGTTTCCACGTCATCAAGACTTGTTTGTTCATCCATGTCATAAACATGTCTGGGCGCTGTCTTGATCACAACTTGCCATCCTTTGTCAACACTATCTGCAACGTAAAATACTTGATGTGCTTGAGAAGCTAGTATAAAAGGCTCGTTATGGGCCTTCAATCCTTCAAAATTCAATAGAGTAAACCCGTTGTCATCTTCTTTTTTCCTTGAACCATTCGAAATCCAATCACAATCGAACAAAACTACTTTCTTGTCAATACCATACTCCAACTCAATTATATCATTCAAAACCCCGTAGTAAGTTACATCTCCCGCGATAGGATTGTTATCTGTAGCACTCGAGTAACTGTTTGTCATGGCCTGAAGATTAACCCCACTATTCTGTGTTTTCCTATTATGTTCTACATCTTTTGTGTGAAATCGGAAACCATTTATGATAAATCCCTTATATTTTTTCACATACTCAGATGGACCACTTGCCAAGCACCTTAGACTTTCTGTGATTCTGTGATCCCCTCTAGCATGTAGCTCCTCAACCTGAAATAAGGCAAGATGTGTTAATTGTTTTGTTATTAGTAGGTCGAAAATGCTATGTCATTATAATTATTTTGCAAAAGTAATAAACCTGTGTATATGCCTTACATGATCTTGAAACCATGACTCAAAAGTCTCACTATGTAAACGTTGAATGTCACGCTTACGTTTTCTCCGATTTTGATGATGAACCAACGCTAGATGTTCACTGCAGTGTTAACAGATGATAATGAAGATAACAACGACAACTATTAATTGTATGATATAATTTATGAAACTCACAACTAATATAATTACTTACGTTCGAAATTCATCAACTTCACTACAATTGAACAACACATATGAATGTGCTTTAGCCAAAATGTCAAGTTCCATCATTTCTACTTTAGTAGCACCAATCGGTCGACCCGCCATAGAAAAGATAGTCAAAACATCCTCATAACCATCGTCATCATTATTTCAACTTGTCTTATTATGTACGGTCTCAACATCACTGGATAAGTACAATGAACAAAACGACACACACTCTTCAGCTAGATATCCTTCTGCAATGGAACCCTCCGGGTTATTCCTGTTTCGCACGTAAGATTTTAATGTAGCTAAATACTTGAGATATCAAAACCAATAATTTTATATTCAATAATATTTGTTAATAAAGGTATTTACTAAATTAGTAATGTGCACCTCTCGATTGGATACATCCAACGGTAATGAACTGTCCCTCCTAATCTGGCCTCTGAAGCAAGATGAACCGAAAGATGAACCATGACATCAAAGAATGATGGCGGAAAAATCCTTTCTAAATCACAAAGTATTTTTCCAATCTCGGTTTCCATTTGAACCAAATCATTTGGATTAAGAACCTTTGCGCATAATTGTTTATAGTAACGACATAGCTTCATCACAGTATAGCGCACGTGCTTAGGCAACACATTTCGCAAGGCAATGGGAAGCAACTGCTGCATCAAAATATGGTAATCATGACTTTTAAGTCCAAACAGTTTTGGAGGTTTTAACTCTACGCATCTTAAGATATTAGCTGCATAACCATTTGGAACTTTCACCTTCTTAAGCATACGACAAAAAATATCTTTCTCTTTTTTATCCATTGAGAAACAAGCAGGTGGCAAATAAACTTTGTTGTTATCTTGAACTATAGGATGAAGTTCAGGTCTAATGCCCATTTCTTGTAAATCTAGGCGTGCTTTTATATGATCCTTGGTCTTCCCATCTAGATTCATTAGCGTTCCAAGGACATTGTCACAAACATTCTTCTCAATATGCATTACATCTAGATTATGGCGTAGTAAGTTATCTTTCCAGTACGGTAACTCAAAAAAAAAAAACTTTTCTTCTTCCAATTAAAAGGTAAATTTGGGTTGCTCTTCACAAGTTTTCCAAATTTAACTTCAAAACCATCTAACTCATCAAGTACTTCTTGTCCTCTTAAGCCACGGGGTTGCCTGTCTAGTTCTTCTGTGCCATCAAAAGAGTTTGTATCTATTCTAAAAGCATGTTCAGTAGGCAAATATCGACGATGTCCCATAAAACATTGTTTTTTGCCATGACTCAAGCGTGTTGATTTTGTATGTTTATGGCAGTTAGGACATGCAAGTTTACCTTTGGTGCTCCAACCGGATAAATTTGCATAAGCAGGAAAGTCACTGATCGTCCATAACAAACAAGCACGCATCCGAAAGTTACTTTTTGTTGATGCATCATAAGTGTCTACTCCTTTACGATCCCACAACTCCTTTAGCTCAGCAACTAACGGTTCCATATAGACATCTATATATTATTCCCAGGAGCAGATGGGCCAGGTATAAGTAACGTTAGAAAGAAATAAGGTTTCTGCATGCACATCCAAGGAGGTAGATTATATGGCGTCAAAACAACAGGCCATGTACTATGAGAAACACTCATTGTTCCAAAAGGGTTAAACCCATCACTCGCTAAACCAAGCCTGACATTACGAGATTCTTTGGCAAACTTATCATACTTAAAATCAAATGCTTTCCATGCCGGGGAATCTGCAGGATGTCTCAAATAACCATCTTTCGTGCGACTCTCTTCATGCCATCTCATGGAGGCGGCTGTTTTAGATGACATAAATAACATTTGCAATCGTGGTATGAGCGGAAAATGACGCAACACCTTTGCTCCAATCTTCTTACGTGTATCACCTGTGGTGGACTCATCTACACAATCATCTTCACTTGCTTTATACCTTGACGTATGGCATATATCACATTCTGTTTTATTAATGTTTTCTTTCCAGTACAACATACAATCATTAGGACATGCATCAATTTTATCATAACTAAGTCCCAACTCTCGAATTATCTTCCTTAGTTCATACAATGACTTTGGTATAGAAGCATCGGGGAAGGCTTCCCTCATTGTATCTAGCATCTTGCTGAAACCATTATCACTACATTTCCCAACACACTTACCATGAAATAGTCTAATGATAAAAGAAAGAACTGATAACTTACACCCAGGATATAGTGGTTTCTTTGCCTCTCCCAACACTTTATAAAATTTTTTCGCCTTTAGGTTTGGCATACTCATACTTTCAGTTTGTGTTCCCATGTCATCGGTTAGTGTGTCATCACCAAACCGATAGACGGCATCATTCAGCAACATCCAACATTGGAGCATCACTTGATTTGGAACTGAAAGGTGGAATTGTATAACCTTTCATAAACCCGACACATACCAGATGTGTTGTAGCCTCCGTCCGATTTACCCAACTGATTACCACAATCAATACATGGACATGAAATCTGTCTATTTTTACCCTCATTATAGAATATATGATCAAGAAAGTCGTCAAGACCTTTTTTATATTCAATGGTAAATCTAGGTAAAGACATCCAACTCGTATCCATCTTAAACCTAATTCAATTAACCACAGAAAACCACATATAATTTCAACAAAAAGAAAGGGAGCCTAATTAAATTAACCACATATGTTGTTTCATAAAAATTTAGCAAAAACGATTAGGGTTTCAATTATGAGGTATTACCTGGTCTTGATGATGCTGGTGAGTCCTGTTGGCAATTTTGGATGGTGGAATGATGTGGATTTGGATCTTAAAATTAGAAATACTTTTACAATTTATTTTTAAGGTATTTCTTAATGAATTGCCTAATTATTATTTCAAAGCTGGATAAACTAATTTAAATATAAAAATTAGAAATTAAAAGTCAAAATTGCAAAAGTAATTTTTACATAAGCTTGAAAACTTATAAAAGGTAAAAAAATTATAAAAAATTATCTGGCATAAAAATTAAACAGTAAAACTAATATATTTTTTGCTTTTTAATTTAAACTAATTTAATTAAAATTAACTCTAAAAATTACCTAGTGAAGAGTAAAAATTATGGGAAAATTACTAGGAATGCTACAAGTTACAAGGAACCAAGGAAAAATATGAGGAGGGGGAAAATGGTACGGATAAGCATTAAAATAAGCTAAATTGCAAAAATAAGCTAAAAGGAATAAGGACTATATTAAGTATATAGATTATGCAATAACAAACAGAACTGGTGCCCCAGAGCAATTGGAAGGGGGTTGTGGTATTGTACATGTATGCTTGAGGTCCCAGGTTCGAACCCCACTTTTTGCAATTTTTCCATTTATTTTAATTTCTTTGATTTTCTTTTTACAAAACTTTTTTATTACTAATTATAAGTAACTTTTGTTAAAACACTTTTTTCAAAAGTCAAAAATAAGCTCTCTATGAGCTTTTTAGCTTTACAGATGCTTTTGTTAAGCCAAAATGGATTTATAAAAGGCATTAAGCTACAAATAAGCTACAATAAGCTAAATAAGCTGTAACTACATGAGTTGTACCTACCTTAAGCTAAAACCTACCAGATAATCTAACGGAATAAGCTCTAGACCAGAATAAGCACTTGGCCATATATCACACGCCAAATATGCCAAAACCAAGAACCTTGCAGCCCTTGTGGGTCCCACTAGGGTTCAAAGGGATCCAAAGCAAGACTTGATATGAAAAGATGAATTATTGAGGTTTCTAAAAAGCTAAAAATAAGTAACTTTTATGAAATCACTTTTGAAATAACTTATTAATAAGCTATGTGCACCCCCTTGTGCTTAACAGTTGACTTAATAGCTTATTAGGACTTATGCACTTTTGAAAAAGCTATGAAATGAGCAAATGAGCAAAAACAGATGATAAACAACTTGAAACAAGGCAAAGGACACAAATAAGCACTGGGTGGTGCTTGGAACCTGTGGGCAAACTCTGAGTCACTCAGTGTATGTTTTGAGACAGGTCACAAGTATGAGTCAAATAAGCTAAGTGCAAAATGGCTAGAGTCCAAAATAAGCACTAATCCAATAAGCTGAACTTGTAAGCTCCCTAAAAAGCCCAAGGTTGTGTACTGGGGTCCACAGGTAAGCAGATAAGAGCTTATGAACTTTGGCTTAAAACCAAGTACACACTGACCACCCAGTGTACACAGTCAAATGGGACAAACTAAAAGCTACTTGCAACCCTATTAGATAAGCTAGAAAGTGCAAAATAAGCTATGAACTACAAAGATAAGCTGATTGGCTTTCCAAAAAGCCAATAATCACACTATGGGGCCGACTATTGAACAATCTATGGTCTATTGAAAATGGTCAATTTCCTGTGCACAGGACAAGTACTTGCCCTGCAAGCTTAAAGAAGCACTTGCACAAGCTACAATAAAAATCCTAAAAATAAGCTGGACACAGATTTTTAAAGAGACCTGAGGGACTATGATTTGTGAAAATCTCAGGTTCCCAATCCAAATACAAAAATCTAAATAAATCTCCCTATTTTTGGATTTCTGACACAACTATGTTTTTGACTTTTTGAAATTATGAACTTAGGTTGACTTTTGTGAGATTTGATCCTAATTTACTGATTGATTAATGTGACTTAAGCTATATTAAGACTAATTTATGCTAGAACAACTACTTGTGAGATGATTTGAAGCTTATGCCACACTAGTTTCCACACAGACAGATTTTAGGCCAATATCTTGGTGATTTTGACTTTAAAGGTTCTATCCACTAAAACCTTGTTTGTTTCTGACTTATTAGCTGTTAATAAAGTTGTATGAACAGGCCTTAGTCACTGAGTTCAACTAATACTCACTACACAGACCTAACCAAACACTACTTTAAAACACAGATTGTTTAATACTCCACTGATTTAACAAATTTAAAAGGCAAATGATCAATCTAAATCATAATACTGATACATAACCTTCTACTAGGCTAAATTAAACACATATAAACAAAACCAACCAACATTTAACAATAACAACTAACAATCACAGATTTATGAAAAATTGGAACAAAATAATGAGACCTTGCCCCTAGGCTCAACCAAGGGCTCTTGAAACATGTACATAATCAACAAAACTCTCTTCTCCAACACCCCAACATAATCAACATAAGCACATACAGATTATCATCAAAGCACATAACAAAACAAACGGCCATTAAACATAAATATCCACATACCATTAAAATAATAACCATTATAAGTTTTCACAAACCATTGTTCATAAACCATTGTTCACAAACCATCACCATGAACATAAATACATAACAAGTTTTCATCAAAATAACTACATAACCCAACAACATGACACCATCAGACACAAAAACCACAAAAAAACCGAACAACTACCTTCATTCTTGCTCATACTTCTCCAGAATCTCAATGGTCTCCTTCTTCAACGATATCAACCTCTGAAAGTCAGCCACCACACTAGCAAGGGATTCAACCAAACGCCTCTCAATTAGCTGGACTTCATGCATAGAATCATAAACATCCTCTGCTGCCATTTCTTCATCAGTATTCAACCGAAACACCTCCATCATTCTTTCTGTCCTCTTATCCACTTGCATTCTCATGTCGTCTCTGACGGCCGCAACATTCCTCATGTTGACCTCATTGGTAGGTATCTCCTGAATATTCAGAAAAATAAAACAATCATGAATCTTTTCGGACCCACAAAGTTGTTTCAGTTCATTCAAGTATGGCGTGTCAGACATTTTCAATTAGGGTTAGTACTGAAAAAGTTATGATCGGAAAAAAGTATATGGATGAACTGAAAAAATAAAAATAAAACCAAGATATATATAAAGGGTAGATGCATGAACTGAAAAAATTAAGACTATTAATGAGAAACGAAATAATCAAAACACGTAATGATGAGAACTGAAGAGACTGCAGAAAATCAAAGGTCGAGAAAAAATTGCGCGTTCCCATAATATAGATGATTATTATTTTAATTGGGATGACTCAAAGTGTAACCAATTCAGTTTCAGTTTGAAGCATTTGTAAAAAGAGATGAACTAGTAAGTCGGTGTTGAGTATAAATATATTTCGGGTTGGGTTTGGGTCGACCCATCTAACCCATTTATTAATCAGGGTAGGTTCGGGTTGTGAATAAATTAATTGGGTCGACCTGACAACACGTTTAAGCTTTTTTTCTTAATGTGGCAACTTTTGTATCAAAAAAAGGGTTGACTGTGTCAACCCAAAACCCGTTTAACCTTTTCAACCCGTGAATTTCAAAAAGATCACGCCCATCTTTATAAATGGTTATAATTTGAATATTATTTTTAAAATATTCATGATTATTATTTTCAAATTGAATGAAACCAAACTAACCGAACAACCCGATAGTAAACTTGGGTCATATGAACCGGTGATATTGCCCTGTTGTCGACCTTGATGAACCTTAATGACGAAATCTTCATATGATTCTTTTTACTATGAACCTTAATGACGAATCTTTGCTATGAAACTTTTATTATGAACCTTTGATATGCTTTTCTGAACCATTTGATATGACCCATTTGTTATGAACATTTTGGATATGAACATTTTGATATGACACTCTGATTAAGATATGATATCTGACTATCAGTTTGATACACGAGCCATTTCACTAGTCACGGGGGTTCCATGTCCGGGTCATTGATGCACCAATGGCATATATGACTCTAGTGTGTTTGAGTGACGTTCCACACCATCCCTTATATGTTACATGTTATGAGCTCAAGTATATGTTTGGCCACCATGTTATCTGCAGGAGAGTATGGATGCATCCGATTATCTGTTATATGATATGATATGTTATGTTTCTGGGCTCGTGGTGGATTACTGTCCTATCTCTGACTTCATGCAAAGCAATACATTCAATCATAATAGTCGGCACTTTATGATCACCTCGTGTATATTGGCCTCACAAATGCATAGGACAATTCCTACGTTCAATATGTGTTGAATATAGGCTACAAACCATCCCCGGAATGTGACGTCATGGGAAGTCGGCTTACGTAAAAACTCTTGACAATATAAATGAATGACCGCATCCGTTGAGAGTTATTCATATTAGCTTATTCAAAGTTTTTATTTCATAAACTTTACGTTTTTACCAAATCAATCCCGAATCCAAAGCAACACCCACCAACCAAACGGGCCCTTAGTTGATAACCCGAGCAACGACCGGGTAATACTCTAGTTTTTTTTTAGTTTCAAATACAATAAAATACCTATACCTATATATTATATATATACAATAATACAATACTTTTCATATACTGTATACTAGGTAGTATTAATTAATTTAATTATACATCAAATTATACCCTATCACCGATTCATCCCGCCCAGACCGATTACAAGCTACAAGGTGGTCGACCGCCCGACTACTGATTCGCAATTTTTGCAACATTGGATATGAACATATTGGTTATGAACCTTTTGATATGACACTCTGATTATGATATGATATCTGACTCCCAGTTTCAAACCCGAGTCATTTCATTATTCATAAGGTTCCATGTCCGTGTCATTGCTGCACCAATGGCATATATGACTCTAGTGTGGTTTACTGTCCTACATCTCACTTTATCTTTCGGGTCAACTGGATGCGGATACGCTTTAACAAACGTAGACCACTTATGATAAATCCCGTCTGTAAGAAAATAGCAACATTTTAAATAACGCCCGAGCAAAACAAATGAACTATCTGGAGCCGCTCCATTTCGGGCAGTAAGATACAACAGATACTGATTACTTCAACACATTCATATTGTTGTTTGACCCGGGAAGTCGGAAAAACGAATGCCAAATCTACTTCATATTTAGTTTCACATACAATAAAATACTTATATATTATATATACAATAATATAATACATTTCATATACTATATATTATATATACAATAATATAATACAAATATACTATTAGTTAATTAATTATAAATCTAATTACTCCGTATAATCTAAAAATTTGGGGAAAACTTACACACCCACGTTCACATAAACCCGCTTAAAATTTTTGGGGAAAAATTCAGATTCATAAATAACTTTTGGCGCTGCGAAAATCAAGCATATCTTTTCGGAAATCAAGTATTTGATTCGATTTTATTAATGGAAATCGTTTTTCACAGACGGTTAAACTCTCAATTTTGGTTTAGGGTTGTATGTGGGCAGCAAAACAAGGATTGTGGGTTTTCACTTTTGAATGAAGATCTGACTCAACAGGTAATGGAAACCTTTCTTGTTGTTGTTATTATTATTATTATTATTATTATTATTATTATTATTATTATTATTATTATTATTATTATTATTATTATTATTATTATTATTATTATTATTGTTAGTGTTTTTTTAACCTTTGTGATGAGTCTTAAGTGTGTGAAATGATGGGTTCGGGTATGTGTTTTGTTGACCTCTTGTGATGAGTCTCATATGTGATCATAAGTGCTGCTTATTTGTGATATGGTACAAGTTGTATTTTAGTTGCTCTGTTTATTTAAAATGAATGTTGGTATACCTGTGTAAAGTTGGTTCAAAGGATTTGGGTAGTGATAGTGATAGTGATTTGATATCAGTTTCTAGCTAATGTATTTCATTCTGTGACATGTAACTGAAGGATTTGCGTCTATTTTTGTTTGTAGATAATGTATTTCATTCTGTAACATGTAACAGATAGTGATTTGATTTCAGTTTTGTTGTTCTCAAATGACTATTGTTCTTTGCAAACTCATAATAATTTTATTTGTTTTGTGCAACAGTAATGGAAAATAAAAAGATGCAACGCCAAGTCACCACGAGAAATACGAATGATTATGAAATGTCCAGAAGGACAAGGATTCAAGAAAACCAACAGAGATTACAAGCTTTGGGAGTGAAAAATATTGCTAGGTCTTTGACAAGTCTAGTAGAGAGTGACAACACAAAGAAAAAGAAAAAGAAACCAACGGATACCGGTGAGAAAGATGCAGATTATATGTCTGGTTCAGACTTTCATCTTAATGCTGAGGAAGATAACCCAGAAGAAGCGGCTACACAAACAAATAAAAAGGTACGAATAATAAATTTGACTACTATATTTTCTTTATGTTTGTTTTCTAACAATTCTACTTGCATGAAACAGCATCGAAAATACATTGCTCCACAGTCCATGACTAGATATAAAAATTTAGCACAAAAACGAATGAGTGCTCCGAATGTCTCCAGTGGGCTAACATCTTTAGAATCTCAATCGCAAAAGGGACAACAGATTGATACAGGGAGGGGAATACGTAGTAGGGTACAGGAGTCCGACCAAGTCCAAACGAGAAATGATCAACCAACTTCTGTCAAGAAAGGGAGATTAACTGCAACTGAGAGAAACTTAGTTGCAATTGACAACGATCATGACCACGGGGAGCGTGACTTGAGATCTGATGGTAACTATATATATATTTCGAATACTATATATATGATATTAAATTACTATTAAGTGTATATTCAGTTAACTGTTTTCGGTGGTTACTTTTTTTTTTTTTTTTTTTTTAATATAGATAACAATGAAGACCTTTATGATGTTGAAAATGATGATATCGAAGACATACCTATGAATGAAGATATTGAACAACAAGCTACTTCAGAAGATGATGTAGGTAAATACATGGATGATTTGGAGAATGAGGATGATTTGGAGAATGTGAACGATTTAACAAATGACGGCGATGATCTAGTCGGAGAAGAGATTCAAGCTGAGCATTCTGAAAATGAAGAAAACCATGTAGTTACACAAGCTCGAAATGAAACAGGTTAACATGGTCTACTTGATTGCATTGTTTTAAAAATCATATATCATATATTGTGTCATATAAGTAGAATATATAATAAAGTTAAATTAAAACAAGACAAAAAACAACGCTAAGATATTGCCTCCATTTCAAATTATTTAGTATTTTAAATGTATACGTATCTATTGTAAATCATGTTCACTTTTTGTAGTTCGGAATGTAAGCAAAAGAAAGAGAGGACAAACACGTATGGCAAAAGTTTGGGCCCAAGAAAAAGGGGATAGAATTCCTATTTTAGTTAATGAACACGGACAACCTATTAACGAAAAAAGTAGTCATCTGACTCATTTCATGGGAACCCTTTCAAGGAGTGGAAAGTATTGTCCGATTTATAAACCATGGAATAAAGTTGACGTCGAAAAAAAAAAAGCTTTGATTGAACTCTTAAAGGTACACAATGTTAAATTTGTATGTTAATGAATAAAGTATTTGTTTTCTATTGTGAGCTATTACATTTTTTAGACAAAATTTGATATTCCGGAAGCTGGAGAAAAATGGATATTGCAATCATTTGGGCGGAAGGTGAAGAACTGGAGGGCAAGAGTTAAGGAACTCTACCATGATCCGTCTTTGTCAGTTAAGCAACAAATAAAATCTAGGCCAAAGCAAGTGCAAAAAAACAATGGAAGAAGCTTGTGAAGTATTGGAATAAAGAAAACACTAAGGTGTGAAATTCTCTTCCACTTTAAATAACATTACTTAATTTCACATTATGATATTTTAATTTCCTGCTGCAGAGTTTAAGTGAGAAAAACAAGGCGAATCGGGCAAAAAAAAAGATGATCCAAAGAACTGGTAAAAAAAGTTATGCTCGCAAAAGGGAAGAGTTAAAGGTAAGTGTATGGATAAAGTGGGATTGTTAATGTATCCTGTCTATATCCACTTTTAATATTCATTTTCTTTTTATTCATACAGACATCTTTGGGACGAGATCCAACTCGATTGGATCTTTTTAGTGCATGCTTCGCCAAAGATGGAAATACCAAAAATGATGACACTGCAAATGCGATTGTAAGTAATATGCTTTTATGTTTGCAAAAGTGTATTTATAGCAGAAGTTAAACACAATATGCTTTTTTCGTAATACATGATTTTCCTATATGTTGTTCATGTTTATATAAAATGCAGGATGAAATGAAACGACTTAGTGATAATCTGCCCGAGGGTTCGATTGATAATCCTGGACCAGATGATATTTTTTCTACAGTTATGGGTAAAGATCGAAATGGTGATGCAGGCATGTATGGTCTAGGTGTTCGTGCTTCTGCTGTTTGGGGTGTAATACCAAGTCGTTCAGCATGTCATAAAGAAAACAATGAATTGAAGTCTAGATGTGGAGAACTTACTAGTGAAAATGAAAATTTACGAACCCAGTTATCAGAGAAGAATGGGTCGACGGATAGTTCCATTGTTCCACCTCTTACATCACAACATTCTCCTATTGTAACCACTGAACCTCCACGCTTACGGGTATGTTCCTTTCTAGTTGTTATAGCTTATTTTATCTTTGATAGCTAATGAACCTAGGCTACAAGCTTATGTATCAGTATTATGATTTACATTGCTCATTTGCCTTTTAAATTTGTTAACTTAGTTATTAAGGGGTGTTTGGTTCTGTGTTGTTTCAACTGTGGTAGTTGCCTTTTCACTTGTTTATCTGCACACTCTGACCTCTTAGGTGATATTAGAATTAGTAAACCTATAAAACCAATGTTTGAACTACAGAAAGTCAAAATCAAATTACCTTCACTCTCACAGTCCACTGTTGGGACCTGTGAGGATCAAATCTCACCCACTTGGTCTAAATCTTGTTCATGTATCTTAAATTAGTGTTATCATAGCTTAAATAATCATAATTAGTGTATACGGATCAAACAATTTTCATTAAAGTCAAAGTTTAAGTTCAAAATCAAAAAGTCAAAATGGTATGTTAGTCAGAAACTCAGATCTTGGGAGAATTTATGTGAATTTTGTGTTGAGATTCAAGTCTTGAGATTTTTACATGTTGAAATTCCCCATCTAAGCTTTTGAATCCCACAGTTAGCTTATTTTTATGATTTTTTCTCTGGCTTAGGTGATAGTTCAAAGTGGCCTGCAGGGCTAACCATTGCCCTGCACCAGGGCATCAGCTCAAAACACCAACTATCCATGTGCCTTAGCTTCTTCATTAGTGGGCCACACAGTGAGCTTATTGGTTTTTTTAAAAGCCAATAAGCTCATCTATAAAGTTCAGGGCTTATTTCAAACTTTTGAGCTTATTAGATAGGTCTGCAGATAGCTTTTTGTTTGTCCAATTCCACCCATCATACACTGACTGATCAGTGTTGACCACCCAAATTCAAGCCTCCATACCTGTAGTATTATATCTGTTTAACCTAATACATGTGTGTTGACTATAAATTGATAAATGTTTGTTGAAAACTGAAATCTAGGTCGGGGATAAAGTTATCCTTAAAATCATTCTAAACTCAACCGAGACTGTAGCAAAAGGAAGGGTGAGGAGCTTGAACCCAAATGATATAGTTGGTGGTACAGAGATTGGACGAGGATGGTGTGAGGTAAACGTTCAAGTACCAACAAAAAGAGATGAAATTTTGGTGAGACCCTATGGGTTATTTGCCACAATTGAAGACTGTGTTGGTGCAACCATAACATGGCCTTGTCCCTTTATCTCGGTATATCTTTGTTAATCTTGTGATACCAATAATTTTACTAACATGGACCTTAATGCTTATACATGGGTGTTTATTTGTAGGTGTTCCGTGAGGATTGAGAGAGATGATGCATGATGACCACGGACTAAGCTTCTTGTTGCATTAATGTATTGTTTAATGTTAACAGACTTTATGTTAGATTTTGTCTACCTTATTTATGTTTAGTGCTTTTGTTATGACAATTGGTAATTTGAAATACAATTTCGTTTTATTCATTTAATATTTAGTTGATGTTTTATTCATATCGTAATAATACAGTGTGCATGGTGAAAATAGCGTCCTATCATATGACTTGTCAGGACTTTGAAATTGTCCTATTAAACTTATTAACCGTCCTAACAATTAACTTAACATTGTAAAAGTGTCATAATATGTTGTTATTAGGACGTTATTTAGGTTGTTAATAGACATTTTATACGACCAAAATTTTGGTTTCATAATCTTCTTTGAGATATTAGAACCCTTTTCTTGGTGCTAAATTAGCTATAATGTTATATGATAAGCGTCCTAACAATTATCTTTTAAGTACGCTTGTATGTGTATCAAAAGATTAAAATTAGGTAACAACGTTTTACAACATTGTAAAAGTGTCCTAATATGTTGTTATTAGGACGTTATTTGGTTGTTCATATATATATTATGCGACCATAAATTTGGTTTCATAATCGTATTTGGGATATTAGGACCCTTTTCTTGGTTTTAAAGTAACTATAATGGTATATGATAACCGTCCTAAGAATTAACATTAAAGGACGCTTGTATGTGTATCAAAAGATTAAAAGTAGGTTACCACATGTTAAAACATTGGAAAAGTGTCCTAATATGTTTTTATTAGGACGTTATTTGTGTTGTTTATAGACGTAAAATGCGACCATAAAATTGGTATCATAATCTTATTTGAGTTATTAGGACCCTTTTCTTGGTTACTAAAATAGCTATGATATTACATCATAAGCATCCTAACAATACTTTTAAGGACGTTTTTATGTGTTTCAAAAGATTAAAAGTAGGTAATCACATGTTAAAACAATGTAAAAGTGTCCTAATATGGTTTTATTAGGACGCTATTTTTGTTGTTCATAGACATATAATACGACCATAAAATTGGTTTCATAAGGCTTAGGACGCTTTGGACCTATTACAACCGCCTTACATGAAACACTTTCATCATTGGTCCTATTAAATGAAAGGTCCAAAAAAGTACCATTTTATGACGCTTATGGGGGTCCTAAAAAGCCACTTTTCTTGTAGTGAAATTACACGTCGATAATTAGAAAAGATATGGTTCAAGTCGAATAAAAATTTGAAAGTTCGTTGGCCAAGTATGCAATAAAAAAGTACATGGTTCAACTTGGTACATTTTTGAAAGTACGATAGTATTTTATAGCTTTTACCCATTTTAATATGAGTAAGTTACATAAATTATTATTTTTAATTAATGCATTATTACAACATTTTCCCATAAACTATAATATCGAATTTGGAGCATTTATTAGTAACTCACTCTAAGTATTTACAGTATGACGACATTAATCACATGATCTCAAACTCAAATGAATAATGCTTACCTCGTGATAGGTGTAGGATAACATTTGAAATATAATTTGCTTCTCCTTTATAAGCTTCTTTGATTTAGAAGATTCTCATTGATAAGATGATAGTGTGAAGATATTTTTTATTATATTTTTATTATATACTACCATTTTTAACATGTAACATCAACATAATTTTTCACAATTATATCAAATATCAAGTCACGCAATATTCCGCGACGTTTAATTAAGAAAGTGAAATTAACACACCGCAAGACAAAAAACTACATTAAGAGCAAAAATATTAAAATGCACCAACAAAGTGTAGTAATAATTATTGACTAAAAATTGAATGCTTGTCACATTATTTTCAATAAACTTACTTGCTAACGAATCAATAATATTAGCACGTTCATCGGTATTACATGAAGTAAAATATTGCATGTTTAATTTGTCACGTACTATTAATATGAATGCTAAGTATTCATCCCACCGGTGGCCGTGACGTTGTTGTTGTTGTTGTTGTTGTTGTTGTTGTTGTTGTTGTTGTTGTTGTTTTCTTTGTCGTTGTTGTTCATTGGCCTTTTGCATGTTTTTTCTTGATACAATTTTTGTAACTTCTCGATCTCTTTCTTTAATGCTTCTTGACGTGTTACAAAAAACAATTAGATATAGTTGATCGTTAGTAACTTAAATACAGTTAATCAAAGTAAAAATGTTCGTGCATGTTCCACTTAATTGATAAGACAACAATTTGTAGGATCTCTTAAACCATTAGAGAATATGATGTTACTACCAAACCTCCTAAGCACCATCTTTATGTCCTACATTGTTACACACACAAAACACACGTGAAATTTACATAAAATAATATAAATCAATATGATTAATAAGTAAGACGATATGATGCTTACTTTACCACCATTATAAGTTGTAACCTAATGTGCACGCGGTGTGGAGAAAGTTGTGGTTTGTTGTGTGTGATTTTTGACACATTATATAGCTGATAAAATATTTGTAACTCATGAACAGGAAGGTAAAAAGAGTAACCACTAATTGGTGTGTTTAATTTATGCATTCATGACATTTTTGGTTTGTATTCTTTGAGGTTTAGAGATGCTTGAAACATGTTGTACCGTACAAACTTTTGTGCACGATTTCTCATTCAAAACATATTGTACCGTACAAACTAAATTTGTTGAAATCACATTTAAAGGGCATATTTAAAATAATCAACTCTTGAAACATTTATTAGTGGTATTTTGCATTTATAAGACAACCTAAGTTTATATCTATAATACTATAAGATTTAGTCCCTTAATTTAATGTGGAGTATTCATGATATTCAAGATTGAGTCCCTTGATTTAATGTGATCAAGGTGAATGATTGAATCCCTTAATTTAATGTGGAGTATTCATGATATTCAAGATTGAGTCCCTTGATTTAATGTGATCAAGGTGAATATGAAGTGTTCATGCGAATATAAACCATCACGGAGTTATAGTTATGTATCTTTAGCTTCCGTAAGTTACAACTTAGAAACAAACAATAGAATGCCAATATAAAAGGAGCTTCAATGTAGATAAGCGAACGTAGCTTTTAGGTTTTATCATCTTCCTTCTTTTTCTTTAAGCTTTCAGCATTTGCAATATATTAATAGTACTTGGTAAGCAAGCTACTTTGTCCATAATAATTTACTATTTTAAAGGTATATATTATAAAGTCAATCCAAGTAAAATCACAGGCTTGCTTATGTATTTTTGTGTTTCGATTGATGTGTGCAGGGAATGACTTCAAGTTCCAAATACAACAATATGAAAGGTTAGTTAGTTTACATGCAGATTAATCCAAAAAAGGTTGTTTCTGTTACACTTATTAGACAATTAGTTAACAATAATTAACGAGGTGTTTAAATTTGCAGGTGAAATACAAAAGTATGAAAGGTTAGTTAGCTTACATGCAGATTAATCCGGAAAAGGGTGTTTCGGTTGCACTTATTAGTTAACAATAATCAACAAGGTGTTAAATTTGCAGGTGTGAAAAAATTTAAAAAGATCAACTTGAAAACAAAACACAAATCTAAAAGGTTTTTATTTTTAATTTGGTTAATTCTTACATATTACTATATGTGTTTCTTGCAGGCAAAGAAAAGCAAAAAGACGATAGTGGCGGGTCGCCGACGACGACGGCAGAGGAGCAGCGAGGTAGTAGTGGATCAGATCATCAAGGTAGAATTAAGAAGAAAGGTAGCATGGTTCTCTTTTTCCGGAGTAAGATAAGAGGAAACCATCTCTTAATCATAGATGATTACTTTAATGAGCAGATTGTTAGTATACATCGCTTTGATGCCAATTCAGTTGCCAAAGAGGAAAGAAATTGGAACCCAAGATCTTTAGTTTGTATCTCTTTGCAACCACGTGAGCTTGCTGTTATAAATGGTCCAACAACAATACAATACTCATAGTCCTAATGTAGCTACAGATAAAATTTATTTTAGTGTCATGATTTTGCTTTGTATGTTGGAGAAAAGAGAAGATTGAGCATGTCAGGACTCAGGAATATGTTAAAAAAATAATCATGTTTTGTACTTCTACAATGGTGTGTTAGCTTTAAGTTTAGAATTTTTGTTTATTAATGTATATTTCTCAAAATGATTTTACAAATAACATGGTTTATGAGGTGTTTATGAGGTTTATGCATTAGAATGACGTTGTAGGTGAATTGCAATGCATGGACCCATTTTGTATTATTTATATTCTGATCGGTATATTTGCAAGTCTGAAATACTTGCACAAAATGCTAACGCCGAGTACCTTAGTCGATACGATCTTTGTGGACAAACTAATCGTGAAACGCTTAACTTTAATATGTGATGTACCTTTTTTTTCTACTTTTTTGTTTTTTTTGTTTTTGTTTTTTGTATTGTTTCCCTTTCTTGCATTTGCAGCCCAAATAATTCGAAGGTGATGCCATCTCTCACCCTTTCATCCTTATATTGTAAGCTTCTTTTTATATTTATTTTTCCATAGTGGCAACTATGAGACGTAACTTGCTTTTTCTTTGTTCATATTGTCGTGGTACAAGCTAAAGAGAATCTTGGTGCTCAAATGAGTTTGAGACGGCTGAGTTGTAGAAGTTAAAGAGCAATATATACTCTGATATATGAGATTGTCGACACGCTATATACACATTGGATAGTTGAACAAGTTTCACAAAAGTATGAACACTTTAAATATGACATGATAGAGCAATATATACTCTGCTACTGAATATATAAGATGTATCAAACTACTTTTTTCCATACATATAAAGTTTTAAGTTATTACATTGTGTGTATTATTACGGGTAAAGTTCAAATTTTAATGGTAATCATTGGAAAATGTTATGAACTTTACTTTGAAAACTAAATGTTCATGGACAAAAAGTAGTCGCAAAACAAAGTAATAAGTATCTAAGTTGGATATATTTTTGAACTATTATTTCTCATTTCATTTTTTTTAATGAATGCAAATAAATCAAGTATGTTAGTCCAATATATTGATGAGAATGGTAACTGATTTCTTCGAGTAAAGACCTAAGGCCTAATGCAAGTAAGAACACAAAAATAATTATAAACTAAAGGTTGAGTTTTAAACATAAGCAAAAGTTCAAACTTTTATCGAAAAACAAAACCGGTGCATTTAATGTGAAGTATATACAACATCGTGATGGAAGTGCAAGGCTTGCCAAAATTGATCACATGATATTTAGTAATTAATATAGAATTAAAAGTCGGTTATGGATTGAGATGAATTTGAAAAGATTGCAAGAATAATTGATGATTTAACCTAATGCAATATATATAAATATATGTATTATGTTAATGCACTTTCATATATACAAGTAATTTATGTGTGTTTATGAGTTTCCATAATAGCAAAATACGACATATTAAAAATATCACATTGAGTAATGAATAGAAAGGAAAAAACACATAATTTTGACTTAAAGCCGTTTGTAAATTATAATATCAAATAAAAAAGTTGAGTTTTAAATATAAGCAAAAGTTCAAACTTTTATCGAAAAACAAAACCAGTGCATTTAATGTGAAATATATACAACATCAAGATGGAAGTGCAAGGCTTGCCGAAATTGATCACATGATATTTAGTAATTAGTATATAATTAAAAGTCGGTTATGGATTGAGATGAAGTTGAAAAGGTTACAAGAATAATTGATAATTTAACCTAATGCAATATATATATATATATGGAAAAGTGAATATGAGGTTGTTAGGAATTTAACCTTATATGAAAAACCCACTACAACTGCATTATTCTCAGCAAATCTTACTTAAAATTCAAAATGAATATTCTCATTAATCATTATATTAGTTATCTTCATCTAGACCACTAAAACACCGATCCAGTTTAGACCCTATCAATTGTTTATATTTTACAAAGTGCCAAATCATCTTTTGTTTGAACGTATAATGATTATTATTGCCCATCTTCATGATTAACAAACAATATTGTAAGACGAATACAAATTGTGTTCAAAAATCTAATGGTGGACCAGGTTTTAATTTCTTGATCAATTGCATTTCAAAATACGATTTACATTTGCAGATATCATTTTTAAACAAACAGACTTGTATGGCTGAGTGGAATTAGGCAATTTAGTTTGAGGTCTAATAATCAAAACTACGTAGTTTCGAAACAACACGAAGTAGTTTTGGTGAGTTTTTCATGTAAGCTTACATGCCCAACAATCTCATATTCACTATCCTCATATATATATTATGTTAATGCATTTTCATATACAAGTAATTTATGTGTGTTTTCTATTGATGTAGCTCATATGTGCGAATTGATTGAAGAAAATATGCACGAGCATGTATGTAAAACAACATTTAAATTGTTAAATGATACTTTTTAGTGTGATTAATTAGTTTATTTAAGCATGCAACTTGAATAATGAATATAAAAGAAAAAGTACATAATTTTTGTTTGAACCCATTTGTAAATTAAAAAAAATTAAGTTTAAGACATAATAGTGGAGTCCAAAGGTTTTAGGAATTATTAATAGTGTGTTAATTAATATTTATTTGATTAGCTATTTAGAATTAAGTTTATTGATAACATTTATTAATATTAGTTATACTTCAATGTTAATTTTCAATGAAATTAGTTGTACAATAAAATGAGATGAGACTAAAAACGTTTGTAACAATTTTTATACAGTTTTTTTAATTTTTATACAAAAAAGTTAAAACATTTAATACAACATACTAAACAATACTTAAGTATACACTCGCCAATATACAAAAAGAATACACGATTAACAATTAGATTCTCAGCCCGTGCGTAGCACGGGTTCTGCATGCCTCGTTATATATAAGATGTAAACTATATATTTATGAAATGTAAACTACATAGTTATAAAACTTATGAGTACTTAATTTTATAAAATGTTTTCTTTTTTTATGTGTAAACCTCCTTTATATGTACATGATAGATATTCATATGTGAAAATTATGAAACTAGCCGGCCCATTGGGCGGGTCACGAAACTAGTTTATTTATGTACGTACACTAACACTTTGGAGAAAGATTTTAACAACTTGAGGTTTATCATATCATCATCGAAAAGTTCTTTTGTTATATTCGCAAAAAAAAGTGACTGGAAAAACTTGTATTGGAGATTTGAAGATGTTCCGATGTACGTAAAGCTGTAAGACATATAGTTCTCAAAAACTGAAAAACTGTTAGACAAATTGTTCTCGACAAGTATATTTGATTAGGAGATACTCGTGAGAGGCCAATACCAAAAGTCGAGATTACAAGTTACAACATCTTTTTATCTAGCGTTTATTATTATAAAATTTGTAGTTAATATTGATCATCTGCTCGGTATCACTTAGTTCATTTCTGTGTTTATTATTGACTGGCAGGGTACCCGCACGTTGTGGTGGCGGTTACCTTATGATTAAAATTTTAGCGAGCAATGTTTCTTAGCTATATGCGTTTTATTACAATAACTTTACAAATAGTTGGATTTTTAGGTTGAAAACTTTTAAGTAAAAGCAAACTATTTCATACAAATTAGTAGAGTGCACATGCGATACTGTAAAAATATAAAAACGAAACACGAGAATATTATGAAGATAGGAGGACAAAATTGTTGAAAGTAGAAAACTACACATTTAATCTATCAAATATGATTTTGTGTATAAGGTAAATTAAAAAAAAAAATAACAGGGTGAAATTAAACAAGTATTATTGCAGTATTTTGTTTTCACTTCTTGAGAATAAATGGCAAATCATTATCCCACTACGATGGAACCATTTTCTCTCGCACAAAATAGCAAATTGTATACAAAGTCGGATGCAAAAATAAAAATAAAAAAATATTGTCAATTCATCTCATCTGTTGTTTGTCTCCCTCTGTTATTGTCGATGTGTCGCCACGATCTCGTCTTCATGTGATCTGCTTTATTCATCTGTTATCATGGGGTAATATAATTGTACTTTTGAGTGAGTAATGTTTTAAGAAGAGTATTAGTTATATGTGTTGAATCAATGTATTTTTGCATTAAATAGTTGTAAATATTACGTTCTAACTTGTAATGCTTAAAAACTATTTATGAAAATCTTAAAATTCTCAGGAGGAAAGTGTTAAAATGCTTTGTAGGTAAGTAAAATTGTAAGCAATGATGCAATATATTATCGTTGGATTTGTTTGAACAACATTTATACTAGTGTATTTGTTTGAACAACTACGCCTTTTCCACAACTTTTCGTTATAATAACTTGGAAATGACAAGTGACAACAAGAAAAATAAAGCATACAATTCATTTGAGCGACAAAATAAAAGTCTTTAAACACCGAGATAAAGCGAATTTGATTTTGTTTTCTAAGATGGTTTTTCTTGACATGTTAAAAAATGTCAATAAGATAATATAGATTGTATGTTACTAGACGAGTATCAGTGCATAGCAACGTAATTTTTAGCGACAAACAGTTATACTTGTTATGTTATAGCTAAGTATTTCGTGTTACGTTTATACATAAAACGTAAAATAATTCAAATGTAAGTGAAAAAATTTTAACATACGATAATTCAAATTAAAGAAAAAATTATTAAAATGTATCAAATAACATATTAAAACATTGATAATGAAACAGGAAATTAAATCATTACATCAATAGTTATCTTGTGTTTATTGATTTTGAAATGATTTTGATAATTTATCTTGTGTTTAGCTTTTTCTATTTATTTTCTCTACATCAAACAACAACTACAAGACAAAACCTTCCACACTAAAACTACAAGTAAACAAGAAAAAAATTACGCAGTATAAAGAAATAAAGGAATACAAAGAAATCCTTTGTAGTAGAAAAAAAAAATACAATAGTAAATCAACTCACAAACAACAAAACCAATAGGATATAAGAGTCACCTACTCACCTACTTACTTTACATTTCTATTCTTTTTCTACCTTCTACTCCACTTTACCAATATCACCAGTCACAGTCCTGACACCACCTCTGTCATTCAAACTCGTCGAAAAAAAAAAACAACACAACACAGCTCGCCTGATAAGCAGGCCACTTTGACCGGTTGGGGGTTGCTGAGCACCCTCCAACCCCCTACTGGCTCCGTCTCTGCGTGGAGGCACGACAGAAGGCGGCAGTGATTAGGTTTATAGTGGCGGTAGTAATGAGGGTGAAAGATCAGATTTGTCGAGTGTGTTGTTCTTGTGTTTGTTTAGGTTAGATGAGAGAGAGATTTTTCGAGTGTGTTGTTCTTGTGTGTGTTTAATGTGTTAGGTTTGTAATGGAATAAAGAAGTTGCCATAGATAGATTTCAACTTAACATTCAATACTTTCCGGAATTTGAAATTTCCAGCCATGTTTCAACTTCACATTCAATACTTTCCATTATTAAGTGTTATAAGGGCGTTTTGGGGATTGACCAAAAATTCAGTTTTCGCATTTCACTTTGACTGTTTTCATCTAATAAGAATATAGATAGGTATGCACAACATTAGAAACCACAAATTGAAGTGTGCCATTATCCGTATATTGCTCCAAACACTGGCGGAGCCTCAAACAAGTAAACGAGTCTACATAATATTTTAACTGTAATATAATAAAAAGTAAGAGTTTGTTATAACGATTGAATTTAATCACAATTTAAGTTTGCTCAATGGTTCAACCTATGAATGAAGTAACCAAACGAAAAGTATAAACATCTTGAGAAGGTTAGCATTTTTTTCTATAAACAATTAACACTACGAAACAAAA
This sequence comes from Artemisia argyi, assembly GCA_030686995.1. Taxonomy (NCBI): domain Eukaryota; kingdom Viridiplantae; phylum Streptophyta; class Magnoliopsida; order Asterales; family Asteraceae; genus Artemisia; species Artemisia argyi. Next base: position 213,385,373 of record CM060676.1, on the reverse strand, counting down.
TTTTACTACACGTGTCTCAGATTCTCACGAAACCCCTAGGGGTTTCGGGAACTCAACGCCAACCTAACATATTCAATTCAATTACGTTATTCATAAACACATTGTTAGAGCATCAGGTACGGTGCGTTATAGGACGTGTTTTGACCCTATTGCGTGTGCCGACCACACCCCATAAAGATTCCATAGATTCGATTAGATTTTTTTATATTTTTATATTATTATTATTATTATTATTATTATTATTATTATTATTATTATTATTATTATTATATTTTTTTTAATATGACCCTTACATTTAAAAAAGTATATGTTTCTTTGGGAAAAAAACACATTTTTTACCATTTGAAAATCTTATAAATATCATTTAAATCACTAATTTCTGAGTTATAAAGTGAAATGCTCATACCTCCTCTACAACTCTCAACAATGCTTCTCTCTATTTCTATCTCCAACTCACAAAAATGAATAACGATTCATGGATTAATCAAATGCTCACGAACCCGCAAAATCAATTACCAAATTACTCATCTTCGTCTATTACAAATACACCATCATCCGCAAATTCCGTTAATTCAAATGCCAACCAACTTTCACCAAAACTAGTTGATTTCATGCACTTCTATTTATTGTCTTTATTATTATTATTATTATTATTATTATTATTATTATTATTATTATTATTATTATTATTATGTACCTTGGGTTTTATGTCTGTTATTTTATTAATGAAATCTTTGTTTTAATTTAGTTTTATACTAGTTATAATACCTGCGCACGCGCGGGTTTTTAAAATTTTTTTTGAATCATATATTTTTATTTATTAAAAAATAAATAATTTAATCTTTGTTTTGTTTGATTCATGATATTTAATTATAGTTTTTTATTATTAAAGATAATTATTTAAAAATTTTAATCCTATTATTAATTGCATCTTATCTATATTTTTTGTATTTATCTTCTACTTGTGTTATGGATAAATATAAAATGTTATCTAATAATAAAATAATATTTTTTTAAATAAAATTATTACTAAATAAGGTATGAATGCATTTTTTTGAAATGTAAAATTCCCAATAAGGTTTTGTTTTACTATATAAAATATTTTGTGTATCATTTGAACAAATGAAAAAAAAAAAAAAAATATATATATATATATGCGGGGCCTAAATGGTGTCCAATAACTTGTGATGAATAACGGTGCTTTTAGATACGTTATAGGTTTTGATTTAAAGAGTGAAATATTGACGTGACAATATTTTTATCTATAAAATGAGTATATGGCTTCACACTCCTCCCTTTGTGCTCTTAATATTTTAACATATATTTTAAGAGCATTGATTGACATGCTTAATTTGTGTACCTAATTATATCTAATCTTATGTGACTTCATTATATTGGTGATATTAGATGGACACACTTCGTACAAACCAATAAAACACTTTCACATCCATTTAGGCATAAAATTAGGCACAAATTTAGTCTCCTCGATCATTTTCCATAAAATAGGTGTTTATGCATTAGCAAATACTAGCAGGGTACCCGCGCGTTTCGGCGGCAGGTGCTATAAAATAAAATTTTACGGTGAATCATTTTTATTTTTATTTTTATTTTTTTTGTCACTAAATTTACGAATATCAAAAATTTCATGTGACGTATTTCAACTCATTAAGGAATTTATTTCGCCGTCTTTTTTAAAGCGATTTGTATAATATGAGTCCGTTTGGCCTGTGACAATTTAGCCAGAACCCGTTTGGCCCATGCCCGTTTTGGCTCGAGCCCATTTGGTCTGTGCCAGTTCGTGCTTGAGCCCGTTTGGTCCGTTGTCTATTCGGTCTTGAATATTTGTATAATGTGCTTTATTATTTGTATTAGTGATATTTAATGCCGGAATTGTGTTCGAGTAATTTGTATTCCTTAAGTAAGAGGTGTTTTACTAACTGTATTAATTCTATTTATTGACCAGTTAATTTATTAACGTAATTATGCAAAAGTAAATTATACCTTTTGTTTTAGTAATTGTATTTATTTAAAAGTTTGAACCACATTAAATGCTCATTTAAAACTAAAATAAAAAATATTTTTGTGTTTTAAAGTGTTGTATCTTATGTTTTAAAAGTTGTACGTACGTCTTAAAATATGTGGTATACTTGTTCCATCAGTACGTGTCTAACTCACTTTTGATAAAGTGCAACAACTCAAAATTGATTTTTCATGTAGAAACAAAACATGATTTATCATGTATTTAGAACCGACCCTAGCCTCCTACCTAAAAATGACACAGCATCCAGTGGCGAAGCTTGGATTTTGTAAGTGGGGGGTTGGGATCTAAATTTTTTTTTTCTAAGGCTATATTTCACGTATACCGAAATTTTTGGGGGTCGAAACCGAATATACCGAAATTTTTCTACACGAAAACTATATACCCCTACATCGCAAAAAAATTTTCGGGGGGTCGGGCGCCCCCCGGCCCCTATGAAGCTTCGCCCCTGACAGCATCATCACATGCTAATTTCCATAACTTCAACATCAATACTGTAAAACACACACTAGAAAGAAAAAAAAAGGTGAAAAAATGGTGGTGAAGGTGTATGGACCAGCTTATGCATCACCCAAACGAGTCCTCGTTTGTCTTATCGAAAAAGAAGTCGAGTTCGAAACGGTTCATATCAATCTTCTTGCTGGTGAAAATCAAAATCCTGACTTCCTTAAACTACAGGTACCTAGTTATTATCGATTATATATATGATCATTATTTCATATAGTTAAACTTTACAAGTGTTGAGGAGTTATATTTTTACAGCCTTTTGGATCCCTTCCAGTAATTCAAGATGGAGATTACACTCTCTTCGGTAATATTACCACTATCCCTATTAATTAATTTAATTGCTGCTAGTAATTATAAATTAGCAACTAATTTGTTTACCTAACATGAAGTCAAATTGTCAAAATATGAAAGCTAGCTATTGGTTATGGGAAAATTATCCCTGCAGTAAACTGCAGGGAACAGTGCCTGCTGTAAGGTATAAACGAGGGACATTTTTGCAAAATTATAAAAGTTGAGGGCTGCAATGTGAAAATGTTAAATTCAATTTTCAAAGAAACTGCAGATAACACCCTGCAGTTTACTGCAGGGATGTTATTCCCATTGGTTATATACTTATATCTAATATTCCTTGCTGAATTTTCTGATTCCTAGTTCTTAAATTAAAGATTTAAAGTTGACAATAATTAAACTATATGCAAATTTAGAAAGGCTAAATAATAAACTTAGAACCAATGGGCTTGTGGTCCACTGGGCATGTCTTATTCAGTTAAGCGTGCCTAGTGGAGAGTAGTACCGGTTTGGGTGACCAAACCGGGAAGTCCTCCCTTGTGGACCACTGCCCTGTCGGTACGATTTCAAAGTCCTTCAATAAAGGTTTCAACCCACAAGGGTTCGAATCTGGAGAAGGCAGGGTTTACTTCAATTTAAGTGTCGTGCCTTCGGGCGGCTTAAGTTGAAGGTTTTCCCCCCATCGGGTTTCAAATTGGACTTGGATTTCCCCAATGAAAGTCAATTTTCAAAAAAAAATAATAAACTTAGAATTTATGATTATGACTGTGAAAATGCAGAAACATATGGAAACAAGTTGCTATATCTCACAGGACATGATAAATACATGATAGGCTTGAGAACTAATGTTTAATTTCTGTTAGATCACAAATTATCTATTGATGTTTTGGTAGTAAGTTGTCCCCGCGCCTGTTTTGACCTTTAGATGATTCCTTTTAACTCGGATATGTTTTGAACTATTACCCAACTCGATCTTACCTACCCATGTCGCCTCCTTTAAGTTGGCCCATTTGTCACACGTTCCCATATCATGTGTAATAGGTTCGTGTGCTGTTGTTTTATTAAACAGAATCAAGAGCAATCCTCCGTTACTTTGCTGAGAAGTACAAGTCTCAAGGAACTGATTTGCTAGGAAAGACAATCGAGGATCAAGGTCTAGTGAACCAATGGCTTGAAGTTGAGGCACAAAACTACCATCCACCACTTAACAATCTAGTCCTCCATCTTATGTTCAGCCCGAATTTTGGGGTAGTAAGAGACGAGAAAGTGATCAAAGAAAGTGAAGAGAAGCTCGCCAAAGTGTTGGACATATACGAGGATCGGCTATCAAAAAGCAAGTATTTGGCTGGTGATTTCTTTAGCCTTGCGGATCTTAGTCACCTTCCTTTTACAAACTACTTGGTTGGTCCGGTTGGGAAGGCGTATATGATCAAAGATAGGAAACATGTGAGTGCTTGGTGGGATGATATAAGCAGCAGGCCATCTTGGTTTAAGACCCTTGAAATATGCAAGAACTACAACCCACTAGCTTAGATGTTTGTTTGTAGTGGGCTTAGTGTCTCAATATGTTTAGGGTTCTTGTTGTGTTTTAGTTTGAATAAAGGGCTTGCTCTTGAAATGTAACCACATAAATGACGGTCGTGTGAAGTGTAACGCAAGTGATGAATAAGAAATTGCTGTTTGTATTGTGTGCAAAGTCATCTGTTAGAATCGCGCAAATCTTAATATCAAATGTTCCTTTTAGAAAAATAGTACTCTAGTCACTTGAACAGATTCATCAATCAAACGAGTAATTTGGTGTTTGGGATTCGCTTATCCATATCCGAGATTTGTTCATTTACCTTTGTAAGTTTGTATTCATCCTCTGTTTTTTTATCCTGGTTATCATTTGTTTTTCGTTTGGTAAACTAACTTGGTTAAGCAAAGGCAAAAGTCAATATGACAAACACGACAACACACCAAGCGATCAGCCGCGTCCATCAGCTCATACTCAACTATAATCTTCTCAGCCTCCTAATTATTATGGTACAAACTACGCTGGGGTTTCCATAACCTAGCCCACTGAACGTCTCAACACATTCATCATCAACCGTGCCACCAACTCGGTTATCAAACTGTACAAGGTTTTTTCTGTCTAAGTTGATCTAGCTGAGGTTTTATTATGATCTTAATATCTCTAGCTTGTCTGATTATTTTGTACTAAGAGTTGAAGGTGGTAAATATATTCTATGAGCTAATTCCCAAAAGAGTAAAAAAACTCAACCTTCTTCCTAAAATGGTACAAAAATAATACGTTTTCCTAAAGCGGTCATGTGCGAACGTGCATTTCCATTAATTTATTGACACGTGTTCAGACAAATAGTACAATACTAATCATTTGCAAATACAATCACTATCAATTTTACCCCATGTGCCGTTTGACTTTTATAAACAAATGTGCTAATGAAGGATTTGCGAATGTGCGAATGACGGCTACCCATGTGACACCTTTATTGAGAAAGAACAAAGTATCTTTACAAAATCTTATTTTTGAGTACCTTTTAGTACTAGCTATAACTTAACCTTGCTTTTCGAAATCTAGCTTGGTGGATAAAATCATGAGAGAACTCTTCATTTTTACCCGTCCATCTTTTTCAAAACCTTGTTAGCTCTAGAATGATTAAATCATGTACAAGATGCAAAACATGGACAAAACTTTATTGCACGTTTGGTTTACAGATGGTCATATTTACGCCACTAAATGGATCTACCTCTTTTGCTTTTTTTACTTGCTGATGCAAGTGTTGATATCCTTAACCTGGAGAATGGTTGTTTCTCGTATCGATCAGCACAATCTCAAAGATATGATATGGAAGTTGTACTAGATTTTGGTTAGGTAGAATGATTTCCATGGATTTCTTTATCCAAACATCATGGGTGTCCTAATCCTAAAAGAAGGATTTATTGTTTGTATAGTATCTCAAATTCTCAATTATATGTCATGAACCTCATAACTCGTATGCGAGCCAGCTGTTGTCATATGGGGTTTGTGTATTTCCAGTATAATTTTTTGATCTCAAATATCACAACTTGTGATATTTCACCATTTCTGATATGAATAATCAAGTGGGCATGTGAATTCATTTTCCTTTTTCCCTTTGCTCAACTTGTTCTTAATTAGAGTGTGCATGTTAGTCCCTTTACTATGCATAATATCATGTTTTTTAAAAAGTCTTTATGGTCTTAAAATATAATATAACTAGTACTAAAAGGTACTGAAAAATAAGATTTTGTAAAGAAACTTTATTCTTTCTAATAAAGTTGTTACATGGCTAGCCGTCATTCGCACATCCTTCGTTCGCACATTTGTTTATAAAAGTCAAACAGCACATGGGGTATGATAGTGATTGTACTTGCAAATGATTTGTATTATACTATTTGTCTGGACACGTGTCAATAAATTAGTGGAATCGCACGTTCGCACATTCGCACATGACCGTTTTGGGAAAGCTTATTATTTTTGTACCATTTTGAGAAGAATGTTGAGTTTTTGTATTCTTTTGAGAATTATCTCTATTTCTATGGGGCATGTTGACCACACCCTCCCCTACATTTTAGCCACACCCCTCCTATTTTTTTTTATTATTATTTTTTTTTATAATTTTATTTACATCAAAAAGCTATAAACCTGAAAGTGCGGAACAGAAAATGTAAAGTTTAATATGTCAAACGCTTAAAACTGTCAGAAATACGGAACAGAAACTGACAAAAAACAGAGTTGTACTGAAAAAAAATAGGGGGACAAGGAGGAGACAAGGGGCCTGCCACCCTTGTCCCCCCGTATGGTTAATAGATCCCATTTCTATTGATGGAAATTATGCATGATCATGCATTTAGTTTTCAAGTTGCTGATCATGCGTAATGCGTTGTCAGGATGTTGTTATTAGTGATGATTTTTTTTTTTTTTTTTTTTTGAACAGCGGGTTAGTTGTTGGCTCGAGTTAGTATCGCATCCTAGGGCAGAGATACCAACCGCGAGTCTCTCCTTAGGGGATAACCCCACTCCTATTCCCGATTCGCCTGATATCATTAGAGCTTGTGATTCTCAAGTGAGGACTTCTCGGTCGGTCACCCGAACCGGACCCTCACTTGGGCTTGCTTAACTACTTAAGTCTTTACCACTAGACCACAAGCCCCACGATCGAAAGCATAAGGTGTTTTACAAGTTTGATTTGCAGTTCTAGTTGTTCATCGTGTGTTTCTATAGTTGCCAAGCCCTCTTGTAGGTTCAAATAAAAAAAGAAAGACTTTTACAAATGAAAGACATCCATGTTTAATTCACAACCAACAATATATCCGTATAATAAATCCAACACAACCTCAAACATGTTCTTTTTTTGGCTCGCACATGAGAGGCATGGAATCGGCTACATCTAAACAATCATAGCGTGGACAGATTGTAGGGACATACACAATGTCCTCACAACCATCTGATTTTTCTCTTCTGAAGTTAAACAGTGAGGTGAACATCGCGATAAATAAAACCAAGTGATTTATCGCATACCTTTGTCCCACACATTGGTTGGCCCCAGCCCCAAATGCTAAATAATTTTTCTTGTAAACTCGGTCCTCTTGTCTATGTTCCATGAAATGATCTGGGTAACCAGTCCGCATAGACAAACCCTTGGAATGATGACTCGTATGACAGGAATACTATAGTTCCTTTAGGAATTGTGTAGGTTTCGGTTAAGGAAAAGTCTTCACCAGCGATATGCGGTACTAATGTGGCTGATGTGCGGGACCTTATTACCTCAGGTGCCACAGCTTCAGTGTACCGCATTGCTCTTAGCTGGTTTGCGGTAATCAGTTTACCTGATTCTGAGGACCAGATTTTGGAAACTTCTTCTCTAAGTGAAGATAACACGTCAGGGTGTGAATCCAACAATGCGAGTGTCCAAAGTAATGATGACGTGGAAGCATCTTGTGACGCGAATAGAAAATCAAATAAATGACCTCCTATTTCAACGCTGCGGGTGTGAGGCGACGGTTTCTCACCGGCCGACTCTGCGACGTTGATTTCACGGATTGCATCCTGCATCCAAAAATCAACCAAACAAGTTGGGTCTTCACCTGACTTCATTTTATTTTTACTATCTTCAGCACACACACACTTAGCATCTTGATAAGTCGCGAAACAGCTAGCCTCACATTACGAAACGCGAAACCCAGTAAATCAATAAGTAGTTTGATTGAACCAACATTGAATAAATTATAATCAATGTCAAACCGTGTTCTTGACTCGCTACTTAAGTACGGTCCAACAAAAACATTTTGACTCGTTTCGAGGTTCATGTCACGGAAAATCAACCTTAAAGGAAACGCTTTTGTACCCAAATCAGGAGACTCCAACCATGACTTCAAATGCTTCAAAATAATTTGTTGTTGTAGCTCAGTATATATCAAAAGTGCTTTAGGCGTAAAGTTAGGAGCAATACGACGTCGTAAATCTTTATGATCTTGGTCCATAATGTACCAAATAATTTTTTTCCAAAAGGATGACCTATGAAATGGAATGCATCAGGCCGTACATTGGCAAAGATTTTATGTGAAAGATCGGTGTCACGTATAAAAACTACAGTATAAACTTTCCAATAATATAATTGGCTGAAAATCCAGTGTTGGATTTTTTTTTGCCATGTCCGTTTATTTCCCAAAACTGTGTAGGATTTCGTACAAGAGAAATAGTGTTACCAATAAATGGCTTGGCTCGGCGTGTAAACAGTGCCGGCTCAAGCCGCGGCTTCACAATGCACCCAGCCATCCCACTTCCTCAAGCCGACGTTCCAATCGGCGGCTTCGGAACAATGCCGGCTCTTATTGTTATAGACGTAGTAGTTAGTTGGACGTTGACCGGTCTTTTTTTTTTTTTTTTTTTTTTTTTTTTAATTTGACATAATAATTAATTAAGTGTGTTGATTTAATATTTTTAGACTTCTATTTTGAAAAAAATCCTAAATGGTTTATAATGTCGTAGAAATATACATGCTCTTTTATAAATTTGTAACGTTAAAAGATTATACGTGTCAAAAATTAGTATTAAATGAAACAAATATGAGTGTAGGTATTTTACTTTATTGCCCTTGGTGCATGCCTATATATACTGATATATGATTTGGAGTAATATGTACCAATTCAATATATTTGAAAACACATAGAGATATCAATCAAGATTATAATGGTATTCATTCCATTTCGTTCATTATCTTTATGTTTACTCTCAATTCGTTGTTAGTTAATTTGACATGTTAGTAACTATATATGTATATTTTATCCAAATGATAGGCGGAGCCGCAGCCGCAGGATGTAAAAGTTGGACCATGGGGGGGTGAGGGTGGAGCTAATCCATGGTCATTTCAACTTCAGGATGGTTGGAAGTTAACTAAGATCAAAGTCGTTAGTACCAAAGACGTAGTATATTCCATCCAGTTCACTTACCGTGATAAAGACAATGTCGAACACGATTCTATAACATATGGTGGCTACAACGATTGTGGTACCAAGGACACAGTACGTAACCATTCATAACATTTATCTATTAATACGGAGTATATTTTTCTACACACTTACAAATGAATACTATCTGAGTATCCTCAGACGACCTCACATATATAAATATATATACGAGTATTAACTTCTTCTTTATTTATTTATTTATTTTATTTTTAAAATTTTAACTAGCTTATCATCAATGACGGGGAAAAGATAACTGAGATAAGTGGAACTGTGGGATCATATCAAGATATCAAGCTTATTAAGTCGTTGGGCTTTAAAGTAGACACAAAGAACTACGGCCCATATGGGAAACCGAAAGGAACTCCTTTCACACTGCCTGTGACTTCGGGTGACGTTTCTGGATTCTTTGGAAAGTATGGAGCTTACCTTGACAGTTTGGGAGTCATACTTTCTCCCAGTAACTAGCAATGCTTGCCAATCTTGTATACAACAACATGCATGCATGCATGCATGTGGTTGGAGTTGGTGTATGTGTGCCGTTTTAAGTATAAGAAGCTTGAGATCGAGAAACATAAGTATAAGAGTTTGTGTCTTCGACTAGCTAGCTAGCTAGAGACGCAACTCCTTTATTTGTATTTTGATATATTCCTTGTTATCTTCTTAATGTTGTGGGATCGCAACAATGTATTGAGTCGTGTTCTAAGTCGAGTCAAGTTTGGAATAAGCACATACCTTTGTATGTCGTGCACTCGTCTCATTGAAAAGCTTCTAATTAATGATATGAATATTTATGTTTGGCTTGTTACCTACTACTTGTATTTCAAACCTTTATATTTTAGTTTACAGATCTTTATTAGATGTTTGCATCTTCTTTCCATTGTTCGATCCAATTTGCTTTCGAGCTATCATTTCTTCCGCAAGAAGGTTAAAGAGTTGTTTCATACTACTTGTTTTGTTAATAAATAAAAAAACAAATTTTGTGCTATAAATGTGAGTCCCTCTTTCTTTTTGTGAGTTATTGATTTTTTTCTACGAGTCTCTGTTTCATTGCTTGTGTATTTTTTTATGAGAAATTGTAGCCAAGTGATCCCTTTTTTAAATTGTCAAATTGTCAGTTAATATCTATTTGAAATTTGACATATTGACCAAGTATGGATGAATCATATACACCGTATGTTACATACAACAGAAACTTGAAACGTTAAAAACGGCTTGGAAGAAATAAAAATGATCAAGAAAACCAACATATACGCTACATGCCTCTTACAAAAAATTATCAAGTATCACTTTCGTGTGCACCACGCCTCAACACCTATCAAATAACAAAGCAAAAGGTCCAAAAAAACAAATCACATACCGGTAACTCAAAAGACGCCGCACCGCAGCTTCACACCTCCCTTTGTGCTGAATGTAGAAATAATAGTTCTAGAAATCTCCCATCTTAGCTTACTATATAAGATTTCTTGAAGTGTGGAAATGAAATACAGGTGTAAAACACGTGGGCAACCCTAGAAATCAAATGTCACCTCAACAGAAAACCCACCAACAGAAAACACCATACATTGAACTGACAATTAAGTGAAAAACCTACTAACATTTTTTAATCCATCTAAGCTGACGGCTCAGCTCGGCTTGACGTGTGAACAGTGTCGGCTCGAGCCGCGGCTCCATAATGCACCCAATCCGTCCTACTCCCTCAAGCCGACCTCCCAATCGGCGGCTTCGAAACAGTATCGTCGCCATTTCCTCTCCAATGAATGTTATGCACTATAATAATCATGTTTACTTGTTTATTACGCTTATTTATTGTTTAATTTTATTGCTTATTTCGTATATAACCAATTAAAATTTTACAACTTAACACATAAAACAAAGGTTAGTGTGGTGAATATTGTATGCATGTAATATTCGTAATACTATAATTTTGCTAAAATGGTGTTTTAAAAAAAATCAAAATTAACTATATAAAAAATAAAGTAAAGTAAAGTAACTTACAATACCGCCTTCCATAGGTTATGGGTCCCAATACCGTCTTCCACGGTGTATGGATATTATGATGAAAAAAAACTATCCAAAATGACTGATGATCAAATCTTCCTTGCTACGCGTCATTGACAATCGATTATTGTGATTCACATCATCTGTAAATCATTATCATTGCGTTATTAATTGTTTTAGGGCGATTTGGTTAGCTCTTATATTAGGGTTTTAAAAGTTTGATTGAAGTCTCTAAATCATAATGTTTTTGATCGACCTCATCTACTTTAATCCTTAAAACGTTTCACTGATCCTAATTAATACATTCCGTAATCTCATCTTCTTTCTAATTAATCCTAGGGTTAATTGCTGGATGTCGATTTTTAGGCTTTGTTATTAGGGCTATTTTTCATCTTTTAGGGTTTAAGTTTAAAGATTCGGTTACCTTTAATATACGGTGTCCATGTGCTGATTACTGGTTTAATTTGTTTTTGGGCTTTTTGTTCGATTGCTGAGGTTGTTTGGTGTTGTTTGTGTGGTGTAATTATGAAGCAGGGATTCTTGGGTTTGGGAGGGAGAGGGAGTGGTAGTAAGAGGGATAAGAAAGGGAGTGGTACTGTTAGTTCATTGGTGAACACGGATTCCCTTAATGTTGTTCCTATTACTGCTAATGTGTCCTCACCTTTGAGTAACGACGGTATTGCTAATGGGAATATGGAGGACGTAAGCTCTATTGCTGCAAAGATTCAAGATATGGAACATAAAATGATTGAGCGTAAGCTCGTGTTAGTGGGTGATGACGTGTCCCTTGTTAAGAAGGCTAATGAACAGGTTTTGGATCCATGTATGAAAACGACTAACTTCCAAACTTTAGTCGCCCCAGCTAGTAATGGGTCTGATGTTGCCATATCAATGGCGTTAGGTATGCAGGTCAATGAGCATTTTTGCGAATCATGTGTATGGTTTTTTTCTAGGTAAAAGAGTTGTGTTTCCTATTGTTAAGAACTATGTGAAGAACAAATGGAGTAGATTTGGTTTGATTCATAGCATGATGAACTCGAATGGTATTTTTTTTCTTCAAATTTAGTTCTAAGATAGGTATGGAATCAATGCTTAAAAATAGGCCATGGTTGAATCGTAATGTGCCATTGATTCTTCGTAAATGGTCCCCTGTTGCAAATGTGTCCAAGTAAGATTTGAAGAGTGTTCCTGTATGGGTTAAAATCCATAATGTGCCAATAAAGACATTCACGGAGGATGGATTGAGTGTTATTTCTACTAAACTTGGCACCCCTTTGATGCTAGATTCATATGCAACCACTATGTACTTGGAATCCTGGGTTAGGTCTAGTTTCGCGAGAGCCATGATTGATCTTCGTGCTGACATAGAGTCAAAGGATAGCCTTGCTATAGTGGTGCCTAAAATTGAAGGGGAAGTATATAGTTTGCATGCTATTCGAGTGAAATACGAGTGGAAACCGACTAGATGTCCAACATGCTCTGTTTTTGGACGTTCTTTGGATAATTGCCTAAAGAAAATAGTTCCTGATGTTGTGAAAAATGTGCAGCAGCAAAGACAGCCTATTCATAGGCAACCTGTTTATGGAGTTCACATTGGTTCGAAGTCTCAATTGGTCTATATACCAAAGAAAGCATTTGCAACATCAAGAAAAACAATATGTGGAAAACTAGAAGGGGGGTTGAATAGTTTTACGTCTTTTTAATTAGTTGTAAAAAGAGTTTTAGTGTTTACTTAATTTTTAAAACTTAGATTCGATAATATGTGATCTCAAGTATTGCACAACGCAAACAAATATCAATATGAAATATATAACAATGATAAGTAATGAAATAAGTAAGAGATGGAAAGATCGAACCGCGAGACAAGAGATTTATAGTGGTTCGGCTACAAGGACACCTTCCTTGCCCTACTCCACTCCCCGAGCACCTAACTCGAGAGTTTTCTTCACTATATCAACAAGCTCCCTTATGGCGGAGAAAACCTTACACACCAATTTACACACCAATAATCACACCACAACACCTTCACACCTAAGTCACAACTTCTACACACCTTCTTCAAATCAATCTACTTCACAACTAACTACTTCAACTCTATCTTCTTCACACCAATAGATTACCTAGCTTTTCTTCTTCACACCAAGCTATCAACTAATCACACAATCTATATCTAACACAACTATCTACAAGCAAATATTCACAACAATCTTCACAAAGAATATGTAAATAATCTTGATGATACACCAACAACTTGGATGTGGAGATCACAACAAGTTGTAATACTTCTTGTCTAGGAAGATAGAAGTATTCTTCTCTTGCACTTGAGAGGATGGAAATTGGATCACTTTGAAACAAAGAATATATACACTTATGATCAAAGGATGAGAGAATAGAGAAATAGATCTTGATCAGAAAGTTTTAGAAGTGCAAAAGGTGAGAAAAATCTGAGGGATGAATCAGTATTTAAAGGGGGGAAAAATACTGTTTTGGAGCGTGCCGGTCCCCTTAATTGTAGGTCGGTCCCCTTAATGATTAAGGGGGCCGCCTAGTAAAATTAAGGGGGCCGCCCTCCTGAACGTTTCAAAAGTTTTTCTGGATAAAATTTGCCCTTTTTGGTTGGAAATTTGAAATCATATTTTTGTGGTTTAATAAAGCTATACCAAAAATGATTTACAAATATATATAAAATGTTAAAATCATTTTATATAATGTTATGTATTAATATAAAATTTCCTTTGATCATGAAATGTAATAAACTCTTTGTTTATTCATACCTTAAGTGATATGGAGCAAAGACAAGTATTAAGCACCAAAAACTTGTTAATGTCATAAGTTTTAGATTAATGAGTTTATGCTTTGTAATTATCAAAACATAAAGACATTGTTAATATGCTAACAATGTTTTAAGACATTATTTATGTCAACACAATAGCAACAAATGCTAAAAATGATGCTACTGCTCCTACTATATCGAACTCATTTGAAGCTTTAAACAACATGGTGGACTTGGATGATAAAAGGGGTACAAGCACCCCTAGTGCACATGAGGCGAGTCAAGTGGAGGGTGATGGGAAAAAGGATAAAATTTTGGATGCTCCTAGTAGTAGTACGTGTTTTCAGCCTCCTAATGTTGAAAGGAGGTGATTATGAAATTGGCAACTATGCCTAGTACTTCGGCGGATATGGATATGGAAGATAGTAACAGTGATGAGGTCAAAGATATATATTATGAAACAACTCATTTCATGGCTTGTGGTGGTGCAAATGATGCAAGTTTACTTGAGTGCGAAGAGTATGATATGTATGATACTTATGACCTTGAAGGTTTAACTAAGGAGCAACGGGGGGTCTGTGAGACATGGATTTTAATCTTCGTCGTCAGTTTGGACGTTACTTTTTTATTTGGTGTCTTTTGTAGTAGTTGTTCATAAGTTTGGCTTGTATTTCTTATAATAGGTTTGGTCTAAAGCACAAATGGTGCATTTGTTTTCCCGTCTATGTAACTGGTTGAGATGTATCCTTTGTACTTAAATGTTTTTTTGGCGTAATAAATTTACTATGGTTAACCCCTTTACCTAACAACTATATAATACCTTTTAAATTTTAAATCGTGTCGTCCTTTATAAAAACAAGTGCCTTTATTTTTTTGACGATTGTGAGACATAGTTGAATTATAAACCGTAGAGTGATTATTTTCTAAGCATGAGACCCTAAAATATTTTTGCTATGTTTTTATATTGGATGACTTAAGTGAGTTAAGAGGTGAGATCCTTAACCGGAGGCAAGGATGGAACTAAACATGCCAGTTTTGATATTAATGTTGGACATTAATGACTATAGATCCATAGCATCTAAGAGTTGTACACGTAATACAATTGATGACGAACGGATCTTAGCATTTTATTAGATATTTGTTTTATTATTATAAAACTTTGGTGTGCTATTTATAAAAGGATTCTTATTATTGAAAGTACTAAAAAATAAGTTTTATATAATTTCATAAATGGAATTAATGCAACATCTAATGTAAACAAAAATTTGATCTTTTTAGAAGAGATACAAACTAATTTTCTTTCTTGAAAGAAAGAAAACAATTCCTATCATTTTTCTTGTTAGAGAAAAGCTAGAACAGGTATATACATGCAACTAATATTTTTTCTTAAAGAAAGAAATAAGTTTCCTATCATTTTCCATAGTAGGAGAAAGCTTTAATAAGAACACTTGAAATTTCTCAAGCCTAATCAAATAAATTTCTTGTGAAATCATAATGAATAAATTTCTTGAGTCTAATCAAATAATATGCATCATTACTTGTGAAATCATAATGAATTATGGTTAAGTATGGTTGCATCTTATACTTACAAGTTTGTTTTACAACCCTAGTTTTGGTTTTAAAACTTTTAAAGCATGAAAGATATTTGGCTAACTAAAGAACATGTTTTTTACATCTTAATCAACAAGGATTTCAACACGCGCGTTGCGGCGGAGTGTTTGTAAACGATAATATTGTAGAAGAAGAGAGCTTTTGACGATGAAAGAGTAGAAGAGAAAACAAATATTTACACATAAAATTACACAAAATCGATTTCATTTCTTCTTGCTTTCAGTTTTTGCATGCAAGATACATATAAAGTCACACATAATCGTTTTCATTTCTTTATGGTTCCAGTTATTTGATGTTGGTATTATCCAGAATAGCTACATAGCATGTAACCTAAATAGTTCGATCGCCTCTGCTTCTACATTCTCGTATAGATCACCTTGAAAATCATCGTCTATACACATACAAAGTCGTAGATCATTAATTTGAGGTACTAAACTATGAATAGTCACAATAAATATTTAGAAACGACACAATGCATTATATCTTTGGTTACACGCTATGTAAATTAATCTAGCTGAAACTATAGAATTCCATGAAAATAGAAATTTAGAAAACCATATTTACTAGGAAGATTTTTAGGACTTGGTGAGTGCTTATTCACTCACCTTTTCTGAACTAAAATAGGACTTTATAATCCAAAAACTAACCCAAAACGCCAAAGAAAACATGTTTTTGTGATTGTGAATGTGCAGGTACGGATATCTCGTTAAATGACGAAAAACAAACAAAAATCAACAAAAACGAGCATGAGAGTAGAACGTGTGCAGATCAGTCAATGAAAGTCAATTTTGAGCCTTAGAAGACCTCAGAGATTTGAAATTCATCAGATTTGGTCCTTAGTCTAAGTTTCTGTTGGGATATAAAGTTCAAGGTACTTTTGTATTTCAAAGTACTGCGGTGTCAAAGTGCTGCTTGAAGATCAAAGTCAAATAAAGTCAAAGTACTGCTGCATATTGAAGATTATTCAAAGTACTTCGAAGAGTATAAGGACTTAATTGCAATATTAATTAAATGATTATTATGTAATATTGTACGAATATTCTAGAATTAGTTAGGGATAATTACTTGTCGTTCAAGTAGATGATGTAAATCGACTTAAGGTTATCTATAAAAGGAGCCTTAAGAGGTATTAGTCGATATAAGTTTTAGTTGAAGTTCTAAGAGTCTTAGAGCTTTATAAAGTCGATAATAGTTAGGGATTGTTAGTGAATCTGTGTAACAAAGCAGGTTCAAGTTTGGTTTTATATAAAAGTTCTTCTTAAGCTTTGTGTTAGTAGATTCCGCATACTTTACAAGGTCAAACAGTGTTTCAATATTAATAGTGTTGAGTTTACTTAATATTATTAAACCCTTACAAGCTACAAAGTAGTTTGATCAGAGTATATCGATCCAACAAGTGGTATCAGAGCTTGTGTTGGAAACTCTGATTAAGAAGACAATCACCCAAACCGTTTTTACTACAAACCCTTCAAGATGTCGACAGAGGCTGCACCTGCTCCATCCATCACTGCTGTTAGAATTCCCATTGTCAAGAAGGGAGAATATGACTTATGGGCCATGAAGATGAGGCAGTACATTGCCATCACAAACCATGCTTTATGGGATGTGATTGTCAATGGCAATATGGTACTTGAAGAACCAGTAGATCTCCCAGGACAACCTAAACCACCTAAACCAACCATCCCAGCTGCTACAAAGAGAAATCAAGACAAAGCCCTCAAAATATTACTGTCTGCCATTCCTGATGGACACCTACTGAAGTTTCATGATGCTCAGGATGCAAAACAACTATGGGCTGCTATTAAGAAAAAGTTTGGAGGTAATGATGCTTCCAAGAAGATGCACAGGAACCTGTTGAAGCAACAATTTGAAACCTTCACTGTTGGTGAAAGAAAAGGTCTTGATTATGCTTATGAAAGATTCCAAAATCTTCTGAGTATACTAGAACTATATGGTGCTGAGGCATCAGTTAAAGATGCTAATTTGTAGTTCTTGAGAAGCTTACCATCAGCATGGCATGTAGTTGCTACTATGATCAGAGGACAACCAGGTTTGGACACAATGGACTTTGATGATCTCTACAATAATCTGAAGGTGTATGAGCATGAGATGAATGGTACTACAGGTTCAAGCACACATCAGAAACCCCAAAACATTGCTTTTGTATCTTCTGAAAACAGAAGCAGTACTTCCAATAAAGGTACTGCTTTTGTATCTACCTGTAACCTATCAAGAATATGTCCTGCAAATTGATGATGATGCTATGGAAGAGATTGATATCAGATGGCAAGTTGCCATGATCACTGCAAGGATCAAAAAGTTTATGAATAAGATAGGATGAGGCATTAATTTCACAGCTAAGCAAGGAATAACATTTGATAAGTCCAAAATTGAGTGCTTCAATTGTCAAAGGACTGGTCACTTTGCAAGGGAATGCAAATTTGCAAAGTATCAAGCAAACAAGATGATTGAACAACCCAAGACTGAAAGAAAAGAGGTTCCTATTACTGAACCAAAACCAAAAGCTTTGGTTGCTCAAGAAAATCTGTCAGAGATTGATTGGTCCAATGAGTTTGATGATGAACCTTTAACCTACTCAATGGTTGCATTGTAAGATTGGAGCACAGCTTTTGATGAAGAGCCTGGATATGCTGCTTTGTAGTCAAGAGATGGTCTAGGAAGCTTTGATTGGAGCATGGAGTTTGAAGAAGATCCTGTTCAGCTTGCTACGGTAGCTACTTCACCAAGTTCATCCACTATCTCTGAGGTATGCTCTAAGTGTAATGATATGTATCAAAAGTTACTTAGTGAATATGTAGCTGAAAGAGACAAATTTTAAAGGGCTAGGTCTGAGATAGCTGGCTACCAGTTGACTTTAGAGTCAATGGAGGCCAAAATAATTACTCATGAAAACAATGAAGTAGCATGGGCAGAAACATATAAGCAACAAGAGTACCAAGTAAAGCTGAGTGAATGGAAACTAGGATGTAAGGTGTCTGAACTAGAGAAAGTTACTAGTGAGAGGGATAACTTGTTAGAAAAACTTGCTGTGTGGAATGAATCAGGTCTGTCACATGTTCAATTTGTTGAAAAACAAAGAACAGCAAAAATTAAAACGGGCCTAGGTTATGATAATGATAGCACAGAAGGTATTCCATTTAAGAGTAAGGAACTAAATCTTACAGTAGATACCTCAACTAGTGATGAAGAATTTATAAGTTTGGATGAAAACACTTCTAGTGATGAGGAATCCCCTAGTCCAACACCTCCTGAATATAAGAATGACAAGGGATACAATGCAGTTCCTAATCCCCCAGGTAGTTTTCAACCACCTAGGAAAGATGTCTCTTGTTATGGTATAGACAACCTAGAGTTTAGGAACAAGCTTAAAGGCCAATCAAATCCTAAGACTTTAGGAGAATCTGTTGAAGTACCTAGGGTTGATGAGCAAAAGTTTTCAAAACAAGCAGTACGTTCAAACACTTTTCATAGTACTGCTGATCACTCAGCAGTACCTCCAAGGAAATATTTTCAAAATACTGCTAATTTTAGAAAATCTTTTGGAAAGGGATTTGGGGATATTGGTCCAAAGGTCTGTTATGTATGTTATAGTCCTCACCATTGGATTAAGGACTGTGATTATCACTCAGAATACTTAAGCAAATACCCAAAGACCAGATCTGCAAATCAAAGTCACATAGAGAATAAGCTAAGGGATAACAAACCAGTTTGGAATTACAAAAATAGGGTTAACCATAGTAATTTCTCAAAAGGCTATAGGTACCCTCATCAGAAAAGATCATTCTCCAAACCTACAGTACCTTCTCAAAGTACTGATAGAAAGTTCCCTAACCAAGGTGCTGCTAGCAGACACTCAAGTGTAAGACCGAGGAGATTCAATTACTATAAACCTAGAAGGCCTTACAACACAAGAAAAGATGCTAGAACACAGAATTCAACTCCAAAAGTTACAACTAAATGGGTTAAGAAAGAAAGTACTGTTGGGGAAGAACCAGTACTTTCAGAGGCTAAGGGTGAAAAAGGGAAAATTGATCAGAATAAACCAAAAGTTTTGGAAACAAAAATATTAATTCTTGATCATGTTTTTAAAGAAAGTGGTGATTACATACTCAAAGAATTTGAGTATGTCACTCCACAAGGGGAACACAAGTCAGTAATGGCTTGGGTTCCTAAAAGAAACTAACCTTTTTCATGTGTATGCAGGGCAACCCAGAAGAGGAGCTTAAAGATCATCTTATTGTTGATAGTGGTTGCTCTGGGAGTATGACAGGAGAAAAGGAGCTCTTGTCAAATTTTAAAGCTTATTTTGGAGGAAAAGTTGCATTTGGGAATGATCCTGATGGAGGAAGAATAACTGGCAAAGGAACTATCAAGGCTGGAAACATTGATTTTGAGAATGTCAGATATGTGGAGGAGCTTAAATTCAATCTTTTGTCAGTCTCTAAGATTTGTGATAAGATGTATCCTGTGTTATTCCTTGACACAGAATGTCTTATACTTTCTCCTGAATTTAAGTTAGAAGATAGAAACTTGGTGATGCTGAGAGCACCAAGAACTAATGATGTGTATAGCATATATTTGAAGAACATCAATTCTGCTGAAAGAGCAACATGCTTGATTGCAAGGGCAACAATGGAGGAAGCACATCAATGGCATAGAAGATTGGGGCATGTAAATTTCAAGAACATCAACAAGCTGGTCAAAGGAAATTTAGTGACTATACTGGAGATAATTATGACAGAAGATCCACAACTGGAGGGTGTCAGTACCTTGGAAGTAGGTTAGTCTCATGGCAATGCAAAAAGCAAACAATTGCAGCAACATCTTCCACAGAAGCAGAGTATGTAGCTGCTGCAAGTTGTTGTGCACAAGTACTTTGGTTGCAAAATCAGCTTTTTGATTATGGATTCAACTTCAAGAATACTCCTATCAACATTGATAATGAGAGTACTATCTGTATTGTGAAGAATCCAGTTTATCACTCCAAGACAAAGCACATTCAGATTAGGCATCATTTTATTAGAGACTGCTATGAGCATATGCTTATCAATGTGGTCAAAGTCCATACTGATGATAATGTTGCAGATCTACTCACAAAGGGATTTGATGTTTCAAAACAAGCAGTACGTTCAAAAACTTTTCAAAGTACTGTTGATCACTCAGCAGTACCTCTAAGGAAATATTTTCAAAATACTGCTAATTTTAGAAAATGTTTTGGAAAGGGATTTGGGGATATTGGTCCAAAGGTCTCTTATGTATGTTATAACCGTACTAATTAATTACGGCAATTAAGGGTATTTCAGTCAAATTGGAGGGTTTCTAGAAGCTAAGGGTTATGTCAGTAGTAGTCAGGGAATGTAAGAAACACAAAAACATCCACATGGCAGCTCTCAATTGGTGTGAACTCGTCACAAGGATTGATCCAAAGGCTTGTATTAAAGAAGCAATCATGAGGAGATGATCAAAGGCTCAGGATGGCTTAGAAGAAGCATACCACACGGATTGCCAAGGTGGCAATCCGTGACTCTCTCATATCTAGATCCTTCCCTCCTCAGTTATAAATAGTGGTGATTAGTAGCTTGTTAGAGTGTGGAGTTTTTGAGTAGCGAAACTCTGCCAAAATTTCTTTTGATGTATTAGTTTAGCTTAATTGTAATTTCTTTTTAATATCAATGAATTTAGTTCTTTTATGATAATTCAATTTAGCTTATAACTGTTGTTTCAATTGCTTATAATTCATCTTTATTTCAGTATTATCATCTAATTTCTTTTTAAATTCCTTTAGCTTTCAAATCTGTCCTTATTTCATTTTAACTAGTTTCCATAAAAACAGAAAATCAATAAAAAAAAATAGAAATAGATTTGTAGTATTCAGCTTTTAAATAAGCTGAATAATTGTTTGTTACATCTCATTTTAGCTCTACATAGCTTTAGTGAGAGTTATTTCAGTTTCATTTGTTCATAAGCTTTTGGTCAAAAATAAGTCAACTAAGGCAGTTTTGGTGAATTGAAGTGGAATTGATAGGCCTAATCAGAAAGGAAAGGATTGAGCCTGTCTAGAGACAGGCTAGCTTAGTGAAATATCTCTGTTCATGCTGAGATATTGGATTTTGTAAGTTCTGTTGTTCTATCTTGCCTTATTAATAAGCATGAATCTGTGGTTCTGATTATTTGTTATTTCTATTGCATTTGAGTACTGATTTTGCTTCTATTATAGTTATATTAGTTTGTTAGATTAGTGGATTGGTTACGTATAGCTTTGATTGAAGTTTTGAAGTGAAACTGTCATTATAAGGGGTGTTTGGATCTAATAGCTGCAGTAGTAAGTTGAAATTGTTTCACTGATTCAGCTTCATAGTTAGTTCTCAATAGGTTAGTAATTGTTAAGTAGAGTATAAAATCAGCAATTTATTTCACAAATAGTCAAAGTTAGTCTAAAAATAGCTTTAGTGTTAGTATTAATGATAAACACTTAGTGTAATTGAGTTGATAGCTTCATTTTAATTCTTGTTAGCTTAATCTAGCATTAGTTTAGCTTAATATAACAAGATTAAGTAGTTGTGATTGATAGAAGTTAGAATTAGTCAACTAGTGTAGGTCTTAAATAGTCAATTGTTTTATATCTTGTCCCTGATGGCTGCTGATCTAGGGTTATTTTAGAGTAGAGATTAGAAGCTTTAGAGAGGGCTTTTGCAATTTGTAGAATTTCAGTAATATAGAGTGTAATTTGCCCCACTAATATTCTAGTTGGTAGCTTATTAAGATCAGCTTATTGGTCCTGCAAGTTAGTAGTATAGGACCTGTTAACTGTTTTGCTATTAGGCTTGCTAAAGCTTATTTGAGTTTGTATTTTATCTTAATTGTCACTTCTGAGTTGTTTAGGTTGAGTTTTAGTGATTACATTCAGTACTTAGCTTCTGGCTTATTCATTTTGGATTGTGTTTATTGGTTAGCTTATCCTAGACTACTTATTGCTTGATTCTATTGCTTCTGTGTTTTCTCTGTTCATTTCTGAGTATTTTAGAGCTTATTTGAGTATATTGTATCTGTGGTTTTCAGTTTGGTTAAGTTTTGTGCAAGTGCTTATAAATAATCACTTGCCATAAGCTGTTTCATAGCAAATAAGCACTTTTGCTACTTATTTTTTATTCAAAAATTTTCTGCAAGCTTTTCATAATATTTTAGATTTTCTGTAATTTTTCATATTTTTCTGAGTTGATTTACTATTTTTCTTAATTTTTCTTCTTTTAAAATCATTTTTAAATACTTTTTATTAAACAAAAATCAATAAAAATTCAGAAAAAGCAATAAAAAATACAAAAATATTTTAGATAATTCTTTTATAATATTTTAGATTTTTCAGATTAGATTTTATATTTTTCCCATTAATTTTTACATTTTCCTTCATTTTTAATTATTTTTTAATTCCAAAAATAGAAAATAATTCCTAGAAAATAAATAAAAAGTCAAAAAAATATTTTTCTTTTTCTCAAAATTCTTTTTAGTAGTTTAAGATTTTTAGAAAGTTGTTTCACCTTTGTAGGATCATTTTTAGTGAAAGAGTTACGTTTTATTTCGTACGATACGCTTAATTTTTACGTTTGCATTTTCATTTTTAGATTTTAGACATTTGTGCATACCTAGCTTGTACTTTCTGCTTAATTCACTATTTCTTTTTAATATTTGATTTTCACCATCACAATTTTCACTATTCACTTTTCACTACACGGTTCTCGAATCGATAATTCGAGATTCCATTCAACTTTCGTTGGGAAACGACTCGGTAAATCCGTATTTCTCACGGATTTTCTCGATACTAAATATATATACTATAATTGAGCAATCAGGACAATATATTTCCCAATGCATAATTGGTTGCTAGATGTTCCCACAACTCGACGTCAAATGGATCTTATATGTGATCCTGGTTTAGTAAGGTTGCTCGACCCAACAGATGTGTCACCTGTTACATTTGTTCACCTTCTATTTATAATATGCATGATATGTAAAAAGGGCATACTAACATTGGTGTAATGAGTATGCAAGAAATTGTTATAAAAATCCTCTAGTAAGCATGCAAAGAGGTGTTTTGTCATGAAGAAACTTGGATAATAACTTCCACATGACCCAATTTCTCCACACAAGCATAATAGAGAACACTTATATCGATTTCTCCCACTCTCCTTACTCTAACATTAATATGTTCGTTTGATGTATCCGGATAGCCTAAGTAGAAAGATGACAATGACTCAATAATGAAGACAAAATATTTATGAGTTGGCTCAGATAGTGTATTGGTTACAAAAAAACGGTTGCCTTTTATGCCTTTCAGTTTTCGACATACCAAAATCAAGACACATCGGGTAACCGAATCATCACAGCAAGCAACTATTGTACGAATTAGATATACCAAAATAGCCCAGGAAATTTTGGAAAATTGTAATACCCTAGACTAATGGTTTATGCTTTAAACTATTGTTTGCAGCATTAAAATGAAACAAAAGCAATAAATAGCATAACTCGACAAAACCGTTAGCCTCATAAAGAAAACCCTCCTTCAAACGCCACACAAAAAATTTATGTCGATTTCTTCACCCTCTATTGCTCGAATATTATTGGCCAGGTGACATTTCTTGTATGGGCCGAATACAAAAGAGAGCAATGCATTAGTAATTGTAGCTAGAATATTTGTGGTTCGGCTCATAAAATGAGACATGCACGAATTGAGGATGCATTTTATGGTCCACATATTTTGCCACGCCAAAATTAAGACTAAAACATAACTTAGGAACTACCATCTAAATTAGATTTACAAAAATAGCATATGAAACATGCGGAAAACTGTATTACGTATGACTAATCTTAGACTATGTAACTTAGTAACGTTCAACATAAATCATGCGCTTGTGTTGCAGCCAGAGCATATGCAGAAGATTTTTTAGCCAAGCTATCAAAGTGGCAGTGAAACACGGTCACAGTCTATGCCACATGGTTTTTGCCACACCAAAATCTCAAATCACCATAATCATCCCGCTTGGAATCTTTGGAGAATGCGTTCCGAACAAAACACCAGCAGAATTGGAAATGTATGATTCGCAGGGGATCAAGATGTACAGATCACCCACACTTAAATACTCCAAACAGCTGTTTTCAAATTTACCAAAACAAAAAAGATCCTTATTTCCCCTACGATATCCTCTTTGCTCGAGTAATCCAGAATAATTGTTTTAAGTATCTACTTGCAAGTGACCTGTAGAGCTTGTTACCCTTTGAGTCATACATTACACTTCCCCTATTGTTTTTTTCAGATCGCTTTTATTATTGCACAACAACGTTACTCCTACAAAATCACAAATCGCTAATCAGGGAGGTTTCAGAATGGATGTAATATAATCGCTTATGCACACCAAGTGTCAGGATGAACCCAGCTATTTCCATTCCCCAATACATATTTGTAAGATAGACCAACTTGATAAGTAAAATCTACCTTTAAACATTATACATAATTTTTAAATCGATTTCATCCATCCTCCTCACATGAGCATTATTATGTCCAGCTAACAATTCTCACATAGCCTAAATATTATACATAACTTTTAGTCTTTCTTAATTGAGAGACTCACCAAAGCCAAAGTCTCTCATTTAAGATGCTAATTAAAACATTCTCTTCAAACCATTTAATTGTCTCTCATTTAAGATGCTAATTAACACATTCTCTTCAAACCATTTAATTTAGGCTATGTTTGGCTAAAGTAGTTGTGAGCAGTAGCTGTGAGCTGTAGCCACTGCTCACCGCTCACAGCTTGTTAAAGAAGCTTTGAAAAAATGAGCTTTCCTAAAAAATAGTAAAGCTCACCGTTCTTTTGCGAAACGAACACTAAAAATCAAAAAGCTCATTGTTCACAGCTCTTCTCCCCCAAAAGCTTTAAACACTAGTACAATTGACGCTTTCCCCGTCGACTTCTTTACGACGTTGTCGTCGTCATGTCGACAGTATTATACATTGCCGTGGACATGTCGACGGGATCATGACGACGCCGATGCCCCGTCGGGAACAGCATTGCCTTCGACAATCGTCGTCGACATTGTGGGTCCCACTTAGTTTTTCAGTCAAAGAAGGTCTTTGTTCGTCAAATTGTTCCCGTCAATATGTCGACGGGATTGTATATGTAATTAACATTTTAATTATTAAACGTTAATTGAGTTTTATACACTCCTATCGATATGTTGACGGGAACAATTTGACGGGTCAACGTATTGGTCAACGTTTTGTTTAATGATGTCGTCGACATGTCGACGGCCTCATTAAACTATCAATATTTTTTACTTAATGATGATGTCGACATGTTCACGGCATCATTAAACTATCAATATTTTTTAGGCTTATATAATGGGCTTATGGCTTATTTGGTTTTCGGCTTATGTTTCATAAGCTTATTTTTTGTGACTTATTTTGAAACTATGTAAGGTAAAAAGTTTCAAAATAAGCCATAAAAATTTAGCTTATGAAACTTAAGCCGAAAACCAAACAAGCCAAAAGCTCGTTATATAAGCCGAAACAAACACCCTCTAACTTGAATTATCATCTACTTCTATCGCAAAAATTTCTAATACTAATTATACTTCTATATACATATAACGCAAAACTTCTAATTATTCTACTTCGCTTCAACTAATTGTTTAAACTAATTATAACACGAAAATTCGAATTCAATCCTACGTACTAATCAATCCGCAACATAATTTACTTAATTAATATATATGCACTAAGTTTGGTTTTTTCTTAACCGATATACTATTCATATATATTCTACTTTTAACGCAAAAATTTTACATTTATACTACACTAACTGATTTTTTTCCTCAACACAATGACCAAACGCAATATTCTACTTAATACTTAATCCGCAAACTATCAATTCTACTTCTAACGCAAACTAATACTTAATCACAAACATATATAAAAATAATAATACAACAAAGCATAAAAGTGAAAAAACAATACGGATATGTAAACAACATATTGTATCGGCTGTACGTGGTCTCGGGCTCGGGCAGAACATAGGTTGTGGTCTCTCGGGCTGTACGTGGTCTCGGGCTGCGGGCTCAGGCTATATTAAAAGCGAGCAGGTATATATCAAAAGTTTTAAAAAACTGTTGTTGGCGACATGTCGTCGGGATATCAAAAGTTTACAAAAATAAAAAAGGGACCACATTACCTTTGTCTCGGCTTCACCCTCGGCTCTCACTCTCGACTTCACCGTACCATCAGCTTCAAAGACTCTATAAAAAAAAATAAAAATAAAATAAATAAAATTAACAATTATATACTAACAATTAACATTTAATAACTAATAATATCAAAAAATTAACAAATGCAAATAAAAAATTAAAAAATACCTTCGTTAAACAAGAGATGGGTTGAGAAAAGGAGGAAGAAAAGTGCACAGTGGTGCTCGTGTGGTGGAGCTGTGGTGGTGGGGGTGGAGTTGTGGTGAGGGAGGGGTGTAGTGACAATGTGGTGGTGGTTGTGGTGTCGGAGTTGTGGTGCCGGCGATAAATGGATCTTGTTTTTTTAGAGAGAGACGAGTGGATCTGGTTTTTTTTATAACTCTTTTTTTTTTTTTTTTTTTGTCTAAGTGTTGACTGTGTGGGGTTTTGTTTATATTTTTAACGATCCCGTCGACAAGTCCACGGGAAGGTAAAAAAAAATTAGTCGGCATTTTTTGGCGGGATACTTGATTTTTTCGTGAAATTTTTGGCGGTTTTAGTCCCGTCGACAAGTCCACGGGATTTTGAGATTTATACAAATAAATAATTTGCAAAATTTAATAATAACTAACTTAAATTTAAAATTAATTAATTTTATTTAATTAAATACTTTTATAAAAGTGAAAAAATTATTAAAAAATAGTTTTATAAAATTAAAAAACAAGTAGTTAAATTTAAAATTAATTACTTTTATTTAATAAATAGTTAAATTGCAAAATTTATTTATTTTAAATACTTTTATAAAATTAAAAAAATAGTTGAAAGTTGGCGTATAGTTGGAGTTTGGTAGTTTAGCGTTTTCGGGTATAACATTTTCTGTAAATACTTTTTTTCGATAGAATAGTTTTAGCAAAGTAATTTTGAAATAATTAATTATTTTATTATATAAAAGATTAAAGTATTTTTTTATTTATTAAAATATAAAATAAATACTATCATAAAATAGCAAAAATACTCTCGAGATCACAACTGGTCAAGTCTTGTCCTTCACCTATTTCAAAAATACTAAATCCCAACAATTAGATAACCTCGAGATCACAACCAGTCAAAATTCAAGTTTTGTATCCTTGACCCAATGTTATACACGAGATGCATGTTAAACGAACGAGTCGAGATGCTATGGTTATACATGAGATGTTAAACAGATGAGTCGAGATGCTATGGTTATGCACGAGATGTTAAACGAACGAGCCGAGATGGTATGGTTGTACACGAGATGTTAAACGAACGAGCCAATATGATATGGTTGTACACGAGATGTTAATTGGATGAGGCGAGATGCTATGCTTATACATTAGATATTAAACGAACGAGCCAAGATGATATGGTTGTACACGAGATGTTAAACGAACGAGGTGAGATGCTATGGTTGTACACGAGATGTTAAACGAACGAGCCGAGATGCTATGGTTGTACAACGAGATGTTAAACTGATGAGCCGAGATGCTATGGTTATATACGAGATGTTAAACGAACGACCCGAAATGATATGGTTGTACAACAAGATGTTACGTTAAACGAACGAGCCGAGATGCTATGGTTATACACGAGATGTTAAACGAACGAGCCGAGATGATATGGTTGTACACGAGATGTTAAACGAACGAGCCGAGATGATATGGTTATACACGAGATGTTAAACGAACGAGTCGAGATGATATGGTTGTACTTGAGATGTTAAACGAACGAGCCGAGATGATATGGTTGTACACGAGATGTTAAACGAACGAGCCGAGATGATATGGTTGTACATGATATGTTACACGGATGAGGCGAGATGCTATGGTTATACATGAGATGTTAAACGAACGAATCGAGATGATATGGTTGTACAGGAGATGTTAAACAAACGAGCCGAGATGATATGGTTATACACGAGATGTTAAACGGATGAAGCGATATGCTATGGTTATACACGAGATTTTAAACGAATGAGCCGAGATGCTATGATTGTACACGAGATGTTAAACGGATGACACGAGATGTTAAACGGATGACTCGAGATGATATGGTTATACACGAGATGTTAAACGAATGAGCCGAGATGAGATGATATGGTTGTACACGAGATGTTAAACGGATGAGGCGAGATGCTATGGTTATACATGAGATGTTAAACAAACGAGCCAAGATGATATGGTTGTACACGAGATGTTAAACGAATGAGCCGTGATGATATGGTTTTACACGAAAAGTTAAATGAACGAGCCGAGATGATATAGTTGTACACGTGATGTTAAACGGATGAGTCGAGATGCCATGGTTATACACGAGATGTTAAACGAACGAGCCGAGATGATATGGTTGTACATGAGATGTTAAACGGATGAGCCGAGATGATATGGTTGTACACGAGAAGATATGGTTGTACTTGAGATGTTAAACGAACGAGCTGAGAAGATATGGTTGTACTTGAGATGTTAAACGAACGAGCCGAGATGATATGGTTTTACACGAGATGTTAAACGAACGAGCCGAGATGATATGGTTGTACACGAGATGTTAAACGGTTGAGGCGAGATGCTATGGTTATACATGAGATGTTAAACGAACGAGCCGAGATGATATGGTTGTACACGAGATGTTAAACGAATGAGTCGAGATGATATAGTTGTACACGAGATGTTAAACGAACGAGCCAAAATGATATGGTTGTACACGAGATGTTAAACGAACGAGCTGAGATGATATGGTTGTACTTGAGATGTTAAACGAACGAGCCGGGATGCTATGGTTGTACATGAGATGTTAAACGGATGAGGCGAGATGCTATGGTTATGCATGAGATGTTAAATGAATGAGCCGAGATGATATGGTTGTACACGAGATGTTAAACGAACGAGCCGAGATGATATGGTTATACATGAGATGTTAAACGGATGAGGTGAGATGCTATGGTTATACATGAGATGTTAAACGAACGAGCCGAGATGCTATGGTTGTACACGAGATGTTAAACGGATGAGTCGAGATGCTATGGTTATACACAAGATGTTAAACGAACGAGCCAATATGATATGGTTGTACACGAGATGTTAAACGAAGGACCCTAGATGATATGGTTGTACTTGAGATGTTAAACGAACGTGCCGAGATGCTATGGTTGTACATGAGATGTTAAACGGATGAGGCGAGATGCTATGGTTATACATGAGATGTTAAACGGATGAGGCGAGATGCTATGGTTATACATGAGATGTTAAATGAATGAGCCGAAATGATATGGTTGTACACAAGATGTTAAACGAATGAGCCGAAATGATATGGTTATACATGAGATGTTAAACGGATGAGGCGAGATGTAATGGTTATACACGAGATGTTAAACGAACGAGCCGAGATGCTATGGTTGTACACGAGATGTTAAACGGATGAGTCGAGATGCTATGGTTATACACGAGATGTTAAACGAATGAGCCGAGATGATATGGTTGTACACGAGATGTTAAACGGATGAGGCGAGATGCTATGGTTATATACGAGATGTTAATCGAACGAGCCGAGATGATATGGTTGTACACGAGATGTTAAACGAACGAGCCGAGATGATATGGTTGTACACGAGATGTTAAACGAGCGAGCCGAGATGCTATGGTTATATACGATTTTGTGAGAATATATATATATATATATATATATATATATATATATATATATATATATATATATATATTAAAAAATTTGGGGAGATAATCCCGTGGACATGTCGCCGGGAAAAACAGGCGGGAAAAAATCCCGCCGTACTATTGGCCAATATTTTACGATAATTAAGTAGCTACAATTATCCCGTCGATATGTCGACGGGAACGTTAAACCAAACACAGTAATTAACGTTAATCATACGTTAATTACTCTTTGATTCGTGATTTATATGCTCCCGTCGACATGTCGATGGAAGCGTATTAGCGGGATAATTTCGCGCCCAAGTTTGGCAATTATTGAGGTTGAAAACTTTGACCACTATGTTCTTGTCGACATGTCGACGAGAGTCTATCAACCCGAAAAATTCAACGCGTTTGGCCTCGGTCAAACGATTTTTTGTCGTTTTCTGCATATTCCCGACGACATTGTGTCGACGGGACGACCTTCGTCACATGTTCTCCTGCTTCTTGTAGTGAAAAAGCTCTGCGCCAACATAGCCTTGTTTAACAAGCACTAAATGAATATTGAAGGAGGAAACCTATGCGTATGTAAATGCTATATTTAAGTACACCTCACATTGAATGATCTAGATGTGCTATGTCACAATCAAGCAACACCATGAACCTATTAGACCCAATAATTAGGAGACACGTTCTCGATGGTCATAGACTTCTATATGTGGAAAATTTTACACCTTCAATCGATCACCTTCAGTAGGTTCATCCGTCAATCCTCTTATTTCTAGTAATATATAAGACAACGATCTATCTGTAGGCAAAAGAATGCATTTGTCGAAATTGAGAAGGACCTACATTAAACAATGTAAATTCGACCTGACTGATCAATGTAATTTTGACGTGACTGATCATGTTTAAAACTTCGGTAGCTTAATAAGAAGATAATATCAATGTAACGTAAATACATACCCTTAACATGAACAATACATGTGATTCGAGTAGTGCACGTTTGATGAATTTTGGAGTTACGTAATATTATAGCAGTATTCTACCCTTTATTCTATATATATAATATATATCCAAAATTATATAAGCTGCGTATTTTAGTAATAACATTTTGGAATAAGAGGTCAACAGTTCAATTCGCGAAGAAGCTAGTGTTAGAAATTTGACTCAACTGCTAGTCAATAAGTCACATAACATATTTAACTAGATTGAAGTTATTTATGCCAAATCTATGACAATGACCACCAACATCCTCACTTTTTTGTGTGTGTGTATGTATGTGTAAACGTCGGTGTTCAAAATTACAAAAAGAATAAAATCCACTCGATTGTGATTTATTTGTTTATGTTGAAGGCACCGTATGGAGTTTCAAATGGAGCCCTTAACTTCTAATGGGTACCTTCTTACTCTGACCCCACGAATACATACATGGCATGTTGAGTAGAGTCTCATGGAAAGTATTTCATTATGGCACTGAGCTTTCATAGTTTTGCCCAAAAGCTTAATCGGCAAAGAAGCTAACTCCGTACACCCATGGGTGTCGAACAACTGTATGTTCAAGAACTAGTCTCACATAATATTTAGTTGTTTACTACAAACCGGCCACAGGGAAGATGATATTAAACTCATAACATATTTCTTCAAAAACCCTCGTTTTCGAGCCCTGCAAAAATGTTTAGTTTTGCTTGATGCTCAAGCTATCACAATCACGATAAATATGTATTGAATGCTTAACGTAAGTTTGATTAAGATAATAACATACTACGTATGTAATTAAATATTCGACACTTATGTGTTTAAGGTACGATCACAAACAATGATCTTCATATGATAAAGCAGGGGTTGAACTTTTTCAACATTGAACATTTGAACTATGTTGTTAATACTGAAAATATAATCAACATAATTGCTTTAAATGACTGTCTTATAAGACTAAGAGTAATGGTCATCAATTTCACCACCGTCAATTCAACATCACATTAGTTTCTCTTTGCACTACCAACTCCGCTATCAAACACAAACATGTCTTCTTACCCTGCCCCCACGAATACATGCATGGCATGTTGAGTAAAGTTTCCTGGAAAATATTTTATTATGGCTTTGAGCTTTCATATTTATCTCCCGAAGGTTTAATCGAAGAAATACTAACTCCGGACATTCATGGGTGTCGACAACCCTAACCGCAAGAACTAGTCTCGTTTAATACAAACCGGGTGAGAGATGAGATTAAACTTATGACATATTTCTCCAAAAGTTTTAATACAAATAAGCTGTAAAAGCGCTCATCTATATTTTCTTCCATGTTTTGTTGATGATAATCGTAAAATCATTTCAAGTAAAAAACAAAATACACAAGTTTTTAAACTAATTATTACAACCACTTTCTACAAAACTACACATTACTTACAAGTTTACTTACACATTTGTTTTAGTAAATACTTTAAGTAAATACATATTTTACCTCATGCATAACATCACATATCATTACTTACACATTATTGTTTTTCACTTTTTCTTGAAAACGTACACAATTTTTTGGATTTTGGTTTATGTACTTTAACTTCGTTATCTGTATGTTATGTGTATAGTTGAATCGGAAAAAGATCATCTCAAGTTGGTTTTCAACATGATTGATCATGTTGTATGTAATGTAGGAGTGAGTATCGGGCCGAAACCGACCCGTCCCGACCCGAAACCGAATGGTCCTGAAACTGAATGGCTGGAAAACCCATCCCGAGTCCTGACCCGATTATGATCGGTTTGTGTCGGGTCGGTTCGGTCGGTTTCGAGACGATCGGGATTTGTCAGGATTGCTCTTTTCTCGATATTTGTCTCGTCCCGACCCGAAAACCAAAATTGCTGAAAACCCAAACCGAGTCCTGGCCCGAGTAAGCTCGGTTCGATTTCGAGACGATCAGGAATTGTCAGGATTCTGTCAGGTTTCGGTCGGGACTCGGGAGTCGATCGGGATTACTCAGCCTTAGTGTAATGTGAGAAGTAAGAAAAATAAGTGGACTCACAATCTATACTACTTATAATACATTTAGACACTTGTCTCCTATTAATTTTTTAAGATTTCTTAATATAGATTTTAAGTAAATACTACTTATAAAACATAGTTTACAAGTACTTAAAGCACATATAAAAATAAAAAGACACTATTCATCTAATACAATTAATACACTATTAAAAACACCTCTTCACTCAAAAATACAACTATTTAAGCACAATGCACAATATAATTAAGCTTCCACCCCTTCATAAAAAAGAAAAAAAAAAAAACTATTAATACAATTAATACACTATTAAAAACACTCTTTAAAAAAAAATACAACTTTTTAACCACAAATATACAATATAATTAAGCTTTCAAAACACAAAATATGAGATCTGGCAACCCGAAACAATAATTCGAGATAGGGTACCCGCCGCCGCATCGCGCGGGTGCCCTGCTAGTTTTGATTAAAAGAAAAACATTTTTCCACTTAACTTTATATGATTAGCTAACAAGGCCTATCGTATTATAACCAACTTTAGAGAATCCTAATCCGTTTAAATCTATCAATCACAAGAATCAATCACTTTTTCCTGTAACACACATTTATCAATAATAAACACGGAAATGAAACTAAGTGATTCTGGTGTTAGAAATTCTAAAAATGGAGATGAGCAATAGGCTCATTCGAACTCCTAGATTTAAAATCATATTTGTAGAGAACCCTATAATGAATGCAACGAGACCCGAATAATTTCAAATATTGGAGCCCATTTTTTTACTTGTGTTTTCTCAGCTCGTTCTACTAAATGAATCCATTTTCTTTTATTATTTCCAAATCTAACTAGTGAGCCCAATTATCAATAATAAACACATTTCATTATAGGGTTCTTTACAAATATGATCATCTCCTCGGTAGGACTTTAACACTTAGTTCATTTCCGTGTTTATTAGTATATTTATAAATGGTTTAATTACCATGGCATGTGAGAGTAAATTTGTAAGCAGTGATGCCATAGATTATGGTTGGCTTTGTTTAGTGTCATTCCAGTTGAAAAAACGTCAAAACAACATTATACTAGTGTATTTGTTTGAACTTTGAACAACTATGCCTTTTCAACAACTTTTCATTATAATAACTTGGAACTAACTAAAATAGTCATATTCAAGACTAGTGACAACGAAGAAAATTAAAGCACTACAATTCGTTTGAGGGACAAAATGATCAAGTCTTTAGACACCGAGGTAACGCGAATTTGATTTTGTTTTCTAAGATGGTTTCTTTTGACATGTTAAAAAATGTCAACAAGATGATATAGATTGTATGTTATTGTACAACATTAGAAACCACAAATCGAAGTGTGCGTGCGGTATATTGCTCCAAAAACTGGCAGAACCTCAAACAAAGTCTGCGAAACATTTTAACTGTAATCTATACTTTTTATAAAGAGTAAATGGTCAAAAAGTCAAGAAGTGAAAAGTGAAAACTTAAATTAATGTTTTGACTAAATTACCCTTAATTAATGCATTTAACACTCCTTAATACCTCTCATTTAAAACTTAATCAAAACTTAAATGAAAACATGAAAACTTACATTACACATTTAATTTTTTTTTCAACTTAAAAACATGGAAAGTTAAATAAATAATTAATAAACGAAAACATAAAAATGCAATGTTTTGAAAACCGGGTTCGAAATCGACCCGGTCGAGTCACCGGGCACCGGTTCAACCGGTTGAACCGCCGGGTCAACCCGGTTTTCAATTTATTATTATTTTATTTTTTTGACCGGGTCAACCGGTTCGACCGCCGGGTCAACCCGGGTTTTTATTAAATTTTTTTGAAAAAATGAAACCCGGCCGGGGTTCGAGAACCGGGTTGACCCGGGTCACTCAAAACCCGGTGGGTCACACCGGTTAACCCGTTTTTAGAAACCCGGTTTGTTTTGACCCGTTTTTTTGGCCGGAACCGGTCGAACCGGTTAACCCGGCCGGGTCAACCCGGGTTTCAAAACCTTGTAAAAATGTAAAATTGTTTTGTCAACTTAAGAATGAATACACACGTATATAAAAATAAACTTTTAAATATTAGATGAGTAGCCGTACATAGAAACGGAATTTTATAGCGGCAGATAGGTATAGTGATATTTTGATTACACAAAACGTTACACAAACCACTTAACCAAAATATCATTATAATTAAATGCCACTATAAAATCTCGTTGCTATTGTATGAGTTTATCAAAATGATTGAATTTAATCACAATTTAAGTTTGCTCAATGGTTCAACCTATGAATGAAGTAACCTGTAACCAAACGAGAGAATTGAGATCAATATAGATCCAATATTCTCTAAAGATCTAATGAACAAATCTTGGTCATTCATTTTTTCATGAAAATTAATAAAAATTATTTTTCACCTTTTCTTGAAAATAAAATATTTTCCAAGCGGTAAATTGTTAAGTGACAAAAAAAATACACCATCGCGGCGAGCATTTTTTTATTTTTCAGTATGCACTTCGACATACTTTCGGCGAACTTTTTTTTCGAGTTTTGTTTCAGTGTTAAAATTTGGGTCTCAAAAAATCATATGTGATTTGATGTTAAGAATCACGTGTGATTTTATAAAATATCGGAAAAAATCATATGTGATTTTATAAAATCACATGTGATTTTAAAATAGCAAATTCACGCATGATTTTTTCAGACGTAAATTTCAACACTTACAAAAAAATGTTGGAAGAAAAAGTTTTCCAAAAGCATATAGAAGTGCCCATCTATAGATAGATGATTTAATTCTCATCATGATGGTATGATTTGTTTTTCTCGTAACAATTAACGGCTTGCTAGATATTTAATTTAAAAAAAAAAATGATGAAGGTTCTTTTTTTTTCATTTTTTTTTTTTTTTTGATAATTATTATTAGAAAATGTGGATTTTTAGAAAATATTGGTTCTACATTAAACTTTTCTCACAAATGAGAAGTGCAAACATCTTAAAAAGATTAACATTCGTTTTTCAGAAACAACTAACGCAATGAAACAAAATTTTACTACATGCGTCTTGTATTCTCACGAAACACCTAGTTCCACGGTACGTTATTCATAAAACTATTGTTAAATATTAAACATATTTTAACAACGTTGTTTATGCATGAGCAAATTTGTTCTCTTTTACGTGTTTAAGAGTATGTTTGACAAAAGTAATTGTTGCTGTAACTAGAGATTAAGATGTAGATACAGATGGAGAGGTAGATTATATAAAAAAAATTATTTTTATAAGCTACGTGGGTAGCATTTGATTTTCAGATATTAAAAAATATATTTTTTTTATTGATAATATTTTATAAGTTGCGACTGACAACAAAGCATATATTTTACGTAGCTTAATTTTTCATAAAAAAACATGACTTTCAATATTATCGTGTACCTAAATCACTTTTGGTAAAAAGTAACTCAATAATATCGTAGTAACTCAATAATATCATGCTACAAATATACCTAAGTCACTTTTGGTAAAAAGTAACTCAATAATATCGTATTAGAAATCTATACTACTTATAATAAGATTAGCACTAACCTCCTATTAATCTTTAATATTTATATAAATACAATTTATGCATTAGAGCATCCACTATGATAAACCTTTAAAAGGGTTTATAATTATGCCACATCACAAACACATAAACTTTTTAAACTTATAAACCTATTTCCACTATAGATAAACTTGTTAAAGCTTTATAAATATATAACATAACTCAATGCATTAATTGTGAAGAGGTCTAAGATATTAGACCTCTTCATGCCATATAAGCATGAAATAGATGTTCACTATGATTTTGACCTTTTACCCAAAAAAATATATGTCTACTATGATTAACAATAATATTGACCTCTTCATACTATTATAAAGCTTTTTATAAACAACCATAGTGGATGCCACTACAAGTAAAAAAAAAACAATATTTACAACTATTTAAAGCACAACTATATTAATTCACACGTATAATTAATACTCTTCTTAAATCAACCTCTCATTCAAAAATACAACCATACAAACAAATCAACCAAAAAATATCAATGCATCTCATAAAAGTGTACCAAACATTGACTGTACGTATTCAAGTTTTATATTTTCTTTTAAATGTCTATAAAACATGGTTCGTAAAACTATTGTTAAATATTAAACATATTTTAACAACGTTGTTTATGCATAAGCAAATTTGTTCTCTTTTACGTGTTAAAGAGTATGTTTGACAAAAGTAATTGTTGTTGTAACTAGAGATTAAGATGTAGATATAGATGGAGAGGTAGATTATATAAAAAAAATTATTTTTATAAGCTACGTGGGTAGCATTTGATTTTCAGATATTAAAAAATATATTTTTTTATTGATAATATTTTATAAGTTGCGACTGACAACAAAGCATATATTTTACGTAGCTTAATTTTTCATAAAAAACATGACTTTCAATATTATCGTGTACCTAAATCACTTTTGGTAAAAAGTAACTCAATAATATCATGCTACGAATATACCTAAGTCACTTTTGGTAAAAAGTAACTCAATAATATCGTATTAGAAATCTATACTACTTATAATAAGATTAACACTAACCTCCTATTAATCTTTAATATTTATATAAATACAATTTATGCATTACAAGTAAAAAAAAACAATATTTACAACTATTTAAAGCACAACTATATTAATTCACACGTATAGTTAATACTCTTCTTAAATCAACTTCTCATTAAAAAATACAACCATACAAACAAATCAACCAAAAAATATCAATGCATCTCATAAAAGTGTACCAAACATTGACTGTACGTATTCAAGTTTTATATTTTCTTTTAAATGTCTATAAAACATGGTTCGGGTCAGTTAATCCCAGATATTTGAAAATAAAACCCGAAATCGAACCGTGTTGAGAGGGTCTTTCCGATTTCACGATTTTTCTGTTACGGTTTCTTAGTTTTTTTTTTTTTTTTTTTTTTTTTTTTTTTTTTTTTTTTTTTTTGGTTTTGGATTAAGCGGGTTTGCTCGGTTTGTCAGTTTTACAGTTTTTTTAACACCCATATCCATAAAGCTTAACCTTAAATAAATTAAATAGTAATTTTGAACAATGAAGAAAATTGTTTACTAAAATATTTATTATCACAAATGTGTAATGAAAAACATTGTCATTAGTTAAAGAGTTGAAAGATGTCACATGAAATTTTTGACATCCGTAAATTTATTGTCACAGAAAACATAATAATTTAGAAAACCTGATTCATTGAAAATTTTAATTTTAAGGTAATCTGCCGCAACGCGCGGGTACCCTGCTAATATACCTAAATTACTTTGGTTAAAAGCAACTTAATAATATCGTGTTACAAATAGACCTAAGTCACTTTTGGTAAAAAGCAACTCGATAATATCGTATTACAAATATACCTAATAACCTAAGTCACTTTTGGTAAAAGGCAGCGCAATAATATCGTGTTACAAATATACCTAAGTCACTTTCAGTAAAAAGCAACTCAATAATATCGTGTTACAAATATACCAAAGTCACTTTTGGTAAAAAGTAACTCAATAATATCATGTTACAAATATACCCAAGTCACTTTTGGAAGAAAAATAAATAACTCAATAATATCATGTTACAAATATACCTAGGTCACTTTTGGAAGAAAAAAAATAACTCAATAATATCATGTTACAAATACCAAGGTCACTTTTGGAAGAAAAAAATAACTCAATAATATCCTGTTACAAATATACCCAAGCCACTTTTTGGAAAAAAATAAATAAATAACACAATAATATCGTGTCACAAATATATCCAAGTCATTTTCGGTAAAAAGTAACTCAATAATAACGTGTTACAAATATACCTAAGTCACATTTGGAAAGAAAAAAAAATAACTCGATAATATCGTGTTACAAATATACCTAAGTCACTTTTTGAAAAGAAAAAAAATAATAACTCAATAATATCGTGTTACAAATATACCCAAGTCACTAGAAAAAAAAATCTATAATATCGTGTTACAAATATACATAAAGTCACTTTTGAAAAAAAAAAAAAAAACCTCAATAATATCGTGTTACAAATATACCCAAGTCACTTTTGCAAAAAAAATAACTCAATAATATCGTGTCACAAATATATCCAAGTCACTATTGGTAAAAAGTAACTCAATATAACATGTTACAAATATACCTAAGTCA
The DNA here is from genome assembly GCA_030686995.1 of Artemisia argyi. Classification (NCBI taxonomy): domain Eukaryota; kingdom Viridiplantae; phylum Streptophyta; class Magnoliopsida; order Asterales; family Asteraceae; genus Artemisia; species Artemisia argyi. The sequence goes on along the minus strand of CM060676.1, from coordinate 213,345,552 downwards.
CTTTTGGAAAACAAAATAACTCAATAATATCGTGTTACAAATATACCTGTCACTTTTTGGGAAGAAAAAAATATTAACTCAATAATATCGTGTTACAAATATACCTAAGTCACTTTTGGGAAAAAAAACAACTCGATAATATCGTGTTACAAATGTACTCAAGTCATTTTTTATTTAATAAAAAATAAAAAAGCAACTCAATAATATCGTGTTACAACTATACCTAAGTCACTATTGGTAAAAAGTAACTCAATAATATCGTGTTACAAATATACCTAAGTCATTTTTGGAAAGAAAAAACAACTGAATAATATCGTGTTACAAACTAAGTCACTTTTTTTTTTGGAAAAAAGAAAAAGAATAACTCAATGATATCGTGTTACAAATATACCCAAGTCATTTTTGGTAAAAAAAAAATAACTCAATAATATCGTGTTACAAATATACCTAAGTCATTTTTTTGAAAAAAAGAAAAAGAATAACTCAATAATATCGTGTTACATATATACCTAAGTCACTTTTGGAAAAATAATAATTCAATAATATCGTGTTACAAATATATCCAAGTCGTTTTTGATAATAAAGCAACTCAATAATACCGTGTTACAAATATACCTAAGCCACTTTTGGAAAACTAATAACTCAATAATATCTTGTTACAAATATACCTAAGTCAATTTTGGAAAAAAAAAAAATAAATAATATCGTGTTACAAATATACCTAAGTCCTTTTTTTTTGGAAAAAATAAAAAGAATAACTCAATAATATCGTGTTACAAATATAATCAAGTATCTTTTGGAAAAATAATAATTCAATAATATCGTCATACAAATAAACCCAAGTCATTTAAAAAAAAAAAAAAAAAAAAAAAAAAAAAAAAAAAAAAAAACTCAATAATATCGTGTTACAAATAAACCCAAGTCACTTTTGGAAAAATAATAACTCAATAATATCGTGTTACAAATATACCCAAGTCATTTCTGTAGAAAAGAAAAAGAAAAAAAAAACTGAGTAAGATCGTGTTACAAATATACCTAAGTCACTTTTTTTTGGAAAAAAGAAAAAGAATAACTCAATAATATCGTGTTACAATGATATACCCAAGTCACTTTTGAAAAAATAATAATTCAATAATATCGTGTTACAAGTATACCCAAGTCACTTTTGGAAAAATAATAAATCAATAATATCGTGTTACAAATATACCTAAGTCATTTTTGAAAAAAAGAAAAAGAAAAAGAAACCAAAACCAAAAAAAAAAAAAAAAAAAAAAAAAAAAAAAAAAAAAAAAAAAAAAAACTCAATAATATCGTGTTACAAATATACATAAGTCACTATTTTTTGAAAAAAAGAAAAAGAATAACTCAATAATATCATGTTACAAATATACCTAAGTCATTTTGGAAAAATAATAACTCAATACTGTCGTGTTATACTTTTTATAAAAAGAGTAAATTGCAAAAATCGTTTCTAAAGTTTGACCAATTTGCATGTTTCGTCCCACATATTTCGAAACTGCAAGGATCGTCCCTAAATTTTGGCCCGTGTGCATGTATCGTCCCTAAAGTTTTGGCCCCGTGTGCATGTATCGTCCCTAAAGTTTGACCAATTTGGGATGATATATGCCCCAAAAAGGACGATATATGCCCCAAAGGTTAACTTTAAGGACGATCCTTGCAGTTTTGAAATATGTGGGACGAAACATGCAAATTGGTTAAACTTTAGGGATGATTTTTGCAATTTACTCTTATAAAAAGCAACTCGAATTTAATTTTTCATGTAAATACATTTAAAACCGACCCCCTACTTAAAGCATGCTATTTCCATAACTTTAACATCAATACTGTAAAACACACACTAGAAAGAAAAGGCGAAAAAAATGGTGGTGAAGGTGTATGGACCAGCTTATTCATCACCCAAACGAGTTCTCGTTTGTCTTGTCGAAAAAGAAGTCGAGTTCGAAACGGTTCATGTCAATCTTCTTGCTGGTGAAAATCAAAACCCTGACTTCCTTAAGCTACAGGTACCTAGTTATTATCAATTATATATATGATCATTAGTTCATATAGTTATAGTTTATAAGTGTTGAGTTGTATTTTTTTGATGAAATATTACAGCCTTTTGGATCTCTTCCGGTGATTCAAGATGGAGATTACACTCTCTTCGGTAATATTACCAATATCCCTATTAATTTAACTGCTGCTAGTAATTATAAATTAGCAACTAATTTGTTAACTGCTAGTAATTACCTTAGAGCATGGGGTATGTTAACACTAAAGTGGCGACATTCCCACGCGGATACCAAATGGCTTGAGCCATTTCGGTCCGCCCTCCTCGTGCCATTTCCCAAGTGAATTAACTGGCGCCGCACCATTCTCTGCCTTTTTTTATTATAATTTTTTAAATGGTTTTTTTGTTAACTTTTGTTTTAATTGGTTTTGGTGGGTTTCAGAACGAGTGAAATGACTTGAGTTATTAGTAAAAGGGTATTTTGGTGTATGAATGTGAAAAGTGAAATGCTAAGGTGCCACTGAGGTGCCGAAACGGTTCAAGCCACCGTACCCCTTGCTCTTAACTTTACCTACTACATTTTAGTCAAATTTTCAAAATATGAAAGCTAGCTATTGGTTATTTATTCAGCATGGAAGTAAAACTGTAATGTATTTTCTTTCCAAAAAAAACTGTAATGTATTTTGAGTTTATCTAATATCCAGTTGCTGAATTTTTTGATTCCTAGTTCTTAAATTAAAGATTTAAATGTGACAATAATCAAACTATATGCAAATTTAGAAAGGCTAAATAATAAACTTTGAATTTTTGATTATGACTGCGAAAATGCAAAAACATATGGAACAAGTTGCTATATCTCACAGGACTATACATGATAGGCTTGAGAACTAATGTTTAATTTCTGTTAGATAACAAATTATCTATTGATGTTTTGGTAGTAAGTTGTCCCCGCGCCTGTTTTGACCTTTAGATGATCCATTTTAACTCGGATATGTTTTGAACTATATTTACATAACTCGATCTTACCTACCCAAGTCGCCTCCTTTAAGTTGGCCTGGCCCATTTGTCATACGTTCCCATATCACATGTGTAATAGATTCGCGTGTTGTTGTTTTTATCAAACAGAATCAAGAGCAATCCTCCGCTACTTTGCTGAAAAGTACAAGTCTCAAGGAACTGATTTGCTAGGAAAGACAATTGAGGATCAAGGTCTAGTGAACCAATGGCTTGAAGTTGAGGCACAAAACTACCATCCACCAGTTCACAATCTAGTCCTCCATCTTATGTTCAGCCCGAATTTTGGGATAGTAAGAGATGAGCAAGTGATCAAAGAAAGTGAAGAGAAGCTTGGGAAAGTGTTGGACATATACGAAGATCGGCTATCAAAAAGCAAGTATCTGGCTGGTGATTTCTTTAGCCTTGCGGATCTTAGTCATCTTCCTTTTACAAGCTACTTGGTTGGTCCTGTTGGGAAGGAGTATATGATCAAAGATAGGAAACATGTGAGTGCTTGGTGGGATGATATTAGTAGCAGGCCTTCATGGCTTAAGACCCTTGAAATTTGCAAGAAGTATAACCCACTAGCGTAAAGATTTGTTTATGGTGTGAGACTGCGAGCTTAGTGTCTCGATGTGTTTGGGGTACTTGTTATATTTTAGTTTCAATAAAGGTCCTTCATAGTAGCCTGGGGATTGTAAGGGCCTGTCTAAGTATCATCTTTAAATGTAATGTTGTCTGCATAAATGTTCTGTGAAGTGACCGGTGTATGAACAACTGTTTTGTTTTGACGCAAAGTTATCTGTTTGAATCCTACATTGCTTCTAAAAATGTTGTGATAAACTTGCATATTACCAAGTTGGAAAAAAGCAAAGCTACAACAGTGACATTAGATTCATTTGACGCCTCAAAACATCAACATATCCCGTTTTTCCAAATGTCATGTTTGTTGCATTAAAAACCATTGTCAATGTTCAATGACTAATACCAAAGGGTTACCCACAGGTAAAAATGCATCTAGCTTGGGATTGCTTATTTGAAAATGTCTGTCAACAAAAGTTAAAAGCATATACCATCAACTTACTTCAAAATTAGATGAAAGTCAGTATTAAGTTATCAACCAAGCATTATTAACAACCTATATTACGCTTTAAAAATAAACAAAAAAACATATAAACATTAAGGTTGACGAATTACAAGTTTACAACTCACAAACAACTATAGATTTCTAAAGATACTAGTCATACTACTCACTCGATCCCTAAAAAGGGCTAGCGGCGCAGCTTGTTGCTCGCTTGCCTTCCACCACTATGTAAATTCCATATACATAGCACTTCTCAAATTACCTCTACCTAAATTATTGATTCAAAATAAGACGCCACACAATTAAACAATGGTACATTTAAGTGGTTGACTTGGTTATCATTTGTGTGGTTAGCCATTTATCATCAAAGTACAATCATGTAATCACAACAACAATTATACTCGATTCTGCCGAACGAGATATGAAGGAGGTAAAATATAGACAGTCACACACACCTACCCGAGAGTAAATAGATTGCTTTCAAAAAGACTTTCAACAAGTGAAGTACAACCATGTAATTAATGTCTTAATATCTTAAGCGTAACACTTAGGTTGGTTGTAGTTCTCATCCATTTAACCTTATCGTTCATCGTAATTTCAACGCCATTATAATATTCTTTTTCCTTGCACTCACCTATTAATCACACCTTTGTAACCTTTACTCGTAAGTTGCAGACCAACAATTTGTTAAATACATAAAAATACAGACACAACACTATAATCACGATTCTTTTCTTTTGGCTTAGCCGACGTGGTGGCCAAAATATAGGAAAAAAAAGTGGCCACACATGAGATAAGAGCGCGTAAATGTGTAATGGGGTCTCGGGTGACAAAGCTCAAAGCTAAACTTAACATGTTTTTTTATAATGCGTTTTGAAGCTAACAAAACACATATAATCGATTTTTAGCTTAACTCAAGACCTTTCGATGAATTATTTGCGTTTTGAAATTGTGAAATGCAGATAATCCCAAACACCCTCTTAGTGTCTTTATTTTTTATTTTTAAATAGAGTACATTGCAAAAATCGCCTTAGTGGTTTTCCCAAATTGCCGATTAGTACTTAAGGGAGAAGTTTAGGTTCATTTTAGTCATTTCACTTTAGGCAAAGGACGAAAATGAACCTAAACTTTTCTCACAAGGAGGTCGTTTGCAATTTCGAAACACACAAGGATGATTTTTGCAATTTACTCTTTTAAATATGTGTATGAGTTAACTACATTTTAGTCCTTGTGGGTTGGTGCGTATTTCATTTTTGGTCCATTTTTTCAAAATTTTTTGATTTTAGTGCAAGATTGATAGTTTTGTTCCACTTTCAGTTCATTTTGATAACGAAGTTAGTTCAATTAATTAAGTCTGATAGTAAAGTGACAACATCAGTCCTTCATACTAACAGTTGTTTGCAACATTGGTCCTTTATACAATATATCGTTTGCAACTTTGCCACGTTAGTCCTTTATACCAATAATCATTTGCAACATTAGTCTTTTCTACCAACGATCGTTTGCAACGTTAGTCCTTTTATATACGTATTTATTTATGTTTATATATACATATTTAGACACATCTTTACACGCGTTTTCACACACGTTTTTACATACGTTTTATACACGTTATTACACACGTTTTTTACACCTGTTTTCACACGCGTTTTTACACACGTTTTCTAATTTTTTTTCCGAATTTTTTTCATCGAATTTTTTTAGAAATTTTTTAAAAAGACTTTTTTTCTGAAAAAAAACATGTGTAAAAAAGTTTTGAAAAATAAAAAATTCTAAAAAAATTTCGGAAAAAATTATTCAGAAAAAAAATTTCAAAAAAAAAATTCAAAAATTATTCAAAAAAAATTTCAAAAAAAAATTTCCGAAAAAAAGTTTTTCGAAAAAAAATTATAAGAAATCTCTGAAAAAAAACGTATATAAAAAGTGTATAAAAACGTGTATGAAAACACCTGTAAAAACGTGTATAAACAAAGTGTAGAAAAATGTGTATAAAAAAGCGTGTAAAATGAGTGTAAAAATGTGTCTAAAAACGTATATAAAAGACATATATAAATGGACTAACGTTGCAAATGTTGCAAACGATCATTGATAGAAAGGACTAATGTTACAAACAATTATTGGTATAAAGGACTAACATGACAAAGATGCAAACGATCTATGGTATAAAGAACCAACGTTGCAAACTACCGTTAATTTGAAGGACTGATGTTGCCACTTTACGATTAGACTTAACTAACTGAACTAACTTCGTTATCAAAAAAGACTAAAAGTGGAACAAAACTATCAGTCCAAGACTAAAACCAAAACTTTTTGAAAAATAGACCAAAAATAAAACACATATCAAACCACAAGCACCAAAAATGTAGTTAACTTCATTTGTATTTTGCAAAGGTTACTCGGTTAAGCAAAGCAAAGACCGTGTAAAACAACAACCACAAAAAGTCAAAACCACAAGACAACATCACAAACACAAACATCATACGTAGCTCCCTCCTGATCCCGATCCCGATCCCGATCCCGATCACACACAAAAAACCATGACAGAAGAAGACGGTAAAACAAGAGGCGTAAATACCCCACAGCCATCGGCACCGCCTTATAATTATTACGGCACTTTTCAAGGCGTTGCTAATCACCCTCAACCACCACCACCACCACAACAAACTGCTGTTGGGTTTCCTCAACCTGCTCCACCTCCTCAGCATGTTCATCATCATCAGTACCAGCATCAGCCTTACTACCAACATGGTTATCAAACCGTACAAGGTAGTTTTTATATACATAATTGAGTTGATCTTATGTATTATGATGCTTAACATATGTCGTATGTGATATTGATAAGAATTGTGATCATGAGTTTTTGGTTTCTGTTTACTAGTTTTTCTGTTGGAATAGGTTTACGTGTAGTAAATATATTCTTATGATGTTGGATCGAACTAATTATGATTTTGGGCTGTGTGATTGATGTTCTTTCTGTTTAGATTTTGTAGGGTCTTTTAGAGGTTTTCACCGAAACTTAAGTAACACACTATTTTAAGTTTTTTTTCTAATTGGTGCGGGGATTATCAGCTGATACCCAGAGGATTAGTAGACGTGAATTGCGTTCTTACTCACACTCCATTACTCCAATCTGAGAATAACTCGTTGGGTATTGATGAGATTTGTGATCATGAATTTTGGTTTTTAGTTTTAATCTGTTCTGTTGATCTGCTAAGTTTTGAAGCCCGTGTGGTGGTGGGTTTAAGCCTCTTGGATTATTCGGCCAAAAGTCGGAACCATGGTTACTAAAAAAAAAGGTTTCTGAAGAATTAAGCTTGATGTTTGTTTTTTAGTAGTAGTAGTGTTTCTGTTGGAGGTTTACTTTTAAAAATTGTGATCCCGAGTTTAGGTTTATTATAAATTTATAATTTTGACATGTTCTTTTCTGCTGATCTTTGATAAAGTTTTTGATGCATATAGTTCGATGCTTGTTAGTAGTAGTAGCTTTGCTGTTGGAATAGGTTTTGTTGTAGTAGATATGCTGTTAAGATGTTGGAATTTAGTGAATTGAGAGGTAACAGACGTTTTCGGGTGGAACTGATTATGATTTTAGGCTGTGTCATTGGTGTTCTTTGGGTTCAGATTATGCAGGGTTTTTTAGAGGTATTATTTTTAATGTTAGGTGTTTATCTTTTTTCTGTTTTTGGCATGATTTCTATTTACTAAGTCTATCTTAATTGGTGTGGAGAACATCAGTTCATTCCAATCCGAGAATACTTCGTTGGGTAAAAAGGTGCTTTTTGTTGTTTGCTAAGTTTTACTCGTATCTTATCTGAGAATAAGTTTTTCTCCTGAAGTTACAATTAAGGTTATTGAGGATGTCTGGGATCAGAGAATGAAGGGTTGGGGTTAAGTACAGTTGTGCATTACTTTGATATCATATGGAGAAAAGGTCCTTCTTTATGTATAATTGATGGTTAATTTAGTATTTTTTATAAGAATTTAGGAGTTTGAGCCTTGAAAGTTGGAACCATTTTCTTCTTTCTCTAGCTTTATTGTTTTTAAATAAGAGGAAAAGGAAATAAAGGGAAAAGAAACAAGAAGGGATAGTGTTGTCGTGTTACTACTAATTTTGTTGCGGGAGCAGTTTATTGTTAGTTTATATTATTTTGGGATGTTGGAATTAAGCAAATTTAAGAGGGACAGACATTGTTGTCTGATCTGAAGTATATAACTATAATTTGAGCTGTTTGATGGGTCATCCTTTTACTCTTATTTCGTAGGATCTTATAGAACTTTTGATTTACAGTAACGGGTGTTTATGTTCATGTTCTTAGCGTTATTACGTTTCATTGAGTCTCTATTTCTTGTTAAGGAAAACTTATGATTGTAGGACTATTGAACTGCATTCTTCCACACACTTGTATACGAGACCAATTGTATATATCACTTAAGGGTGTTAGCTGATAGATAAAGGAGAGCATGTAGGATATATGTAGAGAAACTATACATTATGTATGCTTGATGGTGAAATAGGTCCCTGTACAGGAAATTTGGAGTTTGAGCTTTGTGGACTACAGTATTTATTTTTTTAGCCTTATTGTAGCAGAGTAGAAAGGCGAAGAGGATGGTCATGTATTACTTGATTGTTAATTGCTTTTGGTTGGTTCCAAAAAATGTTTTCTTGCCAAGTTTAGTCAGTTTTACATGTTAATAGTGTTTTGTTAATTGTTTTTTTGTATCAAGATATGTATATAGCTTGAAAGTTCTAGGACTACTTTCAGATTACCTCTGTTGGCCACATAGAGTAGAATCGTGTTTAAAATGATATGCTATAAGCACGCAGTTTACTGGATGTACCTACCAGATGAGCAGTGATGCTACGCGCAGCCTAGAAGCTCCAAAAGGGTGTTTAAATGTATTTTTAAACCAATCGAAGGGCTTATTATGATTTTCTAATTATGTTTGGTCAAAGTAATCAGGTTCTGGATTGAAGTAATGTATAATAACCTAATCATCCCTATCCAAGCTGTCTGATTTTGATTTTTAGTCTTAATTTTCCTTTTGGGAACACACATTGGACATATCTTCCTCATCATGCCTGCTTCTTTCGATTTATCAAAGATCTTAACTGATTTTTTGACACAAGTACACATCCATCTTTGTTCAGAGAAGGAAAATTCGTATTTTATTTAAACCCATGAACTCCATGATTTTTAATACTCAAGGAATGAGATATGTCATATAACATGACACATCATTCGCTTCTGTTTTAATGATATCTGAATAATCTAAAGTTCCATATGCAAGTTATTGTCATAGCTCTACCATATTATTTGGCATAACTCTAGTTGTGGTTTGACTTTTAGTTTACTATGAAGCTACATGTGAGAAATTGTAAGTAAACTATCGTATTAGTTTTTTGTTTACTTATTGCTCATTAGTGTTCTGCTACTTGATACTTCTGCAGGGATTGTGATTGCTCCTGGAGCCCCTGTAATAGTAGGGCACCGCCGCCTTCCCTGCTGTGGTTGTGGCATTGGTTGGTTCCTGTAAGTCCGACACTAACAAGAAACCTTATACATACACTATAGATCGTTTTCTAGCAACACTTCACTAATATTTTAACTTGGTTCTCATGCAGATTTTTTGTTGGTTTCTTATTTGGGGCCTTGCCCTGGTATATCGGAGCTTTCATACTACTATGTGTGAGGGTCGATTACAGAGAAAAGCCAGGACTTCTTGCCTGCACTATCGGGGTAAGTCGCTTTCATTATAACCGAGAGTCTAATATAATTGGCTAGAGAAAGATCTATCTTATAACTGGTTATAAAGATACGGATGAATACCATAATGAGAAAGTGACGCTAACCTTGGAATGAACTTGTGGATTTCAGCATGTACATATTATACGTGGTCTTTCTATTTGTCAAATGGTATATAGATTTCTTGAATTTTGATGTTGTGTTGTTAACTCATGTTGGGAATTGGTTTCTGTGCAGGCAATTTTGGTTCTGATTGCAGTCAGTCTTAGTGTGGAAAGGGTTAAGTATGACCACTGGTGATTAATACGAGTGTTTGCATATCGTACAGTCACACCAAGAACTTGTGAGGAAAACATGGATTTGTTACTGTGAAGCTACGTTAAGTGTAATCATGGATTTACGGTTGTTTATATTGTAAATTGTTGATATTTGAGTTTAGAACCATTTTGCTTTTTATAATACGTTTTTACTTATGTGTGTACTTGTTTGTTGAACGGATACCCATGGCAAAATGAGCGGGGCCAAGCGGGTGGGTAATTCTTATATTGTGGGTCAAAGAATGTTTTATAACAATTACTGTCCGGCCATTTTGGATTTTCGTTACTCATTGAGGTGTAGTTTACTTCATAGTATAACAGATCAAACAAGCCTAACCAGTACAGTGGAGATACACAGTATGACACATTTGCCATTTTAAATTTCCGATGCTCATCATCGAGCCCCTTAGTTTGTTACTTGATAGGCCACTGTTGTGGATGCTTCGTCTTGATTCGGTGTTTACTTAAACTCAAGACAGATGCAGGCTTAGTTTTTTTTAGTTAGTTTTGCATAGAGGTGGCCATTTCCCGGATCAGACAAAAACTGGATCCGGTTCCAATCTGGTTCCGGTTCATAGTCAAAGTCAAAGATCCGGTTCCGGTTCCAAACCGGTTCGGATATTTTCGGATCCGGGGTCTAAAATTCCGGGACCGGTATAACCGGTTCCGGTTCGGTTCCTTCACCGGTTCCAAAATAAAATCCGGTCGAACTGGTTCCTAAGAACCGGTCGTCATTTTCTTAACAGTGGGCATAAGAATGATGGACGAGGAAGCATTAGCACCAGCAACAATTCCACCCTACCTTTATATATTCCCACTACAAACACCACGTCACCCTTCCACAATTCCACCCTACCTTTATATATTCCCGCTACAAAAACCCCCACACACAGTATATTCACTTTGCAAAAATTCCCATCACCACATAATAATAATTCCCAATGGCTAGTGTGAATGAATCAGAGAAATATTTACTAAACAAACACAAAGAGCACCATTTCACAGCGGGTGAAATAGTGTGTGAGATAATCATAGGTGTATCTGATGGACTTACTGTCCCCTTTGCTTTAGCCGCTGGGCTGTCTGGTGCTAATGCTTCCTCGTCCATCATTCTTACTGCTGGTATTACTGAAGTTATTGCTGAAGTTACCATTAGAAAACAGGCAAAAAAGCCCCGAACGTCTCTTTTCTGTCTGTTGATCTGCTACTGCTCTTTTTCTGCATATAACTGTTGGAACCGGTTCCAAGGGTAAATATCACGAACCGGGTAGGGACATGCGGATCCAGTAAGAACCGGGACCGGTTCTTCCAAGAACCGGATTTGACCGGTTTCGGTTTCGGTTCCGGAACCAGTTTGGATGGCCACCTCTAGTTTTGCAATGTGCTGCTCATTCGATGGTCTATGCCAACTTTGGGTCAATCGAAAGTCTTGTATTGTTTCTAACCCATTAATCGTACTATTTGTGATACCTCATCAGTCTAACATTGAATATTGTTGATTTGTATTGCGACTATCTTTCACCCGGTGATATTTTGGCAATGAAAATTGCTGATCACGTCAATAACCATAATTATTATGTTCATTTGAAACATATTCTCTCATGGTTTTCATCTAGTTGTTATACACGAATAACACTGACAGCTCTTAGTGATATAAGGTTTTTTTTTTTTTTTTTTTTTTTTTTTTTTTTTTTTTTTTTTTTTTTTTGTTGTAAAGAGTTTATACCCGGTGAAATATATTGAGTAAAAATGTTCGGTACAAAAAGGGCGATTATGAGCTATCCTAATCAAAAAAACAATATACTTTGAACATGCTCAAAGCATAACAACCAAACTAACCAAACGCGATACAGAAACTGCAAAAAAGGCCGCAGCATTTCTAGCTCACTTCCACTTCCACATTAGCAATCTTCCACGATCTCTTCATTTGCTCCACACAAGCATTCTTCTTAAACCGAATAGCTGACAATTTTAAGCGAATTATGTCAACTATACTTTTGGCAACCTCATCAGGTTCTTTTCCACCATTTCCATGAATTCTATTGTTTTGTTCTTGCCACACAAAATAAGAAGCAGATGCCACCAGCATACGACCAACAATAATGATATAAGTGTTGGAACTTACATAAGCATGATGAGATCCATCTTAAGTATCTCTCATATATTACAAAATTGACATGCAATGTTTAAAGTTCAAGATGTTGTTTGGAGGTTTGAGATATCAAACGTTTCTTAAGTAAAAGTTAAAAAGCACACAGCTGACTTTTTTATGACGTTTTTATTAAGTTCTTATTAACACAATAGATACATGATGTATGTTCGTAGATAAACAATTTATTTTTTGTTTTGTATGCTGAATAAGTGTTTGAAATTACAGTTTTTATAGAAATATCCGTCAATAAAAAAAATTACACCGTCCTAACATTTTCTCTTCAATCATGCTTCTTGATTAAGTTTATAACAAACAAGTCCTCAATGACTTTATCAGATTAAGCAATTATGTCAATCAAGATAATTAAGTCAAAATCAAACATGGCCTTTCTTTTAAAAATGTGTTTGTTATTAAATATGATATGGCCTTTGAAAAATCAATCTACTAATGTGCTTATAAAAAAGTGTATACTTCACCACAAATGTTAATGAGAGGTGATTTGCATATTTTCATATTTAATTGGGACACTCTAAAACAAGCATTAAACAGTTGTAGTGTAAATATAAAGTGCTTCACACTGTGTTCTTTAGTTTTTCTTTGACAGAAAGTGAATGATAAGTAAAAAAGAAGAAGAAAAGAGATAGGAAATGAAAGAAAGTTAGTATTTAGTTTTGTGTTCTTGAGTTTGAATGAAAAAAAGAAAATGAAAGTAAAAGTATGCTTTTTCAAATGAGACCCAGCCGTAGGTTTATAGAAATTTATCATTATGCCCTTACAATTGTTTGGATAAGCTTTTTTATTAGGGGCAATTAGGTCAATTTATGAAATAAATACTACTTTACTTCACATTCACCCCAATTTTAAGATGAAAGTATCTTGTCCAAAAACACCTTACTTTCTTCCATTTACTTTACTTCCATATCTTAAAAAAAAAAAACAAAAAACAAAAAACCTTGAGAACACCAAAGTTTTATAGTTTCTCTCACTTTCATTTACTTTCACTTCTAAAACAAACTCTAGAACATAGTGTGAGTGTCCAAATCAAATTTATTAGTGTACTAATAAGCCAGTTAAATATATCAAATAATTGCTTGTTGCTTTACTGAAAAACATAATAAACCAAGAAATCCAATGGGCTTTACCACTTCACACTATTCACATGGGCCATCATTCAAGCCCAATCCAAACACTAGGGTTATTGTTCCACACTTCCACCACTTATATACAAATCTCAAACCCTAGCTTATTTCGTTAGTCTCTCAACCACACCACACACACAAAAACCGCCGCCGAAGACCAGAAGACAAAAATGAGCTTCAAGGTAACCACCTTTATCTAAGATCACATCATCATTAATTTATTTAATGTTAAGGTTTATAAGAAATGACATGTATTGTTTGTTGTGTGTGGGGTATAGTTTCATCAGTTTCAGGTGGTGGGAAGGGCTCTACCAACAGAGACAGATGAGCATCCCAAGATTTACAGGATGAAGCTTTGGGCTACTAATGAAGTCCGTGCTAAGAGCAAGTTCTGGTATTTTTTTATCTTTTTTTTTTTTTTTTTTTTTTTTTTTTTTTTTTTTTTTTTTGTTAGATCAAATAGTTTATTAGATTGCTTAATATTGTTTTTTTATTTTTAAAAAAGGTATTTTTTGAGGAAGTTGAAGAAGGTTAAGAAGAGCAATGGTCAGATGCTTGCTATCAATGAGGTATTCATTAATTTCTCACATTTTATCCAATGTTTTATATTTATTGTTGTTTTAGTGCTATAATAACATTGCTATAAGTGAATAGGAAGGTTAATATACTGTGTTATGTGATGTTATGATATTAGATATAGATCTTTGACCTGTAGTGATGATTAGTATGTTTTTATAGTTATATAATTAAAGTGGTATTTCATTAGTTAAGATGAAACAGTTACGTCGAAAATGGTCCTTTGTTTGTTTGTTTGTTTACATAAATTGTGTTTTTTGTGTTGGGTATGAATATTTTTTTAGCATGCTACATTAGTAGGAACTAGTTTTGTTCTTTTCTGTTCTGGGTATAAATGTTAAGCAAGAGTTATTTGTTTGCTGTTTGTGAGTTGTATGTTTTTGTGAGTTGGCCGACCACAGTTTGAATATAGGCTATAGCTGCCCAATATGACTTGTCATTTTATACCTGTGAAGATGATATGAAGTTTGCAGTTTTACTCTGTGAACATGTATAAGTTAAGCTATAATGGTTTTGCTCAAGTACTGTGTTTTTGTATTAAGTTGTTCAATCACATGCTGTTTTGCTTTTTTGCGATCAAGAGTATTGCTGCTTCATTTACGTGCCATGCTATCTTTACATGAAAGCTGATTATATGATCTTATTATGCAATCACATGCTGTTTGAGAGGTTGAACATTTGCCACTGATTTTGTTTTGAATGATTCGAATTCAAAATTGAAATAGTTTGTTACCCTGCTGTCATCTCTTTGTAGGTTGTCATAGTTTATGTTTGTTGCTGTATATGAATATTATACTAGTAAATGGTTTGCATATCTATATCTGTTGGAGCTTGTGTAGGCGTTGAACAATTTACATTGCTCCTTTGATTGTATCTGTATCTGATTATAGTGCACTTTCACATTTCTGTAGATCTTTGAGAAGAACCCAACAACCATCAAGAACTATGGCATCTGGTTGAGATACCAGTCCAGGACCGGTTACCACAACATGTACAAGGAGTACAGAGACACCACCCTCAACGGCTCCATTGAACAGATGTACACTGAGATGGCTTCTCGTCACAGAGTCCGTCACCCTTGCATCCAGGTCATCAAGACCGCCACCATCCCAGCTAAGCTTTGCAAGAGGGAGTCCACCAAGCAATTCCACAACTCCAAGATCAAGTTTCCTTTGGTCTTCAAGAAGGTTCGACCACCAACCAGGAAGCTCAAGACCACATACAAGGCTTCCAGGCCTAATTTGTTTGTGTAAGTGGGAACTATTAGTAGGATGTTGGTTGGTGTCATCACTAAGTATCGAGTTACTGGAAATTTTGATTTTTGTTTTGAAACATGGTTGTTATTTCTAAATGTTGGATCTTTTGCTGGTTTTAGAAATCTTGGATATTTGAGATTTTTTATGTTGTCTTGATAATTAGAGTATGCTATGCTATTATTAGGTTATGCTTCCAACTGTTGCAGAATCTTCAGTTTTGTGCTTTCTGCTGATTTATGAGCTTCTCTGATAAAACTTTTTCCTGAAAATACTTGAGCAATCTTAATGTTGCTGCATGGACTAAAGTTTAAAACTGTGATGAAAATACTTGAGCGTTTGATATTTTACTCGGTACTATATACGTTGCAAGGTTATTCTCATTTAGTGATAACAACCAATGCTGGTGGTAATAAGGAGTCTTCACAAGTCACAACCAATTTCATTAACGTGCGTCACGTCACCTTTTTTTTTTTAATATACAACTAACTTCACCGCTTAGTGTAATAAGACAATCAATTTTGTCATTTAAAGTTCTAAACAACCACAATAAATCACAAGTACCACAAAAACTAAAATATATCACACAACAAAAACACTCTACGACTCGGTCTTGGTCTTTCCCAAAACCGAGTTCTTCAATTTTTGGCCAAGGACGCGTGTTGTGTGGGTGAGTGTAATAATGTTGCAGGCGTCTTGGAGTTGCCACATTGGAAGAGACGCCTCTTCCCTTTTGTTATTATTGGTAGTCTAACACACTTATCGTCCATATAAAGGGTTCTAAATTTTTTAGATATATTGATATCAACAGAATTTAAATTTGCAAGAAAGTTAATGCAATATGACAACCAAGATATCATGTGATTAAGAAAATCTCGAATATCATGTGACTAGCATTAAAAATGAATCAAAATAAAATAAGAATGCACTAAAATTGAATCTTACATTAGGAGCAAAACAACTACATTTATTTGCCGCCGTACCGGTTTGAACATACTTAACTGGCTTCATAAATCTAAACTGACTAAAAGGTAGAGAGAATGTTAGAATCATACAAAATTTCAAAATAAATAAATAAATAAAAATCTCGTACAATGATGTGTAGCAAAATTATTTGTTATAAAAGAAAGAGTTGGGACCGAAGAAAATATATAAGTGATCCAAGTGGCATGCCATATTACTGTGCGGAAGTTTTTTGTAATTTTTTCTGTGATTTTAGCAAGTCTCTAAAAGATATGACCATTTCAAATTAGACCCTTTTGCTTTGCACTCGGCATGCTCGCACTCATCCATGAACTTATCAGCAAACGGCTTGGTCTCTTTTGTATCAATCGGTCATCACGTGCAACTTACTCTCCGAATTACTGAAATTATAAAAAATCAAAAGCTCCTTTTTAAGAGCTTTGGAACTTATCTATGCAATAGACTAGAGGTTGTAGGAGCCATTCCTCACTCGTGAAGATCGTGAGGGACCACTAAGAGGAAGAAAGGAACGCGCGAGCAAGCACAAAAGAAGGACAAATGGTGACCGAGCTCACTACTCGGTTACCTTGTGTTTGTGGGCTCATGAGATTTTTTATTTATTTATTTATTTATTTTTTTCTAAATTAATTTATGAGTGTTTGTATGCTAGTTTGTGGTGTTTAGTACATTAAGTGGTTTGAGCAAATGATATATTAGAAGGACCACTAAGAGGAAGAAAGGAACGCGCGAGCAAGCACAAAAGAAGGACAAATGGTGACCGAGCTCACTACTCGGTTACCTTGTGTTTGTGGGCCTCATGAGATTTATTTATTTATTTTTTATTTTTTTTCCTAAATTAATTTATGAGTGTTTGTATGCTAGTTTGTGGTGTTTACATTAAGTGGTTTGAGCAAATGATATATTAGCCATTTATTTAGTCTTAAGAGGAAACTAAGGGCCCGCTTGGTTCAAAGTGGGGAAAGGGAAAAGGAAAAAGAATGCAAAAGAATGAGTAAAGTGGGTAATCAATACCTTACCCCTCAATTTACTATATAATGGTTGATTACCTACTTTGGTGTAATCAATCCCTTTGCACTCCCTTACCAAGCACAATATAATAAGGGAGATTGACCCTTTTGAATACCTTACCCATTCCCCACCCCTTTAAACCCCCCACCAAGCACCCCCTAAATAAGAGAAAGTAAGGTTTTGGGCCCACATTCATTCCGGCTAAAAACATGTCTAATCCATTTATTACTTTACACATGTTTTTGCCAATTTCTTTTTCCAA
Source organism: Artemisia argyi (assembly GCA_030686995.1). NCBI lineage: Eukaryota > Viridiplantae > Streptophyta > Magnoliopsida > Asterales > Asteraceae > Artemisia > Artemisia argyi. Next base: position 213,328,026 of record CM060676.1, on the reverse strand, counting down.
ATATTCACCCTTGATTTTATCATGTGTCCAAATCTTGTTAATAGACATACTTTTAGGCATATTTGTCAGGCATGAGAATCATTTATGTTAGTTTATATAACTAAATTAAGCTCATGGGCTTATTTAATTTTATAAGCTTTTGTTTTTATGAGCTTAGAGCAAGGGGTGTGGTCACATGCCATTTCTCATTCCGTTGTGTTAAATCAGCGCTACATCAGTATTTTACATTTCACATTCACACACCCAAAATAGCCCTCTCTCGTTTCACACGTCGTTTGCGTGCCGTTTCTCACTTTTTGAGCCCCACAATACTCAATTAAAACACAACTCCAACAACAAAACCTAGTTAAAAAATTAAAAAAAAAAAAAAAAAAATGTGAATTAAATCACATTTCAAATGGCATAAAGGGTGTGGTGTGGTAACATGCGAAATGGCATGCCATTTCCCTTACCACGTAAGAATGGCATGCAAATGGCACAAGGAGAAAGTAACCACACCCTTTGTTCTTATACGAGGAGGTTTTGAAAATCTTAATTTTTATTTCTTATGCGCTTATTTAATTTATTTATTATTATTTTTTATTATTATTATTTTTATCATATGCTAATTCAAAAGCTTATAAGCTTTTTCATCATAAGAAATAAGTTGCTTATTAAACATAAGCTTAAGCCCACAAGGTAAGCTAGGACAAACACCCCCCTTAACCTTAATAAGCTCTTCAAAATAAGCATATCAGCTTTCTTACACCATTGGGCCAAAAACAAATGCAACCTAGTTTATTTCCCCAACAATCATTTCATTTCATATTTTGAGATAACGTTACACAAAAATATCCAAAACAAAAACAAAGGCCATAAACCCTTCTTCAATCCCTCACTCTCTTCATCACCATCTCTGGGTTTTTGCCTCCAATCCAAACACTGTAAGTTCACACATGGCTTCTACTTTCTTTACATCTTTTGACATACCAAACACATTAGACCTTAAAAAACACACCCACCACCCTTTAAAAAACCAAACCAGACCCAAAACAAGATTCTACTGCAACTCATCAAAATCACCCAAAACAACAAAACCAGACTTATCAGATGAACCCAAGAAACAAAACCCTTCTTTATCTCAGCAGCTTCAAACCTTATCCACAACAATCTTATCAGACACCCCACAAAAAAACAACCAAACATCTCAACTGCTGTCAAAACCTAAGTCTATTTGGGTCAACCCCACTAAGCCTAGACCTTCTGTACTTAACTTACAAAGACATAAGAAAACATCTTATGTTCATAACCCACAAATTAGGGACTTGAGAATGTTTTCCAAGAAGCTTAACGAGTGCGAAAACGATAAAGATGTGTTCTTTAAGGTTCTTGAGGAAATCCCACATCCACCCACTAGAGAGAATGCACTTTTAGTACTTAATAGTTTGAAACCTTGGGAGAAAACTGTTTTTTTCTTTGATTGGATTAAGGAGAAGGAGTTTTTTCCGTTGGAGACGATTTTTTATAATGTGACTATGAAGAGTTTGAGATTTGGTAGGCAGTTTCAGCTTATTGAGAATCTTGCACTTGAGATGATTGAGAATGGGATTGAGTTGGATAATATTACGTATTCGACTATTATTACTTGTGCTAAAAGGGCGAACCTTTTTGATAAGGCGGTTGAGTGGTTTGAAAGGATGTATAAGACGGGGTTGATGCCGGATGAGGTTACTTATTCGGCTGTTTTGGATGTGTATGCGAAGTTGGGGAAAGTTGAGGAGGTTATGAGTTTGTATGAACGAGGGAGAGCGAGTGGGTGGACACCGGATGCTATTGCGTTTGCGGTTTTGGCTAAGATGTTTGGTGAAGCGGGTGATTATGATGGTATAAGGTATGTTTTGCAGGAAATGAAGTCGTTAGGGGTGAAGCCTAATTTGGTTGTGTTTAATAGTTTGTTGGAGGCGATGGGGAAAGCTGGTAAGCCTGGTTTGGCTAGGAGTTTGTTTGAAGAAATGGTGGCTGCGGGTATTGAACCAGATGCAAAAACGCTGACTTCGTTGGTTAAGATCTATGGGAAAGCGAGATGGGCTAGAGACGCGTTGGATTTATGGCAAAGAATGAAGTCAAATGGCTGGCCAATGGATTTTATTCTTTATAATACTTTGTTAAGTATGTGTGCTGATCTTGGTTTACAAGAAGAGGCTGAAAAGTTGTTTGATGACATGAAGGGATCTGACAACTGTAAACCCGATAGTTGGAGTTACACCGCAATGCTTAACATATATGGAAGTGGCGGTCATGTTGATAAGGCGATGACTTTATTTGACCAAATGTCAAAAGAGAATGTAGCGGTTAATGTTATGGGCTGTACTTGTTTGATCCAGTGTTTGGGACGTGCTAAACGGATGGATGATTTGGTAACAGTTTTTGAAACATCCCTTAAAAAAGGTATTCGCCCCGATGATAGGTTATGTGGATGTTTATTATCTGTTGTATCTTATTGCGAAAATAGTGATGATTTGGATAAAGTAATCGCTTGTTTACAACAAGCGAACCCAAGATTGGTTTCTTTTGTGAATTCATTAGAAGGAAACACAGAGTTTGAAAAGGTTAAGGAGGAGTTCAAGGGGATACTGAACAACACAGAAGTGGAAGCTCGTAGGCCATTTTGTAACTGTTTGATCGATATTTGTAGGAAAAGAAACCTTGATGAGAGGGCCCACGAGCTTCTTTACATGGGAACTATGTATGGATTATACCCTGGGCTACACACAAAGACTCCTGAAGAATGGAGGTTAAATGTGCGGTCATTATCAGTAGGTGCAGCCCACACGGCTTTTGAAGAATGGATGGGGACTTTAAGTGGAATGGTCAACCGTCAAGAACCATTGCCAGAGTTGCTAACGGCTAGCACAGGTGCAGGCACTCATAAATACTCTCAAGGGTTGGCTAACGCTTTTGAATCACATGTTACAAAGCTTTCTGCACCTTTTAGGCAGACTGAAGAAAAACCAGGTGTTTTTGTAGCGAGTAGGGAGGATATAATGTCATGGGTGCAATCAAAGGTTTGATTTTTTATCTGGTACTCAGTAGAGGTATTGGTTATGTTCTAGGACTCGAGTATGGTTTATAGCTTTAGATACAGTTTCTACATTGCTTATCATTTGAAACGAGCTATACATGTAATGTTCTATTAGAATATATTTTGAGGAAGGCATTTTCAATTAGTTTCCATTTTTCTTCTTCTTATTGAAGGCTAACTTTATGATCAAGGGACGACCTATGTGGCTATGTTATAAGTTTGTTAACAAAGCAGGATTCAGTTACCTGGTAACCGGGGACCCTTAGTTATAAGTAATGTGCAGCTTTATGTACCATGTCTCTTGAGGATCTTAACAGAACACATATCCCGTTATTAGAGAGTACAGACGTATTACGTATATTATCAAAGCATATAGCTTGGTCAACTGGTGGATCCCAATTTTTAACCAGAGTCTGAGCTATCTTTATTAAATATTACACATTAACTGTAACTTTTACTTTTACAATACAGAAAGTTGCAAATTAAAGTCAAAAGGCTACCAATATGCATACCCTAACCCCTTCTAGATCCTCACGAGGCTTGGTTGTATTTGAGAATTAGTGCTAATCCTTTCAAAATCGTAAGGTCAAAATGAGCAAGAGACCGAGCTCATAAAAGATTAGTTAGGCCTGCCCATTAAAACTTGATTCATTTTATGGAGCATGAGACTGTCCTTGATTAGGATGGTCTGGTCAGTGACCAGTTAGCCGCCCCAAATGTTGGGCCAGACTGCTAATTGCATGTTCTTGAATTTCAATAGCTTCATCACAATCCTTTCCCAAGTAAAGCATAAGCAAGATCAGGACTAGATGGGTGTGAAGAGTAGGGGATCTCTTGTGTGAAGCAAAGACAGGCACGTGCTGCTAGCAATCACAAGAAGCTTGTATTTTGATGCTAGTTTTTACCAATACATGGCATTTTGATGTTGTTCCTGAAGTAGCATACTAGCATATGACCAAAGATTTGGCTATTTAAGTCCTGTTATCCGGTTCTTTTTAGTTTATGTTTCGGCAAGCTACTAGTCAAACTTTTGGTTTTGTGGTCTACCAGGGGTATTTTAGTCACTTTCTGTCCCTCCTTGAGCATGGTTAGGACTCATAAAAGGATCGTGTTAATTGGGATATTTGAATTTTGAACCAATAGTTACAACAAAGGTGTTATTGTAGAAAGGTAAACTTTAGATGAAAACTTGTATCAATGGTCATTTGAAATGTTGGACACAAAATGTTTTTGTATAAATTACATGCTTAACTTAAACTGAGCCGCCCGAACCTCTAGCATGGTCATTTGATACAACAGCTCGACCCATTCAAAACTTTAGGATTTAAACCGTGTGTTTTAAACAAATGTCTGATCACCTGATTTCACGTTCCTTTCAACATGCCACCATGGTCATATGGTATCTGTATCATTCAGAACATGTGTCACAAAAGTGAAGGAATAATACCACTTAACCAGTCGAGAAAACAATAACTCTTTGTTCATATCCAACTCTCTAAATAATAGGAGTAGAACGGCGTGTGAAATTAAGAACCCGTCCGTCAGTATGCTTTTGTGCAATAGGACTCATATCCTCCCAAGCTGAAATCAAAGCATAAGAAAGAGGCCACCTCCTTGCCTCGTGTCATGTGCCTGGCTAGTGACATTGACAATACCTTGACCGAGGCACACAAAAGACCATTCTTGCACCCCTCTCTCCCATTTTTGATCAAAAACTAAGCTACAAGCAATTTATTTTATGGCAAAAGTATCCAGATAATCTCGTTTCATGGTCCAATGCCAATAATCACCACCACATCATTTTGGCAGCATCCGTCATATGAGGCCTTTATTAAAAAGACAGGCAATAAGATGGATAAACTAGTTCGTGCAGATTTATTTGACACGAGTATACAAGGGAAATAAAGATCATTGTGAACCCACATTTCATAAAACTAAACTAAAAGTAAATATGCTCAAATCAATGAGAAAACATAAATAAAACAAAACTGATAATATGTGTAGTACTCTATGATATTGTCAAACATAAAACCCACAAACAAAACATGAGTTTAGAACATGATTAAAAACCATCAAATACAATTTAGTAAAATCACACAATCACGTCTTCTACGGGGTAATGGAGGAGGTGAGATGTAGACAGCCTTACCCACACCTCAAGGTCAAGAAGTCGCATTCAGAATATCCATACCTATCAATGAGGATCAAACCCTCGCCCCTGTCTCCAAAGAAGAAGGGTTTTCTAACTGATCCAACCCTACTTGTTATCAAATACAATTTTGTTATTCTTTTGCTATTCTTTGCATGCCTCCTCTTCCTCTTCAAAGTTTTTTTGTCATTTGTTGTCTTGATCGGTCTAGTTATGTTACCATGAGGAGATACAAGGCTCTGCACAAATATCGGAGAAGCCATGTATTCCATAATCCTTAACGAGTGGCAATAGGCGGGAGGACTCTCGTGGGTAATATACTTGGATTTACTCAAGTAGTGCGGATCAACATCCATCACATCACAATGATAGGGCGCCTCTTCCCAAGATTGTGTTTGTAATTTCTCATTATCCACATCCTAGGGCGAGGTTTTATATATCTAGTACGTTTGTTTCCAATTATTTTGGTTGCAGTAGGTTCTTGATATTTATATATGCATAGAGATTCTTCAATAAAACCGAGCATATCATATTCATCACATTTATATAACAAATCATCTGGTTGGGGGATTTCGTTAAACTCCTCTAGAGATAAATCAAAAGAAATAATGACTTTCTTGTTTTTTCGATCATTCATAAACCAATGAAGTGACCCCTCGCATAAGATACCAGGACTATAAGCACAAGGAAAGTCTAACTCATATTTGATATCTCCAATAAGTTTCCAAATATTTGATTTCAATGTTAACACATGAAAACGTGTTCGATGCTTGCCTACCCCAAAACCTACTATAACCTTGTAATCATCAGTCGATGAATCATAACCAAAACTCCAACAAGGTTTTGAATTAAACCTTTGTGTGGTCTTGTCAGGAAGAACTTCATCGGGCAGTGTTGGTAGGTAATTAACTTCTCTAGTCAAAGGATTAGTTACTAAAAGTTCAAAATCTCTAGGAGAGATGCACACTAGGCCATTTGAAGAACCAACAATATGATATCCATTAAGGCTAAAAGTAGTTTGTACAGAGTCAAGACAATCATCATGCATAATGATCCTTTTATCTCTAAACTCATAATTTTTTATAAAGGTATAGTTGAGATGAGCCTTAACAAAACGAGGAGTCGAGATTAAAGATAGCCATGACTTACAAACTCTTTTGCATTGGACTAGATCAGTCGCATCCAGTCTTAAAAGTATCTGCTCAATCACATCAAACACAAGCTCTGCCATTAGAACAAACTCCTTCGGCTCGACAGTATGCGGAAGAAAGCGGCATAGGGGTTGTTGATACTTATGATGCAAATGGCCCATAAACTCAAAAACATTATTTATACGAGCCCACTATAATGAATGTCAGTGCGCCCTTCTCCAACGATAGTTTATGGTCCAGCAATACAAGTCCAAGACTTCCGAGAGGAACCAATAAAATCAAGCACTCTCGTAACATCTTTTTAAAGACTCGCTATTTTATTTTATTTTTCAATAGTTATAATACGCGCACGCGCGAGTTTTTTTAAAATTTTTTTTAATGATATATTTTTATTTCTTAAAAAACAAATAATGTAATCTTTTTGTTTGTTAGATTTATGATTTTTAATTATATTTGTTTATTATTAAAGATAATCATTTAAAAATTTAATCGCATCTTATCTATATTTTTTTTATATATCTTCTAATTATGTAGTATTGCATCTTATCTATATTTTTTTGTATTTATCTTCTACTTGTGTAATATATCAACAAAACAAATTTTTAAAATTTTAAATTAAAAAATAATAATTAAAATATTACCTAATAAAGAAATATTCTTTTTTCAAAGTACCCACTAAGGGTTTTGTTTATTATATAAAAGATTTTTAAAATTAACTATTATTTCATTTATTAAAAATAAAATTACATAAACTAAATGAGAATTGATTTGCACACTCAAACTTTTGATTGAGACACTCCATTGTGTGCATCACAGTGTTTCCATGAAGATGGCTACTTGTAGTCCACTCGGACTCCGGTTGACTCGAAATCAAAGCTTGGTACTGACGCATAGAACTTGTATGAGTCAGGTTGTTTCCATGAAGATGCTTATTTCTTGGACTGAGTTTGTACAACCTTTTCTCCTTTGATGAAGGCCTTTGTAACGTTCATCATCTCATCTACCGTTCTTGGGATGTTATCATTCAGCCTTTTTATCAGACGGGATTTGGTGATTCCATGCATGAATTAGGGTATTCGCGTGCACTCGGGGCTCCTTTTTCCAATAGACTTTCATTGGTGAAGCGTTCGATGAATGCTTCAGTTGATTTGCCATCTCTTTGTTTGACATAATGAAGTTCGACCTGATCTTTGGTGTGTTTCTTTTGTTGCAAATAATACACTAGTAACTTCTTTCTAAGGTCCTCAAAATTTTCAATGCTTTCGGGTGGAAGCTTGTCAAACCACAAGCGAGTTGACCCCATAAGGGTTGAATTGAACATATAACACCATGTGCATGTGGGCATCGCCCACCTTTCCACCCTAGTCGCAGTTGATCAGTTTTTTAGGTAGTCATCTCGATCCCTCATTCCATCATAGGTATGTACGTTTGTCGGCATCTGGATTCGCTTTGGAAAAACGAATTCGTTGATGTGTTTAGTGAACGGGGTGCTCGATTCCTCGATGTAGGGTCGCGACAAATCGCTTCCCCCTTGTTCTACAGATTCTCGTGACCTTCTATTTCGGTTCCTCCCTCCAAAACTTTATTTGCTTCTGGACATGTCAGTTTCATTACTCATCTTTGTGGTTCCCTTGTCTGGACGGTGGTGGTTCCGTTCCATTCCCTTTGTCGGGAGCTGGAACAAGTGACATAGCTTCGTATGAGTTTTGGGGCTTCCCTTCACTGGTGTTCTTACCTTTTTGCTCCCAACTGGGAAAGACAATTCTGGATTGCGAACATCTAGTTGTTTGAGACCTAACGCGTTCCTCTCTCGGACGATGTGATCCGAAACCTAGTCTAGGAAAGACTGATGACATCAAATAATCCTAATATTTAAGTGTCAATTTCCCCATAATATGCTCATTATTTGCATTCTTTATATGGATATATACTTTGACTTCTTTATATTTCGTTTCCAGGTTACAAACAAGCATAGGAGCTAAATAGACGCGAAAATTTGAAAGTACTTGCAAATTATACACATCTTAGTATGTTGAAGATAGCTACGGCGTAACTCACACACTCAACAACGTCGTAGCTAGGAATTCAAATATATTGACTAGTCAACGCTTATCAAGAGTTAAGGCGTAACCAACTCATGAGGTTACGCTGTAATCATTCGAAGACTTAGAAGAATTCGTGAGCTATGAAGGCTATGCCGTAACCACTCATAGAATTACGGCGTAGTTAAGGAACAGTACGTAATCTAAGATTTTGTCAAGATTACGGCGTAACTACACCTCAAGATTACGGCGTAAGTGGAAACCTAAGGAGTTACGGCATAACCAACATCACAACTATTTCGTAGCCAATATTAATGAATAAGATTGTTTCACGATTACACTAGTTACGGCATAACCAACTCTTAGGGTTACGTCGTAGCTATGTCGGGCCTAAAAATACCAGCCCCAAACTCTGCATTTTACACAACTTTTCTCACCACACAAGTCAGAGAACGAAGGGGGTATTTAGAGAGGCATTCTAGAGCAGCATATGGAGCATTTCCAAAGGAAAGATCATGCCTAAAACACCACAAGTTTTAGCTTTTCATTGTTTAATTTACATTTCGAATCCATGTCTTCATTAAACATTGATTTGAGTGTTATTATTAATATGATCGGCTAAGCACCTTTGGTGCTAGCCTAGTTATGATTAATTTATTATTTTGTTTATATTTCGATACTTTTCATAATGCTTCTGATACGTGGGAATCGCACCAGGCTTTACCTCTCGAGGGATCTCGAGAAGCTTACAACCCCCACCAGGCAGTGTACCTGATCGTTGTAGTATAGTATAGTGAAAAGTACCGGGGGATTGATCGTTCAACTCAGGAATAGATTCGCTAGGATTAGAAAGCCTAAAAACTAGGTCTAGAGGTGAGGGATGATTATTTTTGTATTTTTATATTTTATAAAAGCAAGTAAAATCTCGGGTTTTGGAAGAGTGGGCGGAATTAGTTGCTAGCCAACTAACCCAATTTACTAAAGATGCAATCAAAATAAAATAACAAAAATGAAATGAAACTAATTATACTAATTTGGTGTAAACAATGATGGGGAAAGTTGTGTTTACTTAGGTTTTATTATTCCCTAGATATCTTTTACAGGTTAATAGCTTGTTACAATTGCATGGACGATGGGTCATATTCCTTAATACTAGTCGTAGGGCCGTGTACAATATTCCCTAACTCTATAGGATCCTACTTCACTCCTACGTCGAGCCGTTAGAAGCTCCTAACATGGGGATCATTAGAATTCTCCTACGCATTAAATACAACCAAATATCATAGTACACCTCTGATCATGTTTCTTAAGACGTTCAAGCAAGTTACCAATGGAAGTCTTCCAGTTTTCTTAAGACTAACATCGAATACAATCATCCGTAACAACTATAAACAAACAATCAACCTATAATTAACATCTAGGTTTCACTACATCTAAGCAAACACAAAAGAAATCTAGCCAAGCATGTTAAATTGAAGACAAGCGTAAGATATATTCAAACAACACATAGACATATTGATTGAATTGAAAGGGTACTTATCTCAAATTGAACATGAAAGTTTCAAAGGGTTGAAACCCTTGAAAAAGCTGTAAAATTCGGCCTAGGGGTTTTCCCTCAAAGTTGCACACCAATGAATAAAATTTGGAAAACTATATATAGATTTTACAGGGTGACGGCGTCAAGAAGGAATTTGTGACGCCGTCAACTCGCCGCCAAAATAGAAATCGTATTGCCTAGATCCACTTGTGACGCCGTCATGTGTAAAATTGTTTTGGGCCGTCACTAAAACTTGGACCATGACGGCCTTGGGTGACGCCGTCATCTCCTATGTACAAAACTCTCTGGATCGTCACGTATTTTGTCCACTTCCACCTCTTGTGTTACTCTTGACGCCGTCATGTAGAAACTCGTGATGCCGTCAGGTACTGTTCCCAGCAAGGAAAATTAAGACTTTGCCGTTTTCTTCACTTTTATGCTCCAAAAACGTTCAAAATGCTTCATTTTCCAGATTTCACTCCAAAAGTACCTAAAATGACAAAAGGAACGATTTAGGGCAATATTTGATCAAATAAATTCGAATTCGGGCTTAAATGACCCTTTAAAAGTAGGTCACTTTTCGCCTCATCAAATACCCTTACACTTGAGATTTGCTTGTCCTCAAGCAAATGCGCTTTTATTTTAATCAAAATACAAGTTAGGGGTCATTTAACACTAATATAAATGTAATTACAACAAATAATCGTTCCACTAAAGACCAAAGACAAGCACGGAGATCATACACTAGCTCCTCACAAATAGTGTTTAGATACTCACATCTCTCGGGTGTAATAAAGTATATATCACAATATGGAAATGGAAAACATCTCTCACTACCTGTCATGACAAAATAGATTACCATAAGCTTGAGAAAGGATCAAACCTCCACTACTTGGCGTAAGCACCTAGGATAAACTATCAAATAGGTCTTTTAAAGGGTTACAACGTTAGGTGTAAGGATATGGAAAACACGGTTTTGTTGGATAAAGGCAGTATTTACTGGTGGCGAGTTAATCATCTTGGTTAATTACATGTACAATATGGCGTTGCTAAGCCAAGACTCGACTCAACTTAAGCTAATAAATCAAAAATAACAAAAACATAAAATAAACATAGAATGAAATGGAATGGTTTTCCGTATGTTTTTTTCTCTCTTCTTTTTCTTTTTTTTTTCTTTTAAAAAAAATCGATTTTTTTTTCATACACTCTTACCCTACCATCCAAAATAATACATCATAGGAGATGTACATTTCCCTTACACTTGAATTTTTACATACTTTACAATAAACTAATCTAATGACTCGAATCAAGATAATCAAAACACTTGGAGTAATTTTAAGATTAACGCGCATATGGGGGTAATAATTTGGTGTTCTTGCCCATTACTCCACAACATACGTACTTTACCCATGAGTCCCAATCGTCCCAAAACAATATGTACAAGATATGACTCGACTTAGCAACCATGTAATCAATTAGATAATTAACTAAGGGCTTAAACATGTAACAATAATGCACTAAAAATGAGTGCATACACGGAAGGCTAAGGCGATTTGATTGCACATTTGGGTTAGTTGTAACAAATTCTTCCTTTAAGTAAGATGCTTAAAGTTAGAAACGGAAAGATAGGCTCGGAGGGGTGTACTAGGGGTTTCGTGTACTAAAAATGAGTAAAACGCTAAGGTGTGGGAAAAATTAATTGACTTTACTAGTCAAGTAATATGACTTAAATGGTCAAGTAATTATGATACGGGTTTAACACAAGGGTAATCCTAATGCCTCTTATCATGTAGTAAATCCTACTACACGAATGTAGTCTCACTAGCAGTCTCGGGATGCATCGCTAACGCAAGTTCTAGAATCTAAATGCTACCGGTACACTCATAAGCACTAATAGTGAATGCTTTTCCTATCAAATCTAAAGGCGAACCTCACATATTTGGGTGGAAAATTTTTCTGAACAGTACGGTTTTGTGCTAGTCATACAACTCCTATTGATGAGGCAAAAAATGAACCGTTTTTAGAGGGTCATTTAAGCCCGGAATTGAATTTATTTGATCAAATATTGCCCTAAATCGTTCCTTTTGTGATTTTAGGTACTTTGGGAGTGAATTTTGGAAAAGGAAGCATTTTGGACGTTTTTGGAGCATAAAAGTGAAGAAAACAGCAAAGACTTAATTTTCCATGCTGAGAACAGTACCTGACGGCGTCAAGAGGAAAATTGTGACGGCGTCAGGGGTAAAATCCATGACGACCCAGAGAAAACCTGAAGGCATCAAGAGAAGGGCGTCAAGAGTAATTTTGGTGACGGCCTGCATAAGGAGTACACGTGACGACGTCAAACCCAGATCTAGGCCGTCCGAGAATTTATTTGGCGGCGAGATGACGGTAATAAGACAACCAATTTCGTCATTAAAAGTTCAAAACATCCACAATACAACACAAATATACACCACAAAAACTAAAATATATCACACACGACAAAAACACTCCACGACTCGGTCTTCTCCAAGACTGAGTTTTCCAATTTTTGGCCAAGGACGCGTGTTGTGTGGGTGAGTAATAATGTTGCACACGTCTTGGAGTTGCCACATTGGAAGAGACGCCTCTTCCCTTTTGTTATTACTGGTAGTCTAACACACTTTTAACAAGAAGATTGTATTATTCAGTGCTAAAAGCTTTCACTAAACGCCCATATAAAGGGTTGTTATAAAATTTTCAGATATATTGATATCAACAGAATTTAAATTTGCAAGAAAGTTAATGCAATATGACAACTAAGATATTAGGTGATTAAGAAAATCTTGAATATCATGTGACTAGCATTAAAAATGAATCAAAATAAAATAAGAACACACTGAAATTGAATCTTACACTAGGAGCAAAACGACTACACTAATTTGCCACCGTCCCGGTTCGAACATACTTAACTGGATTCATAAATCTAAACTGACTAAAGGTAGAGAGAATGTTAGAATCAAAAAAATAAAAAATAAATAAATAAATAAATAAATAAACTCGCATCTTTTACCTAATAAAATAAAACCCATAGTGGGGACTTTTCCATTTCAAAAAATCAAATCATACTTATTTTGGTAACTTTTTTTTCAATTTTAAAATTTAAAAAGGTTTTTAATATTTAAAAAACCTATAATATTTCTATATTTGTGTAATAATTTATTAAAATTCGTTTTTATACCTAAACATTAAAATTAGGCAAAAATACACAAGGACTTTATTGTTGTTTTTGGATATTGCATGCCTAAAGTATAAATATTTTATTAAAACCGGAGTATCCCCATTAGTATCCATTATATTTCCCACAGATAAGAAAAACACACTGAACAAGAACCACCCATAAGAACATCAAGAACAATCCATAACAACAACAATCAATCGTATGCTACAACAATCACAACAACAATTAGATGCTAATAACAACAACAACAACAATCCGATGCTACAGATCCGCTTCCAAGTTCCAGATTTTCATTAAACCCCACTGTTCCAATTCTAAACCTTTGTTGTTGATTCCGAATACAATCATCCTAATTTTATGGAAGAACGAAAATTGGTATGATTTCTAATATCTAATTTCTTGATTTTGTCTAAAATTAATATAGGGTGATAATTTTGTTTTAATTTTGGCGAAAAAAATCTAGGGTTTTATAGAAGCTCTGATTTGATAAATAAATATCAGAGTTCATAAGAGGATTGGTGGTTCTTAATTGGTTAGTTAATTTTAAGAGGTATATGCATGTTTGATTTTGTCTTTGATTTTAGGATTTTATGGGTTTAATCGGTGATTTAATTATTTTTTAATACACCGTGCCTCTAATTGTTGATGTTTTGGTTTATGAGTTAAGTTTTGGGTTTAAGCCAGTTTTGTATATTGAGCAATGGGTTACTTATTCAACACCGAGAAAGTTAGTTTGTTGGTTGAATGAAAAATGCAAACAAGCGACAATTAGAATGAAAGCTTTTGAATTTTGGCTGAATAGAATGTGGTTTGATGGTTGCATTAGCAAAAACCACCACTAATTTTTAATATGGCCATGTGGGTGATCACCGTTTTGGTTTGTTGATTTATCGATGATCAGCTTAATCTGCAAATATTCATTCAACATGGTTGTTTTATTCTTTTTATGGTTCTTCTTTGCCTTGCATAATGTTTGCCGCACTAATAAATATATGGTATTTTTTGCTTTTTCTTAAGAGTGTAGATAAGTTATATATTACTGTTAACTTATTAGTACGTAGGTTTATGATGAAAATCTTTAGACTAAAGCTTCTAAGTTCTTAATTCATAATCTTTGTGGAAAACTAGAAGGGGGTTGAATAGTTTTACGTCTTTTTCGTTTTGCTTATTTTATAAAAGATAGTTTCTAAGATGAAACTTTCAAATCACTTTAATACATAAATATATATACTAGTTAATTTATGATTTTGTATAAATACTACTTATGTATAATGTACAATTTTAAAACACTTAACTACAAAAGTATAAATACAAGATTTATTAAAGGTTTTATATATACAATGCTTATGTATAATGTTTGGAAAGAATATACAATTTCATATATTTTATGTAAGCATATATATGTGTAGTAGTGTATAGATATAATTATATGTACTAGGTTGGTTTTTGTAAGATTAGTTTTATAAATGAATTTTAGTTTGATCTTTATGTGAAATCAACATATGCACAATACTATCAATTATGACTATGTGTGAAATGCAAGTAAGTAATAAATCAAAGAGTGAGAGATGGAAAGATCAAACCGAGACACAAAGGATTTATAGTGGTTCGGCTACAAGGACACCTTCCTTGCCCTACTCCACTCCCCGAGTCACCTACTCGAGAGTTTTCTTCACTAGATCAAAGACCTCCTTTATGGCGGAGAAAACCGTACACACCAATATACACACCAATTTACACACCAATCTTCACACCAATCTACACACCAATCTACACACCAATCTTCACACCAATCTACTATTTTCTTCACACCAATCTTTTATACACCAATCTTCTATTCTCTTCACACCTTCAAAGTACTAATGTCTTGACACCTTCAAGTCACTAATATCTTCACAACTTCAATGCACTAGTGTCTTGACACCTTCAAGCCACTAATGTCTTCACAACTTCAATCTACAAATGTCTTCTAGTCTTCTCCACTAGAGATCCTTAATTTCTTCACTACAAGCTCCTATTGCTACAATCTCCTATCACCACTACTATCTAACCCTTCTTCTTCACTTCAAGTTACACTTCACACTTACAACAATTCTAGATTCTTCAACTAAATCTAGTTAACTAATACATACACCTTATTCACCAAAGTATGAAAGATATACAAGAAAATGTAAACAAACAACTTAGATAGCAAGATGATACTAAGTTGTAATACTTCTAATAGAAGTATTCTTCTCTTTGCACTTGAAAGAATGAGGCTTTGGATCACTTGGAAACAAAGGCTTATGAAATGATCAAAGGATTTTTAGGATTGAAATGGAGATCTAGAACAGAAAGTTTTTGTGCAAAAAGGTGAGGAAAAAATCCAGGTTTAAGGTGGTATTTATAGACAAAAGAATCTGACAGAGGAGCGTGGCCGGTCCCCTTAATTCATGGCCGGCCCCCTTAAAATTAAGGGGACCGCCCCTTATAATTAAGGGGGCCGCCCATCTGTAACGGCCAGAAAACTTGTCTTTTAGTGGGGAAAGTTTATTTGGTGAAAAACTAACTGATTTTGGTTAAATATTTGAAATCATATATTTAGTATGATTAAAACATTTTTCTTTATTACCAAAAGTGTTTTTCAAAAATATATAATATGTTTATATGATTAAATAAACTTTGTGTTAATTAATTAACTACCCCTTTGATCATACATTGCACTAAACACTTTGTTTATTCATACCTTAAGTGATTTGTTGGTGAAAGTGATTATTTATTACTAAATACGTGTTTACGTCATGATCTTTGGTTTGATTAGTTTAAGTTTTGTGATTATCAAAACATAGAGATATCGGAAGATATGAATAATGTTTTCAGTCAATTATTTATATCAACAATCTCCCCCTTTTTGATGATTACAAAACCTAAACTTATTAAATCCAAAAATTAATATTTAGACAAGTATTTAGTAAGTTTACATTCACTTCTCCCCCTTTTTGTAGAATCAAAAAGGTTAGGCCGAATAAGCTTCGTGAGAGAAGTTTAAACGGGTAGAAAACTCCCCCTTGATGTATGCTCCCCCTCGTTTGAGGGCACCAAGGTTTCGAGAAAGTAATTCTTGCAAGAAAAATATTAGAAGCACAAGCATGGCACAAGCAAATACATATAGCATAATATTAACAAGTAATAATCATGGCACAAGGGAATAAGAAACATATATTAAACCATTCAATAATAGAGAAATGATTATGTCAACCCATAATCATTGTTACAAAGGCAATACAAATAGAATTCTAAATAACATAGAACATCCTATAGTGCCAACAAGGAGTGTCATCAAACTTTCTTGAATCCCAAAATGGTTGAGGAGTTTTATTTGAAAATGAGAAAACATAAGCATATCAAATGCTTGGTGGTTTAGTGGCGGTAAACTCTTAGTTCCATGGGTGTTGGTGAGTTTGTAGAGCTTGGAGGTGGTGGATTTGAAGTGGAGTTTGTTGGTTGAGGGTTGTGATGTTGTTCAAGTGATGGGGTTTGTTGAGATCTAGTAAGAAGATACTCAATCCAAGTGAAGTGCTCATTCAAAGCAATGGTTTGTTGTTGAAGGAAGATGCAACAAGGGCAATTGTTAACATGCTTCTCAAGTTGGTTTTTGTTATGTGGTGATGATGGTGAGCTTGATTGTGGTGGATCCAAATTGCGTTGAGCAAGATGTAATGCTAAAAGAGCACTAAGCTCATGTGCCTCTTTTAGCTCCTCAACGAACTTCAAGTGTTCGGAGGAAGGTGATGGTGGTGGAGCATGATAGTTGTCTTGGGTGAAGGTTTGCACATGCAACATTGGAGTGGCATGTGAGGTTGTAGGAAGTGGTGGTGGTACTCTAGGTGGTGGAGATATGTTTGAGCTTGGGTAATCATGAAAACAAGATATGGGTGGAAGATGTTCTTCATGAGTGGATGATGTCTTTGTTGAATGAGCAATATGTGAAGTGTTGATTGAGATATTGGGATTGTTGTTTTGGGATTGAGCATGCTCATCAAAAGAGGAAGCATTAATGAGGGTATTAGTGGAAGATAGGTTGTGGGATGACTCATTTGAGTGGATTTGAGGTTGAGTTGTTGGTTGACTTGAAACAACATCACAAGGGTTATGACAAGAATCAAGTTTCCTCCTCCAAACGGGTTTGACGGAGATCCTTGCGGTTCTTGAAATCTTTGGTTTTTGGTTGTTGGAAGATGACATGTTTGGGTGTGATGGCATTAATGGTGGGAGGAGAGTATTTATAGTGTATGAGAAATGTGGTTTAGGAAGGAAAATTTGAGGGATAGTATGGGACAAAATATGTTTGTGAATTTTGGGAAGTATATGTTGAAATGGGTCAAAAAGTGATAAAGACAACAGTATCCCCGACCATCAGATGGCCGGTCCCCTTAAATGGAGGCCGGTCCCCTTAAATTTAAGGGGGCCGCCCTTATGATTTAAGGGGGCCGCCCATCTGGTGATTCCCAGAATGCCAGAAATGGGTTTTTGGCAGAAAATTTTCAAAAAGGTTGTGTTTTTGGATTTGGATTCAAGTAAGTTCAACTCTTGAGGCAATATAGAGCATACTATTCATGAATGTAGAGAATATCATAGAAATGATTAGAGTGAACAATTAATTCCTAATAATCATGTTATCTACTAATATTTCAATTAAGTTTGGTAACTAAGGAAGCAATAAAGCAAACTAGTTAAGTATGCAACTATATGAAGATAATGGTAAGTAGGATTAGTGCAAACGAATTTAAGATTGCTTATGATAAACAAGTGGGAAGATATGATTATATGAACTTCAAGACTTGTTACAAACAAGATCCATATGGGCAAACCATGATTCTCATGAAATGATTTGATTAGATTGTGGATGTCATTTTCACATAAGTTTATGACATATGTGAGAAAATAATAATGTTTTAAATAAAATGTTTTTAGTTTTATTCAACAATGTTTGAAAGTAAGTTTTCACTTAATGCCATAAATCTGGGAACGAAAGAATCTAATGAGAAGCAAGGTTCATAGAAGTAAACTAGCGTTAGGTATATATAGGAAGTGCAATTTAATCAAGTTGGAGAATGAGTATGAGACTATTACTAGTGGTGCTCAATTCAGGCTAAACACGACCATTTTTACGGGTTACACACACCCAACTTCTCACATAGAAGCAATTCAACCGTTAGGTTAAATTGAATTTCTAGTCAATAGATTCTCCAGTAGTCATTCTCCTTTTAGAAGAAATCGAGTTCCTAAATTTACCTATCGAAGATTACCAAATATGAAGTATTCTTGATTCACTAATACTTGGCTTAATGTTTTGAAATACATTCAAGTTTGTATCCTAATAGGACAAATTTTGTTTTGTTTCAAAAAGAAAAATGTTTCTGCTTTGATAAAGATCAAAATAATGTTATGATAGCTTATGATTAAGCATGTTGTTCGAAAAAGCATAAAATAGATATTCGAAGGGTTTTAACTCAAAGAGAGAAGTTTTTTTAAATATGACATATTGATTTTGATAATCAAGAAATTTCAGGTGAAAGATATACTTCAAGAGAATCGATTCAGCCCATTGTCACATGTAATCATCTCTAATGGCAACTAAAGATGTGAGAGAGATATGGTAGACATTGAACATATAAATGCAATGAGATAGGAAAGGACAAAGAAAATCATCAATGAATGCAATATAGACATATGTATATATGCATGTATACAAGACACATTGTAATATTGAGTCACTAGCAAGTCTTAATTATAACACATCTATTAATGCAACTAGTAAGATCATATAGCACAAGTGGCAAGCATTCTATTCTAGATCATAGAAGATTATCAATATAGATGAAAACTAAAATAAATGATAATAGACATAGCAACAAGAGGGTTAATTATCCTAATGTTATGTATGCATATATTGGTATTCATGATCTTAAAACATAGCAACTTGCAGATTAAAACATATTAATATACTAATTGAAGCATACTCTATCTTAATGTAATGTAGGCAAGTTTTTGAAAAGAAAACTTACCTCAGGTCCAGCTCTTCTTTAAGACTGGTCATGAGAGCAATATAAAACGTCAAGAAGGTTTTCCCCAAAGCAAGTTGAAGAAGCGAAGTAATATCCCAATGCAAAAAGGATCAAGGAGACTTGATCATAGAAACACTATCGGTCGCACCAATCATCACAAGTCGTGGAGATTAAGAATGGTAGAACAAGAATCCTTCGTCATGAGGTAGTAACGAACACACCATAAAGTCAATGGTCATCAAATGAAAGAAAGCGAATAGAGCGAACCAAAAAGTAGTAGTTCCTTTGATCGTTAATTACCTACACATGACAGAGAGCTTGGTACCCAGATTCTCATGGGTCCGAGTTGATTAGTAGCGAACATCCAATGCACTTAAATGCATATGAAGAGGATGTCGTCGAGAAGTACAAGAATTCATTATTTGTTTGTTTTAACAAACAAACAATAACTTTCTTGACTAGAGAAATAATCAATGGATGTAAATAATAATAGTTCTAAATTTTTCCATTAGGTTTAACAAATTTTATTTGTTTTGATGTATTTGTCAAATACTCATCTGCCGTAAATCCTAATCCGGTTTTATCATAAAATGACTTTTGAATGTTAAGTAGATATTTTAAAGATTTAGAACTATTTTCGAATTTTGCCAATATTTTTGCTTTTTCCTTTTCCATTTTAATTTCATGTTTATAGTCTTGACAATTTTTACATTCAAGATCAATTTCAATATTACTTTCAAGTCTAGACATTTTGTCTTCTAAAATTATTTCTTTTTTAAAGTTATTTTCAGCGGATGTTGAAGATTCATTTTTAAAAATAATTTTTGAGTCAATGTTGCAAAAGTGTTTGAAGTTATTTTCCATTTTTGAAAATTCTAATGTAAATTGATCATAGCAAAAATGTTTGGTTTTGAATTTTACCTTATTTGTACTTGTACAATCTTCACTCGCTATACGGTGATCAATTCCATTGTTCATGTCGCTCCATGTTTTGTTTGTAGTATTGCTTGGATCTTGGAGCATGTAATCCTTGTCATCACTATTTGTATTAACATTTGTTAGGATGTTCACGTATTCCGTATTTACATCGTCTTTATCGTCCTTGTTGCACCATGATTTATTAACATGCTTTCTTCGGATTTGACACATGTGTTCTTCATTATTGGTACCTTCAATGATCACATTTGAACTAGTAGTACATGTGTTTATTTCAACTAAATATTTATCTATTAAATTTTCTAGAGTAACAATTTCATGTGCAATATCAAGTTTATTATCTTTGGTTTTACATTTCTCTTGGTGAAACTTTAAAAGGCATTTCCAAATATCATTTGCCATTTTACAAGGAAATAATCTTTCATATTCAACATTTGGTAGAGTTTTGAAAATAAGTAATTTAGCTTTAGTATTTTTATCAATTTTTATTTGAAGATTATTATATTGATTTTCAAAATCCATTTTGGTTAGTTTAAGATCACCAATTGAAATAATATGCCAAAGATCAAGATCTATTGATTTCATATAATTTTCAAATTTATTTTTCCATTCAAGAAAATGATCATTTTCAAATAATGGTGGTTTTTGCGTAAATTCTCCTTCTAGATATTTTTCGAATTCCATAGATCGTTACAAGTTTTAAAATACAGTATATTATAAAAATCTTGTTAGACGTGGCTCTGATACCAATTGTGGAAAACTAGAAGGGGGGTTGAATAGTTTTACGTCTTTTTCGTTTTGCTTATTTTATAAAAGATAGTTTCTAAGATGAAACTTTCAAATCACTTTAATACATAAATATATATACTAGTTAATTTATGATTTTGTATAAATACTACTTATGTATAATGTACAATTTCAAAACACTTAACTACAAAAGTATAAATACAAGATTTATTAAAGGTTTTATATATACAATGCTTATGTATAATGTTTGGAAAAAATATACAATTTCATATATTTTATGTAAGCATATATATGTGTCGTAGTGTATAGATATAATTATATGTACTAGGTTGGTTTTTGTAAGATTAGTTTTATAAATGAATTTTAGTTTGATCTTTATGTGAAATCAACATATGCACAATACTATCAATTATGACTATGTGTGAAATGCAAGTAAGTAATAAATCAAAGAGTGAGAGATAGAAAGATCAAACCGAGACACAAAGGATTTATAGTGGTTCGGCTACAAGGACACCTTCCTTGCCCTACTCCACTCCCCGAGTCACCTACTCGAGAGTTTTCTTCACTAGATCAAAGACCTCCTTTATGGCGGAGAAAACCGTACACACCAATATACACACCAATTTACACACCAATCTTCACACCAATCTTCACACCAATCTACACACCAATCTTCACACCAATCTACTATTTTCTTCACACCAATCTTCTACACACCAATCTTTTATACACCAATCTTCTATTCTCTTCACACCTTCAAAGTACTAATGTCTTGACACCTTCAAGTCACTAATATCTTCACAACTTCAATGCACTAGTGTCTTGACACCTTCAAGCCACTAATGTCTTCACAACTTCAATCTACAAATGTCTTCTAGTCTTCTCCACTAGAGATCCTTAATTTCTTCACTACAAGCTCCTATTGCTACAATCTCCTATCACCACTACTATCTAACCCTTCTTCTTCACTTCAAGTTACACTTCACACTTACAACAATTCTAGATTCTTCAACTAAATCTAGTTAACTAATACATACACCTTATTCACCAAAGTATGAAAGATATACAAGAAAATGTAAACAAACAACTTAGATAGCAAGATGATACTAAGTTGTAATACTTCTAATAGAAGTATTCTTCTCTTTGCACTTGAAAGAATGAGGCTTTGGATCACTTGGAAACAAAGGCTTATGAAATGATCAAAGGATTTTTAGGATTGAAATGGAGATCTAGAACAGAAAGTTTTTGTGCAAAAAGGTGAGGAAAAAATCCAGGTTTAAGGTGGTATTTATAGACAAAAGAATCTGACAGAGGAGCGTGGCCGGTCCCCTTAATTCATGGCCGGCCCCCTTAAAATTAAGGGGACCGCCCCTTATAATTAAGGGGGTCGCCCATCTGTAACGGCCAGAAAACTTGTCTTTTAGTGGGGAAAGTTTATTTGGTGAAAAACTAACTGATTTTGGTTAAATATTTGAAATCATATATTTAGTATGATTAAAACATTTTTCTTTATTACCAAAAGTGTTTTTCAAAAATATATAATATGTTTATATGATTAAATAAACTTTGTGTTAATTAATTAACTACCCCTTTGATCATACATTGCACTAAACACTTTGTTTATTCATACCTTAAGTGATTTGTTGGTGAAAGTGATTATTTATTACTAAATACGTGTTTACGTCATGATCTTTGGTTTGATTAGTTTAAGTTTTGTGATTATCAAAACATAGAGATATCGGAAGATATGAATAATGTTTTCAGTCAATTATTTATATCAACAATCTTTAACAAAAGCAAAGTTTCTACACCTCAGATGTGCGTTGGTTTGTACATGCAGGCAGAGGCGCAGAGCAACTGCCCTTTCAAAATTATTTGACCCAGTTTCAAAGTCGTCACCTTTGACAGTAATCTATTATAGGTTGAAATCATAATTTATCCATGAGGTGACCTGGTCAAACCCATAGCCACAAATACATGGTTAACTATTTTGAACACAAGCAATATATAATGTTCATCTATTAACATATATTATTATGTGCTAGGTAAATCCCTCTTTAGTGTATTCATATGGAAAATAGTAAGAAAGTACTATAGAGTTAAATCCCTCTTTAGTGTATTCATCCGGAAAATAGTTAGAAAGTACTGCAGAGTATGATTGTATTATCTATTTTTCCCTATGTTTCTAACACTTAACACAATTGAACAAATGCTAAACCACATGGACGCGCCAATCATTATTTAATATAACAACTAAACCTTTTGTAAATCCAATTTACCAGTAGCTCAACTCACACTCCACTGATATACGTGCGCAGGTCATTGCAAGACACGCGATCCAGCAATAGCGTTGTATAACTTCAACTCGGTAGGACATAGTGTAATAATCATGTAAAAAATAGCAAAATGGTCAACCGGTATTGACCGTGGTCATAAACATATAGCTACTTTGCACCGAACCCCAAGTAATAAGTAAAAAAATAAAAAGCAAATATGTGGTCATAAACTTATTGTTACATACCAAGTAGTATTACTTAAAGATAATGAGATTGATAAAAGCAATAAGGTTACTACTATTCTATTCCATCCATTAGTTACATTTTGCTTTGCCCTGTCCCGTTAATTTTAATACATGTTTGAGTCTTATTTTAGAGACACAAGCTAGAAAATGGTGGCCATTCATTGTTACATTCAATGGGCTGAATAGGTTCAACTGGCAGAACGTATGAAAGAAGTTTTGGATTGGAATAAACTCCAAAGTGGACTCCTTCTCTACCAAGTAAAAAGCTTGGCAATTTTATTGCATTTACAAAAAATATTAGTCAATGCAATTTGTACACCAGCGAGGGAATTTCCAGCAATTACAAGAAAGTGCGGATAACATTGGAGATGTCGTTTCTACGAGAAGAAGTTAGAGAGGCTATGTGGGATTGTTGCGATGAGAAGGCTCTTATGCGGTAAATTTTCTTTTAATGATTTATGGGATGTAAGCGTAGTTTATCGAGGAATTTTACAACGCAGGAATGTTCCAAAGAGAAACTAATGCTGCATTGATAGCATTGATTCCAAAGAAAATAAATTCAGAATCTCATACTGACTACCATGGGTAGTCTTTACAAGATGTTGTTTCCATGGTCACTCTGAGGAGGCCTACTTTTAATTGGGTGGAAGACTTTCTAAAAAATCGGATGTAACGAAGAAGGTTAAATGGGTACAACACGGAAAACTTGCTTAACATGCTTATAACATCCTCAATAGTTTTATACAAAATATTGAATCAGTATTTGAGTACGAATATTTTTGTAGCGATGTATATTAAATGAATTATTAACATAAAAAGTTACGAAAAAATGTTGGCGGGTTAATTCAACCTGATTTTCATATAAACCTTAACATTGCTAGACTAAGGTGATACATAATTCTAATTTTTATAGATATTGTATGATAATTTTGAACTATTCATTCGATATTTTTTATTTGGTTCTTGTCAGGTCGTATGGTCGTCTATCTGTCTAAAGCCCGTCACTGCTCCAATCAAAGCTATGGGTATGAAGGCTGGAAAATAACAACGGTATACCCATTTTTGGAATCACTTTGTCTCTCCAAATATTTTACTAGGATGACGAATTTATCCAGGTTCGGGCTCTCATTCTTCCTCTTCACTTGCATGTTTGTATCCTTAATTAGACATTTAAATAAATGTGAATAATGAAATGGAAGTGTAATGTAGTTCCCATGTTTATGGTTTCTTTAAACATGTTAAAAGTACTAACCACTGTATTAACATGCCTTTCTATATCTACATGTATATCCTCGAAATTCTTATTGCTACGGTAGTTCTATACAGTTCTGCAAGCTAATCTATCTAAATTCAAAACAGAAGGGTTCACACATTTTATAATTGTAAGCCTAATGCTTAAAATGTATAGCTGTATAGATTATTGTTATGGTCTGTTAACAGTTACATTGAAAAAAAACACATTCAATAAGTTTAGATATCAAATTTAAGACACTTAGACACGTCCAAACAACAATAAGAAGGTTTTCTTGAATGAAAGATTGTCATAAACACGTTCAATAAATTGAACAAGTTACATAAAACATACTACTTGCGTAACAGTTTTTATGGTCTCAAAGATCCCCTAAAAATTTATTCGTGCTAAACGTCATTGTGTGATTAGGTGGAGTAAGAATTTTGGGAATGTTGTGCTTATTATGTTGTAATGGACCCGTTGTACTCACGACTAATACTCATATAAGCAAATTTCATGACTTCTTTAGGTGAAATTTTGCTTCTTTTTTTTAGGATATTATATTGCTTTCATTAGGTGAAAGTGTGAAATTTGCGTAATTTACTTACCTATTTGTTTTTTTTTTTCTTTCTTTCTGATGTTGTTTACAGGTTTCTTCTAAGGTTCAAAGGCTGAAAAAGAGGTGGACACTTAGTGAATTTGAAAGCAGGAGGCCACTAAAAAGGGGAAATTTTTGTCATGTCCATTTATCAAGATGAAAGAGGGTAAGTAAGTTAGATACAACGTATGCCCTTAACATAGTCCATCGTATAAGTTTGTGATATGACTGAGTCCAAAGATTTAGCTACAAAATCAAATTAAGCCAGTATTTACACATGGCCAGTTATATGTTGCAATATCAAGAGTAACCACCAAAAAGGGATTGAAGATACGAATTTGCGATGAAGAAGGAAAACCAACAAACATGACGACTAACGTCGTCTACAAGGAATTTTTACAAAGAGTTTACATCAATTAACTGTTATAAAGGGGTGTTTGGCATTGTCATTTAGAAGGTTCTTTGTTGAATTCTTTATTTTTTAATTTTAGAGCTATTTTATTTTTTATGGTTTGTTTATGAGTATCATGTGGTGAATTTATTTTAAAATTTTTTTGAATAGAAATTTGAATTTTTTATTTTATGGTTGCGGCTCCCTGTGTTTGGTTTATTCAAGTAACATATTCTTTGATCTATGTGACTAAATTAATATTTAATAGTAGAGTTCATAATTAACAGGCTGTCCGGAATTGCGTTTTGGGTTAGATTAGCTGATTATAAAGTTGTTAATAGAAGATTTATTTTTTTAATGCCAATAGCAAATAGGTTTGCTTTGGAGCTGTGCTGATGGCGGATGCAATTATTTATAATATTATGAATGTGTATCTGTTGTGTTATGCTATTAGTGTTCAAGTCATTTGCTTTTTATCATAAAAAGTCTGCTGAGTTAAGAAACGGTTCAACACAGGTTGTGTTTCCTTAGATCAAAATGCAGCAGGCCACATGGAGGTGTTCTTCACTGCAGGCCACATGGAGGTGTTCTTCACTGCAGAATTTAGTAGTTTTTGTGTTTAGGATGGTGGTTATGGTTGCGGCAAAATGTGAATTCTGTTGATGTCGTTCCTTCATCTGGTTGTGAACCAAAAAACTAGAATGGTGATTGTGGTTGCGCCAAAATGTGGATTTTGTTGAGATCTTTCCTTGATCTGGTTGTGAATGTACTCATTTGCAATGAATTGAATGTATGTTGTGCGTTTTTTGTTTAAAGTGTCATGTATTTGCTGGTTGTATATTGGTATCAATGGATCACTTATCCTGTGTTCCCACATACATTGTAAGGTACAATTTAATATAACAAAAAGTAATCAGGTAGATATTGGATGCATAAATATAACACATATAATTATTAGTGTAAAAATAAAATGCCAAAAAACAGGAATGGTGGTTGTGGTTGCGCCAAAATGTGAATTCTGTTGAGGTCTTTTCTTGATCTGGTTGTGACACCTGTAATACATATTTAAGAGCTGGAAAAACAAACGTATTGGAAGCTGGGGTAATGTCTACCAATAAAAATGGGTAGTTATAAGAATTCTTTTAACCAAATTGTAGGAAGGGACTGTTTCGGATCGCTTATTGAAATTGCTTCTCATAAATGGACTAATCAGGATTAGCTTACAGAAAGTGTTCATTGATGTGCACATGTTAGAACAAGCCCACAGATGTATGACTATTCTACTGAAACAGACTTATATTGTAATGCTTAGGACTGTTGGATGGACGTAGGGTACATGTTATTGAAAGAGGCCTTACTGAGACAGATTGGATTGTTCATTGGTTGCTTGAATGAGCAGGTTATCACAAACTGATGTATGTCCTGCATGCTTATAAGTAGGGGTGTTATCGGGTTGGGTTGTCGGGTTATCGGGTTGGTCGGGTCGGGTTGATTCAGGTTTTGGTGTCCCAAATATTCACCCTAACCCGACCCTATAAGCTATCGGGTTATCAGGTTTCGGGTCAAAACGGATCGGTTTGAATCGGGTTGTTATCGGGTTGTGTTAAATTGACTGTTCCTAACACAATACAAAACACACTTGAACAAAATTTGCTTATAGACATTATACATATTTGAAGTACCCTTTGGCAACTATATCAACCATATTGTTAGCATCAATTTCTAACATCCCATTAGTAAAAGTCAAATTTTGATAATTTGATTTGTAAATATATATTGATATTGTCACTAAGACTTAACCAATTTTTGGCTTTATGAGGTGTTTCGTATATGCTATTAGTTTGTGAAAATAGTTTTTGACTTGATGTCTTTAATTTATGCTAATTTGGAAGTTGAAAAACCTAAAGGGAGTGATCAACTTTATTCTATTTCTTGAAGGCCGGAACTGATTGTATCTTTAAGAAAAACATTACTTCATTGTTGTGTATTTGTATGGCAATTGGCGTATCAGTAAGTTATGACCTACTCAACAAACAAATAAATTAATAACCCTATTATTAACATATTCAACTTCATTGTTGTGTTCAGTTTCTACCATTGTTGAGTATTTGTATGGGTCGGGCTGATAATAACTGCTCCAAACAAATATTCTTTAAAGTGGGTCAAAACAGGTTTTTGTATATGACAAGGAAGAGTTTATAGGCTGCAAAAGAGGTGATGGGTGGGAAGTACAATGAACTTGATGAATCACATAAGCAGAAAGGTAATGTGATACTAGGTAGTCATTCTACTTGAGCAATAAACGCATACGATTCCAGTAAATAAAACCACTAACTACGACATCAAAAAAAATAATAATTACAACACGAAATTAAAAAATATATATATATATTTAAAAGATTTGAAAAACCCCGCGCGTGCGCGGGCATTATATCTAGTAATGATGTATAGCAAAATTATTTGTTATAAAAGAAGAGAGCTGTGACTAAAGAGAATAAATAAGTGATCCAAGTGTCACGCAACATTATTGTGTGAAAGTCTTTTTTTTTAGCAAGTCTCTAAAAGATATGACCATTTCAAATTAGACCCTTTTGCTTTGCACTTGGCATGCTCGCACTCATCCATGAACTTATCATCGAACGGTTTGGTCTCTTTTATATCAATCGGTCACTAGGTGCAACTTACTAGGGTGAATGTTTTGTTTAGTTTATTTATCCGACTTATTCAAATTATAAGAAACCAAAAGCTCCTTTTTAAGAGCTTTGGAACTTATCTATGCAAGATTATACTAGAGGTTGTAGGAGTCGTTCCTCACTCGTGAAGATCGTGAGGGGCCA
Organism: Artemisia argyi; assembly: GCA_030686995.1. NCBI lineage: Eukaryota > Viridiplantae > Streptophyta > Magnoliopsida > Asterales > Asteraceae > Artemisia > Artemisia argyi. The sequence continues at coordinate 213,299,579 of CM060676.1, read as the reverse complement.
CTATGAGGAAGAAAGGAACGCGCGAGCAAGCGCAAAAGAAGGACGAATGGTGACCGAGCTCACCACTCGGTTACCTTGTGTTTGTGGGCCTCATGCGATGTTTTTACTATTATTTTATTTATGACTTAATTGCATTTTTGGTCCCTGTGGTTTGGTCAAATTGCAGATTTGGTCCTCAAAACTTTGAAAGTGCAGCGATAGTCTTTATTTTGAAGTTTGGATTGCATTTTTGGTCCCTGGATAAAGTTAATTGACTAAAATACCATTTGTCTTGTTCAGAAAAATACAAGGGTACTTTGGTCATTTCACACCAAAAAGGACAAAAAACGCAACCCAAACTTCAAAATGGGGACTATCGTTGCACTTTTAAAGTTTTGGGGATCAAACCTGCAATTTGGCCAAACCACAAGGACCAAAAATGCAATTAACTCTTTATTTAATTTGTGAGTGTATGGATGCTAGTTTGTGGTGTATACTAAATTAAGTGGTTTGAGCAAATGCTATATTAGCCATTTATTTAGTCTCTTAAAGGGGAAATAAGCTTGAGGGGGTCTCCTAAATAGAGGAAGTAAGGTTTTGGGCCCACATTCACTCCGGCTAAAAACATGTATAATCCATTTATTACTTGACACATGCTTTTGCCAATTTCTTTTTTCAAATATTCACACTTGATTTTATCATGTGTCCAAATCTTGTTATTAGACATACTTTTAAGCATATTTGTTAGGCATCAGAATCATTTATGTTAGCTTATATAACTAAATTAAGTTCATTCTAATGGGCTTATTTAATTTTATAAGCTTTTGTTTTTATGAGCTTAGAGCAAGGGGTGTGGTCACATGCCATTTATCATGTCGTTGTGTCAAATCAACGCCACACCAACATTTCACATTTCACATTCACACACCCAAAATAGCCCTCCCTCGTTTCACATGCCATTTGCGTGCGGTTTCTCACTTTTTGGGCCCCACAATACCCAATTAAAACACGATCCCAACAACAAAAATTAGTTAAAATAAATAATAAAAAAATGGCGCAATATGAATTCAATCACATTTCAAATGGCGCAAGGGGGTGTGGTATGGTAACATGCAAAATGACATGTCATTTCCCTTGCCACGTAAGAATGGCATGCAAATAGCACAATGAGAAAGGAACCACACCCTTTGTTCTTATACGAGGAGGTTTTGAAAATCTTAATTTTTATTTCTTATGCGCTTATTTTAACTTTACAAGCATTTGTTTCTCCTTCTCTCCTTTTTTTAATTTTTTATTTTTATCATAAGCTAATTCAAATACATAGCTTGGGTAGTCCCGACTAGGTGCTTAGTGGGTTTAGGTAGTCGTAGTTGTTTCGCTTTCTAGGAGTCCCTTTGTTGCCTTGCCCTTGCGCTTTGGTTTTTGGTGCCTTGTTTTTGCTTTTGTGTTTGCCCCGTGCGTTGCTTTGCCTTGCCTTGTGTTGCTCTTGTCCTTTGTGTTTTTGGTTTTTGTGGCTCGTTTTTAGTGTTGCCTTAGCTTTAGGCCCAGGGCGTTGCTTTGCTTTGCTCGGTTTTGCTCCCTTAGGTTTGTCTGCTTTTCTTGGTGCTTTGGCTCTAGTTTTCGTTTGGGCTTTGCTTTGTGTTCTTTGCTTGTGCTTTTGTCTGTGCCCCCTTGCTTGTGCCTTTATGCGGTTTCCTTGTTAGTTTACCCAGTTTGTTTGCTTGTTTTGCCTGCTTTCTTTTGCTGGTTTTGCATGTTGCTTTATGCTTTTGTGTGTGCCCCCTTGCACGTGCCTTTATGTTTTTGCCTCCTTTCCTTTCACCCGCATACCTGCACTTGCCGGAGGTCTCATTTGAAGCAGTCTCTCTACTTCCGGGTTTATCTTGGGGTAGAGGTAGGACCTGTCTACATTTTACCTCCCCATACCCTGCCCCGGCGGGATTGGGTTTTGTTGTTGTTGTTGTTTATAAGCTTTTTCTTCAAAAGAAATAAGTTGCTTATTAAACATAAGCTTAAGCCCACAAGGTAAGCTAGGACAAACACCCCCTTAACCTTAATAAGTTCTTCAAAATAAGCATATCAGCTTTCTTACACCATTGGGCCAAAAACAACTGCAACCTAGTTTATTTATCATTTCATTTCATATTGAGATAACGTTACACAAAAATATCCAAAACAAAAACAAGGGCCATGCACTCTCATAAACCCTTCTTCATCATCATCATATCTCTGGGTTTTTGCCTCCAATCCAAACACTGTAAGTTCACACATGGCTTCTACTTTCTTTACATCTTTTGACATTCCAAATACATTAGACCTTAAAAAACACACCCACCACCCTTTAAAAAACCAAACAAGACCCAGAACAAGATTCTACTGTAACTCATCAAAATCACCCAAAACAACAAAACCAGACTTATCAGATGAACCCAAGAAACAAAACCCTTCTTTATCTCAGCAGCTTCAAACCTTATCCACAACAATCTTATCAGACACCCCACAAAAAAACAACCAAACATCTCAATTGTTGTCAAAGCCTAAGTCTATTTGGGTCAACCCCACTAAGCCTAGACCTTCTGTACTTAACTTACAAAGACATAAGAAAACATCTTATGTTCATAACCCACAAATTAGGGACTTGAGAATGTTTTCCAAGAAGCTTAACGAGTGCGAAAACGATAAAGATGTGTTCTTTAAGGTTCTTGAGGAAATCCCACATCCACCCACTAGAGAGAATGCACTTTTAGTACTTAATAGTTTGAAGCCTTGGGAGAAAACTGTTTTTTTCTTTGATTGGATTAAGGAGAAGGAGTTTTTTCCGATGGAGACGATTTTTTATAATGTGGCTATGAAGAGTTTGAGATTTGGTAGGCAGTTTCAGCTTATTGAGAATCTTGCACTTGAGATGATTGAGAATGGGATTGAGCTGGATAATATTACGTATTCGACTATTATTACTTGTGCTAAAAGGGCGAACCTTTTTGATAAGGCGGTTGAGTGGTTTGAAAGAATGTATAAGACGGGGTTGATGCCGGATGAGGTTACTTATTCGGCTGTTTTGGATGTGTATGCGAAGTTGGGGAAAGTTGAGGAGGTTATGAGTTTGTATGAACGAGGGAGAGCGAGTGGGTGGACACCGGATGCTATTGCGTTTGCGGTTTTGGCTAAGATGTTTGGTGAGGCAGGTGATTATGATGGGATAAGATATGTTTTGCAGGAAATGAAGTCGTTAGGGGTGAAGCCTAATTTGGTTGTGTTTAATAGTTTGTTGGAGGCGATGGGGAAGGCTGGGAAGCCTGGTTTGGCGAGGAGTTTGTTTGAAGAAATGGTGGCTGCGGGTATTGAACCAGATGCAAAAACGCTGACTTCGTTGGTTAAGATCTATGGGAAAGCGAGATGGGCTAGAGACGCGTTGGATTTATGGCAAAGAATGAAGTCAAATGGTTGGCCAATGGATTTTATTCTTTATAATACTTTGTTAAGTATGTGTGCTGATCTTGGTTTACAAGAAGAGGCTGAAAAGTTGTTTGATGACATGAAGGGATCTGACAACTGTAAACCCGATAGTTGGAGTTACACCGCAATGCTTAACATATATGGAAGTGGCGGTCATGTTGATAAGGCGATGACTTTATTTGACCAAATGTCAAAAGAGAATGTAGCGGTTAATGTTATGGGCTGTACTTGTTTGATCCAGTGTTTGGGACGTGCTAAACGGATGGATGATTTGGTAACAGTTTTTGAAACATCCCTTAAAAAAGGTATTCGCCCCGATGATAGGTTATGTGGATGTTTATTATCTGTTGTATCTTATTGCGAAAATAGTGATGATTTGGATAAAGTAATCGCTTGTTTACAACAAGCGAACCCAAGATTGGTTTCTTTTGTGAATTCATTAGAAGGAAACACAGAGTTTGAAAAGGTTAAGGAGGAGTTCAAGGGGATACTGAACAACACAGAAGTGGAAGCTCGTAGGCCATTTTGTAACTGTTTGATCGATATTTGTAGGAAAAGAAACCTTGATGAGAGGGCCCACGAGCTTCTTTACATGGGAACTATGTATGGATTATACCCTGGGCTACACACAAAGACTCCTGAAGAATGGAGGTTAAATGTGCGGTCATTATCAGTAGGTGCAGCCCACACGGCTTTTGAAGAATGGATGGGGACTTTAAGTGGAATGGTCAACCGTCAAGAACCATTGCCAGAGTTGCTAACGGCTAGCACAGGTGCAGGCACTCATAAATACTCTCAAGGGTTGGCTAACGCTTTTGAATCACATGTTACAAAGCTTTCTGCACCTTTTAGGCAGACTGAAGAAAAACCAGGTGTTTTTGTAGCGAGTAGGGAGGATATAATGTCATGGGTGCAATCAAAGGTTTGATTTTTTATCTGGTACTCAGTAGAGGTATTGGTTATGTTCTAGGACTCGAGTATGGTTTATAGCTTTAGATACAGTTTCTACATTGCTTATCATTTGAAACGAGCTATACATGTAATGTTCTATTAGAATATATTTTGAGGAAGGCATTTTCAATTAGTTTCCATTTTTCTTCTTCTTATTGAAGGCTAACTTTATGATCAAGGGACGACCTATGTGGCTATGTTATAAGTTTGTTAACAAAGCAGGATTCAGTTACCTGGTAACCGGGGACCCTTAGTTATAAGTAATGTGCAGCTTTATGTACCATGTCTCTTGAGGATCTTAACAGAACACATATCCCGTTATTAGAGAGTACAGACGTATTACGTATATTATCAAAGCATATAGCTTGGTCAACTGGTGGATCCCAATTTTTAACCAGAGTCTGAGCTATCTTTATTAAATATTACACATTAACTGTAACTTTTACTTTTACAATACAGAAAGTTGCAAATTAAAGTCAAAAGGCTACCAATATACCCTAACCCCTTCTAGATCCTCACGAGGCTTGGTTGTATTTGAGAATTAGTGCTAATCCTTTCAAAATCGTAAGGTCAAAATGAGCAAGAGACCGAGCTCATAAAAGATTAGTTAGGCCTGCCCATTAAAACTTGATTCATTTTATGGAGCATGAGACTGTCCTTGATTAGGATGGTCTGGTCAGTGACCAGTTAGCCGCCCCAAATGTTGGGCCAGACTGCTAATTGCATGTTCTTGAATTTCAATAGCTTCATCACAATCCTTTCCCAAGTAAAGCATAAGCAAGATCAGGACTAGATGGGTGTGAAGAGTAGGGGATCTCTTGTGTGAAGCAAAGACAGGCACGTGCTGCTAGCAATCACAAGAAGCTTGTATTTTGATGCTAGTTTTTACCAATACATGGCATTTTGATGTTGTTCCTGAAGTAGCATACTAGCATATGACCAAAGATTTGGCTATTTAAGTCCTGTTATCCGGTTCTTTTTAGTATATGTTTCGGCAAGCTACTAGTCAAACTTTTGGTTTTGTGGTCTACCAGGGGTATTTTAGTCACTTTCTGTCCCTCCTTGAGCATGGTTAGGACTCATAAAAGGATCGTGTTAATTGGGATATTTGAATTTTGAACCAATAGTTACAACAAAGGTGTTATTGTAGAAAGGTAAACTTTAGATGAAAACTTGTATCAATGGTCATTTGAAATGTTGGACACAAAATGTTTTTGTATAAATTACATGCTTAACTTAAACTGAGCCGCCCGAACCTCTAGCATGGTCATTTGATACAACAGCTCGACCCATTCAAAACTTTAGGATTTAAACCGTGTGTTTTAAACAAATGTCTGATCACCTGATTTCACGTTCCTTTCAACATGCCACCATGGTCATATGGTATCTGTATCATTCAGAACATGTGTCACAAAAGTGAAGGAATAATACCACTTAACCAGTCGAGAAAACAATAACTCTTTGTTCATATCCAACTCTCTAAATAATAGGAGTAGAACGGCGTGTGAAATTAAGAACCCGTCCGTCAGTATGCTTTTGTGCAATAGGACTCATATCCTCCCAAGCTGAAATCAAAGCATAAGAAAGAGGCCACCTCCTTGCCTCGTGTCATGTGCCTGGCTAGTGACATTGACAATACCTTGACCGAGGCACACAAAAGACCATTCTTGCACCCCTCTCTCCCATTTTTGATCAAAAACTAAGCTACAAGCAATTTATTTTATGGCAAAAGTATCCAGATAATCTCGTTTCATGGTCCAATGCCAATAATCACCACCACATCATTTTGGCAGCATCCGTCATATGAGGCCTTTATTAAAAAGACAGGCAATAAGATGGATAAACTAGTTCGTGCAGATTTATTTGACACGAGTATACAAGGGAAATAAAGATCATTGTGAACCCACATTTCATAAAACTAAACTAAAAGTAAATATGCTCAAATCAATGAGAAAACATAAATAAAACAAAACTGATAATATGTGTAGTACTCTATGATATTGTCAAACATAAAACCCACAAACAAAACATGAGTTTAGAACATGATTAAAAACCATCAAATACAATTTAGTAAAATCACACAATCACGTCTTCTACGGGGTAATGGAGGAGGTGAGATGTAGACAGCCTTACCCACACCTCAAGGTCAAGAAGTCGCATTCAGAATATCCATACCTATCAATGAGGATCAAACCCTCGCCCCTGTCTCCAAAGAAGAAGGGTTTTCTAACTGATCCAACCCTACTTGTTATCAAATACAATTTTGTTATTCTTTTGCTATTCTTTGCATGCCTCCTCTTCCTCTTCAAAGTTTTTTTGTCATTTGTTGTCTTGATCGGTCTAGTTATGTTACCATGAGGAGATACAAGGCTCTGCACAAATATCGGAGAAGCCATGTATTCCATAATCCTTAACGAGCGGCAATAGGCGGGAGGACTCTCGTGGGTAATATACTTGGATTTACTCAAGTAGTGCGGATCAACATCCATCACATCACAATGATAGGGCGCCTCTTCCCAAGATTGTGTTACTTTGTAATTTCTCATTATCCACATCCTAGGGCGAGGTTTTATATATCTAGTACGTTTGTTTCCAATTATTTTGGTTGCAGTAGGTTCTTGATATTTATATATGCATAGAGATTCTTCAATAAAACCGAGCATATCATATTCATCACATTTATATAACAAATCATCTGGTTGGGGGATTTCGTTAAACTCCTCTAGAGATAAATCAAAAGAAATAATTACTTTCTTGTTTTTTCGATCATTCATAAACCAATGAAGTGACCCCTCGCATAAGATACCAGGACTATAAGCACAAGGAAAGTCTAACTTATATTTGATATCTCCAATAAGTTTCCAAGTATTTGATTTCAATGTTAACACATGAAAACGTGTTCGATGCTTGCCTACCCCAAACCCTACTATAACCTTGTAATCATCAGTCGATGAATCATAACCAAAACCCCAACAAGGTTTTGAAAAAATCCGCGGCCAAGTTGTTTTAGGAATTTCGGGTATCGTTTGAAGGCAATTAACTTCTCTAGTCAATGGATTAGTTACTAAAAGTTCAAAATCTTTGGGAGAGATGCACACTAGGCCATTTGAAGAACCAACAATATGATATCCATTAAGGCTAAAAGTAGTTTGTACAGAGTCAAGACAATCATCATGAATAATGATCCTTTTATCTCTAAACTCATAATTTTTTATAAAGGTATAGTTGAGATGAGCCTTAACAAAACGAGGAGTCGAGATTAAAGATAGCCATGACTTACAAACTCTTTTGCATTGGACTAGATCAATCGCATCCAGTCTTAAAAGTATCTGCTCAATCACATCAAACACAAGCTCTGCCATTAGAACAAACTCCTTTGGCTCGACAGTATGCGGAAGAAAGCGGCATAGGGGTTGTTGATACTTATGATGCAAATGGCCCATAAACTCAAAAACATTATTTATACGAGCCCACTATAATGAATGTCAGTGCGCCCTTCTCCAACGATAGTTTATGGTCCAGCAATACAAGTCCAAGACTTCCGAGAGGAACCAATAAAATCAAGCACTCTCGTAACATCTTTTTAAAGACTCGCTATTTTATTTTATTTTTCAAAAGTTATAATACGCGCACGCGCGAGTTTTTTAAAAAAAATTTTTAATGATATATTTTTATTTTTTAAAAAACAAATAATGTAATCTTTTTGTTTGTTAAATTTATGATTTTTAATTATATTTGTTTATTATTAAAGATAATCATTTAAAAATTTAATCGCATCTTATCTATATTTTTTTGTATATATCTTCTACTTATGTAGTATTGCATCTTATCTATATTTTTTTGTATTTATCTTCTACTTGTGTAATATATCAACAAAACAAATTTTTAAAATTTTAAATTAAAAAATAATAATTAAAATATTACCTAATAAAGAAATATTCTTTTTTCAAAGTACTCACTAAGGGTTTTGTTTATTATATAAAAGATTTTTAAAATTAACTATTATTTCATTTATTAAAAATAAAATTACATAAACTAAATGAGAATTGATTTGCACACTCAAACTTTTGATTGAGACACTCCATTGTGTGCATCACAGTGTTCTTTAACTGTCTGTACAATTGAGTGTCCCAATCACAAAGTTGAGTGTGCAAATCACCTCTCAAACTAAATAGTTAATTGTATAAATCGTCCCTGAACTTTAGCCAAATAGCATGTTTCATCCCAACTACTTCGAAAGTACAGAAACCGTCCCTGTGAAAAACCTTTGAGCAAATTTGAGTCCCTCGTTTGAAAATAAATATTGGAGTTAATTGCATAAATTGCCCCTGAAGTTTGAAACCAGGGATGAAAATTCGCTCAAAGGTTCTTAGAGGGACGGTTCCTGCACTTTCGAAATGGTTGGGAGGAAATATGCAATTTGGCAAAGTTCATGGACGATTTATGTAATTAACTCTAAACTAAAAAAAATCAAAAATAAAATAAAGTAAATAAATAAATAAATAAAAATCATAACCTTTAGTTCATTTGAACAAACATTTCAAGTTTTAGAAGTGGTATAGTTGAAACGTCTACATATTTGAATAGACGCTACAGGCATGTTCCTCTCTTAGAAGAATTATGCTTTGGATCATTTTTGACAAGACACATATGGCTACTTGTAATCCACTCGGACTCCGGTTGACTAGAAATCAAAGCTTGGTACTGACGCATAGAACTTGTGTGAGTCAGGTTGTTTCCATGAAGATGCTTATTTCTCGGACTGAGTTTGTACAACCTTTTCTCCTTTGATGAAGGCCTTTGTAACGTTCATCATCTCATCTACCGTTCTTGGGATGTTATCATTCAGCCTTTTTATCAGACGGGATTTGGTGATTCCATGCATGAATTAGGGTATTCGCGTGCACTCGGGGCTCCTTTTTCCAATAGACTTTCATTGGTGAAGCGTTCGATGAATGCTTCAGTTGATTTGCCATCTCTTTGTTTGACATAATGAAGTTCGACCGGATCTTTGGTGTGTTTCTTTTGTTGCAAATAATACACTAGTAACTTCTTTCTAAGGTCCTCAAAATTGTCAATGCTTTCGGGTGGAAGCTTGTCAAACCACAAGCGAGTTGACCCCATAAGGGTTGAATTGAACATATAACACCATGTGCATGTGGGCATCGCCCACCTTTCCACCCTAGTCGCAGTTGATCAGTTTTTTAGGTAGTCATCTCGATCCCCCATTCCATCATAGGTATGTACGTTTGTCGGCATCTGGATTCGCTTTGGAAAAACGAATTCGTTGATGTGTTTAGTGAACGGGGTACTCGATTCCTCGATGTAGGGTCGCGACAAATCGCTTCCCCCTTGTTCTACAGATTCTCGTGACCTTCTATTTCGGTTCCTCCCTCCAAAACTTTATTTGCTTCTGGACATGTCAGTTTCATTACTCATCTTTGTGGTTCCCTTGTCTGGACGGTGGTGGTTCCGTTCCATTCCCTTTGTCGGGAGCTGGAACAAGTGACATAGCTTCGTATGAGTTTTGGGGCTTCCCTTCACCGGTGTTCTTACCTTTTTGCTCCCAACTGGGAAAGACAATTCTGGATTGTGAACATCTAGTTGTTTGAGACCTAACGCGTTCCTCTCTCGGACGATGTGATCCGAAACCTAGTCTAGGAAAGACTGATGACATCAAATAATCCTGATATTTAAGTGTCAATTTCCCCATAATATGCTCATTATTTGCATTCTTTATATGGATATATACTTTGACTTCTTTATATTTCGTTTCCAGGTTACAAACAAGCATAGGAGCTAAATAGACGCGAAAATTTGAAAGTACTTGCAAATTATACACATCTTAGTATGTTGAAGATAGCTACGGCGTAACTCACACACTCAACAACGTCGTAGCTAGGAATTCAAATATATTGACTAGTCAACGCTTATCAAGAGTTAAGGCGTAACCAACTCATGAGGTTACGCCGTAATCATTCGAAGACTTAGAAGAATTCGTGAGCTATGAAGGCTATGCCGTAACCACTCATAGAATTACGGCGTAGTTAAGGAACAGTACGTAATCTAAGATTTTGTCAAGATTACGGCGTAACTACACCTCAAGATTACGGCGTAAGTGGAAACCTAAGGAGTTACGGCATAACCAACATCACAACTATTTCGTAGCCAATATTAATGAATAAGATTGTTTCACGATTACACTAGTTACGGCATAACCAACTCTTAGGGTTACGTCGTAGCTATGTCGGGCCTATAAATACCAGCCCCAAACTCTGCATTTTACACAACTTTTCTCACCACACAAGTCAGAGAACGAAGGGGGTATTTAGAGAGGCATTCTAGAGCAGCATACGGAGCATTTCCAAAGGAAAGATCATGCCTAAAACACCATAAGTTTTAGCTTTTCATTGTTTAATTTACATTTCGAATCCATGTCTTCATTAAACATTGATTTGAGTGTTATTATTAATATGATCGGCTAAGCACCTTTGGTGCTAGCCTAGTTATGATTAATTTATTATTTTGTTTATATTTCGATACTTTTCATAATGCTTCTGATACGTGGGAATCGCACCAGGCTTTACCTCTCGAGGGATCTCGAGAAGCTTACAACCCCCACCAGGCAGTGTACCTGATCGTTGTAGTATAGTATAGTGACAAGTACCGGGGGATTGATCGTTCAACTCAGGAATAGATTCGCTAGGATTAGAAAGCCTAAAAACTAGGTCTAGAGGTGAGGGATGATTCTTTTTGTATTTTTATATTTTATAAAAGCAAGTAAAATCTCGGGTTTTGGAAGAGTGGGCGGAATTAGTTGCTAGCCAACTAACCCAATTTACTAAAGATGCAATCAAAATAAAATAACAAAAATGAAATGAAACTAATTATACTAATTTGGTGTAAACAATGATGGGGAAAGTTGTGTTTACTTAGGTTTCATTACTCCCTAGATATCTTTTACAGGTTGATAGTGATGCGTGGGAATCGCACCTTGCTTTACCTCTCGAGGGATCTCGAGAAGCTTACAACCCCCACCAGGCAGTGTACCTGATCGTTGTAGTATAGTATAGTGACAAGTACCGGGGGATTAGATAATTAACTAATGGCTTAAACATGTAACAATAATGCACTAAAAATGAGTGCATACACGGAAGGCTAAGGCGATTTGATTGCACATTTGGGTTAGTTGTAACAAATTCTTCCTTTAAGTAAGATGCTTAAAGTTAGAAACGGAAAGATAGGCTCGGAGGGGTGTACTAGGGGTTTCGTGTACTAAAAATGAGTACAACGCTAAGGTGTGGGAAAAATTAATTGACTTTACTAGCCAAGTAATATGACTTAAATGGTCAAGTAATTATAATACGGGTTTAACACAAGGGTAATCCTAATGCCTCTTATCATGTAGTAAATCCTACTACACGAATGTAGTCTCACTAGCAGTCTCGGGATGCATCGCTAACGCAAGTTCTAGAATCTAAATGCTACCGGTACACTCATAAGCACTAATAGTGAATGCTTTTCCTATCAAATCTAAAGGCGAACCTCACATATTTGGGTGAAAAATTTTTCTGAACAGTACGGTTTTGTGCTAGTCATACAACTCCTATTGATAAGGCGAAAAATGAACCGTTTTTAGGGGGTCATTTAAGCCCGGAATTGAAATTATTTGATCAAATATTGCCCTAAATCGTTCCTTTTGTGATTTTAGGTACTTTGGGAGTGAATTTTGGAAAAGGAAGCATTTTGGACGTTTTTGGAGCATAAAAGTGAAGAAAACAGCAAATACTTAATTTTCCATGCTGAGAACAGTACCTGACGGCGTCAAGAGGAAAATTGTGACGGCGTCAGGGGTAAAATCCATGACGACCCAGAGAAAACCTGAAGGCTTCAAGAGAAGGGCGTCAAGAGTAATTTTGGTGACGGCCTGCATAAGGAGTACACGTGACGACGTCAAACCCAGATCTAGGCCGTCCGAGAATTTATTTGGCGGCGAGATGACGGTAATAAGACAACCAATTTCGTCATTAAAAGTTCAAAACATCCACAATACAACACAAATATACACCACAAAAACTAAAATATATCACACAAGACAAAAACACTCCACGACTCGGTCTTCTCCAAGACTGAGTTTTCCAATTTTTGGCCAAGGACGCGTGTGTGTGGGTGAGTAATAATGTTGCACACGTCTTGGAGTTGCCACATTGGAAGAGACGCCTCTTCCCTTTTGTTATTACTGGTAGTCTAACACACTTTTAACAAGAAGATTGTATTATTCAGTGCTAAAAGCTTTCACTAAACGCCCATATAAAGGGTTGTTCTAAAATTTTCAGATATATTGATATCAACAGAATTTAAATTTGCAAGAAAGTTAATGCAATATGACAACTAAGATATTAGGTGATTAAGAAAATCTTGAATATCATGTGACTAGCATTAAAAATGAATCAAAATAAAATAAGAACACACTGAAATTGAATCTTACACTAGGAGCAAAACGACTACACTAATTTGCCACCGTCTCGGTTCGAACATACTTAACTGGATTCATAAGTTCGAACATACTTAACGGATTCATAAATCTAAACTGACTAAAGGTAGAGAGAATGTTAGAATCAAAAAAATAAAAAATAAATAAATAAATAAATAAAAAAACTCGCATCTTTTACCTAATAAAATAAAACCCATAGTGGGGACTTTTCCATTTCAAAAAATCAAATCATACTTATTTTGGTAACTTTTTTTTCAATTTTAAATTTTAAAAAGGTTTTTAATATTTAAAAAACCTATAATATTTCTATATTTGTGTAATAATTGTTTAAAATTCGTTTTTATACCTAAACATTAAAATTAGGCAAAAATACACAAGGACTTTATTGTTGTTTTTGGATATTGCATGCCTAAAGTGTAAATATTTTATTAAAACCGGAGTATCCCCATTAGTATCCATTATATTTCCCACAGATAAAAAAAACACACTGAACAAGAACCACCCATAAGAACATCAAGAACAATCCATAACAACAACAATCAATCGTATGCTACAACAATCACAACAACAATTAGATGCTAATAACAACAACAACAACAACAACAATCCGATGCTACAGATCCGCTTCCAAGTTCCAGATTTTCATTAAACCCCACTGTTCCAATTCTAAACCTTTGTTGTTGATTCCGAATACAATCATCCTAATTTTATGGAAGAACGAAAATTGGTATGATTTCTAATATCTAATTTCTTGATTTTGTCTAAAATTAATATAGGGTGATAATTTTGTTTTAATTTTGGCGAAAAAAATCTAGGGTTTTATAGAAGCTCTGATTTGATAAATAAATATCAGAGTTCATAAGAGGATTGGTGGTTCTTAATTGGTTAGTTAATTTTAAGAGGTATATGCATGTTTGATTTTGTCTTTGATTTTAGGATTTTATGGGTTTAATCGGTGATTTAATTATTTTTTAATACACCGTGCCTCTAATTGTTGATGTTTTGGTTTATGAGTTAAGTTTTGGGTTTAAGCCAGTTTTGTATATTGAGCAATGGGTTACTTATTCAACACCGAGAAAGTTAGTTTGTTGGTTGAATGAAAAATGCAAACAAGCGACAATTAGAATGAAAGCTTTTGAATTTTGGCTGAATAGAATGTGGTTTGTGGTTGAATTAGCAAAAACCGCCACTAATTTTTAATATGGCCATGTGGGTGATCACCGTTTTGGTTTGTTGATTTATCGATGATCAGCTTAATCTGCAAATATTCATTCAACATGGTTGTTTTATTCTTTTTATGGTTCTTCTTTGCCTTGCATAATGTTTGCCGCACTAATAAATATATGGTATTTTTTTGCTTTTTCTTAAGAGTGTAGATAAGTTATATATTACTGTTAACTTATTAGTACGTAGGTTTATGATGAAAATCTTTAGACTAAAGCTTCTAAGTTCTTAATTCATAATCTTTAACAAAAGCAAAGTTTCTACACCTCAGATGTGCGTTGGTTTGTACATGCAGGCAGAGGCGCAGAGCAACTGCCCTTTCAAAATTATTTGACCCAGTTTCAAAGTCGTCACCTTTGACAGTAATCTATTATAGGTTGAAATCATAATTTACCCATGAGGTGACCTGGTCAAACCCATAGCCACAAATACATGGTTAACTATTTTGAACACAAGCAATATATAATGTTCATCTATTAACATATATTATTATGTGCTAGGTAAATCCCTCTTTAGTGTATTCATATGGAAAATAGTAAGAAAGTACTATAGAGTTAAATCCCTCTTTAGTGTATTCATCCGGAAAATAGTAAGAAAGTACTGCAGAGTATGATTGTATTATCTATTTTTCCCTATGTTTCTAACACTTAACACAATTGAACAAATGCTAAACCACATGGACCCGCCAATCATTATTTAATATAACAACTAAACCTTTTGTAAATCCAATTTACCAGTAGCTCAGCTCACACTCCACTGATATACGTGCGCAGGTCATTGCAAGATACGCGATCCAGCAATAGCGTTGTATAACTTCAACTCGGTAGGACATAGTGTAATAATCATGTAAAAAATAGCAAAATGGTCAACCGGTATTGACCGTGGTCATAAACATATAGCTACTTTGCACCGAACCCCAAGTAATAAGTAAAAAAATAAAAAGCAAATATGTGGTCATAAACTTATTGTTACATACCAAGTAGTATTACTTAAAGATAATGAGATTGATAAAAGCAATAAGGTTACTACTATTCTATTCCATCCATTAGTTACATTTTGCTTTGCCCTGTCCCGTTAATTTTAATACATGTTTGAGTCTTATTTTAGAGACACAAGCTAGAAAATGGTGGCCATTCATTGTTACATTCAATGGGCTGAATAGGTTCAACTGGCAGAACGTATGAAAGAAGTTTTGGATTGGAATAAACTCCAAAGTGGACTCCTTCTCTACCAAGTAAAAAGCTTGGCAATTTTATTGCATTTACAAAAAATATTAGTCAATGCAATTTGTACACCAGCGAGGGAATTTCCAGCAATTACAAGAAAGTGCGGATAACATTGGAGATGTCGTTTCTACGAGAAGAAGTTAGAGAGGCTATGTGGGATTGTTGCGATGAGAAGGCTCTTATGCGGTAAATTTTCTTTTAATGATTTATGGGATGTAAGCGTAGTTTATCGAGGAATTTTACAACGCAGGAATGTTCCAAAGAGAAACTAATGCTGCATTGATAGCATTGATTCCAAAGAAAATAAATTCAGAATCTCATACTGACTACCATGGGTAGTCTTTACAAGATGTTGTTTCCATGGTCACTCTGAGGAGGCCTACTTTTAATTGGGTGGAAGACTTTCTAAAAAATCGGATGTAACGAAGAAGGTTAAATGGGTACAACACGGAAAACTTGCTTAACATGCTTATAACATCCTCAATAGTTTTATACAAAATATTGAATCAGTATTTGAGTACGAATATTTTTCTAGCGATGTATATTAAATGAATTATTAACATAAAAAGTTACGAAAAAATGTTGGCGGGTTAATTCAACCTGATTTTCATATAAACCTTAACATTGCTAGACTAAGGTGATACATAATTCTAATTTTTATAGATATTTTGTATGATAATTTTGAACTATTCATTTGATATTTTTTATTTGGTTCTTGTCAGGTCGTATGGTCGTCTATCTGTCTAAAGCCCGTCACTGCTCCAATCAAAGCTATGGTTATGAAGGCTGGAAAATAACAACGGTATACCCATTTTTGGAATCACTTTGTCTCTCCAAATATTTTACTAGGATGACGAATTTATCCAGGTTCGGGCTCTCATTCTTCCTCTTCACTTGCATGTTTGTATCCTTAATTAGACATTTAAATAAATGTGAATAATGAAATGGAAGTGTAATGTAGTTCCCATGTTTATGGTTTCTTTAAACATGTTAAAAGTACTAACCACTGTATTAACATGCCTTTCTATATCTACATGTATATCCTCGAAATTCTTATTGCTACGGTAGTTCTATACAGTTCTGCAAGCTAATCTATCTAAATTCAAAACAGAAGGGTTCACACATTTTATAATTGTAAGCCTAATGCTTAAAATGTATAGCTGTATAGATTATTGTTATGGTCTGTTAACAGTTACATTGAAAAAAAACACATTCAATAAGTTTAGATATCAAATTTAAGACACTTAGACACGTCCAAACAACAATAAGAAGGTTTTCTTGAATGAAAGATTGTCATAAACACGTTCAATAAATTGAACAAGTTACATAAAACATACTACTTGCGTAACAGTTTTTATGGTCTCAAAGATCCCCTAAAAATTTATTCGTGCTAAACGTCATTGTGTGATTAGGTGGAGTAAGAATTTTGGGAATGTTGTGCTTATTATGTTGTAATGGACCCGTTGTACTCATGACTAATACTCATATAAGCAAATTTCATGACTTCTTTAGGTGAAATTTTGCTTCTTTTTTTTAGGATATTATATTGCTTTCATTAGGTGAAAGTGTGAAATTTGCGTAATTTACTTACCTATTTGTTTTTTTTTTCTTTCTTTCTGATGTTGTTTACAGGTTTCTTCTAAGGTTCAAAGGCTGAAAAAGAGGTGGACACTTAGTGAATTTGAAAGCAGGAGGCCACTAAAAAGGGGAAATTTTTGTCATGTCCATTTATCAAGATGAAAGAGGGTAAGTAAGTTAGATACAACGTATGCCCTTAACATAGTCCATCGTATAAGTTTGTGATATGACTGAGTCCAAAGATTTAGCTACAATCAAATTAAGCCAGTATTTACACATGGCCAGTTATATGTTGCAATATCAACAGTAACCACCAAAAAGGGATTGAAGATACGAATTTGCGATGAAGAAGGAAAACCAACAAACATGACGACTAACGTCGTCTACAAGGAATTTTTACAAAGAGTTTACATCAATTAACTGTTATAAAGGGGTGTTTGGCATTGTCATTTAGAAGGTTCTTTGTTGAATTCTTTATTTTTTAATTTTAGAGCTATTTTATTTTTTATGGTTTGTTTATGAGTATCATGTGGTGAATTTATTTTAAATTTTTTTTGAATAGAAATATGAATTTTTTATTTTATGGTTGCGGCTCCCTGTGTTTGGTTTATTCAAGTAACATATTCTTTGATCTATGTGACTAAATTAATATTTAATAGTCACTACAACAAAAGTGGCTTTTTAGGACCCTTTGTGTGGGACGGTATGATAATGGAGTCCTAAAAAACTGTTTAATAGGACATATGCGCGTTTAGGGTCCTTTTTAAATATTTGCTACTTAGGCGATGTCCTAAAAAGGTATATAATAGGATGGTCGATGATTTGGGGTCCTATTATCATATAACTTAATAGGACACTTAAAATATGGATCCTAATAAATTACCTTTATAAGACGTTTATTCATTATGGTTGTATTATAATAAACCATAATAGGACACTTGAGTTTTGAGTCATAAGACATCAGTTAGTTAAAACGCTTATTCACAAAAAGTTTTATTATAGCAAAATTTAATAGGACCTTTGACACGTGCGTATTATAACGTTAACCTTTATAGGACGCTTATGTACAATGGTTTATAACATCATTTTTTTAAAACGATTATTTGCAAAAGTTTTATTATAACAAAACTTAATAGGACCATTAAGACGTGGGTATTATAATGTTAACCTTTATAGGACGCTTATGCATAATGGCTTTAGTATCATACATCATAATATGACATTTTATTTTTGAGTCATAAAATATCAGTATTTTAGAACGTTTATTAGCAAAAGTTTTATTATAACAAAACTTAATTGGACCCTTAAAGGATGCATATTAATTATGGTTTTATTACAATACACCATAATAGGACACTTGATATATAAGTCATAAAACATTAATTATTTAAAACGCTTATTCGCAAACGTATTATTAAAATATAACTTAATATGACAGTTGACACTTGGGTCCCATAGATTGATACACCATCATAGGACACTTGATATTTGAGTCATAAAACATCAGTTTTATGGAACACTTATTCGCAAACGTTTTTTATTATAAGAAAAGTGAATAGGACCCTTGACAATAGCGTCTTATAACGTTAACCTTTATAGAACGCTTATTCATAATGGTTTGTTTATGATACACCACAATATGGCACATCTTTTTAGAGTCGTAAAACATCCGCTTTTTATAACGCTTATTCAGTTTTATAGAACACTTAATTGCAAAAGTTTTATTTGAACAAAAATTAATAGGACCCTTGACACCTGTGTCTTTTAACATTAACCTTTATAGTACGCTTATTTGTTGTGGTTTTATTATCATACGCCACAATAGAACGCTCCTTTATTTGAGTCATAAAACATCAGTTTTTTAGAACGCTTATTTATAAAAGTTTTATTTAAACATTAGTTAGTATGACACTTGATACTTTGGTATCAAAACTTGATACACCATAACAGGACACTTGATATTTGAGTTATAAAAGATCAGTTTTATGGAACGCTTATTCACAAAAGTTTTGTGATAACAAAACTTAATAGGACACTAGCTATTTAAGTAATAAAACATCAGGTTTTTACAAGGGTTATTCGCAAGAGTTTTATTATAACAAAATTTAGTAGGACCCTTGTCACTTGGGTCTCATTGGTTTTACTGAAAGTACTTTATGATACGAAAATCCTAGGAAAAATACTAAAAAGGTCCCCGCTTATTCAAATAAGCTGGGAATAAGCTAAGTAATTCGAATAGCAAATGAGGGAATAAATGTTAAAAGGATTATTAACATGAAAAACACTAATAAGCTGGTGTGTGTCTGGGAGTCCAGAGACCAGTGTTCTATCCTTGCTCTTGGACTTTTTGATTTTTATTTATTTATTTATTTATTTATTTATTTATTTTTAAGATACCATGAAATTACCCATAAATATGGTCATGGGAAATTTGTGGGTAAAAATCACCTACGAAAATAATTGTGTGTAAAGTTACGGGTAAATATTTTAAAATCATCCATTACTAATTATGGGTGATTCACGGCTAAATTACCCACAAGTAAATACTATGGCTAAGTTGTAGCTAAAATGTTAACAATATGTATATGGTCATTCAACAGTAATTAATTCTCATTTATAGAAGTAAAATGCTACACATATTCTATAGCAAGTAATACACAAACCACATTATACACTCGTTGGGATAGGCAACATAAAACTATCATAAAATATAAATGATTCAAATTATAACTATAAAGTATGTTATGGGATAGTGGAGAGTAATTGATAAAATTACAAAGATTCTTTGCATGTTTATGATATGAGATTGACTATCTCGTATGGCTAAATGAACCAAGGCTTCAACCATTCGACAATCTTGTATATCAGTTTCTTGCTTCACATTATACTTTGGTTCCCCCAAGCATCATCGACTATCAATGTGTTAGTACCAGCATTTTACTTCTCACATATCTCAAAAAATCAGCATAGCGTTCTTAATCTTTTGAGTGTCATGTTTTCCTCACTTGTGTTTGAACCTGGCGATACCGTACAAGATGTTTGAACCTGGCGATAGCGTTCAGCATCTTATTGTAAGATGTTGACGGGCTAACAGGACCTACCTGCAATTTCAATCATCAAAACATACCAATCAAGTTGCACATCTTATGAATATAGAATTAGTGAGATTAAAGATATGGAGTGTATCTTATAAGATGAATCTAAATTAATAAGAGGTGTTATGGTGATCATCAAAAGACTAGATCTTTCATAAAGATCTACACTATAATGTTTTGATACTAATAATGTCCACAAAAATGGATAATTCACTAATAAATGGTACACAAAATGTTCTGTACAATAATTTGTTAGTAGGACATGAATTACAAATCAACGCATAAGTTAAAAACTGAACCATTCTAGATAGCAAGAAATTACAAATCAAATCAATTTATCATCAAGTCATCTCCATTAGGCTACAATAAATTGCAATGAACACATTTAAATAAGTTATCAATGTTTTTGTTCAATAAAACAAAATCATGGCTTTTTGAACTAAGAGAAGATCATACCTTTAAGTTGTCCCTGAAACAACATTGAGCATCATATGAAAAAAATTAAGACTCCTCTATCAATATTGATTGCATATGGCCAAATTGTATCATTTTTCGACAAACAATACATTTTTCGTGACAATAACTTTATAGAATACGTTTTTCGTGACAATAACTTTATAGAATACGGGATTTTAAGTTCTAATAACTTGAAACAATGACAAAGTATATTATGTTAAAAGTAGATACTAAGAACATAGACATGTCATTTAATTATTTTTTTGATAGATTGTATAAATTTTTATTTTCACTAATGTTTTAGTGTGTTTGAGAAGAGTATTTAATTTTTTTTTTCTAATAACTTATTTGATTTGTACCATGCGGTTTATTGATTACTATATTTTTACATTGACGGGTTTTTTTAATATTTACATTAATTCAATGTATTTAATGTATATGCTGGGGTATAAGTTAATGTACAACATGCGTTTATAGTTATATTGCTTAAATTTTAAATTTTCAGTGATATATTCGTAACCAGTTACGGGCTAGATTAAGAATCAAAAATAAAAGTGAATTTTTATTTAATTATGCATAAATATTAATGTACTAGTAAAGCTTAATTGTAAATGTACAAGTATTGGAGCACTTTTTAAAACATGCATCATTTAATAAGACATTTTATTGTTCACGTTTACGGGTGAGCATCGGTCCAGGATCGGACCGGACCGATAAGACCGATGACCGAATTAGCCAAAAAGCCAAGACCGAGGATCGGATCGAATGTGGTCGGTCCGGTCTCGGTCGGTCCGTCGGTCGGTCCGGTCCAACAAGGCTAAATAATCGGTCGGTCCGTCGGTCGGTCCGGTCCAACAAGGCTAAATGAAACTTTAATTATCAAAAAGTATAATATTGTTTTATACTTTTCATAAAAATCATAACCTCATGGAGTATAAAAATAAAAAAATTACAAGATTATCATTAGGGGCGTAAACGAGTCGAGTACTGCAAAACTCGAAATAGAATCGGCTACTAAAATTCAAACTCTGAACTCGATTTGAGTTTGATCATTTTCACATTTAAAGCCCGAACTCGATGAAAATTTGGCATATGGAGCTTGACTCAAATCGAAAGTTACTTGAGCTCGGTTTGACCGAAACTCCACTCAATAGTTCATATTAAGGGTGCTCATCGGGCGAAAACCGGACCGGACCGAGTAAAACCGGACCGGACCGAGACTGAATCCGGCAAAAAATGTAGACCGAGACCGGACCGAATGTGGTCGGTCCGGTCTCGGTCCAAATAGGCTAAATGTCCGATTTTTAAGCCGGACCGGACCGGACCGAGACCGAAATTATGAAAAACCCTAAACCAAAACCGGACCAAATGTGGTCGGTCCGGTCCGGTCCAGTCATTTTTGTCGGTCGGTCCGGTCCATCCGGTCCGTTTGCTCACTCCTAGTTCATACTACAAGTTCAATAGTTCATTATAAAAGTCTTATCTTAGCATTTTAATAAGTCGAGTTATTCGTAAGTTACTTGAGCTCGGTTTGGCACACACTCGACTCAAGCTCCGCTTAAATGAGCTCGAGCCAAACTCAAGCCAAAAATGTGTTTGGCTCGAGTTTTGCAAAGATGACTCGAATGATAAAAATTTAATAAATGGCTCAAAAGTGGTTATTTGATTGAGACGGACTTGTAAACGTCATCCCAATTCTCAAAGATAATGAAGTTGGCCATAGGTTGTCTCATATGGATGATGACATTTGAAGATCATCGGATGTTGCCATATCGTTTTGATATAATTTGGATGGCCGTCGCATCGGGAATAGCGTTATCTAAAAGGAACATCTCTATACGAGTATATCAATCGGGTGAGCAACATAATAGGTAAAATCTTGATCGCACGATTATGTCACGGTGCCTCTCAAGGGCCGATGGACACAATATTGATCTACATATCCATCATCCGGAAATACTTCTTGATTCATCATGTAAAAGGGTACATCATATTGTACCATGGATATGGCTCAACTGCCTCATTCGATAAGCATTAGATATTACGAGTTATTACATCGAACTATAATGTTTATACTCCAACTTCATTTTACGCCCGGACTTGGTCATGATCAATCGTAACATATCACAATCAACCATGGGCGGAGATAGGGGCACAAGAGACAGGTGCCCCCATAGCGAAAAAAATTGTAGTGTAAATCAATTAACCCAACAACACTTAAATAAAAAGTTTTAACATCCAACAACAATTATGCATCATCACGGTCAATCAAAACATATCACAATCAACCTAAAGATTCAATACTCCTAAATAAAAAGTTTTAACATCCAACAACAATTATGCCATCCGTTGTCAACAATATCTGCAACGTAAAATAATTAACAAATTATCAAATTAATTCTAAAAATCACAAATAATTAACATATGATCCATAATAATTTTTTTTTGAAAATTTTAATTATTTTGAATAACCAAGGTATATATATAATCGACTAAATGCATGTAACTAGGCCCTTTTGTATTTTAATTTTTGTACAACATTTAAATGTAAAGGATATGCATAAATTAAATATGGAAACAATATTGATCTGATTTCTCTCCATATATCTCGCCAATTCCAGCCCATTATCATCTATATATCCCTAGTAAATTGCTACAAGAGTTATGCACATTATCTCTTTCCAAAAATCACAAAAACTAAACATACGGTTCTCTCTAAAATTCCTACGCCTCCATCTTTGGTCCTAGAACTTTTTGGGCAATTATTCTGGTCGACTAAGGGTCTAAAGAAGCAAGTAAAATCGTTGGATCAAGTCTTGAAGGGTGCACAATTTGTTGGGGATTTCTTTTGTGCCGATTAAATCAAACCAAGCAAATAAAATTCGTGTGGCTTCCTCCTATGTTCTAAAATTCATTTGGTATTTTTCTTACACTCCTCATATCACATATAATTTACATAAATTGTTATATTTGATCCATGCAAAGAATATAGGCCGAATGATATTTTATTTATTTTTAAACCCTAAAATTAAATTATTTATGGATCGGCCATATTAAGATTCTATAATTTTTGATCATATTTTTCTGGGTTTCTTACATGTATAACTAATCTAAATGAAATAGTAACCGAATTTTTGGAGGCCTTGATGAATTATTTTGAATTAACAATAAAAGCGGTTAAATAATAAATAAAAATAAATTATGAAATGGATCGAATGGACCAAGGATCTGAACTAAGGCTTGTATTTTGTGCTTAAATAATCCTAATTGATCAGATAAGTGATGGAAAAATTTTTGAAAAATTATTTAGGGCTTGTTTCTTTTAATTAATTAAATTGGCTAGAAATTGATAAATATGAAAGGGTGTGTTTCGTAATTTGGTGGGTTGTTTTTGTAGATCTTATATGAACAGTAAGGTCATGGTAAAAATAATTATGAGGATCATTTGTGCCATTTTGGGTGATTAAAGGATTTAAATTGATTTATTTATAAACCTAATTAAAGTAAATAAAAGTTGAGGGGCTGTTTTGTAATTATTAAAATTGTTTGGCTATTTTTGTTAACTGTAGAAAAACAGTAACTTTTGGGTAAAAATAAGTATGGGGACCCTTTATGCATATTTGATAAGTTTTGGTATTTATTTTGTAATTTAATTATGTTTTAAGTTCAATTGTTAATTAATTAAAGTTAAGGGACCAAAAGTGTTAAGTTTTGAAAGTTATGTCTCTGGTCATTTCATAATTAATATGAGGTACTAAAAATGATAATTTGAATATGGAAAGTTTCTAAAAATGGAAGCATGACTAAAAGAGGTTTACTTATGTAATTTGAACTTTTCTTAATTCAAATCCACTCTCTTATAGGTTCGGTGAAGCGGGAATGACCTTCCTCCTTTCGATTGATCCCGGTTTGTTTGACTCGGCTTTGTTAATCTTGTGATACCAATAATTTTACTAACATGGAGCTTAATGCTTATACATGGGTGTTTATTTGTAGGTGGTCCGTGAGGATTGAGAAAGGATGCATGATGACCCCGGACTAAGCTTCTTGTTGCTTTAATTTATTGTTTAATGTTACAAGACTTTATGTTGGATAGTGTCTACCTTATTTATGTTTAGTGCTTTTGTTATGACAATTGCTTATTTAAAATACAATTTCGTTTTATTCATTTAATAATTAGTTGATGTTTTATTCATATCGTAATAATAGAGTGTGCATGCTGAAAATAGCGTCCTATCATATGACTTGTCAGGACTTTGAAATTGTCCTATTAAACTTATTAACCGTCCTAACAATTAACTTTTAAGGACGCTTAACATTGTAAAAGTGTCCTAATATGTTGTTATTAGGACGTTATTTAGGTTGTTAATAGACATTTTATACGACCAAAAAATTGGTTTCATAATCTTCTTTGAGATATTAGAACCCTTTTCTTGGTGCTAAAGTAGCTATAATGTTATATGATAAGCGTCGTAACAATTATCTTTTAAGTACACTTGTATGTGTATCAAAAGATTAAAATTAGGCAACCACGTTTTACAACATTGTAAAAGTGTCCTAATATGTTGTTATTAGGACGTTATTTGGTTGTTCATAGACATATTATGCGACCATAAATTTGGTTTCATAATCGTATTTGGGATATTAGGACCCTTTTCTTGGTGTTAAAGTAACTATAATGGTATATGATAACCGTCCTAAGAATTAACATTAAAGGACGCTTGTATGTGTATCAAAAGATTAAAAGTAGGTTATCACATGTTAGAACATTGTAAAAGTGTCCTAATATGTTTTTATTAGGACGTTATTTGGGTTGTTTATAGACCTATTATGCAACCATAAAATTGGTATCATAATCTTATTTGAGTTATTAGGACCCTTTTCTTGGTTGCTAAAATAGCTATGATGTTACATCATAAGCGTCCTAACAATACTTTTAAGGACGTTTTTATGTGTTTCAAAAGATTAAAAGTAGGTAATCACATGTTAAAACAATGTAAAAGTGTCCTAATATGGTTTTATTAGGACGCTATTTGTGTTGTTCATAGACATATAATACGACCATAAAATTGGTTTCATAAGGGTTAGGACGCTTTGGACCTATTACAACCGCCTTACATGAAACGCTTTCATCCTTGGTCCTATTAAATGAAAGGTCCTAAAAAGTACCATTTTATGACGCTTATGGGGTCCTAAAAAGCCACTTTTCTTGTAGTGAGTAGAGTTCATAATTAACAGGCTGTCCGGAATTGCGTTTTGGGTTAGATTAGCTGATTATAAAGTTGTTAATAGAAGATTTATTTTTTTAATGCCAATAGCAAATAGGTTTGCTTTGGAGCTGTGCTGATGGCGGATGCAATTATTTATAATATTATGAATGTGTATCTGTTGTGTTATGCTATTATTGTTCAAGTCATTTGCTTTTTATCATAAAAAGTCTGCTAAGTTAAGAAACGGTTCAACACATGTTGTGTTTCCTTAGATCAAAATGCAGCAGGCCACATGGAGGTGTTCTTCACTGCAGGCCACATGGAGGTGTTCTTCACTGCAGAATTTAGTAGTTTTTGTGTTTAGGATGGTGGTTATGGTTGCGGCAAAATGTGAATTCTGTTGATGTCTTTCCTTCATCTGGTTGTGAACCAAAAAACTAGAATGGTGATTGTGGTTGCGCCAAAACGTGGATTCTGTTGAGGTTTTTCCTTGATCTGGTTGTGAATGTACTCATTTGCAATGAATTGAATGTATGTTGTGCGTTTTTTGTTTAAAGTGTCATGTATTTGCTGGTTGTATATTGGTATCAATGGATCACTTATCCTGTGTTCCCACATACATTGTAAGGTACAATTTAATATAACAAAAAGTAATCAGGTAGATATTGGATGCATAAATATAACACATATAATTATTAGTGTAAAAATAAAATGCCAAAAAACAGGAATGGTGGTTGTGGTTGCGCCAAAATGTGAATTCTGTTGAGGTCTTTTCTTGATCTGGTTGTGACACCTGTAATACATATTTAAGAGCTGGAAAAACAAACGTATTGGAAGCTGGGGTAATGTCTACCAATAAAAATGGATAGTTATAAGAATTCTTTTAACCAAATTGTAGGAAGGGACTGTTTCGGATCGCTTATTGAAATTGCTTCTCATAAATGGACTAATCAGGATTAGCTTACAGAAAGTGTTCATTGATGTGCACATGTTAGAACAAGCCCACAGATGTAGGACTATTCTACTGAAACAGACTTATATTGTAATGCTTAGGACTGTTGGATGGACGTAGGGTACGTGTTATTGAAAGAGGCCTTACTGAGACAGATTGGATTGTTCATTGGTTGCTTGAATGAGCAGGTTATCACAAACTGATGTGTGTCCTGCATGCTTATAAGTAGGGGTGTTATCGGGTTGGGTTGTCGGGTTATCGGGTTGGTCGGGTCGGGTTGATTCAGGTTTTGGTGTCCCAAATATTCACCCTAACCCGACCCTATAAGCTATCGGGTTATCAGGTTTCGGGTCAAAACGGATCGGTTTGAATCGGGTTGTTATCGGGTTGTGTTAAATTGACTGTTCCTAACACAATACAAAACACACTTGAACAAAATTTGCTTATAGACATTATACATATTTGAAGTACCCTTTGGCAACTATATCAACCATATTGTTAGCATCAGTTTCTAACATCCCATTAGTAAAAGTCAAATTTTGATAATTTGATTTGTAAATATATATTGATATTGTCACTAAGACTTAACCAATTTTTGGCTTTATGAGGTGTTTCGTATATGCTATTAGTTTGTGAAAATAGTTTTTGACTTGATGTCTTTAATTTATGCTAATTTGGAAGTTGAAAAACCTAAAGGGAGTGATCAACTTTATTCTAATTCTTGAAGGCTGGAACTGATTGTATCTTTAAGAAAAACATTACTTCATTGTTGTGTATTTGTATGGCAATTGGCGTATCAGTAAGTTATGACCTACTCAACAAACAAATAAATTAATAACCCTACTATTAACATATTCAACTTCATTGTTGTGTTCAGTTTCTACCATTGTTGAGTATTTGTATGGGTCGGGCTGATAATAACTGCTCCAAACAAATATTCTTTAAAGTGGGTCAAAACAGGTTTTTGTATATGACAAGGAAGAGTTTATAGGCTGCAAAAGAGGTGATGGGTGGGAAGTACAATGAACTTGATGAATCACATAAGCAGAAAGGTAATGTGATACTAGGTAGTCATTCTACTTGAGGCTTGAGCAATAAACGCATACGATTCCAGTAAATAAAACCACTAACTACGACATCAAAAAAAAAAAAAAAAAAAAAATTACAACACGAAATTTAAAAAAATATATATATTTAAAAGATTTGAAAAACCCCCGCGCGTGCGCGGGAATTATATCTAGTAATGATGTATAGCAAAATTATTTGTTATAAAAGAAGAGAGCTGTGACTAAAGAGAATAAATAAGTGATCCAAGTGCCACGCAACATTATTGTGTGAAAGTCTTTTTTTTAGCAAGTCTCTAAAAGATATGACCATTTCAAATTAGACCCTTTTGCTTTGCACTTGGCATGCTCGCCCTCATCCATGAACTTATCATCGAACGGTTTGGTCTCTTTTATATCAATCGGTCACTAGGTGCAACTTACTAGGGTGAATGTTTTGTTTAGTTTATTTATCCGACTTATTCAAATTATAAGAAACCAAAAGCTACTTTTTAAGAGCTTTGGAACTTATCTATGCAAGATTATACTAGAGGTTGTAGGAGTCGTTCCTCACTCGTGAAGATCGTGAGGGACCACTATGAGGAAGAAAGGAACGCGCGAGCAAGCGCAAAAGAAGGACGAATGGTGACCGAGCTCACCACTCGGTTACCTTGTGTTTGTGGGCCTCATGCGATGTTTTTACTATTATTTTATTTATGACTTAATTGCATTTTTGGTCCCTGTGGTTTGGTCAAATTGCAGATTTGGTCCTCAAAACTTTGAAAGTGCAGCGATAGTCTTTATTTTGAAGTTTGGATTGCATTTTTGGTCCCTGGATAAAGTTAATTGACGAAAATACCATTTGTCTTGTTCAGAAAAATACAAGGGTACTTTGGTCATTTCACACCAAAAAGGACAAAAAACGCAACCCAAACTTCAAAATGGGGACTATCGTTGCACTTTTAAAGTTTTGGGGATCAAACCTGCAATTTGGCCAAACCACAAGGACCAAAAATGCAATTAACTCTTTATTTAATTTGTGAGTGTATGGATGCTAGTTTGTGGTGTATACTAAATTAAGTGGTTTGAGCAAATGCTATATTAGCCATTTATTTAGTCTCTTAAAGGGGAAATAAGCTTGAGGGGGTCTCCTAAATAGAGGAAGTAAGGTTTTGGGCCCACATTCACTCCGGCTAAAAACATGTATAATCCATTTATTACTTGACACATGCTTTTGCCAATTTCTTTTTTCAAATATTCACACTTGATTTTATCATGTGTCCAAATCTTGTTATTAGACATACTTTTAAGCATATTTTATCATGCCTCCTTTCCTTTCACCCGCATACCTGCACTTGCCGGAGGTCTCATTTGAAGCAGTCTCTCTACTTCCGGGTTTATCTTAGGGTAGAGGTAGGACCTGTCTACATTTTACCTCCCCATACCCTGCCCCGGCGGGATTGGGTTTTGTTGTTGTTGTTGTTTATAAGCTTTTTCTTCAAAAGAAATAAGTTGCTTATTAAACATAAGCTTAAGCCCACAAGGTAAGCTAGGACAAACACCCCCTTAACCTTAATAAGTTCTTCAAAATAAGCATATCAGCTTTCTTACACCATTGGGCCAAAAACAACTGCAACCTAGTTTATTTATCATTTCATTTCATATTGAGATAACGTTACACAAAAATATCCAAAACAAAAACAAGGGCCATGCACTCTCATAAACCCTTCTTCATCATCATCATATCTCTGGGTTTTTGCCTCCAATCCAAACACTGTAAGTTCACACATGGCTTCTACTTTCTTTACATCTTTTGACATTCCCAATACATTAGACCTTAAAAAACACACCCACCACCCTTTAAAAAACCAAACCAGACCCAAAACAAGATTCTACTGCAACTCATCAAAATCACCCAAAACAACAAAACCAGACTTATCAGATGAACCCAAGAAACAAAACCCTTCTTTATCTCAGCAGCTTCAAACCTTATCCACAACAATCTTATCAGACACCCCACAAAAAAACAACCAAACATCTCAATTGTTGTCAAAACCTAAGTCTATTTGGGTCAACCCCACTAAGCCTAGACCTTCTGTGCTTAACTTACAAAGACATAAGAAAACATCTTATGTTCATAACCCACAAATTAGGGACTTGAGAATGTTTTCCAAGAAGCTTAACGAGTGCGAAAACGATAAAGATGTGTTCTTTAAGGTTCTTGAGGAAATCCCACATCCACCCACTAGAGAGAATGCACTTTTAGTACTTAATAGTTTGAAGCCTTGGGAGAAAACTGTTTTTTTCTTTGATTGGATTAAGGAGAAGGAGTTTTTTCCGATGGAGACGATTTTTTATAATGTGGCTATGAAGAGTTTGAGATTTGGTAGGCAGTTTCAGCTTATTGAGAATCTTGCACTTGAGATGATTGAGAATGGGATTGAGCTGGATAATATTACGTATTCGACTATTATTACTTGTGCTAAAAGGGCGAACCTTTTTGATAAGGCGGTTGAGTGGTTTGAAAGAATGTATAAGACGGGGTTGATGCCGGATGAGGTTACTTATTCGGCTGTTTTGGATGTGTATGCGAAGTTGGGGAAAGTTGAGGAGGTTATGAGTTTGTATGAACGAGGGAGAGCGAGTGGGTGGACACCGGATGCTATTGCGTTTGCGGTTTTGGCTAAGATGTTTGGTGAGGCAGGTGATTATGATGGGATAAGATATGTTTTGCAGGAAATGAAGTCGTTAGGGGTGAAGCCTAATTTGGTTGTGTTTAATAGTTTGTTGGAGGCGATGGGGAAGGCTGGGAAGCCTGGTTTGGCGAGGAGTTTGTTTGAAGAAATGGTGGCTGCGGGTATTGAACCAGATGCAAAAACGCTGACTTCGTTGGTTAAGATCTATGGGAAAGCGAGATGGGCTAGAGACGCGTTGGATTTATGGCAAAGAATGAAGTCAAATGGTTGGCCAATGGATTTTATTCTTTATAATACTTTGTTAAGTATGTGTGCTGATCTTGGTTTACAAGAAGAGGCTGAAAAGTTGTTTGATGACATGAAGGGATCTGACAACTGTAAACCCGATAGTTGGAGTTACACCGCAATGCTTAACATATATGGAAGTGGCGGTCATGTTGATAAGGCGATGACTTTATTTGACCAAATGTCAAAAGAGAATGTAGCGGTTAATGTTATGGGCTGTACTTGTTTGATCCAGTGTTTGGGACGTGCTAAACGGATGGATGATTTGGTAACAGTTTTTGAAACATCCCTTAAAAAAGGTATTCGCCCCGATGATAGGTTATGTGGATGTTTATTATCTGTTGTATCTTATTGCGAAAATAGTGATGATTTGGATAAAGTAATCGCTTGTTTACAACAAGCGAACCCAAGATTGGTTTCTTTTGTGAATTCATTAGAAGGAAACACAGAGTTTGAAAAGGTTAAGGAGGAGTTCAAGGGGATACTGAACAACACAGAAGTGGAAGCTCGTAGGCCATTTTGTAACTGTTTGATCGATATTTGTAGGAAAAGAAACCTTGATGAGAGGGCCCACGAGCTTCTTTACATGGGAACTATGTATGGATTATACCCTGGGCTACACACAAAGACTCCTGAAGAATGGAGGTTAAATGTGCGGTCATTATCAGTAGGTGCAGCCCACACGGCTTTTGAAGAATGGATGGGGACTTTAAGTGGAATGGTCAACCGTCAAGAACCATTGCCAGAGTTGCTAACGGCTAGCACAGGTGCAGGCACTCATAAATACTCTCAAGGGTTGGCTAACGCTTTTGAATCACATGTTACAAAGCTTTCTGCACCTTTTAGGCAGACTGAAGAAAAACCAGGTGTTTTTGTAGCGAGTAGGGAGGATATAATGTCATGGGTGCAATCAAAGGTTTGATTTTTTATCTGGTACTCAGTAGAGGTATTGGTTATGTTCTAGGACTCGAGTATGGTTTATAGCTTTAGATACAGTTTCTACATTGCTTATCATTTGAAACGAGCTATACATGTAATGTTCTATTAGAATATATTTTGAGGAAGGCATTTTCAATTAGTTTCCATTTTTCTTCTTCTTATTGAAGGCTAACTTTATGATCAAGGGACGACCTATGTGGCTATGTTATAAGTTTGTTAACAAAGCAGGATTCAGTTACCTGGTAACCGGGGACCCTTAGTTATAAGTAATGTGCAGCTTTATGTACCATGTCTCTTGAGGATCTTAACAGAACACATATCCCGTTATTAGAGAGTACAGACGTATTACGTATATTATCAAAGCATATAGCTTGGTCAACTGGTGGATCCCAATTTTTAACCAGAGTCTGAGCTATCTTTATTAAATATTACACATTAACTGTAACTTTTACTTTTACAATACAGAAAGTTGCAAATTAAAGTCAAAAGGCTACCAATATGCATACCCTAACCCCTTCTAGATCCTCACGAGGCTTGGTTGTATTTGAGAATTAGTGCTAATCCTTTCAAAATCGTAAGGTCAAAATGAGCAAGAGACCGAGCTCATAAAAGATTAGTTAGGCCTGCCCATTAAAACTTGATTCATTTTATGGAGCATGAGACTGTCCTTGATTAGGATGGTCTGGTCAGTGACCAGTTAGCCGCCCCAAATGTTGGGCCAGACTGCTAATTGCATGTTCTTGAATTTCAATAGCTTCATCACAATCCTTTCCCAAGTAAAGCATAAGCAAGATCAGGACTAGATGGGTGTGAAGAGTAGGGGATCTCTTGTGTGAAGCAAAGACAGGCACGTGCTGCTAGCAATCACAAGAAGCTTGTATTTTGATGCTAGTTTTTACCAATACATGGCATTTTGATGTTGTTCCTGAAGTAGCATACTAGCATATGACCAAAGATTTGGCTATTTAAGTCCTGTTATCCGGTTCTTTTTAGTTTATGTTTCGGCAAGCTACTAGTCAAACTTTTGGTTTTGTGGTCTACCAGGGGTATTTTAGTCACTTTCTGTCCCTCCTTGAGCATGGTTAGGACTCATAAAAGGATCGTGTTAATTGGGATATTTGAATTTTGAACCAATAGTTACAACAAAGGTGTTATTGTAGAAAGGTAAACTTTAGATGAAAACTTGTATCAATGGTCATTTGAAATGTTGGACACAAAATGTTTTTGTATAAATTACATGCTTAACTTAAACTGAGCCGCCCGAACCTCTAGCATGGTCATTTGATACAACAGCTCGACCCATTCAAAACTTTAGGATTTAAACCGTGTGTTTTAAACAAATGTCTGATCACCTGATTTCACGTTCCTTTCAACATGCCACCATGGTCATATGGTATCTGTATCATTCAGAACATGTGTCACAAAAGTGAAGGAATAATACCACTTAACCAGTCGAGAAAACAATAACTCTTTGTTCATATCCAACTCTCTAAATAATAGGAGTAGAACGGCGTGTGAAATTAAGAACCCGTCCGTCAGTATGCTTTTGTGCAATAGGACTCATATCCTCCCAAGCTGAAATCAAAGCATAAGAAAGAGGCCACCTCCTTGCCTCGTGTCATGTGCCTGGCTAGTGACATTGACAATACCTTGACCGAGGCACACAAAAGACCATTCTTGCACCCCCTCTCTCCCATTTTTGATCAAAAACTAAGCTACAAGCAATTTATTTTATGGCAAAAGTATCCAGATAATCTCGTTTCATGGTCCAATGCCAATAATCACCACCACATCATTTTGGCAGCATCCGTCATATGAGGCCTTTATTAAAAAGACAGGCAATAAGATGGATAAACTAGTTCGTGCAGATTTATTTGACACGAGTATACAAGGGAAATAAAGATCATTGTGAACCCACATTTCATAAAACTAAACTAAAAGTAAATATGCTCAAATCAATGAGAAAACATAAATAAAACAAAACTGATAATATGTGTAGTACTCTATGATATTGTCAAACATAAAACCCACAAACAAAACATGAGTTTAGAACATGATTAAAAACCATCAAATACAATTTAGTAAAATCACGTCTTCTACGGGGTAATGGAGGAGGTGAGATGTAGACAGCCTTACCCACACCTCAAGGTCAAGAAGTCGCATTCAGAATATCCATACCTATCAATGAGGATCAAACCCTCGCCCCTGTCTCCAAAGAAGAAGGGTTTTCTAACTGATCCAACCCTACTTGTTATCAAATACAATTTTGTTATTCTTTTGCTATTCTTTGCATGTCTCCTCTTCCTCTTCAAAGTTTTTTTGTCATTTGTTGTCTTGATCGGTCTAGTTATGTTACCATGAGGAGATACAAGGCTCTGCACAAATATCGGAGAAGCCATGTATTCCATAATCCTTAACGAGCGGCAATAGGCGGGAGGACTCTCGTGGGTAATATACTTGGATTTACTCAAGTAGTGCGGATCAACATCCATCACATCACAATGATAGGGCGCCTCTTCCCAAGATTGTGTTACTTTGTAATTTCTCATTATCCACATCCTAGGGCGAGGTTTTATATATCTAGTACGTTTGTTTCCAATTATTTTGGTTGCAGTAGGTTCTTGATATTTATATATGCATAGAGATTCTTCAATAAAACCGAGCATATCATATTCATCACATTTATATAACAAATCATCTGGTTGGGGGATTTCGTTAAACTCCTCTAGAGATAAATCAAAAGAAATAATTACTTTCTTGTTTTTTCGATCATTCATAAACCAATGAAGTGACCCCTCGCATAAGATACCAGGACTATAAGCACAAGGAAAGTCTAACTTATATTTGATATCTCCAATAAGTTTCCAAGTATTTGATTTCAATGTTAACACATGAAAACGTGTTCGATGCTTGCCTACCCCAAACCCTACTATAACCTTGTAATCATCAGTCGATGAATCATAACCAAAACCCCAACAAGGTTTTGAAAAAATCCGCGGCCAAGTTGTTTTAGGAATTTCGGGTATCGTTTGAAGGCAATTAACTTCTCTAGTCAATGGATTAGTTACTAAAAGTTCAAAATCTTTGGGAGAGATGCACACTAGGCCATTTGAAGAACCAACAATATGATATCCATTAAGGCTAAAAGTAGTTTGTACAGAGTCAAGACAATCATCATGAATAATGATCCTTTTATCTCTAAACTCATAATTTTTTATAAAGGTATAGTTGAGATGAGCCTTAACAAAACGAGGAGTCGAGATTAAAGATAGCCATGACTTACAAACTCTTTTGCATTGGACTAGATCAATCGCATCCAGTCTTAAAAGTATCTGCTCAATCACATCAAACACAAGCTCTGCCATTAGAACAAACTCCTTTGGCTCGACAGTATGCGGAAGAAAGCGGCATAGGGGTTGTTGATACTTATGATGCAAATGGCCCATAAACTCAAAAACATTATTTATACGAGCCCACTATAATGAATGTCAGTGCGCCCTTCTCCAACGATAGTTTATGGTCCAGCAATACAAGTCCAAGACTTCCGAGAGGAACCAATAAAATCAAGCACTCTCGTAACATCTTTTTAAAGACTCGCTATTTTATTTTATTTTTCAAAAGTTATAATACGCGCACGCGCGAGTTTTTTAAAATTTTTTTTTAATGATATATTTTTATTTCTTAAAAAACAAATAATGTAATCTTTTTGTTTGTTAGATTTATGATTTTTAATTATATTTGTTTATTATTAAAGATAATCATTTAAAAATTTAATCGCATCTTATCTATATTTTTTTGTATATATCTTCTACTTATGTAGTATTGCATCTTATCTATATTTTTTTGTATTTATCTTCTACTTGTGTAATATATCAACAAAACAAATTTTTAAAATTTTAAATTAAAAAATAATAATTAAAATATTACCTAATAAAAAAATATTCTTTTTTCAAAGTACTCACTAAGGGTTTTGTTTATTATATAAAAGATTTTTAAAATTAACTATTATTTCATTTATTAAAAATAAAATTACATAAACTAAATAAGAATTGATTTGCACACTTAAACTTTTGATTGAGACACTCCATTGTGTGCATTAGATATTTGTATAAGGTTCACAGTGTTCTTTAACTGTCTGTACAATTGAGTGTCCCAATCACAAAGTTGAGTGTGCAAATCACCTCTCAAACTAAATAGTTAATTGCATAAATCGTCCCTGAACTTTAGCCAAATAGCATGTTTCATCCCAACTATTTCGAAAGTACAGAAACCGTCCCTGTGGAAAACCTTTGAGCAAATTTGAGTCCCTCGTTTAAAAATAAATATTGGAGTTAATTGCATAAATTGCCCCTGAAGTTTGAAACCAGGGATGAAAATTCGCTCAAAGGTTCTTAGAGGGACGGTTCCTGCACTTTCGAAATGGTTGGGAGGAAATATGCAATTTGGCAAAGTTCATGGACGATTTATGTAATTAACTCTAAACTAAAAAAAATCAAAAATAAAATAAAGTAAATAAATAAATAAATAAAAATCATAACCTTTAGTTCATTTGAACAAACATTTCAAGTTTTAGAAGTGGTATAGTTGAAACGTCTACATGTTTGAACAGACGCTTCAACAACAAAATAAGCTAATAAGCTAGCTTATTAGCTTATTATTCCAACCTGGGTAGGCCTTGGAAGTTTGGTGTACAACCTGAGTGCTCAGGTTGGTGGGTCTGAGACATGTCACAAAAGAGGCTATGAGCAGCCCTACCTAATAAGCTAAAAATTATGAAATAAGCCAGAAACATTAAAGTAGAGCTTATGGGCTCTCCAATAAGCTAAGGAACTTAGAGTGGGGTCCACTAGGGAAGTCACAATAAGCACATGAAAATTGGTTCAAACCTGTGGTGCAGGGGAGCTTTTTGCTCAAAGGGTCAGTTTCAAGTGTGCTTATTTATAAGCAAATGAGATCCAAATTTTTATTTTCTTTTTGAAATAAGTTCATGGGCTACCAAATAACACAAAATAACAAAACTTTTGGATTTCCAATCCCTAATGAATCCTACAGGTCACAAAGAAAAATTGGCCAATTTGACAGATTTGGTATTTTTGACTTTTTGATTTTGATGAACAATTGACTTATATGAACTTCTAATTGATCCTACTTATTTAATAAGTTGTTATAAGCTAATATTAAGTTAAATTAAGTTAGGTTACTAACTTATGAGATGAAATGATGAATCTTGGATTCAAATTCCACCACAGTTAGCTGTGGTAATGTATAACTTTTGATTTTGACTTTTTTACTATATGACACTAATTGTTAAGGTTATTCTGAGCTAATATTACCCTAAGTGACATAAAACAAGCAAAAACAACAACTCAAACAGCTTTTAACACAGATGATCAACCTGATCCAAACACACCTTATGCTAGACTATTTGATGATTTAAGTAGTAAAATGCTTAAGAAGTTTATGAAACTGATCCACAATTACTTTTTATGTTATATTAAGTATGATTAAGCATTTACAAACAAGAAATAACCACATATACACAAGTATACTAATTATGCTATGTTGACTGTTTAACTAAGATTTTTAAGCAACTAGAAATTCCAACAAACAAAATACCAATTTTATGTTATATTATCACTATTTAAGACTGAATAAGCATAAAGCAATTGAAAAAGCAAGTAATAAGCAAGGCTATAGTAAAAAACAGATATGAGATTTTGAGACTTACTAGATGCTTTCCTGCTTATAACCAAGAACAAGGATCATGTAACACTCCTATAGGTTCTCCAAAGAACAACTAACCCAAGGGCAATCCAAAATCCACCCTGCTCCTTCTTGATGATACAAGTCTGCAAATTTTTTATTTAAAAACTATTTTTCATGATTTTTTCTATTTTTTTCTTTTTCAAGTAAAACTGGAATTTAATGCTTCTAATTACTTTAATAAGCTATATCAATAGCTTATATGAGCTTAATGATCACAAACAAACTCAGATTACAACTAGAAATCTTAATGAGATTTTTGAAATTGAAACAAAGATGCATAAACTGAATTGGAACTTTAACTTGGATTAAAACTTGAATTAAGGTTTCTTACAACATTACAACATTAATGAAAGGCTTAAAAGCTTAAAATTCAAACTGAGAAACTAAGTTACACTAATACGATTTGAATAGAAAACTAAGTACAAAAATTAACTACTCTACTCTTCATCTTCTTCCTCTATTTATAGCCTCAGATAATCCAGATGTCTTCTTAAGCATATCCCACCATGATTCATCCTTGACACGTATCTGTATTGAACACACCTGTTCAAAAGATAATTTGGCGCCAAAATATCTAGAGGTAACTTGCAGCCGTTTTCTGTGCATTAAATGCAATTGGAATGCTTGTGAGGATGTAGGGGACAAGTTGGAGATATTTTTGATGCAAGTTGGGGCTTAGGATGGAAAACAGAGGAGTGGAACTGGTTTGGAGGGAATTTTGGGTGAGAAGTGCATTTATTGTGGTGGGTTGTAGTCACAGAGGTGGTGGAGGGAGTGGGTGAGTAGAGTAGTGAGGTGGAGGGTGAAAACAGGTGGTAAAAACCACCTGGTATGTGACTGGGTGGTATGGGAGAGATGGGTGAACAGTGATGGCGGGGTGGTGGTATTTTGACCAGGGTCAAACCCTGGTATTATTATAAAGGGAAATGGGCCTTTGGTTTGTTGGGCTTGGGATAAAACTGGACCAGGCTTTTATTTTTGGTTTTGGAAATGGATTGGATTTTTGTTTTATCTTTGATCCGTTTGGTTTGTATAAAATTTAGCCCAAGGACTAAACTTGTAAATTCTGAATTTCCAGGGATCAAACTTGTACCTTTTCCAAACTATATCACAAAGGACCTTTCTTGCCATTTAAAATATTATAAGGCCCTTTTTATTATTTTTCCAAATTTAAAAGTAACC
The DNA here is from genome assembly GCA_030686995.1 of Artemisia argyi. Taxonomy (NCBI): domain Eukaryota; kingdom Viridiplantae; phylum Streptophyta; class Magnoliopsida; order Asterales; family Asteraceae; genus Artemisia; species Artemisia argyi. The sequence continues at coordinate 213,261,047 of CM060676.1, read as the reverse complement.
GGGGACCAATTTTGCCATTTTTCCAAATTGCAGGGACTTGTTTTGTAATTTTATGAATTTATCATCTAAGGGTAAAATTTGTCAATTTGTGAATTACCAAGGACCATTTGATGATAAAATTCCATTTTTGAATACTGAGGGGTATTTTCTGTCAATATTGAAACTGCAGGGACCTGTTTTGCCAATTTTGATATTTTGAACTTTCAAGGGTAAAAATTGTTATTTCATGATTCCTGAGGATTGTTTTTGACTTTTCTTTAAAATAAATCATCCAGGGACCATTTCTGACATTTCTTGAAAGTTCAGGGACTGATTTTGACAATTTGGTAAACTTTGGCCGTTTTTTCCCTGTTTTTAGTTCTTTTATGTTTGAAACATATAAAAACACCTTCTAAGGATATTTGTAATATTTTGTGGTGTTTCTAAGTGTTTTTACATGTTTTTGTTGTTCAGATTTGACAGAAATGATGAGTTTTTATGAACTCATCAACGCTACAGGCACGTTCCTCTCTTAGAAGAATTATGCTTTGGATCGTTTTTGACAAGACATATATGGCTACTTGTAATCCACTCGGACTCCGGTTGACTCGAAATCAAAGCTTGGTACTGACGCATAGAACTTGTATGAGTCAGGTTGTTTCCATGAAGATGCTTATTTCTTGGACTGAGTTTGTACAACCTTTTCTCCTTTGATGAAGGCCTTTGTAACGTTCATCATCTCATCTACCGTTCTTGGGATGTTATCATTTAGCCTTTTTATCAGACGGGATTTGATGATTCCATGCATGAATCAGGGTATTCGCGTGCACTCGGGGCTCCTTTTTCCAATAGACTTTCATTGATGAAGCGTTCGATGAATGCTTCAGTTGATTGGCCATCTCTTTGTTTGACATAATGAAGTTCGACCGGATCTTTGGTGTGTTTCTTTTGTTGCAAATAATACGCTAGTAACTTCTTTCTAAGGTCCTCAAAATTGTCAATGCTTTCGGGTGGAAGCTTGTCAAACCACAAGCGAGTTGACCCCATAAGGGTTGAATTGAACATATAACACCATGTGCATGTGGGCATAGCCCACCTTTCCACCCTAGTCGCAGTTGATCAGTTTTTTAGGTAGTCATCTCGATCCCCCATTCCATCATAGGTCTGTATGTTTGTCGGCATCTGGATTCGCTTTGGAAAAACGAATTCATTGATGTGTTTGGTGAACGGGGTGCTCGATTCCTTGATGTAGGGTTGCGACAAATCGCTTCCCCTTGTTCTATAGATTCTCGTGACCTTCTATTTCGGTTCCTCCCTCCAAAATTTTCTTTGCTTCTGGACATGTCAGTTTCATTACTCATCTTTGTGGTTCCCTTGTCTGGACGGTGGTGGTTCCGTTCCATTCCCTTTGTCGGGAGCTGGAACAAGTGACATAGCTTCGTATGAGTTTTGGGGCTTCCCTTCACCGGTGTTCTTACCTTTTTGCTCCCAACTGGGAAAGACAATTCTGGATTGCGAACATCTAGGTGTTTGAGACCTAACGCGTTCCTCTCTCGGACGATGTGATCCGAAACCTAGTCTAGGAAAGACTGATGACATCAAATAATCCTGATATTTAAGTGTCAATTTCCCCATAATATGCTCATTATTTGCATTCTTTATATGGATATACACTTTGACTTCTTTATATTTCGTTTCCAGGTTACAAACAAGCATAGAAGCTAAATAGACGCGATAATTTGAAAGTACTTGCAAATTATAAACATCTTGTCGTAGCTAGGAATTCAAATATATTGACTAGTCAACGCTTATCAAGAGTTACGGCGTAACCAACTCATGAGGTTACGCCGTAATCATTCGAAGACTTAGAAGAATTCGTGAGCTATGAAGGCTATGCCATAATGTAACACCCCCAAAATCATCACGTCAGCGGAAGACTTAACATGTTAGCAGAAGACTTTTTGGGTGTTACTTCGAGGATCTTTATCACAATCATAGAAAACGACACAAAAGTGACGCTTTAAAGTTTAATTCATTCAAAATACCAAATATTCGAGACATCAAGATGTTTCATAGTTAAAACAACAAGTTTATTTGAAATGTGTCAAAACGTTTATTTAAGCCCATGCCGGGTTACAAGCCCACTCCGTGCCTTCAAGTTTCTTCTCGTTTAGTTACCTGAGATAAACACATGTTAAAAGTGTCAACACAAAGGTTGGTGAGTTCATAGAGTTTATAGTTTAAATCGTTAATTAGAAAATGAGTGACTTCCTTATCAATTCAATATAAATCAATCCATTGGTTTGCCCTTCACCGGGCCAACACCAAAATAGTAGTTTGTTTGACCTAATCGGTTCAACACCAAAATAGTAGTTCGTTTGCCAATTATTAATAGTTTTTCCTGCTATATAATGAGCACAATCTCGTAGTTTAAATAAAACAGTGGGCTACAGCATTGTACGCCCTTAACATCAGTCATTGTAGTGCTATATTATTACCGTTCTCTTGCCCTAAGCTCATGACACTCAACGATTAACAGGCATCAAAATTATCCATAATAATGATGTAAAACAGTGGCCCTCAAGATAGGTATTTACCAGTAACCTATGAAATCAAATAAAGTGCATTTGGTGGCTTTCCTCTAGCGACCAAATGGGGATTGTCAATCCCTAATAGATCTATTCACAATTATTTACGTTCACCCTACAAGTGATTAAGGCGCATGATCGAGGGACTTTTGGTAATAGGTACTTAGGCAATAGAGATCAAATATAACATATCGTTGAAAAAATCGCTTGTAATCATGTCTATAGCAGGTATTTCCTTATGAGATATAAAAATGTGCAAACCAGTAACGTTTATATGAAATACAGTCATGTATTTAGTTAATGAATACTTGTAAAAGTAAAAACAGTAGTTAAGCATGTATCTCCCCCAAAAACGTTTATAAATCATTGTAAAACAAGTAAGAGTAGGGGCTATGACTCACCTTAGTAGTACGGTAGACAGAGTATAAGTAATGTTAGAAGTGAAGATGGAATTGACTTCAAGAGATAACCTGAATGATATAGAAGTCCGAGATAAGTTTGACTTATCGAGAATCGTGATTCGAATAGTGTTTGATGACAAAATGACTTGTGGCAGAGGTGGCTTGCGTGGCAAAACGCTTAATAGTTCAAGAGCAAGTTATATACTATATAACTTGTCTTTATGTATAAGTATCTTTTATTATTTTATATTTCTCGTCATGAATCAATGATATGTATCAAAAGTTGATAAATGATAAATTATAATAATTGCAAGTTTATGCCAGGTTAAGTGAACCGATGGATTTTATTGTAGGAATAATTATTTCTTAACGTGTGTTCAAATTAACTGATAATAACGTCAAGTTATATAATTTTACGTTATAAATTATATATATTTAGAAATATATAGTTATTCATAATTATTACTTTATTATCGACTCCAAATGTAGATCTTGTTATATGTTACTATGATATAGTCATGAAATGTTAATTTGTCAAGCGTAATTAAGTTGTTATGTAAACTTTTAAACTATGCCAATGTTACTCTTTTAAATGATTTTCGTATTTAGCCCAAAATAAATATGTTTACAACTTATAAAGGTTTTCAAGAAAATGATAATAACGTCAAGTCATATGTTTTATAATTTAAGTTATTTAAAAACATTATTTCCTTATAGTTTCACAATATAGATTTTGATATGTTAACTTGTCAAACCATACTTAAGTTTTTGTGAAAACCTTTAAGTTATACAAGGTTACTCTTTTAATATCAATAGTTGAATGATTACATATTTAGTCCAAATTACATATGAAAGCTTTTTAAGAAGACGATATATGTTTCTAAATTTAAATGTTGGAAGTGTAACGTATTTATATTAATATTAAACTTATAAAAGTCTTTAAGGAAATGTTAAGCATTTTAAAGTTGAGGGTTCAAAAGCGTGAAAGAATTTATATTAGTTACTAACTCATAAAAGTCTTAAGAAAACTAAGAAAAATTGTTACTAGATTCAAGTTGTAGGGCCAAAGTTGTAAAAACAATAAAATTTAGCAAAACTGCAACTGCCAAGGTTCGAACTCAGGACCACTCGTTTAACAGCCAGTGACCCAACCATCAGATCAACCCAACTTATGGTGTTATATCTTGGAGTTTAATGTTTTTAAGAAGGGTTTAGGCTGCTCATTATTTGTAAGTTTCCTGATTAGTAGTATATGTTGTGCATGTAATCTATCTTTTCCTTTTCATAACTGATTCGTAGGCATGAGTTTTCATGTTACATTTACTCAACGAGTAGATTCACAAAGGTTTATAGTTCTAGTTCAATGTTCTCGTTTTATTTCAAAAGCTTATTTCGCATTCATGTTTAGTTCATTTGTGAGTTCAAAATGCTTTACTAGCTCGACATATAAGGATAGGTCGACTGATGAATCATGGTATTCATTTACTTCAGTCGAGTTTGCTTTTATAGCAAGGTGCCATACAAGTTTCTTGGACAAAACCAAACCATGACTTAATATTTACATGAAAGTTGAAAATGAGTTTACAAATATTATTCGTTCAAGTGTTTTGTTTAAGGTTTATGGGTTTATATCTTCTTAGTTATATTGCCACACAAGTTTGGCCACACAAAGACTTTGATGCCACGTTTGTACACAATATGTGTGATGAGAGCACAAGCTGATCAGAGTAGTACAATATAAAGCATTATGGTAACTAAAGTGTACGTATCAAAGGAGAGATATGAGACTTACAACACCCCTAAGATGGTGACGAGATACGAAGGTAAGTGTAGATGGTTACGAACGGAGACAACTGAGATTCGACTTTTAACCTCGCACCACAATCGGAACGACTAAACCCAAAAGATGTTTGTACTTCTTGTCTTGACACCAAGCTTGTCTCCCTTGTTCATTCCTACTCGACAGTAACCCAAAGAAAGAATTATACGTGGTTTTTATGTTGTGATAGTGAGATGTGAAAAGGTGATGGTGCAAGGTTCGGTAAAGTGCTCAACTAGGAACCAAGATCAGTTACTAGTTTCCATAACCATGCTTCTCTTCCACCATGGCTCGACTAGAAAGACTATAGGTTTGTATATGATGTGAGTTGTAGAGAGTTGTGATCAATATGTAGCCTATAAGTATTAAACTCGAATGCGACAAGTGGCAATTGGAGCAGGAAGGTGATATAGAAGTTGTACCTGGTTTTCATAGGCTATAACAGAGGTAGAAATCGAGTGAGGGAGGGTGAAAGTGTGAACTGCCACTTATATATTCTTGTTATACTTAGACAAGTGGTGATAAGGAGCAGGAATATAGCAAGACATGGAGTGTGAATGCATCTCGATTGCTTACATATGTCACACGAGTAGATGGACAATGATAAGTGTGAAGTAGTTTCTTACAGCTTCTAAGATGTTTAAAGTCATTGGGGAGTAAGGGAGGTTGATAGAATGCTTGTGACACGTTGTGCTAGTTTAACACCAGGTGATCTTTCACGGTTATTTGGGTCGTTTTCTGAGGCAGCAAAATAAGTGAGGGAGGTCACAAACTTTGTACACCTCCATTCTTTGTAACATGCCCCTTTGATTTGTGTATAAACATGTATATGTTGTGTATTGAATTTAGATAAAACGGGATGTATTTGGTGCTTGGTCGTGGCAGTGAAAAAAAGAAACAATGAGTTTTTAAAATAGACCTTGTTGGGTTTGTCTTGGTGGTATTTGGTAGATCAGGCCCAAACGAAACTAAATATAAATAAGGGTCCGTTTGTGCTGTAGCGTACCACAAGAAGAGTAGTGAAACGTAAATATATTTGAAGTGCAGATTGTTGTAAGAAAGTAACATGTAGGTGGTTTCTTGATCTCGCCTAATCGACCAAGAGAAAGAAGTAAGAAGGAGAAAAATATACTTAGGGTGCCTTGGTCTCGACTGGTGCAGAAAGAAGAGAAAAAGAAAAGTATAAGGGTCATTTGGACTGGGTTTGTGGCTCGATGAAATGCTTTTGGTGGAATAAACCCAAGACAAGTAAAAGCAAAATAAATAAGGTTCGTCTAGAGTGCATGTTCAATAAATTGAAGGTTTAAGAGTCCATTTGGTTTTGTAGTTTTCTAACATACACAACCTAATTTACGTTTCCATTTTAAAGGTTGGTGATCGAATATTTGTGGTGTGTTAACCAAAGATTTAACGTAGCATTATAAGAATCCAAGAGAGGTTAGACGTGGTTTTGAAACTTGACTAGTTTAGTTCACTGTTAAGTTCGAATAGACTTTAGTTCACAAAAATGAATTTCACCACAACTTAAATGTAGGATTAAGTTTTTATCTAAGTATGTCCAGTGAAGTATACCATGGGCCACCCAAAGAATGCTTGTTATTATAAACGTACAAGAATGGTTAAAAAGATTTTATATTTGTTTTAGAAAAGGAGATTTGGTACAAAATATGAGACGCATATAGTTAAAACATCTAAAGTCGACTACGTTTGGTTATTTATCTAAAAATATAAAAAGTTTTAAGTTATGCGTAATATTTAGATTTTTTTAAATAAAATGTGAGTACCGTTACAAAGTAATTGGTAAATATGTTGTGATGTCAAAAGTAAAAAAAAAATTCATGGGTAAAAATGGTTATTTTGTGTTATAATAATGTGTTAATCGTAGGAAAATTTTACGGGATGTTATATTACCTACCCGTTAAACTGAATCCCGTCCCGGGATTCCAAGATAAGGTAGCCGTAAAGGTGAGTGGAAAGGTTGAACAAATAGTTATTTCTGACGATCTAACTCCTGAGCGGCTTTTAGTTATTCTTTCCAGCTTAACGTATCTACTACTACATTAGCTTTTTACTTGATGATAACCAATCTTAGTATGATTTTGAAAGAAAAACTTGGGGGAACTTTAGTCCAAAATTATAGTTGTTACTTGGCAGTATTATTTGTAGTTTTTAAGGTGTAAACAGTATTTTACCACAGTGGTGTACAGTACCCAACTCTTATTCTCTTTAAATAACCCACTAGTACACTCCTTTTTACCTAACTTTTCTTTCTCACTTTATCATTTTCGGTCGACATGCCGCACTTCATCACCATTCTTGCAATCTTGTATGCCATTGTTACTGCTATCTATCTAGTGTATGTTCCGAACGAAGATCGTGCTATGTTGGTTGGGATCTTAATGTTTCTTGCACCATTCGTGGTTCTATCGATCATTATTGACAAGTTTTGGAAGTGAGGAATAGTGTCGTAGTGTAGTGGTCGGAATGTTGAAATAAGGTTCGTTGTGTTTCCATGTAATTTCGAACATATGAATGAAACTTTTATTTCGCTTTATGCTGTCTTAGTTTATGTTGATTTCTCGCTTGTTTCTACTGCTTATTAATTGTTAGATTAATATATAGAAGGTCATTATGTGTCCAAAACGTTTTAGAGTTGGTTGGTCAAGTTTACAAAGGTGGGTTTTAATAAATTTATAACCGAAATTATATATGGAAGTTTGCCTGTCTTTGTTTGGAACCGAGTATTTAAATACATATGATTTTTTTTTGTATCGTTGGATATGGCAATTGGGTTGAGCTTTGATGAAAATTTGACCATCGAAGGATCGATTAATTGGAAAAGATTCGTCACACTTGTTTCTTGGGTTCATGATAAATTGAGATGCACAAAATATTGGTGGGGTGTGTAGAAATGTCACGGAAAAATTGTTCGAAGCTATAGGTATGAGTCGTTTGGAAGTAATGTTTATGTTTCAGGTTTGAGCAATGCCGGGCTCAAGTTAGTGATTAGTCCAATGGTGCGTTGGGTTACTGTGATTTTGTGGCCCAAAGGTGTGTTGGTATATGGAAGCAGTGGGTTAAGGCCCAATGTCACGAAGGTGTATTTGGTTTAAGCGAGTATGAAATGTTTATCGATACGTATTTTATCATTTCATGTTATATAAGGTTTCGAGATGATCTAAGGTCGTTGAAATTTCGTAAAATATTTAAGAGTTAGGAAAGATTATTAATAAGTTCACAATTTCTTAAAGATTGAGAGGTGAATTTGTGTGAGAGTGTATTATTCATACGTGGCGCGTTCACGATTTAAGTTATGTTGTTACGTATTTAACGGAATCTGTTCCTGCCACATGTGTTGAAACGCGAAGGTCAAGATAGGATTTTACCACATATCTCAAAAATTTGTTGCTAGTTTTAATAGACACAGGCTTTTTGAAAATTTTTACCGTTTGAAAACAAACGGTCACATTTAATACAATAATTGAGAATTATTTTTCCAATTCCTTATAAATACCATTGGTACGTGTTGGGTTATCCACTCACACACACAAAACAATCAATGGCCTGCAAGCTACCACATACCGCTGAACAATTTCGACAATTTATCAAGGCAGAAACCGAGAATAGTGATTTGGATCGCCAAAATGCTATTGTGAAGGTCATCCTGAAGTTTGAGGTCGCGAAACAACTGAAATAACGGCTTAGGGAACGCTACGTAGGGTGTACAGATATATCAGATGATAGAAAATATGTGATCGACACGTTCTTGCATGACGAATATCGTAAGGATGCTGCGGTGATTGAATCGTTATGAGCTTGTGTTCATCAGGCAGAGAATCAAATTTCCAACAAAATCCGTTGGAGTTTTGAAGAGAATGTTGAAGTTACTAGGGTTGAATTACAACAACAACAACAACAACAACAACAACAACAACAGCAACAACAACAACAACAACAACAACAACAACAACAACAACCAAATCCACTACCACCACCACAACAACCACAATAGCAATCACTACAACAAGGTGCATCAAGTTCTTCTGCACCAAGAGTAGTTGTGCAACAACAACAATTGCCTCATCTGGATCAATTCCAGCCAAGTTTTGAGGAAAATGTGGCGGTCGATGATGGTGGTTGGACTTCTGACATGGAGCGGGAGCTGAGTAGGTTGGAGGCTCAAATAGAAGAAGAGAGGCTGGCAAGCTTTGACCCTTATGATGATGGATATGACTCTAACAATTCTCAGACTTGGGATCACCCAGACTACCGCTGAAGTGTGATGTTCAAATTTAGCATCGTTTGTAATGTTTTTATGTATTTCCGTTCAGTCTGCTTTTTAATAATATGGTGTTTGAATAAAATTCCTTGAGATCATACTTTGGGTGAGAATTTATTATGTTAGATAAATTAATAATTACAAAAATCCGTGCAGGTAACCTACCCGTTAAACAAAAGAGTTTTTGTTGATATAGATTTTTACAAAAAGGAAGGGGGTAGAGAAATTTCTTGAATTATCAGCTTTTGTGGATAGAAATTTAGTTTGGGGAAAAGTAAGTGCACATGGTATTTTCATCGGTTAGGAGGATCAATCGTTCAGTGACGTCAAGGTTTACCTAATGATCTTTGTAATGTTAGTATTACCGATGCTAGTCATATCGTTGTGTATCAATATTCGTGGTTTCTAGTGAGATTTAGGGGTTTGTGCCTGTTAACTCAGAAATAATTAAACCTATTTATCTATATTTCGTTATTTACATAGAGAAGCGTCCCAAACTATGTAACTAAAGAAATATAAACTTATGGTTCAATGATTTACAATTTCTTGATTTGAATAAAAGGGCGTCCCAATCCATTCAAATTAAGACGTTGTAAATCATTTTAAGATTCTGACTTAACATCCATATTAATTGACAAAATAATTTATGCGCGGATTTTCCGAGAGTACGAAAAGAGTATGTTGTAAGCATCTATAAAGATGAGAGCGAGATAATTAAAGAGGATTTGTATAGTACTCAAAATAGTTGGGGGAGCATATAAATATATATATTAATATACTAGAGTGTAGTTGTACCATAAACTATTTTAAAAGTCACATAATCGTTGGGCGAATGGAAATATGAAGACACGGTATTTGTAATAATCTTGATCAGTAAATATGATTCATTAGCATAATTATAACATGTTAACATATATAAGAAATCATGTAAAAGTAATGTCTCTACCAGATGTTGGAAACGCGTAGGCACGGAGGGCATAAGGTGGTATTTTGTAAAAGTGGTCCGTTTTAAAAGTGTAGTTATAGTCCAATGTTCAAAACACTTGGTTCTCTATAACTGTGGCTCTGATGCCAATCTGTAACACCCCCAAAATTATCACGTCAGCGGAAGACTTAACATGTCAGCAGAAGACTTTTTGGGTGTTACTTCGAGGATCTTTATCACAATCATAGAAAACGACACAAAAGTGACGCTTTAAAGTTTAATTCATTCAAAATACCAAATATTCGAGACATCAAGATGTTTCATAGTTTAAACAACAAGTTTATTTGAAATGTGTCAAAACGTTTATTTAAGCCCATGTCGGGTTACAAGCCCACTCCGTGCCTACAAGTTTCTTCTCGTTTAGTTACCTGAGATAAACACATGCTAAAAGTGTCAACACAACGGTTGGTGAGTTCATAGAGTTTATAGTTTAAATCGTTAATTAAAAAATGAGTGATTTCCTTATCAATTCAATATAAATCAATCCGTTGGTTTGCCCTTCACCGGGCCAACACCAAAATAGTAGTTTGTTTGACCTAATCGGGTCAACACCAAAATAGTAGTTCGTTTGCCAATTATTAATAGTTTTTCCTGATATATAGTGAGCACAATCTCGTAGTTTAAATAAAACAGTGGGCTACAGCATTGTACGCCCTTAACATCAGTCATTGTAGTGCTATATTATTACCGTTCTCTTGCCCTAAGCTCATGACACTCAACGATTAACAGGCATCAAAATTATCCATAATAATGATGTAAAACAGTGGCCCTCAAGATAGGTATTTACCAGTAACCTATGAAATCAAATAAAGTGCATTTGGTGGCTTTCCTCTAGCGACCAAATGGGGATTGTCAATCCCTAATAGATCTATTCACAATTATTTACGTTCACCCTACAAGTGATTAAGGCGCATGATCGAGGGACTTTTGGTAATAGGTACTTAGGCAATAGAGATCAAATATAGCATATCGTTGAAAAAATCGCTTGTAATCATGTCTATAGCAGGTATTTCCTTATGAGATATAAAAATGTGCAAACCAGTAACGTTTATATGAAATACAGTCATGTATTTAGTTAATGAATACTTGTAAAAGTAAAAACAGTAGTTAAGCATGTATCTCCCCCAAAAACGTTTATAAATCATTGTAAAACAAGTAAGAGTAGGGGCTATAACTCACCTTAGTAGTACGGTAGACAGAGTATAAGTAATGTTAGAAGTGAAGATGGAATTGACTTCAAGAGATAACCTGAATGATATAGAAGTCCGAGATAAGTTTGACTTATCGAGAATCGTGATTCGAATAGTGTTTGATGACAAAATGACTTGTGGCAGAGGTGGCTTGCGTGGCAAAACGCTTAATAGTTCAAGAGCAAGTTATATACTATATAACTTGTCTTTATGTATAAGTATCTTTTATTATTTTATATTTCTGGTCATGAATCAATGATATGTATCAAAAGTTGATAAATGATAAATTATAGTAATTGCAAGTTTATGCCAGGTTAAGTGAACCGATGGATTTTATTGTAGGAATAATTATTTCTTAACGTGTGTTCAAATTAACTGATAATAACATCAAGTTATATAATTTTACGTTATAAATTATATATATTTAGAAATATATAGTTATTCATAATTATTACTTTATTATCGACTCCAAATGTAGATCTTGTTATATGTTACTATGATATAGTCATGAAATGTTAGTTTGTCAAGCGTAATTAAGTTGTTATGTAAACTTTTAAACTATGCCAATGTTACTCTTTTAAATGATTTTCGTATTTAGCCCAAAATAAATATGTTTACAACTTATAAAGGTTTTCAAGAAAATGATAATAACGTCAAGTCATATGTTTTATAATTTAAGTTATTTAAAAACATTATTTCCTTATAGTTTCACAATATAGATTTTGATATGTTAACTTGTCAAACCATACTTAAGTTTTTGTGAAAACCTTTAAGTTATACAAGGTTACTCTTTTAACATCAATAGTTGAATGATTACATATTTAGTCCAAATTACATATAAAAGCTTTTTAAGAAGACGATATATGTTTCTAAATTTAAATGTTGGAAGTGTAACGTATTTATATTAATATTAAACTTATAAAAGTCTTTAAGGAAATGTTAAGCATTTTAAAGTTGAGGGTTCAAAAGCGTGAAAGAATTTATATTAGTTACTAACTCATAAAAGTCTTAAGAAAACTAAGAAAAATTGTTACTAGATTCAAGTTGTAGGGCCAAAGTTGTAAAAACAATAAAATTTAGCAAAACTGCAACTGCCAAGGTTCGAACTCAGGACCACTCGTTTAACAGCCAGTGACCTAACCATCAGATCAACCCAACTTATGGTGTTATATCTTGGAGTTTAATGTTTTTAAGAAGGGTTTAGGCTGCTCATTATTTGTAAGTTTCCTGATTAGTAGTATATGTTGTGCATGTAATCTATCTTTTCCTTTTCATAACTGATTCGTAGGCATGAGTTTTCATGTTACATTTACTCAACGAGTAGATTCACAAAGGTTTATAGTTCTAGTTCAATGTTCTCGTTTTATTTCAAAAGCTTATTTCGCCTTCATGTTTAGTTCATTTGTGAGTTCAAAATGCTTTACTAGCTCGACATATAAGGATAGGTCGACTGATGAATCATGGTATTCATTTACTTCAGTCGAGTTTGCTTTTATAGCAAGGTGCCATACAAGCTTCTTGGACAAAACCAAGCCATGACTTAATATTTACATGAAAGTTGAAAATGAGTTTACAAATATTATTCGTTCAAGTGTTTGTTTAAGGTTTATGGGTTTATATCTTCTTAGTTATATTGCCACACAAGTTTGGCCACACAAAGACTTTGATGCCACGTTTGTACACAATATGTGTGATGAGAGCACAAGCTGATCAGAGTAGTACAATATAAAGCATTATGGTAACTAAAGTGTACGTATCAAAGGAGAGATATGAGACTTACAACACCCCTAAGATGGTGACGAGATACGAAGATAAGTGTAGATGGTTACGAACGGAGGACAACTGAGATTCTACTTTTAACCTCGCACCACAATCTAAACGACTAAACCCAAAAGATGTTTGTACTTCTTGTCTTGACACCAAGCTTGTCTCCCTTGTTCATTCCTACTCGACAGTAACCCAAAGAAAGAATTATACGTGGTTTTTATGTTGTGATAGTGAGATGTGAAAAGGTGATGGTGCAAGGTTCGGTTAAGTGCTCAACTAGGAACCAAGATCAGTTACTAGTTTCCATAACCATGCTTCTCTTCCACCATGGCTCGACTAGAAAGACTATAGGTTTGTATATGATGTGAGTTGTAGAGAGTTGTGATCAATATGTAGCCTATAAGTATTAAACTCGAATGCGACAAGTGGCAATTGGAGCAGGAAGGTGATATAGAAGTTGTACCTGGTTTTCATAGGCTATAACTGAGGTAGAAATCGAGTGAGGGAGGGTGAAAGTGTGAACTGCCACTTATATATTCCTGTTATACTTAGACAAGTGGTGATAAGGAGCAGGAATATAGCAAGACATGGAGTGTGAATGCATCTCGATTGCTTACATATGTCACACGAGTAGATGGACAATGATAAGTGTGAAGTAGTTTCTTACAGCTTCTAAGATGTTTAAAGTCATTCGGGAGCAAGGGAGGTTGATAGAATGCTTGTGACACGTTGTGCTAGTTTAACACCAGGTGATCTTTCACGGTTATTTGGGTCGTTTTCTGAGGCAGCAAAATAAGTGAGGGAGGTCACAAACTTTGTACACCTCCATTCTTTGTAACATGCCCCTTTGATTTGTGTATAAACATGTATATGTTGTGTATTGAATTTAGATAAAACGGGATGTATTTGGTGCTTGGTCGTGGCAGTGAAAAGAAAGAAACAATGAGTTTTTAAAATAGACCTTGTTGGGTTTGTCCTGGTGGTATTTGGTAGATCAGGCCCAAACGAAACTAAATATAAATAAGGGTCCGTTTGTGCTGTAGCGTACCACAAGAAGAGTAGTGAAACGTAAATATATTTGAAGTGCAGATTGTTGTAAGAAAGTAACATGTAGGTGGTTTCTTGATCTCGCCTAATTGACCAAGAGAAAGAAGTAAGAAGGAGAAAAATATACTTAGGGTGCCTTGGTCTCGACTGGAGCAGAAAGAAGAGAAAAAGAAAAGTATAAGGGTCGTTTGGACTGGGTTTGTGGCTCGATGAAATGCTCTTGGTGGAATAAACCCAAGACAAGTAAAAGCAAAATAAATAAGGTTCGTCTAGAGTGCATGTTCAATAAATTGAAGGTTTAAGAGTCCATTTGGTTTTGTAGTTTTCTAACATACACAACCTAATTTACGTTTCCATTTTAAAGGTTGGTGATCGAATATTTGTGGTGTGTTAACCAAAGATTTAACGTGGCATTATAAGAATCCGAGAGAGGTTAGACGTGGTTTTGAAACTTGACTAGTTTAGTTCACTGTTAAGTTTGAATAGACTTTAGTTCACAAAAATGAATTTCACCACAACTTAAATGTAGGATTAAGTTTTTATCTAAGTATGTCCAGTGAAGTATACCATGGGCCACCCAAAGAATGCTTGTTATTATAAACGTACAAGAATGGTTAAAAAGATTTTATATTTGTTTTAGAAAAGGAGATTTGGTACAAAATATGAGACGCATATAGTTAAAACATCTAAAGTCGACTACGTTTGGTTATTTATCTAAAAATATAAAAAGTTTTAAGTTATGCGTAATATTTAGATTTTTTTAAATAAAATGTGAGTACCGTTACAAAGTAATTGGTAAATATGTTGTGATGTCAAAAGTAAAAAAAAAAATTTGTCATGGGTAAAAATGGTTATTTTGTGTTATAATAATGTGTTAATCGTAGGAAAATTTTACAGGATGTTATACGTAACCACTCATAGAATTACGGTGTAGTTAAGGAACAGTACGTAATCTAAGATTTTGTCAAGATTACGGCGTAACTACACCTCAAGATTACGGCGTAAGTGGAAACCTAAGGAGTTACGGCATAACCAACATCACAACTATTTCGTAGCCAATATTAATGAATAAGATCGTTTCACGATTACACTAGTTACGGGGTAACCAACTCTTAGGGTTACGTCGTAGCTATGTTGGGCCTATAAATACCAGCCCCAAACTCTGCATTTTACACAACTTTTCTCACCACACAAGTCAGAGAATGAAGAGGGTATTTAGAGAGGCATTCTACAGCAGCATACAGAGCATTTCCAAGGGAAAGATCATGCCTAAAACACCATAAGTTTTAGCTTTTCATTGTTTAATTTACATTTCGAATCCATGTCTTCATTAAACATTGATTTGAGTGTTATTATTAATATGATCGGCTAAGCACCTTTGGTGCTAGCCTAGTTATGATTCATTTATTATTTTGTTTATATTTCGATACTTTTCATAATGCTTCTGATACGTGGGAATCGCACCAGGCTTTACCTCTCGAGTGATCTCGAGAAGCTTACAACCCCCACCAGACAATGTACCTGATCGTTATAGTATAGTATAGTGACAAGTACCGGGGGATTGATCGTTCAACTCAGGAATAGATTCGCTAGGATTAGAAAGCCTAAAAACTAGGTCTAGAGGTGAGGGATGATTCTTTTTGTATTTTTATATTTTATAAAAGCAAGTAAAATCTCAGGTTTTGGAAGAGTGGGCGGAATTAGTTGCTAGCCAACTAACCCAATTTACTAAAGATGCAATCAAAATAAAATAACAAAAATGAAATGAAACTAATTATACTAATTTGGTGTAAACAATGATGGGGAAAGTTGTGTTTACTTAGGTTTCATTACTCCCTAGATATCTTTTACAGGTTGATAGCTTGTTACAATTGCATGGATGACGGGTCATATTCCTTAATACTAGTCGTTGGGCCGTGTACAATATTCTCTAACTCTATAGGATCCTACTTCACTCCTATGTCGAGTCGTTAGAAGCTCCTAACATGGGATTATTAGAATTCTCCTACGCATTAAATACAACCAAATATCGTAGTACACCTCCGATCATGTTTCTTAAGACGTTCAAGCAAGTTACCAATGGAAGTCTGCCAGTTTTCTTAAGCCTAACATCGAATACAATCATCCGTAACAACTATAAACAAACAATCAACCCATAATTAGCATCTAGGTTTCACTACATCTAAGCAAACACAAAAGAAATCTAGCCTAGCATGCTAAATTGAAGACAAGCGTAAGATATATTTCTGAACCAATAGTTACAACCAATGTGTTATTTGTAGTAAGGTGTAAACTTAAAGCTGAAAACTTATATCAATGGTCATTTGAAATGTTTCACACAAAATGTTTTTGTATAAATTACAGGCTTAACTTAAACTGAGCCACCCGAACCTCTAGCATGGTCATTTGATACAACAGCTCGACCCATTCAAAACTTTAGGATTTAAACCGTGTGTTTTAAACAAATGTCGATAACCTGATTTCACGTTCCTTTCAACATGCCACCATGGTCATATGGTATCTGTATCATTCAGAACATGTGTCACAAAAGTGAAGGAATAATACCACTTAACCAGTGGAGAAAACAATAACTCTTTGTTCATATCCGTCTTCTAGTTCTTTACGTGACTGGCATTGACAATTTGACATACATGAGTTGATTCTTAAAAGGCATTATATGGTAATAACAATTTATTCATGTCTCAAATCCATTAACAAAACAAACAGCCTATAGCCCAGAGAGTCCGCCCCAACCAAACCAGATCGAGCCCAGTATAGAGTTTGACAAACATAAAAATCTGCACGAGTTTGACAAAATGAATACCTCAACTCTCTAAATAATAGGAGTAGAACGGCGTGTGACATTAAGAACCCGTCCGTCAGTATGCTTTTGTGCAATAAGACTCATATCCTCCCAAGCTGAAATCAAAGCATAAGAAAGAGGCCACCTCCTTGCCTCGTGTCATGTGCCTGCCTAGTGACATTGACGATACCTTGACCGAGGCACAAAAACTAAGCTACAAGCAATTTATTTTATGGCAAAAGTATCCAGATAATCTCGTTTCATGGTCCAATGCCAATAATCACCACCACATCATTTTGGCAAGAAGTTTACTATCTTCGATTACTAACCAAAACTTTCGAACTACTTAGCCAGATTGCTTATGACAGTTAAAATGAACTCAGCATCTAAGATAAATAGATGCCAATATAAAACGTTTTAAAATAAGAGCTACATTTAATCAAAAGAAGCAATACGAAAACCCCACAAGCAGCATTTCAAACAACTGCTTACCACATCCTGACTCCAGCAATATGAAAATCATGGCAGTCGTACCCATTATAGAGATGCATTTCATACAAAAAAGATTAAATAGCATTGAAAAAAGATCATAATAAGACAAACACCATAACACATAAGTCAAAAACCATTATTGTTTCATGACTTTCATCCCAGCAGCACGCCACAAGTAAAGGATACATAATGTTGATAAAGAAGCAACATCCCTTCAATTACCATCATTTGATACGAGAACACTACACTTCTGGAATGCCCATTTCCATATAAGAATTTGTCATCATGACCTATACCATTATTACTATAATCCACTCAATCAGACCATCAATACCACATTTAAAGGATCTAAAGAATGTTTTTGCCTCATCACATTTGTATTAGGCACAGAATATATCTGACATGTCCTTCTTTTAATAGAGTGAAAAAACACAAATCTAAAACAATGTTTTATATACAAGGTTCATATCACCCAAGACTTGGGCTGGTTCTCTATAATCGAGCCGTTTAACTCCGTGTTCGTTCCAACTTTTAAGAACTGTCTTCTTCAATCACCCTGTTTAAAACAATACCGAATCTTTGAGAAAGATAGAATACAAATTGTCAAATCAGATAAAGATAAAAATTGAAAACATACCTAGAAAGTGTCTCCAGGTCGTAAAGATGACGACAAGATTTGGAAGGGGTCCTCTGTGGATAAACCGAGTCTGCATGTCCATCTTCTGTAGCCAGTAGCGCCAAATACCAGACTGCCAAAATAAAAGAAAGAAAACGTTATGAAGATAAACACACACAAAATATAAATAAATAAATAAATAACAAGCGTTTTTTACTGCTACTCCTTTCATTTACACATCAGCAACCAAGTCTAGGCTACTATTACCCCTCTATGGTCATAGGCTCATAGCATTCTCCATCCCTCTACTCTATCTTTGGCACGCCAATACATCATCTTACTTCAAAGTTCAGAGTCAACATGCCTTCTTTTTTATTCTACATCCCATATCTCACTTCCTCACGCATATTCTGTCTCTAATTCAACTTTGCCAGTTTGTATAGTAATAACAAAAAAATTGGTGGAAAAAAAATACAGAGGAAGATGTTTGTAATTTATGCATTAAGTTTAGAAAAGTTTTAAGCTTACTGATTTGCACTCTCTATATTCATGAACTCTTAGTTAATAAATTTTATTAGTAAAGCCATGTATCATTCTATTTACACTTCAATCAATATTAACATTTAACTGAGGACAATGGATACTATACATGCTCAAATGGTACACGGTCCAGCCTTCGCAATTACTAACATTTAAAATAAACTGTTTCACTTATGATACAGTAAAAATGATGGTGTTGGTGGTAAAGGGCCATGAGTGGTAGTCTCACTGATGGTAATTGATAAGGTTTGTCAAAAATAGGTATTGGCATACACTAACAAGAGTAAGAGGGATGGTTAAAAAAGTGTCATCATAATACTAAAACAGTGTGTTCAGAAAAAGAGCAATAATAGAATACAAAAAACTATCTTTTACTTGGGGTTGCTCATTCAACATATTGTTTATATACAAATAGTACTGGTATTAAGAAGTACACTTTAAGTAAAAAGTTCTCACAGGTTCCTTAGGTTCATTTAATACACTACACTACTATAGTTTAATGATCACTTTCAACCAAATCACTGCTACTATATACGTATTGTATTACCGCTTTCAATCAAGTCACTTTTACCTTTATTACCTCTATAACTTAGTTATCACGACTATCTACTTTCTCCACTAAATGTACATCACATATGCATTAAAAAAACTCAAAAAACAACCAAATAGATCGGCATGCCCTATTGAATCCCCCCTATACCGACCGGATGTCAAGCAACCCATTCTGGTATTGCTGAGATATGCCGACACTGAGCCACCCATGCCAATGGCCACCCCAGCTGTAGCGAATGCTTTCAGATGATATATATTAGCTATCATGCAATCTATTAAAATTTTGATATGTAATAGTCCATAATTACTATCTTTTAGAAATATTGATGTAGATTTTTATGGGTTGTTCTTAGCACAGACTTATAGATTTCCTAATCATTAAATGCAAATGTAAAGAAAAAAACTACCATATACATTACCTATTTCAGGATCATCCACATCATGAGGAGTAAACTCACGAAATACAGTTTTTTCCTCCGAGCTTATACAGACGATCTTGGCTTTAAACTGCCAAAATACATATATCATGTTTTACATAAGTGACCAGTCTAATCTTGTTATCAGTTAACAATAAACAGTATAAACAAAAACAGTGCTTACAAAATCCGATGCTGCCTGTAGAGTAATGAAAACAGGAGCCATGGTCCCAACCCTGTTACAACAATTACATTAATTATTGGTTTGTAGTTTAAATAGCAAAACAAATGCAAATAGAGAAAAACAAAAGACTTGCCTGGAAAAATATGCCAGGAATTTAGAGTATGTAGCTTTTTTCCTAAACTCCTTCGGATGCCGATCCATGAACATCTGTGCGTGATCCTTGTAAAGTTCTTCATTGCACTTCAACTAAATCATGTAAAAAACGCAATAACTCATAATTCAGAATGAGTTGCATGTGTTAATAAGTAATAATGTTTTGGTTTTACCTGACCAGCAAGTAGCTCCCGTACTCTTCTATGTTTATGTTCATCATGAGTTATTTGTTCTGATAATGCCCGCAACTAGAGATAATAATCGAGATCAGAATAAAGTATAACTCCTTAAATCATAGTCACTGATCGGATATCGCACAACACTAACCAAACAGTTGCCATCTCCCGTGACTTCAACATGTTTAAATTCATAAAGCTTCATCCTGATAACAAAAAAATAAATAAATAAATAAATGTTAGTCACGGTGAAAACAAATAAGAATGCAAGCCAATTATCTAATAGGCAAGTATCAACGGACTAAAACAGGGCGAAATACAAGCTAAACATTGCTATCATAACCTAGAAAATTGCTAGCTATTAATTGTAAAACTGTTTAGAATGTGTTACTTGTTTGGTTTCACATTATGCTAATACTTTAAGAGTTAATCAAGGGCATCACCCAGTAAAGACTCAGGAACGGGTTACAAAACGAACACACCTTGACACTTGAGACGTGGCCCACCAAAAGTTCAAACCAAAAACTTCCGAGGCCCCACAATGAGACGCCCTAAACAGTACTATCAATGACTCAGAAAAAACCTCAAAGTGCATGAGCATCACCAACCTAAATGCTCTGCTGAAACAACCAGTCCTGACCCTTGAATACCACCCTTGAGGCCTTGACCCATGACCCTTAGCAAAACAAACACTTAGAGATCACAGGCTTCAACAAGACCCAAACATTTTTCGCCACTCCTGACCAGCGCGTTCCAAAAACAGCCCAAAACTCAGATCTGACCACGACAAAACTACCTTAAAAAATATTCCTCAAAAACACAACCATAACAATCCCTGACCCTAACCAAGAAACAAGAACTCGCATCTGCTTGGCCAAACAGCCACTACGAAACCCATACCTTAATCCACAACCCAAAAAGACACTTGGTATCAAAACCGAACCGATCCGAACCTTACACGACCTACCTGAACCATAATGAACCAACCTACATACACGGCCCAACTCGAACCACACACAAACAACCTGAACTATAAATCAAACATTACCTGTTCATCAGTCTTTCCTCAGCAGGCTGCAAAATAAACAAAAAGGCTATTGGGTAAATATGTGCTCAACATTTAACGTATCGGCATTCACATAACATAATAGTGTAATACACACAAACACATATATTGATGTACCTCTGGAAAGCACAAGTACTCTCTCCTATGATTCTTTGACAAGCACTTGAGGGCGAAATCACCTCCTTCTATCACCACAACCGGAATCAAAGGATTCTCACTCAATTTCTGCAGAAAATCACTATCATGTGAAGCAATTAAGGCTTTATTCTCGTTTCCCCCAACAAGACTCATGATGCAATCTTGAGCATGAAGGTTGTCTTTATGCCGACAACTGCAAAGAAAAACGAAACGTTAAAATAAGAGTTTATATAAATAAAATCTATAATATAAGAGTAAAATATACTAACTTTATAGTTTCGACTTGCTTTTTCATCGAGATATATATACTCTTGATGCTATGTTCAGTGAATTGGTTCACGAAACATGCAAGTTCCTTCCATGTACAATCTGTCGTTGCTATTTCAAATTTCATGCCTTTTTTAATGACATTGATGTTTCGAATATCCATTTTATGAACGAAGCAGTGGAATAGAAATGAGCCATCAAGATAGATCCGTGACTTCTGAAAACATAGAACAAAAGTATCAATTGATAAGTCACAAATCACTACGATATTATCAAACTTATGTTTGTTAATAACATTTTTTTTAGTTATCCTTGTATCTCTAACTGTATAAGAAATTTACAGGTTGCATTTTGGGACTTAAGACATCTAAAAACTAATTTATACCTTCTTGGCTCGAAATCTAGTTTTATTGCTCTTTTTCTTTTTCATCAATCGGAATTTCAGCCCTAAACGACTTCGTGCAAACCCTTTAGACTTTCCCACCAATAGCTGAAAATCACAAGAGTATGAATAAACGAGTCAGAATAGATATATACATATCAATTGCTAATTAACGAACTAGATGAAAATACTCAAAATCATAATAATCATTCTTACTTAAAATAAACTAATCAACAATTTAGATAAATTATTTAAAATTAACCTAATCGATGAACAGCAACTAAATATAAGAAAGTCACTGACCTCATACGCAGAAACACGAATCACACGTTCTTCTGAGTCTCCTGATACATCATAAAAGTGTATATCGGTGCCAGTTTCTTGCTGCACTTGCCTTACATTGGAAGCCCCATTTCCAATCACCCCTCCAATTTTGGCAGCAGGGCAAAGAATTTTCATTGAAAACTCAGCTGGAGCCTCCCTGCCATGTGACACGACGCGATCACCATCAAAATCAGCAGGACCAAATCTCGTGTGCTTATATTCCTCCCTCCATCCACCACGAGCACTTGAGCCGCGTTCAGGCCACATTTGATTTGCAGTTGGAGGTAGATTTGAAATAAGAGGATGGATGGGAAATCCAGAAGGAGGTTTGTCCTTGCGCAGATTTTGATATCTGCCACAATTACAAAATCAGATACACTTGCAAAGCATACACATCACAACGGTGGTGTGTAACAGCCCCTTAAATTTATTAAACATTAGTACATTACTTGAAATTACACAAACTTAAACATCCTGATTCAACAAACTCATTCATTAATCTAATAAGCTAGGGTTTCAGCTCAAAGCATCAAGTAACTACATGCTAGGGTTTCGATATCACTATTTATATCACTAATTATGCTTTAATTAACAAAATTAACCGTAAATTAGACTAATTGATAGGTAAATTAGACTAATTAATAGGTATTTTATTCGAGTTATAATGTAAGGCTTAAGGTTTAATAAAGGTAATTAGACTAATTGATAGGTAAATTAGACTAATTGACAGGTAAATTAGACTAATTAACCGTAAATTAGACTAATTGATAGGTAAATTAGACAAAATTAACCGTAAATTAGACTAATTGATAGGTAAAGGAGACTGAAGGTGGTGAGTGGTGGCTTGTAGGCGGTGGTAGCTAGTGTTAGCCGGAAAAGAATGGAGGTGAGGTCAGGTTAAAGTGGTATATTTCACAAACCTGAAGCTTAATGCGTTGATGTCAATTTGAATTGGTACATAACTTGGACACTGTCTGATGTTTGTTTTGTTGCAGAAGTATGAAAATCACAAGTAGTTGTTAAAGCTCTTATCCGTGATTACACAGAAATGTTCAATCAAGATGACAACCAGGTGTAGTGCATTT
The DNA here is from genome assembly GCA_030686995.1 of Artemisia argyi. Lineage (NCBI taxonomy): Eukaryota > Viridiplantae > Streptophyta > Magnoliopsida > Asterales > Asteraceae > Artemisia > Artemisia argyi. The sequence continues at coordinate 213,237,798 of CM060676.1, read as the reverse complement.
CTGCAGTTACTCGTTGTTTCCATAAAAATGCTATTAGACTAAAGTTCTTTTCAAAATATTGACACGTATCTACAGGTGCAATAAAGACTAAAACTTAGGGAAATGATGCATTGAAGTTACAATAATACAAGTAAGCTTCTTAAACAAGTTCCAGAGAGGATGCACAGGATCGAGTAAAAAATAAAGCATTGAGGCCAGTTATGTCTAAGTTAGGTTCGTTATTCTTTACAACGTGAACCAATCTAAAATAATTATCTATCAATGCTATTTTACGATGCCTTTTTTTGGTATATGTAATGGAAATTTATCCGCAGGGAGATAGGGTTAGGGTGTTCCTATACACAAGCAAGATGTAAGATATATTTACCTAATTTACTCTGATTTATGATGTAAAATGTTGTTCGTCACATAGTAATCTCCATGGCAGGTTTTGCCTTACCTGATCTTTTAGAGTAGCAGTAGTAATGAAGCCACTATATATTAGGTTATCTACAAGTGTATTGGATGGTTTAATTGCCTTTTAGCTGTCTTACGAGATTTAATTGTGGCAATCTGCTTCCTAAAGTTACAAGATAATACCTGGCCATCAACCTTTTGTACACAGGAGAATCAGGAGAATCATAAGGCAAAGGTGAATCGTCGATGATAGCTGGCTGCAAAATATATAAAAACACACATAAAGTCAATCGAGTTAATATCTGTTAAGAGAAAGTGGCTATATTCTTAAGATACCAGATCACTTTATAATAATGTTTGCTTTTGTTTTGAAGCTGGATAACAGTATGCATAAACACCTCTTTTCTTATGAGGAATTCTATTAGCATGTTCTGAATAATTTAAAGAAATAAATAAACTACGATATATTTAACCACAAACAACGTACTCCATTGATTCTGCGAACCAAAAGAAGCAACAACTATGAGTCCTCGACTGGGTTAAAGCTCAACTTGACTTTGTCAGACTACTTCATCTTGCATAAGTTACACATTTTTGGCAATGTATATGCTAATGGTTTTAGTGGTGGTAAAACCATCAAATATACTTGATAACTAGTCTCTTCGATTAAGTCATAACTTATATAAAGTTTTGAATATACTTGATGTATATAAAAAAGGCGTGTTTTATGTGGGTCATAAAAAGTAGTAAAAACGATAAAAGTATTTACCTCACACACGGAATCCACCTCTGGTGCATGTCTCCTTTTCTTCTTTGATAGGTTTTTAATGCCAAAGTTGCCTTTCTCCACACTAACAATTGGAAGCAGAAGGTTCTCTTTATGTTGTTGGGAGAAGCGAGTATCATTCGTGGCAACGAAGAATCCTAAACGTTCTTTAAAAAACTTCAGCGTTTCTTGTGGCTTCATCATCAATTTCTGAAAATGTATTGCAAACTTATTAATCAGCAAGTAAGAAATCAGAATCAAAATTATTAATCAGAAAATCTATACCTAATTAACTGTTTATAAACATATTACGTATATGATAAAACATTAATTATGTACCTTTTTCTCAATCAGTGCATCCCTACATTCAGAATCACTATCTGTCTCAATCAATGTGTCCCTACTTTCAGAACCACTGTCGCCTCTTTTCTCAATGCGTGAGCTGTGACAGTTTGAACATATTAAGAGTATTAAGATATAAAAGGTGTCACTAAATGATGCCATGAAATTAGAATTACACTTCATTTAAATCGACCAATCTCATGATGTGCAACTAATAGTTGATTCTCCTAAACTAACAAAACACTAAATTTTGAGTCAAAATTTTATCAAACAAGACATATAAAGTAACGAACAGACCACAGTGTGACCAATTCGGCCAACGTGCAAAATTTCTTATTCATTGTCGATCTTTTATGCCTACTTCATTCACTTGCCATATCTGCTAGTAGAGTTGTTGGACAGCTATGCTGAAGTATGATATTTTAATCCTACAAAAATAGACTATTCCCAATAATACATCTGAGAAGTTGTATACCTCGCCAAGCTCTTAAGTCCTAAAATTCTTCGCTTACGAACGCCCCTGGATTCCTGCAAAATAGACAGTCGCATTAGTAACTTAACAGTTACAAACATACTAATACATTCATAATCAAAATCACTTTAACTAATTAATTCACAATCAAAATCCTAATTCACAGTAACTTTAACCAAGTAGAGTAATATATAAACTATCAAAAACCTAGGCTAATTTATAGTAATAACTTACCAAACTAACTGTTTATAACAACATGGATGATAAAGATCTCACACCTAATTATTATTTTATTTTTTTTTATAAGCATAATAATAATAATACATTGATAAACACTTTTAACAAGCATTATGAACCTAATTCACAAATTAGGTAATTGTAGATACATTTAAAGTTTATACGAAATAATAATCACTTGTTTAACAACGCTTAAACAGCAACATCATGATCAATTAATTATAGTTGATACGAAACTAAACACATCGACAATCACTCTAGTTAGCACATTGATTAACTGATAAAAAGCAACCTCGTTCAATTAACAGTTTATACGAAATGAAACACATCGTCAATCAACACGGTCATAATCAATCAAAGTAACCGTATTAACAATAAAATGATGATAAATTCATAATCATTTAAAATGAACAAAATTACGATCATAATGACTTAAAAATTAACCGCAAAAACATATCATACCTTGTTATTGAGACCTAAAATAGATCGCCAGTCTTTCTCGGACACGTCCTGAATCGGCTGTTTAAATTCATATTAACAAAATAATCAGCAAAACTAAGATAATTGTTCCGCTAACCTAATTTAGCGAAATTATCCACTAATTGATCAAAAAATTAACCTAATTATCGATAAATAACCTAATTAGAACCGAAAATTAGCATAATTGATACGTTAATTAAGCTATAATTAGCTCATACCTTCTTTTTCGCCATAATGAACTGAACGGAAGAAAATTAGGGTTTTGTTGAAATTGGGGGTGGAGGGAATTGGTGATTTTTTTAAGTGTGTTATGAAATAAACGATTTATATAGTACCAAGACATGATGATAAATATTACGGAATGAAATGAGTAACAAAAATACCAAGATTGAATTGGTGGTTTTTTTGGTTTTGCGTTTGAATGGGAGAGGAACACTGGGTTTTTTTCTTTTTTTTTGCTTAAACACAGATGATGAAAAGAACAAGAAGAAGACACAAACAAAACTACACGTTTGGTCCTTGTGGTTTTCTTTTGCCATTTTTTTTTTAAACTTCTCCTCTAACTTAAATTTCATGGTTAAATCTTAGACAAAAATACACCGTTGGTCCCTAAACTTTCCCCCAAAACGTCGAAAATCGTCGTCAGGCGTCCAAAAGTCAGGTTTTTGAGGCCAAATGCGTCCCTCTGACCCTTTTCCCTTCTGTTATTTTCCCCATGTGCCTTGCACATTAGGGCAAAATGGTCATTTCATCGTTTTGGTTCATTCTTATGGTGGTACAACTTTAGGGACGAACGGTGTATTTTATCAAAAAGTTATATCATCACTACCACCACCCTCTCTTTATCTCATTTTCCTGCTCCTCTGTCTAAATTTCTGCTTCTATCTCTAAAATTAACACCATCATCATTTTTAAATCTCGTAAACCATTCCACTAAAAACATAAACTCAATGAAACCAAAATCTCCATTCATCATATGTTCATACCGACACACAATATCAAAACCCACAAAATTTTTTGGGATGATCCATACAAGAGTTGGTCACTACATAAACCACACATAGAAAAGTAATTCATACAAACCATAAAAAAATATGTCGATCACGCCATACGTTCTTGAATAAATCATTTAATTATATAATATCCAGTAAATAGAGTTGTAATACACAAATAATGATGAGATATCAAACTTGGACTACCATTACATTGTCACAAACAGGGAAAAACTCTTTCATATAATCTGAAACAATTACGAACTATGTATTTAGAATATTTGACTTATAATGAATGAAATATGTAGTCTGTAAGGTGATAAACTTGCACGTTTGACCCATTTCATCTCACCAATCTATCCACCTGAACCTTGCCTTTGGACAGTTTCAGCTTCCTCCATGTCCTGCTCTATTGCTAATTTTTGTGAGCGGAGTGCTTGAACCTCTTGCTCAATGGACTTCATTGATGATAGCCTCTTCTGTAGATCCAAGATCTGCGCCTGGAATCACCGTAATGAAATAGTCTTATTGCTAAATTCTCTTATTCATTTAATATGCATAAATCTTATTGCAATAACTATATACTACATAGATCACTGAATAGCAAGGAGTAAGATTCTATGCATTGAGAATAACCTTATGGCGTCTTCTAACCCATTGCAGTTTTAGCTAGGTTATTTTATTAGATCCAACTGAAACAAAAATAATACAAATCGACCCGTTTACAAGTACCCGGGTCTAAACTTCCACTGCTGATTCTTAGAGTTCCATCTTCACTTCTTAATGGCTATGCAATAGAAATATCGTTGATATAAGATTCGTATGCACACATAGAGTAATCATATACAAAGAAGAAAACCATATCATCATAAAAGTGTATATCGGTGCCAGTTTCTTGCTGCACTTGCCTTACATTGGAAGCCCCATTTCCAATCACCCCTCCAATTTTGGCAGCAGGGCAAAGAATTTTCATTGAAAACTCAGCTGGAGCCTCCCTGCCATGTGACACGACGCGATCACCATCAAAATCAGTAGGACCAAATCTCGCGTGCTTATATTCCTCCCTCCATCCACCACGAGCACTTGAGCCGCGTTCAGGCCACATTTGATTTGCAGTTGGAGGTAGATTTGAAATAAGAGGATGGATGGGAAATCCAGAAGGAGGTTTGTCCTTGCGCAGATTTTGATATCTGCCACAATTATAAAATCAGATACACTTGCAAAGCATACACATCACAACGGTGGTGTGTAACAGCCCCTTAAATTTATTAAACATTAGTACATTACTTGAAATTACACAAACTTAAACATCCTGATTCAACAAACTCATTCATTAATTTAATAAGCTAGGGTTTCAGCTCAAAGCATCAAGTAACTACATATTCAATCATGCTAGGGTTTCGATATCACTATTTATATCACTAATTATGCTTTAATTAACAAAATTAACCGTAAATTAGACTAAGTAACTACATATTCAATCAAGTTCATGAAGCTAGGGTTTCAATATCACTATTTATATCACTAATTATGCTTTAATTAACAAAATTAACCGTAAATTAGACTAATTAATAGGTAAATTAGACTAATTAATAGGTATTTTATTCGAGTTATAATGTAAGGCTTACGGTTTAATAAAGGTGGGGATAAGACATGAGAATATATAATGAAATTGTTTAAAAATTGAAAAATATAAATTGAAAGTCCACTTTTCTTCATATCGATATTCACTTTGGCACATATTTCACCAAATACTATTTATTTTCATCACTTTTTCTTCTTTTTCTAATCGGTTACTTAACCTAATCGGTCCGTAAACTAACCAAAATATCCGCAAATTAACAAAATTATACGTTAATTAACTTAATTAATACATAAATTAACCTAGTATCCATAAATTAACCTAATTAACCTAACTTAAGCTTAAATTAACATAATTATACATTAGTTAACCTAATTAGCCTAATTAATCTGTAAATTAATATAATTAGCATTAAATTAACATAATTATACGTTAGTTAACCTAATTAATACGTACATTAACCTAATTAAACGTTAATTAACCTAATTGATCTATAAATTAACCTAATTAATCCGAAAACTAAGCTAATTGCTCGATAAATTTAACCTAATTAGTGGTAAATTAAACAAATTGATGCGTGAATTAACGTAAATTAAAGAGCATAAAAATTACCTTTTTGATGATTAATTAGGATTTGGGGGAAATGGTGGGAGTGAGTTATGAAAATGGGAGTCGGATTGAAGGTATTTATATTCCGTGATTTGAAGGTCCTCATGATGAAGGGCTGGAAGGAATTGCAAATGAATTGAACGGAATAGTTGAAATCGAAATGGGTTTTTTTTCTCAGAGAGGATTTGGGGTTTTTCTCAAACGCATATGCAGAAAGAAGGAAATGACATAACCTAGAAAAGTGTACATGTTTGGTCCTTGTAACTTTTATTCTAATTTGGATTTCAAATTTTAACAGCATCATTAACATGTCTGATGAGACGAAAAGTGTACCGCTTTTAGAGGGTTATTTAAGCCCAAATTTAAGATTATTTGATCAAATATTGCCCTAAATAGTTTCTTCTGTCATTTTAGGTACTTTTGAGGAGAAATCTGGAAAAAGAAGCATTTTTGACGTTTTTTGAGCGAAAAAGTGAAGAAACGACAAAGTCTTCAAAACCATGCTCAAGATTGTACCTGACGGCATCAAGATTTACTAGTGACGGCGTCAAGGCTTGTCAAAAGAGGTGGATTTGACAATTACACGTGACGCGCCAGAACATTTTCCAAAGGAGGCGTGACGGCGTCACGCTTTAGGGTCGCCAAGGCCGTCACGCATTATTACAAAGAGAGACGGCCCAGAGTAATTCAAGAGTGACGGCATCAGAAGTGGATCTAGGCAATACGATTATTATTTTGGCGGCGAGTTGACGGCGTCAGAACTTACTCTTGACGCCGTCAAAAGGCAAAATCTATAAATACTTTTCTAATTTTCATTCATTTTTGTTGAACTTTTTGTGGAGCTTTGTGTGCAAAACCCTCGACGATTTTTCTGTAATTACAAGGCTTCTAACCCTTGTTTCATCCATACTTAATTGAAGATAAGTTTTCCAATAATCATTCAATATGTCTATGTGTTGTTTGATTTTATCTTATGTTTGTCTTCTTTTTAACATGCTAGGTTAGGTTTTCTTTGTGTTTGCTTAGATGTAATGAAACCTAGATGTTGATTATTGGTTGATTGTTTGTTTATAATTGTTGTGGATGAATGATTTCGATGTTAGGCTTAAGAAAACTGGCAGACTTCCAATTGGTAACTTGCTTGAACGTCTTAAGAAACATGATCGGAGGTGTACTACGATAAATTGGTTATATTTAATGCGTAGGTAACTACTAATGATACTATGTTAGGAGCTAGTAGTCGGCTCGACATAGGATGAAGTGGAAGCTTATAGAGTTAGGGAATATCGTGCACGGCCCTACAACTAGTATTAAGGAATATAACCCGTCATCCATGCAATTGTAGCAAACTAATCAACCGGTAAAAGATATCTAAGGAGTAGTGAAATCTAAATAAACACATTTTGTAAAACCCTAAAAATCCGTTTTTCGAAATTCTCATATAATTTGAATTTTTTTTCTAAACTTGGTACCATTTAATCTTGAACCTATAACTTAAGGTATGATAAGATATTAATTCGACACAACATTTATACCTAAACTAAATATCACACGTTGAAATTAGTGTGTAAAATGGTTAAACATTATTAGATTGGTACACTAATATCACACGTTAAAGGGACCTAATGCACCTTATTATTTGTACGCAACATTTTCCTAAGCTATGTTCAATAATATTTGAAATGTGGAAAAGAAATAGTCTTCCCCATACTCCCATAAGACTCGGCAATTTCAAGTCTATCTTCCCATCATATTTGCCCATTTTTTTCTCTTATATACAACCGAATATATAGTCACTATTTCACTCTCACAAAAAACACTAAACCCTAAAATAAAACACATAAGTGACGGCAGCCATTTTCTTTGAGGAAAGAACGAGAGACGTAGTAGTGTTCAAGCTGTGGTGATTGTGGTGCAAAGGAGGGCGATAGTAGCAGCTTGGAGTTCAATTCGTGGCTGTCTTGGTGGTTCTTGAAGCATTGGTGTGATCATGATGTGTCGGAGTTTAGGGTTGTACGTTTGGCTGTTGTACGTCGGGTTTCGAATTGGTCATACCTCGCTTATATTACTGATGTCGCATTCGAATTGGTGTTCATACTCGTGTTCGGTTAGGTTGGAGTAGGTTCCAACGTGCCTCTTGGAATCTTGTATATATTCGTGGTTGATTTCGAATTTAGTTTCAGCTTCCGCTGTTTTCTCCTTGATTGGCACACTACAAAAAAAAAGTGTTATTCTCCACACTTATTTTGTCACGGTATGATCAACTGTGGACTTTTTTTTATATGGATAATCATTTTGCTACATTTATAGGTGTGACAAATATTTAAAATACAATCCACATACATAAGTGTGTACAATTACAATAAAGCTACACTTATAAGTGTAGCAAATGTCTCCACACTTTTATTTTTGAATATTTTTTGCAAATTTGCCACACTTTTAGGTGTGGACATTTCAAAAAATATTTCCACACTTTTAACCATAAGAATTTGGATAATATCTCCACATTTATATGTGTAGCAAAATTTGTCACACCCATTATTACCACATTTGAGAAAGTGTAGAATCAATAATTTTACACATTTTTAAATGTGACCATTTGGCCTTTATAGTGTGAAGAATTCAACTACTTTTTTGTAGTGGCAGCTTGAGGTACTCCTAAAATCGTTTCGTGTTCTATTTGATTCAACCTATGAAGTATGAATACGTTTATAACATGTAACCAAATATTGTTTCGTTAAAACGGTTATACGAATGAATATATATACATACGACTATACGAGTAACATAATATACTTGACATGAAATCATGAAGCGCATGTAGATCCTTGCTTCTGTTTTGAATAACCTTTAATGAGACGTGCAATACGATATAATTGTCGACATGTATGAGTTATTGAATCTGTAATATGAACAACACATAATTATACGCTACATGAAATTATGGATACATGAAACATGTAAACTACTATACGCCTATAATCTATTGGATCGTGTCATGGACTGTTTATGTCGACTTTTGTTCCTGTGTTGCTATTCAAATTGTTTGATGTCTACGCTTAAGTATGGTTATAAAAGTAAATAATTAGGAAGGAAACAAGCATGTGAATGTGGGACGTTATAGTATTAAGTTGGTCATAAAACTCATGCATGGAAATTTTGGTCAAGGGAAAAGGGAGTGAATTGTTTTTGGTCTCGTTAGTCATGTATGATTTATTAGAATTTTTGGTCGTCGCGGTCTAAATTGATGTCGGGTATATATAAATAGTTATGAACGACGGGGTCTAAAATTATCCTTTTAATCTAAAATTATGGTATAAACTTTAAAATAATTTTATTTGATATTTTTAATATTTAATTTTGATAAATTACATTTAGACTCTAAACTTTGTTAAATTTACATATTTAACCCTAAACTACCATACATGTTATTTTAACTTTTAAATATTATTTAATTGTTATTTATAACCTTAATGTATTAAATTACTATTTCGGGAGACTTACTAAATATGAAAACCTACTCATTCGGGAAACTTACTAATAATGAAAAGTTACTATATTTGGCAAGTTACTTAAAATGGAAAGTTACTTAAAATAGAAAGAAACCTAAAAAGGAGTACTCTAATTTAAAATGAGTTATAAATAATAAGACGGTCATTAATTCGTGTAGATTCGCTGAAGAGGGAGTAACTTCCTATACTTGTTTCTGATATGGTTTCATTGGCGGTTTGAGGTACAGATATTCTATCCCTTTTCAGTATGGACTTCTCATGACTTTATTTCGATCCTTGACACTGCTAAGATTCCCTTCAGTTATGCCATTGCTATGTTCCCCATTTGATATGATTGATATGATCCATTTGATATGATTCGTTGATATGATCTATTTGATATGAGACTTGCTATGATACCTTTGATTTGATTCTAATTTGCTATCCACTTTGATTATGATTATGTGATTGCGAGATTTTGTTATATTATGCTCTGGGAGCATTCTGTTCTGTCATGCTCTGGGAGCATTTTGTTATGGATAGCCTTGCTTTCTTTGTTCTGATATGTTCTGTTCTGATGCCCGAGTTTTTAGTCTACTCATGGAGGTACCATGGGCGTGTCATTGAGGCACCAATGGCATGACACTATCTGGGGCGGTGTGATTAGTCCCCGGCGTCCCCGTCTATTTGTGATATGATATGTGATCACTTGGCCACTTTGGATATATGTATGTTTGTTTATGGGGGCGTATGGATGCATCCTAGGTATGTTTGATATGATATGATATGATTTGATTTTGTGACTGGTTGTACGTGCCTTGTACCCCTTTCACGTCTGGTATATTGGAGCTAGCTACTCTATGTACACCCTATGAATTGACGGATATGTGATTATGTGTTTGAGACCTATTCAAGTGTCTCGGGTAGGTCGGCTCGTGGCTTTCTTATGTTTCGTATGTTTATTCGAGTGTCTCGTTTAGACAAGCCTTTGTTGATACGTGCTCTATGATTCTGATTATGCTCACATTTGATATCTCTATTATGCTTCATTCAGTTGATCGTTGATCTCTTATTCATTTGACAGATGATATTCGTTTCAGCAGGAGCTTATGATTTCTTTTCTTATACTTATATACGTTCTGATTATTCGTTTTGTTATATATCTGTTCACTTGGCTTTTTAAGCTCAGCCGCATTTCTTTTCCTGCGGCAGGTTTTAGGTTGGAAGCTGGGATTGAGTGAAGAGTGCATAGGAGCATTTAGTGGACTACCCTGATGATTAGATACCCTTTTGCTCTGGATTAGACTTGGATTTAGATTCAGTTAGATTTAGTTTGGATTTGTATTTCATCTTGTATAGAGTTAGCATTTCATTTGTTTCTTAGAATACCTTTGTAACTTTTATGTTTGTAAGTCTTCCGCTTGCGTTGTTTGTTCTGACGGACACCATAATGTAGCATTTTGACCTGTGTCGGGTTGGGGTGTTACACATTTTCTCTTATTATTGTTTCCACCACAAATTTACTTTAGTTTCATTTGATTTTATTTTATTTGCATTTGTAGTAAATCGGGTTAGTTGACTAGCAACTAATTCCGCCCATTCTTCCAAAAACCCGAGATTTTTACTCGCTTTCCTTAAAATACAAAAATACAAAAAAAAAAATCATCTCTCACCTCTAAACCTAGTTTAATTGAGTTTTAACCCTAGCGAACACTATTCTTTAAGTTGAACGATCAATCCCCCAGTACTTGTCACTATACTATACTACAACGATCAGGTACACTGCCTGCAGGTGGGGGTTGCAAGCTTATCGAGATCCCTTGAGAGGTAGAACCTTTTGCAAGGTTGCAAAACCACGCATCAAGTTTTTAGTGCCGCAGCCCGGGGAATAGTTATTGTCTAGGTTGAAATTTCTTTTTATTAGGTCTACTTACTAGATTCCTTTATAGTAAGATTTCTATTTTTATTTTTATAGGTCTTCTTTAGTCTATATTTTTCTTTGTTTCCTTTGTTCGTAACTATTACCATCCGCCATCACGGAAGGTGGTAATCTCTTTGACCCCATCAACCCACCACAACAAAACCATCCACAAAACCCACCACAACCAAACCAACCTCCTAGACCCCGAATTTTAGGAGAGTACTCCCGTCCTAGCCATCGAGGCTATCGAAACACCATTGAGCTCATTCAAGGAGCCAATGTGTCTCCCTTGCGATCCGACACCATCCGGTTGGTGCAAAGCGGATGTGCATTCCATGGACTTCGTTCCGAAGATCCTAATCAACATCTTAAGGATTTCCTCAAAATCGTAGATTCCATAGACCTTGATGTTGAAACTCGAGAGACGACCCGACTACGTCTATTCCAATTCTCTCTACGTGACCAAGCTAGTCAATGGATTGAGCGTTTACTTGCGGGATCCATTACCTCTTGGGATGATCTCACAACTCATTTCCTTGCTCAATTTTTCCCATCGGGGAGAACTACTAAGCTTAGAAATGACATCTTGATGTTCCAACAACGTCAAGGTGAAACTCTCTATGAAGCATGGACTCGTTTCAAGGACTTACTCCAAAAAGTCCCTCATCATGGCATAGATCTTTGGCTCCTAATTCAAATCTTCTATGACCATGTCGACTTCCACACCAAACGCACCATTTATCGAGCCGCCGGAGGTAGGTTGCGTGATAGAGACGCCGAGGAATCATGGGAAATTATTGATGAGCTTGCATTCGACAATCATGAATTATGGGAAGTTACTCATGTTATAAACTCGGCTATCAACGCAATTTCGTCACCAGGGGAAACCACTCAAATCTCCGAAGAAAGCCTTTGCGAACTTGAGAAAAAGGTTGATTATCTCATGGAAAAACAAAAGAGACCTTTAAGTCCTAGACGAGCAACGGTCAATTCTATCTCAAATATAAATCCAACACAGTTGTCTGAATCACCTCTTAGAGAGAATGCCGAAACCTTTCAAAAATATGCTCGACTTAATTCACCTCCTCAAAACCTCAGCCCGGAATTCGAAACTCGAATGAGAGAATACATGTCAACCCATTCTGAGCGACTTGCAAAATTCGAGGAGGCAGTCTATAGACAAAAGGAGGAGATGCAAAAGAAAATGACGGAGATGATGAGCTTAGTGGAGGAATACTCAAACCTAAAAACCCCGGAAATGGTGTTGTTAAGGAAGGAAAGCGTCACCCCCACTACCAGGTTTGTTAACTCTATATCCATTGTCCACGAGGGCAATGAAGAAAAGGAAACCCCTATTGCACAAATCATTGAGGAGCCACCAAAATCCCAATCATTAGGGTACTACCTAAAACATGATATAAATGAGAAAACCATAACAAACTAGATAAAGGGTGACGGACGTAACCAATCCTCCAAACGGGTCTCTGAAGAAGAAGAAGAAGGGAAAGATGAGTATGATACATTACCTGGGGGCCGGTATACAATAAGCTACTTAAGCAAAAAGTGGCTACGAAGCAGATGGCTTATGGGAACTTTGAAATACCAGCTAGCATTGGGAAATTGCAATATTTGGATGCTTTCGCCGATCAAGGATCGGAAGTGAACCTGATGCCTTTAACTATCTATATCCAACTCACTAAAGAGATGCCAGTCACCACCCGCGTTAAGCTATCCTTCGCTAGTCACTCTTACGTATATCCTTTGGGAATTGCAGAGGATGTGCTGGTCAATGTAGCAGGTTTCATGTATCCCGTCGATTTCATGATCATCGATGATAAAGAAAATGGGTGTATTCCAATAATCCTTGGAGCACCATTCCTTACCACAACAAGAGCTGTCATTAGGTATGAAAGAGGGGAAATTGAACTTAAGTCAGAGAAAAGGAAGATTCACTTCCCTATGACCCCACGATATGTGCGAGAAAGCGTGATGGAAAAGAGGCTCAAAAACAACGCTGGCACACCACATAATCATGTTCAAGAAAAAATCCTCGCATGGGAGACAAGAATTAAAAGCTACAAAGAAACTAAGCTTGAGAGATACAAAAGTAGTGATAAAATTCATGTCGAATTTGAGTGCAATCAGCCGACGAAGAATCATGCCCCATTTACAGAAGGAGACTTGGTACTCTTAAGGCATTCAGAGATAAAAATACCTCCCGATGAACCAAGTCCCTGGTGGTATGGACCATTCACAATCAAAAGCCTACGCCAGAATGGGGTAGTTACCTTGAGCAGCAAAAGAGGAGGGGAGGTGACTACGAGTTTCGAACGATTGAAACATCACCACCCCGATAGCAAGGATTATATTTATCAGGGATACGTCATATCACGAGACGAGGTCATGTAATAGCCCGTGACGTTGAGTCTAGCTACAAGACTCGTAAATAAAGAAAAACGCTTCTTGGGAGGCAACCCAAGTTTTATTTGTTTTATTTATTTGTTTGTTTGATTTTATTTGTTTCCGTATGCATGTTTTTATTTTTATTGTTTGTGGCTCATGTTTCAAAATAAATTATGAAAATGCTTTACCTTGTTGTTAACTTCGTCTTAACTTCATATAAAGGTATTTTGCAAAAGCTAAGTGTAAGGGAAATCTAAATTTGTTTATAAGAACGAAATTGAACATGAACTACAACGATATTAAATGAACATGTATATTAGTATTTGTTTGAATCAAATGCTTGTATCGAGTCATAATGATGTTTTGAAGGGCTTTCAGGAATTAAGGCATGAGTTTTTCCAGAAATTTTCTGAAAAATTAACAAAAGATTTCTGTCAGAACACTCTGACGGCGTCAGGTGTAAAATTCTAAAAATTTTGCGAGTTTTGTTTTTCTAGCGGAGTCTTAAAGTTTTTTGTTAATTCTTTAGTCTTATAAACTCCAGGAAATCTACAAACATTCATTCCACAAGCATTATATCCTTATATATAGATTGCCACCGATTTTATGCAAGGTTTGCCTTGATTGTTTTCTCAGGGTTAACAGGTTATATTGGACAAGAAGATGATTTATATTTCTGGAGGGAAGCTTTCAACGTTCATTTTCTAGGAGGAAGATCTAACCATGTTATCATATTATCCACACCGAACGAATCAGGGGAGTATTTGTTTTCATTCTTTTACCTTCATTACTTTTACATCCTTTTCATTGAACATTGGGGACAATGTTCGGCCTAAGTGTAAGGGGAGGGTAAATGATGATACCTTAGAGAATACAATTGCACTTGAGTTTGTTTGTTCAATAGTAGGTGTGTAATAAAACTAAAAGAAATACTTGTTAGAGCAATTTTAGCGCCAAATTTAAATTTTTTACAACATTTAGGAGTGAAGCTTTAGCCTTAATAAGCATCTCATGGATAGGAGTTGTATGACTAGCACAAAAAAACCGTACCACTTAAAAATTTTCCACCCCGAATATGTGAGGTTCGCCTTTAGATCTTTAGAAAAAAGCATTCATTATTGGTGCTTATGAGTGTACCGGTAGCATTTAGATTTCAGAACTTGCGTTAGTGATGCATCCCGAGACCACTAGTGAGACTACATTCGTGTAATTAGGATTTACTACATGATAAGAGGCATTAGGATAACCCTTGTATTAATCCCGTATCATAATTACTAGACCAATGAAGTCATAATTATTTGACTAATAAAGTCAATTAATTCTCCCACACCTTTGCGTTGTACTCATTTTTAGTACACGATACCCCTAGTACACCCCTCCGAGCCTATCTTTTTCATTTCTAACTTTAAGCATCTTACTTAAAGGAAGAATTTGTTACAATCCACCCCAAATGTGCAACCAAATCGCCTTAGCCTTCCGTGTATGCACTCATCTTTAGTGCATTATTGTTATGTGTTTAAACCCTTAGTTAATTGTCTAATTGATTACATGGTTGCTAAGTCGAGTCATATCTTGTACATATTGTTTTGGGACGATTGGGACTCATTGGTAAAGTACTATTGTTATGGAGTATTGGGGAAGAACATCATTTATTACTCCCATATGTGCGTTAATCTTAAAAAAAGTACTCAAAATGTTTTGATTATCTTAATTCGAGTCATTAGAATAGTTGATTGTAAAGTATGTAAAAGTTCAAGTGTAAGGGGACGTAAATCCCCTATGATGTATTATTTTGGATGGTAGGGCAAGAGTGTATGCAAATATATATATATATATATATATATATATATATATATATATATATATATATATATATATATATATATATATATACATTATATATAATAGGAGGCATTTGAAGAATATGCCACCTCATTGCCCAGTCAATGCCCAGTAATTCATTATCAGCCATGTCATCAGTAATGTCCATGAAGGCAATATGTTTTCCTAAAATTCGTGTATTTTTTGTTTTTAAAAAAGAAACATGTATAAGGATTCGAACTCACGACGTTACAGGTTTTATGTTGTATCTTAACCACTGGACCACAAGAATTTTTTGATTACATTCTGCAAATTATTATCTATAAACCCTTAAACTGGAATTTGACTAACAAAACCCTAAGCCCATGAAAAAAAATACACGATCATACAATGACAACAACATAACACCCCGCCCTTCTTCCCTCCTCTCACGAAAAACCCTAATGTGCTTCATTCGTCCCTATGAATCTTTAGTATGTTGGCCTGTGACATTTTTTGTTGACCATTCTTGAATGCATCTTCATGGTGGTAATAACAAGGTTATGGACTTGTGGCTGCAGTTTTCCATCACTAATAGAAATTGAATTTTGTATTTGCTCTGATATTTTGTAAGATTTTTCTAATGGGATTGAGGATAGGATTTGAATATTTTGCTGTCACAGATGTTGGTTTTCTTTCACATATTTTGCATATGTATGTGCTTACCCGAGATATTGTGTAATATTTTTCTAGAAGTAGCACTAGATATATTGAAAGCATACCTTAAACTGGGCAACGATGGAAGCGTGCTTCAAGTTATGGTATAAAATTAGATGCATTTAAGGCAGCATATTCGAATTTATGTGGCAACGTATGATGAATAAGTCCAAGAAATAAATTGATTGTTTTATCAGAGGCCCATTTACGTGTAAGGATAACAAAGCTACACACCGTTCTCAAATGCTTTTTTTTTTCTTTCTACAGGGCAGCATCGCCTTTATAATTGATGATAATCTAAGCATATTTCATGCAGTTTTGGGACATCATCATTAAAGTATATATAATCTTTTATATGACCTTGGTTTATTGAGGGAAGCATCATTTGTAGCCCACACTGGCTTTTAACTCTACTATATTTATTTTCTAATAGTTGTACGCTCGAGTCTCTTTGTTGTCGTCGTGATACCAGCAAACAGTTCGCAACATATAAAGAATTTGTTGAATAAACCTGGTTCAATATTTGGTGTTGATAGTGATGAGAGCTCTGCTGATGAAAATGCAACTGCGAATTCAGATTCCAGTACACGCACTCCTTCAGGAAGGTCATCATCAGGGACAGTGCAACTAGCATAGAGTCAAGAAGAAAGGGTAACTGAACTCATTGTAATACTTTGATAATGATTCATCTTAGCTTCTAACGTTAATCTAAATTTGTTTCAGGATCTCATGCTGATAAGCGAAAGAGTGTTGGAAAGGACAGTACGAACTCACAAACTCACAGTAAGTTCCATGATATACTAGCTTTATTTGTTTTTTTTGTTTTTTTCTTTTTTTGATTATGTTCAGGTCAAAACGAGTCATTTTGGTTATTGGCCAAAACAGACTAGGGCGAGTTTGGAACTCTTTTTTTCTATATTATTGCAACAAGAACCTAACTATTTTGATGAAAATGAATTAGGAAGTATGCTTTAAAAGTATACTTTTGGGTGACTTACAACCCGTTTTCGGCCAACCCATTCCCATTTGATATTGTATAAGTTAACCCGTTTAAAATTAGAAGACGATCGAAACAGACCCATTCAATAATTTTAGATAGCTAGATCTAGCTAAGAAAAAGTACTAAATGGGTTAAAATTTTGGTCTCTGAGACTATGGTACACATTCATACATGCACCTACATAATTTCTAATTAGTATATGAAAGTAGCACTTTTTACCAGCATTTACTCATAGTTCTTGATTTACTGCTGTATTTGTTATAGGAGCAAGTCAAAGGGCATGACAATGGATGACCTTCTAAGAAGTTCAAGTAGATTCATGAAAGCTAAGGTCACTGCATCATAAGAGGCACGGGATACATAAAGCCAATCCATTGACTTTGTTCATGACAGTCAACCTTAATAGATAAGTTTTGGTTGAATTTGCTAAAACATTTACTTGCAATCTTTTATCACATCACCTGCCGTTGCGACACTTAGTCATCTTATCAACTAAATATTCATGACGCCAGTTGATTATTTTTCTAGAAACCATTGGGAATGACCATGTCAACAACTACCTGATGCAAAAACACCTACGACTCTTCCAAAAACGACGTGACTCCCTACGTATATGCCTTACAAGCTTTTTACTATCATACAAAGTTTGTAGTGTGCGTTGTATATGAGACATTTTGCATACAAAATTCTTGACCGAAAAGCTATAAAAAAATGAGCTTTTGGACCTATGGATCATCAGCAAATACTTGCCCAACGAGGTCAATCATAGT
This sequence comes from Artemisia argyi, assembly GCA_030686995.1. Lineage (NCBI taxonomy): Eukaryota > Viridiplantae > Streptophyta > Magnoliopsida > Asterales > Asteraceae > Artemisia > Artemisia argyi. Next base: position 213,219,820 of record CM060676.1, on the reverse strand, counting down.
CCAAACATTATACACTGATTATATCTGCAACATGAAATATGAAAATGCAAATAATAAGTCAATCACATTCAAAACCACATGCTCAAACATGCTGCTTTGTCGTAATTGTTGTCATGAAGTTCAAGTTATTTCCTTTAAATCATAGTCCTAGACATTATGGTGTTTTGTGCAGGCCGAAATGTTAACATTATGGTGTTTTATGCAGGCCGAAATGTTGTTCTTTCTGAATCTGGATCACTTAAAGTTATCAATGATGTTGTCACGATTACTAAAGCCATAGAACTTTCTGATTCAATTGAAAATGCATGAGCAATACTTATCTAAGAGGTATTCATGTTAACCAAATCATAAACCGTCACCGGCCACATTCGACTAAGAAATTGTCATAGTAAAATATTTTTCTCTTTGTAGCTTGCAACTAAAACAAACAATTCAGCTGGTGACGGTACAACCACTGTAATTGTTCTCGCAAGACAAATGATTAAATCTGGATTATTGGCTGTCGCATTTGGAGCAAATCCCATTTCTTTAAAGACAGGAATGGATAGGACTGTAAAAGAATTAATTAAAGTTTTAAAGAGTAAAGCGATCCCGGTCAGAAAAAGCGATGATATAAAAGGTAAATTAAGTTTATGTTTTTTATACTTTTTAAACATGAAAAGTGTCACTGTAAGCGTGTTTCTGCTGTGCAGCCGTAGCTTCCATTTCAGCTGGAAATGATGAGTTTATTGGAAACTTAATTGTTGAAGCAATTGATAAGATTGGGCATGACGATTTAATTACTATCGAATCTTCCTCATCAAGTGAAACATCTGTTATGGCTGAAGAAGGAATGAAGGTAACTCATATATTATCTTGAAGTTAATATACCCTATGTCCTATGACCAGACGCATAAAGTTATGAAATTTGCTGAATGTTAGTCAAGTGATTTGAGATTTTCATTGATAATAAAAAACAGGAAAATTTGTGGACCAATCTCAACTGGATTTATAAGAACCAATGATGACATCAGGTAAAATGGTCATTATTACTTTGAATTTTTTTAGACGAATAGGAATTGTTGTGATTTTCACGAGATGCCCTAAATGACTATTTTTTACCTTATTGGAACCCTTCGTCTGATATGCAGGTTTGCCTTTGTTTGCTTATGTTTAATATCAGGTTACAAAATGGACGGGTTGGTCAGGTTAAGTAACTGGTCAAAACAGGTTCTGGGTGGATCAGCGCATCTTTAGTACTTTGTACAGGTAAAAATGGATCGGCTTAAAGCGAGCAATTTCATGTAAATAAATTCTTTTACTACCATTAGTTGGATACTCAAATTACCACATGTATTTTCATCATTGGGTACTATTACTTATTCATTCATAATTTGGCATGGTAATTTATACTGATGATGCTTTTAGGAACAATGGAGGATTAGGATCAAGTGATGTTGGAAAAAGTCGTGGTGTCAAAAGGAAAAGAGTATAACCAAAATAGACCAGGTGTCATTGTATGCTAGCATCCAGATTGGAAGGATAGGTTGTGCAGGATCAACTGGCCGGGCTATTTTATATTTTACAGACCACGATATACATGTCCACTATTTCAGTTTAGAAGAATTTCATATTGTTATGAATCTTTAAGCAGGTCGGATTTACTTATTCTTAAGACAATAAATGGATCGATATAGACCGGTGACAGTTGTTGCCACAGTGCAACAATATACGCAAATGCACAGTACTAATGACGAGGTGCTTGTCTTCTAAGCATTTCTGAAATAAAGTATTTATCATGAGTTAAATATTGTGTTGTATACAAATAGTACTGTTGTGGGTGAAGCGGCTGCAATTAGTATGGGTCAATTAATGGTCGGGACTCCGCGTGAGAAAGCAACAGAGATGTTAGTGTATGCTCACAAGACACAACAACATAAAGATCATCAGGTGAATTTAGGATTTCAAAATTGCTTCTTTTAATATGTCAAATCATTATCAGATATCCATAAATCCGCTCATGTAATTGTGTGTGGGTCGAATCAGGTTATTGTGTAGAACCTCTAAAATCATTATGCTAACAAAATTACTAATATTTGAAAAATATGTTCCTTTTTAACAATTTTTGCTCATTAATAAGTTATAAAGAGTTGGACAAAAAAGTGTTTGGGCTAACCCAACCAACTGAAATCTATATGTTTTGACCCGTTACTGAACCTGGTCAACCACCAACATTTTTCCACCTTCAATCATTATGATATTTTTCAACTTTTAACATTAATAATTATGCTGTGCAGGGGGTTCGCGTTGGGTATTGCTCTCACAATTTATGGAAGGGAATAAGAGTGATTGAGCAAATGAAACGTGATCAAGATCCTATATCCTGTTGTGGGGTTTGCATTGGCATTGGCATATTGATCGAGAATGCAGGAGGATACAATAGTGATGGGACAAAATCCATGTTAGATAAGTTTATCGTGAATCTTGATGACCAGACTCAAGTAGCTTACGGATCCAAAAATGAAATCATCAGGTTGGTAGAGACACTATAAGGATATTGAATGCTCAAGGTTGATGAGTGTTTGTTGCAGCTTAAAACTCCATAAATTGAGACCCTCTTTCTTTTGTAAACATGTATTGATAAGGATTCAATAAAAAAATTTCATCAATATATATATTGGATTTCATCTCCAATGAAATTGGAGAACAAATAATATATTGTACTGTCATAAAGTTTCAGAAACCAGCACATTTCAATATGCTTCCTTGGCTTATTTACGGGTACAGATGCTAAAAACTGACAAAGAACACCCAGAGCCTAGTCAAAATAGTCAACACGAAGTCACGGGCACTGAGGGTACACATCAACAATCATCACAGGAGGAAAGTGATAGCCATTCAAATTTAAAACAGCCTGCAGTACAAGAAATGGCAGTTGACATGGAAGAGACTGAAGTCGTGGCCTTCATGCACGGCGAGATGGAAGATAGTGATAAGTTACATAACTCAGATCAATTTGAAATGGCTTTCCATGTTGACGACAGGGGTGACGATAATACAGGTGATGAAGATGACGACATGGGAGATGAAGATGATGACAATGATGAGGACCATGATGATGAGGATAAAGATATTGCATAGGATGGTCCTGATTTGATGTCTCTTGCTCATACAGATGTGGAAGATCAGGATGAAACCGAATAGAGAAATGAATATGATGACGTCATGGTTGATGAGGAGGATGACAACTACCATGAAAATCGTGTTATTGAGGTGACATGGAGGGAGTTTGTTAACCGTTGAGACTATATACGGGCACATGGGCAACTAGGAATTGATAGAGGACTTATTGGCATGGATGTCGTACCCCTGAAAGGGTGAATGCTCATAACGTTTTTGGTGTTGGGAGACCTCTAGGCTCTGGTCGTCGACGTCAACATAATGGAACATCCATCTCCAGCATCCTCTTTTATCAAGACATCACAGTCTGGTGATTTGGGTTCAATACATTCATCACGAGGCAACCCATATCGCAATTTCAATTCAATGTCTGGTGGGAATGTTGTGGCACCATTCAATATGTTTGATGCTCCTGTTCTTCCCTATAATCATCTAGACTCCGGCGTACCCCCAACACCATTGGGTGATAATTCTGTAGGTATGGAGTCTGTGTATACATCAGGAAGAAGAGGGCAAGCAAGAGGTCTGGTAAGCCAGTCAGATGCCCCCGTAGCTAATAAGATTGGATAGCATTTCACAACAGAGTGAAGATCATCATGTAGAGATTGATCAGAATGCTATGCATTTAGAACCGAATCAAATTGTTGAAGGTGATATTAATCTACAACAAGCTCATTCCAGTGTGGTTGTGGGACAAACAGGAAAAGATATACAAGCACACGGGAAACTTTATATGGCTGTCTCTAGACTCAAGAATAAGAAGGGATTGAAGATTTTTTGTTGTGATAAGGATGATAGTTACGCAAAATAAAAAACAAACATTGTGTATAAAGAGATTTTATTTTGCATTTGAGTTTATATCATATTCTATGTTCTTACGAACAATTTTGTATCTTTTAATAGTTGAATTAAACTCAACGTTTATTTCTTTTTGTTATTAATGCATTCAAAATAAAAATTGGTACATTTATATCTTATTTTTCGTTTACTCATTTATTTTAGCGATATTCTACGTAAGGAAAAAAAACATCAAAAAGTGAGCGGTATGCAATTAACAGTTGCTTATAATTTAAAAAGTTATGTGTATTAATGCCTTGCACATTTGCAGGCTTCCTAAAGCAAAACACAAAGTTCAACAAAGAAAGCAAAACACAAGGGTTTATATCTTCTAATATGGGGTGAAGCGGCTAACGTATGTTTTATGCCAGAGTGCCCGTGCTACATCTTTCACAACGTAAGTATTTTCTTAGTTTGTTTTAGTTTCTTCAGTTATATATGCTAATTTGTTTATACATTCAGATTGAATTTGTACTATACGGCATGTTGACGGAAATATTAGCATCGTTACTCGAGAAAATGTTAAGCCTTCTTATGGTATAACTTTTTGAAGGAATGGCTCTTCCTCTCCTCCATAAGAAGGCTTAACCTCTAAGAAGTTTTGGGCGTTTATTTATATATTTGGTTTATGTTACTTTTATTACTTAAAAAAGGAAATTGTTATATAATTACTCTTTTCTTTACATTAAGAAATACTTAGATGCTAGAAAATGGGCAGGTAAGTTAATTGGTAAATACGTATAAATGGTGTTAAAATGGACGGGGTGATCTACAATTAGCTTTTTTGTATTTTAATGTATTACTCGGTAACAACAAATCTATCTGAATGTACATAGTAGAAACATCACAGTAAATCTTGAACCAAAAGAACAAATGGATGCAGACGCAACAAGTACCAGAAGGAATGGTTCCGTTTCGATTGCTGGATATGCACATCCTAGAAAGACTCATTCGAGTATTGGTTATATCTATAGCTTATTTTTCGTTAACTTAAGTTTTTTAACGATATTTATAAGGCTTTCTCGCCCATCGAAGAGGTTATGCTTTGGTACTTCGTTCTTGCGTACCACTTTGAAACTTTTTTTCTTTCATATTTGATAACCGTTTATTTATTTCCTTTTTTAATGCATTCAATAAAAAAAATGGTAACAAACAAACCCTACTTAACTAATACCTTACAAGGAACTTTATAAGTTATACATGTCTCTTTATTAATACATAAGTTAATTATAAAAGATTACTAATATCCATACATGAGTAAATTAAAATGTAAATTGCAAGTCATGCCCGCCCATCGGGCGGGCTTCGAAATCTAGTATATATATATATATATATATATATATATATATATATATATATATATATATATATAGAGAGAGAGAGAGAGAGAGAGAGAGAGAGAGAGAGAAAGAAAAAGAGAAAAAACATACGGACTACCATCCCGTTTCCTTTTATGTTTATTTTATGTTTTTGTTAGTTTTTCTTTAGCTTAAGTCGAGTCGAGTCTTGGCTTAGCAAAGCCATATTGTACATGTAATTAACCAAGATGTTTAACTCGCCACCAGTAAATATTGCCTTTATCCAACAAAACCATATTTATCATGTCCCTACACCTCACGTTCTAACCCTTTTAAAAGTCCTCTTTGATAGTTTATCCTAGGTGCTTACGCCAAGTGGTGGAGGTTTGATCCTTTCCCAAGCCTATGGTAATCTATTTGCTATGACAGGTAGTGAGAGATGTTTTCCATTTCCATATTGTGATATATACTTTATTACATCCGAGAGATGTGAGTATCTAAACATTATTTGTGAGGTGCTAGTACATAATTTCTGTGCTTTTTTTGGTTGAAGTGGAACGATTATTTGTTGCAATTACTTTTATATTAGTGTTAAATGACCCCTAGCTTGTATTTTGATTAGAATAAAAGCACATTTGCTTGAGGACAAACAAATCTCAAGTGTAAGGGTATTTGATGAGACGAAAAGTGTACCGCTTTTAGGGGGTCATTTAAGCCCAAATTTGAGATTATTTGATCAAATATTGCCCTAAATCGTTCCTTTTGTCATTTTATGTACTTTTGAGGAGAAATCTGGAAAAGGAAGCATTTTGGACGTTTTTTGAGCGAAAAAGTAAAGAAAACGACAAAGTCTTCAAAATCATGCTCAAGATTGTATCTGATGGCGTCATGATTTACTAGTGACGGCGTCAAGGCTTGGCAAAAGAGGTGGATCTGACAATTACACATGAAGCGCCAGAACATTTTCCAAAGGAGGCGTGACGGCATCACCCTTTAGGGTCGCCACGGCCGTCACACATTATTACAAAGAGAGACGGCCCAGAGTAATTCAAGAGTGACGGCGTCAGAAGTGGATCTAGGCAATACGATTATTATTTTGGCGGCGAGTTGACGGCGTCAGAACTTACTCTTGATGCCGTCAGAAGTTAAAATCTATAAATACTTTTCTAATTTTCATTCATTTTTGTGGAACTTTTTGTGGAGCTTTGTGTGCAAAACCCTAGACGATTTTTCTGTAATTACAAGGGTTCTAACCCTTGTTTCATCCATGCTTAATTGAAGATAAGTTTTCCAATAATCATTCAATATGTCTATGTGTTGTTTGATTCTATCTTATGCTTGTCTTCTTTTTAACATGCTAGGTTAGGTTTTCTTTGTGTTTGCTTAGATGTAATGAAACCTAGATGTTGATTATTGGTTGATTGTTTGTTTATAATTGTTGTGGATGAATAATTTCGATGTTAGGCTTAAGAAAACTGGCAGACTTCCAATTGGTAACTTGCTTGAACGTCTTAAGAAACATGATCGGAGGTGTACTATGATAAATTGATTATATTTAATACGTAGGTAACTACTAATGATACTATGTTAGGAGCTAATAGTCTGCTCGACATAGGATGAAGTGGAAGCTTATAGAGTTAGGGAATATCGTACACGGCCCTACAACTAGTATTAAGGAATATAACCCGTCATTCATGCAATTGCAGCAAACTAATCAACCGGTAAAAGATATCTAGGGAGTAGTGAAATCTAAGTAAACACATTTTCTCTTATTATTGTTTCCACCACAAATTTAATTTAGTTTCATTTTATTTTATTTTATTTGCATTTGTAGTAAATTGGGTTAGTTGACTAGCAACTAATTCCGCTCATTCTTCCAAAAACCCGAGATTTTTACTTGCTTTCCTTAAAATACAAAAATACAAAAAGAATCATCCCTCACCTCTAGACCTAGTTTAATTGAGTTTTAACCCTAGCGAACACTATTCTTTGAGTTGAACGATCAATCCCTCGGTACTTGTCACTATACTATACTATAATGATCAGGTACACTGCCTGGTGGGGGTTGCAAGCTTCTCGAGATCCCTTGAGAGGTAGAACCTTTTGCAATGTTGCAAAACCATGCATTAATGTCCATAAATTATGTTGGAGTGAAAAGGTGATAATAAAGTTAGGAGTAAAATACACCATTCATCTCTAAACTTGTCAAAAAAAATAATAAAAAAAACAACAAAAAATAATCAACAGGTGTCGTATCTTGGCATTTTAGTCATTTGGAGTCCCTTTTCAAGTTTCTTATATCACTTTAGTCCCTTGACCCGTTATCCGTCGGTCAACTCCGTAATTTGCTGTCTCTTTTTGTTTTAGTTGATGGGCATAATGGTCATTTCCTATATTTGGATTATTAGTCATATAAATCTTAGCTTTAGGCCCCATGCGTTGCTTTGCTCTGCTCTATGTTGCTCCCTTAGGTTTGTCCGTTTTTCTTGGTGCTTTGGATTTTTGTTTTTGTTTGGGCTTTGCTTGTACTTTTTCCTGTTTACCCTACCTTTGCCTATATTTGGGTTCCTTGCCTTTATTCGTTGTCTACTTGTTTTGCCTACTTTCTTTGCTTACTGTTCGCTTGATGGTTACTATCTTTTACTCTCTCTCCTCCCACTTCTTTTCTTTCTCACCCGCACACCTGCACTTACTGGAGGTCTTGTTGGAAGCAGTCTCTCTACTCCTGTGTTTATCCTGGGGTAGGGGTAGGTTTTGTCTACATTATACCTCCCCCGCCCCGGCGGGAATGAGTTTGTTGTTGTTGTTTGTTGTAGTCATATAAATCTTCTTTCTCCATCACCTACCCTGTTACATATTTTATATGTTCAGATGCTTTTCTCCATCACCAACCCTGTTACACCTAACCTCTCTTCATCTTACCTCGATCATATTCATATTGTATGTTCATCCATTAATGTACATCATGTTATGACAGAATTAAAAAAAACTAGTCAAAGGTTTGTGATGTTAAGGTAAGGATGAGTAAAATTTATACATGATTTGTTGCAATTTTGTTAGAACACAACATTCTCATGCCCTCCCTTTTTGTATTCTATTTGTGCAAAATGAGCTATAAGGGGCCGAAATTCCCAACTATCACTGAAAGATAAATTCATATATGAGCTTTAGCACTAGAATTTAAGAACTTTTTTTAACTTGAGATTTTAGGCCTTTTTAATAGATACAAAACATTCAGAAACTGTAATGCAAATTTTATGCCCGTGATTTGAATTGCTTTGAGCATTCTATTGGAATATTATTAGAAAGAAGAGGGCAACATTTTTGTTTTTGTTTTACAATATGATCCAACATCTCAACTTACATAAGAAATTAGGGGTTATGGATCTGAATCTCGATATGGAAACAAAGGAGGATAAGTATCTGGAATACAATTGTTTTCAACTTTTCATACATGAAACAACAAACATCACTATAATTCATACTAAGTCCTGGAGATTTAAGTTGAATTTTTCCAAAATGCACTTAAATTTAATTTGGTTAACCATATATTCTAATACTCTTAACTTTCAATGGTACATCATAAAGCCATCAACTTTGTAAAGTGGTTAATTTTGAGCCATCTAATTACCTCATTATGGTTTTGACGGGTCAAATAGAATATGTTTTAGGGTCATTGACATCATAACTGCAGTAGAAGTTGACACGCACAACCTCCAATCCTCCATCGATATTAAGCATATTCTTCTACATGGAATATGAAAAAACCCCAATTTTAGCTCCATGTAACCTCGAGGCCCTGAATGAGTATAATAAATTATTCATACTTATTCCAAAATTGTTGATGGACTTGATAGAATTGAATTGGCTTATGTATAACATAGCTGTGGGCATTATGTTTGTTGTTTAATGACCAACTTATAAGCAAATTTGGAATGGTAGCAAACTTAATTTTGAAATGGTTGTTGTTGGTGTTATTAGGTTCTAGTTTAACCTTGTGGTCTAAATCTAATTTCCATAACCTAGATGGAGTTAGATTTTAAACATCACAGTGAGCTTGATGCTTTAAATGAAGGGCCACCCAACATGTTTTCTGCTTTTGATGGTCAAGAGTCAAGACTAATAAGATCATGTGAGAGCAGTTGATTTATTCAGTTGACTTTGTTTTGAACATATAGATTCAGTTGTTTGTTGTTTGTATGTGGCTAAATTGCGTCTTGGGTTGGAGGATCATGCGAACCTATCAAGCCAGATGAGTACATTAATGGATGAATATACAATATGGCCATGGTCGAGGTAAGATGAAGAGATGTTAGGTGTAGCAGGGTTGGTGATTGATAAGGCGAAAAATGTACCGCTTTTAGGGGGTCATTTAAGCCCAAATTCGATATTATTTGATCAAATATTACCCTAAATCGTTCCTTTTGTCATTTTAGGTACTTTTGAGGAGAAATCTGGAAAAGGAAGCATTTTGGACGCTTTTGGAGCGAATAAGTGAAGAAAACGACAAAGTCTCAAATTCTTGCTGGAAACAGTACCTGACGGCGTCAAGCATTTCTACATGACGGCGTCACCCTTTGATAATGAGGTGAATAATTCAAGTTACACGTGACGGCCCAGAACTAGTTTAAGGCATTGAAGCCTGACGACGTCACCAAGGCCGTCAGGGTCAAAACACATATGACGGGCCAGAGCTAATTTACACATGATGGTGTCAGAAGTGGATCTAGGAAATACGAATTTTATCTTGGCGGCGAGTTGACGGCGTCACAGGCTATAACGTGACGCCGTCAGGATGTAAAATCTATATATACTTTTCTAATTTTCATTCATTAGTGTACAACTGTGAAGGGAGAAAACCCTAGACGAATTTATAGATATTTTAAGGGTTTCAACCCTTTGTTTCTTCCATGTTTAATTGAAGATAAGTCTTTCATCAAATCATTCAATATGTCTATGTTTTGTTTGATTATATCTTATGCTTGTCTTCTTTTTAACATGCTAAGCTAGGTTTTCCTTGTGTTTGCTTAGATGTAATGAAACCTAGATGTTAATTATCAGGCCCGGATTTAAGCATGTGCGGGGTGTGCGACGGCACAGGGCCTCCGTTTTCTTAGGGCCCCAATTTCTGGATCTGTGGCGTTAGTATAAACTTGTTTTTTTACGTTTTTATACAGTAAAATGGTGTTTTATGAAGGAGTAAATACATTTTACAACGTTAGAATTTAGTGAAAAAACAGAGCTTAAAATATCGTTTTTAATGGAGTAAAAGTATGAAGGGATATAGTTCTAGGGAACCTGCGAAGGGGATGACACAAAACCCAAAAATTGTTTCACTTTTGGTAAATTACAAGTTCAGCCCCTATAGATTCTAGTTTATCATTTAAGCCATGTTTCTATTGTATTTCACTATTTTATTTAGCACTCATCTTTTAAGGAAAGTCAAAATAGTCCGAAAATAGAATACGTAAAAATTATATTCTGATCTTCAAAAATTAACTCGATACGCTATCATCAATTTGTAACAAATGTTTTGGTTATAAGTAAGTATGGTTCAAAAAATATCTGCACATGTATTTAAAAAAAAAATCAATGTCAGTCGTTTGGACTTAAAAAATAATTTTTACAAGAGGAAAAAAAAGTAAAGAAATTAATGTCAAATTGATTAAGAATTTATTGTGCATAATTAGTCAAGGTTACTGATTTTGATGCACATATTGTTCAAGGGCCTCCGGCATAATATGGCACAGGGCCTCCAAAATTCATGGGACGGCCCTGTTAATTATTGGTTGATGGTTTGTTTATAGTTGTTGTGGATGATTAAATTCGATGTTAGGCTTAAGAAAACTGGCAGAATTCTATTTGGTAACTTGCTTGAATGTCTTAAGAAACATGATCGGATGTGTACTACGATTTATTTGTTGTAGTTAATGCATAAGTAACTACTAATGATACTACGTTAGGAGCTAGTAGTCGGCTCGACATAGAATGAAGTGGAAGCTTATAGAGTTAGGGAATATCGTACACGGCCCTACGACTAGTATTAAGGAATATAACCCGCCATCCACGCAATTGTAGCAAACTAATAAACCGGTAAAAGATATCTAGGGGGTAGTGAAATCTAAGTAAACACATTTTCTCTTATTATAGTTTCCACCACAATTATCTTAGTTTTATTTTATTTGCATTTGTAGTAATTTGGGTTAGTTGACTAGCAACTAATTCCGCCCACTCTTCCAAAAACCCGAGATTTTACTTGCTTTCATTAAAATATAAAAATACAAAAAGAATCATCCCTCACCTTTAGACCTAGTTTAGTAGAGTTTTAATCCTAGCGAACACTATTCCTAGAGTTGAACGATCAATCCCCCGGTACTATCACTATACTATACTACAACGATCAGGTACACTGTCTGGTGGGGATTGTAAGCTTCTCAAGATCCCTTGAGAGGAAAAACCTTTTGCAAGGTTGCAAAACCACGCATCAGTGATGGAGAAAGGGATCTGAACATATAAAATGTGTAGTAGGGTAGGTGATGGAGAAAGAATATTTATATGACTGATTATCCAAATATATGAAATGACCGTTATACCTTTCAATTGAAACAAAAAAGACAACAAATTACAAAGTTGACAGTCACCCTTGTTGAAACAGTCACCCTTGCCTCGGAGGAGGCTTTTGTTTTCCGTATAGTTGTTGTCATGCGAACCAGTTGTAAATGTTACCTATTTAATTAGTTGTAAATGTTACCTATTTAATTAGTTACCTTAGAATGTTACAACTGTTACCACAAGTCATACACGAAGTAGGGTGTCGTGTCTTATTTTCCAAAAAATGTAAGCACGTTACCCCTTACTAAAACTCCACATTCAGAAAAGCAAAGATGAATTGCTTAATGTTTTTAGTGCTTTTTTGCATTCATTTGATAATTAAACATTTGTCATTTTAGTTTTTTAGTTATATGATTATAATATATATGCAATAAATTTGAAATTAAGTATTGCGTTTTGGCAGCAACAAAGGTGGGATTACCAACATCTCCACTGTATACTATCGTTGAATGTAATGCAACACCACCAATCACCGGAGTCAGCTTTGCATCTGGTGGGTCTGGCATACTTAACGGAAATAAGGCCAAAAGTATAAAGCACATCCGATTCTACTTCAGGAGGCGTTGTGAATCAGAAAGTTCGTGATGCCAGTCCCAATCCAAGCTCATAGTAGTATTTTGTATCATACTGAGAATTTAAAATAGAACCAAACACGGGAAATATCTAGACATGGTACTTCAATGTGGGCTAACCTATCCTGGACCAACCCATTTTGACCCAAACCTGTCTTGACCCATTTTTCATATCTAATTAACCAATCTCTTGTGTACTTCAGGTGACCGTTACTTAAGACCGTGGATCATCCCCGTGCCCGAGATAACTTTCACAACAAGAACCGACGAGTACGAGTGCTTAATAATAGCAATTAATGGACTTTGGGATGTCATGACAAACAACGAGGTGGCTCGCCGGATTTTACGTAGGAGATGCTGGTCTGCAGCCACTAACGATGAACCATCAGCTGCAAAAACCCTTGCCGATAGCCTGACTGAAATAGCCATGGGAGGACTCAGTTCTAACAACATATCTGTGGTCGTTGTCGATATAAAGTCAAAGAAAAAACTATAGAAAACATGATCTAAAGTTCTAAACAGATTGAAGCTTTTCCATAGCTGAGTACTTTTTCGACCAGGTAAAGAAGATTATTCCTAACTTTTAACTTGGTTGGATCCATCATCTATTAAGTAGAATGCTGAAAATATGAAACTGTGACTAATGTTTTTGGTGTAAAGACGAACATTTAGCTGATGTTAACACGCGGTTTAATTTTTCTAGCTTTAAGATTGTTCTTCAATAATCTTATAAATATATAGAACTACCATTTTGGGCTTTTTGACCATAAATTTAAAATTTGAAAAGCTTTGTCTTTTTGGTACTTAACAAATGAAGCAGCCCAATTTGCATAACCAATAACGGGTATAAGCTTTGATGTTTTTTTTAATGAAATCAGTAGTATATGAGATAGTGTATAGAATTATGTCAAGCTAAGAGTGAAAGGAGAGCTAGATGTCTTTAAATTATGTTTATTGGTTATTAGCATTTTACACTATATTATATGATAATGAGTTTTTCTACCAACCAGGGTATACCAAGGAAAATAGTAGCATTAGCGTGATTGGACTCGCTATCCACACATGTCCTGTTGAAATGCATAAAAAACATGCAATTCCTGAGGCAGGTTAGTTTGGAGCTATCAAGGAGCTATGCGCTTTGAACCACATTGAGGAAGCTGTTATTTTAAGTAGCTGCTACCGCATGGGGATTTATATTGTTGCTTTGTCTCAGTATCCAGGAAATAAAGAAGTCAATGAATGGATGCCAAAGGTGCCTACCCTCTAATTTAGAATAGTATATTCATAACAATATGTTGGATGTGCTTCCGATTCTTCAAGATACTATAATATGAATTACTAATAAGACAAGACATGTCAATAAGAGATGTACATGTTTGCTATATATAAGGGAATCAATGTTAAAAGAAGTTGAATGAAAGAATGGAGTATGCAGAGTTCTACAAGAAACTGTGCAATAAATGGCTAGATAGGTTCAAAACTCACAAAGTGGGACTTGAAGAAAACAACAAAAGATCTCAATGAATTTATGAACAAGGTAGTCTTGGATTTATGTCAGCCCTGTTTCAAAACTCATAAATGATAGATTATGAGGAAATATAGAAAATATAGAGGGAAAAATATCACAGGGCTACGACATGATTAAATAACTACTTAACCTACACAACTCTTCTAGTCTAATTTAACTATTCACATACAGCTAAAGCACTAATTTTACATGTTTTATTATTATCATGTTTTATTATTAGAGTTAGATTACGAATCCCGGTTATTCGTATATATGAAAATTACTATGTCTGCAGCTTCTTCTGCTGAGCAATATGATCTTGGGTCATTTAAGTTTCAGCCCATTAAGGAATCTATTGTGGCACGTGAAATGATGAGGAGGTACATGACTGATACCATGATATGATCTTGGGTCATTCATTTATTTTTCGTTTTTTTTTTTTTTTTTTTTTTTTTTTTGGTTGATTTCAATAGGGAAGTTATATTTGTATGTTGCTACAAGTGGTATAAATCCTCAACAGATAATTTTTGCACATTATATGCTTCAATACTTCTGCAACTTATATTACTTTCTAAGGTTGGTGCTAATCCATTTTTTTGTGTGTAACAGATAATGTGCATCCTATCATGATTGAATTTGCTACTCCTGTTTATGTGTATTGCTTGCTAGAAACTGAAAACATGAATGCATCTATCTTATTCAGCTTTTCTTTACACTATATGTATGCACTGCTTTCAGCCCCTACCATCATAGCTTTTGACACACTACAATAGAAGATAGTACCCGCATTGACCATAGATAGTATATTATTGCTTTTTATTAGCCTACAGATTATAAATGAGCGATTAAGCAATTGCTAATAATAATGTGAACAGGGCAACCTATGTTCCATATATTGTCTTTAGAAAGCTGAGATTCTCACATATCATACACAACACTACTATATTAACCACTGTCACCCACTTTTCCATGTTTAAATACTATTGATACATACACACTGTCACATACATCTGGTTACCTTCATATTAGTATAAATAGAGGATTCACATATATGTTGTAATTAGGGTGATTATGTGGCTCTTTTATCTGCATTCGCTGAAATGGGGCTTAAGTTGTGCCTCGACGTGCCAGAACAGGCTATGGAGGTAACATACGTGTTTTTTCGAGCTACTACTACAACATCACGTGAAAAAAATTATATTGAAAAGTACACTAATTGTCACTTTTCAGTTCTTTTTAAGTTAATTGGGTATCATTCAACATATATTATCACTGTTCCATTTGTTAATTACTGGCAATATCTCTATTACATAAATTTGGTATCACACAATCGACGCCTGCTGAGTAAGATGAGAAGAAAAAGGCTAGACTTTCTAAGTTTGGATCATCTTCAACTGTTGATCCTCTTGAAGAAGAGAGAAAGAAAGCAAGGGCAATCATGTATGTATTGAATTAACAATGCCGCACTTAAACGTGATGTAGGTCAATCAACTCCTTTAACTGCTATCATCTCCAAAATTTGTTTGTCTCCGTACTTCATACATATTTGATACTTCTGTTCAAATAAATAGTTTATAATTACTGTAATTACATTACTTTTGTAATGTCATTAATATTTATAGAATAAAAATGGGTTGAATGGGTTGAGGCTTATCCAAACTCTAAAATTAGTTTGTCTCCGTACTTCATACATACTTGATACTTCTGTTAAAATAAATAGATTATTACTGTAATTATATTACTTTGTAATGTCATTAATCTTTATAGAATAAAAAGTAAAGGGAAAAAATGTTTACGGGTCAACCATGCACGACATGATCCAACCAATTTTGAACAGTACAAAACAGGCTTCAAACCAAAGCAGTTATGACCCATTACCCAACCCGCACAACCTTTAAAAGTTGACACTTGATTATAACCCATTTTTCTGTGGAAATATCGATATCGTGACTTGAACAAGGTTTATGTAGAAACTCGGTATCTCATATTGGTTCCAACTGATGATTGGTTCTGTTTCAGTATCTAACTGTGGGGCATCCTCCGTACTATAAACGTTTGGACTAAATATGTGAAGTCTGCGGTGAGGTGTTGGATATTCGTGTATTAGTAACAAGATAGGGCCACTATTGAATTTGTGGCTTCCAGAGATATAAATGGGACATGACATGCATAAGGTAATGGTGATGAACAATCTGATTCAGAGTCAGATGCAACAAAACTTTGATCTAACATGTTTGCAAAAACGCATTCTTGGCCTTAGAAGTTACAGGAAGGGACAGGGATGAGATGCAAAATTCGATCACTGTTTTTTTTGTCTGAAAATGAGGAGGAATTTGACAATGAGGCTACAATTGTTCATACGGTGCTTACTGATAGTGAAGTATCCGATTGTTCGATTTGTCCCGATCAATTATTTAAACCTCGATCTTCTCCAGGTATCTAGCTAGCTACCTTTACTTATTTGTCTATTTCTATCCATAGACCACATTTAGGTAAGATAGAAAGTATGGGTAAAGGATTTACTCCCCTTCATAGTTGTTCGGGGTAATCGGGTATTTTAGGTTCTTTACTGGGACCGATTAACACGGTGTTTTAACAGTACTAATAGTTAGAAGCTAGGCAGAGCTTAATGACCAGCAATAAACATGTAATAATATTCTTTTATATATGGTCAGTTTGGTTTGTTTTTTTTTTTTTTTTTTTTTTCTTTTTCATTTAAGTGATACACATGTGGTTAGAAGCTAGCGGATTTTCTTTTGACCTACAATGTTTGCAGTCATTTGCTTCAAATGATAAGCAATTTATTTTATGGCAAAAGTATCCAGATAATCTCGTTTCATGGTCCAATGCCAATAATCACCACCACATCATTTTGGCAGCATCCGTCATATGAGGCCTTTATTAAAAAGACAAGCAATAAGATGGATAAACTAGTTCGTACAGATTTATTTGACACGAGTATACAAGGGAAATAAAGATCATTGTGAACCCACATTTCCTAAAACTAAAACTAAATATGCTCAAATCAATGAGAAAACATAAATAAAACAAAACTGATAATATGTGTAGTACTCTATGATATTGTCAAACATAAAACCCACAAACAAACATGAGTTTAGAACATGATTAAAAACCATCAAATACAATTTAGTAAAATCAATGGTACCCAATCACAACCTCAAGGTCAAGAAGCTGCATTCAGAATATCCATTGAGGATCGAACCCTCTCCCCTGTCTCCAAAGGAGGGGGGTTTTCTAACTGATCCAACCCTACTTGTTATCAAATACAATTTTGTTATTCTTTTGCTATTCTTTGCATGCCTCCTCTTCCTCTTCAAAGCTTTGTTGTCATTTGTTGTCTTGATCGGTCTAGTTATGTTACCATGAGGAGATACAAGGCTCTGCACAAATATCGGAGAAGCCATGTATTCAATAATCCATAACGAGCGGCAATAGGCGGGAGGACTCTCGTGGGTAATATACTTGGATTTACTCAAGTAGTGCGGATCAACATCCATCACCTCACAATGATAGGGCGCCTGTTCCCAAGATTGTGTTACTTTGTAATTTCTCATTATCCATATCCTAGGGCGAGGTTTTATATATCTAGAACGTTTGTTTCCAATTCCTTGGGTTGTAGGTAATTGATCTTTATATATGCATAGAGATTCTTCAATAAAACCGAGCATATAAAGTTCATCACATTTATATAACAAATCATCTGGTTGGGGGATTTCGTTAAACTCCTCTAGAGATAAATCAAAAGAAATAATTACTTTCTTGTTTTTTCGATCATTCATAAACCAATGAAGTGACCCCTCGCATAAGATACCAGGACTATAAGCACAAGGAAAGTCTAACTTATATTTGATATCTCCAATAAGTTTCCAAGTATTTGATTTCAATGTTAACACATGAAAACGTGTTCGATGCTTGCCTACCCCAAACCCTACTATAACCTTGTAATCATCAGTCGATGAATCATAACCAAAACCCCAACAAGGTTTTGAAAAAATCCGCGGCCTAGTTGTTTTAGGAATTTCGGGTATCGTTTGAAGGCAATTAACTTCTCTAGTCAATGGATTAGTTACTAAAAGTTCAACATCTTTGGGAGAGATGCATACTAGGCCATTTGAAGAACCAACAATATGATATCCATTAAGGCTAAAAGTAGTTTGTACAGAGTCAAGACAATCATCATGAATAATGATCCTTTTATCTCTAAACTCATAATTTTTTATAAAAGTATAGTTGAGATGAGCCTTAACAAAACGAGGAGTCGAGATTAAAGATAGCCATGACTTACAAACTCTTTTGCATTGGACTAGATCAGTCGCATCCAGTCTTAAAAGTATCTGCTCAATCACATCAAACACAAGCTCTGCCATTAGAACAAACTCCTTCGGCTCGACAGTATGCGGAAGAAAGCGGCATAGGGGTTGTTGATACTTATGATGCAAATGGCCCATAAACTCAAAAACATTATTTATACGAGCCCACTATAATGAATGTCAGTGCGCCCTTCTCCAACGATAGTTTATGGTCCAGCAATACAAGTCCAAGACTTCCGAGAGGAACCAATAAAATCAAGCACTCTCGTAACATCTTTTTAAAGACTCGCTATTTTATTTTATTTTTCAATAGTTATAATACGCGCACGCGCGAGTTTTTTTTAAATTTTTTTTAATGATATATTTTTATTTCTTAAAAAACAAATAATGTAATCTTTTTGTTTGTTAGATTTATGATTTTTAATTATATTTGTTTATTATTAAAGATAATCATTTAAAAATTTAATCGCATCTTATCTATATTTTTTTTATATATCTTCTACTTATGTAGTATTGCATCTTATCTATATTTTTTTGTATTTATCTTCTACTTGTGTAATATATCAACAAAACAAATTTTTAAAATTTTAAATTAAAAAATAATAATTAAAATATTACCTAATAAAGAAATATTCTTTTTTCAAAGTACCCACTAAGGGTTTTGTTTATTATATAAAAGATTTTTAAAATTAACTATTATTTCATTTATTAAAAATAAAATTACATAAACTAAATGAGAATTGATTTGCACACTCAAACTTTTGATTGAGACACTCCATTGTGTGCATCACAGTGTTTCCATGAAGATGGCTACTTGTAGTCCACTCGGACTCCGGTTGACTCGAAATCAAAGCTTGGTACTGACGCATAGAACTTGTATGAGTCAGGTTGTTTCCATGAAGATGCTTATTTCTTGGACTGAGTTTGTACAACCTTTTCTCCTTTGATGAAGGCCTTTGTAACGTTCATCATCTCATCTACCGTTCTTGGGATGTTATCATTCAGCCTTTTTATCAGACGGGATTTGGTGATTCCATGCATGAATTAGGGTATTCGCGTGCACTCGGGGCTCCTTTTTCCAATAGACTTTCATTGGTGAAGCGTTCGATGAATGCTTCAGTTGATTTGCCATCTCTTTGTTTGACATAATGAAGTTCGACCTGATCTTTGGTGTGTTTCTTTTGTTGCAAATAATACACTAGTAACTTCTTTCTAAGGTCCTCAAAATTTTCAATGCTTTCGGGTGGAAGCTTGTCAAACCACAAGCGAGTTGACCCCATAAGGGTTGAATTGAACATATAACACCATGTGCATGTGGGCATCGCCCACCTTTCCACCCTAGTCGCAGTTGATCAGTTTTTTAGGTAGTCATCTCGATCCCTCATTCCATCATAGGTATGTACGTTTGTCGGCATCTGGATTCGCTTTGGAAAAACGAATTCGTTGATGTGTTTAGTGAACGGGGTGCTCGATTCCTCGATGTAGGGTCGCGACAAATCGCTTCCCCCTTGTTCTACAGATTCTCGTGACCTTCTATTTCGGTTCCTCCCTCCAAAACTTTATTTGCTTCTGGACATGTCAGTTTCATTACTCATCTTTGTGGTTCCCTTGTCTGGACGGTGGTGGTTCCGTTCCATTCCCTTTGTCGGGAGCTGGAACAAGTGACATAGCTTCGTATGAGTTTTGGGGCTTCCCTTCACTGGTGTTCTTACCTTTTTGCTCCCAACTGGGAAAGACAATTCTGGATTGCGAACATCTAGTTGTTTGAGACCTAACGCGTTCCTCTCTCGGACGATGTGATCCGAAACCTAGTCTAGGAAAGACTGATGACATCAAATAATCCTAATATTTAAGTGTCAATTTCCCCATAATATGCTCATTATTTGCATTCTTTATATGGATATATACTTTGACTTCTTTATATTTCGTTTCCAGGTTACAAACAAGCATAGGAGCTAAATAGACGCGAAAATTTGAAAGTACTTGCAAATTATACACATCTTAGTATGTTGAAGATAGCTACGGCGTAACTCACACACTCAACAACGTCGTAGCTAGGAATTCAAATATATTGACTAGTCAACGCTTATCAAGAGTTAAGGCGTAACCAACTCATGAGGTTACGCCGTAATCATTCGAAGACTTAGAAGAATTCGTGAGCTATGAAGGCTATGCCGTAACCACTCATAGAATTACGGCGTAGTTAAGGAACAGTACGTAATCTAAGATTTTGTCAAGATTACGGCGTAACTACACCTCAAGATTACGGCGTAAGTGGAAACCTAAGGAGTTACGGCATAACCAACATCACAACTATTTCGTAGCCAATATTAATGAATAAGATTGTTTCACGATTACACTAGTTACGGCATAACCAACTCTTAGGGTTACGTCGTAGCTATGTCGGGCCTAAAAATACCAGCCCCAAACTCTGCATTTTACACAACTTTTCTCACCACACAAGTCAGAGAACGAAGGGGGTATTTAGAGAGGCATTCTAGAGCAGCATATGGAGCATTTCCAAAGGAAAGATCATGCCTAAAACACCATAAGTTTTAGCTTTTCATTGTTTAATTTACATTTTGAATCCATGTCTTCATTAAACATTGATTTGAGTGTTATTATTAATATGATCGGCTAAGCACCTTTGGTGCTAGCCTAGTTATGATTAATTTATTATTTTG
This sequence comes from Artemisia argyi, assembly GCA_030686995.1. Lineage (NCBI taxonomy): Eukaryota > Viridiplantae > Streptophyta > Magnoliopsida > Asterales > Asteraceae > Artemisia > Artemisia argyi. Next base: position 213,198,820 of record CM060676.1, on the reverse strand, counting down.
TTTATATTTCGATACTTTTCATAATGCTTCTGATACGTGGGAATCGCACCAGGCTTTACCTCTCGAGGGATCTCGAGAAGCTTACAACCCCCACCAGGCAGTGTACCTGATCGTTGTAGTATAGTATAGTGAAAAGTACCGGGGGATTGATCGTTCAACTCAGGAATAGATTCGCTAGGATTAGAAAGCCTAAAAACTAGGTCTAGAGGTGAGGGATGATTCTTTTTGTATTTTTATATTTTATAAAAGCAAGTAAAATCTCGGGTTTTGGAAGAGTGGGCGGAATTAGTTGCTAGCCAACTAACCCAATTTACTAAAGATGCAATCAAAATAAAATAACAAAAATGAAATGAAACTAATTATACTAATTTGGTGTAAACAATGATGGGGAAAGTTGTGTTTACTTAGGTTTTATTATTCCCTAGATATCTTTTACAGGTTGATAGCTTGTTACAATTGCATGGACGATGGGTCATATTCCTTAATACTAGTCGTAGGGCCGTGTACAATATTCCCTAACTCTATAGGATCCTACTTCACTCCTACGTCGAGCCGTTAGAAGCTCCTAACATGGGATCATTAGAATTCTCCTACGCATTAAATACAACCAAATATCATAGTACACCTCTGATCATGTTTCTTAAGACGTTCAAGCAAGTTACCAATGGAAGTCTTCCAGTTTTCTTAAGACTAACATCGAATACAATCATCCGTAACAACTATAAACAAACAATCAACCTATAATTAACATCTAGGTTTCACTACATCTAAGCAAACACAAAAGAAATCTAGCCAAGCATGTTAAATTGAAGACAAGCGTAAGATATATTCAAACAACACATAGACATATTGATTGAATTGAAAGGGTACTTATCTCAAATTGAACATGAAAGTTTCAAAGGGTTGAAACCCTTGAAAAAGCTGTAAAATTTGGCCTAGGGTTTTTCCCTCAAAGTTGCACACCAATGAATAAAATTTGGAAAACTATATATAGATTTTACAGGGTGACGGCGTCAAGAAGGAATTTGTGACGCCGTCAACTCGCCGCCAAAATAGAAATCGTATTGCCTAGATCCACTTGTGACGCCGTCATGTGTAAAATTGTTTTGGGCCGTCACTAAAACTTGGACCATGACGGCCTTGGGTGACGCCGTCATCTCCTATGTACAAAACTCTCTGGATCGTCACGTATTTTGTCCACTTCCACCTCTTGTGTTACTCTTGACGCCGTCATGTAGAAACTCGTGATGCCGTCAGGTACTGTTCCCAGCAAGGAAAATTAAGACTTTGCCGTTTTCTTCACTTTTATGCTCCAAAAACGTTCAAAATGCTTCATTTTCCAGATTTCACTCCAAAAGTACCTAAAATGACAAAAGGAACGATTTAGGGCAATATTTGATCAAATAAATTCGAATTCGGGCTTAAATGACCCTTTAAAAGTAGGTCACTTTTCGCCTCATCAAATACCCTTACACTTGAGATTTGCTTGTCCTCAAGCAAATGCGCTTTTATTTTAATCAAAATACAAGTTAGGGGTCATTTAACACTAATATAAATGTAATTACAACAAATAATCGTTCCACTAAAGACCAAAGACAAGCACGGAGATCATACACTAGCTCCTCACAAATAGTGTTTAGATACTCACATCTCTCGGGTGTAATAAAGTATATATCACAATATGGAAATGGAAAACATCTCTCACTACCTGTCATGACAAAATAGATTACCATAAGCTTGAGAAAGGATCAAACCTCCACTACTTGGCGTAAGCACCTAGGATAAACTATCAAATAGGTCTTTTGAAGGGTTACAACGTTAGGTGTAAGGATATGGAAAACACGGTTTTGTTGGATAAAGGCAGTATTTACTGGTGGCGAGTTAATCATCTTGGTTAATTACATGTACAATATGGCGTTGCTAAGCCAAGACTCGACTCAACTTAAGCTAATAAATCAAAAATAACAAAAACATAAAATAAACATAGAATGAAATGGAATGGTTTTCCGTATGTTTTTTTCTCTCTTCTTTTTCTTTTTTTTTTCTTTTAAAAAAAATCGATTTTTTTTTCATACACTCTTACCCTACCATCCAAAATAATACATCATAGGAGATGTACATTTCCCTTACACTTGAATTTTTACATACTTTACAATAAACTAATCTAATGACTCGAATCAAGATAATCAAAACACTTGGAGTAATTTTAAGATTAACGCGCATATGGGGGTAATAATTTGGTGTTCTTGCCCATTACTCCACAACATACGTACTTTACCCATGAGTCCCAATCGTCCCAAAACAATATGTACAAGATATGACTCGACTTAGCAACCATGTAATCAATTAGATAATTAACTAAGGGCTTAAACATGTAACAATAATGCACTAAAAATGAGTGCATACACGGAAGGCTAAGGCGATTTGATTGCACATTTGGGTTAGTTGTAACAAATTCTTCCTTTAAGTAAGATGCTTAAAGTTAGAAACGGAAAGATAGGCTCGGAGGGGTGTACTAGGGGTTTCGTGTACTAAAAATGAGTAAAACGCTAAGGTGTGGGAAAAATTAATTGACTTTACTAGTCAAGTAATATGACTTAAATGGTCAAGTAATTATGATACGGGTTTAACACAAGGGTAATCCTAATGCCTCTTATCATGTAGTAAATCCTACTACACGAATGTAGTCTCACTAGCAGTCTCGGGATGCATCGCTAACGCAAGTTCTAGAATCTAAATGCTACCGGTACACTCATAAGCACTAATAGTGAATGCTTTTCCTATCAAATCTAAAGGCGAACCTCACATATTTGGGTGGAAAATTTTTCTGAACAGTACGGTTTTGTGCTAGTCATACAACTCCTATTGATGAGGCAAAAAATGAACCGTTTTTAGGGGGTCATTTAAGCCCGGAATTGAATTTATTTGATCAAATATTGCCCTAAATCGTTCCTTTTGTGATTTTAGGTACTTTGGGAGTGAATTTTGGAAAAGGAAGCATTTTGGACGTTTTTGGAGCATAAAAGTGAAGAAAACAGCAAAGACTTAATTTTCCATGCTGAGAACAGTACCTGACGGCGTCAAGAGGAAAATTGTGACGGCGTCAGGGGTAAAATCCATGACGACCCAGAGAAAACCTGAAGGCATCAAGAGAAGGGCGTCAAGAGTAATTTTGGTGACGGCCTGCATAAGGAGTACACGTGACGACGTCAAACCCAGATCTAGGCCGTCCGAGAATTTATTTGGCGGCGAGATGACGGTAATAAGACAACCAATTTCGTCATTAAAAGTTCAAAACATCCACAATACAACACAAATATACACCACAAAAACTAAAATATATCACACACGACAAAAACACTCCACGACTCGGTCTTCTCCAAGACTGAGTTTTCCAATTTTTGGCCAAGGACGCGTGTTGTGTGGGTGAGTAATAATGTTGCACACGTCTTGGAGTTGCCACATTGGAAGAGATGCCTCTTCCCTTTTGTTATTACTGGTAGTCTAACACACTTTTAACAAGAAGATTGTATTATTCAGTGCTAAAAGCTTTCACTAAACGCCCATATAAAGGGTTGTTATAAAATTTTCAGATATATTGATATCAACAGAATTTAAATTTGCAAGAAAGTTAATGCAATATGACAACTAAGATATTAGGTGATTAAGAAAATCTTGAATATCATGTGACTAGCATTAAAAATGAATCAAAATAAAATAAGAACACACTGAAATTGAATCTTACACTAGGAGCAAAACGACTACACTAATTTGCCACCGTCCCGGTTCGAACATACTTAACTGGATTCATAAATCTAAACTGACTAAAGGTAGAGAGAATGTTAGAATCAAAAAAATAAAAAATAAATAAATAAAAAAACTCGCATCTTTTACCTAATAAAATAAAACCCATAGTGGGGACTTTTCCATTTCAAAAAATCAAATCATACTTATTTTGGTAACTTTTTTTTCAATTTTAAAATTTAAAAAGGTTTTTAATATTTAAAAAACCTATAATATTTCTATATTTGTGTAATAATTTATTAAAATTCGTTTTTATACCTAAACATTAAAATTAGGCAAAAATACACAAGGACTTTATTGTTGTTTTTGGATATTGCATGCCTAAAGTATAAATATTTTATTAAAACCGGAGTATCCCCATTAGTATCCATTATATTTCCCACAGATAAGAAAAACACACTGAACAAGAACCACCCATAAGAACATCAAGAACAATCCATAACAACAACAATCAATCGTATGCTACAACAATCACAACAACAATTAGATGCTAATAACAACAACAACAACAATCCGATGCTACAGATCCGCTTCCAAGTTCCAGATTTTCATTAAACCCCACTGTTCCAATTCTAAACCTTTGTTGTTGATTCCGAATACAATCATCCTAATTTTATGGAAGAACGAAAATTGGTATGATTTCTAATATCTAATTTCTTGATTTTGTCTAAAATTAATATAGGGTGATAATTTTGTTTTAATTTTGGCGAAAAAAATCTAGGGTTTTATAGAAGCTCTGATTTGATAAATAAATATCAGAGTTCATAAGAGGATTGGTGGTTCTTAATTGGTTAGTTAATTTTAAGAGGTATATGCATGTTTGATTTTGTCTTTGATTTTAGGATTTTATGGGTTTAATCGGTGATTTAATTATTTTTTAATACACCGTGCCTCTAATTGTTGATGTTTTGGTTTATGAGTTAAGTTTTGGGTTTAAGCCAGTTTTGTATATTGAGCAATGGGTTACTTATTCAACACCGAGAAAGTTAGTTTGTTGGTTGAATGAAAAATGCAAACAAGCGACAATTAGAATGAAAGCTTTTGAATTTTGGCTGAATAGAATGTGGTTTGATGGTTGCATTAGCAAAAACCACCACTAATTTTTAATATGGCCATGTGGGTGATCACCGTTTTGGTTTGTTGATTTATCGATGATCAGCTTAATCTGCAAATATTCATTCAACATGGTTGTTTTATTCTTTTTATGGTTCTTCTTTGCCTTGCATAATGTTTGCCGCACTAATAAATATATGGTATTTTTTGCTTTTTCTTAAGAGTGTAGATAAGTTATATATTACTGTTAACTTATTAGTACGTAGGTTTATGATGAAAATCTTTAGACTAAAGCTTCTAAGTTCTTAATTCATAATCTTTGTGGAAAACTAGAAGGGGGGTTGAATAGTTTTACGTCTTTTTCGTTTTGCTTATTTTATAAAAGATAGTTTCTAAGATGAAACTTTCAAATCACTTTAATACATAAATATATATACTAGTTAATTTATGATTTTGTATAAATACTACTTATGTATAATGTACAATTTCAAAACACTTAACTACAAAAGTATAAATACAAGATTTATTAAAGGTTTTATATATACAATGCTTATGTATAATGTTTGGAAAGAATATGCAATTTCATATATTTTATGTAAGCATATATATGTGTAGTAGTGTATAGATATAATTATATGTACTAGGTTGGTTTTTGTAAGATTAGTTTTATAAATGAATTTTAGTTTGATCTTTATGTGAAATCAACATATGCACAATACTATCAATTATGACTATGTGTGAAATGCAAGTAAGTAATAAATCAAAGAGTGAGAGATGGAAAGATCAAACCGAGACACAAAGGATTTATAGTGGTTCGGCTACAAGGACACCTTCCTTGCCCTACTCCACTCCCCGAGTCACCTACTCGAGAGTTTTCTTCACTAGATCAAAGACCTCCTTTATGGCGGAGAAAACCGTACACACCAATATACACACCAATTTACACACCAATCTTCACACCAATCTACACACCAATCTTCACACCAATCTACTATTTTCTTCACACCAATCTTCTACACACCAATCTTTTATACACCAATCTTCTATTCTCTTCACACCTTCAAAGTACTAATGTCTTGACACCTTCAAGTCACTAATATCTTCACAACTTCAATGCACTAGTGTCTTGACACCTTCAAGCCACTAATGTCTTCACAACTTCAATCTACAAATGTCTTCTAGTCTTCTCCACTAAAGATCCTTAATTTCTTCACTACAAGCTCCTATTGCTACAATCTCCTATCACCACTACTATCTAACCCTTCTTCTTCACTTCAAGTTACACTTCACACTTACAACAATTCTAGATTCTTCAACTAAATCTAGTTAACTAATACATACACCTTATTCACCAAAGTATGAAAGATATACAAGAAAATGTAAACAAACAACTTAGATAGCAAGATGATACTAAGTTGTAATACTTCTAATAGAAGTATTCTTCTCTTTGCACTTGAAAGAATGAGGCTTTGGATCACTTGGAAACAAAGGCTTATGAAATGATCAAAGGATTTTTAGGATTGAAATGGAGATCTAGAACAGAAAGTTTTTGTGCAAAAAGGTGAGGAAAAAATCCAGGTTTAAGGTGGTATTTATAGACAAAAGAATCTGACAGAGGAGCGTGGCCGGTCCCCTTAATTCATGGCCGGCCCCCTTAAAATTAAGGGGACCACCCCTTATAATTAAGGGGGCCGCCCATCTGTAACGGCCAGAAAACTTGTCTTTTAGTGGGGAAAGTTTATTTGGTGAAAAACTAACTGATTTTGGTTAAATATTTGAAATCATATATTTAGTATGATTAAAACATTTTTCTTTATTACCAAAAGTGTTTTTCAAAAATATATAATATGTTTATATGATTAAATAAACTTTGTGTTAATTAATTAACTACCCCTTTGATCATACATTGCACTAAACACTTTGTTTATTCATACCTTAAGTGATTTGTTGGTGAAAGTGATTATTTATTACTAAATACGTGTTTACGTCATGATCTTTGGTTTGATTAGTTTAAGTTTTGTGATTATCAAAACATAGAGATATCGGAAGATATGAATAATGTTTTCAGTCAATTATTTATATCAACAATCTCCCCCTTTTTGATGATTACAAAACCTAAACTTATTAAATCCAAAAATTAATATTTAGACAAGTATTTAGTAAGTTTACATTCACTTCTCCCCCTTTTTGTAGAATCAAAAAGGTTAGGCCGAATAAGCTTCGTGAGAGAAGTTTAAACGGGTAGAAAACTCCCCCTTGATGTATGCTCCCCCTCGTTTGAGGGCACCAAGGTTTCGAGAAAGTAATTCTTGCAAGAAAAATATTAGAAGCACAAGCATGGCACAAGCAAATACATATAGCATAATATTAACAAGTAATAATCATGGCACAAGGGAATAAGAAACATATATTAAACCATTCAATAATAGAGAAATGATTATGTCAACCCATAATCATTGTTACAAAGGCAATACAAATAGAATTCTAAATAACATAGAACATCCTATAGTGCCAACAAGGAGTGTCATCAAACTTTCTTGAATCCCAAAATGGTTGAGGAGTTTTATTTGAAAATGAGAAAACATAAGCATATCAAATGCTTGGTGGTTTAGTGGAGGTAAACTCTTAGTTCCATGGGTGTTGGTGAGTTTGTAGAGCTTGGAGGTGGTGGATTTGAAGTGGAGTTTGTTGGTTGAGGGTTGTGATGTTGTTCAAGTGATGGGGTTTGTTGAGATCTAGTAAGAAGATACTCAATCCAAGTGAAGTGCTCATTCAAAGCAATGGTTTGTTGTTGAAGGAAGATGCAACAAGGGCAATTGTTAACATGCTTCTCAAGTTGGTTTTTGTTATGTGGTGATGATGGTGAGCTTGATTGTGGTGGATCCAAATTGCGTTGAGCAAGATGTAATGCTAAAAGAGCACTAAGCTCATGTGCCTCTTTTAGCTCCTCAACGAACTTCAAGTGTTCGGAGGAAGGTGATGGTGGTGGAGCATGATAGTTGTCTTGGGTGAAGGTTTGCACATGCAACATTGGAGTGGCATGTGAGGTTGTAGGAAGTGGTGGTGGTACTCTAGGTGGTGGAGATATGTTTGAGCTTGGGTAATCATGAAAACAAGATATGGGTGGAAGATGTTCTTCATGAGTGGATGATGTCTTTGTTGAATGAGCAATATGTGAAGTGTTGATTGAGATATTGGGATTGTTGTTTTGGGATTGAGCATGCTCATCAAAAGAGGAAGCATTAATGAGGGTATTAGTGGAAGATAGGTTGTGGGATGACTCATTTGAGTGGATTTGAGGTTGAGTTGTTGGTTGACTTGAAACAACATCACAAGGGTTATGACAAGAATCAAGTTTCCTCCTCCAAACGTGTTTGACGGAGATCCTTGCGGTTCTTGAAATCTTTGGTTTTTGGTTGTTGGAAGATGACATGTTTGGGTGTGATGGCATTAATGGTGGGAGGAGAGTATTTATAGTGTATGAGAAATGTGGTTTAGGAAGGAAAATTTGAGGGATAGTATGGGACAAAATATGTTTGTGAATTTTGGGAAGTATATGTTGAAATGGGTCAAAAAGTGATAAAGACAACAGTATCCCCGACCATCAGATGGCCGGTCCCCTTAAATGGAGGCCGGTCCCCTTAAATTTAAGGGGGCCGCCCATCTGGTGATTCCCAGAATGCCAGAAATGGGTTTTTGGCAGAAAATTTTCAAAAAGGTTGTGTTTTTGGATTTGGATTCATGTAAGTTCAACTCTTGAGGCAATATAGAGCATACTATTCATGAATGTAGAGAATATCATAGAAATGATTAGAGTGAACAATTAATTCCTAATAATCATGTTATCTACTAATATTTCAATTAAGTTTGGTAACTAAGGAAGCAATAAAGCAAACTAGTTAAGTATGCAACTATATGAAGATAATGGTAAGTAGGATTAGTGCAAACGAATTTAAGATTGCTTATGATAAACAAGTGGGAAGATATGATTATATGAACTTCAAGACTTGTTACAAACAAGATCCATATGGGCAAACCATGATTCTCATGAAATGATTTGATTAGATTGTGGATGTCATTTTCACATAAGTTTATGACATATGTGAGAAAATAATAATGTTTTAAATAAAATGTTTTTAGTTTTATTCAACAATGTTTGAAAGTAAGTTTTCACTTAATGCCATAAATCTGGGAACGAAAGAATCTAATGAGAAGCAAGGTTCATAGAAGTAAACTAGCGTTAGGTATATATAGGAAGTGCAATTTAATCAAGTTGGAGAATGAGTATGAGACTATTACTAGTGGTGCTCAATTCAGGCTAAACACGACCATTTTTACGGGTTACACACACCCAACTTCTCACATAGAAGCAATTCAACCGTTAGGTTAAATTGAATTTCTAGTCAATAGATTCTCCAGTAGTCATTCTCCTTTTAGAAGAAATCGAGTTCCTAAATTTACCTATCGAAGATTACCAAATATGAAGTATTCTTGATTCACTAATACTTGGCTTAATGTTTTGAAATACATTCAAGTTTGTATCCTAATAGGACAAATTTTGTTTTGTTTCAAAAAGAAAAATGTTTCTGCTTTGATAAAGATCAAAATAATGTTATGATAGCTTATGATTAAGCATGTTGTTCGAAAAAGCATAAAATAGATATTCGAAGGGTTTTAACTCAAAGAGAGAAGTTTTTTTAAATATGACATATTGATTTTGATAATCAAGAAATTTCAGGTGAAAGATATACTTCAAGAGAATCGATTCAGCCCATTGTCACATGTAATCATCTCTAATGGCAACTAAAGATGTGAGAGAGATATGGTAGACATTGAACATATAAATGCAATGAGATAGGAAAGGACAAAGAAAATCATCAATGAATGCAATATAGACATATGTATATATGCATGTATACAAGACACATTGTAATATTGAGTCACTAGCAAGTCTTAATTATAACACATCTATTAATGCAACTAGTAAGATCATATAGCACAAGTGGCAAGCATTCTATTCTAGATCATAGAAGATTATCAATATAGATGAAAACTAAAATAAATGATAATAGACATAGCAACAAGAGGGTTAATTATCCTAATGTTATGTATGCATATATTGGTATTCATGATCTTAAAACATAGCAACTTGCAGATTAAAACATATTAATATACTAATTGAAGCATACTCTATCTTAATGTAATGTAGGCAAGTTTTTGAAAAGAAAACTTACCTCAGGTCCAGCTCTTCTTTAAGAGTGGTCATGAGAGCAATATAAAACGTCAAGAAGGTTTTCCCCAAAGCAAGTTGAAGAAGCGAAGTAATATCCCAATGCAAAAAGGATCAAGGAGACTTGATCATAGAAACACTATCGGTCGCACCAATCATCACAAGTCGTGGAGATTAAGAATGGTAGAACAAGAATCCTTCGTCATGAGGTAGTAACGAACACACCATAAAGTCAATGGTCATCAAATGAAAGAAAGCGAATAGAGCGAACCAAAAAGTAGTAGTTCCTTTGATCGTTAATTACCTACACATGACAGAGAGCTTGGTACCCAGATTCTCATGGGTCCGAGTTGATTAGTAGCGAACATCCAATGCACTTAAATGCATATGAAGAGGATGTCATCGAGAAGTACAAGAATTCATTATTTGTTTGTTTTAACAAACAAACAATAACTTTCTTGACTAGAGAAATAATCAATGGATGTAAATAATAATAGTTCTAAATTTTTCCATTAGGTTTAACAAATTTTATTTGTTTTGATGTATTTGTCAAATACTCATCTGCCGTAAATCCTAATCCGGTTTTATCATAAAATGACTTTTGAATGTTAAGTAGATATTTTAAAGATTTAGAACTATTTTCGAATTTTGCCAATATTTTTGCTTTTTCCTTTTCCATTTTAATTTCATGTTTATAGTCTTGACAATTTTTACATTCAAGATCAATTTCAATATTACTTTCAAGTCTAGACATTTTGTCTTCTAAAATTATTTCTTTTTTAAAGTTATTTTCAGCGGATGTTGAAGATTCATTTTTAAAAATAATTTTTGAGTCAATGTTGCAAAAGTGTTTGAAGTTATTTTCCATTTTTGAAAATTCTAATGTAAATTGATCATAGCAAAAATGTTTGGTTTTGAATTTTACCTTATTTGTACTTGTACAATCTTCACTCGCTATACGGTGATCAATTCCATTGTTCATGTCGCTCCATGTTTTGTTTGTAGTATTGCTTGGATCTTGGAGCATGTAATCCTTGTCATCACTATTTGTATTAACATTTGTTAGGATGTTCACGTATTCCGTATTTACATCGTCTTTATCGTCCTTGTTGCACCATGATTTATTAACATGCTTTCTTCGGATTTGACACATGTGTTCTTCATTATTGGTACCTTCAATGATCACATTTGAACTAGTAGTACATGTGTTTATTTCAACTAAATATTTATCTATTAAATTTTCTAGAGTAACAATTTCATGTGCAATATCAAGTTTATTATCTTTGGTTTTACATTTCTCTTGGTGAAACTTTAAAAGGCATTTCCAAATATCATTTGCCGTTTTACAAGGAAATAATCTTTCATATTCAACATTTGGTAGAGTTTTGAAAATAAGTAATTTAGCTTTAGTATTTTTATCAATTTTTATTTGAAGATTATTATATTGATTTTCAAAATCCATTTTGGTTAGTTTAAGATCACCAATTGAAATAATATGCCAAAGATCAAGATCTATTGATTTCATATAATTTTCAAATTTATTTTTCCATTCAAGAAAATGATCATTTTCAAATAATGGTGGTTTTTGCGTAAATTCTCCTTCTAGATATTTTTCGAATTCCATAGATCGTTACAAGTTTTAAAATACAGTATATTATAAAAATCTTGTTAGACGTGGCTCTGATACCAATTGTGGAAAACTAGAAGGGGGGTTGAATAGTTTTACGTCTTTTTCGTTTTGCTTATTTTATAAAAGATAGTTTCTAAGATGAAACTTTCAAATCACTTTAATACATAAATATATATACTAGTTAATTTATGATTTTATATAAATACTACTTATGTATAATGTACAATTTCAAAACACTTAACTACAAAAGTATAAATACAAGATTTATTAAAGGTTTTATATATACAATGCTTATGTATAATGTTTGGAAAAAATATACAATTTCATATATTTTATGTAAGCATATATATGTGTCGTAGTGTATAGATATAATTATATGTACTAGGTTGGTTTTTGTAAGATTAGTTTTATAAATGAATTTTAGTTTGATCTTTATGTGAAATCAACATATGCACAATACTATCAATTATGACTATGTGTGAAATGCAAGTAAGTAATAAATCAAAGAGTGAGAGATGGAAAGATCAAACCGAGACACAAAGGATTTATAGTGGTTCGGCTACAAGGACACCTTCCTTGCCCTACTCCACTCCCCGAGTCACCTACTCGAGAGTTTTCTTCACTAGATCAAAGACCTCCTTTATGGCGGAGAAAACCGTACACACCAATATACACACCAATTTACACACCAATCTTCACACCAATCTACACACCAATCTACACACCAATCTTCACACCAATCTACTATTTTCTTCACACCAATCTTCTACACACCAATCTTTTATACACCAATCTTCTATTCTCTTCACACCTTCAAAGTACTAATGTCTTGACACCTTCAAGTCACTAATATCTTCACAACTTCAATGCACTAGTGTCTTGACACCTTCAAGCCACTAATGTCTTCACAACTTCAATCTACAAATGTCTTCTAGTCTTCTCCACTAGAGATCCTTAATTTCTTCACTACAAGCTCCTATTGCTACAATCTCCTATCACCACTACTATCTAACCCTTCTTCTTCACTTCAAGTTACACTTCACACTTACAACAATTCTAGATTCTTCAACTAAATCTAGTTAACTAATACATACACCTTATTCACCAAAGTATGAAAGATATACAAGAAAATGTAAACAAACAACTTAGATAGCAAGATGATACTAAGTTGTAATACTTCTAATAGAAGTATTCTTCTCTTTGCACTTGAAAGAATGAGGCTTTGGATCACTTGGAAACAAAGGCTTATGAAATGATCAAAGGATTTTTAGGATTGAAATGGAGATCTAGAACAGAAAGTTTTTGTGCAAAAAGGTGAGGAAAAAATCCAGGTTTAAGGTGGTATTTATAGACAAAAGAATCTGACAGAGGAGCGTGACCGGTCCCCTTAATTCATGGCCGGCCCCCTTAAAATTAAGGGGACCGCCCCTTATAATTAAGGGGGTCGCCCATCTGTAACGGCCAGAAAACTTGTCTTTTAGTGGGGAAAGTTTATTTGGTGAAAAACTAACTGATTTTGGTTAAATATTTGAAATCATATATTTAGTATGATTAAAACATTTTTCTTTATTACCAAAAGTGTTTTTCAAAAATATATAATATGTTTATATGATTAAATAAACTTTGTGTTAATTAATTAACTACCCCTTTGATCATACATTGCACTAAACACTTTGTTTATTCATACCTTAAGCGATTTGTTGGTGAAAGTGATTATTTATTACTAAATACGTGTTTACGTCATGATCTTTGGTTTGATTAGTTTAAGTTTTGTGATTATCAAAACATAGAGATATCGGAAGATATGAATAATGTTTTCAGTCAATTATTTATATCAACAATCTTTAACAAAAGCAAAGTTTCTACACCTCAGATGTGCGTTGGTTTGTACATGCAGGCAGAGGCGCAGAGCAACTGCCCTTTCAAAATTATTTGACCCAGTTTCAAAGTCGTCACCTTTGACAGTAATCTATTATAGGTTGAAATCATAATTTACCCATGAGGTGACCTGGTCAAACCCATAGCCACAAATACATGGTTAACTATTTTGAACACAAGCAATATATAATGTTCATCTATTAACATATATTATTATGTGCTAGGTAAATCCCTCTTTAGTGTATTCATATGGAAAATAGTAAGAAAGTACTATAGAGTTAAATCCCTCTTTAGTGTATTCATCCGGAAAATAGTAAGAAAGTACTGCAGAGTATGATTGTATTATCTATTTTTCCCTATGTTTCTAACACTTAACACAATTGAACAAATGCTAAACCACATGGACCCGCCAATCATTATTTAATATAACAACTAAACCTTTTGTAAATCCAATTTACCAGTAGCTCAACTCACACTCCACTGATATACGTGCGCAGGTCATTGCAAGACACGCGATCCAGCAATAGCGTTGTATAACTTCAACTCGGTAGGACATAGTGTAATAATCATGTAAAAAATAGCAAAATGGTCAACCGGTATTGACCGTGGTCATAAACATATAGCTACTTTGCACCGAACCCCAAGTACTAAGTAAAAAAATAAAAAGCAAATATGTGGTCATAAACTTATTGTTACATACCAAGTAGTATTACTTAAAGATAATGAGATTGATAAAAGCAATAAGGTTACTACTATTCTATTCCATCCATTAGTTACATTTTGCTTTGCCCTGTCCCGTTAATTTTAATACATGTTTGAGTCTTATTTTAGAGACACAAGCTAGAAAATGGTGGCCATTCATTGTTACATTCAATGGGCTGAATAGGTTCAACTGGCAGAACGTATGAAAGAAGTTTTGGATTGGAATAAACTCCAAAGTGGACTCCTTCTCTACCAAGTAAAAAGCTTGGCAATTTTATTGCATTTACAAAAAATATTAGTCAATGCAATTTGTACACCAGCGAGGGAATTTCCAGCAATTACAAGAAAGTGCGGATAACATTGGAGATGTCGTTTCTACGAGAAGAAGTTAGAGAGGCTATGTGGGATTGTTGCGATGAGAAGGCTCTTATGCGGTAAATTTTCTTTTAATGATTTATGGGATGTAAGCGTAGTTTATCGAGGAATTTTACAACGCAGGAATGTTCCAAAGAGAAACTAATGCTGCATTGATAGCATTGATTCCAAAGAAAATAAATTCAGAATCTCATACTGACTACCATGGGTAGTCTTTACAAGATGTTGTTTCCATGGTCACTCTGAGGAGGCCTACTTTTAATTGGGTGGAAGACTTTCTAAAAAATCGGATGTAACGAAGAAGGTTAAATGGGTACAACACGGAAAACTTGCTTAACATGCTTATAACATCCTCAATAGTTTTATACAAAATATTGAATCAGTATTTGAGTACGAATATTTTTGTAGCGATGTATATTAAATGAATTATTAACATAAAAAGTTACGAAAAAATGTTGGCGGGTTAATTCAACCTGATTTTCATATAAACCTTAACATTGCTAGACTAAGGTGATACATAATTCTAATTTTTATAGATATTGTATGATAATTTTGAACTATTCATTCGATATTTTTTATTTGGTTCTTGTCAGGTCGTATGGTCGTCTATCTGTCTAAAGCCCGTCACTGCTCCAATCAAAGCTATGGGTATGAAGGCTGGAAAATAACAACGGTATACCCATTTTTGGAATCACTTTGTCTCTCCAAATATTTTACTAGGATGACGAATTTATCCAGGTTCGGGCTCTCATTCTTCCTCTTCACTTGCATGTTTGTATCCTTAATTAGACATTTAAATAAATGTGAATAATGAAATGGAAGTGTAATGTAGTTCCCATGTTTATGGTTTCTTTAAACATGTTAAAAGTACTAACCACTGTATTAACATGCCTTTCTATATCTACATGTATATCCTCGAAATTCTTATTGCTACGGTAGTTCTATACAGTTCTGCAAGCTAATCTATCTAAATTCAAAACAGAAGGGTTCATACATTTTATAATTGTAAGCCTAATGCTTAAAATGTATAGCTGTATAGATTATTGTTATGGTCTGTTAACAGTTACATTGAAAAAAAACACATTCAATAAGTTTAGATATCAAATTTAAGACACTTAGACACGTCCAAACAACAATAAGAAGGTTTTCTTGAATGAAAGATTGTCATAAACACGTTCAATAAATTGAACAAGTTACATAAAACATACTACTTGCGTAACAGTTTTTATGGTCTCAAAGATCCCCTAAAAATTTATTCGTGCTAAACGTCATTGTGTGATTAGGTGGAGTAAGAATTTTGGGAATGTTGTGCTTATTATGTTGTAATGGACCCGTTGTACTCACGACTAATACTCATATAAGCAAATTTCATGACTTCTTTAGGTGAAATTTTGCTTCTTTTTTTTAGGATATTATATTGCTTTCATTAGGTGAAAGTGTGAAATTTGCGTAATTTACTTACCTATTTGTTTTTTTTTTCTTTCTTTCTGATGTTGTTTACAGGTTTCTTCTAAGGTTCAAAGGCTGAAAAAGAGGTGGACACTTAGTGAATTTGAAAGCAGGAGGCCACTAAAAAGGGGAAATTTTTGTCATGTCCATTTATCAAGATGAAAGAGGGTAAGTAAGTTAGATACAACGTATGCCCTTAACATAGTCCATCGTATAAGTTTGTGATATGACTGAGTCCAAAGATTTAGCTACAAAATCAAATTAAGCCAGTATTTACACATGGCCAGTTATATGTTGCAATATCAAGAGTAACCACCAAAAAGGGATTGAAGATACGAATTTGCGATGAAGAAGGAAAACCAACAAACATGACGACTAACGTCGTCTACAAGGAATTTTTACAAAGAGTTTACATCAATTAACTGTTATAAAGGGGTGTTTGGCATTGTCATTTAGAAGGTTCTTTGTTGAATTCTTTATTTTTTAATTTTAGAGCTATTTTATTTTTTATGGTTTGTTTATGAGTATCATGTGGTGAATTTATTTTAAAATTTTTTTGAATAGAAATTTGAATTTTTTATTTTATGGTTGCGGCTCCCTGTGTTTGGTTTATTCAAGTAACATATTCTTTGATCTATGTGACTAAATTAATATTTAATAGTAGAGTTCATAATTAACAGGCTGTCCGGAATTGCGTTTTGGGTTAGATTAGCTGATTATAAAGTTGTTAATAGAAGATTTATTTTTTTAATGCCAATAGCAAATAGGTTTGCTTTGGAGCTGTGCTGATGGCGGATGCAATTATTTATAATATTATGAATGTGTATCTGTTGTGTTATGCTATTATTGTTCAAGTCATTTGCTTTTTATCATAAAAAGTCTGCTGAGTTAAGAAACGGTTCAACACAGGTTGTGTTTCCTTAGATCAAAATGCAGCAGGCCACATGGAGGTGTTCTTCACTGCAGGCCACATGGAGGTGTTCTTCACTGCAGAATTTAGTAGTTTTTGTGTTTAGGATGGTGGTTATGGTTGCGGCAAAATGTGAATTCTGTTGATGTCGTTCCTTCATCTGGTTGTGAACCAAAAAACTAGAATGGTGATTGTGGTTGCGCCAAAATGTGGATTTTGTTGAGATCTTTCCTTGATCTGGTTGTGAATGTACTCATTTGCAATGAATTGAATGTATGTTGTGCGTTTTTTTTTTAAAGTGTCATGTATTTGCTGGTTGTATATTGGTATCAATGGATCACTTATCCTGTGTTCCCACATACATTGTAAGGTACAATTTAATATAACAAAAAGTAATCAGGTAGATATTGGATGCATAAATATAACACATATAATTATTAGTGTAAAAATAAAATGCCAAAAAACAGGAATGGTGGTTGTGGTTGCGCCAAAATGTGAATTCTGTTGAGGTCTTTTCTTGATCTGGTTGTGACACCTGTAATACATATTTAAGAGCTGGAAAAACAAACGTATTGGAAGCTGGGGTAATGTCTACCAATAAAAATGGGTAGTTATAAGAATTCTTTTAACCAAATTGTAGGAAGGGACTGTTTCGGATCGCTTATTGAAATTGCTTCTCATAAATGGACTAATCAGGATTAGCTTACAGAAAGTGTTCATTGATGTGCACATGTTAGAACAAGCCCACAGATGTATGACTATTCTACTGAAACAGACTTATATTGTAATGCTTAGGACTGTTGGATGGACGTAGGGTACATGTTATTGAAAGAGGCCTTACTGAGACAGATTGGATTGTTCATTGGTTGCTTGAATGAGCAGGTTATCACAAACTGATGTATGTCCTGCATGCTTATAAGTAGGGGTGTTATCGGGTTGGGTTGTCGGGTTATCGGGTTGGTCGGGTCGGGTTGATTCAGGTTTTGGTGTCCCAAATATTCACCCTAACCCGACCCTATAAGCTATCGGGTTATCAGGTTTCGGGTCAAAACGGATCGGTTTGAATCGGGTTGTTATCGGGTTGTGTTAAATTGACTGTTCCTAACACAATACAAAACACACTTGAACAAAATTTGCTTATAGACATTATACATATTTGAAGTACCCTTTGGCAACTATATCAACCATATTGTTAGCATCAATTTCTAACATCCCATTAGTAAAAGTCAAATTTTGATAATTTGATTTGTAAATATATATTGATATTGTCACTAAGACTTAACCAATTTTTGGCTTTATGAGGTGTTTCGTATATGCTATTAGTTTGTGAAAATAGTTTTTGACTTGATGTCTTTAATTTATGCTAATTTGGAAGTTGAAAAACCTAAAGGGAGTGATCAACTTTATTCTATTTCTTGAAGGCTGGAACTGATTGTATCTTTTAGAAAAACATTACTTCATTGTTGTGTATTTGTATGGCAATTGGCGTATCAGTAAGTTATGACCTACTCAACAAACAAATAAATTAATAACCCTATTATTAACATATTCAACTTCATTGTTGTGTTCAGTTTCTACCATTGTTGAGTATTTGTATGGGTCGGGCTGATAATAACTGCTCCAAACAAATATTCTTTAAAGTGGGTCAAAACAGGTTTTTGTATATGACAAGGAAGAGTTTATAGGCTGCAAAAGAGGTGATGGGTGGGAAGTACAATGAACTTGATGAATCACATAAGCAGAAAGGTAATGTGATACTAGGTAGTCATTCTACTTGAGCAATAAACGCATACGATTCCAGTAAATAAAACCACTAACTACGACATCAAAAAAAATAATAATTACAACACGAAATTAAAAAAAATATATATATATTTAAAAGATTTGAAAAACCCCGCGCGTGCGCGGGCATTATATCTAGTAATGATGTATAGCAAAATTATTTGTTATAAAAGAAGAGAGCTGTGACTAAAGAGAATAAATAAGTGATCCAAGTGCCACGCAACATTATTGTGTGAAAGTCTTTTTTTTTTAGCAAGTCTCTAAAAGATATGACCATTTCAAATTAGACCCTTTTGCTTTGCACTTGGCATGCTCGCACTCATCCATGAACTTATCATCGAACGGTTTGGTCTCTTTTATATCAATCGGTCACTAGGTGCAACTTACTAGGGTGAATGTTTTGTTTAGTTTATTTATCCGACTTATTCAAATTATAAGAAACCAAAAGCTCCTTTTTAAGAGCTTTGGAACTTATCTATGCAAGATTATACTAGAGGTTGTAGGAGTCGTTCCTCACTCGTGAAGATCGTGAGGGACCACTATGAGGAAGAAAGGAACGCGCGAGCAAGCGCAAAAGAAGGACGAATGGTAACCGAGCTCACCACTCGGTTACCTTGTGTTTGTGGGCCTCATGCGATGTTTTTACTATTATTTTATTTATGACTTAATTGCATTTTTGGTCCCTGTGGTTTGGTCAAATTGCAGATTTGGTCCTCAAAACTTTGAAAGTGCAGCGATAGTCTTTATTTTGAAGTTTGGATTGCATTTTTGGTCCCTGGATAAAGTTAATTGACTAAAATACCATTTGTCTTGTTCAGAAAAATACAAGGGTACTTTGGTCATTTCACACCAAAAAGGACAAAAAACGCAACCCAAACTTCAAAATGGGGACTATCGTTGCACTTTTAAAGTTTTGGGGATCAAACCTGCAATTTGGCCAAACCACAAGGACCAAAAATGCAATTAACTCTTTATTTAATTTGTGAGTGTATGGATGCTAGTTTGTGGTGTATACTAAATTAAGTGGTTTGAGCAAATGCTATATTAGCCATTTATTTAGTCTCTTAAAGGGGAAATAAGCTTGAGGGGGTCTCCTAAATAGAGGAAGTAGGGTTTTGGGCCCACATTCACTCCGGCTAAAAACATGTATAATCCATTTATTACTTGACACATGCTTTTGCCAATTTCTTTTTTCAAATATTCACACTTGATTTTATCATGTGTCCAAATCTTGTTATTAGACATACTTTTAAGCATATTTGTTAGGCATCAGAATCATTTATGTTAGCTTATATAACTAAATTAAGTTCATTCTAATGGGCTTATTTAATTTTATAAGCTTTTGTTTTTATGAGCTTAGAGCAAGGGGTGTGGTCACATGCCATTTATCATGTCGTTGTGTCAAATCAACGCCACACCAACATTTCACATTTCACATTCACACACCCAAAATAGCCCTCCCTCGTTTCACATGCCATTTGCGTGCGGTTTCTCACTTTTTGGGCCCCACAATACCCAATTAAAACACGATCCCAACAACAAAAATTAGTTAAAACAAATAATAAAAAAATGGCGCAATATGAATTCAATCACATTTCAAATGGCGCAAGGGGGTGTGGTATGGTAACATGCAAAATGACATGTCATTTCCCTTGCCACGTAAGAATGGCATGCAAATAGCACAAGGAGAAAGGAACCACACCCTTTGTTCTTATACGAGGAGGTTTTGAAAATCTTAATTTTTATTTCTTATGCGCTTATTTTAACTTTACAAGCATTTGTTTCTCCTTCTCTCCTTTTTTTAATTTTTTATTTTTATCATAAGCTAATTCAAATACATAGCTTGGGTAGTCCCGACTAGGTGCTTAGTGGGTTTAGGTAGTCGTAGTTGTTTCGCTTTCTAGGAGTCCCTTTGTTGCCTTGCCCTTGCGCTTTGGTTTTTGGTGCCTTGTTTTTGCTTTTGTGTTTGCCCCGTGCGTTGCTTTGCCTTGCCTTGTGTTGCTCTTGTCCTTTGTGTTTTTGGTTTTTGTGGCTCGTTTTTAGTGTTGCCTTAGCTTTAGGCCCAGGGCGTTGCTTTGCTTTGCTCGGTTTTGCTCCCTTAGGTTTGTCTGCTTTTCTTGGTGCTTTGGCTCTAGTTTTCGTTTGGGCTTTGCTTTGTGTTCTTTGCTTGTGCTTTTGTCTGTGCCCCCTTGCTTGTGCCTTTATGCGGTTTCCTTGTTAGTTTACCCAGTTTGTTTGCTTGTTTTGCCTGCTTTCTTTTGCTGGTTTTGCATGTTGCTTTATGCTTTTGTGTGTGCCCCCTTGCACGTGCCTTTATGTTTTTGCCTCCTTTCCTTTCACCCGCATACCTGCACTTGCCGGAGGTCTCATTTAAAGCAGTCTCTCTACTTCCGGGTTTATCTTGGGGTAGAGGTAGGACCTGTTTACATTTTACCTCCCCATACCCTGCCCCGGCGGGATTGGGTTTTGTTGTTGTTGTTGTTTATAAGCTTTTTCTTCAAAAGAAATAAGTTGCTTATTAAACATAAGCTTAAGCCCACAAGGTAAGCTAGGACAAACACCCCCTTAACCTTAATAAGTTCTTCAAAATAAGCATATCAGCTTTCTTACACCATTGGGCCAAAAACAACTGCAACCTAGTTTATTTATCATTTCATTTCATATTGAGATAACGTTACACAAAAATATCCAAAACAAAAACAAGGGCCATGCACTCTCATAAACCCTTCTTCATCATCATCATATCTCTGGGTTTTTGCCTCCAATCCAAACACTGTAAGTTCACACATGGCTTCTACTTTCTTTACATCTTTTGACATTCCAAATACATTAGACCTTAAAAAACACACCCACCACCCTTTAAAAAACCAAACCAGACCCAGAACAAGATTCTACTGTAACTCATCAAAATCACCCAAAACAACAAAACCAGACTTATCAGATGAACCCAAGAAACAAAACCCTTCTTTATCTCAGCAGCTTCAAACCTTATCCACAACAATCTTATCAGACACCCCACAAAAAAACAACCAAACATCTCAATTGCTGTCAAAGCCTAAGTCTATTTGGGTCAACCCCACAGAGGAGAGGGAGTGGGTGCGGGGAGAAAGCGGGGAAGGTGAACCCCCGCACGGGAACACCGCCGCCTCGCGGGGAACCCCGCACGGGGAGGTGAAATGAGTGGAATCTTCACGCATGCGGGGAGAGGAGAAAAGAGACGTTGGAGAGGAGTACCAAAAAAAAAACCATCCGCTGTGTGTTTTTGTGTGTGTGTTTGCAAACAGCCAAGGAAGAAGATAGACAAGAAAGAGTTTTTTTTTTTTTTTTTTTTTTTTTTTTTGAAATGGACTTTGGGCTATTGGACTTGTAAGATTGGGCTAGTGAAAAAGTTTAAAAAAGAAATTTTTTTAAACTATAGTGAAAAGCATAACTTTTATGTTTTTTAATAATATTATGTAATGTTTATTTATTTTAATGAATTTTTAGTTTTTAAATAAATTTTAATAGAATTTAAAAAAGAAAAAAAAAAAAAAAAAAAAAAAAAGTGAGTGAAGGGTGAGTGAAGGTGCCGCCCCCAAAAATGAAGTGAGTGAAGAGTGAGTGAAAAAAAAAGTGGGAGATGATGTGGCGGAATGGGATTGGTTGTGAGTGAGTGAAGGGAAGGGGAGTGAGTGGAGCACTCCCCCCACCCTAAGCCTAGACCTTCTGTACTTAACTTACAAAGACATAAGAAAACATCTTATGTTCATAACCCACAAATTAGGGACTTGAGAATGTTTTCCAAGAAGCTTAACGAGTGCGAAAACGATAAAGATGTGTTCTTTAAGGTTCTTGAGGAAATCCCACATCCACCCACTAGAGAAAATGCACTTTTAGTACTTAATAGTTTGAAGCCTTGGGAGAAAACTGTTTTTTTCTTTGATTGGATTAAGGAGAAGGAGTTTTTTCCGATGGAGACGATTTTTTATAATGTGGCTATGAAGAGTTTGAGATTTGGTAGGCAGTTTCAGCTTATTGAGAATCTTGCACTTGAGATGATTGAGAATGGGATTGAGTTGGATAATATTACGTATTCGACTATTATTACTTGTGCTAAAAGGGCGAACCTTTTTGATAAGGCGGTTGAGTGGTTTGAAAGGATGTATAAGACGGGGTTGATGCCGGATGAGGTTACTTATTCGGCTGTTTTGGATGTGTATGCGAAGTTGGGGAAAGTTGAGGAGGTTATGAGTTTGTATGAACGAGGGAGAGCGAGTGGGTGGACACCGGATGCTATTGCGTTTGCGGTTTTGGCTAAGATGTTTGGTGAGGCAGGTGATTATGATGGGATAAGATATGTTTTGCAGGAAATGAAGTCGTTAGGGGTGAAGCCTAATTTGGTTGTGTTTAATAGTTTGTTGGAGGCGATGGGGAAGGCTGGGAAGCCTGGTTTGGCGAGGAGTTTGTTTGAAGAAATGGTGGCTGCGGGTATTGAACCAGATGCAAAAACGCTGACTTCGTTGGTTAAGATCTATGGGAAAGCGAGATGGGCTAGAGACGCGTTGGATTTATGGCAAAGAATGAAGTCAAATGGTTGGCCAATGGATTTTATTCTTTATAATACTTTGTTAAGTATGTGTGCTGATCTTGGTTTACAAGAAGAGGCTGAAAAGTTGTTTGATGACATGAAGGGATCTGACAACTGTAAACCCGATAGTTGGAGTTACACCGCAATGCTTAACATATATGGAAGTGGCGGTCATGTTGATAAGGCGATGACTTTATTTGACCAAATGTCAAAAGAGAATGTAGCGGTTAATGTTATGGGCTGTACTTGTTTGATCCAGTGTTTGGGACGTGCTAAACGGATGGATGATTTGGTAACAGTTTTTGAAACATCTCTTAAAAAAGGTATTCGCCCCGATGATAGGTTATGTGGATGTTTATTATCTGTTGTATCTTATTGCGAAAATAGTGATGATTTGGATAAAGTAATCGCTTGTTTACAACAAGCGAACCCAAGATTGGTTTCTTTTGTGAATTCATTAGAAGGAAACACAGAGTTTGAAAAGGTTAAGGAGGAGTTCAAGGGGATACTGAACAACACAGAAGTGGAAGCTCGTAGGCCATTTTGTAACTGTTTGATCGATATTTGTAGGAAAAGAAACCTTGATGAGAGGGCCCACGAGCTTCTTTACATGGGAACTATGTATGGATTATACCCTGGGCTACACACAAAGACTCCTGAAGAATGGAGGTTAAATGTGCGGTCATTATCAGTAGGTGCAGCCCACACGGCTTTTGAAGAATGGATGGGGACTTTAAGTGGAATGGTCAACCGTCAAGAACCATTGCCAGAGTTGCTAACGGCTAGCACAGGTGCAGGCACTCATAAATACTCTCAAGGGTTGGCTAACGCTTTTGAATCACATGTTACAAAGCTTTCTGCACCTTTTAGGCAGACTGAAGAAAAACCAGGTGTTTTTGTAGCGAGTAGGGAGGATATAATGTCATGGGTGCAATCAAAGGTTTGATTTTTTATCTGGTACTCAGTAGAGGTATTGGTTATGTTCTAGGACTCGAGTATGGTTTATAGCTTTAGATACAGTTTCTACATTGCTTATCATTTGAAACGAGCTATACATGTAATGTTCTATTAGAATATATTTTGAGGAAGGCATTTTCAATTAGTTTCCATTTTTCTTCTTCTTATTGAAGGCTAACTTTATGATCAAGGGACGACCTATGTGGCTATGTTATAAGTTTGTTAACAAAGCAGGATTCAGTTACCTGGTAACCGGGGACCCTTAGTTATAAGTAATGTGCAGCTTTATGTACCATGCCTCTTGAGGATCTTAACAGAACACATATCCCGTTATTAGAGAGTACAGACGTATTACGTATATTATCAAAGCATATAGCTTGGTCAACTGGTGGATCCCAATTTTTAACCAGAGTCTGAGCTATCTTTATTAAATATTACACATTAACTGTAACTTTTACTTTTACAATACAGAAAGTTGCAAATTAAAGTCAAAAGGCTACCAATATGCATACCCTAACCCCTTCTAGATCCTCACGAGGCTTGGTTGTATTTGAGAATTAGTGCTAATCCTTTCAAAATCGTAAGGTCAAAATGAGCAAGAGACCGAGCTCATAAAAGATTAGTTAGGCCTGCCCATTAAAACTTGATTCATTTTATGGAGCATGAGACTGTCCTTGATTAGGATGGTCTGGTCAGTGACCAGTTAGCCGCCCCAAACGTTGGGCCAGACTGCTAATTGCATGTTCTTGAATTTCAATAGCTTCATCACAATCCTTTCCCAAGTAAAGCATAAGCAAGATCAGGACTAGATGGGTGTGAAGAGTAGGGGATCTCTTGTGTGAAGCAAAGACAGGCACGTGCTGCTAGCAATCACAAGAAGCTTGTATTTTGATGCTAGTTATTACCAATACATGGCATTTTGATGTTGTTCCTGAAGCAGCATACTAGCATATGACCAAAGATTTGGCTATTTAAGTCCTGTTATCCGGTTCTTTTTAGTTTATGTTTCGGCAAGCTACTAGTCAAACTTTTGGTTTTGTAGTCTACCAGGGGTATTTTAGTCACTTTCTGTCCCTCCTTGAGCATGGTTAGGACTTAGGACTCATAAAAGGGTCGTGTTAATTGGGATATTTGAATTTTGAACCAATAGTTACAACAAAGGTGTTATTGTAGAAAGGTAAACTTTAGATGAAAACTTGTATCAATGGTCATTTGAAATGTTGGACACAAAATGTTTTTGTATAAATTACAGGCTTAACTTAAACTGAGCCGCCCGAACCTCTAGCATGGTCATTTGATACAACAGCTCGACCCATTCAAACTTTAGGATTTAAACCGTGTGTTTTAAACAAATGTCTGATCACCTGATTTCACGTTCCTTTCAACATGCCACCATGGTCATATGGTATCTGTATCATTCAGAACATGTGTCACAAAAGTGAAGGAATAATACCACTTAACCAGTCGAGAAAACAATAACTCTTTGTTCATATCCAACTCTCTAAATAATAGGAGTAGAACGGCGTGTGAAATTAAGAACCCGTCCGTCAGTATGCTTTTGTGCAATAGGACTCATATCCTCCCAAGCTGAAATCAAAGCATAAGAAAGAGGCCACCTCCTTGCCTCGTGTCATGTGCCTGGCTAGTGACATTGACGATACCTTGACCGAGGCACACAAGAGACCATTCTTGCACCCCTCTCTCCCATTTTTAATCAAAAACTAAGCTACAAGCAATTTATTTTATGGCAAAAGTATCCAGATAATCTCGTTTCATGGTCCAATGCCAATAATCACCACCACATCATTTTGGCAGCATCCGTCATATGAGGCCTTTATTAAAAAGACAGGCAATAAGATGGATAAACTAGTTCGTGCAGATTTATTTGACACGAGTATACAAGGGAAATAAAGATCATTGTGAACCCACATTTCATAAAACTAAACTAAAAGTAAATATGCTCAAATCAATGAGAAAACATAAATAAAACAAAACTGATAATATGTGTAGTACTCTATGATATTGTCAAACATAAAACCCACAAACAAAACATGAGTTTAGAACATGATTAAAAACCATCAAATACAATTTAGTAAAATCACACAATCACGTCTTCTACGGGGTAATGGAGGAGGTGAGATGTAGACAGCCTTACCCACACCTCAAGGTCAAGAAGTTGCATTCAGAATATCCATACCTATCAATGAGGATCAAACCCTCGCCCCTGTCTCCAAAGAAGAAGGGTTTTCTAACTGATCCAACCCTACTTGTTATCAAATACAATTTTGTTATTCTTTTGCTATTCTTTGCATGCCTCCTCTTCCTCTTCAAAGTTTTTTTGTCATTTGTTGTCTTGATCGGTCTAGTTATGTTACCATGAGGAGATACAAGGCTCTGCACAAATATCGGAGAAGCCATGTATTCCATAATCCTTAACGAGCGGCAATAGGCGGGAGGACTCTCGTGGGTAATATACTTGGATTTACTCAAGTAGTGCGGATCAACATCCATCACATCACAATGATAGGGCGCCTCTTCCCAAGATTGTGTTACTTTGTAATTTCTCATTATCCACATCCTAGGGCGAGGTTTTATATATCTAGTACGTTTGTTTCCAATTATTTTGGTTGCAGTAGGTTCTTGATATTTATATATGCATAGAGATTCTTCAATAAAACCGAGCATATCATATTCATCACATTTATATAACAAATCATCTGGTTGGGGGATTTCGTTAAACTCCTCTAGAGATAAATCAAAAGAAATAATTACTTTCTTGTTTTTTCGATCATTCATAAACCAATGAAGTGACCCCTCGCATAAGATACCAGGTCTATAAGCACAAGGAAAGTCTAACTTATATTTGATATCTCCAATAAGTTTCCAAATATTTGATTTCAATGTTAACACATGAAAACGTGTTTGATGCTTGCCTACCCCAAACCCTACTATAACCTTGTAATCATCAGTCGATGAATCATAACCAAAACCCCAACAAGGTTTTGAAAAAATCCGCGGCCTAGTTGTTTTAGGAATTTCGGGTATCGTTTGAAGGCAATTAACTTCTCTAGTCAATGGATTAGTTACTAAAAGTTCAACATCTTTGGGAGAGATGCATACTAGGCCATTTGAAGAACCAACAATATGATATCCATTACGGCTAAAAGTAGTTTGTACAGAGTCAAGACAATGATCATGAATAATGATCCTTTTATCTCTAAACTCATAATTTTTTATAAAAGTATAGTTGAGATGAGCCTTAACAAAACGAGGAGTAGAGATTAAAGATAGCCATGACTTACAAACTCTTTTACATTGGACTAGATCAGTCGCATCCAGTCTTAAAAGTATCTGCTCAATCAAATCAAACACAAGCTCTGCCATTAGAACAAACTCCTTTGGCTCGACAGCATGCGGAAGAACGCGGCATAGGGGTTGTTGATACTTATGATGCAAATGGCCCATAAACTCAAAAACATTATTTATACGAGCCCACTATAATGAATGTCAGTGCGCCCTTCTCCAACGATAGTTTATGGTCCAGCAATACAAGTCCAAGAGTTCCGAGAGGAACCAATAAGAGAGAGCATCTTTAACAGGAACATTGCTTACACTACTAAAATCAACCACTCTCATAACATCTTTTTAAAGACTCGCTATTTTATTTTATTTTTCAATTTTTAAAATTAACTATTATTTCATTTATTAAAAATAAAATTACATAAAATAAATGAGAATTGATTTGCACACTCAAACTTTTGATTGAGACACTCCATTGTGTGCATTAGATATATTTGTACAAGGTTCACAGTGTTCTTTAACTGTTACAATTGAGTGTACCAATCACAAAGTTGAGTGTGCAAACCACCTCTCAAACTAAATAGTTAATTGCATAAATCGTCCCTGAACTTTAGCCAAATAGCATGTTTCATCCCAACTATTTCAAAAGTACATAAACCGTCCCTGTGGAAAACCTTTGAGCAAATTTGAGTCCCTCGTTTGAAAATAAATATTGGAGTTAATTGCATAAATTTCCCCTGAAGTTTGAAACCAGGGATGAAAATTCGCTCAAAGGTTTCTTAGAGGGACGGTTTCTGCACTTTCGAAATGGTTGGGAGAAAACATGCAATTTGGCAAAGTTCATGGACGACTTATGTAATTAACTCTAAACTAAAAAAAAATTAAAAATAAAATAAAGTAAATAAATAAATAAATAAAAATCATAACCTTTAGTTCATTTGAACAAACATTTCAAGTTTTAGAAGTGGTATAGTTGAAACGTCTATATGTTTGAACAAACGCTACAGGCATGTTCCTCTCTCAGAAGAATTATGCTTTGGATCATTTTTGACAAGACCTCATTGGTGCGTTCATTTGGAAAAACATTGGCATTTGAGAAGCCACGAGGGTTTGGGGAGGAATAATCCTTAAGGCACTTAGGGATGGGAGTTTCAGGAGTGCCCATATCGTGGTTGGATTGGGGGCTATGGGGTGTGAGGTGATGATCTGAATCTTCTTCAGAAAGGGCCTCATCAAAGTTGATGGCTGCGCCAGATGGTTCGGATGTTGGGAGGGATTGCCTTAATCTATGCATTTCCCTTTCAGGTTCTGCATAAGGCGGAACAAAGTTTCTTAAGGAACTAAGACTCCTAGTGATTCTAAGATTAGAGAGGTCTTCATTTACCATGATGGCGGATGGTAATGGTTACAAACAAAGGAACAAAGAAAAAGATAGACTAAAGAAGACCTATAAAAATAAAAATAAAAAATCTTACTAGAAAGGAATCTAGCAAATAAACCAAATAAAAAGAAATTTTAACCTAGACAATAACTATTCCCCGGGTTGCGGCGCCAAAAACTTGATACGCGTGATTGCGCCCTCGCAACAGGTTTTACCTCTCAAGGGATCTTGAGAAGCTTGCAATCTCTGCTAGGCAGTGTACCTGATCGTTGTAGTATAATATAGTGACAAGTACCGGGGGATTGATCGTTCAACTTTAGGAATAGTGTTCGCTAGGATTAAAACTCTACTAAACTAGGTCTAAAGGTGAGGGATGATTCTTTTTGTATTTTTATATTTTATAAGAAAGCAAGTAAAAATCTCGGTTTTGGAAGGATGGGCGGAATTAGTTGCTAGTCAACTAACCCAAATTACTACAAATGCAAATAAAATAAAATAAAAATGAAAATAAGATAAATTGTGTGGTGGAAACAATAATAAGAGAAAATGTGTTCACTTAGATTTCACTACTCCCCAGATATCTTTTACCGGTTGATTAGCTTGCTACAATTGCATGGATGACGGGTTATATTCCTTAATACTAGTCGTAGGGCCGTGTACAATATTCCCTAACTCTATAAGCTTCTACTTTATTCTATGTCGAGCCGACTACTAGCTCCTAACATAGTATCACTAGTAGTTACCTACGCATTAAATATAACCAATAAATCGTAGTACACCTCCGATCATGTTTCTTAAGACGTTCAAGCAAGTTACCAAATGAAAGTCTACCAGTTTTCTTAAGCCTAACATCGAAATCAATCATCCACAACAATTATAAACAAACCATCAACCAATAATCAACATCTAGGTTTCATTACATCTAAACAAACACAAGGAAAACCTAGCCTAGCATGTTAAAAAGAAGACAAGCATAAGATAGAATCAAACAACACATAGACATATTGAATGATTATTGGAAAACTTATCTTCAATTAAGCATGGATGGAACAAGGGTTAAAACCCTTGTTGTTACAGAAAATTCGTCTAGGGTTTGCACACAAAAAGTTCTCCAAAAGTTCTACACTAATGAATGAAAATAATAAAAGTATATATAGATTTTACATCCTGACGGCGTCACGTTATAGCTTGTGATGCTGTCAACTCGCCGCCAAGATAAAATTCGTATTGCCTAGATCCACTTCTGACACCGTCATGTGTAAATAAGCTCTGGGCCATCACATGTATTCTGACCCTGACGGCCTTGGTGACGCCGTCAGGCTTCAATGCCTTGAAATAGTTCTGGGCCGTCACGTGTAACTTGAATTATCCACCTCTTTGTCAAAGGGTGACGCCGTCACGTAGAAATGCTTGACGCCGTCAGGTACAATCTTGAGCATGATTTTGGAGACTTTGTCGTATTCTTCACTTTTTCGCTCCAAAAACGTTCAAAATGATTCCTTTTCCAGATTTCTCCTCAAAAGTACCTAAAATGACAAAAGGAACAATTTAGGGTAATATTTGATCAAATAATCTCGAATTCGGGCATAAATGACCCCCTAAAAGTGGTACACTTTTCGCCTCATCAGTCATTTAAGCCCTAAATCGTGTTTTTATGATCAAATATTACCTCAAATTGTTTATTTTGTCATTTTTGGTACTTGGGACATGAATTCTGGAAAATGGAGCATTTTGGAGCTTTTCAGACGTTTTTATGCTCAAGAATGAAGAAAACAAGAAAAGTCAAGAAAGTCGGGTTTTTACACCTGATGGCGTCACGCTTTAGAGCTGACGTCGTCACCTTATGACGAGAAGCCATGAATTTTTAAACTAGACGCCCTAGAAGAATTTGTCAAGATAACACCTGACGGTGTTAGGTGCATTTGGAGCAAGGCTGTCTCGTGTTAAGTTAAAGAGAGACGGCCCAGAACATTTACAACGGGACGACGTCAGAGATCTCTTGGGTGATACGAAACCCTAAGATACGACGACCTGACGGCGTCAGAATCTAAAACCTGACGCCGTCAGACTTGTATATCTATATATATTTTTTGATTTTTCATTCATTAGTAGAGGGACTTTTTAGCAACAAACCCTAGACAAATTTCACAGCTACTTTAGGGTTTTCAAGCCCTCTTTTCTTTCATGTTTAATTAAAGATAAGTCTTCCTTTTAATCATTCAATATATCTATGTGTTGTTTGATTTATTGTTATTCTTTTCTTTTCTTTAACATGCTAGCTTAGATTTATTAGTGTTTGCTTAGATCTAATGAATCATAGTTTTTGAATATTGATTGTTGATTTGTTATTGATTTTTTGGTTGATTGATTAGCGTTAGGCTTAAGAAAACTGGTAAAATCTCCTATACGGTAACTGGCTTGAACGTCTTAAGAAACGTAATTGGATGTGTACTATGGTTTTATTGGTTGTATATTAATGCATGAGTGACTATTAAGGAGGCCATCATAGGATACTAAACATGTCGTCATAGGAAGAGATAGAAACTCATAGGGTTGGGGAAAGCTGTACACACCCCCACGAATGGTATTAAGGAATACAATCCTTTAATCCAAACAATTCGTGACAAATCAATAATTCAATAGGAGATAACTAGGGAGTAATGAAATCTAAGTAAACACATTTTCTCATTAAAAGAAGTTCTTCCAATTTATTTTCTTGTTATTTTATTTTATTTTGTTTAATTAGTAGCTTTTGGGTTAGTTGACTAGCAACTAATTCCGCCCATTCCTCCTATACCCGATATTTTTGCTTGCTTTCATAATATATATATATATATATATATATATATATATATATATATATATATATATATATATATATATATATATATATATATATATATAAATCATCCCTCCCCTCTAGACCTAGTTTAAGTAGTTTTCAATCCTAACGAACACTATTCCCTAAAGAACGATCAATCCCCCGGTACTTGCCACTCACTATACTACATCAGTCAGGTACACTGCTTGGAGGATTGCAAGCTTCTCAAGATCCCTTGAGAAGTAAAACTTTTGTGAGTCTTGCGATCCGCATCAATAGCTAATACAAACTCCCTCATCGACATACTGCGAGCAACACCACCTAACCTAAAAACTAGAGTATCAGGAGTCTCAAGCTCCTCATCCGTCTCCCTGTAACGAATTGTACTGAAAAACTCCAACATAAGCTCTCGTATCAGAGGCTCCTCTATACCAAACAACCTCTCCCAAGCATATGACCTGAACACAATCTCATCCTCCGCATTCTTCATAACCATCTCTAACCTATCTCTAAGAACTACAACATCATTACCTCCGTCAATCATCCCAATACTGTCAAAATCCAATGCAGAAACCCTGAAAATCTTCCTAAAGAAGATCACTCTAAGCCTCCTAACATAATTAGCTTCCACCTCCGGGGTCAGTCCCATGATTTCAAAACAGATCCACGGGTGTCTGTGAGCTGCAACTGGTAACTCCATCTATGACAGAAGATGTTAGAAAATATTATGTAAACATAGTAGATACGGCGCATTGGATTAGGCAATGTTGCATATCTTTATTGCAGTGTATTGATAAAAGAGATGTGGAGCATATAACAATAACTATTGATGCGCCTTATTGTATAAGTAAAGCGCGACGCATCTAACATGCGTCACATCTAATCACGTAATACGACGCAACTAAGGTCTGAGCAAGTTTAGTTAAAAATAGTTCGTTACGCCGTATTAAGTATTCTAGATGAGCCACATCTAATGTAGTATCAGTAAAAAGGAAAAGCGGTGAGCACATTTTCTAAGAATCCCGGTCCGTGACGCAAACAACCACTCAGCATCACAGATACCTTAAAATACTTCAATATAAAAAATATTTTACCCAACTTCACCCCTTAATTCTATTCCCCCACAAAATTCAAAATAACACTTTCAAAACCTAATTTTCACTCACATCAAATTAGTTCAAATTAATTATCATAATCTCAATCAATCATAAGGGAATTGATTCTAAACGTGTCCTAATAATAAACCCTAAACCGATTTCTTAAAAATTACTGAATTAAACTAAACCCTAATTTTTTTATAAAAATAATAAATCGCAAAATAAAATAAAATTAGTGTTTAGTACCTTAAGTGTAGTGAGTAATCGGTCTAAAATACGAGTAAACGCTCTTGATCAAGATTTTTGGGAATTAAATCGAGAGGGGCGCGCGTTTTACTGAGTAATTTTTAGGGGTAAAAATGAAATCCGGCACAACCTCTCTGTTTATATAGGGTAAATTTGATGCGCCGCATCACATAATTGTGATGCGCCGTATTTATCTAAAATTTGTTGACTGATCAATATATTTAGTAGGTCATGGATATGGCGTAATAGGGTAGTAAGATGCGCCGTACTGACATGCCAGTGAACAAAATTTAAATAGAGAACTTACCTTGGCCTCCACAATACTTTTCCTTATACGTCAATTTGGGTTCAAACGGTATACCATATGGTATAAACAAATTCAATATCAACATAGTAGGAATAACCGTTTTATTGTAAATCATAATCTCATTGTTTAGTAAATAATATTTTATTTCAGGGTTTGAAACAAATAACATTTTAAGCTTATTAAAATTGAGATTAGAACAATATCTGAGGAACTTTTACTGAAGTCACAACTTTCGTTGTTGAGCTCGGTGTTTTCAAATTTCGGTATTTCATAAGAAAATAGGTTTGTGTCAATTTTCAAGATATCAAAATTTTCCTTTTTAGCAAACCGTTTCTTAAAAAATTTCTTTTCAGACATGACAATGCAATAATCAAATTTTGGTAAAGATAATTCACAATTATCATCAAATTTTGGGGATGAGTCTTGTTGAGAACTCTCCTTATCGCTAAGTGAATCATCATAAAGGATATCTGAAAATTTAATTTCAAAGAATCGAAGACACTCAATGTTACCTACACTGAGTTCCCTCTTTGTCTTACCGTTTACTGCAAGTTTCCAATTATCGAAGATTTGATCATTCCAGCAGGCTCATTCGGTTAGATTCAGAATATAGTCTTCCATAATGATGCTTGATTCATCCATTATCCTGAAAATTAGCTAACTTGCACAAGAGTAGTGAAACGATCAAAGTATATGCATAATGCAAATGATACAATGCAGAAAACAAAAATATGCAAAAATATACAATGAATGCAATCTAACTAATACACAACAAAGTTAGTGGTTAGAATCTAAAAACCTAAAAATTAAAAAGTTAGAAAACCTAATTTAAAATACTAATAGAAAAACAGATAATTAACAATTCACTCCCCGGCAGCGGCGCCAAAAACTTGATGCGTGTTGTGTCACGTGTAGTATAGAGTGATTTTGCCTATTCAAGTTTTAAATTTATATTTAGCCGACTTATCCTATGACACACACACTAACGAGCAATGTACCCGATCAATATGTATATAGTGGTAAACAGAGTGTCGATCACTAAGAGTGGAACGAATTATCTAGTTAATCTAATAAGTGTTTTAAATATACTAAGTTAGCTTTACAATCTATTGTAATGCAAAACAGCGATAGACTAACACGTACACAGATAGATAATAGATACAGATAGAAGTCATGTCCTTTTGTTAAGTAGTCTGTCAATTATTTTATTGCTAGTTTTATATGATGAGTATCGTAAAATCTTCTCTCTCATTGGATCCTAAATATAGGTGAGTAAACTCTTAATGATCACTTATGCCTATCTTACTTTCTAGACGCTAGATAAGTAAGCGTGGAGGGGGTATGTCAGCCCAAGCAAAACACAGCTAGACGCAGAGGTTATCAAAACACATATACAAGTCACCAAAAAACATCATATAAACTGATAATCGATGGGAAAGCAATTTTAAGGAGAGCAGTATGGCGGCCACAAGCCCATCAATCCTGATGGATTATAGTTTACTAATACAATAAAACAAAACTACTTAATGAATTAAATACATCCAAGACCTTCTTACTGCTCTAAAATCTTCTTTGGAGGTGTGTCTTGTGTTGTCTTGTAATTTGAATTCGTCTGCTTAGGGTTATGATGTATATTAAATTCGTCTATGTCTTGGGGTATTTATAGTTTCTGTCAGAGGGGTAGATGCGGCGCATTAACTAAGTAGATGCGGCACATCCACTTTACTTCGCGTGGGGTCAAAGATTAATATATTCTGGAATATTCATACACCGTCTTCAGATGCGGCGTATCTTGAATCTTTATGCGGCGCATGTCCTTCAGCGTCTTGGATTGTATCTGGTGAAGTCTTGATAGTGATACGGCGCATGTTGATAATCAGATGCGGCGTATCTGGAGTAGAACAAACTGGTTCTTCTTCGTTGACCAAAGTTTCATATGCGACGCATGATAAAATCAGATGCAGCGCATGCTTCAAAGTCAGACAATGGTCTTTAATCTCTTCTATTCAGCAGACTTTTCCAATCTTGATCATTTATCTCCATATTTCGTCCAAAATCGCCAAGTTTAACCAATTGCTTGTTTTTACCTCAGAATTACTAAAGTAAACAATTAAGTACCAATTCTCATACAAAATATAATAAAACAAGTCAATTAAATAGGAAAATGATGACAATATAATGTACTTATTTGATGTCATCAATCTCAATGCTAGTGAAGAAGAGCTCATACAGCTTAGAACTAGGAAACCAAACAGAAGTAAGACAAGACGAACACCAATTCCATACACGGCTGGTTCTGCAAGTACTAGTAGGCCTACTAATTAAAAAACAATGAGGTTTTTCTTGAGCATGATGAATTCATATGTGATTTGTTGAGAAATTTGAAGGGTGAGGGTGGAGATTCTGATTTGCATGACCCTTTTGTTGGTGCTAAAGAAAGGCCAGAGAAGGATCCTACATATGATGTGGGCACACATTGAAGGTCTCAGTGTCCAGAGGTAATACATGTATATAAATAAACTTCACAGATTATG
The DNA here is from genome assembly GCA_030686995.1 of Artemisia argyi. Taxonomy (NCBI): domain Eukaryota; kingdom Viridiplantae; phylum Streptophyta; class Magnoliopsida; order Asterales; family Asteraceae; genus Artemisia; species Artemisia argyi. The sequence continues at coordinate 213,162,797 of CM060676.1, read as the reverse complement.
TATGCATTGAATATTTAGTAAATTGACTTGTATTGTGTTTGTGGAAAACTAGAAGGGGGGTTGAATAGTTTTACGTCTTTTTAATTTTATTATGAAAACTTAGTTTAGTTTTAAAAACTTGTTTACTTTTAAAACTTTGATTCGATTTTAAAAACTTTTGATTCGATATTATGTGAATTCAAGTATTTCACAATATAAGCAATTATGTAACTAAGTACTAAAGTAATAATAATGTAAGTAAATAATAAGGAAGTGAGAAATGGAAAGATCTAACCGAGACACGAGAGATTTATAGTGGTTCGGCTACATGGACACCTTCCTTGCCATACTCCACTCCCCGAGCACCTAGCTCGAGAGTTTTCTTCACTATGTTAACAAGCTCCCTTATGGCGGAGAAAACTTTACACAACTTTCGCTTACACCAATTAACGACACTAAGCTAAATGTCGAGTTCTAATCCTAGCTAGAACCAATCTCACACCACTAATCACTACACACCTTCTTCACAACTTCTTCTTCACGACTTCAATCTCTTCACTACTTCACGACTTCTATTTCTTCAAGACTTCAACTTCTTCACACCTTCTTAACAACTAATTCACAAATTGTTCACACCTAAGCACATCACTTTCTTCTTCACACCAACACTACTTATTCACACCACTATCATCTTCCCAACTTGTTTACTTACACACCTTACTAGCCTAACTCCTTATATCTACAACTATCTAATTAATATTCACAACATATACACAAATGAATGAATAATATACAAATGGTGATGTAGAAACAATGTAGATTAAGGGATCACACTAAGTTGTAATACTTCTTGTCTTGATGGATAGAAGTATTCTTCTCTTGCACTTGAATGGTAGAAGCTTGAATCACTTGGAAACAAAAACTTATGATTATATGATCAAAGGATTTATTAGAAGGATTGAGAGAGATTTTTACAGAAGGTTTTTGTGCAAAAAGGTGGGGAAAAATGCCAGATTTGAGCCAATATTTATAAGAAAAAAAATACTGTTCGGGAGCGTGGTCGGTCCCCTTAAATAGGGGGCGGTTCCCTTAAATATTAAGGGGGCCGCCCTCCAGAACGTTGGAATTTTTTGTCCTTGTGTGGGGAAGGTTTTTCTGGATAAAATTTACCATTTTTGGTTGGAAATTTGAAATCATATATTTATAATGATTTAAACATATTCTTTTAATTCCAAAAATGATTTTGTAAAAGATATAAAATTTTTATGACATTTTATAAAAGTTCTAGTGATTAGAGAAAAATTTTCCTTTGATTATAGAATGCAATAAACACTTTGCTTATTCATACCTTAAGTGATTTGGATACAAAATGAAATATTTATCTCTAAATACTTGTTTATGACATAATCTTTGGTTTGGTGAGTTTTCGTTTTGTGATTATCAAAACAAAGAGATATCGAAAGATATGAATAAAGTTTTTAGGCATTTATTTATATCAACAGTGTTGATTAAATAACTTGGAAAAAAGTTTGAGAGTGCTGCACAATTGAAGGAATGCTTAACATATTATGATTTGGCCAATGGATACTCCATTTGGTATGAGAGGAGTGCAACAGATCAGATAATTGTTGTTTGTGGCCAAAGACTACCACATCTAAAGGAGGCTACTTTAGGCAAACAAAGGAAGCAATTCAGGTATCCTAATGAATCTAAAGAAGATGTACCAAAATGTAGTTTCAGGTTATATGCTAGGATGAATAGTGAAAAAACATTTCAGTTAAGACTTTAAAATATGAACATAATTTTGCTACGAATTTTTAAGTTTGGGTCAATAGTGGACTATAAGTGGATTGGACAACACTTTGGTGATAAAATTAGGAAGAATCCAGATATCAAGCTCATAGATATTATTGATCTAGTAATGAAAAAGTATCAATGTATTGTCACTCCTAATCAGTGTAGAGCTGCAAAGAATTGAGCTTTAAGTAAGTGAGTATGAGAAAACTATTGAACAACGTTATGGGCTGCTTAGATCATATGGCAAAGAATTATTGGATAGTAACCCAGGGTCCACAGTCAAACTAGGAGTTACGGTAACAGATGACAAGACTTATTTTGATAGGTTTTATGTCTATTTTGGGGGCATTAAAAGATGGTTTTAAGAAAGGTTGTAGAAGGGTTGTTGCATTAGATGGCTGTTTCCTAAAGAGACCTAATCAAGGTGAGATTTTTTCAACCACTATTTTATTCAACTAAATGCCTGCAATTGAGAACTTGCATAGCAAACACTATTTTTTTTCAACCAAAAACCTGCAATTGAGAATCTTTCATACCACACATTGTTTTTTTAAACCAAATGCCTGCACTATATAAAGGAATAACCACATACATGAAAATTGTAAATACAAGAAAACTGTAACAAAAAGAACTACAATCGAAACAATGAGTTCCAACAAGAGAATATGTATCAATCATTTACACGTGGTTTCTGATATCTGCAAACATACCATTTTTTTGTGCAGAAATCATTAACATTTCCAGCAGTGAAAGTGATGATGAACCATATCCAATCACATGGACTGAGTATTTTCCAAAGGTGGAACATTCAAGTTTTGATTCAGGCTATCAACCAAAAATTGGTTCAAGCTAAAAAAAGGTTGATGCTAGCAACCATCCAACACCCAAACAGATTCCAAAGCAGGCTTTTGCTGATAGGCTTAAGGTTCTAGCCCTTCCCAATAAGAAAACATGTGAACTGATTGATATCAAACCATTTGCTGCCAAAATTCCCAAATATGCAACAAATGGTTCAAAAGGGAAGGGAAAATGGTTTAGTTGTATGTTTAGGACATTTCCTTAAGGATGTTGATGGTTTATGTATGGCTTAAATGCCTGGAATAAAACTCTTGTAACCCATAGGAAATGAACTATGTAATGTGACTTTCTAAAGTCAATTTTAAGCTTCATTATTCCCTTTCATGTTTTGTGGAGTAAAAAGCATGCAAACCGCATATACATGAAAACTGCAAACTGAAAATACAAGAAAACTGCAAATTCTTTCATTGCTAATAACTATTTGACTTTATGGAGTCAAATACCATTACAACAAACACTATACTAACACAATACATTTCGTACAATCCTACACAATCCTACCCAATCCTCATACCTAATACAATACAGAGAACCAATAATATCCCAACCAAAATGACAAAAAATCTGTCAAATAACTGTAATTTTGACTTTGTGACAGTCAACTCTTGGACAAGCCTCGATTTCTCCATTGCTAGCATATCAATGTGTTCTTGTATATTTATGGTTTGACTACCTCTTCTGACCCTAGAATGCAAATCCAATAGTAGTTCCCTATTGTAATCACTTAGTAAATCATCATCAAAAAACTGATACACACCACACTTGCTTCTCTTATCCTATATTTAAATAACAAAACCCCCCATAAATTATACAAGAACTAATTAAAAAAAAAACACAATTCAAAAATTAGGGCTTACATAATCGGGGCAAGCAATAAACCTTTTTCCTGGATTCCCCGGTGTCCAAGCCGTTTTCACACTCAAACGTTGACCACATTTACAAATGGGTCGAACGTACTGGCCAATTACACGAGAAGTTCCAGGTGCAAAAGATGCCATGGTGGTGGTGGTGGTTTTATTAGTGGTGGTGGTATAAAGAAAAAAAAAAGATAGTTTTTATTTATAGGGAAAAGAGAAAATAAATATATCCGTTTGAGTGGGACATGGCTAAAAAAGATAACGGGTCAACGTTAGTCAACCATGTCACGTCATGCGTCAAACGGGAAAAGCTTAAAAAACACACACAATAGTAGGATTAATAAATTGTTCGCATTGTTTAGAAAATTTAAAAGATACATACACAACTTAGTAAAAAGTGATAACTTCGTTACATTTAGTCATTTACAAACAAATATCCCTAATATTAAAGCCCCAGTTCAAGTGGCATTTGAGAAATAGTGTTTGTAAAAAATTATAACAAAAGACACTCATGCCAAATAAGCTTCCAATTTAAACATTAAGGGTATGTTTGTGTAAATGGGCTGTAGGTTGTAGCTGTAGTTAGGTTTGGTGCTTAAGCTTATATTAATGTAAAATCGTATAAAAATACATCAAAGTAAATTCAGATACATTTTCAGCTTTTTTGTGATATTCTATTATATTTTAAAGAGTATTTAAGTAATTTGACTAATTATAAGCATTCATAAGTCCGTTTCAATTGGCTTAGGCTTATGACTTATAAAAGCTTTCATAAAACTGTGATAAACAAGGCTTATTTTACAAGTTAACATATTTTAAAAGTTCAAACTCCTGTAAATCTCTCGGAGCCAAACACAACCTAAACACTTTTGATACTAGCTAAAAGACCCGTGAAATTCACGGGTATTTTAAAGGATAGCTAAAAAGTACTTGTTGATACCTTGCGTAATAAGAGGGGGAACAAAACCTATGAATAATCATGTTGGACACAGCAGATACGATTTGTATAAGCGATAGTTATGGGCCCCACCAGATGACACATCATTTTAACACTCATACTTCAAAATAACCCTCACTCATAATACACAACTAAAGTCATTTAATCCCACCCACCACCAATTCTACTTTTATTTTTTTTATTTTTCCAAACGAAATAAAATATAAATTATATAAACTAAAAAAATAAACTTTTTAAATATTTTAATGTATAAATTATAACTTTTTAAATGTTAAGAGCATAAACTAAAACTTTCTAAATGTTTAAGGGCATAAATGGAAACTTTCTAAATATCTAAGGGTATAAATTGAAACTTATATATATTTAAAAGGTTTTAAAAAATGTTGTATCAATTGGTTCTTCTTCTTCCTTTTAAACACACACACACACTCAAACACAAAACACAATAAAAAATGTAATGAGTTTTGTCGTTTTCTTTTTCGAATACTCGGCGACCTTGCAAATGGCAAGCACTCGTGGTGTGGTGGCGTGGTTGTGGCGAGGTCCGTCGAGCCTCCACGTTGGATTCGGCGAGCCCTCTCGACACACTACTCAATGCTGTAAGAGGCCTTTTATTGCCAACACACCATCTATATTAAAAACATTTACTGTGTCCAACGCCGGTAAATAACACACCATCCATGCTGGTAAATAACACACCATCCATGAATGCATTCGACCAGATACATTTTGGACTTAGTTTTGAAAGATTATCCACTTGTATTGATCATTCATTTGACTACTAATATCATGCCTCGTCAAAGGGAAATGGTAATAATCCTTTGGATAACATGAGAAATATATTGTGTTGTAACAATAAGATGGCAAGTTTCATTACTCAAACTCCAAGTGAAGCAATAGCTATTTTTCAAAGTTTGAGAAAGAAAATTTATTAACTTTCAAAAATATATTCTTTTATATGACATCGATCATGTGTTGCATGTGGAAAAGAAATTCTAAGTGTATTCCTAAACCCAAAAGACGATGTAGATGGGAATATCGGATGTCAAAGCCACCATTATTTTATATACGCTTAAAATTTTCATAATTTTCTTTCCTTGTGTGCCTTCAGAGATGAAGAGATCTTGATTCATCACCCAAGCCATTCAACCATTGTGCACTGCAAGATATGAAAACCTAAGAGAGGTTCACATGACATTCCTTGTGCCAAAACCATGCAAACAATTAAAACGTTGAACTTTTCATGTAGTAACGCGACAAACTACATATTAATTAAGAAGTTGATTAAAAAAGTAAAGGCTAATGAAGAACAACAGAGCTTGTAAACAAAAAAACAATGAAAAATTAATTAGCAAGCCACAAAACAACTTAGATAAAAAGATGGCCCTTATTTAATCAACCGGATTGGAACCTCTTATGGACTTCTATTGATCATCGCTTTGGTAGGTTAAAAGATTAAATACAAATCCACCCAACTGTAGTTACTAATAAGAACCAATCTATAACATCCACCAAGGACTAACAACAACAAAATTGCAATCTTGAAGCATTCTGGGAAATTTTTAGTCCTATTGCTCATGGTATTCGCTTAGAAAACATATTTTTAACAAAACTTCTAAAAACTTTTTGAGCCATAGCAATAAACACAAATAATTTGTAAAGTTAAATACTAACGAATTCAGGATGCACAATGTCGAATATGAAGTTACCTCGACGTTTAAGGTATAACTTTATCTCGGATACCGCTGTTCTTAAAAAAAAAAAAAAAAAAAAAAATTACCTCGGATATCAGTTACTACTACATTCCAAGGCTACTAACTTAGTTAATCTACGAAGGCTACCATTAGTTCAATAACAGTTTCTGTTTTGAAAATAAAATATGTTTGACGGACAATTTATTGATAATAGAGTTTAGAATATACATCAACACTTTTAAATACAACAAATGATCTATATCCAACAGAATGGGTTGCATTAGCAAATGAAAGTATCAGATTAATAAAAAGTCAAGTACAATTTGAACAAAAAAAAAATAGTAATAAAAATAAAATAAATAAATAAATAAATAAATTAAAAAAATAGTCGACTCAGATTGTCATGGCTCAATGATATTGCATTTCTAAAAGACTAAAAGTCAAAAGGAAAGGTAATCTTAAACTTAACAATATGTGCAATCTAAACCATTTGTAATACCTCAAGCTATTTACATTATAAATAAGCTGATTTGTGTTATCCTAATTTCTTTTTATAACAATGGTCCAACCGGTTGAAATTTGCACCCATAATGGACCATTTTGAAAGTAAGACTGAATATAAAAGTTAAAGTGATTGATAAAATTTCATGTGACCATTAATTTAAATACCGTATATATTATGATTTAGCATTACCTAAAAAAGCAAAAGCGTCATCTACTTAATCTTGTGCTACAGATTTTAGTTAATCGACCACAACTTCTTTTTCATAATCCCTACATGTTGGCAATCTATGAAGGTGCAAAAAGTTAAACGTACAATTAGTCAAAACTTATAATTAGAATAGTGCCATAATAAGTAAAACAAACAAACAAATTATACATCGCTTAAAAGGGGTTGTTTGGGATCAAATGGAATCTTAACAAATTATACATCGCTTATATTGGGTGTTTCCAATTTCGCATTGAACAACCCTTTATATTGAGTTTAGATAAGCGATTTCAAACAGCCTTTTTACTTTCAAACAGCCCCTTTTAGTATGTACTAAGTAAGCAAATGAACTGACATTTTATTTCCCTTTAGTATGTATTAAGTAATCTTTCTAAATCCTTTCAAACAGCCCATTTAGTATGTATTATTCTAAAGCAATTTTAAAACAGCATAATAATAACAATGCTTTTTTCCATTCATGAAAGGTAAGCTTTTAATATTTCCAGGTAAGCTTACATAATACATACTAAATGGCTGTTTGGGATTAAAGGTTAGATACTAAAGGGCTGTTTGCTTATAAAGGTGACGTTTAGATTTGTTTTTTTGCAGTTTTATGAATTTTATAAAAAAAATCCTTTCTTCAAATTATGACCCCTTTATCAGTATGGACTCACTTTCATGTTTGGGATTAAAGGTGTTGTTGGATATCTTCGAGTATATAAGTCTGAAAAATGAGACAAATGGGACTGGGAATAATACGATATTGAAATAAACTACACTCTCATATATGTAAAGGTAACTAACCATATTTGAGTAAGTAACATGATCGACAACTCCTTCGAGATGGCTAAAATCGCTGGAGCTAACATTATAGTTGCCATCCAAACGTCTGTTCATAAATGATGGCCTAGAAAATTATGTTATGATGCCTGGGGCCGGATCCTTGGGGAAGGGTCCGGTTGGCATCCTTAGGATGCATGGGACCAGGGTGTTCCTCCCGTTCTTCACCTTTTGGAGAAAATTCTTTTATTCAGAAAAAACATGCTTAAAATTAGAAATCAAATAGTCCTATTATCTGTTTTTACTTTGCAAACAATATTACAAATAATGTTATACATAAAGGTAGAAGATAGGAAATATATGCGAGGAGTTGCATACTTGAATACTTCAAGATACTGAAGCAAAAAGTACCTTGATAGTCTGCTATAACAAACAAAGAACGATAAATATCATTGACTTAATTTAACGTAAGCTATATAAGAATACCAAAGCATGCCGGTGAAAACAGGATCCTTCATGATTATAAAAAGATGAAGTTCTCAAGGGACCCATTAGTCATATATTCATACAGCCTTTTCCATTTTAGTTGGCTACTACTTAATGGTGACTGATGAACTTCAGTTATATATGAAGTTTTCAAGCGACCCGTTAGTCATATATTCATAAATCAGGGCTCGATGACAGACCCTCAAAACATAATCCTAACAAATTTACTATCTTAACATGACAAGTCTTGCCAATGCTTGCGAGTTCATTAACTAAATCTTCCCCATTACCTTTCAATTCATTCAAAAGTTTGACTGCGGCACTGTTACCATTTGATAATGTTCATTGCTGCAATAAAAGAATGACATTATAAAACTACTTCCAATTTAGAAAGATAATTCTCGAATTGGAAAAGAAACAAATCCAATGTTACCGAGCGCTGATAATCTTTGACAGTATTTTCATTGTCACAACCAATTACACCACTTATATATTTCAAACAATACAATCAAATCTAAAAAAATCACTGTCTATACAATTGAGCCAAAACGGTACACAGTCGCAGACCCAAAATAAATAATTAAAAAAAAAAAAACTGATTGAACACCTATTAAAAACGATTCAAAAAAATTATAAAACAAAAAAATAGTTTATAATAAAAATTTGCAGTTTTTTTTTTTTTTTTTTTTTTTTTTTTTTGAAACGAGCAATATGAATCTTGGGGGTATGATTTTGTGTTGGAGTTAGCGAAGAACAACAATTATAGATGCTTGATTTTTGGAGATGACGATGAATTTTTGTGGGGCAATTCTGTTTTTGGAGAAGATTGGAGTATTTTTTTCTTTTTTTTGGTCAAAGGCTTGATTTTATTTTTTATTTATTTATTTATTTTTTATTAGAAGCGTTGGATATTAGTTCTTTTCCAGAACACGTGTTATCCTGCGGTTAAAAGTTATATATAGAAAAAATTAATAGCAGGCGGACTAAAAACTTTATTTTATTAGTTAGAATAGAAATAAATAGATAGATAGATTTCTAAAAGCTCCTTGGTGCCTTGGTGGGTAAGTAACATAAAGACATTTTACTTTATCAAAATCCCTTTAGGCCCAAAACCTTCCAAGCCCAAACACACCCCAAACCCATATCCCAAACGTAACCTCCACACAACCACCCACATATATAATCCCACCCACCCACAAACTCGCCCCAAATCACATTTCCAAAAATCAAAACGCTAGGGTTCCACATATTTTCCATCACATCCTTCACAACCCCAAAACCAAAAATCCAATCAACCCAAAAACATGCCGAAGAACAAGGGTAAGGGAGGCAAGAATCGCAAGAGAGGAAAGAACGAAGCAGACGACGAGAAACGGGAGCTAGTCTTCAAAGAAGACGGGCAAGAATACGCCCAAGTCCTCCGAATGCTCGGAAACGGTCGATGCGAAGCCATGTGTATCGACGGGACCAAGCGTCTCTGTCACATACGTGGCAAGATGCATAAGAAAGTCTGGATTGCTGCTGGTGATATTATCCTTGTGGGTCTCAGAGATTACCAAGATGACAAAGCTGACGTCATCCTTAAATACATGCCTGATGAAGCTAGGTTGTTGAAGGCTTATGGTGAGCTGCCTGAGAATATCAGGTTGAATGAGGGTATTGCTGGTGGTCTTGATGAGGAGGATGATAATGCGGGTGATGATTATATCGAGTTTGAAGACGAGGATATTGATAAAATTTGATCTTTTAAGGTTGCTTTCTTTTTTTGTCGTATATTTTTTTTTTTTTTTTTTTTTTTTTTTTTTTTTTTTTTTTTTTTTTTTTTTTTTTTTTTAAGGATATGTGTTTGTGTTTGATTATATCGAGTTCGAAGTCGAAGATGTCGATAAGGTTTGGTAATCTATGGTCTGTTTTTAACTAATCCTATGTTTAATGTTTTTTTAAGGAAAAGCGTGTTTTTTTTAAACATGTTTGTGTTTGGTTATATCGAGTTCAAAGACGGAGATATTGATAAGATTTGATTTATGGTTTGTTAGTGGGTGTTTGTTTCGGCTTATATCATGAGCTCACTTTTTGTGGTTTAATTTGAAACTTTTTGGCTTATGTAAGTTTATTATGACATAGTATAAGCTTATATAAGCCGAAAAGTTTCAAATTAAGCTACAAACCAAAAACAAAGTAAGTCATAAGCTCGCTATATAAGCTTAAACAAACACCCATTAAAGATATGTTACATGGGTGTGGAATCCTTGCATCACTGACGTTTTTTCAAGGAAAAACATGTTTTTTGAAATGTTTGATTGTTTTGTATGACCTGTTTTTGAAAATGTTTTTGTGTGTGTGTTTTTTTAAGGAAAGCATGTTTTTTGACATGTTTGTGTTGGATTGTTTTGTAGGGTGGAATGGAGATGTGTGGTGATGTGGCGATGGAGCGGAAAGGAAGGGAGGTAAAAGAAGTGGGGCTTTATATAATGAGCTCTCCTTTATGTTTTTAAGATTATTATTATGCGAGTATAAAACATGATCTGTAAGGTGTTTGGATTTAAGTGGATTTATTTATGGATTTATGTTGTTTCGTGATGTTATGATGATATTGGTTACTAATTTAATAATTGGTGATCTATTGCAATATTGTGTGGTGTTTGTTGTTGTGCTGGTTTGAAGCTGTTAAGCTTTGTTTGCCGTAATCGTTAATTTTTCGGTTTTGATGTGTGTAGATGTGTATGGAAATATAGAAACTAGTATCTTTGTAAGTTTCTGTTCTAAGGCGTGTTGCTAGGCGAGGTGTCCATGTAGTATTAACAGTAATGTTGTTTGATTTTGATGTAGAGACATAAGCTCTAGGTGGTTCGTTGTACTCTATAGAACATACAGTAACTGTGATCTGATTATGAAAGCGTCTGTGTGAGAACAAGTTACTACATTGTTTCAGGTACCTTAATAGGACTTTTGTATTATTTCGTCTACTTTCTAAGTTTAGGAAAGGTGCAGTGATATACCATACCATTTGATAGAAAGAGAGTAACTGATATAAGCTCTTACAACAAAGGTAAAAACTTCCTAGGCTGATGTTTTTACTTAACTCATAGTTGGCCATTTAAGCGGCCTGAACCTGGTATATAAACCAAAATAAGTACTTCCTAGCGTACCCCGCCACGGCAAGATTATGTATTGCTGTTTAAATTCTTCGTAGGTGGTTGAATGCAATAGCCTTGCCTTGTTTGTTCTTTGTAGAATATTTACCGACACAAAACTATAACACATCTTTTAGTTGTTACACAGATGTTTGAAATTAGCAAAGTATGCATACACAACCACAAAAGGTATAGGTAAGGCAAGAATTCTAGGGATGCTAGCATGCTCTGGAGTCTGCAAATGATCATGTGGCTTATATAGAATATGAATTTAGTCGAGACGTTTTCGAGAATTGAGTTCATTTTCCACGTCCAGATTATGCTAGTCTTCATATTTCATCTAATAGATGAAAGCTTGTCACTGTGAATGGCTAGCTAAACTGTACGCATGTCTTGACTTGGACAGTTTTTGAAATATGGATGGATGTTGCCTTAATGGTTTGTCGTGACCTGATATTCTGAAACTAGTGGTTGAGTTTAAAGGTTTGAGAATCCGATTCCATCTTGAGGGTTGATATATAATTCACAGCTACCCAATTCTTTCGCATCTTTAAATTGAATCCTGTTCCATGAATGGAATACATGTATGGGGTGATGTATGGAATATTTGTAAAGTGAGCTAAAATTGATAATTTTAGGCACACATCTGGTTAGATGCTTCGAAGTAACGCGTAGAGTCCTTAGCTCCAAAAAAATAGACGTGTGCCTAAAAATGATAATTTTGCTTCTGGGCCCTTTGTGTTGATGAACTTGTGTTTGGGTAGGCTGTAGTTACTTTTCAAGGTGTTACCGTACTCTTTTACCATTTGAAAGCATTTTCATTCACGTCTATAAATTTGTCAATTCGTGTATGGCTGAGTTGGCAATTTCGTTTCATTTATTGATGAATGTGTCAATTTGGTTTATAGCTGAGTTTGGCAATTTTGTTGCATTCAGATTCTGTATGAATTCTTAGACATGAAATTGAGAATTCTCAACCTAACAGGATGATTAAAAGCGGCTGTATGTAGTAAATTAGGAGCTGGAAAGATGGTTTGGTCACCTGATGTCCCATGATAAAAGGGTCTTAGCTTTGGATCATATGTCTGCATTCAACTCTAAATGGCTGCCTTACCATAAAGGCACATAAGGCTTCAAGACGGTTCATTTGAAAGACAGGTTTTGCATTTTTTTTGGTAACCTTGGATAAGATTTTTTTCGGTGAACCTGGAGTACACCAGTAGTAGATATTGTAGTTCTGGGAGTAACTTTTATACACAGTTTGTGATGTTAAGTCATAAGGTTGAGCATTTAAATATATATGACTAAAAAGTAGTCAATTAGCATTATATAATTTAAAGCGACAACTTTATCTGTCAAACACGAATACAGAATCCTCGTGCCTGCCTCTTTGGTCAAGTTTGGTCCAGAAGCTCTTTTATTCATGTATGCTGTAAACACTTCCTGTTATCTCTTAAATGACTTCAGAGAATAGAACTTAAAGTTGGATGCCGATGGTTTTTCTTCTCCCGAAATTCAGGTTGAAAACCTTTGCAGAATGCCAATCTAGATGTATCAACAAGGACATGAGATATCTATATACATTTCAAGTAACGAAATGGTAAGAGACATGAGATATCTATATACATAGTGACCCAAAGAGACTGCAATTGATCCTTATTCCCAGCATGCTGTCACGCAGTCCGTATTGACCAAATAGCTGTATTTGTTGTGCTTATTTCTCAAACACATTCATCTCGTCATGCTTATCATGCAATTCACTGTTATGAAATATACCTACATAACATGCTACGCGATATTAGGCTTGGAGTTGGGAAACATAAAAAGAAAGTAGCAATGGTAACTTGATGTTGTACACAACGAGTAGGTTTGGTGTGGGCGTTGCACCCGATCATTACGCTGGCATCTCGCATTCACGCCCCCGTTTGACTGCCGCTCGGGGGGTTTAAAATTGTAAATTTAAAAGTAAGGTTTCCAATATCAAATAAATGTGCCAACACTTGTACAATATACACAGACAACATCTTTTTTAGGTCGAACGCAACCAATTATAAGATCAAAACAGAAGATTGTAACTATAAATAATGCGTAAATTATTGAATTTTACTTTCTAATTCATTGCCAGTTAAGGCTGCATTTAGTAGTCATCTCAGCGTCACCTCAGCATCACATCACCATTCACTTTCGCTCACTTCCTCTTATCTTTCACCGACAATGGTCACTACTCCCCTAATATTTCTTAAAAATACCAACTTTATGCGAACATACCCCCCCCCCCCCCCCCCCCCCCCACACACACACACACACACACTTACAAATCAAATAAATAATAATAAAAACATCCCATGAGACCCACAAATGCACAATATCCGAGCGGTTATGCCACTCACCTTTCGTCTCTTTTTACCCCTATCTCACGCGTGAGGAGGAGCAATTTAGTGGGGTTGAATGGTGAGGATGGGGTTAAGTGGTGACCCTCTTACACCAATTAAATGCAACCCAACCATTATCGGTTGTCACTGTTATTTGTATTTCAAAAGCTTCAAAGAAAAGCACACTAAAAAACAAAATACTTATTGTTTTATCACAGTGTAAATTGTTTATTATACATCTAAATTTCACGCAAAGATGTTTTGTTCATTTATGTTTGGCAAAACGTAACAATATCAGTAGCAGTAGCAGTTGGCAATATAGCTGTATCTTAATAAAAGTGTTTAGTAGCGTAGTTGAAGCTCTAATTATAACGTGTAAATGAAGTAAAATAATATATACAAATTAAAATAAAATTGGATTAAATTAATTAAAGGTATATATGTAATTTAATAAGCATATATAACTTTAGAAGCAAGATTCATTCTAATGCTTTCTCAAGAAGCGTTTTGAATAGAAGCAGTTACACACAATACGTGCTAGTTGCTTGTTGCCAAACAAGCTTTGCATTAATAACACTAGTTGGCGCAAAACACTCGCTTGGTGCCAAATATGACCCTCACTTCATATCGAGGTTAAAATTATATCTCATGTATTATATGATTTGTTGAACGCCAATTATTGTTAAAGCAATATAAAATGTGTATTAAGTGTCTTTATATCTACGAAAGTAAAGATTGCTTTTGTAGGAAGAGTGTCGATGATAAAATATTTGGTTGCTAGTTGCCTTTATGGGTTAAAGAAGCACCAATGCTGCAATATTCGACGGCTGGTTCAACTTTACGGCTAAACTTATATTTTATGCTTCTATGTTAATGGTTCATTAGTGTTAGGTTATCTTGTGTATTATGCATTATAAATACTTGATAAATAAACATAAGACGTTACAGGGTTTTCATCATCTAATCTAACAGATAAAACCTTCCATTTTCTAAGAGGTTAACATGACCATTTTCAGAGTTGTTTACACCAATCAAAAATCGAACTTAAATTTTAAGTGATCATCTCGAGTCTTTCTGCCACTAAGCCGGTTAGCCAATTGAACTTTGGAATTGGGAAGAACACTTTAACGAATTACAGATTGAGAAAAGTTATATGATATGGATATTTGTACGTGCTCCTAATTTAATGGTTCACAAGTTGTGTAAGTTCTTTAGAGCTCTATGTACGGTGACTTCAAAAGTCGGTGTCATTCACTCTGTCAACACGACACCAAGAACAATACGAACGACATCTTACCCGCACTTATAACACTGAAAATTGGACTCACTAAAATACACCAAAAACATACACATACACACCCAAACACACACTAAAAAGTAGCGTCGTTTCGACGCTCTCAATAACGCCGACCTTGACACTAAGGTGAGACGTGGGATGATCTTCAGTGTCATCCATTGACATTGACATTGACATTGATAATGACATTGTGATACTATGTGCTTTTATAAAATCAAATTCGGTAAATAGAGAAGAGAGAGGAAATACAAAACGCAAAAAGGGGCTAAAGATGTCAAAGTGTGCGTTGATTCGGGGTTCTCTAGGCTTCGCTTAGTTGTGAGTGTGGGGGACCAACATAAAGGCTTTCACCTAGTAATAGAACATGAATGTGCTAGCATGTGACGCCGTTTTTAAAGCTATTGGAAGTGTTTATATATCTTTCTTTAAGTATTAGTAACATTTAATTATGTTAATGCTAAGTTTTAATCCATAACTTTTTTCTTTGAATACGGAAGAAACGTCACATGGATCGCTTAGCGAGCTGGTAAACACTAGACTCGCACAGACTACACCCGCAAGACTCAATACTCATGGAGCCTTGGCAAATTACTAGTCTTCACGATTCTTAAGGCAAGCTGCTGGTGGCCTAAAAAGGTGTAGCTTGCAGGATTCAAACTTGAAACCTCGTTAAGCATTTCTAAGCCTTTACCGACCACCCGTTGGGTTTAGATGATTTTTCCGGCCTAGGATGCATGAAACCATAGATTCAATTAAATATGTTCATCAAGATTATGCTATTTATGGCGACTAAAATGGACTTGCTTTCTTGCACTTTTCTAAATAAATGACATGTAAAATTAAGAAAATGATTAAGAGGACATATATAAATTTTCAATGAGAATGTGAGCTTGAGAAACACAAATTAAAAATGAACTTTCAAAGACACACCTCATTTCTACAGTTCTTTTAACCAAAAAAAGATATGAGGTTGCTGAAGTGAGTGATAATATATATCTGGCACATACAATGTGCATGTGAGGGAAATAAGAAGTCATGATTAGCCGCACCATTATCCTCTCTAATCATCATTACGCATGATAATTACTCACTTCGCTCCAAATGAGCAAAAAAGTACTTTAACAACAAGAATACATGAGATAAAATGTGTATCTTGTTAATAACAGCTAAAGTACGTTTGACATCAGCAATATAATATTGTACGTACTCGATCTAATATAACTTGGTTAAAATCAAACAAAAATAACTTACGTGTATAATTCACATAGAATATAAAACTTCAGTGATCCAGTAGTTGAGGACATGCACCGTAAATTAAACATGTTCAAACTAAATCGTCTCCTCGTGTCTCTTTAATCATGATGTCATGCGATTTACTTCTATCGTAATTGTAAGCAGTGACGGAACTAGGAGGTCCCGCGGTATCACAGGACACCGATGAAATTTTTCTCCGTAGTGTTAATTTTTCTAAAAAACCTTGATTTTGTCTAAATTAAGGCACCCGGTTCTAAAAAGTTGTGTCTACTATTATATGATTTAAATTTTTTGTGCACCCGTCCCTTTTTGTCTTGGTTTCGTCCCTCGTTGTAAGTCGTTGGAAAACTTGTTTCCTTTTCTTTTATTTAACTTCACTAGAATTTCTTTTTATTTCTAATTAAGAGTAGGAAATAAAAAGATTGTCAAACCGTGGGCAATTATGACAAGCTAGCTAGCTAGTGGTAGTATATATATAACACCAACAGTAGAGAGTCTTCATTAGCTCCATCATCTGCTTTTGATCTTTGGTGAAGCAAACATGTCTTTCAAGAATGTTTTGATTGCATTCATTGCTCCTCTTCCTTCAATCTTCTTCTACATCTACTTCCTTAATCACCGCCAAGACAAAAATCATCTTCTTTCCTTTTTGTGGAATTGGTGCGATAAACACCCTCTCATCTTAGCCAACATCCTCTTCTTCCTCAACATTGATGTCGGTTTCTGGCTCATAAGTCTCCTTCAATGTAGCAATTGGGTACACTTTCTAGTCTATGTTTGATTCTTCTTCATTTGTTATCGTTCTTTAATATATAATATAACCTCATGACCTTTAGCGGAACCATATATATGTTATGCGCGAGTGTGTATTACTTACAAAAACTTACATTATTTTTTCTAGTATGCGAATTTTTTGCACCAAATGTAGCACACTTTCACAGTTTGTCATTGCTAAAAAAGTTTTTTTCGTTGTATATAGCATGCTTATATGTTGTTGTAGTTATACGTAAAATAATTAATAATATTGCACAAACATGTGACATACTCGCATACTATTAACTCTATTAAAATGAAGGTATGATAGGATGGATAAAACAAGGTTTGTTATATCCAGAGACAAAATGTGAAATTATCTACTGGTTTTTTATTTTGTTGTTTTGTGATTTTTTGTGCAGATGATAGATTTGTATTGGACTGTGATTCCGGTGATGTTGGTGCATTACTTCGGGAGTCACCCTGCTGCGGAATATAACTCATGGCGGTCAATGGTGGTGGTGGTTTTGACATGGGTTTGGGCTATCAGATTGACGCACAACTACTTGCGCCGTGAGAAATGGCAATGTGGTGCAAGAGAGGATTGGAGGTTCACCGATATGGCTAAAGAACATGGCCCAAACTGGTGGTGGGTTTCATTCTTCGGTGTTTACCTCATTCAGCAGGTAAATCCTGATTTAATTTCTTCTAGTAGTATGGTAACAAGTCAAAACGAGTAAAACTTAATGAAATTCACCAAAGTAATCATATCACAAATAATATTTTTCTTCATCAGATCTTTAAAAATGTTTGTGTTTACTAAATTATTTCTAATTTGTTAAAACAGGTATTTCTCTTCGGGGTATGCCTGCCTCTATATATCGTTCATTCGGTCAACAAGCCATTGAACATATGGGATGTAATCGCATTAGTCATTTGCATTTCTGGCATCGTCTACGCCTACATAGCTGACACCCAACTTCACACATTTGTAAGCAAGAATGAGAAACTGAAAGAGGAAGGACAGGCCATGGTGCCTAATCTTGATGAAGGCTTGTGGTATTATTCTAGGCACCCAAACTACTTTGGTGAGCAATTATGGTGGTGGGGACTTGCCATCTTTGGTTGGAGCCTAGGCGGCACTTGGGTCTTTGTTGGAGCACTCATAAATACCTTGTGTTTGGCTTATGTGACTACACTTGTGGAGAAAAGGATGCTCAAACAAGAGTATAGGGTTGAAGCTTACAAGATGTATCAGAAGAATACATCTGTTTGGGTACCTTGGTTTAAATCAACCCCAATCCAAATGCTGAAAGAAAAAGATATGTGATGTATACTGATCAAGCAAGACAGTCAAATTGTATCGGCAAGTTTTCAAAATACTTTTTTGTTTAGCTTGTTGGGTGTGTTTGTTCATTTCTGTATCTATATCATGGCGAAATCGCCTGTTATTTTACTTTTACTTATTAGTATTTGTGAAGAAAAGATGGTAAGCAATCACTATTAAATATTTTGACGTGAGACATCAAAGTGCAGTTTGTATATTTTTACGTGATACAATCGTTTAGTGTAAGATTTACATGTGTTTGCTTCTAGTTTTGCTTTTTACCTTGGTAAGTAATTTCGCTGTGATATGGTTCTGTATTCCCTTTTTTTCTTAATAGAATAATGAAACGATGCACGAGGGTGTGAAGTTTCTTGTCACAGGTTTAACAAACAGCGTTAGGGAGAATAGATGTTATACCATCACATCCCAATCCTTGCTTATATTGAGAATTAAGTCATCGAATCTGATATCATCTTTTAGTTCAAGTATTCATCATTTTTAATCTTTAATAATGTTCTAATGTGTTCGTTTCAGTTCTTAAGTTATCTGATCAACCTATCTTTATTACTGTATTTATATAAAACACCTATAATCTGCACACTTCTACTCACTCAATACTTTTGCTTATACATCCTTGCTTATTTGCTGTCCAGTGGATATTTATTCATGAGCTGTAACACATATATCTGAAAGCATCTACTTTAGTTAATTACAAAAGTTTAATATCCAGGTTTCGTCACTCCGTATAAAGTATTGGTTGTGCATAAAAGCCCTTTATGCATAGTTCGACACATAGACATCTTCCACACTGCATAAATAGAGCGAAGAACGTGACATATCAAGCTCTACTTATTTATGGTTTAATCATGCATATAATTCTTGGAACGGGATAGCTGACCTAAAGTTTAAAACTTAGGCATAGGTGTATACAGCATGGAAGTTGCTTGATCCTTCACCAGCCCCCAAGCCATCGTCACATGCCTATCTTCATCGAGAGTTGCCACAACAGCAAATCGAATAAAGTAAACTCCTCCAACCACTGAATGTGTCATGTAAACGCACCCCGTTGCATTCACTGATTTCAACAATTTCTCGTTGAATTCATTTGCTTCAATGTCATTGTCATAGTTCTTGCCGATCACATAGGGACAAACTTGGAAACAAACAACACAGAAGAATCTCATCACGATAAGCTCAAATCTTTTGTCCATGGCCACGAGCTCTTCAAACTCGGTCGCCATCTTTACATGCTTTCTTATGACCTCCCTCAATCCAGTAGCCCATAGCTCCTGAGCACCATCCACAACTTCAAGGATTGGAATCTCCGTGTTAGTGATATCCTCCAGTCTTTGTAGTCCACAACATGCCCTGAATCAGTTGCTTTGTTTTTCAAATATTCCGCGTTTGTGGTTAGAGGTTTGGTAAGAGCAAATTTGTCTTTCACCCAAAGGCAACAACATGCCAGATTAGTTAGCAGCCATTTGTGTGCATTAAAGCTGAAGGAGCTTGCGCCCTCTACCATCAAGGAAGTGACGGAACTCAGGGCAGATACAAGCACTTCCAGCAGATGCAGCATCCACGTGGACCCACATATTATATGCGCTTGCCATCTCACACAACAGTCCTAGTGGGTCCACTGCTGTTGTTGATGTTGTCCCAACAGTGGCACATAGATACAGTGGAACTAGACCAATTCCTCAACATCTCTTTTAATCATCTTGTCGAGTGATTGTGGAGTTAGTTGGAAGTTTGTTGTTAAAACATTTCGAATATTCTTAGGATTGATTCCAACAATTTTCACCGACTTTTGGAAAGAAAAATGTGTCTGATCAGAACAGTAGACAACAAGCTTTCCCATGTTATCTCTTCCAATCTGATCAAGTATCTTCTCTTTCGCCGCAAGAAGCGTGCAAACAAAGGCCTCACACGTCGTCCCATGCAAACCGCCACCACCACTGTCACTTGAGAATGAAAAAGACTTATGAAGCTGGAGTAGTTTCGACAGCCATTCCATGACTGCAATCTCTAGCTCAGTCGCAGCCACTAAATATATGGGGTGTGATTGCGTTACTCGTTTGCATTTTTGGCATCATCTATAGCCGACACTCAACTTCACACATTTTTTACTTATGAGCAACAAATGAGAAATTGAAAAAGGAAAGAAAGGGCATGGTGCCTGATCTGGATGAAGGCGTGTGGTAATATTTAGGCCCTAAACTATTTTGGTGAGCAACTGTGGTGGTGGGGACTAGCTTGTTATCTTTGGTTGGACTTTGGAGCCTAGCTAGGGGGAACTTGGGGTCTTTGTTGGTGACTCATAAACACCTTGTGTTTGGATTATGTTACTACACTTGTGGAGAAATGGATGCTCAAACAAGAATATAGAGAGTTTAAGCCAACATGATGTACCAAAAGACAACATCTATTTGGGTACCTTGGTTCAAATCATCTTCAAAATCACCCAAAGAAAAGGATAGTTGAAATGCGCGGATCACACGTTTGATTGTCACCTTTGATCGAAAAGTATTTCAAATGATCATTTTGTTTAGCTTGCCAGGAGTGTTGGTTCATTCGTGTCCTTATATTGTTAGAACTTGTCTGTTATTATTTGTGAAAAGATGATATACAATCACTATCTAAAATTTCGATGGGCACCAAGGTGCTTTTTGTTGCAAAACATTTGTGTCCTACTTCATGTGATACCGCAATTTAGTGTATGTTTGAAATAACTTTGTTATTTACATTGGTGTACGTTTACCTTGGTGTTAGATTTTGCAGTGAGATAATTTTGTTTTTTTGGGTAACCATGGTTTCCGACCTTTTTGGCCTAATAATTCACTGGGTTTGAACCCATGTCACAGGATTCAAGCCGGGTATAGCCTTTCCTTTTCAACCATTTTCTTGAGGTCAGATATAATTGATCTTGTTAACGTTTGTTTATTGATGTATTTCTGCAAAACACCCATAAATTTGCACAATTTACTCACACGATCAATACTTCTGCGTTAGTCATCCTTGCTTATTGAATACTTTTAATGAACTGCTATAAATATACGTAAGCATTTATTCTTTTAAAGTACATAAGTTATACATCTATGGGCCTCTTATTCTTTATTGAGGTTAGGATCAAATGAGATGAAAAAATAAAATGAGAAAGGTGAAAATAAACAATAACAACACATTTTAGATGCACCTACAAAAATAAATGCATCTCTCTTAAAAAGCCTCCCCTCATTTGAAATGTGTGGCTAGAAATCTTTCTTATTCTTCTTACTTTAGTTTTTCTTCTTACTGGATCATTCTCCTGTTTGTTTGTACATAAGCCCTTTGTACGTATATAACGCACATAGAAATCTTCCATACTGCATAAATAGAATGAAGAACTTGACGTATCAGGTTACTTCTTTATAAATAGTTATGTATATTATTTTTGGTCCAGGATAAACAACCTTAAGTGGCACAGTACTTGGCGTTGGTGTACCCAGCTAGCATGGAAGTTGCTTGATCCTTCACAAGCTCCCAAGCCTTCTTCACATGCCTATCTTCAGTGAGAGTTCCCCCAACAGCAAATCGAATAAAGTAAACTCGTCCAACCATTGAATGTGTCATGTAAATACGACCCGTTAAATTCACTGATTCCAACAACTTCTTGTTAAATTCATTTGCTTCAAGTTCATTGTCATAATGCTTACCAATCACATAGGGACAAACACGAAAACAAACCAGAGAGAAATATCTAGGCACTACAATCTCAAACCTTTTGTCCAGGGTCACGAGCTCTTCAAAATCTTTAGCCATTTTTACATGCTTTCTTATGACTTCCCTCAAACCAGTCGCCCCATAGCTCCTGAGCACCATCCACAACTTCAAGGATTGGAATCTCCGTGTTAGTGATATCTGCCAGTCTTTGTAGTCCACAACATGCCCTGAATCAGTTGCTTTGTTTTTCAAATATTCCGCTTTTGTGGTTAGAGGTTTGGTAAGAGCAAATTTGTCTTTCACCCAAAGGCAACAACATGCCAGATTAGTTAGCAGCCATTTGTGTGCATTAAAGCTGAAGGAGCTTGCGCCCTCTACACCGTCAAGGAAGTGACGGAACTCAGGGCAGATACAAGCACTTCCAGCATATGCAGCATCCAAGTGGACCCACATATTATATGTGCTTGCCACCTCACACAACGGTCCTAGTGGATCCACTGCTGTTGTTGATGTTGTCCCAACCGTAGCACATAAATACATTGGAACTAGACCAACCTCAACATCTCTTTTAATCATCTCATCGAGTGAATGTGGAGTTAACTGAAAGTTTGTGGATTTTGATGTTAACACATGTCGAATATTCTTAGGATTGATCCCAACAATTTTCGCCGACTTTTGGAAAGAACAATGTGTCTGATCAGAACAGTAGACAACAAGCTTCTCAGCGTTATCTCTTCCGATATGATCAAGTATCTTCTCTTTCGCCGCAAGAAGTGTGCAAACAAAGGCCTCACACGTCGTGCCATGCAAAACACCACCACCACTCTCGCTTGAGAATGAAAAAGACTTGGGAAGTTGTAGTAGTTTCAACAGCCATTCCATGACAACAATCTCTAGCTCGGTTGCAGCTGGAGAAGATTCCCAGTTGAATCCTACAACACTAAATCCGTTCATAAGCATTTCACCAATGAAGCTAGCAGTGCTTCCGCTTGATGCAAAGTAGGCGAAAAAGTTTGGACTTAGCCAATGTGTAAGGCCTGGAATGATATCTCTATGCACATCCTTGAGTATAGTCTCAATGGACTCTGGTTGCATTGGGGCACTGTCGGGCATAGTTTCTAGTAGATAACCTGGTTTTACTTGGCTGCGAACAGGGTAGTTTTCGATAGTTTCATAATAATCAGCAAGTAAATCTATGACCATATGGCACTGTCTCCTGAATTCTGTTGGTTCCAAAGGGTTCATGGTGCTGAAGGTGTATATATGGTAATAGGTCTTCGGTCTCCACCAATTAACCAACCACAACCAAGAGGTTGTGTATTCAATATCTGACAAAGAACAAGTGTGCATTTGATATTAAAATTTCGTTTGTGGGGGTATTTATAGCGTTTGGATGACCTCAAGAGTCAAGAGTTAGTGTGTATATATATATATATATATGTATTCAATTTAAGACAAGAATGAAATCTATGACCATATGGTCCTGTCTCTGAATTGAGTTGTTGATACATAATACGTTAGTGACTTAGTGTGTTATCCAAGATTGAAATATTAAAAGAGCAAGTCAAGAATGCTCCACATTTAATTCATTTTCACGAAAGTTAGAGTTCAATATTTACATGCGTAAGTCTAGGAAGATAGTGGTCCACTACGTGACTTTGTTATTCTTATGTTATTAATTTGCTACTTAAGGTAGTCTAGGATGTGCATCATGCAGTTTTCCTTTCTATTTAGGGCGTGTTTGTCGAGCAAATTATGAAAAATTATAAGAGATTAAAATTATTTAGTTAAAAAAGATGTCAACTTAAAAACTAATCTTTCTTTGTGTGACAAAAATTATTGATTATTTTAAACAAATAAGTTATATAAATTAGCTTTTAAAAACATGTTTGAGATTATATTTCACAAAATTATTAAATTACCATTTTATTTATTCTTTCTGTTCATATTGGGTTTGTTATTTGTATGTTCAATAATGTCATTTTACATTTTTACTTTATAATTACATCTATTTTATCAAATACTAAAAAAAAAAAAAATAAAAAAAAAAAGACCTTCAATTTTATTCTTTTCCAACAACAACACCAGCAGATGCATAAGCGATAGCAACAACAACAACAATTGTTCTTAATTTAATTGTTAGTTTAGTTATCGTCTAAAGAGAGTGGTCATCTCAAATCAATCTTCAACCAATTGTGCTTTCATTCCTTTGTACTATGCCTCCGTAATGTGATCTACCATCACTCGAAGAGTCCATGGCCTTCACGGCCGAGAACGTCGCCAAACTTATCCCTACCATAACCTTACGCAATGAACAACTAGCCTCATCACACACCAAACTCAAGCTTATCAATGCACAACTTGCAACAAAAAATGAACAGCTATCTCACTAGTACAAACGAGGCTTCTGTCGGCGACTTTTTCAGGCCCTTTCTGTCGACATGTCGACAGAACAATATGTTCCCGTCGACATGTCGACGGGAACATAACGGCGGTTGTGCTTCGTCGGGAACAACGTTCCCGTCGACAATCACCGTCGACATTGTGGGTCCTACATCGTTTTCCAGTCAAACGAAATTGATGTCCGTCTAATTCTTCCCGTCGACATGTCGACGGGAACGTATAACTAATTAACGTTTTAATTAATAGATAATAATTAAGTTTTATATTATGCCGTCGACATGTCAGAATGTTTATGGTTATTTTCCCATAATCTCATTGATCAGAATGTTTATAGTATAAATACGATACAACATGCTAAACGGCTATATGGCTTGGCCAATACAAACAATGCTAATCACTAATAATAGTCCACTAACAGCCTGTAGTTGGAGCGGGAGGATAAAAAACGCTTAAACTTGTCTGAACTTCATCAAACAATGCTGACGGAAGTCCCTTAGTGAAAATATATGCATACTGATAACGTGCGTGAACTTGTCCAATAGCTACATGATCCCGAACAAAATGAATGTCAATCTCGATGTGCTTCGTTCGTTGATGCTACAAGGGATTGGAAGATATATATACCGAACTGACATTATCACAATAAATAATGGTAGCCGAATGTAAAGGAGTATGAAGCTTACAAAGAAGATTTTGTAACCAACAAGTCTCAACCACCAAATCAGCCTCGTCACTAGAATAAGACAGAGCATACCGCCTCTTGGACGGCCAAGACAGTATATTGTTGCAAGAAAAACACAATAACTTGACATAGAACGTCGAGTGGTCAGGCAGCCCACTCAATCAGCATCTGAATAAGCAGCCAGTGAAGAAGTCGAGGAAGAATAAAGTTGTAGACCATAATCCAATGTACATCAAACATAGCGTAAAATCCTCTTAAGAGTAGCAAGATGAGGCTCCCGAGGATCATGCATATACAAACAAACTTGCTGAACCACATAAGACAAATCAAGTATTGTAAATGTGAGGTACTGTAAAGCTCCGTCAAGACTACAGTAAAGAGTCGGATCATGCATATACATAATACAACATGCTAAAGGGCTTGGCCCAGTACAAACAATGCTAGTCACTAATAATAGTAACAATTAGCAATACCGTAAAACCCAGCCAAGCTATAACTTCATTTTTCATAGCCTCCTCATCATTTATTACAAATACAAAAATCAATGTCGCCTCAAAATCTCGAACACCCATTTCCGTGTTGCTTGCTAACCCGGCTCACAAGTTGCCAAAATCCCAAAGAAAGAATGTCATCATCTATCCAACACCACTTGCAAAAACGTACACCTGTGTCATGCTCATCAGTGACAAGTTAACACCTGAACGAGTTCGTTACTCGCCATCAAACCATCCTCCCCCATTTAACCCACCCAAGTTTGTTATTTAAAAATCCGGACACAACCCTCCCTGGGAACCGCATGACCCGAGCTACACCACCATAAGTCTTTAGGATAAGACCGTCTTATGACGATGAAGATTTAATCTATATGAAACTTATGACCTTCAAGGTTTAACTCTGGAGCAGCGGGCGTTTATATTAATCTTCGTGGTCAGTTTAAACATTAGCTTTATTTCTTGTCCTTATATTAGTTGTTCATACGATTGATTTGTCTTGCTTATGTTAGTTTTGATTTGAAGCACAATTGGTGTGTTTGTTTCCCGTCTTTATAACGAGTTTAGATGTGGGATTCGGTCATATCATGTGTACTTAAATGTTTTTTTGAAGTAATATAATTTACCAGGGGTATCCGGCCTCTTTACCAAAAAAAAAAAAAAAAAAAAAAAAAAAAAAAAAGGTCTTTTGAAGAACGCTCCACGTTTAATTCATTTCCATGAAAGTTAGAGTTCAATATTTACATGCGTAAGTCTAGGAAGAATGTGGTCCACCACCATGACTTGTTATTCCCTTGTTCTGTCTTTGCTCCTTATTGATGAGGCGAAAAATGATCCGTTTTAAGGGGGTCATTTAAGCCCGAATCCGACTTTATTTGATCAAATATTGCCCTAAATCGTTCCTTTTGTGATTTTAGGTGTTTGGAGAGTGAATTCTGGAAAAGAAGCTATTTTGGACGTTTTTGGAGCATAAAAGTGAAGAAAACGGCTAAGTGCCAAATTTCCATGCTGAAAATACAAGGTGACGGCGTCAAGACCACCATATTGACGGCGTCAGACATGAGGAATTAAACACCGAAGGTGGTGACGGCGTCAGAAGGATTCGTGACGGCGTCAAAGTGGCAAAAATAATATACCGTGGGTGGTGACGGCGTCACATAGGCCGTCATAAGTGGATCAAGGCCGTCCGAGGAAGTATATGGCGGCGAGGTGACGGCGTCACAAGTAACTCTTGACGCCGTCAGCCTGTTTTTCCTATATATAGTTTTCTAGTTTTTTCATAAAAAGAGGAGAAGTTTTGGTGAAACCCTAAAGACGATTTTGGTGCCTCTTTTACAGGTTTTTCAAGGGTTCCAAACCCTTGAGACCTTGCATTGTAATTGAGATAAGTGTACTTTCAATTCAATCAATATGTCTATGTGTTGGTTGTTTATATCTTGTTCTTGTCTCAATTCCATTATGCTAGGCTAGATCTCTTTTGTGTTTGCTTAGATCTAATGAAACCTAGATGTTGATTATGTGTTGATTACTTGTCTATTCTTGTTTTGAATGAATGATTTATATGTTAGGCTTAAGAAAACTGGCAGATCTCCAAATGGTAACATGCTTGAACGTCTTAAGAAACATGAACCGAGGCGTACTAGGTCTTTATTGGTTGTATTTAATGCATGAGCCACTGTTTACAATCCCTATAGTTGTGCTGGGTCATGGTGTAGGAGGAGATAAGAGCTCATAGAGTTGGGGAGTTATGTATGCCACCCCACGAATGGTATTAAGGAATACAATCCGTCATTCATACAAGTGTAACAAGTAATTAACATGTAAAAGATATCTAGGGAGTAATGAAGTCTAAGTAAACACAATTTCTCCAATTACTGCTCACAACTTTAGTATAATTAGTTTAATTTCATTTTCATTATTTTAATAGCTTTGGGTTAGTTGAATAGCAACTAATTCCG
Source organism: Artemisia argyi (assembly GCA_030686995.1). Lineage (NCBI taxonomy): Eukaryota > Viridiplantae > Streptophyta > Magnoliopsida > Asterales > Asteraceae > Artemisia > Artemisia argyi. Next base: position 213,135,309 of record CM060676.1, on the reverse strand, counting down.
CCCACTCTTCCAAAACCCGAGATTTTACTTGCTTTCATAAAAATATAAAAATACAAAAATAATCACCTCTCACCTCTAGAACTATTAATTAGGTTTTCTAATCCTAGCGACACTATTCCTAAGCTGAACGATCAATCCCCCGGTACTTGTCACTATACTATACTACAACGATCAGGTACACTGCCTGGTGGGGGTTGTAAGCTTCTCGAGATCCCTCGAGAGGTAAAGCAAGGTGCGATTCCCACGCATCAAGTTTTTGGCGCCGCAGCCCGGGGAAATAGTTATTGTCTAGGTTAGGATTTCTTTTTATTAGGTCTACTTGCTAGATTCCTTTCTAGTAAGATTTTTATTTTTATTTTTAGGTCTTCTTTAGTCTATCTTATTTCTTCGTGCCTTTGTTCGTAACTCTTTACCATCCGACATCATGAAAGGTGGTAACATCTTTGAACCCATCATCCCACCACAACAAAACCCACCATTAGAACCCCTTAGGCCCCGAACCTTAGGAGAGTATTCCCGACCTAGCCACCAAGGCTACCGATACACCATTGAGCTCACCGGAGCCAATGTGACCCCCTTGCGATCAGACACCATCCGGTTGGTGCAAAGCGGATGTGCATTCCATGGACTTCGTTCCGAAGATCCAAACCAACACCTTAAGGACTTCCTCAAAATCGTAGATTCCATAGACCTAGGTGTTGAAACTAGAGAGACTACCCGTTTACACCTATTCCAATTCTCTCTACGGGATCAAGCTAGTCAATGGCTTGAGCGTTTACCCGCGGGATCCATCACCACATGGGATGATCTCACCACTCGTTTCCTTGCTCAATTTTTCCCACCAGGGAGAACTACTAAACTTAGGAATGACATCTTGATGTTTCAACAACGTCAAAATGAATCTCTTTATGAAGCATCAAGGGCTTACTCCAAAAAGTCCCTCATCATGGCATAGATCTTTGGCTCCAAGTCCAAATCTTCTATGACCATATCGACATCTCCACGAGGCGAACCATTGACCAATCGGCCGGTGGTGAGCTACGTGATCTTAGTGCGGAACAATCATGGGAACTCATAGAAGATCTTGCTCTCTATGACAACGAAAGTTGGAATGATCCCCGTGATTTGAACAAAACGGTCAAGGCAATATCTTTGCCTTCGAACAATTCAAGCACTCCCGACCGTAGGATCATGGAACTTGAGGACCAAGTCAAGTTTCTCATGAAATCTTACGAAGCTCTGAAGCATTCAAGCCAAGTGAACAAAATCACTTCTTCATGCGAATTATGTAGTGGTCCCCATGACACTCGTGATTGTGTGGAACTCCCCGGAACAGCTTTTGCGGACTACGCATCCACGCGTACCGACGAAGCGGGAGATAAGTGGTACACTTTCAAGCCCGAGCCAAACACATACGGTGATTCATACAACCCCTCATGGAAAAATCACCTAAACCTTAGGTGGAAGCAAAATCAACCCAATTCTTCCAATCCGCCTAATTGTTACCAATCAAACGGTCCACCATCCAACCGTACCTTCAACAATAATCCTTCTAACAACTATGGTTGTACCAACAATCTTGAAGGATTGATGTCAAAGTTCATGGCATCTCAAGAAGCCCGCATAGCTAAGTTTGAAGCCGATTTCAAACAAAATCAAAGCGAGATGACCAATAGAATTGATGCATTGTTGAAAGTTCTCAATGACCGAGAAATGGGAGCACTCCCAAGCGACACCATCAAGAATCCGAAACTAAACGTTAATGCCATATCTTCAGTTTCGTCACCCACTTCGTGTCCACAATACTACTCGGTTAAATCTACGAGCACATGTTTCAAACAACACCAAGTTCCCCAAAAGGACCAATCAACTAAAACACCCACTATAGAGCCGGTCAAAAGCATAGTTGAAACACCTCTTACGCAAGACCTTGACGATGAATTCAAAGAACTTCACCTTGAACGCCCCGTCATTGATGTCTTAGCGCGTGCTCCTTACTATAGTGCCCTCCTAGAAAAATATGAGAAGTATAAGCTAGGTAAAAATGGGACCGCCTTCGTTCAAAACAAGTTGCCTAAAAAGCTTGATGATCCGGGTATATTTGTTTTGCCTTGTAAGATAGGAAGATCCGAAGCTTTCGACATACTAGCCGATTTAGGGTCAAGCCTCAACTTGATTCCCTTATCCTTATTCACCGCTCTTAAGCTAGGAAAGTTAGAGGAAACGGAGGTATTGATAGGGCTAGCGGATGGAAGTATTGCCCACCCGGTTGGAATGATTAAGGATGTAGTTGTTCACGTAGGAAGGTTAACTATATTAGCGGATTTTCACGTCCTAGACATGGTTAGTGACACTACATGCCCATTATTGGTAGGAAGAGGATTTTTAGCAACCGCTAGTGCCATGATAGATTGCAAGGAATCCAAGATAGCGGTAGGAGAAGGCGATACTTGGTCAGTGTATGATGTTAAGAAGCATAGTTATGATTGTGATGATGAACCAACACCGCATTGGGTAGAGATGAATAGGAGACCATCTAGATATGGACCTTGGATAGAAAGGAACTTCATAGGACCTCAATGCCCATTTTATCTAGAAAAGGATTTCGTTGAGAAGACACATTCGGTAGAACAACTCATAGCTAGGGATGAGGAGCTAGATCCCTTTGAGGACCCCTTAGTCTTTAGAAAGATGATTGAGTTCTTGAGCATAATGCCTATTAATATAGAGTTGAATAAATGGAAAAGAGATGGAGATAAGTATAAATGGAGGTGGGACAAGCCACCTAAAGAAGGTGACGGGTCATGGCATATTAGAATGACCTTGTATGATCCGGATGGAGAGAAGTTTGAAAGGTCATACCACACTAAGGGAACCGATAGGAAGTTGAAACCTAAATTCGATCCCAAAGATGTCCTCAATGAGGAACTCACCCGAATCACGTAGTAACCCATGACTTTGAGTCTAGCTACAAGACTCGTAAATAAAGAAAAGCGCTTCTTGGGAGGCAACCCATGTTTTGTGTGATTTTATTTGTTTGATTGTTATTTGCTTCCGTATGCATGTTTTATTTTTATTGTTGGTTGATCATGTTTCTCTACTAAAATGTGGAAATACTTTATTATGTTGTTTAGCCTAGTCTTAACTTCAACCTAAAGGTATTTTTGCAAAAGATAAGTGTAAGGGGAAACCCCAAATATGTTTTTAAGAAACAAACCGATCATGATTCTCCACAATATTAAATGAACATGTATATTCGTATTTGTTAGAGTCAAATGCTTGTATTGAGTCATAATGAAGTTTTGCAGGATTTTCCAGGAAGTAGGACAAAGTTTTTCCAGAAATTTTCCGGAAACTTAACATAAGAATTTCTGCAGGTCCATTCTGACGGCGTCAGGGTATTGCTCTTGACGGCGTCAGGATGTAAAATCTGGAAATTTTACCGGTTTTGTTTTTCTAACGGAGTCTTATGGTTTTTGTGAATTATTAAGTTTTATAATCTCCATGAAATCTGCAAACTTCATTCCACAAGCATTATATCTTACTTTGTTTTCTAGGATTTAGTAACTTACATAGGATGCCGCCGATTTTACGCGAGGTTGCCTTGTCTACTTTTGTCAGGATTTACAGGTTATTTATGACAAGAAGATGATTTATATTCTGGAAGGGAAGCTTTGATTGTTCGTTTTCTTGGAGGAAGATTTAACCTGGCCAACCTATAATCCATACCGAGCGAATCAGGGGAGTATTTGATTTCATTCTCTTTACTTTTTAACTTTTACATTCTTTACTTGAACATTGGGGACAATGTTCATCTTAAGTGTAAGGGGAGGGTAAAAAGATGATACCTTACATATGCACTTTCGCTTGAGTTTGTTTTTTTTAATAGTAGATGTGTAATAAAACTATGAGAAATACTTGTTAGTGTAATTTTAGCGCCAAATTTAAAATTTTTTACAACATTTAGGAGTGAAACTTTAGCCATAGCAAGCGTCTCATGGATAGGAGGTTGTATGACTAGCACATAACCGTATATTCAGAAAAATTTTCCACCCAAAAATGTGAGGTTCGTGTCACACCCCCAAAATCGGGTCCAGCGGAAGCATACGTGTAGCTGGGGTGTAACTCAATTGGTATTACAACACAAGTTCAAAAATGGTTTTCACTTCAATCATTTAGAATAAAATCGTTTAATCAAAAATGTTGCATTTACATCGTTAAAAGTAGTGCGGAAGTAGGCCCTTAAAAATGGTTTAAAACGGTCCCCATATAAATAATCAGAGTCTTCTATGACCATGCCATGCCCTGCCAAAACCTCCTGTAGTGTGCCGTATGCTTAAATCCTGAAAATACATGCTAAAGTGTCAACACGAGGTTGGTGAGTTCATAGAGTTTGTTTAACAAACAATGCCTATAGAAAAAAAAGATCGCCCAGCAAAGGCATCGTAAATCCACTCAGTTACAAGTCCCGCCATAAGAGACTTGTAACCTGTGTGTTTACAACCCACTGCCAAATGTGTTAAAGTCTACGTGAACAAAAGAAATACTGGTATCCAAATTCCCGGATAAACATAGCAAAAACGGCTACATAAATAATTCAGTCAATGAGGCCATATGATAAATCAGTCAAACGGGAAAACCCGTAATAAAGTTGATGCAAAGGCATCGCAATTCAGTCAAGAAATGAAACAGTAATATTACGTTTGACATCACAGCCAAGTGGGGAATACCACAATACGTTTGACATCACAGCCAAGTGGGGAATACCACAATATTACAATGAACATATAGGTCAATCAAGTCGGGAAACAGCAATACTACGTTTGACATCACAGCCAAGTGGGGAATACCACAATACTACGTTTGACATCACAGCCAAGTGGGGAATACCACAATACGTTTGACATCACAGCCAAGTGGGGAATACCACAGTATTACGTTTGACATCACAGCCAAGTGGGGAATACCACAGTATTACAATGAGCATATAGGTCAATTGGTGACAATGCGGTCATATAAACAAGGATAATCAATCCCATGAAATACAGGAAAATCAAACATACCAATGAATGCAGGTGATCAAACATATATTTAGGTAACATTGGAAATATTTGAGAAATCAACCAGGTAAAACAAGTAATGCGTTTTAAGAAAACGAGCATGTATTCTCCCCCAAAGAGTTTGCAAAACAATTAAAATAGTAGGGGCTATGACTCACCTGGAGCGATAGCTACGATGACAAGAATGGATACACTGAAATGAGGCACGATCTCTAACCGCAACCTAATATGAGTAATAACGATCTACCTTAGATCATGACATAATGAAATGAATGCACGTGCACATGATGCCTATACCACTCGTAACTTGTAGAAATACTTGTTGTTATCAAAATATTCATTTTCCAAACCTTGGGAAAATATGGCAATTTAGAAAATAAACTAGCCGAAATCTTTATATATATCGTATATATATAAGTATTAGTATTTAAATCCTCGATTTGAAATCTTTCACATAACGTCTTAAAACCATGAAAATATACTTGAAATCACTAATACTTTATTAGTTATGAATTTGGATACTTGGGTATTATTTCTAGAAATATAAGTTACTACGTAGTGGTATATTATTTTTGTACAAAAGCTGTCAAAACAATATTTATTTTGCCGTTACTGAAACGTGAATATCTTTGTCGTCGTAAGTCCGTTTTACTCGTTCTTTATATCCACGGAATCGTGAGATAAAATACTAGCATATTTTTGATAAGTCGGGATGGCTAGATTTAGTTTACGCCTCGAAACTGTCGTGACCACTGTTCATCAGCAAGGTTTTTCAGAAAAATAGTTTTCGTCGTTAACTTCGGAAAATCATAACTCCTTCGTTATTAACTCGTTTTAATCCGTTCTTTCGTCTACGGCTTCGTTTTTGAAAGTATTTTCTAGAAAAATTGTCAAAGGTTACTGTGTAAATTCGTATTTTTCTGGATAAGCCAAAATGGAACAGCATGTATTTTTACTTGTTCAAAAACCATTTTCAAGGTTTCAATCTAGTTTCTACTTCAACCAAACCACTTTCAATCACCACAAAACTAGTCTAATCCTACCATACACCTTCTTAGGGTGTCATGGGTTCCTAAACATCATAACCAAGTGGATCTAACAAGGATTTCTTATGTGTCCATTTCTAGGGCTTCAAAGTTACATATGTACAAAATAAAGTGGTATAAGCCATTATATGCATGAGTTCTTGTAAGAAATAAATATAAACATGGTAGTAACTTGTAAAAATCATAAAAATGAGTTTGTTTACTTACTTGATGGTTTAGAGAGTTTAGATGATGAAAAACCTACTAATCCTTGAGTTTTTATTTCAAAACTCTAACAAGGACTACTAAATGAACAAGTTTATACAATGATCTTTGAAAAATTTTTGGTTCTTGCTTTCTTCCTTGCCTTGGCCGGTTCTACACTAAGAGAAAAGAGAGGAAAGAGTTTTTCTTACAACTAATAAAATGAGATGTGAGAAAATGAGTGAAAAAGGGTTTCTTTTATACTTAGGGACAAGAGTTTGGTGTGCATTAAATTGTATTGGTGAGATTAGATGTTATTAGGGCCAAGGGGGGGGGGGGGGGGTTTGGCCGGTTCTAAAAGGAGGGAAAAGGGGGTTTGTGTTTTGTGAATTAATTTGGATAGTTAGTGGATTTTGTGTAGTTGTATTAGTTTTAAGTTTCGTCGGGTACCGGGTTAACTAAAAATAAATTTTATTGAAGTTATTCGGGTCGTAATAATGTTATAAAAATTGTAAAAATATGTCGGGTACAAGTACGGAGAGTTAGGGTGATTATCGTTTAATTTTGGTGAAAACCGTCGTTATTAAGTTAAACGTACGATACGTAATAAATAAATTTCCAAAATACCGGGTAAATTAATATTACAATTTTTATATTATAGAAATGAGTATAAAAATGTATTGGGATCATAGTCGGGAGTGTCGGACATGTTAGACACATTTATAGTTCGCGTATTAGCGTTTATTTAAAATAAACGTACGTAAATCGTTAATCGTACCAAAAGTATTAATTTAATTATCCTACGAGTGGAATAGTATGCAAGTGCCCTAATGATGATATGCAGACTATTTCTAGTCCGTATGAAGTGTCCCAAATGATAATGCATGAATTCGCTCCTGAACCAATACGGTTACGCGAATTTGAATACTCGTAAACTAAATTTACGACGACGTGAGTAATGCACGTGAATAGTGGTTTTCTTCCGGAAATGAATAGTGTCAAGTGAATAGTAAAATTTCTGAATGTTTCTCGAAATGTCAAATTGACCTCAAAAACGATGAATAGTGATCGATGAATAGTAAATGATGAATAGTAACTTGTGAATAGTAAATTGTCGAGGTTTTGGAAAATGACCGAAAATTACGAGTTGTGACAGTCTTCCCTTCTAATCGGAACTTCGTCCCGAAGTTCAGTTTGTGTAAGTCTCTAGAATGGTATTGGTGAAAAGATGGTGATAGTTGAGAATTTTAGCGAACTTCCACGATAGGAATTCGATTCTGCTTTAACCGTTCGACCTAACAGTCCATGATTTCTAGTGGTCCTCTTACAAAGTTTAGGTTTATCATTGGGTTGGATTCCTTCCAATGGAATCATAAGTGACTAATTTGAAAGTCATTTGAATAGGTGAACCATAGTTGTGTAATCCGGCTGTTTTCTAACAAGGCTCGAGTCTGATGGCCACTAGGCCTACTCTGTCCGAAACATTAAGTGGTCCAGTATATATCGGGTTTATCTTTCCAACTTTTCCGAATAATATCATGCCTTTCCTAGGTAGAACTTCAAACATGATCTGACTACCAATTTGAAGTTTTAATGGTTTACAACTTATAGAATTTGTAATTGATTCTTGACTTGTTGGAAATTTCTGGTTATTTCATGAATGCCTACTAGAATAGTGAGTTAGGATTTTCAAATTTCGGTTTGTCAATGGATAGGGGCACTTCGACCATAGAGTGCTTCAAATAGTATAGTCTCTAAGCTCGTGTGGTAACTATTGTTATAAAGGAATCTGATTTATGGCAAATGGTTAATCCAACCATTTCTAGAGTCAACTACTCATGCTCTGAGCATATCTCCCTATGTTTGAATCGTTCTCTAATTTCTGACCATTGGTCTACAGACGATAGATGGTGTGGTTCCAAAGAAATCTTAATGAAATCGCTAGGAGTTTGCGGTGATAAAAGATAGAATATTCATTAGATCGGAATTCGTTAATAGTACATGAAACTTATACGATAGAACGTAGAATTAAACACAAAAGAAATACAACACAAGAGAGTTTAGGCTTTAGTCTTCTTGTTCCTTAGCTCCGGGCAGTCCTTTCTGAGATGCCCTAAGTTTCCACATTTGAAGCAACTTCCTGGAATCCTCTGATTTGTGGGTTTCGTACAGTCCTTAGTTAGATGACCCCGCTTCTTGCACATTCCACACAGTCCCCTGCAATGATATAAGTGATGCAGACTACACATGTTGCAGTAAGGTAAATTTCCAGTATATCTTTTCTTTGTGCGTGGTCCTGCAGCATAAGCTCTAAACACTTCTTGTCCTTTGTTTGGCTGCCATACTTGATCGTTTCCTTGGTTGTCATCCCTTTTCCTTTTGTTTTCATTGTTGTTGTTGACAGTAGTTTCTTGCTTCATCACTTGAGCCATAAGCTTTTGAGATATTCTGATAGCTTCCTCCAGCGTGTCTGATTTAGAAGCAATTACGTTCCCACTGATGTTGCGCGGTAGTCCACCGATGAATTTTTCTAGCAGCTTTTCATTATCTGAAACCATAGTTGGGCATAGTGCAGCCAACTCTTGAAACTTCCTGAAGTAGGTCTCGATGTCATCACCTTTAGTCACCAGCCCATAGAACTCTGTTTCCAACTTCTGCACCTCAGTACGAGGGCAAAACTTATCAGTCATCAATTTCTTGAATTGCTCCCAGGTGAGCTTGTAGGCATTTTCCATACCCATCGGTTGAGCATAAGAATTCCACCATGACATAGCTTCATCCAAAAGCATGCCAGTAGCGAATTTTACCTTGCTGACATCAGGACAGTTGCACATGAGGAACACATTCTCAGTCTTTTCGAACCAGCGAATCAAAGCAACCGCTCCTTCAGTGCCCTTAAACTTGATGGGATCACTAATCTTAAAATTTTTCCAAGTACATTCACGCCTATTATCGGATTGTCCATCTGTCCCTGTCTGTAAAGCGTCCTCAGCAGCCCTTGCAGCTATCTCAGCTCTCTCGATCTCTAGAGCTTCGGCGATACTATCCTTAACCAATTTCCGAATAGCAGCAGGTGTCATAGTTGGAGTAGCTTTAACTTTCCTTGGCGGCATAGCTCTTCAAAACGAGAAAAGAAGGGTGAGACATAATTAAGACGTTTCCTAGTAGTAGATGTTCGAGAGTGGTTTATCGTAGAATGAAAAGTTGATGTTGCGATATGACGAGTTGCCGTGGCTCGAGTGGTTTTGTGATATCCTGAGATTTTCGTTGATTTTTAAATGGTCATAATGTACCTAGGGATCCTCCTTATATATGGTATGGAAAGTCTTTCCTAGGAAGGTCATTGATAATATCCACTTATCAATATTGGGAGTAATGAGTGATAAATGACATAAGAATCTATAGAGTATCACCTAATTCCTTATATATATGGGGATGGTGAAGGGAAATAATAATGATGGTGAGAAGGGAAAAGACTGTGACATCCGCGACATAATGAGATTGTGATGAAAGTAAGTACGCACACATGAATAGAACATTTGGAAAATGAGTTGAGAATTTTATTCCAGACAAAATTTTATTATAACCACTCTTAGTGTTTCAAAATTCATTTCTGAGTCGGATATAGGTAGTCAGCCTATGTCCCACTATCCCGGGTTGAATATAGGTGACTAGTCTATATTCCACCGAGGTTCCATGAATTTTGAAATACTCAGCTCAGTTATACTACCAAGACGTACAGAAAGACAAAAGCAAGTGACCAAACTCGAGGTCAAATGATGAAACTATGCCAAGAAGAACATAACGCGGTGACATATACGATACATGAGCATGCTTATATGAAAGACAATGATAGCAATCTACTAGAATAAGTGAATATAATATGCCAGATAATGAGACACAAATCTCATCACCTAAGTCAGCAACAAACCACAAGTGAGGCATCATCTTGGCAGGCAGGCACGTGACGGTCATAGGGTTAAGTTTTTCGTAAAAGTAGCTATAGTCTAGGTTTTAAAACACTTAGTTCGCTATAGCCAAAGCTCTGATACCAATCTGTCACACCCCCAAAATCGGGTCCAGCGGAAGCATACGTGTAGCTGGGGTGTAACTCAATTGGTATTACAACACAAGTTCAAAAATGGTTTTCACTTCAATCATTTAGAATAAAATCGTTTAATCAAAAATGTTGCATTTACATCGTTAAAAGTAGTGCGGAAGTAGGCCCTTAAAAATGGTTTAAAACGGTCCCCATATAAATAATCAGAGTCTTCTATGACCATGCCATGCCCTGCCAAAACCTCCTGTAGCGTGCCGTATGCTTAAATCCTGAAAATACATGCTAAAGTGTCAACACGAGGTTGGTGAGTTCATAGAGTTTGTTTAACAAACAATGCCTATAGAAAAAAAAGATCGCCCAGCAAAGGCATCGTAAATCCACTCAGTTACAAGTCCCGCCATAAGAGACTTGTAACCTGTGTGTTTACAACCCACTGCCAAATGTGTTAAAGTCTACGTGAACAAAAGAAATACTGGTATCCAAATTCCCGGATAAACATAGCAAAAACGGCTACATAAATAATTCAGTCAATGAGGCCATATGATAAATCAGTCAAGCGGGAAAACCCGTAATAAAGTTGATGCAAAGGCATCGCAATTCAGTCAAGAAATGAAACAGTAATATTACGTTTGACATCACAGCCAAGTGGGGAATACCACAATACGTTTGACATCACAGCCAAGTGGGGAATACCACAATATTACAATGAACATATAGGTCAATCAAGTCGGGAAACAGCAATACTACGTTTGACATCACAGCCAAGTGGGGAATACCACAATACTACGTTTGACATCACAGCCAAGTGGGGAATACCACAATACGTTTGACATCACAGCCAAGTGGGGAATACCACAGTATTACGTTTGACATCACAGCCAAGTGGGGAATACCACAGTATTACAATGAGCATATAGGTCAATTGGTGACAATGCGGTCATATAAACAAGGATAATCAATCCCATGAAATACAGGAAAATCAAACATACCAATGAATGCAGGTGATCAAACATATATTTAGGTAACATTGGAAATATTTGAGAAATCAACCAGGTAAAACAAGTAATGCGTTTTAAGAAAACGAGCATGTATTCTCCCCCAAAGAGTTTGCAAAACAATTAAAATAGTAGGGGCTATGACTCACCTGGAGCGATAGCTACGATGACAAGAATGGATACACTGAAATGAGGCACGATCTCTAACCGCAACCTAATATGAGTAATAACGATCTACCTTAGATCATGACATAATGAAATGAATGCACGTGCACATGATGCCTATACCACTCGTAACTTGTAGAAATACTTGTTGTTATCAAAATATTCATTTTCCAAACCTTGGGAAAATATGGCAATTTAGAAAATAAACTAGCCGAAATCTTTATATATATCGTATATATATAAGTATTAGTATTTAAATCCTCGATTTGAAATCTTTCACATAACGTCTTAAAACCATGAAAATATACTTGAAATCACTAATACTTTATTAGTTATGAATTTGGATACTTGGGTATTATTTCTAGAAATATAAGTTACTACGTAGTGGTATATTATTTTTGTACAAAAGCTGTCAAAACAATATTTATTTTGCCGTTACTGAAACGTGAATATCTTTGTCGTCGTAAGTCCGTTTTACTCGTTCTTTATATCCACGGAATCGTGAGATAAAATACTAGCATATTTTTGATAAGTCGGGATGGCTAGATTTAGTTTACGCCTCGAAACTGTCGTGACCACTGTTCATCAGCAAGGTTTTTCAGAAAAATAGTTTTCGTCGTTAACTTCGGAAAATCATAACTCCTTCGTTATTAACTCGTTTTAATCCGTTCTTTCGTCTACGGCTTCGTTTTTGAAAGTATTTTCTAGAAAAATTGTCAAAGGTTACTGTGTAAATTCGTATTTTTCTGGATAAGCCAAAATGGAACAGCATGTATTTTTACTTGTTCAAAAACCATTTTCAAGGTTTCAATCTAGTTTCTACTTCAACCAAACCACTTTCAATCACCACAAAACTAGTCTAATCCTACCATACACCTTCTTAGGGTGTCATGGGTTCCTAAACATCATAACCAAGTGGATCTAACAAGGATTTCTTATGTGTCCATTTCTAGGGCTTCAAAGTTACATATGTACAAAATAAAGTGGTATAAGCCATTATATGCATGAGTTCTTGTAAGAAATAAATATAAACATGGTAGTAACTTGTAAAAATCATAAAAATGAGTTTGTTTACTTACTTGATGGTTTAGAGAGTTTAGATGATGAAAAACCTACTAATCCTTGAGTTTTTATTTCAAAACTCTAACAAGGACTACTAAATGAACAAGTTTATACAATGATCTTTGAAAAATTTTTGGTTCTTGCTTTCTTCCTTGCCTTGGCCGGTTCTACACTAAGAGAAAAGAGAGGAAAGAGTTTTTCTTACAACTAATAAAATGAGATGTGAGAAAATGAGTGAAAAAGGGTTTCTTTTATACTTAGGGACAAGAGTTTGGTGTGCATTAAATTGTATTGGTGAGATTAGATGTTATTAGGGCCAAGGGGGGGGGTTTGGCCGGTTCTAAAAGGAGGGAAAAGGGGGTTTGTGTTTTGTGAATTAATTTGGATAGTTAGTGGATTTTGTGTAGTTGTATTAGTTTTAAGTTTCGTCGGGTACCGGGTTAACTAAAAATAAATTTTATTGAAGTTATTCGGGTCGTAATAATGTTATAAAAATTGTAAAAATATGTCGGGTACAAGTACGGAGAGTTAGGGTGATTATCGTTTAATTTTGGTGAAAACCGTCGTTATTAAGTTAAACGTACGATACGTAATAAATAAATTTCCAAAATACCGGGTAAATTAATATTACAATTTTTATATTATAGAAATGAGTATAAAAATGTATTGGGATCATAGTCGGGAGTGTCGGACATGTTAGACACATTTATAGTTCGCGTATTAGCGTTTATTTAAAATAAACGTACGTAAATCGTTAATCGTACCAAAAGTATTAATTTAATTATCCTACGAGTGGAATAGTATGCAAGTGCCCTAATGATGATATGCAGACTATTTCTAGTCCGTATGAAGTGTCCCAAATGATAATGCATGAATTCGCTCCTGAACCAATACGGTTACGCGAATTTGAATACTCGTAAACTAAATTTACGACGACGTGAGTAATGCACGTGAATAGTGGTTTTCTTCCGGAAATGAATAGTGTCAAGTGAATAGTAAAATTTCTGAATGTTTCTCGAAATGTCAAATTGACCTCAAAAACGATGAATAGTGATCGATGAATAGTAAATGATGAATAGTAACTTGTGAATAGTAAATTGTCGAGGTTTTGGAAAATGACCGAAAATTACGAGTTGTGACAGTTCGCCTTTAGATTTGATAGGAAAAGCATTTATTATTGGTGCTTATGAGTGTACCGGTAGCATTTAGATTCTAGAACTTGCGTTAGTGATGCATTCCGAGACCGCTAGTGAGACTACATTCGTGTAGTAGGATTTACTACATGATAAGAGGCATTAGGATCACCCTTGTGTTAAACCCGTATTATAATTACTTGACCATTTAAGTCATATTACTTGGCTAGTTAAGTCAACTAATTTTTCCCACACCCTTAGCGTTGTACTCATTTTTAGTACACGAAACCCCTAGTACACCCCTCCGAGCCTATCTTTTCGTTTCTAACTTTAAGCATTTTACTTAAAGGAAGAATTTGTTACACCCCACTTAAATGTACAACCAAATCGCCTTAGCCTTCCGTGTATGCGCTCATTTTTAGTGCATTATTGTTATTTGTTAAACCCTAAGTTAACTTTCTAATTGATTACATGGTTGCTAAGTCGAGTCATATCCTTGTACATATTGTTTTGGGACGATTGGGACTCATGGGTAAGTACTTAATTTATGGAGTAATGGGGAAAAACATCACTTATTACCCCCATATGTACGTTAATCTTAAAAGTGCTCCAAGTGTTTTAATTTTCTTAATTCGAGTCATTAGATTAGTTTAATGTAAAGTATGTAAAGATTCAAGTGTAAGGGGAACTCTCATCCCCTATGATGTATTATTTCGGATGGTAGGGTAAGAGTGTATGCAAAAAAAAAAAAAAATATAGAAAAGAAAAAGAGAAAAAACATACGGACTACCATCCCGTTTTCATTCTATGTTTATTTTATGTTTTTGTTATTTTTAATTTATTAGCTTAAGTCGAGTCTAGTCTTGGCTTAGCAACGCCATCTTGTACATGTAATTAACCGAGATTGTTAACTCGCCATGAGTAAAACTTCCTTTATCCAACAAAACCGTGTAATTCATATCCCTACACCTAACGTTATAACCCTTTAAAAGACCTCTTTGATAGTTTATCCTAGGTGCTTACGCCATGTGGTGGAGGTTTGATCCTTTTCCAAGCCTATGGTAATCTATTTTGCCATGACAGGTAGTGAGAGATATCTTCCATTTCCATAATGTTATATTACTTTATTACACCCGAGAGATGTGAGTATCTAAACACTATTTGTGAGGTGCTTGTGTATGACCTCCGTGCTTGTCTATTGGTCTTTAGTGGAACGATTATTTGTTGTAATTACTTTTATATTAGTGTTAAATGACCCATAACTTGTCTTTTGAGTAGAATAAAAGCTCATTTGCTTGAGGACAAGCAAATTTCAAGTGTAAGGGTATATGATGAGGCGAAAAATGATCCGTTTTTAGGGGGTCATTTAAGCCCGAATCTGACTTTATTTGATCAAATATTGCCCTAAATCGTTCCTTTTGTGATTTTAGGTGTTTGGAGAGTGAATTCTGGAAAAGAAGCTATTTTGGACGTTTTTGGAGCATAAAAGTGAAGAAAACGGCTAAGTGCCAAATTTCCATGCTGAAAATACAAGGTGACGGCGTCAAGACCACCATATTGACGGCGTCAGACATGAGGAATTAAACACCGAAGGTGGTGACGGCGTCAGAAGGATTCGTGACGGCGTCAAAGTGGCAAAAATAATATACCGTGGGTGGTGACGGCGTCACATAGGCCGTCATAAGTGGATCAAGGCCGTCCGAGGAAGTATATGGCGGCGAGGTGACGGTGTCACGAGTAACTCTTGACGCCGTCAGCCTGTTTTTCCTATATATAGTTTTCTAGTTTTTTCATAAAAAGAGGAGAAGTTTTGGTGAAACCCTAAAGACGATTTTGGTGCCTCTTTTACAGGTTTTTCAAGGGTTCCAAACCCTTGAGACCTTGCATTGTAATTGAGATAAGTGTACTTTCAATTCAATCAATATGTCTATGTGTTGGTTGTTTATATCTTGTTCTTGTCTCAATTCCATTATGCTAGGCTAGATCTCTTTTGTGTTTGCTTAGATCTAATGAAACCTAGATGTTGATTATGTGTTGATTACTTGTCTATTCTTGTTTTGAATGAATGATTTATATGTTAGGCTTAAGAAAACTGGCAGATCTCCAAATGGTAACATGCTTGAACGTCTTAAGAAACATGAACCGAGGCGTACTAGGTCTTTATTGGTTGTATTTAATGCATGAGCCACTGTTTACAATCCCTATAGTTGTGCTGGGTCATGGTGTAGGAGGAGATAAGAGCTCATAGAGTTGGGGAGTTATGTATGCCACCCCACGAATGGTATTAAGGAATACAATCCGTCATTCATACAAGTGTAACAAGTAATTAACATGTAAAAGATATCTAGGGAGTAATGAAGTCTAAGTAAACACAATTTCTCCAATTACTGCTCACAACTTTAGTATAATTAGTTTAATTTCATTTTCATTATTTTAATAGCTTTGGGTTAGTTGAATAGCAACTAATTCCGCCCACTCTTCCAAAACCCGAGATTTTACTTGCTTTCATAAAAATATAAAAATACAAAAATAATCACCTCTCACCTCTAGAACTATTAATTAGGTTTTCTAATCCTAGCGACACTATTCCTAAGCTGAACGATCAATCCCCCGGTACTTGTCACTATACTATACTACAACGATCAGGTACACTGCCTGGTGGGGGTTGTAAGCTTCTCGAGATCCCTCGAGAGGTAAAGCAAGGTGCGATTCCCACGCATCACTTATGTTTAGGATGTGCATCATGTTCCTATTTAAAGTGTATCTTTGTTTTATGAAAGAAGAGAGAAAAGAAGAAGAATAAGAATGAGAAAAAGTTTAAGAGTAGTTTTTAATTTAGTTGTTAGTTTTGTTATCGTCTAAAGAGAGTAATCATCTCAAATCGATCTTCTATAAGATGTTTTATTAGACATAATCTATAAACAGTGGCTAGCACAAATCTGTTTTGGAGGAGGTTCAACGTCTTGATTAAGCCATCTAATTAATAAAGGGAAACTTGTTGATAGTTTATGAAAGTAGATATCTTGTGGTTGATATCGCAACATTTTAGTCTTTACGTATTTTCTTAACTTTTTTTTTTACTTGGATTGTAAACCATAAAGTATCACAATAGTAGATTCTATAAAATACATAACAGAAATTACATAAGTTAATTTTACTATATTAATATAATAGTTAATTTGTTATCATTGTCATATGAAAAGAAGATTTGCACCAAAATTTAAATCCTTTACGTATTATAAGAAAATAGACATTTGGTAACAGAAATTTTAAGTGATAGGAACTCAAGGCAGATACAAGCTGTTGGGTTTTGAGATTCTACTGCTCAGGATTTAACTAAGTGTCAAACTGCTGCTGATAAGAATCTACTGCTGATATAATGAATTTGCTGCTATTGTTATTAAACTGCTGCTAGGTGAGTCTGTTGCTGAAGAATCTGGTGCTTAAGAGATAAACTTGTATACACGGATGGATAATTATGGAATAGATAGTGTGTATATCTTATACGATTAGGAAGATATTATCTTGTGTAGAAAGTTATTGTAAACCTAATAGGACTCCTTGGTCTATAAAAGGAGGTGTCTAGGATTAGAGTAGGTACGTATCATTATTATTCTCGTTTCACTTCAAGATTGTAAAACCCTAGCATTGTTGAGTGCTCGTATATTAATATATTGAAGTGTGGAAAGTGTTTAAAACTGTTCTTCTTAAGTTAAGCTTTAATATTCCGCGTTATTGCTTAAGTGTTAATTCAAGTCAACTTTTATAAGATAGTTTGCTCAACTGGGATCAACAAGTGGTATCAGAGCTTGTGATCTAGAAGTTGTAATCAAGAAGAAATTGTTCCTTACAAGTTAACTGTTCCAAATCAATTGCTGAAGATGGGTAACGACACACACATGGTAACTGCTTCAAAGGTTCCCATGCTTAGCCAAGGAGAGTATGAGCTATGGAAGATGAGGATCAGACAGTACATTCGCATGATTGACTTCAACATGTGGAATGTCATTGTGAATGGTGACTCTCTACTACAAAAAGGTCCTGATGGGAAAGAAATTCCTATCAAATCTGCAGAAGAAAACTCAGTAAGAAAGATGGAGATCAAGGCTCATAGTATTCTCTTGATGGGAATACCGAATGAATTTCAATTGGACTTTGATGGCTGTGAGACTGCAAAAGATCTGATGGATGCTGTGGAAATCAGATTTGGAGGTAATGATGCCACCAAGAAGTCAAGGAAGAATGTGTTGAAGCATCAATTCGAAACTTCTCTGCTACAAGTGGAGAAAAGCTAGATGGTACTTACAACAGGCTTAATCAACTTGTTACTCACTTAAAGCTTGTTGGTTATGTTGTTCCTCAAGAAGATGTAAACCTTAAGTTTCTTGGAAGTCTAGCACCTGAATGGAACATGCATACAGTTGCTTGGAGGAATAAGCCTGATTTTGAAACTATGAAGTTAGAAAGCCTCTACAACAATTTGAAGGTGTATGAACCAGAGCTGAATTCTACAACTACTTCATCGTCTGCTACTCAAAATCTTGCATTTGTGTTCTCAAAGACTAAAGGATCTCAAGAATCCCACTTTACTACTTATGGGGTATCTGTTGCTACAACTGATGGATCTGCTGCTAGTTCTACTGATAATAATTCCATCAGTGATGCTGCCATATGTGCATTCTTGGCTGAACTGACATCAAACATAAAGTCACATGTTCTTAATCAAGATATGGATCATATTGATCCTGATGATCTTGAAGAAATTGATCTTAAATGGCAGATAGCTATGTTGACCATAAGAGCAAGAAGATTCTTGAAGAGGACAGGAAGAGAAGTCAAGTACAGGGCTAAAAAAAAATTTAGGTTTTGATAAGTCAAAGATGGAGTGCTACAATTGCAACAGAAAAGGCCACTTTGCCAGAGAATGTAGGGCTCCAAAGAAGAATGATGAAACTCCAAAGAAGACCTCTGAAGAATCAAAGAATACCACAACTGCATTGGTGTCTTGTGATGGGTTGGGTGATTATGATTGGAGTGATATGGCTGAGGAAGAACCAAACTACTCTTGTGACTGAAGTTAAACCTAAAGTGCATAACTTTGCACTTATGGCTTATGCTTCATCATCTTCTGGATCTGACTCTGAGGTATCTAATGATTCTGATCTATCTGTGTGTTTTTTTAAATCATGTTCTGACACTGTAGAAGAACTTAAGTTTAGGAATGAGAGCCTTAGAAAAAAAGTTGAACACCTAAAACTTGATAAATTAGGTTATAAAGTAGGTATAGAATATGTGGATAAAATTAACCAAAAGGATGTTGAGATCTATAAGAAAAATAGTGAAATTAAATTTCTCAAGAAAAAGCTAGAAGAAGCAGAAAAATATAAAGATGCAGCTCTTGCTGAAAAAGATAAACACATAGTAAGGGTTGAAAAACAACAATTTGCTTCAGATCTAGTAAATAAGTCTATTGAGAGTCTTTTGATGAGAAAAGGAAGTGGAATAGGCTATAATGAAGTTGCTCCACCAGTTAAGAGTGCCTATGCTCCACCAGGAAAAGAATTGTCTTTTACAAGTGAGTTAGACATGGAAAAACCTGTAGGTGAAACTAGTAATAGTGTCACAGAAACATCTACGGTTGAAGTTAGAAAATTTCCTGATGCTCCTATTATTGAAGACTGGAATTCAGATAGTGATAAGGAACATGATGAACCAATACAAAGTATGAAAAAGGAAGAAATTCCTGCAAAAGTTGAACCTAAAGTTGAACAGGTTAAGTTTGTGAGACCTATGCTTGGTAAGAACATCTCCAGGAAAATGGTAGAATATAATGAGATACCTAGAGAATAGATGAAAAGTTTTTATAATAAGTCTAGGGGTAATCGGAGAAACTTTAATAACCTAGTTTCAAATAAGTTAAGTAATGAGTTTCAATTAAAGAAGAAGGCTTGTTATACATGTGGTAGATTTGAGCATTTGATTAATAATTGTAAAGACCACCAAAAGCCTGTTTGGAATCAATACTCTAGGGTGAATCATAAATATTTTTCAAAAAAATACTCACCCTCATCCAAATAGGAATATAGTTCCAAGGGCTGTGTTGCTAAGATCTGGTGCAACTAAATCTATTTTTGCTGCTAAATCTAATGGGGCTTTTAAGACTACAACTAGTTCTACTGCTGGCTCTGCTGCTAGTAAGCACTCTGCTGCTAGTACAAAACTTTCTACTTTTGGGCCAAAAGTTATAATAAATACAGTTGTTGGAAATCACTTTTATGCTGTTAAGGCCTCAGCTTGCTGGACTTGGAAACCTAAATCAACTGTTTCAAATCATGTTTCCAAAAACAGCAGTGCATCAAAAGACTTAAAGAAATTTAACTATGTTGATGCATAAGGCAGATCCAAGTCAGTAATGGCTTGGGTCCCCAAGAGAAACTAATTTCTCTATTTTCATGTGCAGGGCAATCTACAGGATGAGTTAAAAGATATTGTTATTGTTGATAGTGGATGCTCTGGACATATGACAGGTGATGAGTCTCAACTTGAAGACTTTGAAGCTTTTGAAGGTGGATATGTTGCTTTTGGGAATGATCCAAAAGGTGGAAAGATTATTGGCAGAGGTACACTAAAAACAGGAAATTTGGACTTTGAGAAGGTGTTCCTTGTGAAAGGACTTAAGTTTAATCTCTTTAGTGTCTCACAAATGTGTGACAAAAAGAACTTTGTTCTTTTTACAGACACTAATGTATGATCCTTTCTCCTGATTTTCAGTTGCCAAATGATAAATTTGTGCTATTGAGAGTCTCTAGAACTGAAAATATATACAGTGACCATATTAAGAACATTGTTCCCAAAAGAGCTTTGACTTGTCTAATTGCAAAGGCCACTCTTGATGAGTCCAAATTATGGCATAGAAGACTTGGACATCTGAATTTCAAGACTATGAACAAGTTAGTGAAAGGAAATCTTGTGAGAGGGTTGCCTACAAAGATGTTTGAAAATTGTGAAACCTGTGTTGCCTGTCAAAAGGGTAAACACAATTACTAAGCCCTTACATTTACTTCACATGGATTTATTTGGGCCTGTTTTTGTGAATAGTTTGAACAAAAAGTCTTATTGCCTAGTTGTCACAGATGATTTTAGTAGGTTTACTTGGGTGTTCTTTCTAGCTTCTAAAGATGAAACTCCAGATATTCTTAAGGCATTCATAACTAGAGTTGAAAACCTGATTAACCAAAAGGTGAAGATAATCAGATGTGACAATGGAACTGAGTTCAAGAATAGTGTGATGAATCCATTCTGTGTGGGCAAGGGTATTCTAAGACAATATAGTGTTGCAAGAACTCCACAATAGAATGGTGTTGCAGAAAGAAGAAATAGGACATTGATTGAGGCTGCAAGAACAATGTTATATGATTCTAAATTACCTATACCTTTTTGGGGCTAAAGCTGTAAACACTTCATGTTTTGTGCAAAATAGAAGCAAGGTAGTTAGGCCATACAACAAGACTCCATATGAGTTATTTCATGAAAGGAAGCCTATGATTGATTTCTTTAAACCATTTGGATGTCCTGTTACTATCTTGAACACTAAGGATCAGTTAGGCAAGTTTGAAGAGAAAGCAGATGAAGGATATTTTGTTGGTTACAATAACAGGACCAGAATATATAGAACCAAATATATAGAGGAGATATTTTAGGGTTTACAATAAAAGAACCAAATATATAGAGGAGAATTTGCACATCAAGTTTAGTGAGAATTCATCTAATGCTGAAGGGAAAGGACCAGAATGGCTGTTCAATATTGATATTCTAACCAAGACTATGAATTATGAGCCAGTTATTGCAAGTGTAGACACTGACAAACCTCAAGAAGAATTTGTTTTGGTTGAGAAATTGAAGATTGGTCCAACTTTACTACCCTTTCAGAAGGTTCAAAGTTCACAAGAAGATGATGTTACTCATGAGAAACCCAAAGAAGCAGAAGAAGGCATTGAGATACCTGTTGATGTTGAAAAGGTAACTAATGAAGTACCTAAAGTTGTTGAAGATGGCTCTACTGCAAGGCCAACGCAGTCTACTGCTGCACCAGAAGACTCTACTGCTGCACCAGAAGACTCTACTGCTGCACCAGAAGACTCTACTGCTAGGCCAAAAGACACAACTACTGCTTCAATCAATTCTGCTGCTAAGACATTAGACCCTACTTCCTCACCAAAGTTTCCTTCAGTGGACATTCAGGGTAGATCTTTTGCTGATCCAAACTACCCTAATGATCCAAATATGCCTCCTCTAGAGAACATTTACTATGACACTAATGATGAAGCTCTTGATGGTACAATGTTTGGAGAAGAGGCTGATTTAAATAACATGGAACTCAATATTCCTGTCAGTCCTACACCTACTACAAGAGTTCATAAGAATCATTCCAAAGATCAAATTCTCAGTGATCCAACATCATCTGTTCAAACAAGAAGGATGACTAAAGAGCAGAAAGATATACTACATCAAAGTTTCTTTGCAAGATCTCTTCATCAAAGAAACAGTCACAAAGATCTTGAAAATTGCTTGTTTGCCTATTTTCTATCTCAAATAGAACCCAGAAATATTTATAAAGCCTTACAAGAGCCAAGCTGGGTGGAAGCAATGCAAGATGAGCTTCTGCAATTTAAACTACAAGAAGTATGGACCTTGGTTGATTTGCCAAATGGGCAAAGGGTGATTGGAACTAAATGGGTTTTCAGATGCAAAAGAGATGAAAGAGGCATTGTCGTCAGAAACAAGGCAAAATTAGTTGCACAAGGATACACTCAACAAGAAGGCATTGACTATGATAAAGTATTTGCACCTGTGGCAAGGATTGAGGCCATTAGATTATTTCTGGCTTATGCTTCATATAAAGACTTTGTGGTGTATCAAATGGATGTCAAAAGTGCTTTTCTTTATGGTACAATCACAGAAGAATTTTATGTGTCTCAACCACTGGGTTTTGAAGACCCTGATCATCTTGACAAAGTTTACAAGGTAAATAGAGCAATGTTTGGTTTACATCAAGCTCCTAGAGCCTGGTATGATACTTTGTCAACATATTTGCTAGAATCTGGGTTTAGTAGAGGGAAGATTGACAAGAATTTGTTTCTCAAAAGAATCAAGGATGATATTCTGCTAGTACAAATTTATGTTGATGACATCATCTTTGGTTCTACAAACAAAGCTATGTGTGTTGAGTTTGAGAAGCTTATGAAGGATAAGTTTGCTATGAGTTCAATGGGGGAACTCACCTTCTTCTTGGGTCTGCAAGTTATACAAAAGGAAGATGGCATATTTATTAGTCAGGATAAGTATGTTAATGATATTTTAAAGAAGTTTGGATTTGAAAATGCTAAGCCTGCAAAGACAACCATGGAATCCAATAAACTATTGTTAAAAGATGAAAATGGTAAGGAAGTGGATGTTCACTTGTACAGATCAATGATTGGTTCATTGATGTACCTTATAGCTTCAAGGCCTGATATTATGTTTGTTGTATGTGCCTGTGCAAGATTCCAAGTATGTCCCAAAGAATCACATCTCAATGCAGTGAAGAGAATTTTTAGGTATCTGAGGCATCAACCTAAATTGGGACTTTGGTATCCTAAGGATTCACCTTTTGATCTGGTAGCATACTCAGACAGTGACTATGCTGGAGCTTGCTTGGATAGAAAGTCTACAGCAGGAGGTTGTCAATTTCTTGGAAACAGGTTGGTATCATGGCAATGCAAGAAGCAAACTGTGGTGGCAAATTCTACAACTAAAGCTGAGTTTGTGGCTGCTTCAAGTTGTTGTGGTTAAGTGCTTTGGATGCAAAATCAACTACTGGACTATGGGTACAATTTCATGAACACTAAGATTCATATTGATAATAACATCACACTTTGCATTATTAAAAACACTGTTTTTCATTCTAAAACAAAGCATATTGAGATAAGGCATCATTTTATAAGAGACTGTTATGAAAAGAAGTTAATCCAAATTGTTAAGATTCATACTGATAACAATGTTGCTGATCTACTCACAAAGCATTTTGATGTGGGAAGGTTTCAATTTTTAATCGCAAATATTGGTATGATCAATCTTTGAAAAACTTATCTCACTATGTTTTTGTAAAGCTTTGTAAAGTGATTGTGTTGTTGTTAAAGTTTTTTCTGTTGCTTCTTATGAAGCATATTGCTAGTTAGACTTCACTCTGCTGCTGAATGCCATTCTACTGCTGGGTTATACCCATGTTGCATATTGCTAGAAGGAAGAAGAAAATTCTTAGAGGACCAACTCCACTTCAACAAAGGAGAGAACATGAGAGATATCTTAAAAACATGAAGGGTTGGAGATTGGTACAATTGAAACACAAAACAGATCAAGAGGTGTTTAATTTGTATCAACAAGCTAAAAAGGAAATGGATACCTTCTTTCCTATGGGTTGTTCAATAGATGAAGAACATTTTGCTCAAATGAACAAGAAGTTGGCACCTGAGAAAGATAGTGAAGCAGAGCTTAAAGCAACAGAGGTTATTGAAGAAGAAAAGACTTCTTCTAGCAGAGGCACAAAAAGAAAAAGTATAAGAAAGAAAACCTTTGCTAGGAAAAAGCAGAATGTAGTAGTGCCGAGCAATTCTGAATCTGAAGATGAAGGGAATGATGAGTATGTGGATGATTATGAACATATTCCTCCTGAGCATTTAAAGCAACAAATGCAGGTTCTAACTATGGTTGCTAAGAGGGAAGAACCTAAGGTAGTTGATGATGAACCAGTGGGAATCAAATATCCAATTATTCAAGTAACTACAGAATATGAAGACACTGTTGGAACATTTCATGATATCAAAAGATCTGATGGAAAGACATCTAGATTTCTTAGACTTCAACAGATGTTGTACTATTTTGATAGAGAGGATATATGTACCCTATGGAGGTTGTTCAAAGAAAAGTTTGGTGCTACAACGTTTGGTGTAGTGACTTATAATAATCAAGAAGCTATGTCTGACTATATTATATGGAGAGCTTTGAAACTTATGTTTGATCCTTCTTTGGAAGACTCATAATGGACAGAGATCAGAAGATATAAAGTCAGAAAATGAATGCTTTTTCAAAGTTATGGGGTTCATATTTTATACATTGGGCCACACACTTTATATATGTTGGTTGAAAAGGATTATCCATTGGCATCTTGCTTGGAAATGGTTTATCTGATGGTGAATGGTACTAGGCAGCTTAAACTACAAAAGGATTATGATACTGATGATCAAGCTTTTAACTTGTTATCAAAATATAAGAAGATTCTTGGTCAACAGTCATCTAAGAAGAAGTAGTGTGTTTGGAAGCATCCTCCTGGTGTTTAATCAAGCTTTGAAGAAACTTAATCATTTAAATGTAAATATTAAGTTTAGGGGAGGATTGTTGGGTTTTGAGATTCTACTGCTCAGGATTTAACTAAGTGTCAAACTGCTGCTGATAAGAATCTACTGTTGATATAATGAATCTGCTGCTAGTGTTATTAAACTGCTGCTAGGTGAATCTGCTGCTTAAGAGATAAACTTGTATACACGGATGGATAATTATGGAATAGATAGTGTGTATATCTTATACGATTAGAAAGATATTATCTTGTGTAGAAAGTTATTGTAAACCTAATAGGGCTCCTTGGTCTATAAAAGGAGGTGCCTAGGGTTAGAGTAGGTACTTATCATTATTATTCTCGTTTTACTTCAAGGTTGTAAAACCCTAGCATTGTTGAGTGCTCGTATATTAATATATTGAAGTGTTGAAAGTGTTTAAAACTATTCTTCTTAAGTTAAGCTTTAATATTTCGCGTTATTGCTTAAGTGTTAATTCAAGTCAACTTCTATAAGATCGTTTCCTCAACTAGGATCAACACAAGCACTTTCGACCAAGGTTATAAAAGGCGTGAGGCGTGGCGTGGCAGCACGGCCGCGCCTCAAGCCTTACGCGCCATGGCGGAGCCTTTGCGTTTCTTAAGGCATCATAAAAGCGGCAAAAAATGATTTATAGATTTATGTATTTATAATTTTAGATCATGTTACTCGTACTATATTTAGACTACTACTTACTATATAATTACCAGACCCATATACCAAATAGCCCAAATTCCAAATACTTGTTTAAAATAGGTCAAAAATAAATAAATAAATAAATAATAAATTGGTTCAAAAAGTGGCGCCACGCCTTACGAAAAGGCGCGCCTTTTCGCGACTTTTCTCGCCTTATTTTACGCCCTTTTGTGCCATGCCTAGATCAGCCGCCAAGGTCTATTTCGTGGCGCACGGCGCCTTGGTGCGCCTTTTAGAACACTGCTTCTGGCATATGCAGCATCCACGTGGATCCACATATTATATGCGCTTGCCACCTCACACAACGGTCCCAGTGGATGCACTACTGTTGTTTATGTTGTCCCAACAGTAGCACATAAATACATTGGAACTAGACCAAACTCAACATCTCTTTTAATCATCTTGTCGAGTGATTGTGGAGTTAGCTAGAAGTTTGTGGATTTTGTTGTTAAAACATGTCGATTCTTAGGATTGATTCCAACAATTTTCACCGACTTTTGAAATGAAAATGTGTCTAATCAGAACAGTAGACAACAAGCTTTCCCGTGTTATCTCTTCCAATCTGATCAAGTATCTTCTCTTTCGCCACAAGAAGCGTACAAACAAAGGCCTCACATGTCGTGCCATGCAAAACACCACCACCACTGTCGCTTGAGAATGAAAAAGACTTGGGAAGCTGGGGTAGTTTTGACAACCATTCCATGACAACAATCTCTAGCTCGGTCGCAGCTGGAGAAGCTTCCTAGTTGAACCCTATGACATTAAATCCGTTTATAAGCATTTCACCAACAAAGCTAGATGTGCTACCGGTTGATGCAAAGAATGCAAAAAAGTTTGGACTTTGCCATTGCGTTATGCCAAGAATAATGTCCCTGTGGAAATCTTTGAGTATAGTCTCGATGGGCTCGGGTTGCATTGGGGCACAGTCGGGCAAACTTTCTTGCAGATAACCTGGATTTACTTGGCTTTGAACAGGATAGTTTTCGATATCTTGGTAATAATCAGCAAGGAAATCTACGACCATATGGCCAGTCTCCTGAATTCTTTTGGCTCTACAGGGTTCATGGGGTAGCTTTTGATATTCTTAAAGAGATAACTGAAGGTGTATATATTGCAACAGGTCTTTGATCTCCGCCAAGTAACCTACCAAGTAAGAGGTTGTGAATTCGAAGAAAAAGAAGAGTGTATTTGGTATTGACTTTTGCTTACATGCCTATTTATAGCATTTAGGTGACCTCAAGATTTAGTATAACTAACAAACTAACCGTCAAAAATGGCCGGAATAACGTGGCTCCAACCGGCAGCAATCGCCACATCCGGCCGACCAGTCCTCCTCCCGGGGGAAACAGAATCATCAATCCAACCCTTCGTTGACTTAGTCAACGAAGATAACCCTAACTCACTACCATCACTCAAATCCGGCAACTTAATCCTAACATCATACCGTTTAATCTGGCTCACAAATGCTACTCCGGGGCCCACCTTCATCGGTGCCATTGAGCGTCGTGACGCATATATTCGTGTCGAAGAAGACTATTAAAGGAATGTTGGCTATTGCTAGTCCTAGGGTTAGGTTTCAGGTCATGGAGAGTGGTGGGGGGAGATCGGGTGCGGTACGTAGTTACGTTGGTTTTTAGAGGGAAGAGGGATGTGGATGTGTTTGTGGGCAAGTTTTGGGAGGTGTGGAGAGAGCGCGCGTGGGAGGGGGTGGGGATGGGGGCGGGAGAAGTCGTGTCGAGTTTAGGTAGATCAAGTTCAGGTGTTTTGAATTTAGGTGATGGCGGTGGGAGTGGGGGAGATAAGGGAGTGGCAATAAGGATGCCGGTGGTTGGGGTGTCGGGGATATTGAGGAAGGAGCAAGAGATGTGGGAGAGTACCGATAAGAGCTTGCAGGACGCGTTTCAGGATTTGAATGCGCTTATGAGCAAAGCTAAAGAAATGGTGATGTTAGCTGAAAAAATGCGGCAAAAACTACTTTCGGGCTCTAGTTCTCAAGCAGATGCGACAAATGATGAGATGGGTTCCAAAGAAGAGATGCAAGACTGGCTGCTGAGTGTCAGTATTGTCTCTGATGTAATACAGTTATCCAAACACTCAGCAAACTCAGTTTACACAAATGTACAAGTCAAGACAAGTCACCTGATTCGCCTCAAACAGTCAACTAAGTTAACCAGGTGATGGTCAACCAAGTCAAACGTCTAAAACAAATGCTTCCGAGGAATACAGTGTTTTCCCGGGTCGTAAGTCCCAACGAGGTGTGCGATGTGATATTATAAACGAATCTGTGATTAGTGAACGTGAACAGGAAAGGGTATAAAGTGTGTGTGTGTGGTTAACTAGGGTTTTATAAAATAAAATAACTTAAGTAAGCTAATAGAATGATTACGTGAAAACTAGATATTAAAAACGTACACCAAATTAAAATCAGACGCGACTGCGTACTGAGAAAAAGGTGAGTTTTAAGAAAAATAAACTACAAGGGTTAAAAATGAAAATCCTATAAACTTAAACTTAAAATAAAGTTAAATTAAAAAGAAAAATATTTTTAAGATCATTTTATTATTTATTATTAATTATCTAAATAAAAATTATTTAACTATTTAATTAGAAAATTATAAATACTACAAATTAAACTAAAAACTTATAAAAATATTTTCTAAACCTAAAATAGAACTTGAAGAAAGTATAAAAAATTAAAATAAATCTTTTTGTCTTTTTATAAACTTTTTATTAATTAAAAACTATTTATCTTATTTATATTAATTAAACTATTACAAATTACAAATAATATTAAACTAACTTAGAAAATTATGAAAATTTTTATAAATCTAATTAACCATCATAGGAATCCTAAAAAATTATAAAAACTTTATTTTATATATTTATAAACTAGTTTACTAATTATTATTCTATTTATTAATTAATTACCAATTACACTAATTAAATTATAAAAACTATTAAATGAACAGTATAAATCACAAGAAAATTTCTAAAATTATCTTATGACTTATAGAAGCTAGGAAAAATATAAAATATAGGTGTTACTATATAAAAACTAATTATGCTATTTAAAACTTATTTATTGATTAATTACTAATAAAACTATTTTTAATTCTAATTAATATCAAATGACAATATAAAAATCTAAGAAAATTATTTAAAATACTTTGACCAATAAGGAAATTAATAAAAATATAAAAACACAAATTACTTAATTAAAATCTAAAAATGAAAATTAAAATTTAATTAAATTAAATAGAAACTATCACTTAATTTTATATTGTTTTTTCTGGATTTTTATTTTACAAAACTATGTTATACATAAAAATAAGTAACTTTAATAAAAACAATAATTTTCTAGCTTAATAATAAGCACTGTGGGGGCTTAATACCTCCACAGTTGACTTTGGTTGACCAAATGGATAAATAAGCTTAAATGAGCTGGTGTGGGGCCCACCTGGGTGTTTTCTGGTTCTAATAAGTTGTTTGGACTTGTCAAAGCTTAAGATAGTCAAATAAGCTCAGTAGATAAGCTGATAAGACCAATTAAGCTAATCCAAAACTTAGATACTACACAGACTGGGGACAGATTATATGATCAATTTCAAGTGGGGTCCACTCTGATTTAGGTCAAACCAAAGGTCAAACTAGGTTCTCTACTAGGAGGGGGGTTGAGGGAAACTATTTAGAGGGTGTGGGGCCCACTGGGTTGGTCACAAAACACCACCAAAGTGGTGGTGTGTGACTGAGAACTGCTGCACAGGGGAGCTTGTTGCCCTGCAGCTCACTTGAGGGTTGTGTGGGGCCCAGATAGAAAATCCTAAAAATATAAGGAGTGTGGGAACTTAAAGACCAGGTGGGAGGTTACTAAACCTCAAAAGATTATAACTTGAATCTCACCACATAAATCTATAAAATTCCCTCAAAATTTGAGAAAATCTTAAAAGAGCAAATTTGACTTTTTAGCAAAACTTGCTAGTTTGACTTATATGAGATTCTAATGTTCCTAGATGATTAAATAAGCTATATTAAACTGTAAATACACTCTAACAAGTTGCACCACTAACTTATGTAATGAGAATAATGGGTTGTGGGTATAAACTCCTTGACAGTTAACTGTCAAGGAAATTTGGGATGGATTTTGACTTTGAGTCTAGTGGAGACTGATTTGATGACCAAATTAACTTGTTATTACCCTAAGTACTTAAGTTAGGCTAAGAAATTCAATAACATACAACAAAAGCTCAGCCAAACAGCTTGTTCCAAACACCCTTGAAATACACTGATTTTGAGTTTTACAAGGGAAATCACAAGTTTTACCAAATTAACTGATGTGCAGAGTTGAATTATGATGTAACAAGCTTATATTAGCACACAAATACCATTTATTACAACTAAAACCTAATAACTATTATTATACTAAGGTTGACAGTTTCAACTCTAACAAAGATTATACCCACTTCTAGTGAATAAGATCTTAAATTCAAACAATATTACAACTAAACTAACTTAAATAACTACAAAACACTTAAATTATAGCTGATTACCCATGATAGAATGAAAAGTGCAAAAGATGGATTTTTGCTTACAAGGAGATCCAAGGCAGAAAACTAAGAACCATGATCCAATGACATTTCTATTGCTCTCCACAGAGCTCTAATACCCATTCACATCCAAGTTCAGCTTCCAACCATCTCTGTTTTCCCTTTTTTTTTAATTTTTCTTGATTTATTTTTATTTTTACTAATTTTTCTTGTTTTCTTGAAACTTTAACTTGAAGCAGAATTAATGCTCAAAACAACTTATAAAAACCTTACTAATGATAAATGTAAGCTTATTTTTCCAAAACAACAACTCTAAACAACATTTATAGTATCATGAAAATTTGAGGTGAAAATATGCATAAACTGAGTATGGAATGACAACATGAAATTAAGGACTTAAAAAGGTTTAAGATACACTGGAAATACTTAAAACATTAACTTTAAGCTGGGAATTACACTGGAATTAAGAAAATTAATACATTCGACACTACTCTAACTAAAACTAATCTAATACTTTTCATTCCCTGCTTCTTCATCCTTTTGTAGAGATGTTCTGAGTTTGTGGGACCCACCTTGACATTTCCCACCACTTGTGAGCCGTTGATAAGGTCTATCCAATCCTGGCCGTTTAAATATGCTTTTTGGCGCCAAAAGTCCAAGGGGACAACTGTGGTAGCGTACGAGGGTTTTAAGGGGTTTGGAGGGATGTGTGAGGTGGTATGGTTTAGCAGTGGTAGTGTGTGGTATTGGGGAAGAAAGCGGGGAAGGGGTGGTTTTGGTTTTGTTGACCGGGTGTTGACCTGGGGATTGGACTGGGCTAGTGGATGGGCTGGCAAAGGGTGGGCTTGGGTAGTTTAGGTGTTGGGTTTTTTTTTTGTTTGGTTTTGTAATAATAATGAGTCCGTTTGGTTTTTAAATAAATAATCACAAGGACCTAAAATGTAATTTGGCAAAAGTTGAGGGTCTGATTTTGTATTTTCCCAAAGTTTATAATAAGGGTTAAAATTGTCATATGTGAATAGTACAAGGGTATTTATGATAATTTTCATTTTTTTATGCCCAGGGACTAAAACTGACAAATGTGAAACTTCAGGGACCAATTCTGCCATTTCTCCAAACTTTATACCCAAGGACCATTCCTGCAAAAGATGATTAGTACAAGGACTAAAATTGAATTTCTCAAAGTTTTTACATCCCAGGGACCATTTCTGTCAATTTCCAAAGTTGAGGGACTAAACTTGTAATTTTATGAAACTTTGCACCAAAGGACTAAATATGTAACTTTATGATTAAAAAGGACCTTTGGTGACATTTTCATGTTTTTAGAATAACCAGGGACTAGTTTTGACAATTTATGAAACTTGAGGGACTGAAACTGCCAACTATGCAAACTTTGTACGTTTTTAATCTGTTTTTGCATATTTTGCATTTAAAACATATAAAACACATCTTTAAGATATTTAAAGTATTTTGATACATATTTGAGTGTTTTTGTATGTTTTGGCAGCTCAGATTAGTATAAAATGATGAGTATTTAGACACTCATCAATCCCCCACACTAAACTATTGCTAGTCCCTAGCAATCTATTGAGAAAAACTTAATGGATTTGAAAAACTCTTTACCAAAAGCCATCACTTCTGGAGTAGCCAGGTGTAAGAACTGTGGCACACCTGATAACCGTGTGATTTTGAGCAAATCACCAGCTGTCAACGGATTTGATTAGTCTTTACCAAAAGCCGTTTGCTTCTGGACTAGCCAACTCTTGATGGAATAGTCAACATCTTGGTGAGCTGATTACCAATTATGGTTTTTCCACAGCCTTTACCACAAGCCATAATCTTGCGGGCTAGCCAACTCATTAGCTTTTGAGGATAATGGGGAGTTGAGGAACCATACAATTTTTGGCAAATTGCAAGCCATAAACGGGTTTGAGTTATCTTTACCAAGAACCGTTTGCTCCTGGATTAGCCAATCCTGTTGTTGGTTAGACATGGAGGATTGATACCATTTATTGCGTTCTAAGTGAGAAAAAATTTTAAAATTTTGGCTAAAATGAGGGTTCTTGATGGAACATGTGTTTAAATTCGTTAGACGAATCTCCCCCCACACTTAGAACTGAATATTGTCCTCAATATTCAAAGTACCGGGTGTTAAACCGAACTTAGAACGTAAAAAGAAAATATTCCATAGCCTTTATTTTATGTGTATATACATACAATTGTTTTTTTAGATAAAACTTCTTAAATAGAAGCTATCACTATATGTACACTTTTTTTTTTTTTTTTTTTTTTTTTTTTTTTTTTTTTTTTTTGAGATATATACAACATGTGGGGCATCTCCCCCACACTAGGGTGTTACACACGGGTGAAAACCCATGTTTTTGCTAATGTTTTTGATTCCCGAGTCACTAGCTGGACTCGACCCCGTATTTGATTCCTTTTCTCCCAAACTGTCAGGTTTATCACGCAAGCTAACCGCTTGTGAACGGTTAACTGTAATAAAGAAGTCCTGAACAGACCGGGAGAAAAAGCAATTTAAAAATCTATGGGGAAGTAAGTGGAAGAGACAATCTCAATCGGACTTTCATTCAAGATGTTCGGATAAACATTTGAAGCACGTGAAAGTTCCACACCGATGAGACAAGTACCCGGCTCATAATTTATAAATGAGAATGCCGGGGTCAAAGATAGTGTCTTCATTCCCGAAGGAGTGAAGAATAGGAGAAATCACCTGGTAGGTGAAGGAAAGTAGGGAGATCTGAATAGCAATTAAGATAAGAACTTCCTCCTCAAGAAATGCATATTCTAGTGGAGGAGGCAAGTCCTTAAGCTTGATCTCAGGAAATTTATCAGTTTCCTCAACTGATTTGATTTCCTTATTATGAAGTTGTGGAAGAGGGGAAAATGGATCTTCGTTTAACAAACTTTCTAGAAAAAGAATATCCCCCTCGGGATCAAGATAATTAACATCAACTTCGTATGAAATTGAACTATCTTCATTCATAAAAGCCTCGAATTCGTCCAAATCATTTTCACTTTCCGGAGGAAGTGGTTTAATCTGAGTGAGTTCAAACGCAGGATCATGAGTAGGAAAGAATTCTAACTCTCTCAAATCCGCTTCAAAGTCAAAGACTTCATTTTCATCCTTTGGTGGGATGGGATCCATAAGAGAGAGTTCATCAGCGAACTCTTCAAAAAGATAGTCATCATTAGACTCGGGAAGTGATGCATCAACAAATTCAATGTCTCCATAAGATAAACAATCATTACTGGAATCAGAGACAGTCTCAATTTGTTCATTTGGATTATCAGGGGAGGTAGGAATATCACACATATGATCAAGAATTCCCTGTGACTCTCTTGGGATTGGGACAAGGATCTCAACACTAGACTTTATTAATTCGTCCGATTCCTTATTAGGAATAGTGCTAAGATGCTCATCCCCCATGTTCAGAGAGTGAGTGGGAACCTCGGGTGTGATAACAACATACAGAGGGAGCTGAGAAGGGCTAGCAGTAATGGAGTCTACAAGTTCCATTATTTCTACTGCTGGTGATTCAGTTATATTATTTTCTCCCTGTATATCCATGGAAGGAGTCTCAACTGATGAACATGATGAGGTATCATCACTGTCATCATCATCCTCATAAAAAGCAGCATAGCGAATATTGGCACGTATTTTGGCTACTCTTTGCTCAGCAATTAGATCTTCCATGCTTTTCCCAGAATCTCGTTCTTCAGCAAGTAATTCTGCGATAGATTTATCACGAGAATTTTGAATGAGTGGAAATTGTGGAGGTGTGGATGTGTCAAAACCGGAAGGTTGACATTGATCATCATTATGAGGACCCCCACAATATACACAAGAAGAACTTGGATCATGGCGAAGCGACATATTAGCTAACTCCTCCCTAATGTTTTTAAGTTTTTCAAGAACCTCTAGACAAGGGTCTTGTTGGTTTTGAGGAGTTGCTTGGTTCATTTGGTATTGTGGAAGTGGGTCTTGAAACGAATAGTCGTAATTGTTACAAGGAAATGGATTCCTTGTTTGACAATCAGAGCTAAAATGTGGACCTCCACAGTACTCACAACAGTAAAACTGTTGAGTCTGTTTTGGTGTATTTTGATACGAAGCATCATTGATATTTGGATAATATGATTCTTGCTCGTATGAATGTGATGGGTAGTTTAAAAAATTTGAGGAGTTGTTGAATGAGTTTTGATTAGGATCATAAGCAAATGAATTACTTGATCCACAAAACAAACAACTCCCGTTTTGAATATCATTACCACATTGAACACATGTACACCAACGACATGGAAAACCGAAAAGAGGCTCACCACAACCGTCACAAGGAATAAAAGCCGGAGGTGGGACAAGTGGTGTGCTCTTAGAGCTAGAAATTTCCACCACTTCCGTTATGGTCTCGGGTTTTGGTTCTTGATAAACGTGTAGGTTAGGTAAGTCGTTCTTTTCAGTTACTGCCCTGAGCTCAGTACGTTTGTTTGACAAACTTTTAACCGTAAACCGTGAAAGATCAGGATTGATTTTTGAAGGTTTAGGAGCATTTGTGAGCTCAGGTTTTTGGACAACCGTGGTTTGGACGTATTTAGCACCTCCATCGTCAGAGGAAAGTACAAGGTCCTTTGTCACCTCGGTTTCATGATCTCTTTCCCTCACCGGAGAGGGAATAGGAATCAAAGGTCTATCATAATCAACATGACATCTCGACATTTTTGACAAGGCCATAAGTTTTTCAACTTCGCTTTTAAAGGCCCTTTGTTTAAAGAAATCGTCATCGAGAGATGCCATTAGAATCAATTATGAGATAAGTGGAAGAATGTAGAATCAAAGGGTTTTGGGGATGAGAAATGAAGAATCAAATAGGTAAGGGTGTAAAGGCGAATATTTTTGTGTTTTGTTTTATAAAAATATAGATAAAAGATGGTAAATATACAATGGATGTATATCCAGAATCACTAATACGCAAAAATGTTTAGAATAAGCGCACAACCTCCCCGGCAGCGGCGCCAAATTTTGATTCGCCTCAAACAGTCAACTAAGTTAACCAGGTGATGGTCAACCAAGTCAAACATCTAAAACAAATGCTTCCGAGGAATACAGTGTTTTCCCGGGTCGTAAGTCCCAACGAGGTGTGCGATGTGATATTATAAACGAATCTGTGATTAGTGAACGTGAACAGGAAAGGGTATAAAGTGTGTGTGTGTGGTTAACTAGGGTTTTATAAAATAAAATAACTTAAGTAAGCTAATAGAATGATTACGTGAAAACTAGATATTAAAAACGTACACCAAATTAAAATCAGACGCGACTGCGTACTGAGAAAAAGGTGAGTTTTAAGAAAAATAAACTACAAGGGTTAAAAATGAAAATCCTATAAACTTAAACTTAAAATAAAGTTAAATTAAAAAGAAAAATATTTTTAAGATCATTTTATTATTTATTATTAATTATCTAAATAAAAATTATTTAACTATTTAATTAGAAAATTATAAATACTACAAATTAAACTAAAAACTTATAAAAATATTTTCTAAACCTAAAATAGAACTTGAAGAAAGTATAAAAAATTAAAATAAATCTTTTTGTCTTTTTATAAACTTTTTATTAATTAAAAACTATTTATCTTATTTATATTAATTAAACTATTACAAATTACAAATAATATTAAACTAACTTAGAAAATTATGAAAATTTTTATAAATCTAATTAACCATCATAGGAATCCTAAAAAATTATAAAAACTTTATTTTATATATTTATAAACTAGTTTACTAATTATTATTCTATTTATTAATTAATTACCAATTACACTAATTAAATTATAAAAACTATTAAATGAACAGTATAAATCACAAGAAAATTTCTAAAATTATCTTATGACTTATAGAAGCTAGGAAAAATATAAAATATAGGTGTTACTATATAAAAACTAATTATGCTATTTAAAACTTATTTATTGATTAATTACTAATAAAACTATTTTTAATTCTAATTAATATCAAATGACAATATAAAAATCTAAGAAAATTATTTAAAATACTTTGACCAATAAGGAAATTAATAAAAATATAAAAACACAAATTACTTAATTAAAATCTAAAAATGAAAATTAAAATTTAATTAAATTAAATAGAAACTATCACTTAATTTTATATTGTTTTTTCTGGATTTTTATTTTACAAAACTATGTTATACATAAAAATAAGTAACTTTAATAAAAACAATAATTTTCTAGCTTAATAATAAGCACTGTGGGGGCTTAATACCTCCACAGTTGACTTTGGTTGACCAAATGGATAAATAAGCTTAAATGAGCTGGTGTGGGGCCCACCTGGGTGTTTTCTGGTTCTAATAAGTTGTTTGGACTTGTCAAAGCTTAAGATAGTCAAATAAGCTCAGTAGATAAGCTGATAAGACCAATTAAGCTAATCCAAAACTTAGATACTACACAGACTGGGGACAGATTATATGATCAATTTCAAGTGGGGTCCACTCTGATTCAGGTCAAACCAAAGGTCAAACTAGGTTCTCTACTAGGAGGGGGGTTGAGGGAAACTATTTAGAGGGTGTGGGGCCCACTGGGTTGGTCACAAAACACCACCAAAGTGGTGGTGTGTGACTGAGAACTGCTGCACAGGGGAGCTTGTTGCCCTGCAGCTCACTTGAGGGTTGTGTGGGGCCCAGATAGAAAATCCTAAAAATATAAGGAGTGTGGGAACTTAAAGACCAGGTGGGAGGTTACTAAACCTCAAAAGATTATAACTTGAATCTCACCACATAAATCTATAAAATTCCCTCAAAATTTGAGAAAATCTTAAAAGAGCAAATTTGACTTTTTAGCAAAACTTGCTAGTTTGACTTATATGAGATTCTAATGTTCCTAGATGATTAAATAAGCTATATTAAACTGTAAATACACTCTAACAAGTTGCACCACTAACTTATGTAATGAGAATAATGGGTTGTGGGTATAAACTCCTTGACAGTTAACTGTCAAGGAAATTTGGGATGGATTTTGACTTTGAGTCTAGTGGAGACTGATTTGATGACCAAATTAACTTGTTATTACCCTAAGTACTTAAGTTAGGCTAAGAAATTCAATAACATACAACAAAAGCTCAGCCAAACAGCTTGTTCCAAACACCCTTGAAATACACTGATTTTGAGTTTTACAAGGGAAATCACAAGTTTTACCAAATTAACTGATGTGCAGAGTTGAATTATGATGTAACAAGCTTATATTAGCACACAAATACCATTTATTACAACTAAAACCTAATAACTATTATTATACTAAGGTTGACAGTTTCAACTCTAACAAAGATTATACCCACTTCTAGTGAATAAGATCTTAAATTCAAACAATATTACAACTAAACTAACTTAAATAACTACAAAACACTTAAATTATAGCTGATTACCCATGATAGAATGAAAAGTGCAAAAGATGGATTTTTGCTTACAAGGAGATCCAAGGCAGAAAACTAAGAACCATGATCCAATGACATTTCTATTGCTCTCCACAGAGCTCTAATACCCATTCACATCCAAGTTCAGCTTCCAACCATCTCTGTTTTCCCTTTTTTTTTAATTTTTCTTGATTTATTTTTATTTTTACTAATTTTTCTTGTTTTCTTGAAACTTTAACTTGAAGCAGAATTAATGCTCAAAACAACTTATAAAAACCTTACTAATGATAAATGTAAGCTTATTTTTCCAAAACAACAACTCTAAACAACATTTATAGTATCATGAAAATTTGAGGTGAAAATATGCATAAACTGAGTATGGAATGACAACATGAAATTAAGGACTTAAAAAGGTTTAAGATACACTGGAAATACTTAAAACATTAACTTTAAGCTGGGAATTACACTGGAATTAAGAAAATTAATACATTCGACACTACTCTAACTAAAACTAATCTAATACTTTTCATTCCCTGCTTCTTCATCCTTTTGTAGAGATGTTCTGAGTTTGTGGGACCCACCTTGACATTTCCCACCACTTGTGAGCCGTTGATAAGGTCTATCCAATCCTGGCCGTTTAAATATGCTTTTTGGCGCCAAAAGTCCAAGGGGACAACTGTGGTAGCGTACGAGGGTTTTAAGGGGTTTGGAGGGATGTGTGAGGTGGTATGGTTTAGCAGTGGTAGTGTGTGGTATTGGGGAAGAAAGCGGGGAAGGGGTGGTTTTGGTTTTGTTGACCGGGTGTTGACCTGGGGATTGGACTGGGCTAGTGGATGGGCTGGCAAAGGGTGGGCTTGGGTAGTTTAGGTGTTGGGTTTTTTTTTTGTTTGGTTTTGTAATAATAATGAGTCCGTTTGGTTTTTAAATAAATAATCACAAGGACCTAAAATGTAATTTGGCAAAAGTTGAGGGTCTGATTTTGTATTTTCCCAAAGTTTATAATAAGGGTTAAAATTGTCATATGTGAATAGTACAAGGGTATTTATGATAATTTTCATTTTTTTATGCCCAGGGACTAAAACTGACAAATGTGAAACTTCAGGGACCAATTCTGCCATTTCTCCAAACTTTATACCCAAGGACCATTCCTGCAAAAGATGATTAGTACAAGGACTAAAATTGAATTTCTCAAAGTTTTTACATCCCAGGGACCATTTCTGTCAATTTCCAAAGTTGAGGGACTAAACTTGTAATTTTATGAAACTTTGCACCAAAGGACTAAATATGTAACTTTATGATTAAAAAGGACCTTTGGTGACATTTTCATGTTTTTAGAATAACCAGGGACTAGTTTTGACAATTTATGAAACTTGAGGGACTGAAACTGCCAACTATGCAAACTTTGTACGTTTTTAATCTGTTTTTGCATATTTTGCATTTAAAACATATAAAACACATCTTTAAGATATTTAAAGTATTTTGATACATATTTGAGTGTTTTTGTATGTTTTGGCAGCTCAGATTAGTATAAAATGATGAGTATTTAGACACTCATCATCACCACAAGTCAAGACTACAACTGTACAAGTCTTTACAGCCATGTGGAAGAATGTAATAGCTTAGCTTATGATAGTTATAGTTGAGTAGTTAAAAGTAGTTACTAGATATTTTCTGTAGATATTTTTAGTAGTTGTATGTATATAAGCTACAATGTAGCTTCACTTGTACTTAACAATTTCATTTCTATCAATATCATTTCACCTTCAACTATGTGTTTTTACTTTCTCTATATGGTATCAGAGCCTCACCACAACAAACTGTGGTGAGTAACTAACTCTGACCATCACAACCATATTTTCCGATCAAAATAACTGAATTTCCACCATAACAGAATTTCCCGCCATTATTCTTTTAACTCAAAATCACCATTAAACACCATCATTTCCGCACAACAACCACCATAAATCATCATAACACCATCGTAAATCATCACAACTCACTGAAAATCATCATCAACCACTTAAATTCAAGAAAATTGATCATATTCAATTACTATCATCAAATTCTTCACAGTAACAATATCAAACACCATGACTACATCATCTTCAACACCATCTTCTTCTTCATTGAACACCACTGATATCACATCACCATTCCATCCATTGTACTTTCATCCCAATGATCATCCAGGAATGCTACTCATCTCAAGAAAGTTAGTTGGTTCAGAAAACTATGGAACTTGGAAAAGATCAATGTTAATAGCTTTAAGTGCCAAGAACAAATTGAAGTTGATCAATGGAGATTATGCAGAACCATCTGTTACATCAGACTTGAGGCCTCATTGGGAGAGGTCAAATGACATGCTCATATCTTGGATCTTGAATACAGTATCTGAACAGATAGGTAATAGTCTCACTTTCATCAATTCTGCATCTGCTCTGTGGAATGAACTGTTTGATCATTATTCACAACTAGATGGTCATAGAATCTATCAGCTTTCAAATGAAATTGTTGACCACAAGCAGTCTAACAGTACAATAGAGGTTTATTATCAGAAACTTAAAGGTTTGTGGGATGAATTAGATGCAATTGAAGCACCATATGCATGTACTTGTCAATGTGTTTGTGAAAATGGGAAAGAAAATGGTGAAAGGGAACAGAGGAAAAGACTCATTCAATTCTTAATGGGGTTAGATGACAGTTACACTAGCATTAGGGGTCAAATCTTGCTTATGCAACC
The DNA here is from genome assembly GCA_030686995.1 of Artemisia argyi. Classification (NCBI taxonomy): domain Eukaryota; kingdom Viridiplantae; phylum Streptophyta; class Magnoliopsida; order Asterales; family Asteraceae; genus Artemisia; species Artemisia argyi. The sequence goes on along the minus strand of CM060676.1, from coordinate 213,094,783 downwards.
CTTGCCAACACCTGCTAAAGCTTACAGTATGATGAGACAAGAGGAAAAGCAAAGGGACACTCAAAAACAGGCAATCAACACTCCTATTGCTCTCAATACCTACAAATCACCATTTCCTAACACCACTGATAGAAGGAACAATAGCAATCCAGTCATCCCAAACACTCAGAATGAGAGGAGAAACAATTTTAGGAAGGGAATTCACTGTGCTTATTGCAAGAAGGAGGGGCACTCAAAAGAAGAATGTTTCAAGCTACTTGGATACCCTGTTGGCCATCCTCTGCACAAGAAGTACTTGCCTCCATCACAAAGAACTCAAACTAATATCAGACACAGGACAGTGAACATGGCTAAAGGGGAAGGAACTGACAACATTGAGCAAGACTCTACACAATTCAGTCCATTGGATCAAGTATCAACCTCCAATTCTGATGAATCACATGTCTATGCTAGGATGGATCAACTCCAAAACCAACTCAACCAAGTTCTTCTCATGATGCAGAATAATCAGACTGATCCAAGTTGTAGCTACTCTGCACCACATGTAGCAGGTATACTCTCCTTCAATCCCAAAGTTACAGTTCCTCAATCACTTATTGGTATTCATTCTTTTCATACTAGAGCTAAAGTTTACAGTTTCATTGCTTCACACCTAGTTAACACACAAACATACTACATTTGGATTGTGGACAGTGGTGCCACTGACCACATTTGTATCTCACTCACACTCATGCATAATCTTAACAAACTCACCACACCTATCATTGTCTCACTACCAAATGGAGCATCTGTCAAGGTACATATCACTGGATCAGTACACCTAAACAACAAACTCACCCTTCATAATGTTCTTTACATCCCCACTTTCACTTATAACCTCATTTCCATAAGTAAACTGTTACATCACACACTTGCATCAGTTACCTTTACTCATGATAAGTTCATCTTTCAGGGCCATGATGGCAGCCATACCTATGGTACCTTACATGGTGGACTCTACCTCCTACCTACTGCATCTTCATCTCACCACACACCAACCTCAACTGTATATACTCACACCAGCAACTCTCATCTGTGGCATGCTAGGCTGGGTCATACCTCTTTTCCTGTAATTCATAGAATAAAGTCACTTTCTGTACCTATCAATTCTACTCTAGATATCAAGTGTAATATCTGCCCAATGGCAAAACAACATGTACTTCCTTTCTCAACCAGTCAATCACATGCTAAAGCAAAATTTGAACTTGTTCATATTGATGTGTGGGGTCCATATAAGCATCAAACAGTAAATAAATGCACATACTTTCTCACCATAGTTGATGACTATTCAAGGGCAACATGGACCTATTTATTACCAAGCAAACACCATGTATTCTCAACTTTTCAAACCTTCCATAATTATGTCAAAACACAGTTTAACTCAAACATAAAAGTCATCAGGAGTGACAATGGTACTGAGTTTCTAAATTCATCATTCACAGCATACACTCAGGCCAATGGTATTGTTCACCAAACCACATGTCCCTATACACCTCAACAAAATGCTAGGGTAGAAAGAAAACATAGGCACCTACTTGAGATGGCCAGGGCAATACAATTTCAAGCTCATTTTCCTATCCACTTATGGGGTTATAGTGTACTAGCTGCCACCTATCTAATCAACAGAATACCATCCAGAATCTTACAAAACAAAACACCATTTGAACTACTTCATGGAAAACCACCTTCACTGGACCATTTGAGGATTATTGGTTGCTTAGCACATGATTATCATCACACCACTGATAAATTCAACACAAGGTCAACACCTACAGTCCTTGTTGGATACCCACACAATCAGAAAGGTTATCTTCTACATGACCTCAAAACACACAAAACAATTGTTAGCAGGAATGTGCTTTTTGATGAAACATGCTTTCCATTCCACAAATCAACCAACTCAACTCCAATACCATTATTCTCACCTTTCACAGCTACACCTCATTTTATACCCAATCCCACACCAAATACTTATACACAGATTCACAATAATGCTTCACCAACTGAGTCCACAACTCCTATACCTACATCTGAACCAGCTCATGATGACATCAACACTGAATCAACTTCTTCAACCACACCACCCATTCATACAACTGGTCCACACACTCCTTCTTCAACACCTACTACTTCAAACACCAACACCACACCTAATTTACCATCTCCAATCCCAACTGCTTCAACTGACATTCTTTCTGACTCACATCCAACATCATCACTTGATCCATCACCATCACCACAACCTGAACCAATCAGGAGAGCATCAACCAGAACCAAGACTTTACCTACTAGATTTCAGGATTTCATTCTTATAAAATCAAAAACCAATAATGTCACTGCATCCAAACATCATCACTCTCATTATATTAATTATTCAAATCTTTCATTTCCATCACTTCATTTCATTAACAACATTGATAAAGTCACTGAACCAACCACTTATTCACAAGCTTCCAAAAATCCAAAATGGGTTGAGGCAATGAAATTGGAAATAAAAGCTCTAGAAAAGAATAATACTTGGAAGTTTGTTCAATTACCATCTGGCAAGTCAGCAATAGGAAGCAAGTGGGTCTTTAGAATCAAACACAATGCAGATGGTTCAATTGAGAGGTATAAGGCAAGATTGGTAGCCAAGGGTTTTCATCAAAAGGAAGGGACAGATTATAATGAGACATTTGCACCAGTTGCAAAAATGGCAACTGTGAGGACTATGTTAGCAATTGCAGTGCATCATGGGTGGATAATAGAACAATTGGATGTGAACAATGCATTTCTTCATGGAGACTTACATGAAGATGTCTACATGCAAATACCTCAAGGCTATACACATTCTCTCCCTCCTAACACTGTATGCAAACTCACAAAGTCCCTCTATGGATTGAAACAAGCAAACAGGCAATGGTTTGAGAAACTCACCTCATTTCTTCTCTCTATTGGCTTCAAACAAAGCTATGTTGATACCTCTCTGTTCACTCTCACCAAAGACCAATGTTTCATTACTCTTCTAGTCTATGTAGATGACATTCTCATTGCTGGCAATAACAGACAACTGATTCAAAGCATCAAGGCCAATCTTGATGCAAAGTTTAGCATCAAAGATTTAGGACCTCTTCATTATTACCTTGGGATAGAGTTTCTCAGAAACTCCACTGGTTTAGCCATGAGTCAGAGAAAGTATGCAATTGATCTAGTGAAACATGCAGGTCTGTTTGATACCAAACCTTCTGCAATCCCACTTGATCCTACAATCAAGCTAACCATGACAGATGGCACTCCTATCTCAGACCCCTCATCTTACAGAACTTTGGTTGGAAAGCTACTCTATCTCACCATAACAAGACCTGATCTTGCATTTGCAGCTCAAGCTCTCAGTCAGTTTCTACAAAGTCCTACAAGTCTTCATATGAATGCATTGACCAAGGTGATCAGATACATTAAGCTCACAACCTCTCAAGGTTTGTTCTTCCCAGCCAAAAATGATCTTCACTTAACTGCTTTCTGTGATAGTGACTGGGCCAGTTGCCCATTTTCAAGAAGGTCAGTTACTGGGTATGGTATTTTCCTTGGTCAAAGCCTCATTTCATGGCAATCAAAGAAACAACTTGTTGTCTCCAGATCCTCCACAGAGGCTGAGTATAGAGCATTGGCAGACTGTACTTGTGAGGTTACTTGGTTGAAGTGTCTACTCAAAGAATTCAAAGTCAACACAGCAGCTCCTATTCCTATCATGTGTGACAATGTATCATCAATAGCCCTTGCTTCCAACCCTGTTCAACATGCCAGGACAAAACATATCGAAATTGACTGTCACTTTGTAAGAGACAAGGTTAGAGCAGGCATCATTCTACCATCTTATGTTTCTACCAAACACCAGGTTGCAGACATTTTAACCAAAGGGCTTCCCAAACCTCTTCATTATAACTGTCTATCCAAGTTGTGCATGAGTAATCCTTACTCACTGCCAACTTGCAGGGGGGATGATGTAATACAGTTATCCAAACACTCAGCAAACTCAGTTTACACAAATGTACAAGTCAAGACAAGTCACCACAAGTCAAGACTACAACTGTACAAGTCTTTACAGCCATGTGGAAGAATGTAATAGCTTAGCTTATGATAGTTATAGTTGAGTAGTTAAAAGTAGTTACTAGATATTTTCTGTAGATATTTTTAGTAGTTGTATGTATATAAGCTACAATGTAGCTTCACTTGTACTTAACAATTTCATTTCTATCAATATCATTTCACCTTCAACTATGTGTTTTTACTTTCTCTATAGTCTCCCCTGTCACGAAAGAATCAGCTAGGGCTTTGTACCACCAAGAGTTTTCCCGTCAGATGGCTGATTTCGTGAAAATTCCATTATAGAGAGCTGGTGGAATAATGAATATGATAGATATTTATTGTCTCTTCAATCATACGCGTGGAACAGAATTGATTTCACCTGATGATTTGCTGCGGGCGTGTTCACTATGGGAGAAGTTTAATGTACCAGTAATGCTTAAGAAGTTTGAGAGCGGGCCGGCTTATGGTTATCTAAAGCAAATCTCACAGTGATGAAGAGGTATTTTCTAGGATCAGGTCACTAATACAGAAACCCGATGCCATGCAAAGTGGGGTTAATGCTACTGATGCTGCTAGGACACTCGGAATCGCTCCAGCTATGGCCAAAGAGCATCTGCTTGCTGCTGAGAGCAAAGGTTTTCTATGCAGAGATGTGAGTCCTGATGGTTTCCGTTTCTATATCAACATATTTGAAGATATTGATCTCAATGATGCGTACTTAGTGAAGGAGTATGGGGTCTATGATGCATGGATTCGTTCTGCAATTGCTTCCAGGTAAAAAAGGGACAACAAGCAATGATCAAGAGTTTCACATGGAAAAATGTATCCTACATCATCATTGTTTTTTGATGCTCATGCGGTGAGATTTGGAAGAACATGTCATAGATCGTCCTTTCACTTCCAGGAGGAGAATGTATTTAGTGACTTTTCCTGCATTTTTTTGATTTAATAGATGAGTTATGAAAAGGAACATTAATATATAACTAGTTGAGCGAGTACAAAATATATATATATATATATATATATATATATATATATATATATATATATATATATATATATATATATATATATATATATATATATATATATATATTCAAGTTGAGGTTAATGGAGTCAAGGTGTCGAAGAGACTAGATGTATATCGAGTGATTGGTGTTATTAGGCGCAGTCTATAAACAATGACTAGCAAAGGCACCAATCTCTTTTGGAGACGGTTCAGCGTCATGATAAAAGCCAACGAATTAATAAAGGCAAAAACTCGTCGATACTTTAAGAAAATAAATATGTGGTGGTTGTTAAGCCAGCATTTTGCATCAAATCACAACCTTTTCTCTAAGGACAATCTTTGGGATGTGGTCTCAGAGTATGGTTAAGAGTGTTGTTTTACTATAATTGTTTGTTAAGAAAATAATTTATCCAATTATAATCAAGTCTTAAAAGTGCCTTCACCTTTTTCCATTCGGTCTCCATTTGTTTTGAGGATTGTCATACAATAAGAATTACTAATAAGGGGAGGTGATTTGTACACTCTCATTTCTTATTTGCACACTATAATATGTGCATTCAACAGTTGTACATTTATTATATGTTACTTAGCAGTTTGTATATTTTAGTGTGCAAATAAGAAGTAAGAGTCTGCCAATCATTTCTCATAAATAAGTGGTATTGTTGGACCCAATTAAGTAATTACAACTTAAGCATTAAGTTAAATCGCTTATCATGCAAACATATGACGTGTATAAACAGTTTATAGCAATAATACTTAAAGGAGTTTGAACACAAAAACACAACGTAATTTTCAATGTTTTACAATTCTTATTTGAAAGAATCAAGGAATTTGACAAAGATTACATAAGGAATAGCTATCCTAGTTGAATGACAATTGGTCTCCTTTATGACTTAAACACAAAACCCTAGTTTTGTTTTATGTAAGAACTTTACTTACTCGTTGAATGTCAGCGGACCATGTTCTATTCGAGGAGAGTAAATGCTCTTGAATGTGTATCACATTAATTACAAGAGATTTATTTACTCTTTGACAAACATTCCTTTTATTGAAGGAAATTAGGGTTATGAGCGGTTCATATTTTACACGTGTTGAGCATCTAATGGATGGTTGAAATTACATTAATTGCAGCCAAACAAGTACAAGGTTAGGATATGATTTAGGGAACGGTTGAGTACAATATTTGTACTTTTTTTACCAACTTTAAAAGCTGGTTATTCCCAAGAAGATTTACTTTATCTCTTTTGTATAAAGTATCTTTTTCCCGCCTTGTAACCTTTTAGATGGTATGAGTATTTTACTCAGCATCTTTATGAGGAGATCGAATATCGTTCAGTGAGGCATTGCCAACCTTGTTCTTTTGGGTAAAGGGTTTACCCAGTAAATGTATTACTCCAAAAAACGTTTAAGATTTACTTTATCTCTTTTGTATAAAGTATCTTTTTCCCGCCTTGTAACCTTTTAGATGGTATGAGTATTTTACTCGGCATCTTTATGAGAAGATCGAATATCGTTCAGTGAGGCATTGCCAACCTTGTTCTTTTGGGTAAAGTATCTTTTTCCCGCCTTGTAACCTTTTAGATGGTATGAGTATTTTACTCAGCATCTTTATGAGGAGATCGAATATCGTTCAGTGAGGCATTGCCAACCTTGTTCTTTTTGGTAAAGGGTTTACCCAGTAAATGTATTACTCCAAAAAATGTTTAAGTACAAAGGATATGGGTGACATCTCATATCTCAGCCCGTTAAATAGGCGGTAAAGCTAACATAACAAGACACTTCCTATTCTTTAAAACAAGAAAACAAACCACTACTCACTAGATTACATTTGACACAAAACCAAACATAAACTAACGTCTAGAGTTCTTAGGAATCCTTAGGTCATAGGAATCACAAAAGGCAATTTGACTAGCAGAAAGCTCTTCATGGACTTCATCATTATTATCATCATAAGGATCATCATCATAGGGGTCATCTTTATAACTCTCCCTCCAACTTTCTAATTACTCTTCTTCCCCCCACCTCCGTTTCCACTCTCACCCTTGGAAGAACTAGCAACAACAGGCATGCCAGATGCTAAAAAATTAGCCATATTGTTATCAACGAATTCAACCTCATCTTCACGATCATGATCACCCAGGTAAACAACTTTTTTAAGAGGATTACCATCATCATCCACAAGAGTAGCAATGCCAACCTTGTTGAACTTAACTTCTTCTTTAAAACTTGTGCTTCAATACTTGAGTAGCTTCAAACACTATAAAGTAAAGACTTTGTCTTCAAGAACTCAGAAGGAGTTTGTGCTGAAGATTTTTTCGGTGTCTTTATTTACACTGTTCAAATCTTATTCAGGGACTGTGGGTACTGAGCTGACCCAAAATATATTTTAATAAAAATCATTTGCAAAAGGGAAAATCGCACAAAAGGTACCATACATTAGGCTAATTTAAATTTTAGATTGCCTAACTTTTTTTTCCTCAATTTAAGGTATTAAATTTGATTGTTTTGTGCAATCCAAGGTTTATTTATTCTCGAAAGAGGTTATAGGTCATAAATGTATACAAAATGACTTTTTAATGTTCAACTATAATTTTATACATTTTATATCAGATTGTTGAACCATTTCAACTAAAAAAATTGCCGATAACATCTTTTGAAAAGACGTCAAGATGGAATGCAACCATTCAACACTAATTGGTGATTAAACTCGGATAGATGGAATGCAAATTAAGTAAATATTGAATGCAAAAAAATTCAATAGTAACTGTTAGATAATCAAACCTGGTCGGTACTAAAGCGTTTGTGTCTTAATGATATCTCATGTTGTGTGAGAAGTTTCTCAACTAAATGGTTATAGGTTTAAGTCCTACTTAAGACATGAGATAAACTTGTGGTATAAATGTTGTGAGACAGTTAAAAATTGCCGTACTAAAAAAATCAAACCGGGTCAGTAACTATATCGGTGAAAACGTTGCTAGTCATGCATGAAACTTTGTCACTAATAATTATTGTATTAATGACCAAGTTGTGACAAGAATAGTTAAGTTATTTCATGTTGACTTCTTGCAAGCATATCTTTAATTAATGCAAAATAAGTACTCTACGCGTACATCGAAATTATTAAGTCTTCGTCATCTCATATAAGATGGAAAAGAACTTTGGTTACAAATGTCAAATAAAGAGTTACACTGTGGAAAAATACAAATTTAGAACACCAAATTAAGTCATAAAGAGAGCATATATTGAAAAATCTGAGCTGTTGCTTTAGAAGAAGTAAGCCATCAAAGACACAACGGCTGCAAGTAAAGCAGGGACTTGCAACGCCATTCCAGCGCTTTCCATGGACGGGGCAGGTGCGGGTGCGGCCCCAAACTCCTGAGCCATGGTTCCAGAACTAGTGAAGGCCATGAAGACTATCATGGTGATGGTGAGAGCAGTGGCTAGCTTGATACTTTCCATTTTGGTGAGTGTTTTTTGTGTGTGTTTTAATTTACAAAAAGAGGTTGGTTTTTATAGTTTGTATGAGTGTGAAGCAAGTGTAGTGAGATTAATGGCTTTTATAGGTGTTGTTTAGTGGGGACTAATGAAGGAATCTAACAGCTAATGACATGGTAAATATTGTTTTTAAAAGTAAAGGCATAATCATATGACAGATAGTGGGCATCAAGCAATCTCTTACAAAGAATTCAAAACCATTTTGGCCATGAGGAATGATACAACCACATAAAAACATCCACAAAGTCTTTCACAAAATGACGTGTCAGGCAGTGATTGGTGGATTTTATTATAGCTTCTCTCTCTTCTCTCTGATTAAGCCACTCACTATCTGACACGTCATTTTGTGGTATTTTTGTGAGAATTTTTTTTGTGGTCATATCAAAACTCTTTGGCCATTGATTTCTAGTCTGGACAAATGTGTACAAAATGATAACTTGTATATATGCAATTACTTGTCAATACTTCAAATCTAAATTGTGTGACTCAACTGGATTTTTGCCTCAGATTCAATAACATTCAGTCCGGTTAAAGAGATATATATGTTTACAGCAACCAACTCTTATGGATGGAGAACTCTTTTTGGATACATGTTGAGAGTCTCTAAAGTTAACTATGATAAAGGATTTATTCATTGTGCTTAATTAGGCTTAATTAATTATGTTTTCTGTTCTTGTGTAATCAAAAAAGATAACAGGCAGAGTGTACATAATATCATCATACTTACATTTTTAATCTATTTTAGTGATTGAACTCGCTTCTGTTCCGATTAGATCACTAATTTGGTCAATTAAGGTGCTATTTGGGATTTCATGAAGATGTATTGTGGTCTCTTTTTGTTCACTTAATGGCACCAAACGCCAACGGAAGAAAAATGACACTTTTAATAACTAAATCGACCGATACAAAATAAGTGCAATGAAACACAATATTAATCTATGTAATTTGCTCAAAATAAACTATACTTGTGAAGTCTGGCGTGTTTGACTGTTATCTCATTGAGACTAGCTGACACTCCTTTAATTTTATAAATCTTTGTTATTTCTAATATAGACTTCAAATATGAATCAACACATTAGAGTATTGTCTGTGTGATGAGTGCTAAACCCTAAACCCTAAACCCTAAACCCCATCATTGTTCATATATTAGTTAATTTAGTTTCGTTTACATATAGTTGTATTGGTTATTTTTCTATTCACTATGTTCTTTAATTTGATGAACACTTTCAATTTCAATAATGTGAGCCATGTGGTTGTTATTATTAACGCTTATGAGCACATGTAATCATATCTCTGGATTTATTTTAATTAGGGATTAGGAAAAAAAAAAAAAAAAAAATGAGCCTACTTAATTAGTTAAAATTTAATGTCATTTTTTCTAATCTTTTAGAACAGCCATTGTCCTTGCTGTTGAAGTTTTACTCACTATCAATATAAACGTTAGTCTTTCTCATGAAGTTAATGGCATATACATGCATTGTGTTCGTAACTTTCTGAATATTTGGATCATATACAGCTGGTCTTTTGATTTCTTTGGAATGGAATTGGTGCTTATTTAGCACATCATTGTCATGTATTCCTCAGTTATTTTATCGGTTTTAATTTATCTGATCATAGCATCTCATTATTAGGGTCTTTTAGGTGATTAATGTTTTTACAGTTTAAAGAAAAGTTCACGAAAGCTACAAAGATCGCAAAGCCGTGGCTATTGAAGTTTCCAATAACATCTAGACATTCTAACGAGGTATCATCGACTTCTAATCCAGTAAATATGAAAAGGTCAGATATGATTACATACACACCATAGCTCTCATTCTTAGAAATACATGTCCTCCGAAACATTAATAATAAAACCCACATGGCTCACATTATTGAAATTTGAAAGTGTCTTATGATCTGAATAGAATCAAAAGAGAAAATAATAAACCTTTATGTTATAAATTAAGCTTGTGTGCTATGATGACACTATTAGCACTAACTATACTCTAATTTGCTGGTTCATAATTGCAGTCTCTACAATAATAGGAGTGACAGCTAGTATAAAAGAGACAAGATTTTGGCACACGCGAATACAACTCAACTAATGTTTATTTGCAAAAAAGAACAAAGCAAGAAACCAAAAGTAAAGTGTAAAGGTTATAGTTGTTCAGTTTCCTTTAATGTGTTAGAGGTGTTATATGTAGAATTATCATTTAACAGTATTAATTAATCTTCAGCCAGATAATATAAGTTGGTGCTTGAGTTTGAACCTTCAATGTATTTTCTGATCATTCTGCTTTAACGATGAATCTGGGATCTTTTAGTCCATTCATGTTAGGGTTCTTTAAGTTCGTGTTTGTTCCGCTATAACATCCGGATTGTTAGACTTTTTCTAACAGATTTAAAGAACGATGCATTCAATACTCTTTTTTACCCAGAAAATACACAAAAAATAGGAAATCCACAAACTAACTACGTGTGCAATAGCTTCACAAAAACACCAACATTGCAAATGCATATCAATACAAAAATCATGATCATTAACTTTGTATTTTCTAGATTAAATATTACTAGTAGTATAGATGACCTCAAGTCGAGTTATATCATGTTTGTTTCAAGTAGTTCATTGATGTTTGTATAGCTGTTTCAATCGAGTGGTAGGTGACTTTCTCTCCTCGCAATGGCTAAAGTATAGTATGTTGGAAGTTTTTAATATCATATGATTTCGTACTTATATTTAGAACATTATTTATGTAATTATTATTATAGTTTATTTCGAATGTCTGTAAAGGTTCATTCCAACAGATATCATTCGAACCATCACATTAGTTAGTTTATATGGTTATGACAGTTATACATGAAGGGATATGATGGTTTCATTCGAACCATCATGTTTATTACTTCTAATGGACATGTCTTTCCATCTTATATATATAGGGTATCCATACGTTTGAAATAATAACAATTCCTGAATTTTACTTTACAAAATATACTTTGTTTCATACATATCTTTTTCTCCCTCCTAAGATCATAAGATTGAGTGTATGTTGTTGTTTACTTCGAAGCATCAAGTAATGATTGTGAAATCATCACTTGCATTGCTTGTTGTTTCTGTCTTGACCATGTAGTTTCCAGCCTTCATATCTTGTTGCCAATTGTGTGGTTGAATCGGTTTGGTGTTATCTTTCTTCTCTTCAACATCTTCCAATATAATACCAAAGTGCTCCAATTTGTCTTTTCCTTTAGGATCTGCTGATTTAAAGTTGGGTGCAAAAGTCTCTTGATGAGACAAAGGACTATAAGATGTGTCCACTTCTACTCTTTTGGTAGGAAAATTAGGCCCCCTAGCAGTCTTGTAGTAGGATGTAAATATATCCAAGTATTTGATGTAGCACTTTTTCAATTCTTCGCCTTCTTGCTTTGATAATCCAATGAGTTCACCAATTGTACCGAATTCTTGACCGAAATGCACACTTAAGTATCCTCCAAGTCCCTTAATTAGTTTGTAAAGATCAAGTAAATGTATTTGTGTACCATTGATCATAGGAGGAATAGGACCAGGAAGGGATTTGTTTAAGTAGTGATTATAAAACCATTTGACAACCTTATCAAATTTGTATCGAAAATAATCCCATTCTTGTCGAATAAGATCATCATTTTTAATCAAGTTTAGGAAGGCAACAAATTCATTAAATGTTGTGACTCTTGTTGAATATATGTTTCCTTTAATCCTAATCACATCATCTTCTGAATTTGATAATGAATCGAAATAAGTTTCCATGAAATCATTGTGCCTTTTCCTTAAACTATCTTCATTAAAGACATGGTTTTCAAAATTATTAAACATGTAAATTAGTCTACAAGAGTTTCCTTCATAGACTATTTCAAAACCTTGTTTCTCAAGTAAATCGATGGAGCGTATGTTTAATGAGACTTCAGGAGCATAGAATACCCCTGGTATTATGAAACCTCGACCATCGTCCTTGATAAAAACTTCACCAATTCCATATGTAAATAAAAATTTCATTTGTTCTTTTAATTTTGAAACAACAAAATCCTCTTTTATATTACGAAAGAAATTGAGATTAGAGCAAAGATGCTTATCGATTTGATTGCTGATATACCATATGTTGTCCCAGTGTCCTTGGTCCGTCCCTTTCAAGATACCATTTGTTGAGAAGTGTATACATTCACGATACTTTAATTCAATGGTTGGTTTGTGTATCTTTTGAGTTTCAATGACTTCGGATTGTGTTGGGATGATAGGAGACCAGTTTGAAGTTTCTGGTTTTTCTGTTTCATGTTGTTCGACTTCTGGTTTTTCTTCTTCTTGATTCGTTTGACAGAATTTTGCTATATGGCCTTTCTTTTTGCATATGAAGCATTTGTGTTTTCTGTATTTGTTTTGGGTAAGGTTTGTGTTGTATCCTTCAATCTCTTCTAATTTCTTCTTCAACATGTCCTTGCAGTCATGTGTGATTTGTCGTATGCACTTGCCCAGTTTCTTCTCATTCTCTCTTTTCAATTGTCGATGCATAAATGTTTGCTGCATCTTCTTTCTTAGAGGTTTCCCAAGTTTGCTCTGATGCCAATTATTATGTGGGTCGAAATCATGTTTGTGTGTCGACCAGTTTTGCTCTAAGAAAGTATTTGTATTAACCCTATTTGAAGTTTAAGATTCTGAGAATTTGAACAAGTAATATTGTTAATACAAATACTTTCTTAGAGCAAAACTGGTCGACACACAAACATGATTTCGACCCACATAATAATTGGCATCAGAGCAAACCTGGGAAACCTCTAAGAAAGAAGATGTAGCAAACATTTATGCATCGACAATTGAAAATAGGGAATGAGAAGAAACTGGGCAAGTGCATACGACAAATTACACATGACTGCAAGGACATGTTGAAGAAGAAATTAGAAGAGATTGAAGCATACAACACAAACCTTACCCAAAACAAATACAGAAAACACAAATGCTTCATATGCAAAAAGAAAGGCCATATAGCAAAATGTTCAACAAAATAATGAAGATATTCAACCAAATAATGAAGACAATGATTTTCCCAACAACATTAATAATGATGATGATTATACAACATCATCAACAAATTCACCCTCTCAATCACAAACACTCAATACACCATCTACAATTTCATCACGAGTAAATCCTCATATTACACCAATCAACTCAACACAGTCAACTAATCAAAGTGATAGTGATACACCATCAACCACATCATCACACTCATAATACGATCATACACCCATAAGAGGTTTTAGAACATTGACTGCTTTATTTGAAGACACTGAGAGATTACTACTTGCTGAAGATGAACCTAAGAATTATAAAGAAGCATCAAACGACCAAAAATGGATTGAAGCAATGAAGGTCGAAATAGATTCTATAAATAGGAATAATACTTGGGAACTAACCACTTTACCCAAAGGACATAAAGCAATTGGTTTAAAATAGGTATTTAAAATCAAGAAAGATGCAAATGGAAATATAGTTAAACACAAAGCAAGACTAGTAGCTAAAGGATACATTCAAGAACATGGCATAGATTTTGAAGAAGTTTTCGCACCTGTAGCAAGGATGGAAACTATAAGATTATTACTCGCCATAGCTGCTAACAACAAATGGGAAGTACATCACCTTGATGTAAAATCTGCATTTCTACATGGAGATTTAAAAGAAGAAGTTTATGTTTCACAACCGGAAGGCTTCATAAAGAAAGAAAATTCTGGAAAAGTCTACAGACTTATTAAAGCACTTTACGGACTAAAACAAGCACCACGTGCATGGAACATAAAACTTGACAAAACTTTAAAGTCCTTAGACTTTAATAAATGTGCATTAGAACAAGCAATCTACACAAAAGCCACAAAAGACTCAATTCTACTTATAGGAGTCTATGTAGATGATCTAATCATCACTGGCACACCAAAGGAAGAAATCGAAAAATTTAGAGCTCAAATGGAAGATAAATTCGAAATGAGTGACCTTGGATTATTAACATACTATCTAGGAATAGAAGTCACACAAACTGGAGGTGACATATCAATAAAGCAATCAGCATACGCAACCAAGATTCTAAAGGAAGTTGGAATCGCAGACTGCAATGAAACTCTAATACCTATGGATCCAGGAACAAGACTAACAAAGAATACTGAAGGAACAATGGTAAACTCAACCGAATACAGAAGTTTAATTGGATGTCTACGATATCTACTTCACACAAGACCCGACTTAAGTTACTCCATTGGATTACTTAGTCGATTTATGCAAGAACCAAAAGAGCAACACATGAAAGCAATAAGACAAGTACTACGTTATGTTAAAGGAACAAAGAACTACGGTATCACCTACAAACATAATGGAGGAAACAAAATACAAGGTTTTAGCGACAGTAGTTATGGAGTCAATACTCAAGAAGGAAAAGGAACTACTGGAATCATCTTTTACTATGGAGATTCACCAATAAGCTGGAGCACAAAGAAGCAAGCCACTGTAGCATTATCATCATGCGAATCTGAATTTATTGCAGCAACACAAGCATTATGGTTGAAAAGACTACTAAGCAGGCTTACACACTCAAATGAGGAAAAGGTAACTATTATGGTTGATAACAAATCAGCTATAGAACTAATGAAGAATCCCGTTTTTCACGGAAGAAGTAAACACATCGATACAAAGTACCACTTCATACGAGAATGTGTTGAAAAAGAAGATCTACAGATTGAATTCATAAGTGGAGAATATCAGAAAGCAGACATACTCACAAAAGCACTACCAAAGATCAAATTTCTAACAATGAGGCAACTTATTGGAGTTAAAGATCTAGGAGATGAAGATTGTGATTAAGGAGGAGAATATTGGGTTAATCCCAATCTATTCATATTAAAGGTCAAACCCGAAAGTCAAAGTCAACTACAAAAAGTCAATTGTTGGAAATAACTGCCAAATAGCAGTTACCATCAAACAGACATAACTGTTCGATTAGTCACAACTCTTCGAATCATCACAATGATTCAATCGCACCTTTTCATTCATTATAAATAGATCAGATTCTGTAAACCAACATATGACATGATTATTATTACATTTATATAAAAAGTTATTTAGTGATTATTTCATTTCAACTTTTGGTATATTGTGACTTGATCGTTAGACCACAAAGATCCACGTTTGAGTCCAACAATTTAGTAATACTAATTTAATTTGGATCTTTTTAAGACTCGTAGCAAGGCAGTCCGTTATTCGTCAAAAAGAATCTGGCGTCTGTAGTACTGTCTTTGAGTATAAAATTATATTTAGAGTAATCACTCCATTAAAGTTGATATATATTTTAAGATCGAGTTCGGTTTGATCCCCACTTTCTGTCAAATGATTATGCTTTTACTTAAACAATAATTTGTACCATATATGTGATTAGCTGTTAGATTCCTCCCTTAATCCCCACTAAACAACCCTTATAAAAGCCAATAATCCCATACCCCTTACATCCATTCATACAAACAATATAAACCTATCTTTCTCTACAAGTAACACACACACAATAATACTCGCTGAAATGGAAAGTGTCAAGCTAGCCACTGCCCTCACCATAACAATGATAGTCTTCATGGCATTCACTAGTTCTGGAACCATGGCTCAGGAGTTTGCGGCAGCACCTGCACCTTCTCCATCAATGGAGAGTGCTGGAGTGGCATTGCAAGTCCCTGCGCTACTTGCAGCCGTTGTGTCTTTCGTTGCTTGCCTCTTCTAAGCTCGATTAATTGTTTTTCAAGCATCTAATTTCTTATTACAACTTTTGCTCTCTTTATGAATTTGACGTTTCAAGCTTGTATTTCTAGAGTATAATTCTTCATTTGTAACCGAGTTCTTTTTAACATGAAATGATGAAGATTTTACAATTTTTGTGGTTTTTACTAATACATCAAGAACTTAACCTGCGATAATTAATAAAGTCATTACTTGGCCACTCACAAACTAGCATGCTAAACTATCTTCATTCAAAAATTAAATATAGCGAATGTGTTAATTACCTAACTACAGGAATATGCCCGTGTGCATAAACTGATAAACCAACTTCGATCAGTGCTTTAATTAATACTTTTTGAATTTATAATAGGCAAGTTTCAGGTGAAAATTTGAAGAATATTTGCATACACTGAATAGTAGAAACTAATCATGCTAACTTGAAAAAAATAACATCTGTCTCTTCCAGAAATGTATATAGGGAGCATTGTGGTTTAGGGCATGTATACATTTTGTGTTAAAAATCATATATCTCCAAGTAAAAATAAGAAAATAACTGTATACAAAGATTCAACAAAGCAAAAGAAACAAAAGGCAATGCATCACCAAAACAAAAGCTAGCAAGGTTAGTTTCATGAAACCAACAATGATCCAAAAATCTACAAGAAAAATGTCTTTTGCAGACAGGCCTTTAATGAGAAACAGAGAAGTGTTTGTTTATCAAATTACCGAAACTTAATTATTACTGTATAAGAATAGTAAATTCTTGCTTTTTACCGCCTTTAAAAAAAATTCTTGCTTTTCACCCACACTATCTGAAATCTGTAGGTAAACGGTGTTAACTCTTTGATGAGTAGCAAACCATTTGGTCGTCGTTAGTGACGAAACCACAGATTTATGTATGATCACAACTGAAGTTTACTTACAAAAAATAGAGCACAGATTGTTGGATATGATCATCACTTAAAGCAAAAACGAATAAATGGGTGCTATAGTACATAAGAACCTTGATTCACTACACATGAGATTATGAGAACATGCTCCTAGAGCCATAAAGGGAGAGTAATAAACCAATGCACAGAGAACTAATCCTTCACTCCGATAATCCTATTAATA
The DNA here is from genome assembly GCA_030686995.1 of Artemisia argyi. NCBI lineage: Eukaryota > Viridiplantae > Streptophyta > Magnoliopsida > Asterales > Asteraceae > Artemisia > Artemisia argyi. The sequence goes on along the minus strand of CM060676.1, from coordinate 213,077,312 downwards.
ACCAAGCTTTAGAAATTCAAAGCTTGAATCAATGTTACAGTTATTCATTTCAAATGTTGTTAGTAGTACATTTCCTAAGTATTGATTCTTTTAGAAGATAATCTATATTAGCAGAAAAGTTCACGTCAAAGAATCCACTTCGATCATTTGACTTGAGTACGGATTGTATCATTATTTAACACAAAAAATAAATTAAAATCATATACAAAGAGTAAAGCATCAAGGTGTATGAATTTGTCCAGCCTTACAGACAATGGCCTATAGAGTTTGTTGATGCCCACTTTCTGTCAAATGATTATGCCTTTGCTCAGAACATAATATTTATTATGTGATTAGCTGTTAGATTCCTCCAATAATCCCACTAATTCACTGAAAAACTGCTATAAAAGCTCTCATAACCTATTTCCCACTCATACAAACCACAAAAACCAATCTTTCTCTACGAATAAACAAACACGCAAAAAAACACTCATTGAAATGGAAAGCGTCAAGCTAGCCACTGCTTTCACCATTGCAATGATAGTCCTAATGGCCTTCACCACTTCCAGAACCATGGCTCAGGAGTTTGGAGCAGCACCTGCACCTTCCCCGTCAATGGAGAGCGCAGGAATGGCATTGCAAGTCCCTGTGTTACTTGCGGTTGTTGTGTCTTTGGTGGCTTACCTCTTCTAAGTCTAGATTTGTCACTTTTCAAGCATCTAATGTCTTATTGCAACTTATGTTCTCTTTATAAATTTGATGTTGCAAACTTGTATTTCTAGAGTTTTATTCTTCATTTGTAACCGAGTTCTTTTTAACATGTGAGATGATGAATATCTTACAATTTTTGTGTTTTTTATGTATACATCATGAAGTTAACCTTCAATAACTTGATCACGATATAACTTAATCCATCTACATGCTAGTAAGCTGCACTATCTTCATTCAAAAATAAATGTAGCCAACACGTACTATACTGATGTTAAACCTAACTATAGGAATTTTCTGAGTGCCATAACTGATAACCCAACTTCAATGCTTTAATATTCTTTTTAAGTTTTATAATAGAAAGGTTTCAAGTGAAAATTTAAGGATTTTTTTATACAATTAATAGTAGAAACTAATTAATCATGTTAACGTGAAAAAATAAAATCTTTCTCTGCTAGAAATGGAGCGAGTATCGCGGTTTTATTAAAAATAAGAACATGTATACATTTTGTTTTAGAAATAAAATATATACAAGAAAAAAATATACAAGGATTCAACGAAACAAAAGAAACAAAATAAAATACATCACCAAAACAAAAGCTAGGTTAGTTTCGTCAATTCAACAATGATCCAAAACTACAAGGAACATGGCTTATGTGTTTTGCGAACAGGCCTTTAATGAGAAACAGAGAAGTGTTTGCTTATAAAGTTTACAGAAACTCAATTATTAGAAGAGTAGTAAAATTCTTCCATTTTACCGCATTTTGAAGAAAATTCTTGCTTTTTACCCGCACTTTCTGAATCTGTAGATAAAAGGTGTTAACTCTCTTAGGTGTAGCAAACCATTTGGCTGTCATTAGTGACGAAACCACAGATTTATGGATGAAAACACTTATGTTACTTTGAAAAAAAGGAGCAAAAATTGTTGGATCATCTCTTAAAACATAAAGAAATGAGTGCTCACAAGAGATTAGGAGCATGCTCGTAACCAATGTAGAGAGAACTAATTATATTCTTCACTCCTACAGTCCTATTAATAAACTAAAAAGTAAAGTAAAGTAACTCCCAATACCGTCTTCCACGGGTTATGGGTCCCAATACCGTCTTCCACGGTGTATGGGGGAGGTTGAGACGTAGACAACCATACCCCTACCTAAGGTAGAGAGGTTGCTTCCGGTTCTACTAAAAGTAGAAAAGGACCTCCGGCCTTCTGTAGGGAGTGAGGATCGAACCCTTGACCTCTAGGTTAAGAGGCAAGGGGTTTTCCAACTGATCCAACCCTACTTGTTTAGTCCTATTAATAAACTGAACTTTAAAAATATTCATAACTTGTATCAATGTTTTGGTTTGTCATTCCAAATAGTGTTAGTAGTACATTTTTCCTAAACATCGATTCTTTGAAAAGAATATCTACTACGTATTAGAATATCGAATGGATCACATCAATGAATCCACTTCACTTGACTCAAGTCCGGTTTCGTATTATTTTTATCACACAAATAAATAAAATCACTTACAAAGAGTAAATTATCAAGCCATCAAGGTGTGTGAATATGTCCAGACTTACAGACAGTGGCCAATTAAGAGTTTGTTTGATGAACACTTTCGTCAAATGATTATGCCTTGGCTACGAAAATGATATTTAATATGTGATTAGCTGTTAGATTCCTCCAATAATCCCACTAATTCACTGAACAACTGCTATAAAATCCATTAGTCCCACAGCCCTTGTTTCCCACTCATACAAACCATAAAAACCAATCTCTCTCTATACACAAAAAACACTCAGTAAAATGGAAAGTGTCAAGCTAGCCACTGTTCTCACCATTGCAATGATAGTCCTAATTGCCTTCACCACTTCCGGAACCATGGCTCAGGAGTTTGGGGCAGCACCCGCACCTTCCCCGTCAATGGAGAGTGCTGGAATGGTGTTGCAAGTACCTGCTCTACTTGCGGCCATTGTGTTGGTTGCTTACCTTTTCTAAAGCTCGATTTGTGGCTTTTTCAATCATCTAATTCCTTATTACAGTTTATGGTATCTTTATGAATTTGATGTTTCAAACTTGTATTTCTAGAGTTTAACTCTTCTTTTGTAACTGAATTGTTATTAGCATGAGATGATGAAGAGTAAAAAGTTTTCATGGTCAATTACTATAGGTTAGGCACCACCTATTTATGCATGCATGAATTCAACCTCCAATTGTCACAACTTATTCATTCAAAAATGTTAGTAAGCTATAGACCGCCTTCATTTGAGAAATAACAATAACTTTAACGAATTCAGTTAGAATTAAGTCAATTAACTATAGAACTTTAAATATCATTCTATTATGATGTATATATAGGAAAAAGTTTCAGGTGAAGATTTTTATATAAAGTGTATTGAGGATCGAGTTCTATGCTTTTGATTTTGCAATGCAAACATGTGTATATATGTTGAATATCAAATTTCTTTACAGAAAAGAATAAATGATAGATTAAGCAGCAAGGAAAAGAACAATATAATGTGTCACTAGAATAAAATAAAACAAATGTTTTAAGACAATTAGAAAAACGACTTTAACAGTTTGATGACTAAAAAGCTGTAGAGCAGTCACACAAACTTAAAAAATACACCGTTTAAGTGTCAGTAAATGTGCAAAGCATAAGAGAATATAATAAAGACCAACGAACATAAGAAAAAATAAAAATAGAAAAATTAGAAAAACGAGACAAATGTATTCTGGTTCTAAGTTAGTTCATGGAAACCGTCATGCGTTGGACTTTAGGACAAGACAACGTAAGACCTTTGTTTAATATGCCTTTTGTTTACGACGAATAGGAATAGGTTATTTTCAGATTTTACATAAGAGAGCAACTCGTCAAATAGAAATCGGATCTAATATGTGCAGCCTAAGCTTAGTTCTCTTGACTCCCGTGGGGTTGCTAGTCAACAAAAATCCCCAAACACTACAAGATAATGGTTTACCACGATTTTCTAAGTGTTATTTAAATTAAAATTTAGTGACAGCCTGAATTTTGTACTAAGTATTGTGACAAGTTTTCAACTGTTAGTGACGAATTTTGTCTCGTCAATAAATCTATTATCTTTTAGTGTTTTTTACCCACATTTCGTGCAAGGTGCAACACAAATATATATTTTACTTGTGGTAAAAGTAACATATGTTTATAGCTTTTCAATCCATTTGATAAGATACAAATATAACTCACACCTTCTCATTCTTGGTAATATATGTCCCCATTGTCCTCAAAAAGATTAATAATAAGTTAATAACAATAACACCCCACATGGCTCACATTATTTAAAGTGTCAATCACTTTATTATTAAAAAAAAATAAAAAAAAATAAAAATAAAAAAAATAATAATAAAAAAAAAAAATAAAAAAAACTGCGTAAGAAAATTGAGCCAATTTGCAATGATGACACTATTCAATCTACTAGCTGGTAAAAATGAGAACATTCATATGCGAAATAAACGAAGCACAAACAACAAAAGTATAGATTACAAATTGTTTGAAAGAGAAACGAGTGCCCAAAAGGTTACAGGTACGGTTTAACCTTACTTCGCAAGAAATGAAACATTGACTGTAAAGGGAGACTAATATATCCACCACTCATGTTAAATAATGTTAAGAAACTTAACACCTACATAAAACTTTGGTTTATCATCCTAAGAGATCATTATCAGATCTGAAGTAAGAATTCCTACTCTCTAGTCTCAACTAAGAAGTGAATTATAGTTTAACATATCAAAGAATACAAGTCAGCACACAAAGAGTGAGGTATCATGGTGTATAAATTTGTCCAGCCTAACAGACAATGGCCAAATGAAGTTGATATGATGCCCACTTTCTGCCAAATGATTATGCCTTTGATTTAGAAACAATATTTACAATGTCATTAGCTGTTAGATTCCTCCAGTAATCCCACTAAACAACTCCTATAAAAGCCATTAATCCCACTACACCTCCCACTCAAACAAGCCATAAAACCAAACTTATTTTACAAGTAAATACATACAAAAGACAATCACCAAAATGGGAAGTGCTAAGCTAGCCACTGTTCTCGCCATTGCAATGATGGTCCTTGTGGCATTCACCAGTTCCGGAACTATGGCTCAAGAGTTTGGAGCAACACCAGCTCCTTCTCCATCAATGGAGAGTGCAGGAATGGCATTGCAAGTACCAGCTTTACTTGCAGCCGTTGTGTCTTTCGTGGCTTACCTCTTCTAAGGCTTCAAAGTTTTTTTCCATGATCTTATTTATTTTTATCCGGTGTTATAACTAATGTTTCAAACTTGTATTTCTAGAGTTTAAGTCTACATTTGTTACCAAATTTCTTTTTCGATTTGAGAAGATGGTATCTTTGTAGTTTTTATGTTATAATAATGTACTGAACTTTATGAAATTGCCAAAAAAGGAAATACCATAACCAAGTGCAAGAAGGGAATAAGTCTCAACTATCTAAACGGTAATTAAAGAAAAAGTAGATGTTCATACACTAGGTAGCCTAAAAAGTTACAAACAGCTGGGGTAATAAAAACATTCATGAATGGTATCAATAATCAAATACCGTAAGAACATCAGTTGACAAATCCATGCAAAGTTCTTTTCAGTAAGTAGGATAAATAGTATCATCAACAATCATCACTCTCCCTTCGTCTCGCCAGCTCTGCACACAAGAAACGACGTGTTAGATTACTGAAGCTTTACACATAAGAATGTCAAAAATAAAATAATAATATATACCTCTAGAAGCACCGTGATCTCTGCCCTCAAGTAAGGTACTGCTGCCCTGGCATTAACCACCTGCTCGATTTCAGCTATTGTTATCTGCTCAAAGCGCTGTTCATGTCGATGCTGCTCAAATGCAGACCTGAATGCAGCAACCCTACATAACAAAAACAACAGATCCATTAAAAAAATTTTGGTTCAACGATGAATAGTGTTTAACACAATAGCCTTGGGCTTGATAGAAATAAAAAACGGTACACACCTCTCGGCGGAGATAGTTGGTGCCGCCACAGGCTCATCTACTTCCATTGCTTCAGCTGCATCCCTGAAAGAAAAGAGCATATGATCGTATTTAATAGAATATAACTTGAATCTAATGAAAGAGAACACAGAAAAACGATGAAAACATAATGCTCAATGTTCAAAACCAGCAAAAAAATTGGGTAATACAGCATGACCTTAGTCCTTGTTTCTGCTAGACAACCCATAAATATAAATGCATTACATGCCTGTTTTCTTTATCAGAAAAGTTAATAAACTTCTTCCTACTTCATTTTGTCAAATACTTGCTACTTTGCATGTATTCATGACTAGAGATCCTTAGGAACAAAAATTTGCTGCATACTTATTGAAAATTCAATTTCTAAGAATACTAAAGATGATGGGTCGAAGCTGATAGAACAAAGATTATACTGTTTTAATGCAATCTGGATAATGAAAAAAAAATGTGTATGCATTTACCGAACACTTTAGGAGACGTTTGGCATTTTGACCCGATCTATGCGTTAGAAGATAAAGCATGCCGAGAATCAACCCATTCACAAGTAAATGGGCTGAAACTGTCACCTCTACTAATGATGTATACCAAAGAATGGGATTGTCCTACAACTAGTACTAGTGGTTTCATTCAAATGAAGGTTTATATTTAGTCGACTACTTACTCTGTGTTAGTAGCATCAGCAGCATCAGATCTTCCCTTTCTTCTGTTACCGTGCTCATTTCCATCACCGTCAGCTCTACGCTTTCTTTCTTGCTCCTTCTCTTGTTGTTGCTCACGCTCTTCCATGTCAGTCAACTCTTGATGGTAAATGGCAAAGTTAAGAACTTTCAATGCAGCTTCTACATCAGACTTCAAAACCTACAAAAGAAAACAAGAGCCTTCTTGTAAACATAAAACAAGGTCGGAATTTCAACCCAGTTACTTAATGATGAGGACAATTTGGAATGTGTCACAAACAAGTCCATCTAAAAATTGGCTAAAAAGGAAACTGTTGAATGAGGCTTAACTATATTTTAAGCATACAATCTCCGAAAGAGTTTTAATTTACTAAGATTATTAGTGATATATTTCTCTTTTATCATAATCAATGCATTCATTATTTATAAATATTTAAGGCAACTTGACCCAGTCTATTTGACAAAAGCTAAAAAAAAAACTGCGACATGTTAGCATGAAGCAAGAGAGAAGAGAAAAAAGATTAAGGTACCTGTTTGCTCAATTTTAGTTTGGCATGTGCTGTAGAGAGCCGAATAATAGTCTCCAGAGTTCTGGCAGTTATTGGAAGTGTTCCTCCAGTCTACAAAAACCAAAATTCTGATTATCATGGAGAAACAGACACATCTTTATGGAAAATTAAACGTAGTAGACTGTTAACACTAACCCTTGTACTGCCACCAGTGTTTCTGAGCTCTGCATATGCGGTTGCGATGTACTCGGATGCCTGAACATAAAAGAATATATCAAATATCCCGCAAAATTAACCATATATCAAATATCTAGCAATATAGCTTTTCTAAAAAATTCTCACTGCATATTAACACTTAACAAAAAGTAGATTCAAACTTTTAATTTGAAGGCTTGAAACTAATGATGATACTAAAATACAATTCGTCAAAAAAGAAACTACCTCATCAGTGAGATCTGGCTGGATCCTGTGTTTTGCATAATGTATGTACTTCTTAAGAAACTTGATTTTCAGAGCTTCAACGTGAACCCTCCTACCTTTTGTTTGTCCATGTAGCATTCGATTAAACTCAACAAAAACCGAACCATCTGCATCAGTTTCATCCTCCCTTCCATACATGGAAACTGAGTCCTCGCCTAAAAGAGGTATGTTGCTTGTAGTTAAGAAATTTGAAGCATGATCATATAGTAGTTAAAATCTTGTAACAAAACACAATCCTACCTCCATCTGCAGCAGACCGAAAGCGGTGCATACGCAAAACATGGTCAGAAATTTTTCGATCAATTACAGGATCCATTTGGTCCAACACAATGAACAGCAAATCAAATCGAGACAGCAGAGAATCAGGAAGTCCAATATTCTTAGTTGGAGTGATTGAACGGTCATACTGCAGTGAGTTAATTAACATAGATAAAGTTAAACATAGCTTACAATTAGCATCTGATGTAACTAAAAAATGTAGTTAAACTACTTACTGTTCCATAGATGGGATTAGCAGCTGCTACAACACTGCAACGAGCATTTAGGGACGCATGAATACCAGCTTTAGCAATAGTCACAGTCTGCTGCTCCATAACTTCATGTATTGCTACACGATCTTGGTCGTTCATCTTATCAAACTCATCAATACAAATAACACCTCTGTCTGCAAGAACCATAGCACCGGCTTCCAGCCTTCTTTCTCCTACAAATTTAAATAGCTAAAAATTCAGCAACAAAAACTGATGTTTATACGGCTTTTTTCCAGTTTATCAAAGAGCTCTTACCTGTTTCTTGATCAGTAGTCACTGCAGCTGTCAAACCAACCCCAGAAGAACCTCGACCTGTCGTTGATATTGCTAGAGGAGCAATATTCATAATAGCTCTAAGAAGCTGTGACTTGGCAACAGAAGGATCCCCAACCATCATCATGTTAATATCACTGCAGATAATATACACTTAATTAACTTTACATTACTATGTTTAATATAGAGGGGGTGGAATATGACACCTTACCCTCTTAAGTGAGTCCCGTTTTTCAGATTCTTCTCTGTTCCACCAAGCATCAGTAGAATAACTGCTTTCTTAATCCATGAATGCCCATAAATTGAAGGTGCAAGAGATCTGGAAAGAAGTTCAAATGTATCTTCTCTCTCAGATATCTGCTTAATTTGTTTCAAGTCCTCAGCGCTATACACTGGAGTGTTTGCCTCTTTGTTAAGCAGAGAAACGTTGTTGGCTATAAGCACAGTCCTACATACCATAGTAAATCGGTTAATATTATAGAGAATAGACATTGTTTGCTATAAGGACAGGGGGTTGTTATTGCTGGCTTTGAACAAACCTGAATACTCCATTAACACTGCCTTGACTTTTTCCTGGAATAGCCTTGTATATTCCGACAATTGCCACACGGTCTCCAGGCTTGCATGAGTCAACCAGATCATCTTCAGCAATTACATCAACGGTTCTTGGTAGTTGGCCAGGAGCAGAGTTCTCAGGGACTTCTTGCATTGATAGTGTTTGATGGTCTTTGTAATTGCACATCCCATACTCAGTAACTAACAAATTTCCATTGTCATCCTGCAGAAAGTATTATGAATGAGATAAATACTTATTATCGTTGTGGATTGTGATATGATATAGGGAGTTTGTTATTACCCTGGTTGGATACACGGAGCCTGTGGGTAAACCCATAGTGGAAGTAATATCTCGATACTCACGTGATGTGAATTGATTAGTTGTAGGGCAATAGTGAACACTTTTTACAACCTTTGGCCTGACGAGAGAACCTAAAAAAAGAAATGGCAGATCAGATGTGTAAATCTATAGCAAAATTTCTTGAAGAGATGAAGAGTATAATTGACTAAAACTGTTTAAAGGCATACAAAATTTCAAATAGATGGTTCGAAAAAGTACAGACATAAGCTCTAAAAAAATGCAGTATACGTGTAATAAACAGACTACATAGATAAATGTTCCTGGTGTTACTGTCAATCAAAGAAACGATATGGTATTTTCTACATCGCAGTATCAGATCCATGATTAGTGTGCATTACTATTACAGAAACAACTTTGAAATCGGAGCTTATGTGTAGCTGCCTGAAGAGACTCGCAATCTTTGTTTTACTAGAAGTGTCGGTGTACATTTCTAACAACCAAAAATAACTACTCTAAAATATTGGTTCAATTCAATTATGTTTTCTATTGTAAATTCACTAGTCAGTAGTACGCCTCAAACAAGTTTATGGTTAGCTTAATTAAGTTCTATCCACTTGGGACAAGCTAGGCCAAAAGTGTATAAATTTTGCAGATAGATGGTAATCGACTAAAGCAATTGAACCAATAAAAAAAACTTAGCAGACACAACACAGAATTCCATAGACTACAATCTATAAAACCACGAAATTCCTGAAAACTTACATTTAGTAATAATCCCCTCAACTTTAACCATGGAGCCGATAAACTCAGACAAAAGATCTCGAGGAGTAACCTTCCTTGAAACAAATGGTCCATCAAACCCAATCAACACTTGTTCCCCTTCTTTCAGAAACTTCGGGTCAATACTCCTGGTTCTGTCCGTTATGAAATCCGATAATGGCTGAATATATTCACTAGGGTTCTGCAACAACCTATAAACACAAATCCATAAATCACAAAAGAAATCCAAAAGCTAGCAAACTTCAAACATCATATAACTAATTTACCATTCCAATTCATGTATCAAAATCATGTTATTCTTAAAACCTTCAACTCAAATTATTAACTAGTGTTGTGTAACAATCTAGTACATATCACAAAACCATAAATTACAGACACAACCATATGCTACAAAGCTTCTAGCATCATATCACTGATTAACTATTCCATTTCAATGTATATAATCATTAGAAACCTTCAAGTCAAACACTTAACTAGTGTTCTAAAACCCCTCAACTATAGCACGAATCCATAAAGCCATATATTAGTGAGCTTCAATCATCGTATTACACATTTTATTTAATCGGTACAACATTCGTCCCAGGCTCTCAAATCCATAAATAACGAACAAAATTTGATAATTGAATCACTTCCAGTTCAACGTGTATTGATATTATCATTCAATTCTTTGAGCCAAGGACTAATTTATCATAAAACACAAGTAAACACTATAAACCAAAGAGCACGAAGAAAGCTAGTATATAGATAAGCTTCAAACATATAATCACTAATTTTCACTCCAATCAATGTTACCAGTATAATTTAAAGCACAAATACACATATCACAGGCAATAACATATTTTAATAATATTAAAACATCTTTAAATTTCACTAATCCAATTAAATGTTGTAGCCTAAATTAAATGCCAAAATTGAACATATCATAAAAAATATAAACCTTCTAGCGAGATGTTCGGCTCCGGATTGAAAGAGATGAGAGAGCTGGAAGATCAAACGGTTGCGCTTGTTGCGAATCATGTTTCCGATATCTTCATCTAACAGATCCTGTTATTAAATAATATAAAGGTTATAAAAAAAAAAACTAATCGATTGAAATGAAAGTGAAAGAAATGAAGGTTTACGTTGGTTTCGAAGAGTTCGCTGAAGGCTTTCTTGTTAATCGCTCTTTGTTCTTCACTGATGTCCATTTTGAATTTTTTTTTAGTTGATGGAGAGAATGAATTGAAGATTGAAGATTGGAGATTGATGTGAAGAGAGGGGTGAGTGAGATTATTGATTGCCCTAAATTAAGTGTGACTGGGGTTTTGGCGGGAGGGAAGGGTGGGAAAAGTGCTTTTGGCGGGAAATGAGTCATAGTGTTCCCGCGTTCTTGTATAGGGAGGTAGTGGAAGCCCAAGTGGTTAATTAAGCCCATATCTATGTTTGCACATGTGTTAGTTAGGAGGTGTTCAGTCATCAGTGTTCACATTGGTGAGCATCGGTCCGGTCCGGACCGACCAAATAAGACGGAGGACCGAATTAGCCAAAAAGCTAAGATCGAAAATTGGACCGAATGTGGTCGGTACAGTCTCGGTCGGTCCTTCAGTCGGTCTGTTTGTTCGGGTCATTTGCTCAGCCCTATTTACAATTGCTTCTTACAACCAGACATAACTAACTTAAAACCGAAGTATTCAGTTCCGATTTTGCCTTAAAAAATTCAAGCTGAACCGAATAACCCGATAAACCAAAAACCTGAACCAATTTAACACCCCTAATGTTGCATTTGTTTTTTTAATGTTTTATGTTTGTTCTGCAAACTATGTCTGCGAAAGAAGAGATGGATTTGAAGTCTTTAAGATATAGAAGGTGATAATGAGACAAAAATAATCTACAAAATTTGGAAGAGGAAAAAAGTTTTTTTTATCTCTTATGTCTAAAAATAAACAACCACACTTCATTTATTTTATCTTCTCACTTGTAGATATAAGAGGGAAAAACAAACGTACTTTTTTCATTTTTTCTTTCCGCTTGCAAAAAAAAAGTGAAAATAAGTGCTTATTTAAAAAAAAAAAAAAAAAAAAAAAAAAAAAAAAAAAAAAACACTGCCTTAAGCAGAGAGGCATCATCAACATTTTAGATCGGCATATGCATCATCAACACTTTTTGGGATGCCAACCGACCCTGGGTTTTCTAACTTGTGCCTTTAGGCACATGATAAGAAGTCACGACCCAAAACAAGACTCACAACCCAACAAAAAAAATGTATTTAAAGAATGGCGGACGGGACCTACAAAAAAGACCAACTTCTTATATGTTTTGAGAACCGGGTTCGAAATCGACCCTGTCGAGTCACCGGTTGGACCGCCGGGTCAACCCAGTTTTCAATTTATTATTTTTTTATTTTTTTGACCGGGTCAACCCGGGTTTTTATTAAAAATTTTTGAAAAAACAAAACCCTGCCGGGTTTTGAGAACCGGGTTGACCCGGGTCAGTCAAAACCCGGCGGGTTTAACCGGTTAACCCGGTTTTAGAACCCGGGTTTTTTAACCCGTTTTTTGGGCCGGAACCGGTCGAACCGGTTAACCCGGCCGGGTCGACCCGGGTTTCAAAACAGTGCACTCTAGTTACCATTACAATATCTTGTAGAGGGATCTTTTCTTATTGTTGGTTTGTGTGGTAATAAAAAAAAGCCGCAGTTCTATAAAAAAAACTTATATAGTTACCATTACTTTTTCTTTTATTTTTTGAACGACAAACCTCCCTATACAGTCGTATAGATTGACTTGCATCTGAGTGTGTGTTTAGTTTTTTTTTTTTTTTTTTTTTTTTTTTGAACATAGAGTGTATTTTTAGTTGATACAATTTTTTTTAATTATTGTTAGTTTGTTACAAGTGATAATGTAGCTTCTTTAATCGTTGTTGCCTTGTTGGCATAGTTATTCATAAGAAAGAAAATGGTCAAAAAGATATTGTGGCTCAACCAAAATGGATCAATCAGTTTCGACTTATAATAACTGTTAAGCATTTTTGGCTAATATGATCCGTCATTGGTAACACAAAGTCAGTCTCGGACATATTTACAATAATCACAACGAGCTTAAATTAGAAGATGATGAGATAAATTTAGGAGTTTTTTTTTTTTTTTTTTTTTTTTTTTTTTGTGGTTCAAAAAAAAAGAGTTTACACCTTACAATTCCATGCTCGGACAATCAAACCAAACAACACTGCCTTGTGTTTCTCTTATGGTCTAGCTAAACATATCGACTACAATTGACAGCCGCAAGATCTGTCACAAATGAAGCATGTATATAGTTCACATCTGTTTGTATAAGTCCTGTCCTCTCTTTGTAGTTATGTGCACGCAAATGTGTAAAAGAGACGCAGATATGGAAAGAAGAAGACAGATGTGATTAATCAAATAATTCAGATCTGAAAAAGTATTGTGTCAAGTTTTTTAGCCCAATGCTAGCGCCTCTAAATCACAAAATGTACTCAACTCACTTCTAACATGTCTAAAATTGGCCAATAAATATTAAAACAACAGTTTTTATAAACTCTAAATACGCTCATAATGCCTTTCCAGCAATCAAGGCTTGAACGCAGTGAATGCTACAACAGAGTTGTGTCCGCCAAAACCAAACGAATTTGAAACCGCTGCACATTACCAAAATATCTTGATCAGTCAACCTTTTCTCATAAAAACCACAAAATCACAACATAGTCGCAAACGGGAATAAATAAAAAAATTACTCACCAACGTTAATTTCATGTTGCTGCTTTTGATTTGCAACAGTGTCGAATTCAACTGCAGGCTCCGGGTTCTACATTTACAAATAAATAATGTTAAGATACAAAAGGAAAGAAGAACCATTGTATTACGATTAACAGAAATGATGTACGTACGAATTGATTTATGGAGGGATGAAGCCACCCCGTTTGAATGGCTTTAACTGTAGCAATTGCTTCCAGACCTCCAGCTGCACCTAAGCAGTGTCCTATCATTGACTGAAACATCACGAAAACTAACAATCAGTAACGGGTCAAATAAGCAATTTATCCTAAAAACCACACAGTGTGTTTTTATTCAACAAAATTTATTGTAAAGGCCATAATAAAGTGTGTGTGGGAATGCACTAGAAGTACTACTTCAAAAAAAACGACAGAATATACCTTGGTTGCGTTCATTTTGATTCCTTCAGTCTTCTTGAATACCTTTTTAACGGCATTCACCTCAGCCAAATCACCAACCAACGTTGAAGTTGCATGTGCATTAATGTAGTTAACCTGAAACAAGTTAAGTTGCACATTATCAGAATACAAAGTATTCCAATGGCCCATTGTAATCTTGAATATGGTCTTTAATATATGATTTACTGCTTGACAAGGGTGACAAAAACACATTTCAAGAATCACAAGACTTAACGATGGATAATCGAAGTAAGACCCACAAACTAACTATGTTAGCCTGTTATACCATACTGTTAATAGAACAAGAAGCCAAAATTGCTAATTATTCATCACATTCACTTATAGAATGCATTTTGTTATATTTTGGAAGAAAACAACACGAGCCATACAAAAAAAAAAATACAATACCTCCTCTGCTGATACACCAGCATCCTCCAAACAGCTCTGAATACAGGAAGAAACACCGAGTCCATCTGAGCGAGGATCGGTCATATGATAAGCATCACAATTAATTGCACCTCCCAGGTATTCCGCAAGTATAGGTGCACCTCTCTTCATTGCATGTTCCAAGCTCTCCATTACCTGTAAACAAAGTTAAACTCATCTGAGTTATCTCTTTCAAAAAATAAAAGTATTTACTCGCAGCCAAAAATAGTAGCTTATCAGGTGGCAAAATAGGCAGGTTGGGTAGCTAATCAAAATACGTATTATTTTTCGGGTGGGTCTACATGCAAGCACTTTATGTCCACTTATTAAAATCTTCTATGCATGACTAATGCGTAATATTTACAAAAATTAAATTAGTACAATAACATTTTAATCTTTTTTATAGAGTTATTTATGAGGTTGTATGCATTAAAGTCGCACTTTGAAGCAATTTTGGATCCAGTTTCCTTTAGTAACTTTTTGGATTTTTACCCATTTGACCAAGATGAAAACAACCCAAATCGATCCATCCGTAAGTTAATGGGTTGAAATTGCAACTGCTAAATTTCAAACCATTTACAAATAGGTCAATTTGGGATGTTATCTCCAAGGGGTCAAGTGGATAAAACTTAAAAGCTTAGTTACCATCGAAAGGGGTCAGATGGGTCAAACTGGTCCAAAGTCACCCAAAGTGTGTCAAATCCTTACAACCCACCTAAATCACTTCATTCCAAAGAAATTAGATTATTGGTGGGTCAATCCGCCCAGCCCGTTTTACTCGTTACGATGGCAGACTTACCAAAACACCAGCACCTTCACCCATAACGAACCCATCTCTAGCTTGGTCCCACGGCCTTGAAGCGGTTTGTGGATCATCATTCCTCTGTGACAATGCTCTACACGCAACAAAACCACCCAACCCAATGGGAATAATGGCAGCTTCAGTCCCACCAGCAACCATCAAATCAGCTTCCCCTCGACGGATATGATTTGCAGCAGCATGAAAGCAGTAATTGGAGGTAGCACAAGCAGTTGAAATTGAGTAATTTGGTCCCATGAACCCTAAATCAATAGCTAGCAAGGCAGACCCCATATTCGTTATTGCATAAGGAATGAAAAACGGGGTGATTTTTCTGTAACCCTTTTCAATTAGATTTTGGACTCCATCAGAAAATACTGTAAGACCTCCCATTCCTGTTCCAACAAGTACACCAGCTCGTTCCTTATCAATCTGCACAGAGTATAAGTTCACTATGTGATTTCGCCCCTTTATCCATGCATGTACAAAACCAAAAGTGATCTAAAAACTATTTTAACATCAGTAGTACATATACTGACGTGCAATATCTTGCAAGTATAATGTAGTCTAACAGAACGAAATTAGTTCTTATAAAAGTATCAGTTATAACATGTATCGTGAAGGATAAATTAGTTCAATAGAAATGTCCAACAACACTTAAATGTACTGTAAGTATAGAGGTGGCAATTTGTGCCCAAAATCAAAAAAATGGGCTAAATGGGCAAATTTTTAAAAGATTTGGGTACATTTGGTCTCCCTCTTTTTTTTGAAATGGGCATATATTACCCATTTAGAAATTAAATGGGCAAAATGGACACATGTTTTTCTCTCGCATTAAATTGTTTTTAATGAAAAACCTACGGATATAATATATTTAGTTACTTAAATATAAATGAGGTGTTACGTTTGAGGAATTTTTTTTGTTGTTTTAGGTCTTTTTTAAGACGATTCGTATAACATGCGCCCGTTTGGCCCGCGCCCGTTTAGCCCGTGCCCGTTTAGCCCATAGTCCGTTTAGCCCGTAGCCCGTGCCCGCCTGGTCCGCCCGTTTTGACACCTCTATGTAAGTACCTTTGGGTAGTGGCAATAAACCCATAACGGAATTTAACAGAAGTGGAAATTACCCATTTACTTATGACTGACTGTCAACTTGGGTTATGTGTTTATCTTTAATGAGTCAAAAGCAGGCCTTTCTTAATGCACCTTGTTATTGTAAGATAATAAAACTTTTTTAATCATACTTGTCACACAAATTACACCAAAGTATTGGAGAAAAAAGTTTATCAGTCCAACCCGACTTCTTTGACCAATCACCCAAACCCTTTTTGACCCACCATTCTGACCAGCCCATTTTGCCACATCTAAAATTTAGCCTTAGAATGGGGTGCAGAAGATAAGGGTTGCAATTAATAGAACGTCGCATACTGAAAATCATTTTAACTATCTTGGATGGAACGAAAAGTAGATAAGCAAGTCCTACATTTTAACATTCATGCAATTTACATCTCTTTTACTAGAGTGGTGACATATTCCACGTAAACTTCATACTTCTTGACGTATGTCACATGCATTATTTAAACAAAAGAGATGAACAAATAGAATTGGTGAATGTCATATGAACATCATGCAGTTAACATTGCTTTCAAACAAAAGTGATCTAGAAGTGCACTTTGCACATGATCCTTAGTACACGCATCACAAACTCTTACCAAAAGCAAATGTATCACGTATGCTTCAAATTCTTACTTGTATTCCCTTTTTACCCCGTATAGCCCTCCTAATCTTTATTTTGGTCAAAACCTTTCCTCGTCAAAAAGCACATAACCAACCACATGATCATTTGGTTTAAGACTAAACATCACACAGCTGAACTCTGAAATATAGCACACATGCCCCAAATACCATAACAATAAGAGCCCCATAATTCACAATCACTATTGTGATAGCAGACATTAATATACAAGGGAAATGGTTGGATATGTGTTTCAATAGCAATTATCAGTACTAGACAGTCAGTTGCTAAAAGCTATATGATAGTTAGGTAATGTTCACATATCTTACGGCCACAATTTCCTCATTATCCATATCCAAATCCAAATCCAAATAATTTGACTCTAAATAATCGTACAATCATATTCATAACCACTTTACACAAGTTGACATCAGGTCACAGTAATCACTTTAAACACACATCCAAACACCTCCTTATTATCTCAAAAACCCTGTGCAAATCACCTTCTCAAAAATCGCTCTAAATAGGTAAATAGCATCCTTCTCGAAAAATAAGCTTTAAGAAATCGAATATTTCACATTTCAACACAATGCAGCATCACATTCACTAAATTTTACTCAAATCAGCCAAAAAATCAATTCAAATTCATACTAATCTTTACAATGATGTCACATTGACTAAATCCAACTCACGCAAACTAAACTACCCAAATAAGAATCTCAGATCCAAACTTTAATCGAAAATATACCAAAAAAAAAATTGTTAATAAGCACACCATTGCTGTCACATTCACTAAATTCAACTCAACTTAACACAGTCCTTCACGCTTTACATACATTTCAAGTTTGCAGCACAAAAGTGATGTCACATTGACTAAATAAGTAAATTCAACACATGCAAACCAAACTACCAAACAAAAATCCAAGTTAAAAAAACCAAAAAAAAGATCCAAACTTTGATCAAAAAACATATTAAAATTTTAGTAATAAACACACTATTGGTGCCACATTCACTCGATTTAACATAATTCTCTACACTTTACAAGCAATTCAAGATTTCAACACAAAAGTGATGTCACATTGACTTAACTAAACACATGCAAACGAAACCATCCAAACAAAAAATCCAGATTCAAAAACAAAAGAAGATCCAACCTAAAAACTTAATAAAGATCCAAACTTATTTAAGAAAAACATAATACAAGACTAATAAGCACACAATTATTGTCACATTCACAAAATTCAGCTCAATCCAGCACAATTCTTCACACTTTACATACATTTCAACTTTTCGCCACAAAAGTGATGCCACATTGACTAAACTCACCAACACATGCAAATGAAATCAACCCAGATCCAAAAACCAAAAAAGATCCAAACTTTAACCACAAAACTTGTAAAATATCCAAACTTTAATCAAATACAAATAAAAACTTTATAATAAGCACAAAATTGGTGTCACATTGCACATTTCAAGTTTTCAACACACAATTAGTATACATTGCCTAAATTCAACACATGCAAATCAACCCAGATCCAAAAAAGTAAAAAAGATCCAAACTTTAACCAAATTTTATAAAAAAAGATCCAAAATTTATAAAAAAGTACAAACCTTGTCACGTTTATCACCACCAAGATCAGCATGTTCAAGAGCTTTCTTACCAGCAACAATACAATACCTCAAACAATCATCTAATCTCCTATCATTTTTGCCATCAATATACCCATCTGATTTAAACCCACGAATCTGTCCACCAAATCTTGTAGGAAACTTTGAAGCGTCAAATCTATCAATCAAACCAATCCCACTTTCACCTGCTAAAAGCTTCTCATAATATGTATCAACATCATTTCCAAATACTGAAACTAAGCCCATTCCAGTTATCACTACACGTTTCTTGGGATCTGTTTCTCTTTTGGGTGGTGATGAGGTTGTGCTGACGGCGGAGATTACGGCGGCGCGTCGGCGCGTGGGGGTTAAGGATGGTGATGGTGAGGATTTGGGTGTGGTGGAAAATGGGTTTTTTTTGGTGAATGGGTCGACCCGAAGTGGGGTGGATTGAAGAAGAGCTTGTGCTTGCATTGTGGATGTTTGTTGTTTGTGAAGATGGTGATTGATTTTGAAGATATGAATGAATGGATGGGTTTATGAGTTGTACAATAGATTGGAAGTGGTGAAGTGTGTTTTTGTGTTGTGTTTTTTAGTACTAGTAGAGATCTTACCAAATACTTTGTGTTCTCAATGGTTGGCCAACACTTTGGTTTCAAATATTTTATGTAAAACTAGAACGGTACTCGCGTAATGCGTCGGCGAGTAACTGTGACTATATTTTGTGTTATTCGGTTACATATTTAGTTGTTTTTATGCTTTATAAGTAGAGATGGTTAACCAAAATAATTTTAGTTTGAACAACCAACCTGCTTCCTAACAAACTTCCTAACCAACATGCTTCCTAACCAATTAATTTTGAATTCCTTCCATAATAAGCAAGTAAAAGTCTGAATTTTAAGTCTTTCTAATCATAGAATAGTCTCAAATGCATTATATAGTAGTATAGATAGTGAGTCTTTGCGATGGCGAAAATCGTGTGACTGAAGTTGAGCACTTACAAAATGGTAATAATTAGTTGATTAACTTGAGAAAAGCAAGAAGAAAATGATTTTGGTCCAACTTGGTTCACCTGCTTTTACTGGTTTTGAAGGTCTTTTCATGTTCGTTTTCTGACGGCCTTCATTGGCTATTCGAACTAGTGGCGACTCTGGTTCCTGGTTAAACCTGTTAGTCCGGTCCAGTTTTTAAAACCTTATGTGTCATCAACTTGCTTGCATATAAATTGTATGAAGATTTATGTATTTTATTAGTTTGCACAATATATATAATAACATGTATTTTTCATTTTAGGAGTGTTTTAATAATAAGATTTATTATAAGAGTTGAAAAATTAATAGGTAGCCATGATTATAGATTTTTTTTCATACATTAAATTACATTGTATTTTTTAATAATTTTTTGAATCATGTCTACAAAAAGTGTTTTAAAATGTTGTAATTAATGTTATTATAGTTATATACTTATACTTATTAAAATTTGTACTACATAATCCTTAAAACATCGAGCCAAGTCCTTAAAACACAAATCCAAATATCAAAAACCAAAATCAGATAATTAAATTACATTGTATTAAGTTCAAAAAAAATTACATTGTATTTTTTTAATAATTTTTTTGAAACATGTCTACAAAAAGTGTTTTAACGTGTTGTAACTAATGTTATTATAGTTATATAGTTATACTTATTAAAATTTGTCATAATAAACAAATGCGTTTGTTTAATATTTTAAAACTTGCATTTTAAGAAGATCTCAAATGCATTATAATGTAGTAGAGATTTAGAATTTAAAAGACGTTACTTTATTTGAATATGTGAATAGAAATGGTTTGAAATTGATTTTAAAAATTAAGTTATTTACAACATAAGTTTTGTTTAAGTGAAGTAGTTTAGTAGAATTTTAGATTGAAATGTTTCTCAAGCCTTAAAAAATATCCAAATGATTTATGAAAATATAAGTTTCAGCATCTGACTTTTGCTTAGATTGCATTTTCATTTTCAGCTTTAGCTTTAGCTTAAGCTAATTTTGCAAACACATGTAAGTTTTGTTAACAACAACTTCTAAAGATATTGAGGACAACCAAATTTGTAACATTTTAATTGAAAATTATCATAATATCCGAGACATATTACCGACAGTTAGTTATTATCTCCAATTGTTTCTCATAATTGTTTATCTTCTTTGTTTTTCACGTGAAAATTATGTAGTCTGTTGTTAGTTGTGTTTTGATATTTGTACTATTTTCAAGCAAAAAATGTGAAAGATGTTATTAACCATGTCTTTTAAAGTTGATGTTAAGATTTTTTTATTTTTATTTTTTTATTTTTTTTGAAAGGTAACATTTTATAAAAACCAAAAAAGGATACAAAATACAAAATGAGACATCCCATCCACCTCAATTAACAAGAAGATTAAAAGAGGATAAGACCCACAAGACAAAACCAAACAAACATATACCCATCAACAATCTAAGAACAATTGCCTAGCACAAGAACTATAAAACATAAAAACAAAGACTCCAAAATTTGCCACTGCCATCAATCCCACGTGTGACAATACTTCTCAAATGCAATATTGGTCTCCAGATTTCACTTGCTGCCAAAGCAAACCAAACTCATACCCAATAAAACACACTTGCAGACATACCCAATCATCAGTAGAAAGTCATCCTAGAAACATTGCAAATAGGAACCGAAATGCAGCCACAACTTGCAAACAAACTCAAACTCACTGTACTAAGACAGAAATTGCAGACAACACATCAACATTACTGAAGAATGCGGCATTTGATGGGATCGTGCAGCCACCGTTGCCAGTCAACACATCCGTACTTTCTTGCTCTTCTCGTAACCCACTCATAGCTTTTAAGTTGAATGTCTTGAACTACTTTGTTTATACTCGATATTTTTCTTTTAAAGACTCTCATTTCTAGTTTTCCATATGTAATAACCGGACATCCAAATCACCACTTGCCATAAGCGAGACACACTGTTAGGGATGACAACATTACCCCATGATGAGAATAGTTCCTCAATGGAGAAAACATTAACACTCCCAATCTTCCACCAACTAAAAACTCTTCCCAAACACTCATAGCAAAATTACATAAAACCAAACAGTGATTACAGGACTCTACCACACTGTTGCAACATGGACAAAGTAGCGAATCCAAGTCAATACCTCTTTTATCAAGCTCCTCGCGAACCGGAAGTCTTCCTTTTAAGGCTCTCCATATAAAAATATTCACTTTCTTAGGCACCCAATTATTCCATAAAGTAGCACGAGCGCCACTTTCCACATTCAAAATCTTTTCGTCCACAATCTTCGACAAAGATTTCTCAACAATATATGTTTCAACTAGCATCATAAGTTGTTCAAATAAACAAGTTTTCTTTAATACATAGAAAAAGAGTGAACTGAAAAACCATGTTGCATCTGTAAACGAAAAACTTGGGTTTAAAATGGTCATTTCAATGTGAAATTACTAACATACCCTCATTTTTATCTTATTCTTTTTTCTTATTCAAACAAAAATTCGTCATATTCATTCCCCCGTTCCTAGGTCTTAAAAAAAATCCCCATTCTCATATCCATTAATAAACGCATACAACGACAAAAACCTTTTTTGACAAAATCAACAACAATCCAACCTATAGCTCATTACCTTTAGTTCATTATATAATTGTTATAAACTAACAGATAAAAAACAAAACTATATGTACTTACATATTATGATGATGATTATGGTTGTATTTGATGAAAATTATTATTAGCGATGACATATGAATGATATTTTTCTGACTGCTTCCTTCTAGGTATTTCATGAAAAGCCCCTTTCCCGATTTGACCCAAAATTTTTAAACTTTTATGCGGAAACGCTTTGGCTTGTTACTGACCTTCTGTGACTCTTTTATGAACTGACTGAAATCAGTTACAAAAAAGACATTGAGACTATTTTTAGAAAAAAACTAGACTAAATTACCTTCGAAACAACGGGTGGCACGACTTCTAACGACTCACGGATGAAAAGAAATTATTTTTCTAACATGACCCATTTTATGCACTACTGGCTGTCCCAAACACCGATTTTTCTGCATATCATTTTTATGCACTTTTGACTCATTTTCCGGAAAAACAATTTCTATAACTCGACAATTAACGAAACTTTCCAGAAATCATTGACATAACATATACTTCATTATCATAAACATTTGTGGTCTAAACGACCCTTTAACACGTACTTTACCAAGCGACGAATGTTTTGCCAAACACCTTTTTTTTTACCCATTTTCAACTCAACTTAAACACAACTTGAGTATAGCTCATATACATACTTAAAACTGGATTTTGACACTACAAAGCAACTTTTACAAACCATTTACGAAACTTGGGGGTTTAACATTACTTTGAGCTCGGTATCTATCATAATTACTTGTCTACTATGGACATATTAATGATGTTGTTAAAATTTGAAATCCAAATTAGAATAAAAGTTACAAAACAAATACCAAACATGTACACTAGTAGTTTAGAACTAACATTGGTTTTCTAGGTTATGTCCTTTCCTTCTTTCTGCATATGCGTGTTTCAGAAAAACCCCCAAATCCTCTATAAGCAAAAAAACCTCCTTTCTAACATGGATTTCAAGTATTCCCTTTGATTCATTTTCAATTCCTTCCAGCTCTTCATCATGAGGACCTTCAAATCACGGAATATAAATACCTTCAATCCGACTCCCATTTTCATAACTCACTCCCACCATTTCCCCCAAATCCTTATTAATCATCAAAAAAGGTGTTTTTTATGCTCTTTAATTTACGTTAATTCACGCATCAATTTGTTTAATTTACCGCTAATTAGGTTAAATTTATCGAGCAATTAGCTTAGTTTTCGGATTAATTAGATTAATTTACCGCCAATTATGTAAATTTATATATCAATAGGTTAACTAATGTTTAATTAGGTTAATGTACGGATTAATTAGGCTAATTAGGTTAATATACCGCTAATTATGCTAATTTACAGATTAATTAGGCTAATTAGGTTAATTTGCGGATAACTAGGTTAACTTATGTATTAATTAAGTTAATTAACATATAATTAGGTTTATTTTGTTAATTTTCGGATATTTTGGTTAGCTTATGGACCGATTAGGTTAAGTTACGGATGAATTCATCTAAATTGTTAAATAGTCGAATGCAAAGGATGATCATTATGATTTTGACTTTTTGAGTATGTTTCATCTAGTTTGTTAATTAGCATTCAGTTGTGTTTATTATTGATATATGTTCTCTTACTCGTTATAATATACTCTTGCAATTTTTAGGGATTGGCGGCAACCTAGGTGACTAGCCCTGCATTTCTTTGCAAGGTGAGGGCTTGAGTGAAGTAAATAGGTAATGTTTATCCGATGTTATTAGTTTGTTAATTAGCATTCGGTTGTGCTATTGCATGTGATGTTTTGGGATTTTTGATTTTCATTTGTATAGGAAGTTTTGTTAATCTTTTATCATCCTAATGTTACAAGCCTTTTTTATAGTATTACTAGTGATATTGTTTGTTTGCATAGATTATACAGTCAAAATCAAATAACCTAAGTGAGGCAAGTAATGTTAGTTGATAGTAGACAAGAACATTAAAATTAGAAGGCGCAACCTAGGTGACTAGCTCTGCATTTCTTTGCAAGGCGAGGGCTTGAGTAAAGTAACCGGGTAATGTTTATCCGATTCTGTATATTACACACTCACACAGGTTGACCTACAAACATAAAATGTGAATGGTAGTCTCGGAAAAAATATCCCCCGAGACATAAATGTGAATAGTAGCCAATCTTATTGCATGTTCTACTTCCCACATCATACTCATGCATATATAGAGTAACGCGGTTTAAGAAGTCCAAATTTGTTGTCATCTTCTGCCTAGAATTATCAAATTTACGGTATAATCTAACTAAACTTTATTTATGTGTATATACTATATACTCAAGTTAAATAAGTTGTTTTTGTTTTTTTTTTTTTTTTTTTTTTTTTTTTTTTTTTTTTTTCTCGTGAAGATGAACCGCATTATGCGTGCTCTTAATTGTTAGCTTGATATCCACATTGGTGATTACATGCTAAGTCAGATGACCACATAGCTCTAGAAACTTTTTATACAACACGAAATAATGAGAGCAAAGACAATTTACAAATTGTCATAATAACTAAAAAAAATGTAAAAGAATATTGAGGTGTCTGATATCAAATGAGGTTACCTAATAATATAAATACATTACTATTTCGAATTGTACAACTAGGATTTATTGACATCAATGGTTGAGATTATCTTTTTAAAATAATCATTAGAATGAAAATATTATATTCTAAATATTCACAAAAAAATTTCACACTATTTCAAGGCGAAACATAATAGGTTATTCTATAGATTTCCTTAAGGGAAATGATTTGCATATTCAATGAATGAGACTCTAACTTATTGTAGTAAACAATCGTATTGTTTATACATTTTGCTTTAGCTGGTTTTATATTAAAACGTGCAAATCAAAACATCATCTGTACAAATCATCTACCTTTTTCCTAATGTTGAGCAATTAAAAATAATGGTTGTTTTTTTTTTTTAAGCTGATATCGAACCGTACCAACTTTGTACAACATGTTTCCAACCAAGTAAAAAACGCTACATGGTTTGGGCCATTACTTTCGGTTGAAATTGGGATTTGGGATTCTTGGTAGGGTCTCTATTTCTACCAATATGTACCAAAAAACAAGTTGTTATTATTATTATTATTATTATTATTATTATTATTATACGAACCTCTCCCACATTTACACAAAAAACTAAATAGTTTGACGATCGGTTTTTCGCAAATCAACAAAAGAACTCATTATCCCTAATCATCATTATCATAATAAGTGGCAAGTATTACCAAATCAACATTCACACGATCACACATAATCCCTAATCATCATTATCATTAAAAAAAAAAAAAAAAAAAAAAAAAAAAAAAAAAAAAAAAAACCCACCCTCATGAACTTAAAACTAAAGCACAACCACCACCACAACTAAAACTTACAACCATTGATACGTGGGAATCGCACCAGGCTTTACCTCTTAAGGGATCTTGAGAAGCTTACAACCCCCACCAGGCAGTGTACCTGATCGTTGTAGTATAGTATAATGACAAATACCGGGGGATTGATCGTTCAACTTAGGAATAGTGTCGCTAGGATTAGAAAACCTAAATACTAGTTCTAAAGGTGAGGGATGATTATTTTTGTATTTTTATATTTTATGAAAGCGATATTATAAATGAAAATAAACTAAATATACTAAAGTTGTGAGCAATAAGTGGAGAAAATGTGTTTACTTAGATTTCACTACTCCCTAGACATCTTTTACACGTTAATTACTTGTTATAATTGCATGGATGACGGATCGTATTCCTTAATACCATTCATGGGGTGACACACTTAACTCCCCAATTCTATGAGCTCTTATCTCCTCCTACACCATGCCCAACACAACTATAGGGATTGTAAACAGTGGCTCATGCATTAAATACAACCAATAAAGACCTAGTGCGCGTCGGTTCATGTTTCTTAAGACGTTCAAGCATGTTACCAATTGGAGATCTGCCAGTTTTCTTAAGCCTAACATATAAATCATTCATCCAAGACAAGAATAAACAAGTAATCAACACATAATTAACATCTAGGTTTCATTAGATCCAAGCAAACACAAGATAGATCTAGCCTAGCATGATGGAATTAAGACAAGAACAAGATATAGACAACCAACACATAGACATATTGATTGAATTAAAATAACACTTATCTTAATTACACATGAAAGGTATCAAGGGGTTGGAATCCTTGAAAAACCTGTAAAATTCGCACCAAAATCGTACTTAGGGTTTCTCCAAAACTTCTCTCTTTTTTTTAATGTGAAAATTAGAAAACTATATATAGGAAAAGGGGTCTGACGGAGTCAAGACCAAGCTTGTGACGCCGTCACCTCGCCGCCAAAACTATTCTCGGACTGCCTTGATCTACATTTGACGCCGTCAAGTATTAATCATTTCCAGGCCGTCATGATTTTTACTCTTGACGCCCTACTTCGTGACGCCTTCAAATCTGTACTGGATCGTCATGGAATTTTGCTCTTGACGCCGTCAGGGAGTTACTCTTGACGCCGTCACCTACTGTTTCCAGCATGGAAAATTAAGACTTTGGCGTTTTCTTCACTTTTATGCTCCAAAAACGTCTGAATTGCTTCCTTTTCCAGATTTCACTCCCAAAGTACCTAAAATCACAAAAGGAACGATTTAGGGCATTATTTGATCAAATAAATTCGAATTCGGGGCTTAAATGACCCCCTAAAAACGGATCATTTTTCGCCTCATCAACCATCCCCGCGGCTAGAACCCACCAACAATGTAGAACCCTGTAAAAATTTCTTGTAATTATATCGTTAATAAAATATCTAATCTTTCGTTATCGTTACTAATTCCCATTTTCTCGGAAAAATTTGAAATTTTTCTTATTATATTATTTTGACGATTATCACAAAATAATAATTTACGAAATGACGGAATTAATCCTCGACACGTTACTCGAAACCTAAACTTTTCATTTAATCCTAATTATATTTCCTAAACCTAATTAAATTTCCTAATCACAATAATTAACGAAACGGACCCTTAATTATTTTTCAGCTCATCTCTTGGTTACTATTCACAGGCCCAAGGCCATAAGCCCAAATCCAAATCCTTATTATTTCATACGATCGACTAGTACCAAGCCTCCAAAACGCCTAATTTAATCTCGATTCTTACACACGACATACCAATATTTTTACACCATCTTGTTTACCACCTAGCCAAATATTAGTGTGTCAAATCCCAAGTTCATTGGACGACGTTTGATACGTTTTTAAATGGCAAAGTGATCGATATATACTCGACCCAATCAATTCATAGTTTATTCAAAACTTAACCGTTTTGATTCCCGTTTGTTCCTAATTGTTCCTAATAACATTTCTAAGATGATTTCATGTTCAAATGTCAAAGAGGATCAGTTATATTCAAGTTACACATGATTAAGCAAATCGTATACATAAATATATAGTTGGTCGACATTGAGCATGATTCACCAAGACATCCTCCACATTTTGTGCACTCACATTTCATAGTTTAACAATATAAAATCATCCTAGGTCCTAAGTTTTACTGACATACAATAGTACGTGAGGTTCCTTGAAATAGTTCACATATACGTGTTATATTTTGAGACCATATATAGCTTACATGTATGCACCCGTTTCTCACCATTCCCATACTCTCTCACATATTTATTTCTTCCTAAAAACTACTCTTACAAGCCAGAAATCGTTTGCTATTTAGTTTGGACGCAAGAAAAGGGTTATCGGTTTGATTTTATACGTATAACGTTTGGGTTATACTTTGAACGAGATATTCCTTGTGTTCCATACCTTCACTCTCGATTCTCTACCACCTCAAGGGTGTTGTAAGTTATTTCTACTCGTTTCCATTCAAATCACACGTTAAAAATTAGTCATGCACCTTATTCATTTTTGCTTCGAACGTATATACACTTTGCATATTATTTTTACGTATATATTGTCATATATAACACTAGACGTGACTAGCCTCTATCTTGGAAGGCCTAGGAGTCACGTAGCACACTAAGTTCACGTTAGTTTAAACGTTACATGCATCACACGATCATATTTTGAAACATGTTCCATCGTATGAAATTCAGTAAAAACACTTAGTAATATTTTCAAGTTTTTCAAATATATACACGATACAAACATGCTACGAAACACTTGTATAACTTTAAATTTTACGTAACAAGAGTACTATATTATTACACGACTCAATAGACCACCTAGAAAACTACCAATTTCATTTATACAACTTGTAAAAATACTCACGTTTTGACACACCAATTGACCCATTTTGAATCGACATGAACAAGGTTTTCAACTCCAAAATTTTATATAAAAACTTAATATTTTCGTGTGGGCTCAATTCAAGCCCAATAAGAAGTAACGATACGTAAGCCCACTGGGCCCATATGAAATGTTTTTAGAATCATAAAAATAGTCCAAGGCCAGGCCCAAAACATTTTTCATGCCCTCGCCTCCAAAAATCTTAACGGGCCTTGATATGGTTCGTTAAGGGCCCATAAGCTAAAAAAATTAGCTTTTCATTAAATAAGCAGTTGAAATCAGCTTATTATTGAATTAATAAGCCACAGAAATTTTTAGAAAATTTTTATAATCATTTTTGTAATTTTGGACTAAAAATGTAACGCGACGACGCCTAGAAGGACTAAACGTGTAAATATTGAAGAGTAAGGACTAAACCTGTAAAAACAGAAACTTAAGGGTAAAAATTGATGAAAGTTAATATTCTAAGCCTAGTATTGATTATTGGACAATTAGAGGACTATAGTTGAACATATTTATAAAAAGGACTAACGGTGTAACGCAAATATCGTTAGAGTAAAAATGGTAAAATTGGAAAAAGAGACAAAGACTAAACATAATCTATTTATCATTCTTATTTATTTTCTATTTTCGTAAATTTGTTTCGTATTACATTCAAACTTTTATTTTTTTTATATATATTATTTAATGTAACGTTAATAATATATATAACGATATTTCAAAAGTTAATATTTTTACTTACGATTAAAAAGGTAAAACTTCGATGGATAATTTAAATATCATATTTTGTCATATCATGCATATCACAAGAATTACACTGCACATCACCTATTCGTCATAACGAATAATTATTATTCGTTATTCGTTCGTATTTACCAAATAGTATTTGGCCGAATTCTCAGATAAATTTATTTATCAGGTTGTGTTTTGAAGCCGTTATCATTAATTCGTCCGACTTTATTTTCTTCATTTCAGTATCAATCAAGGTGAGTCATAGCCTCACATTTACTTCTTTTCAAACTCCGTGAGGGGGATACATGTTATAAACAAATCGCAAGTAATTTTCTGTATGCTTCCTGGCTTGATATATGCCTAAGTTAGCTATTGCCAAAAGACCCTTGATCATGAGCCATTAATCACTGTTATGTGAACGCGAATATAATGAATAGATCTATTTAAGGTTTGACAGTCTGTCCCATTAATACTTGACGGAATGCCATTATGCATGTGGTTAGTCGTATTAGTTGTGATAATTATATTTGAGTAAAAATAGGAATTGGCAAATCACCTATTACACGAGGGCAAAAATTATCATTGATTTGATAAACACCTCCGTTTTTACGGTATTTGTTAAAGTTTGCGTGTCATGAGACTTAGAGCAATATATAAACTGCAATATCAATATTTTCAAACTGATTGTATTTCCAATACAATCTTACTTGTGTATCAAAATGATTATTAAATTCAAACTCTATGATATCACTCAACATTTTTGTTGACTTTTAAACATGTATCTCGGGTATTTAGCAGGGGAAGCAAGCATGGAACGAGCGGCAAAAACTTCAAAACTTATCTATTTTATTTCAATAATGGTGTAAAATAAAAGATGTTTGATTCAGTTTAAAACATCAAGACTTTTATTATAATACTCTGATAAGGACCTCTTGTATTTGAATTTTTATAAATGAACTTATATTTTAAAACGTCTCCTTCGAGTCGTTTTCTATCATTATGACTTCGATCCTCACCGTAACACCCTAATTACTATTCCGCTGCCACATTTCAAATTACGGGGTGTTACAGATTTGTATCAGAGCCATAGTTATAGAGAACCAAATGTTTTCAAACATTGAACTATAACCACACTTTCAAATAAATTAAATTTACACCATATTATTTTTCGCCCGCCGTGCCTGCTTGCTACCGTACTCAGTAAGTTAATCGTTAAGCTATAATACTTTGATCTTGATATGTTAGAATTTTGTATTCTTTGACGACAATAAATTCTTATTTATGAATCATTACAGTATTATTTCAATATGAGTATATCAGAATCCGACTTTGATATTTCCGTCGCATCTGTTACGTCGCATGTTTATCGTTCTACCTTTGTACCTGACGCTGTTTCCTAAGAAACAGAACCATTCGAGCAAGACGAGATTGTTACAACGCCTGAAAATCCCGATGTTTTGGTTTTACCAACACATACACCATTACCACATCATGAATTTGATTCATAAGCACCCGACCACTTATTCGATCTTTTTAGCCAAACTTATCCATATACTTTTCACCATAGAGAACAAATTCCTGAGGAAGATATACCCACATCCAGCCGACTTCGTATTTCCGATTCTACTCCTCCACTTTCACCATCATTACCATATCATCTTGGTTTTACTCCCCCAACTTACATTAATGAAACTGGCGAGAGTGCTAGGATGGAAATTACCTCTACTCTTTCACCTTCTGTAGTAGTGACGCGTTTAGAGCATCACGAAGAACAGATAGACTCACTTCTTCAGATGATTGATTATTCATCATTTGACCATTCGGATACTATCCACAACACCTTACATAACCTTGTAGCCAATAGGATAGAGTTGCAGTAGGGGTTAGCTCAGATACATTCAGATATCTCCGAGACACGTTCTTTCGCGATATCATTGCGAAGGGAGGGACAGAACCGTACTTGGGAAGCCCAGATTGCACACCGAAGAGCAGATACATTGGAAGACCTTGTAGGAGATATGCAGATTCAACATCATACCGAGATGCAGGAGCTCCGAACTCAGATCAGCAAAATGAAACTTAATTTTAATTGTGTCTATGATAAGCTCTCATAAGTTTGCGCACCAAACATGCACTTCGAATAAAAGTATACACATCGGCACATCGGTGAGGACTTTATCAAAAAGACAAGCAATAATATGGCTAAACTAGTTCGTGCAGATATATTTAACACACGTATTTAAATGAAAATCATTGTGATGTCACATTTGCTAAAACTAAACTAAATATGCTCAAATCAATGAGAAAACATAAATAAAACAAAACTGATAATATGTGTAGTATTAGGATATTGCCAACGGGGGCTGTTAACCGTAAGGGGTAACCCCACATGTCCCCTTGTCCTTTTCCTCTTGTCTCCCACTTTCTTTTAGTATAACCCAGTTTTTTGTCAGTTTATGTTCTGTATTTTTGACAGTTTTAACCGTTTGACTTATTAAACTTTATATTTTTTGTTCCTCACTTTCAGGTTTATAGCTTTTTGATATAAACAAAATTATAAAAATAAAAAAAAAAATGAGGGGGGGTTCGACTAAAATTTTGGGGACCGTCCGGTTAACCCACCCCAATATAAAATGGGAGCAACTAACCGAAACCTCCCTATGGGAGGCAAGTACAAACCCTCTCATAGGGTAGGGTACTGTTGTGTATTTTTTTTGTCCTTTTGTTGTCCAGGTTTTATCCCAACACAAGTAACACAAGCAAAACACAAGTCCAGTTTTGTCCAAGTCCAAGTGCAGGTTTTTGTCCAAACAAAACAAGTAACACAAGCAAAAAAACACAAACACAAAAAAAAGTCCAAGTGCAGGTTTTCATCATCACCTTATAGGCTCGGATTTGAAAACATAATTAAAAAAAAAAGGTTTAGTAAGGATCGGATTTGAAGGTTGCAAACGTAATTGTTTGCCATCCATTCGAGGTTGAAAAACCCATTCGTCATCGCCTTATTTGTCCAAGTCCAGGTTTTGTCCAAGTGCAGATTCCACATAATTGCACACAAGGTCCAGGTTTTGACCAAAGCAACACAAGAAACACATGCAAAACCTAGTGCAGATTCCACAAATTCCCAACAAAAGCCAACACAACAAGTACCATATTCCACAAGTACCATAAGATTCTCACAAGCTCAGATTCCACAACCAGATTCTCACAAGCTCAGA
The DNA here is from genome assembly GCA_030686995.1 of Artemisia argyi. Lineage (NCBI taxonomy): Eukaryota > Viridiplantae > Streptophyta > Magnoliopsida > Asterales > Asteraceae > Artemisia > Artemisia argyi. The sequence continues at coordinate 213,044,855 of CM060676.1, read as the reverse complement.
TTCAACAAAAGCCTGTTAAATCATCACAAGCTCAACAGTATCAAGCAGATTCCACAGAATCCACAACAAACACATGTTACACAAGTGAAACAAGTTTCACAAGAGAGGTGTTAGTATATCAGAATAGGGAGGGTCAATATATCACCCCCCACAGAACCGAGAACCATATCACATAACACATATAAAAAGTCCAGGTTTTCTTACAAGTCGGTCAACTTCAGATCTAGGGTTTTTTTTTTTTTTTTTTTTTTTTTTTTTTTTTTTTTTTTTTTTTTTTTTAGATTAACGCCGGTCAACGCCGTTTAACTTCAGATATAGGGGTTTTTTTTATTTTTTTTTCATATTCACTTCAGATCTAGGTTTTTTTTCTTCATATTACTTTATAATTTATGGTATCCGCCATGGCGCCGCCAAGACCGATATGGCGGATTTCGGGGGTCGACCGCCACAGTACCGCCGAGCGATATTTACAACCTTGGTGATACGTAGCTAATGCTATTATAGTTATACTCATTAAAATTTGCTACAATAAGCAAGTGCAATAGCTTAATATGTTAAGACTTTTATTTTAAGAAGGTCCCAAATGTTTTATAATAGAACAACGATTTAGAATTTTAAAGATGTTACTTTATTTAGATATGTGAATAGAAATGATTTGAAATTGATTTTATTTACAGCATAAGTTTGTTTAAGTCAAGAAATCTTTTTTCTAATAAAATAAAACCCCTAGCGGGGACTTTTCCATTTCAAAAAAATCAAATCATTCCTTATTAAGAAATATTTTTTAATTATTATTTATTTATTTTAATTATCTTTTATTTAAAAAACCTAAATAATTCCTTATTTGGCAAAAGTATTTGTAAATTCGTTTTTTTAGAAAATTTGAGTTAAAAAATACATGTGTCAAAAATTAAAAGATAAAAAGCTATGAGAAGGCTGGGTAATTTAAAAATATTAAAGGGACTACTATGTAATTTGAAACTAATAAAACAAAACCCAATTACCCCAATTCTCTAACAAAGTTACAAAGCCTAAATCAATTTCGCTGAGTTCCTAACCCTAAGCCTAAATCATTGAAGAAACAAAGTCGAATATCACAATCATGTAGATTCTCAAAATTAATGACAATTCATTCGATTCAGCAGTCTGTTTATACCTCAAATTAGTTGAAATCTTAACTTTGGTAAGATTTTGGGTTCCATGTCTAATTTTCTACTTCTACTTCTACTTCAGTAATATTAATGTTTCGATTATATTCGTTACTTTTCTGGCCCATAGTTAATTTTGTTAATTATGTTTTTTTTATAGTGGATTTAAATTGAATTTATGTATTATTGTTGGTTATAGGAATGAAAAGAATTAGAGATAATGATATGTGTTTGTAATTTGCGTTCTAATAATGAATTAATGTGTTTGTTTTGTTATTGTCGAGTTTGGAACATAACATATAGGTGTGAATTGATGACGTAGGGTATAGGTAGAAAAAAGGTTGGATTTTTATTAAGGGTGATATTGTTCCTGTTTATACCAAGGTATACATAGTCTGACTTCAAAAGTCAAAATCATGGATCATATTGAAATTAATATCTTTGTTGCTATTGCAACATTATATTAAAATCTTATGTTTTAGTACTTAAGATAAAAGTCGCATGGATATCTTTGTAGATTATTGACCCAAAAAACGGAGAGGAAAAGCAGGTTATTATAAATGTTTTATGGGGTTTGTTCTAGCACCATAATCTTTGCAATTTTGATAATTCATGTGTGCACATGGTACATGCTAATAATCATGTGAAGTTCATGTAAAAAGCAAATGATGTATAAATAAATGATATTCGATACAGTAGTTGGACGATGGAGAACATTCATGACCTTGTCATATATTTCAGTCAGCATGGATTTTAAAGGGACCTTAGACCCAGTTGTATCTTTTATTGTCTTATCACCCTTGATCACTATGTATCTCTTAAGAATGACTAAAATGGAACATAATCACACATTGTTCCCGATTAAAACCTTATATGAATCAGGCCATTTCAGCTAATGTAAATATTAGGAACCTGAGAAGGAGTTGTCTCAGTTGCGTCAAGCACAAAGTGTTGTAGATTTAGCCAACAACCTATTTGATTCGGGTGATCATACAGAAAGCTCTTGATTTTATCATTAAGGTGGTGCTTATTTTTTCTCCTGCACGCTCACAGATAGTAACCCATTTAGTCCTCTACAGAGTAACTAACTAACTATGACTATGTCTGCATTTTTTTACTGCATGTTGTTTATTATTGGTTATGAATTTGTCGCGTCCACCAGAGTCTTCACAAACGAGTAAAAGTTTGATGCCCACTTGAAGGTCTGATTCGATATTTTTCTCTTATTATGAAGTTTCCAATGAAGATGGAGCATGGTTTATAGGTAAAAGCCAATTGATTTTGTTGATGTGGAGATGATGAGTTAAGTGATAATGTAGCTAATCTATAACTTATGTTGTAATGTTTTAGATTGTTGGTGCTCTAAGCTGATCTTTTGATATCATTATTATGTATATATTCCTAATGTAACTCAAAACAATGTAAAACTCCATTGTTAGAAGTTCGCTATTTCACATACATCTTTTAACGATTGCGATTATCAAAGAAATTTACCGGTAAGTCTCAAAAATGTCCCAACAAAATTAAACATAGAATGCACCAACAGTAATGTTTTTCAAGAATACCATTAAAACCAATTATTTCACAGTAGCCTAATTTTAAAGAAACTAATTTGAAATGATGTTTTTTTTGGCTTTTTGCTTAATTTTCTTTTTCCAGTTTCCTATCTTTACCTAGAATGAGCGATATGCTTAACACTAAATGCAGCATTTGTACATGATTGCAGGGAAATGATATATTTAAGCTTTAATTTCAGTTCCAAGATGATGCTGAGGTAAATGAAGTCAAATGGTAGCCAAAAAACGGGTTCATGCGTGGCTTTGAACGGGTTCGAACAATTGCAAAAGCTTGGATTTTTTAAAATTTAGCCACAATCCTCCACTGATGACACTTCACATGGATGAGGATGATGAAAAATAAATGGAGATCGCTGATAGTCATGCACGCTATTTAAAGGGGTTGTTTAGACATTATCGTTTTAAAAGCTCATGACTAGAACAAAAGGGCTGTTTGGACATTAAAGTTTTGATGGACCATATCTCACATTCTCATGGTTCTTTTGTAGTGCAGCAAGGAAACAGATTCATCCTGTGGTTAGTCTCAAATTCATCACTTGGGTCATTTAGTAAGTATTTTTTTTGTACATTTTGTTTAGAAGTGAAGATTTACCATTTTTAAATGGGTCAAATGGGCAAAACTAAAAATTTAAGTTAAAAGGTAAACTTTATACATAATGACGGGTTAAAGGGCAAACTTTACATTTATGGTTAAATCAAATTGATTTTAAGAAAACGCATTTATACTTCACATTATTATCAAAAGATGACAGTTCTTACTCATTTACTAAACGGGTTAAAAGATAATTAAAAATATCACAAACACCCTTAAAACTGTCATGTACAAAATCCATTGTGAGGACATATATATTAAGGTGACTATGAATGCTGTGGTACACAATATGAGAGATCATAATAGCAACCCAATGATAGTTTTCAAAATGATTCTTATTTAAACGCTTAATTATTTAAGCACTTAATTAAGCATTCACATCTCCTAAACACGTTATTGCTCTTTACAGTCTAAAATCTTTAGTCATAACGGACCAACATAAACATCTATAAAAACGATTGTGGTGAAACATAATGTACATATTAAGTTTCCCAAAGGACAAAAAGGAGATGATGATGATGATCCTTATACACTTGCGGACATGTTACTTAAAAAAAGATGGTAAGAAATTATAATCTACATAACGTTACAAAATTTTAACTTATACTCAAGATGCAACAGCTATGTTGCATACACTATCCAAAAACACAAGTTATAGATAATTATTTGTATTTATTTGAAGAAACTAGCAATGTAACAATGATTTGCATTTTGGAATTGATTGTTTTATGCGTTGGATAAAAAGATTCTACTCATTATCTGTTTGAGAATCCAACATCTGATTAGTGGAACAATACATCCTTAAACAACAAAATCATATCAAAGTCTTAACATACATTAACAACTGTCATCATCAAGTAACATTGTCCGGGTTTCTTAATTTCATTGATGGCTTATGATCAAGTTGCGGTGACGAAAGAATCATCGTATTCACAACAAATAGGAAGGACAAACTTGATCTGGCACTTCTTCGCCCAGGTCGTATGGGTGTACACATACACATGGCCATATTGCACCTCGAGTGGCTTCAAGTTGTTAGCCTCCAATTATCTAAATATACTCAACACTATATGTATGAAGAAATTGAGGAATCTCTTAAGCCATAAAAAATATTTCAAATGATTTATATGAAAATATAAGTTTTACCATCCGACTCTTGCTTAGATTGCATTTTCATTTTCAGTTTTAGCTTTAGCATCAACTATTTTTGCAAACCAAACATAAGTTTTTCTAACAATAACTTTTAAAGCTATTGAAGATAATCAAATTTGTAACATTTTAATTGAAAATTATCATAATATCCAAGACATATTACTGACGTTTAGTTATTATCTCTAATTGCTTCTCATAATTGATTCTCTTCTTTGTTTCGCACATGAAAATGATGTAGTTTGTTGTTAGTTGTGTTTTAATATTTGTACTATTTTCAAGCGAAAAACGTGAAAGATTATAATAACCATGTCTTTTAGGGTTGTTGTTAAGATTTCTCAGCATATAAATGTTTCAACTACCATCATAAGTTGTCCAAATAAACAAGTTTTCTTTAATACGTAGAAAAAGAGTTACTTGCAAAACCATGTTGCATCCTTATACATAAAGTTGGGTTTAAAATGATCATCTCAATCTAAAATACCCTCATTCTTTTATCTCTTTTGATTTTTTTTCTTATTCAAACAAAAATTCGTCATATTCATTTCCCGTTCCTAGGTCTTTAAGAAAAACCCATTCTCATATTCACTATTACACATACAACAACAGAAACCCTTTTTGACAAAACCAGCAACAACAATCCAATCTATAGCTCATTACATTTGGTTCATTATATAATCGTTATAAACCAACAGAGAAATAACAAAACAATATGTACTTACATATTATGATGATGATTTTGGTTGTAGCTAATGAAAATGATTATTAGCGATGACGTATGAATGTTAATGTCGTAATATTTGCCATTGGTTATAGGGTAGGGTTTAGTTTGTTGGTGTGAAAGGTTGATCGTGAGATTAGTGCTGTTTAGTTATGTTTGAACGTTTAAATATAGGAGACGATCGTATAGTAGAATAAAAGCATCCACATTTCATTATTACATGTTTCAGTAAAATTAGGAACCCTACTACAAATAATGACCTAGTGTTTTTGTTTTGGTTGGTAAGGTGCGCTACGACATTAGTACAATTTAGTATTAATTTTTGAAAACCGCTATTTTTGCTCATTCTTATAAAACTCTATAAGATAACCTCTTATGATTCACCTTTAGAATAGTGTGAAAGCTTTTGGAAATAATTAGAATATTGTGTTTTCATTCTCATGAATTTTTTTAAAAAGATAATCTCAACCATCGATGTAATATGAATCCGAGTTGTTTAATTCGTAGTAGTAGTATAATAAAGTAAGTAGTAGCCTCATTTGATATCGCACTCCTCAAATGTTACTTGATAATTTTTTTTATTATTATTTTTTTTTACGTACTCTCAAGTAATTTATGAAATTGTCTTTTTTCCATTTATAACCTCTTTTACAAAAACTTTGAACTACAACTTAGAAGGATGCACTCATATCATAAAATCATTGAGAGCACAACATGATAATTGATGAAATAAATACTTGGCAATACCAATCAATGAAACACATTATAATAACTTATAGAACAATTTATTCGAAATTATTCTATCTATAAAAAAGATATATATACACTGTTTACATATGGTTTGTAAACAATGGGTTATGGGAGATGGATTGTTCATATGTTAGGTTCCTTTTGTGACGGCAAGAACCCAATATAAAAAAATAATATATATATATATATATATATATATATATATATATATATATATATATATATATATATATATATATATATATATATATATATATATATAAAAGGAAAAAAAAAATATAGCCAAAGGTTATCAAAAAGCAGGGGTAATGTTTATTTATTCAGTGAGCATTTGTAATATAACATTTCTCAAACACAACGAGACATTGTTCACCTACAGGGCTACAATGTCAACTTTGTTTTAAAAAGTTTAAAATAACCTTAAATATTTTTAATAATACAAATTAACCCGTAAAACCATAAACTTTATATATTAATGTATTCGGTATTTAGCAACACCCTTTTAAATTTACTAATAATATAAAATATTTCATAAACTCATTATTTTTTTTACCTTTTAGCACTCTTTTAAGTTTATTTTAACTTACCCGTAATACAAAATGACTTTTAATACCTAAAAGATATATTTTAACATTTCAACAACACCCTCTTAAGTTAATAATAATAATAATACAAAACAACTCAGCTTTATAATTTAACAATTCCTCTAGATTTTTGATATAAAAATTTGTGTAACAACGAAGTACGACTTAATATAAATGTTTGATTAAGGATGAGGAAGGAGGTGATCTTGTTAATATAAAAGGAGTTGCAGACCTTGTAAGCAACGAGAACACTTTTGTTTTCTTATTTGCTTACTTGTTGGTTTTTTTAAATTGTATTTTTGCTTACGGATTATATATGTTAAACTTTTTACATGTAGAACAGACACATGTACAGTTCCTAAAACATTATTCTTAATAAGTTTTTGTTTTTCCTTTTGATATTTTAACTATCAACTAATACTTAATTATATTGTTTAATTATGGATATGGTAACAAGTCCTTCTGTCATTGAACAAGTAGTTGTTGACTTCGTAAACGATGAGAGCACTTCTTTTTCTTAATTGCTTTATTGTTAATTGATGGTATCTATATGCTCCCAAGAATACTTCTTCCTGCATCTGCGCGCTTAAGCAAAAAAAAACCCCAAATCCTCTCTTCGAAAAATAACCCCTTTGTATCATACATATGGATTTCCAGTTTTTCCTTAGATTCATCTACAACTTAGTCACGAGGAAGTTCAAGTAACTGAGTATAAATATCTCCCTGACTTTTATCTCACATTCAGAATCCCCCCAAATCATCACCATTTCCCCCAAATCTTCATCCGATCATGAAGAAGGTCATTTTCAAATTTTGATGTTCATTACTTTAATTTACCTATTAATTTGGTTGATTTTGGAACAATTAGGTTAATTTATGGATAATTTGTTAACTAACATATAATTTTGTTAGTTAAGGGATAAATTTCTTAGTTAATGGATATTTTTGTTAATTTACCGATAATTATGTTAATTAATAGATAAATTTGTTAATTCTCGTATAATTTTGTTAATTTATGTATACTTTGGTTAATTTATGAATAATTAGGTTAGTTTACGGATAATTTTATTAATTTAGAGATAGTTTGGTTAATTTATGGAAGGAACACTTAGGTTAACTTACAGATAATTAGGTTCATTTTGTGGATATTTTTTTTTATTTTAAGGATCAATAAGGTTAATTTACAGATTAATTAATCTAAATCGTTAATTACTTTATCTTAAGTAAGGATGATCATTATGATTTTCAATATGTTCATCTAGTTTGTTAATAAGAAATTGTTATATATTCTGACTCGTTTATTTTGCGATATTCAGAGATTGGCGGACAAGTCCAAAGACATTGGGCGAAGTCGTTTAGGGCCGAAAATACGATCGAAGAAAAAGAGCAAGAGCAATACAATTGGATCTCGAGTCAACAAGGTACAAATTAGTTTTTAGACATGTTATACTCAACAGTAATTGATAACAAAAAAGAAAATTCAAAATATGTATAGAAAAACCTATTATAAAAGGACTCAACTTAAGAAAAGTTGCTTAAGTTATAAGTTATTAAACTTGTATTAATTGTTTTAGACAAAGTTAGAGAGAGATGAAATCTACATATGCTCTAAATGCCATATTTTACCATGAAACTATAGTAGTTACTAGTTAAGACTATAGTTGGTTTCCATAGTTGGAAGACGATCAAATTGGGTGTTTGGGTCTATGTACATTTTTTTTCTAGGCTTCCTACCATCTAAGTGCATAAGTAAAGGGCATATCATATTATGTATAAAAGCAACGCTCCTTCATTCTCTTATGTCATTGTAATGTTTAAGTCCTAAAAGGAAATCAAATATCCTAGTAGACCAACATGTAAGTTTCTAAAAGATACACGGGTATAAATATCACCCGTCTAGATGAGGAAAGTAAAAGTATGACGACGGTTAAAGAACATGTTTATTTTGTTTTAACAAAGTTCACTGCAGCTTTGCTTGTTTTTCGGTGCTATATCGTAGTGTTGGACTTTCTTCCTGACATAACATATCTCAGTTACGCAGAGTATTAAATCATACCTAGGCAGAGTATTAACTCATATCACATAATAGCGGTTTTTGAGGACAAAAATGGATGAAAAAACATAAATGTATGTTTGTTTCCTTCATCTAATTTACGAGTAATGATTTTTTCCAATCCATTTTACTTTCCTCTTTGTGGCTAACAACTCCAACCGTGAAATTGCAATAAACAAGACACGATACTTTGGAACAATGAACAGATGAACACAATTACCAAAGACGAGGTCTGTTTGGCAATGTAATATGGCAATCTATCTAAACCACTTATTCTTGCAAATTAGTGTTTTTCATTTTTTTTTGTTTATAAAACAATGGCTTGTTTGTGACTAGAATTCTAGAAGCCAAGTTTGATGGTTCAAAAAATTATTAATGCATGAAACAACTTTTACAAGTCAAGATTTGGATGTCGCTTCCTATCATTAATATAGAAAGAAACTAATATTAAAAATGTTCTGATATTTTGTGATGCCTTTGGAACAATTTTTTGTAGATTGACAATGAAGCGTGAAATTTCACACATCAACTCTTTATATCAATTTGCAAAGTGGGTGATGTAACTCTTGTAAAGTTGTAAATAGTAAAATATATAATCCATGTGTGTTTGTATTAAATGCTATGAAATGTGCAAATAACAAACTGTTCAGTGTTTAAGCACATCTAATATAATATGCTGGTCACATGTTTGATTCCCGTGAGCAGCCTTGTGAATTTTGCTTTTTCTTTTTCCCTTCCCTTTGAACATGATATTTTCATATTGTACAAACAGCCCCATATGATTCCTCTACCACTTTTATTCCTTTTACATTGTAATTATGATGTTTATGCAATCTTAACTAACTTTTTATTTGTTAATTATTATTACCGAGAACTGACACTCACAGTTCCCCCCAAATCTTAAATACTCATGAAAAAGGTCATTTTTAGACAAAGTTACAAAACGATAACAGGTTGCTGTAAAAGGAGCAAATATGTTATGTTGCCAAATATAAGAGCAAAACTTTAGTTGCAAAAAATGTCTCTTAAAAAATAGGTATCCAAGTGTGGTACCGTAAAAGTGGCGAAAAAGAGAAATGACAAAAATACCCTTATGTGGAACGCACGTGAGGACTTACTAACGGGGATTTTTAACGATCGTTAGTGATAGGGGCATTATTTGCACAAAAGTGGAAACAATGGGCATCCCTTGCAAAAATGGGAAACCACAGGGATATACCCAAACCTTAAAGTAGCATTCGGAAGTAGGGTTTGCAACATTGGATCATGAAAAGCCGTCGTACATTTTTAAATTGAATATAAAATTTAGGAGTAAATTGCATTTTTGGTCCCTAAGGTTTAGCCAAATTGCAGGTTTGGTCCCTAAGGTTTCGAAAGTGCAACGGTGGTCCTCATTTTAAAGTTTTTGCTGCATGTTTAGTCCCTGATCAACGTCAAATGACCAAATTACCCACGCCTTTTTCTATTTCTATTTTCTTTTTGGTTTTCTAATATAAATGGTCCATGTTTTTTTTTTTTTTTTTTTTTTTTTTTTTTTTTTTCGAAAAAAAAAAATAATTCAAAAATTTTTTTATAAGAAAAAAAAAAATAAAAAAAAAACCTTTTTTTCTAATAAAAATTTTCTTAATAAATCCAAAAAAATTATAAAAAAAAAGTTTTTGTCAAAAAACTTTTTTTCCAAAAAAATAATTCGGAAAAAATAATAAGAATTTTCTTAAAAAATTCGAAAAGAATTCTAAACAAAGGTTTTTTTTGTCAAAAAACCTTTCTTCCTAAAAAAATAATTCGGAAACAAAAAAATTAGATTTTTTTTTAATTTTTTTTCACAATGGCATTTTGCGATTTTTAAAATTTTTTAGATTTTTTTTGAAATAATTTTTTTTAGAATTAATTATTTTAATTTTTTTTTAAATTTTATTTTAGAAAAAAAAATTTCTAGAAAACTTTTTTCTAAATCTTTTTTGCATTTTTTTAGAATTTTGTTTAAAAAAAAAAATTTGAATTTTTTTTCTAATTTTTTTTCCGAGTTTTTTTTAGTAAAATTTTTTTTTTGACAAAATTTTTTTTTTAGAATTTTTTCGGATTTTTTAAGAAAATTTTTATTAGAATTTTTTTTTAAATTTTTTTTCGAATTATTTTTTTGGAAATTTTTTTTTCGAAAAAAAAGAATGGACAATTTATATTAGAAAACCGAAAAGAAAATAGAAAAAGAAAAAGGTGGGGGTAATTTGGTCATTTGACAATGATCAGGGACTAAAAATGCAGCAAAAACTTCAAAATGAGAACCATCGTTGCATTTTCAAAACCTTGAGGACCAAACCTGCAATTTGGCCAAACCTTAGGGACCAAAAATGCAATTACTCAATTTCTTCTTTAAAACCTACTACTCCTAAGTCCTAACCCCAAAATTCACCGAAACATTTTTTCCCCAAAATAAAATTCACTGAAACATTTCCCCCCAATTTTTATCACTTCAAGTTAGGGTTTGTAATCGATCATGAAAAGCCGTAACAAAAAGGTCAATATCTTATTCTTCTTATGCTACGCTTTGAATTTTAATATCTGTGCTTGATGCTTTATGATATTGAATTCTACATTTCACTTTTTCATCTTGATATAAACTCTGAATGAATCATGTTCATTATATAAGTTTTACTGTTGGTGATTGTTTTTTTGTTGATATATATATATAACTTGCGTTTGATGCTTAGCATAAATTGTTGATATAAGTTCTGTTTATGTTGATCTATATAATGTTGTACATAGATCCTATCGCGTTTAGGATTTTAGTCCTGATTTCAGTTTTATTTTCTTTACAGACTCTAAACAAAAGGACCAAAAGGTCTAGGAAAACAACTTTAAAGAGAAGCAAACAATATTTTTACAGCAAACACTTAGGATTTAAAGAACCGTCAACTGTGTTAATGGATGGATCAATTTTTTATTACCTCACTCTTAAAGGTGAAACCCTGGGTCATATCAAAGATTTGATAAAAGGATCATACACCCGTTCTCACTACCATCAAATGTGTCTTGCAAGAATTGGAATTCATTTCTCAACGTATTCCAGCTCTATATCTATACATGATCAATTTATTCAACTTACCAGTCGCGTGGATCTTAAAGAGTTAGTATTTTAGATGACATATGCAATGGATGTTAATCTTACAAATTTATTTTTATACATTTATTGGTTTATCTCAAGTTGAAGAAATTACTGTTGAGACACATATTAGGACTTTTCTTCGGATTTGCAACTCCGATAAAATGTTTGTTGCTACGAAGGTAAATCTCAAGTTGATGATCCCTTAATACCAATCATTACCATTAAAGATGGTGGTCTTGTCTTAAAACAGTTGTCTAGATATAAGCGTTGGCGAGCTAAAGGTAAATGAAAGTGTCTTATGTTATTTTTGGAGATTGTTTGGGGCTTCATATATATCTTTAGCTTGTAGTTTGAATGTAACGTAATAAGCAAATACTAACAAGCAACAAAACCGATTTCAATATGAAAACAAGTAGGAATGAGTGGTTGCTTGATTATTAAAAAGATATATATGAAGCCTCAAACAATCTCCAAAAACATCAAAAGACACTTTCATTTACCTTTTTTATAGGAGTGGTTGAACCATTTTTTAGCTCGACAACACTTATAACTAGACAACTTTTTTAAGACAAGACCACCATCTTTCACCTTAATGATTGGTATTAAGGGATTTTCATTAACTAGACTCTAGAGGCCAAAGACGATTTACCTTGTAGAAACAAACATTTTATCGGAGTTGTAAATCCAAAGAATAGTCCTAATACACGTCTTAGCAGTAATTTCTTCCCCATGTGCTCATGCAATAAACTAGTAAATGTATAAAAATATATTTCTAAGATTAACATCTAGATTGCAGATGTCATCTAAAATATAAACACTTTAAGGTTCACGTGATTGGCAAGCCGAATAAATTGATCTTGTATAGATCTAGAGCTTGAATACGTTTGAGAAATGAATTCCAAATTCTTGCAAGACACATTTGGTGGTACAGAGAACGGCTGTAGGATCCTTTATCAAATCTTTGATGTGATTCAGGGTTTTACCTTTAAGAGTGAAGTAATAAAAAATGGATCCATCGAGTTACACGGTTGATGGTTGTTTGAATCCCAAGTGTTTTCTGTAAAAGGTCAAAGTGTCACATTGAAGCCGAAGTAAATGTGTCATAAAGGTGTAGTATGTGTTTAAAGAAGAGGCGCAAGGCGAGTTCAGGCAGTGCGTGATCGCATCTGACACCCGAGGCGAAGCGCAATTACGAAAGGTGCGCCTCAGACACTTTTTATTGGGCCTCAAAACATAAATTCAAAAATATGATTTTTTAAATGGGCCCATTACTATAATAAACTAGTTAAATTGAGAGCCAATTTGCTAAAAAAAAAAAAAAACAAATATGATTCTAAATATATGTATAGCAAGATTACTTTTGGCTTGAATTGGGCTAACTATGCGAAGGCTTGGTTATTTTTGTTGTTAATGCGGTATCTGTGTATGAAATAGTAGTAAAAAATATTTAAAGTGTGCACATAAAATGTATGCGCCTCGCCTTTGTGAAAAGTGCACTTTCGCCCCAGGGTGTAATACAGTAGTTATTTACTCAATTGACCTGGCCTTAGTACTAACATTATGTGCGTTTTCAGCAGACACAGAACTTAGAGATTCTCCGATGACCAGAGATTACTGGAAAGGTTAAAATTTCTTTTTTAATGTCAAATACGAAAGCTTATATTTTGCTGTGTTTCAGGCTTGTGGCTTTATTCAGTTTATACTTTGACCGACACTTTGAGCTGTTATTAGGTTCACCTTTTATGGCTTTTATGGGGAAATAACTATAAATGATAGTGAGAGCCAGGTAGGTGTTGTGCCATACTGCTGTTTGATTGAAGTCTTTGAAGAATTATTCTCTCATTCAATGTTTACATGTTTTCTCCGGTTTAGGGTGATTTCAGAACAACTAGATCCTTCGATTTGGGCTTACAAAGCAGTTAGGGTGGCTGTGGTTAATCAGGTACACTCAAAGACAATAACACATTAATACATACTTTGAACAATTATAATGGGTTCTAATATTCTGATTTAAAATTAGTATCTTAACTATTAACGGGTAATCAAATCTTTATTTTTACATGGATCAGCTCCTGTTACATTCTGAGCGGTATAAGGAATGTCACTTAGATTACATTGTTAAGGTGTCTCGGTAAATGTTTTTGTTCTTTTCGTTTTGGGCTAATGAATTGAAAATACATCAAAGTTGACACTTTTTGTTGTTCTATGTAGCGGTTTTTTTTTTTTTTTTTTTTTTTTTTTTTTTTTTTTTTTTTTTTTTTTTTTTTTTCTTATTAAAACACAAACTTCTTAAACTTCGTCTATTCGATGTACCGTGTGACCTGCTCAGAAGGTTACCAGTAATTTAATTATATTTCTTTTCTTTTTTATTGATCCAGTCACATTTATATTGCCACATCACTTTTAAAACTTATAAACAAACGCTCTTCCTTCTTCATACAAACCACTACCACTAGAACCACCATCACAACCAATCCTCTTCCTTCTCTCGCCGGAATCTGGAATAACACACCTCCAGGTGGTCGGAATCTGAACTTGAACACCAAACAAAACCCGAAGCCAACACCCAAACTAAATCAAATCCAAAAATTAAAAACTTAACCAATATGAAAACAGTTACATTTTTCTTCATCAAAACATAAATCACTTTAATACCCCATAAACTCAAACTACAAAACCAAATGCTCCTTACATCACTTTAACACCCCTGAACTCAAATCCAGTGCCTTTGCCGTATTACCTGCTCGTTTCTTATTAAGTGCTTGTCGTTTCAAATACTGTAGTTCACTTAGCAGTGTCTCCTTATCAACAACACGCTCCTTATCTTCAGTCCAGCCTAAAGATTGCAAAGCAGCCAACATATCAGGGTCATCCAAATTGTCTTCACTTACATCAAAGTCACCCTCAAAGTTGGGGACATCGTCCATACGAAGAAGATTGTCAAATCACACACAACCAAACATGGTTTCCTTCGGATCTGCTTTGCTCTTCAAACACAAAACCAGACCTAATTTGCCTTGCCAAGAACACAGGACCTCTCCATATCATTGATAATCCCGCGAATGGAGTCGAAGCGGCCAACACTAAAAAAATCAACTACAACTCCCAACAAACAATCACATCAAACCCATCTTCTGTCGTAATAAAATCCACGAACAAAAACACTACCATGACTCCATAAACTAACATCAAACCCATCCTCAACAATCTCAGATTTTTTTTCTAACTTATTTTATAAATCATTAAAGATTTTATAAGCTTGAAACACAATACATCACAGATCTTAAAATAAAAAAACGAATACAAAATCATTACAACCTACCCGAGACCTTATACAAAATCATCAACAATAGTCACCACCAAATCGGAGGTGAGTAGCAGCTGCGGTGGCGGCGAGTGTGCAGGCAGAGGTCACCACCAAGGTGTGAAGGCGTGGTGGCTGATTGGTGTTTATAAATTTGAACAATTGATTTTTTTTTTTGCTAAACCGGGTGATTTTTATTTTCAAACCGGGTATTCATATTTTAGAAATGGATTTTTTCAAAGATGAAAAATTGATGATTTGTGTTTTTAATGTGTGTCAAATAACTGAGATGATCATTGTGTGTTGGTGGTGGATGGATGAAGAAAAATTAATGGGTTGTGTTTTTATTGCATTTTGAAACAGATTTTATGAGTGTGAAGAATGAGAGAGATGAAGACGAGGATGATGGTGGCTGGTGAGATTTGAGGTTGGTATGGTTAGACATGAGCATGGGATGATAATATGAATTTGGAAGAAGTGTTTGGATCTTGATTTTATAAATATAAATGAAATTTAAAAGAACAAAAAAAAGGAAATGACGTGGCAAAAACCGGCTTCATGTAAGCTCCACGTCAGATAAGCAGGTCACACAGTACATCGAATAGATGAAATTTAAGAAGTTTGTGTTTTAATAAGAAAAAAAAAAGTTGGCTACATAGAACAACAAAAAGTGTCAACTTTGATTTATTTTCAAGTCATTAGCCCTTTCGTTTTTAGCATTCATTATTGCAATTTTACATTCTTTCAATTTTAAAATTTTAGTATATGAATAGGGATGGACAATGGGCGATGTCGTCACTTTGCAGGCAACAACTGATTTTGTAAGCAACCTAATTGCGTTTATTTATCTTCCAAAACTGCAGAGTTATGCGTTTTTAAAGTATTAAGTTTATTATTAACTGTTAAAAAAACATGGTCAACGATACATGCAATTGCAGTTTGGAGTTGAGATTGTTGTGGTAAATAGCTCCAAGGAAGGTGTTCCTGTATCACGGTATGCTCCCTTAGTACATCTTTTTAAGACTTTATAACATTTTGGTTATGTTAATTTCCTTTTACAGCTATATATTTGTCTTGCTTAACTATCGGAGATGAGATGCATTATAACTCAGTGCAGCAGCAGCCCAACAGATCTTTTCCTAGTACGTGCAGTCATAACTACACGTAGGTGCACTCTTAAATACCTCATACGTTCTAAAAACATGGACACTAGCATTTAGGAGGGAGGTAGTAATGTTTCGAGAAAAAAAAAATAGATATAAAAGTGGAGAAAGAAATGGATATTGTGTCTAATTGCTTATCAAAACTGCTGTAATGACATTATTTAATGCACAATGTTTATTTATTAAACTTTAATGCGATAACTCTCGGAACTGAGGTCGTAAAAGCGAATGTTAAATAATAAGTGTTTTTGTGTAGTTATTTTATATAAAAATCTGACATTGTATATACATGTTGCATAATTTTGAGGCAAACCTAAACAGTGTCAGCTATGGTGAATGATACGTTTAATTTGCAATTGTACTAGTATATTTTTAAATTGTTTTTTATTTATAAAAAGGAAATCACGGGTATAATGAACACACATATGTTTACCTTTTATACTGACGCTAGGTAGTGTTTTAGCCATGCAAATGCACGGCCCATGAGGGTTAATGACTTAAATCCTTAATGCCTAATGTTTTTAGCAAATGGATAGAAGTTACTATCTATGGTGTGCATTAAACATAGCAACACAAGCACATGATGTATCTATACTACATATAATGTAAAAATGGTCAATGTGGAATGTTAAAATGTTGAAAAATGGTCAAGCTTTTAGCACATTTAGAAAGTATTGAAATTAAGTCATGCATTTGGAAAGTATTGAAGTAGTTTGAATTATTTCTGGTTTGCTACATCTTTGTTTTTTATAATTTAATGTATTGAATACAAAACAAATGGAAGAAAAAGTTGTTTTCATGTGAGCTGTAGGATCATGGTTTTGATTGATTATTGTGATTCAGGAGGTCGGGTACGATGAAAGATTAAATCTTCCATGGTTAGAGAGAGAGAGAGTAGAGAGAGAAGGGAAAAACTTTGTGTTTATTGATAAGGAAAAGTAAAATACACAAATGAGTCTCACCCTTCCATGGAAGTATGGAGGGGTATATAAAGCCTAACACAAGCTAAACTATTGCAATATTACATAACTAGTCCATGTGTTTTGGCTTAACAAGATAGCTAATGTAATCCTGTAAATGTCGTTCCATTTACGTGTTGGGAATATAAACTTTGATCCCAACAATTTTCCCCCAATGAGACGACATAAGGGATTACTTACAACATTTCCTACAAGTACAAATAAAAATAAAGAAAGGTCTTCATAAGCTCTTCAAAAGTTGAGGATGACTACAGTTGACGCTCTGTCTTCATTTTGTACCTCGGCTTGAAAAACTTTATCTTCACTTGTAGGCAAATGATGTAATATGCATGAAATGGATTAACTTCCCCCAATTCATGATGCATGTCTTTAGCGGCTTCTTCGTACACTTCTTTTTGGCGAAGTTTCTGAATCAACATCCCCCCCAAACTTACAACCGTCTTCAGCAGATTCGAAACTTTGATGCAATCCACATGTCTTCTAACTATTGAAGTTTTAAGTACGCAGCGGAATTTGTAGATGACACCATAAACCACACTAAGCAAATCTGACTAGTCACTAATCACAGTTAAACTCAATGTGGAAGTTTCGTTCGGGGGTAACATGCAAGAAATCAGCAAGATCTTCTCACATATTCAGGCTACTTCACACTTCACAACCCGCGAGAGTTGAAACGATTACACCAAAATCACAAAACTTAACCACTGATCATCTTTGCGGACGTCTCTCCGGTAGTAATAAAATTGTAAGCTCGATCACGTGAGTCTATTATGCGTCCTTGATGTGCACATTTCTTCCCCCTAATTGCAGATCCTCGTGGAAAATGAGTGTTTTCGCAAAGAAGTCAAGAAAAGTCAAAGAAGCAAAAGAACACTCACTCTCTCTTCCCCCACAATGTCTTCGCGGAATCGGAAGCATACACACTATGTTTACGATGGAAACGGAGGCAGCGTAACCCCATATGTCCAATCAACCGATTATGTGTGAAGTATCATAAATAGCCCGTGAGAATCAACTGCTGATACACAACTCTACTCTTTTATACTCCTCTCAGCTAACTCTTTACCGACCCCATTATCATTCTGACGGCTTTTTGTAGTGACTACTGATGGAGAAAACTCAATATGACGAACTTGAGACTGAAGTAAAATAATACAAACTTGTGACTTAAACTTGCACTAATGTATGACAAAGAGCAGTGTAGAGAGTTTGCACATGTTCGAATCCCTAAGTACTCTATACTCATCAACCAACCAACCATCAAGTATAAAACGTACATCACCTCTTGACTATCCACAACTTCGTGTGACACTGAGCACTACAACGTAACTCCTTAAAGTGATAGTTATTTTGTGGTAATAGAAAGAAAGAATCACATAAATAACTAGATATCCAAGTCTTCGTCATTTTAAAGGTTAAAAGCTCGAACAAGGATCTCGAAGAATCATGCATCCAACTAACCCCGATATCTTCAGATACTAAGTACACGCACCCGTGAAATTTCACTTCAACCTCAAATAAATAATAAAGAATTATTGCCGTAGTCACATCTTGCGGTTAAATGCTCAAAACTAGCCTTTTGACGGTTTAATGAATTAAATAATGGTTTCCCGATCTTGTCAAATATGTATCACCCCGTGAAAATTTGTCATACCAAAATACACCTCATTTAGCCGATAATTGTACCAAGAAAGTAACATAATGTATCAAAATACATTCGTATAATAAAATTTTAAGCTCAAGGAAAAAATTTCGGATCCAATAGACAACAGCCCAATCTCATACGTATGATTTAACCATTCAGTCCATATTGCGTAGCATGTAGTCCAATTATAAATGTAAACCGATGCTTGGGCCCAAACAATGCAAATCCTAACCCGATCCATTCCACTACCAGTTATAAGATAGTGTATACCCTAATAATATCATTTCATCAAAAAATACGCCTACCACCTCCTTCTTCTCTCCTCAAAATAGATCTCATCTAAATAAACTATCTCATTTCATCACAGCTAATTATAACCGATTACAAAACAACACTACACAATCTCTAATAACTCGCACACTTCAAACCCTAGTATCAAAAATGACGCCGCAATCTCCAACTGCATATCATTCTTCCCACAACCAAACCTCATCTCTTCTCAGCTAATCCCCAATCATCAACAACCGAACACTAAATCTTTCTAATTGATTATCACAAGCACAACCACAACAATTCCGTGACCCTCTTCTTTTCATTTGTTGCTCGTTTTCAACTCAAGAAGATGTGTAAAGGCTTCAAGGTCCGATGTAGGGTCTCAGGTAGGTTTTGTATGTGATATTGTTTCTTGTTTAAACCGAATAGAGAGAAAGGATGAGCCAACCTTGGTTTTGTTCTTTCCTCAAGGTATTCGGATATTAAATGAAGAAGGAAAGCTTCTCATAAAAGATCGATGATATGATGACTCTTGTGGCACTTGTCTTAGGACTCGTCTATGATTACCAAACAAGAGTAAACTGAGATCTTGTATTCCTTTTCATTGTTTTGATTCAGAGTTGATGAGTGATTTGCAACGTTGACGGGGTTAGGCTAGGTTTGTGGAGTTTGTTGTTGGGTTGATTAGATTGCGGCTGTGGTGAATCATACAACCTGTTGGTCAGCATCGTACTGAGCAAGTTCAGTTGCATTCAAATCTTCATCAGTTTGTATTCTGATAATCCCTGTTGAGTCAGCAAGAAATATCATTTTGTATGGACCATCTTGAATGGATTTAAGCATGAGATCTACAGCAGGACGATCTGTGAGCCATTGTAAAAATCTCCATTTCCAAACAGTATACATTCCTGGTAGCAACATCGGAGGGCTTGATTCATTGCCAAAGAGCAGCACATGACGAATGAGGGAGCTATGACTTTGTTGTTGATGATGCTGTTGCTGATAAGAATATTGGTGAGGAAGGTAGTTGGAAGAAGGTACTGTTGCTGATGACTGTTGCTGATGAGAATATTGGTGAGGAAGGTAGTTGGAAGAAGGTGATTGAGACGTTGTAGATGACATTGCTCTCCCCCTTGATTGTTGCGATGTAATCGAAAAAATCAAGCAAAATGTCACACGCAAGATCGAAATAGTGAATTCAGATTTTCCCTTCAAAAATTATTTGAAAAAATTTTCTCTCCCAAAATTTGAAAATCATTATGAAATGCAATTATAAGGTTGCAAGAAAAATTTGAGTTTCAAAAATTATGCCGCCAATTTTCACCGAAAAAAATTGAATTTTGGCCTAAAAATTTGAATTTTGGGCCAAAATTTTCAACGTTATACCAAAATTTAAATTTCGCGTAAAAATTGAACGTTTAGTCTCCTGTAAAAAATAAATTTTACACAAATTTTCCCGCCAAAAAACTTTGATAAGATGAGATGGTTAGTGATTATGTTAATCTTTGATCGTTAAGGATAAGTAAAGGTTTTAGTTTTAAGTTGATTTGAGAACTTGATAAGTTTGTATATCCTAACTCGGTATGTTTGAAAGAAAGTGTAACACGGTATGTTCAGATAATATTTCAAACTCGGTATGTGCTAATATGTTGTCAAACTCGGTATGTTCAGATAAGCATTCAAACTCGGTATGTGCTAATATGTTGTCAAACTCGGTATGTTCAGATAAGCATTCAAACTCGGTCAGTCCTGATATAAGTCAAACTCGGAAGTTAAGATAAAACTCAAACTCGGTAAGTAAAGAAAACTATCAAACTCGGTAAGTAAGGAAAACTATCAAACTCGGTAAGTAAGATTGAATATCAAACTCAAACTCGGTATGTAGATGAAATTTGAGCAGAGTTTCCCCTAGTAGGTTGCCACAAAGAACCTTACTCGATAAACGATAAGGTAAAAGGCTAACTCGCCAAAGTTGAGTCCAAACTCGGTAAGAACTTACAGATCCTAACTCGATAGGAATCCCCCGAACTCGATAGAAACCTCTAACTCGATAGAACCAAACTCGGTAAGACTAATTCCTAACTCGCTAAGATTCAGAAAACCCTAACTCGATAGAGACAACCAAACTCGCAAACTTGCGATGAACAGTAACCGGATTTGACAAAAAAACACTTTTAAAACCTAGTTTTTCTACCAAATCAAACCTAAATCAACCTATATTATCCCTTGGCGAATGATACCACTTGTTAGGTCATGATTTTATAACATAATTACTTAGAGATCTAGAGAGAGAAAGTAAGTAGAGAGAGAGTGTGGAAGGAACACCTAATATGATAATAAGAGACTAATGATATTACTAGTGAACCAACCACTTTAAATGTGGTTATACAATACTATTTATAGGTAAGGATTAGGGCTTCACTATACTTAGACAATATTACATACTTAGCCCTTGTACTTTATCCAAACCTATAAACTAAGCATAAAACTTTATAAAACATATAAAATAACTAACGTATTAACTAAATAATGCAACCTATAACAAAATTCAATAACCGACACTTGAAATAATAAAGTCTATTCCCAACAATAGCTTTTGTTTATGGGCTTTCTACTCTTGGACTATGTCTAATAAAATCTAATTTGACACCATCCTATCACTTTCACATTGTTTCATATATTCTAAGAATGTAGATAATCTAATGATTAATTTTATGAATAATCCATATTTATTATAGAAGAAAACTAACATTTATGAATATCTGATAAAAGAACCGGGTTCACTTATTAGCGAGAAGGAAAAATGTGCACTATTTACTTTATAACTAGAAAAACCAAAAATTGAAAATTGAAAAGTTGAAACTAAAAAAGGAAATGTTGAAAACATATGTTTCAAAAGGAGACTATTAATACACATTGAAAACAGGGTTTGACCCGGGACACTTCAAACCCGGCGGGTTGACCTGGTTTAATTTGACCCGTTTTTTGACCAACCCGCCGGGATGACCTGTTTTTCGATCGGAACGGTTCAACCGGTTGAATCACCCGGTCGAACCGGGTTTCAAAACGTTATGTTTAATCCCCAAATCCTCGAACTTTTATTATTTTTCGTTTATAATCCATAATTTTTTTTATCACAAACTATCTGCCTCTATAAAATCCAGTTGCTATGCACGAGTACTTGTCTAGTTAGTGTAGTGAATGGTTCCCCAACACAACAAAGTTATTCTAAACAAATAAGAATCATACAGAGTATTATTGTTAAGAAATGATTCACTTGATGCAACAAATAAAATACAGAAACAACACAAACCACGTTGAGATAAACTGTATAATTCTTTTAAACCGCAAAACAAATTAACAACAATTATCACAATGTATAAGAAGCAAAGAAAAGGGGAAACACATTGTTAGTCTATGACTTGCGAGGCAATGCGCAAGTTGATGTGATATGAGAGGAATAACTATGGTCTATTACTTTTGGCAATTAATGGAAGCAAGGTGCAAACTGTGCAATTTTTCACGAGGAGTGGTTGGAGATTGACTTTTAAGATTTTGTAGGAATTGAAGATGATCTCATTTGTCAATCTCCAAAATGCATATATGTCAATTTTCTAAGGCGTTAACAATGTGTTAATGGGTTGTTTTTAGATTTTAAGAAGAGAAGAAATTTATTTACGTTGATAGTTTTGTGTTGTGTACTTGTGTAGTCATAATCAAGTTGACTCTTATTTGTTAGAGTTTGTATGTATTCAATTTACAATTTAAACATCACATATAAATTGTTAATGTATATACTAACAAGATTAGAAATTCGAACCAAGTTATATTGATAATCACCATTTATTTACAAGAATTTTCAGCCTTAAAATACTTGTTACAAACTTATCTCAAAGCAAATAGAAGTTTCAATATGAAGTTTGAAGCAAATAGAGGATACATCATGCTACTTAAAATCTCAAGTCAAGTAGTACAAGTCTATCCAACAACTTCTATTGAGCTACAATTCTTTACTTTCTCTAGTCATTACGTCAACACATCTTACCTCCCACTCCTCTCATTATGCAACGGACACCCTAGCCAAACTTCTACTCTAACACATGGTAATTAATTAATATATTTACATGTACCTTTATTCAATATTAATTATTTTTCTTTATCTTTTGAAAGAATTATTATATCTCTAGTATCCAATTCACGCTTGTAATTTATTACATATTCGCAAACACAAATTGTTTTCAATATCCAAGTTAGTTCAATGAAATCAACTCTAATTAAAATAGTTTACACATAAGTATTGAGTAAGAATTACGTAAAAAACTATAATCACAAATACTCGTATAATTTTGCGCAATATATATAGTTCTTGTATACCACCAGCCAAAAAGTAAACTAAATCCTAATTAATTAACCTACAAATGTATTTCATAAAATAATTATTTTTAGTGACACTCTAAGTTCACTAAACATGCAATTACACTTAATTTTTTTTGTTCAAAACATACAGTTCACTTGAAACACATTGGAGAGGTTTCTTCATTAAGTTTCGATGTCGGTGAAGCTGTCGACATGGTTTTTAAGCCACGGATGGAGTTGTGGAAATGTAATTGACTAATTATTTGAATGTTAGCTAGGGTTTACTGTTCTTCCTATATCAATTCAACCTAATTATATGACTATGAGTTACAGTCATAGAGGATGAATTTGGTTTAGTTGATATGAGTGAATAGTGATCTCACCAACACAGTGACAAAAACAACCGTAACCCAAAAGTAAATCGGGAAGATAATATAGAACACACATTGTTTACACGGTTTATTTGATATGCTGTCAAAATATTATAATCTCATATGGATTAATGCGTATTGTTATAATTACATATGATACACATTTACAGAGGTCTTATTAGGTTGAATTGATACGAGTGATTTCACCAACATACAATGACGATAACAATGGCAACACGAAATTGAATCATTAAGAAAATATAAGACACATGCTATTTACGTGGTTTAGCTAGTGTGACTATGTGACGTAACTCACTTCACACTGCACTAGCTATTTGATATAATTGATATGAGATTAAGGTTTATAATTTTATATGAGATACATTTAACTAGGTCTAAATAATATATTCTTGTTTTACAACGATCAGTGTCTACACTTAACACTATGCTGCTGAGCTAATCTAGTTGGCACTTCTGTTTATTTGTTATGAGAAACAATAATGTTTACTACAGCGCAAACCAGTTTCGATTTGGAAATTCTTGTTGATAGCGTTGACTTAAAAAGTGTATTAAGAATGCTTACTTGTGTTAGGTTATAAGTTTAAAGTTCAACATAGCTGTCCAAGAACTCTACTACCGTATATGTGATAACTAATACAAGGCAAGTGAAGGAAGTTGACGTAAAAGATCGATAATGCATGAGAAATTAAACTTAACAACTTGGCATTGGCCGAATTGGTGATTGATTTGTTAGTGACTGCTTTTCGGTCTTGTTTGATAAATATTGACTCAACTTTAGTGTTTTGTTAGTTTAGGAAATTGACTATTAGTTGCACATCATGGGATTAGTTGATCTGAATGAGGTCTAATTCCAATTTCATGACATAATTTCATTTAGTGACACGTACACTACGAAGTATTTCAAGAGTACACGGGCAGATCAATTTGAATTTTAACATATATGTTATAACTCATACTCTATATATTTTCATACCGTCACAGGTTACCACAACCGCTGAGGTCAAAAGCTAAGAAAAACATCCCTGGACAACTTGAAAATGATAACGTCACGCCAGATGGTGGTGGTAACATAATGGTAAATTATGAATGTTTTATTATATCTATGTTTATAAACTGTTAATTGGGCATACATTTTCTGGTTAATTATTTTGATTTATGGATTCTGATAAGTGACTTGCGATAAATAATTTTGCTATACTTTTTTAGAAATTGGTGAAACCGCAAGGAAATTTGTTAAAGATCTATAAAGAATGGTTAGGATACAAAACACCCAGGGTATTAATCGATGGATCCGTCCTTGTACATGTTATGGAAAATAAATTTAGACATTTAATAATTTGCTAAACAACAAAGTAAAAGAAGTCAAGTCACATGTATTTTCATGCATTTTGCGTCTCTTATGGAAAGCACAAGGTCCAAACATACAGTTTAGAACTAATGCTATTCATTTTCTAATTTCTGTCATATTTTCACTTCGATTCATCTACAATTTAATCATGAGGACGTTCAAATATATGTGTAAAAATATCTCCCCGCCCTTTATCTGACATTCAGAATTCCCACAAATTATCACCATTTCCCCCAAATCTTCATCTATGTAGAAGGTTATTTTCAATTTGTTTATGCTCATTACTTTAATTTACCTATTAATTTGGTTAATTCACGTATTAATTAGTTTTATTTGTGGAACAATTAGGTTAATTTATGGATAATTTTGTTAACTAACGGATAATTTTGTTAGTTAACGGATAATTTTGTTAATTTATGGATAATTTTGTTAATTTACGGATAATTTTGATGCAAGTTCTTATGATCGAGAGAGTAAAATAATTTTTTCTGGTGCACCATGATAATCATCCTCACTTAGTTGCATTAGTTCACTCATTAGTTATCTAATTGTATGCAATCTCAGAGTTTGTTCTTATTAAGAAGTTGATATTTATCTAGTTATCACGCGTTTCTAGATTATGGTTGCTTATTAGTAATAACTATTTGCCCCATTGTCTTTTTGTTTGCTTTTGTTTATTTTGCATCAATTATCGGTGAAGATGATCCGGATGAGAAAAGACTAATGGACAAGTAATAAGTAGGCTAATACAAATCGGGCCAACTATATCTCCAACGAGTTCTGCGGGAATAATAAAAACTAGAGATAATTACTTAAATGGTCCATATGGTTTGTTGGGTATTACGAATTTAGTCTCTAAATTTTGTTTTTTTACGAATCATGTTTGTTTGGTTTGATCCGTTATGGGTTTAGTCCCTTGATCACATAGATCATTAAGTTAACTATATGAGATGATCATAAGAGGTCATCTTTTTCAACCGGTCCAGATTTGGCAACAACCACCTGCTGGAAAAGTGATTTGGTGGTGGCTTTGCAATCAAATTGAGGATTTAATCATTAGATGTTTCTTTTTTTGGTTCGAGTCACTTTTAGTGTTTGCTTTAGAAGTTTTTTTGGTACGAGTTTAGTTAAATTAATTTTGGTGGTTTTTGATTTGTGCATGTTTAAACTAGTGTATATGTGTGCGCGTGTTTAGTTTGTTGAAGAATATAAAGAAGATGGGTGTTTTGCTAGGGGGTGATTGGAATTTCATGGGGTTGAAGATGGGTGTTTCGTTGAAATAAGATAATGTTATATGATGAAGTTATTTTGGACATCTTTGGTGACTTTTTTATGTGCTCTGAGTCATATTGAAGGTTTTTGGTTGAAAAGATTTTATTGGATTTTCTAGGTCACTTTAACCCTCCAAACTCATCTCACAGTCAAAGGAACATAAATATAAAAAAGTGTAAAAGAATATTGAGGTGTCTGATATCAAATGAGACTACCACTTACTCTATTATTACACTACTACTTGGAATTGTACAACTAGGATTTATTGACATCAATGGTTGAGATTATCTTTTTAAAATATTCATGAGAATGAAAATATTATATTCTAAACATTCCCAAAAAAAACTTTCGCACATTTCTAAGATAAAACATAATAGGTTATTAATAGTTTGATTGAGACACTCTAACTTATGGATTAAAGAGTTGTATTATTTATAAATTATGCTTTAACTGATTGTACACTCAAGTGTGCAAATCAAAATCTCACGTGTATAAATTGTCTCCCTTTTTCTAATGCTGAACAAAAAAAAAAAGTTTTTTTTTGAAACTGATATCGAACCGTACCAATTTTGTACAACATGTTTCCGACCAAGCAAAAAACACTACGTGGTTTCGGCCATTACTTTTGGTTGAATTTGGGATTTGAGATTCTTGGTAAGGTTCCTATTTCGATCGAACATGTACAGAAAAAACAAGAAAGTGTTTTTTCTACTATACAAATCCCTCCCACATTTACACAGAAAACTAAATAATTTGACGACCGACTTTTTGCAGATCAACATTCACATAATCACACATAATCCCTCATCATCATTATCATCAAATACAACCATCATGAATTTAAAACAAAAGCCCACAACCACCACCAAGGCTAAAATCCACGTCCAAAACTGTTTGAATTCGAAAAAGGCAACATGACCCGAAAACTCCACATAAAAGATGCAAAACCAAAAACTTTGAGAAAGAGTAGAAAATATTAGATGGAGAGATTAGGACCACGACTAGAAGGAGTTTTAGTTAGTGACCACGTTTGTATGGTATTTTTAAAACATTAATGATGATACTAGTAGGGTGCCCGCACATTGTGGCGGCGGGTACCATGTAATTAAAATTTTTGACGTGTGATTTTATCATTATGCATTTTACGATAATATAACTTCAAGGATGTACTTATAATTTGAAGGAGTTCGATAAAGCATTTTTAATGGTTAGGGCTATGGATAAAAACTTCAAAACATTTTTTTGAATAATAATGTTAAATTTTGTATTGCCCTACGCAACTAATTAATAATCACAACACCAAAAATCT
The DNA here is from genome assembly GCA_030686995.1 of Artemisia argyi. Lineage (NCBI taxonomy): Eukaryota > Viridiplantae > Streptophyta > Magnoliopsida > Asterales > Asteraceae > Artemisia > Artemisia argyi. Next base: position 213,017,133 of record CM060676.1, on the reverse strand, counting down.
TTGTATGTACAACGAATGATCCAATACTCAAAACGGGCTTCTAATATATTGTTGGACTTATTTTAAGTAGCTTGATGAGATTGTCTCATGTGGTATAATGGTTGTATTTTTTATTGAGATGGTGATTTAAGAAAAGTATTAATTGTATGTATTAAATATATGTATTGCGCTTTAAATAGTTTTTTTTTTTTTTTTTTTTTTTTTTTTTTTTTTTTTTTTGGCTAATACCATATTAGAGCACTATACTTGTCAAAAAAATCACTTTTGAGTATTGAATTTTTTTTCCTCATTGGGGTGTACTAAACTTTCATTTTTGGTCTTTTTTACGTACTTTTGGACGTTTTTGCCCCTCAAAATTTTGAAAATCCAGGGGCAAAAATGTCATAAAAATGTCCCAAAGTGCGTAAAAGAGGCAAAAATGAAAGTTTAGTACCCCAATGAGGGAAAAAAATTCGATACTAAAAAATGATTTTTTTGACAAGTATAGTGCTTTAATATAGTATTTGCCTGTATTTTTTTTACTTGTAATGCTTAAAATGTATTTACCGAAATCCTAAAAATTAATTAGGAAGGAAGTGCTAGTCTCCATTATAGATTAACGAGACCCAAGTGTAATTTAATTATCTCTTAGATCATCCAAATAAATTCAATCATATCAAAACGAAAAGCACGATTACACGTTATACAATATACGTCCATCGATCTAGAATCAGATGACGAATCAAGAATGCATGTAACTGTAAACAAAGTAAACGAGCAGATCATACGTAAGAATCATAACTATAATAGCAACACTTCAAAAGATAACATTAACGTACCATACTTCGAATAAAAGCATATACATCGGTATTTTATGTTTGACAATATCCTAGTACTACACATATTATCATTTTTGTTACATATTATCATTTTTGTTTTAGCATTGATTTGAGCATATTTAGTTTAATTTTAACAAATGTAGGTTCACAGTGATTTTCATTTCCCTTGTATACTTGTGCTAAATAAATCTGCACGATGTGTATGCTTTTATTCGAAGTATGGTTAATGTTATCTTTTGAATGTTGCTATTATTGTCATGATTCTTACATATGATATGCTCGTTTACTTTGTTTTCAGTTATATGCATTCTTGATTTGTCATCTGATTCTAGGTCGATGTACGTATATTTTATGTTGTGTAATCGTTCTTTTCGTTTTGATATGATTGCATTTGTTTGGATGATCTAATTAGAGATAATTAAATTACACTTGTGTCTCGTTAATATCATCGTTATGGGTTTAAAAAAACCATTCAAACGTGGTCACTAACTAAAACTTCTTTTGGTCTTGATCTCTCCATCCAATATTTTCCACTCTTTCTCAAAGTTTTTGGTTTTGCATCTCTTATCGGAAGTTTTCGGGTCGTGTTGCCTTTTCCAAATTCAAACAGTGTTGGCCGTTGATTTTAGCCTTGGTCGTTGGTTTTAGCCTTGGTGGTGGTTCTAGCCGCGTGAATGGTCGTAAGTTTTAGTTGTGATGGTGGTTGTGGGCTTTTGTTTTAAGTTCATGATGGTTGATTTTGATGATAATGATGATTAGGGATTATGTGTGATTGTGTGAATGTTATTTGGTAATATTTTCCACTTATTATATGTTAGTGTTTGAGGTTTTTTTTTGTTGATTTGCGAAAAATGGATCGTCAAAATGTTTAGTTTTCTGTGTAAACGTTGGAGAAGTTCATGTAATAGAAAAAAAAAAATACATTCTTATTTTTTCGGTACATGTTCGGTAGAAATAGAGACCCTACTAAGAATCACAAATCCCAATTTCAATGAAAAGTAAATGAACGAACCACATAGCGTTTTTTTACTTGTTTGGAAACATGTTGTACAAAATTGGTACGGTTCGATGTTAGATTCAAAAAACTGTTATTTTTGCTCAGTATTAGGAAAAAGGAGATGATTTGTATATATGAAGTTTTGATTTGCACACTTCAATGTACAACCAGTTAAAGCACAATGTATAAACAATAAAACTGTTTATGGGGTGTTTTGCTAAGGTTGTGAATTGGACTTATGATTATGTTATATAAGCATCTTGTGGCTTATATATCATGAGCTCATAAGCCTTTTCTAAGTGTTTGTCTTAGCTTGTCATAATTAATAAGGTAACATGACAAAAAAGTACATGAACATTAAAAGAATGTAATTATTAAATGAGGGTATAAAAGTCTTTTTATACAATCCTTATATAATCCCACCCCTAGTTAAATAAGCCACAAAGTTAGTGCTTAACAAAATCCCCTTATATAAGCCCATAAGCCCACTCATTTAATCTTAGCCAACACTTAGTTTAGGCTTAATTAACACATATAAGCTATAAGCTCATAAGCCCATCATATAAGCTTAGCCAAACACCCCCTTTAATGTATAAGTTAAAGTGTCTCAATCAAAAAATTAATAACTTATTATGTTTCACCTAGAAATTGTTTGAATGTTTATTCTAAATGTTTAGAATATAATATTTTCATTATCATGAATGTTTTAAAAGTATAATCTCAACCATTGATGTCAATAAATCCTAGTTGTACAATTCGAAGTAGTAGTGTAATATTATAGTAAGTGGTAGCCCATATGATATCAAACACCTCAATATTCTTTTACACTTTCTAGTCCCTAAATTGTCATTGTGCTTCGTCTAGGTATTATCGTTTAAGTCCTTAAATTTTTTATTTCTTGGATTATGTCCCTATGGTTATGACTAGTTACAAGTTTAGTCCTTTGACCATTATTTCCGTCACTTTGACTGCGAGATGATGTTTTGAGGGTTGAAATGACCTAGAAAATTCAGTAAAATCTATTCAACCAAAAACCTTTAAAACGACTCATAGCACACAAAAAGACACAAAATATGTCCAAAATAAGTTTATCATTTAACATCATCTTATTCAATGAAACACCCATCTTCAACCCCATGAAAATCCAACCACCCCCAGTAAAACACCCCATCTTCTTTATATTCTTTAACAAACCAAACACGCACACACATATATACTAGTTTATACATGCACAAAAAAAAAAAAAAAAAAAAAAAAAAAAAAAAAAAAAAAAAAAAAAAAACTACCAAAAATAATTTAACTAAACTCCTACAAAAAAAAAAATTCAAAATCAAACACCAAAAGTGACTCGAAGAAAAAAAAAAAAAAAAAAAAAAAAAAAAAAAAAAAAAAGAAGCTAATGATTGAATCCTAAATTTAATTCCGCAACCACCACCAAATCAGATTTCCAGCAAGTGTTTGTTACCAAATCTGGATCGGTAGAAAAGACAAAGATGGCCTCTTATGATCATGTCATATAGTTAACTTAACAGTCTCTGTGACCAATGGACTAAACCCGTAACGAATCATACCAAACAGACATGATTCGTAATTAAACAAAATTAAGAGACTAATCCATACAGACCATTCAAGTAATTATCTCTAATTTTTATTATTCCTGCTCATCATCAACGATAGCAGGCTGAGAATGTGCTTTACTTTTCTTATTGCGTTTGAACTTGGAGCTTTTATCGAGTCCTAAAAGAGCTCACCAATCTTTTTCGGACATGCCCACCAATTTTTGAAAATCGCAAGAGTATGCATAGCGAGTAAGAATTTACATCAATAAACACAATCACGTGCTAATTAAGAAACTAGATGATCAATAATCAAAATTAGATGACGCACCGTAAACTAAACTAATTACGAAGTAACACATTAGATGAACAAAGAAAATCAGAATCGTTAACCTAGGTATCCGTAAGTTAACCTAATTGACCATAAATAAACAAAAATTATCTGTAAATGAATCTAATTATACATAAATTAGCAGAATTACATGTTAATTAACAAAACTTAACCAAATAATCCGGCGATAATTAACAAAATTAACCTAATTGTTTTAAAAAATAACCAACTTATACGTTAATTAACATAATTATGCGCTAATTAACAAAATTAACCTAATTGTTCAAAAAATTAGACCGTAAAAATAACAAAAGCATATCATACCTTCTTATTCTTATTACGTTTAGACATAATGAATTGAATGAAATGTGGGAGAAAACTAAGGTGATTTTATGAATTTGGGGGGAAATTTAGGGTTTTGTTGAAATTGGGGGAAATTATTAATGTGGCAATGGGGCGATGTCGTCACTTTGCATAGGGATGGACAATGGGGCGATGTCGTCACTTTGCAGGCAGCAGCGGATTTTGTAAGCAACCTAATTGCCTTTATTTATCTTCCAAAATTGCAGTCACACATTTTTTTAAGTGTCAAGTTTATTATTAACTGATAAAAAACTTGGTCAACGATATCACATGAAATTTGCATAACCCTATGTTATGTTTTATATTTTTTTTCAATTTGGAGTTGAGATTGTTGTGGTAAATAGCTCCAAGGAAGGTGCTGCTGTATCACGGTATGCTCCTTATGGCGTGGAGCATCCTAAGAAAGGCTACCTCATTTTCTTCTTTTCATTTACATCTACAAATACATCTTTTTAAGACTTTATAACATTTTGGTTATGTTAATTTTCTTCTACATCTATATATTTGTCTTGCTTAACTATCGGGGATGAGATGCATTATAACTCAGTGCAGTGCAGCGGCAGCCCAACGGATCTTTTCCTACTAAGTGCAGTTAAAACTACATGTACCTCATACGTTCTAAAAACAGTATTTATATTTTCATAATTTGTGTACATGTGTGTAAGTGTTTTTGTTTAGTTATTTTATATAAAAATTTGACATTGTATATACATGTCACATAATTTTGAGGCAAACCTAAACAATGTCAGCTATGGTGAATGTTGCGTTTAATTTGCAATTGTACTAGTATCTTTTTAAATTGTTTTTTATTTATAAAAGGAAATCATGGGTATAGTGGACACTCACATGTTTACCTTTTATACTAACACAAAATTGGAAGAATTTAAAAACTTTCAATTAGGATTTCTTATTAAAACTTCTTATATGGTAATTAGTTGCTTTGTAAATGCCTCCACCTCCTTATTTGATTAACATTCTGCATTAATCAATCTTATAACAGGGACCTAGAGGAACTATTATGTAAGTGAATTTGATAAAGAAACCCATTTTTTACCTCTTGTTACCTCTCAGAAGTTGAAGTAATGATAATTGTTTGTTTAGGGTTTCTTTAGAAATGTTTATATGGCTATTTTGCACTAATTGGAAAGTCTCAGACTTAAATTGTGTTGAAATTTAGACTCTTTTTTAATAATGGAGGCTGTGTTTAGTATCACGATCATCTTTTTTGATGATACCTTTTTTTGGGTAAAGAGTTTCAATACCCGGTGAATTGAAAGTTTGGTAGAGGAAAACACAATTTGAGTGATTATAAATGTGTCCAATAAGCGGATTATAAATGTGGTTTGGATGGTATACTTTAGATTGATATGTGGTATAACTATGTGTTGTATTTTGGTCAATACATATAAATTTCATGTCATCATTATAAGCCATTTACCAATTTTAATGACAACATATAATCTTATAAAGATTTACATCAACATCATAATTGTATAAAGATTTATATTTCCGGTCAGAATCTCTCCATCCAATATTTTCCACTCTTTCTCATAGCTTTTGGTTTTGAATCATTTATCAAAAGTATTCGGGCCGTGTTGCATTTTCCGAATCAAACAATGTTGGTCATGGGTTTTAGCCTTGGAAACAGGGCTCTAGCTACATGAGTGGGCTTTTGTTTTAAGTTCTTGATGGCTGTCTTTGATGATAATGATGAGTTGGTAATATTTGCCACTGATTATAGGTTACAGTTTTGAGTTCTTTTGTTGATTTGCGAAAAGTTGATCGCCGCATTGTTTAATTTTGTCACACCCCCAAAATCGGGTCCAACGGAAGCATACGTGTAGCTGGGGTGTAACTCAATCGATATCACAACACAAGTACAAAAATGGTTTTCACTTTAATCATTTAGAATAAAATCGTTGAATCAAAAATGTTGAATTTACATCGTTAAAAGTAGTGCGAAAGTAGGCCCTTAAAATAGTTTAAAACGGTCCCCATATAAATAATCAGAGTCTTCTATGACCATGCCATGCCCTGCCAAAACCTCCAGTAGCGTGCCATAGGTTAAAACCTGAAAATACATGCTAAAGTGTCAACACGAGGTTGGTGAGTTCATAGAGTTTGTTTAACAAATAAAGTATATAGAAAAATGATCACACAACAAAGGCATCGTAAATCCACTCAGTTGCAAGTCCCGCCATAAGAGACTTGCAACCTGTGTGTTTACAACCCACTGCTAAAATAGTTGCATGTTTAGTAGTCAAGTACCCGCGATCATAATAAGTCACAATATAAGCACCACCTATATAATAATGTATGCCATGCAAAGCCCCTAATTAAATAATATGCGTCCCGTAACATAGTGGACGAGAGGTTGGCCGACCTCTAATAGCACTATCCATACTACTAATAGGCGTCGAACAATGCGAATGTACGAACAGTACATCATACAACTATTATATAAGATTTAGAACGCTCCGAACATGGGAGACTTAGCACGCTCCACCAATAAGGCGAGACTTTAGGGTTAAGAACGCTCCACCAAAAATGGCGAGACTTTAGGTCATAGTACGTACGGTACATTAGGGTCAAAAGTTTAAGTCAAGTTCAAAAGTTCAAAACAAGTTATAAGGTCAAATGAGTTCAAAGAGTCAAGTAGTAATTTATGTAAAAACGAGCATGTATTCTCCCCCAAAAAGTTAACAAAACAATTTAAAAGAGTAGGGGCTATGACTCACCTGGTGCGAATAGCTACGATGACAAAAGTGGATACACAGAAATGAGGTTCGATCTCTAACCGCAACCTAATATGATTGATAGTGATCTACTTAGATCATGAAAGGATGTAATGAATGCACATGCACATGATACCTATACCACTCGTAACTTGAAAATACTTGTTATTGTCAAAGTAAAGTATTTTCCATACTTAGGAAAAATAAGTCCAACTAGAATAATAAAAACTTGTCGTAATATATCGTATATAAAAACGTTAGTGTTATATTCCTTGTCTTGAAAACCTTAAAATAATGTCTAGTAGTTGTAAAAATAAGTCTTGGGTCATAAGTTCTTCATTTGTTAAGAATATAGTCCTTAGTAACATTTCTAGAAAATATACCGTCTAGTACGTAAGTTATTATTTTGGTAAAAGCTGTCAAAACAATATAGATTTTGCCGTTATTGAAACGTGAATATCTTTGTCGTTATTAGTCCGTTTTACTCGTTCTTTATATTCCCGGAATCGTGGGACAAAATACTAACATATTTTTGATAAGTCGGGATGGCTAGATTTAGTTTTACGCCTCGAAACAGTCATGACAACTGTTCATCAGCAAAGGATTTTCAGAAAAATAGTTTTCGTCGTTAAATTCGGAAAAATCATATCTCCTTCGTTATAAGCTCGTTTTAATCCGTTCTTTCGCCAAAAGTTTCGTTTTTGAAAGTATTTTCTAAATCTTTGGTCAAAAATTACCCACCACCTACTGATTTTCCCACGATTTCAAAACAAGGACAGTAGGTACATTTATATGTTTAAAATCCATTTCTAGTGTTCCAAACTAGTTTCTAATCCAACCAAACCACTTTCAATCACCACAAATCTAGTATAATCTTACCATACACCTTCTTAGGGTGTCATGGGTTCCTAAACATCATAAATCAAGTGGATCTAACAAGGATCTAACTATAATCCATTTCTAGAGTTCAAAAGTTAGATATATATATAATATGAGTGGTATAACTAACATATGCATGTAGATCTTGAATGGAAATCATATGACCATAAAAATAACATGGAGAAATTATGAACAAGAGTTTGACAACTTACATAGAAAGATTATAGAGCTTGGATGAGTAAAACCAAAGAAACTTTGAGTTTTTATTACAAAACTCAAACAAGAACAACTAAAGGGACAAGTTTAACACTTGATCTTGGAAAAGTTATGGGTTCTTGTTGTGTTCTTGCCTTGGCTGAATTTTGTAGAGAGAAGGAAAAAAATGAGAGCTTTTGCTAGTTTATCTTTTTAGTACATGTGCAAAATGAATGAAAATATCTAAAAGTCTTGATGTATTATTTTGGTTTAGACATAAAGGACTAACATTAATGAGAGTTAGTGTATATTTTCAAGATGTAAGATGATTGGAATGGTGGGAGGTTGTGTATGTAAGTAATTTTAAGACTTTAGGTAGATATTATGTAGTTTTAGGTGATACCGGGTACCGAGTTTGCTAGAAATGAATTTTAACGGTACCAAATAAAATGTGACGTCGTTGTAAAAATTATAAAATTATATTCCTGATGAGAATCGGGTGTTAAAATAATTATTGGGTTGAAATATCGCAAACCGACGGAGTTATAAGCTTCGACCGGAAAACGTAACAGTTGATTTGAAAACACCGAGTAAATTAATAATATAATTTTTATATTATTATTATGAGTATAAAAATATGTTAGGACCATAGTTGGGATTGACGGATCAATTATTTAAAATAATAGCTCATAAGATAACGTTTATTAGGTTGATAATCGTACGTTTACAAAAATGACGCAACCCACGTATAAATGACAAATTTTCTCCGGAGGTGAATAGTGTTTTATGAATAGTAAAATTTTAAAACGCTTCTCAGAATATCAAACTGACCTCAAAAATGATGAATAGTAAAATGATGAATAGTGATCGATGAATAGTAACCGATGAATAGTAAATGTGAAAGTTCGGGAAAAGACCAGAATTTACGAGTTGTGACAAATTTTTTGTGTAAAAGACAAAAAAAGTAATGATCGAAATCACGTCACGTGTTTGTTTTGATCGGCAAGATATTGTACAAAATTGGTATAATCCGATACTAGTTTCAAAAAACTGTTATTTTTGCTCGTCATTAGGAAAATCTAAGGGTGAGCACGAAAACGAAAAACCGAATAAAAACCCAAAAAGCCGCACCAAAAAAATCGAACCAATTGAAAAACTGATAGGAGCGGTTTTGTATTTTAGAAAAACCGAATATTTTATGTGGTTTTTGTTTACATATGAAAAACCGGGTGGAAAAACACCCCACCCCACCTTCATTAATATTTATAATTTTTTAAAATAAATTTATCTTTATAAAATATCGTATACTTAATTACAAAAGAATAGTATATATATGGTTTTTTCCCCAACTATAATTGACACTTCCATATAGTTAGTTTGCATACTTTACAATCATATATCGCATTACGGAGTCAAATAGTTAACGACTCTAACTATAAAAAACCCGCCACCAAATGACTTAGTGGTAAGATTCTTCACGCTCAACAAGAGGTTAAGGGTTCAAACTTCGTTAAATGTATATATTCGGGAGTGAGCACGGAGGTTCACTCGCGGGGACGGAGCCAGAAATAAATATGACCGGGTGCACAAATTTTTTTGAACCGTAATATAATAGAGTAAAAAAGTGGAATAAAGCGAAGATTTCATTATAACGATAAATAAATGAAAATATTACCTTCTAATAAACATATTTAATCCTTTGGCTTTTGTGTTTTAATTTATTAAACTTGTTTCATCTTTGAACTTTTGTTATATTAGGGATTTTACAAAATTTTATATTTATTTTTTATTTGTAAGTATACCAACTAAATAATACTAGGACACATTTTGATGAACCGGGTGCATTTGAGATACATTTAGGAAAAATCGATAAATTATTTAAAAATTAACACTATATCAAAAAAATCCATAGGGTGTACGTGCACCCGCGGGCACCCCTTTGGCTCCGTCCCTGCCCGCGTCGACTTCGAGCTATCCAAAAAGGTAGTCGCCCTGGGATTAGTCGGCTCATAATATCGAGTCAGAAACACATATATTAAAAAAAAAAAAAAAAAAAAAAAAAAAAACCTTTGAAAAATTACATTTGTGTGAAGAAAAACCTCTTCGATTTGAAAGACGCAACTTCAAGGATTATGTGTAGCCATTTTTGTTAGAAGTTCGTTTACTTCTATATCAAAAAATAGAAGTCAAGCAGTTAACCAGGTAAGATATTCGAGCATTATTGGCAACTTGATGTATCTAATGAATTGTACGAGACGTGATTTAACATCTGTTGTAACCAGTAGCGGACCCAGGATATTAAAGTAAGGGGCAATTTTATATTTTTTTTATTTTTTATTTTTATTTTCTTTAATTGATAAAATTCGTGATTTAACATATGTTGGTTACACTTGAGGTGAGCTACATCATGGAAGAGATTTCGAGATCCACAAGACCACAATAGGGGTGTTAATCGGTTCGGTTTTCGGTTAATCGGTTAATTCGGTTAAATTTTTTTTAGGGTCAAACCGTGAACCAAACCAAACCGAATTCAAATTCGGTTTTTGGTTCGGTTTGGTTCGGTTCGGTTTTCAGTTTAACCAAATTATACACTTTATTTAAAAAAAAAGAAAAATATACAAATATATTTTGTATAAAAAATATATAAATTTATATGAATTCGGTTTTCGGTTTTGATTACCAAAACCATATCCAAACCGAGAACCGAATTAAAAGTTCGGTTTGGTTCGGTTTTGGCAAATTCGGTTCGGTTATGAGTTCGATTCGGTTATTTTCGGTTCGATTCGGTTTTGGTTTTCGGTTTATTCGGATATTTCGGTTTTTCTGCTCACCCTAGACCACAATAGACGGAATATATCCTACTGTTTCTAGCCCAGCACTAGTTAGCCCAATTGAGGCCCAGTTTCCGACAAGGAACGAACTAAAATCCAATTTCTTTCACCAAATTTTCAAACACTTAAATTCTTAAAACAAACACCCCCTTAATATACCACTCTACTACTATTTGCGTTTTCATCATTCAGTCACCAGTCTCAAATTCCTTTGAATAAACAAGCAGGTAAATAACTCCTTTCTACTTTCGATTTAACTTTTCATGTTCCGTTCTCATTTGTAAGGCTAGGGTTTGATGTTCGATTTTGGTACTTGATTTTTATTTTTATTAGTGTGTTAGGTTCTCTCATGTGATTCAAGATGAAACGCGCTAAACGAGACACTGACACACTGTTAAGGACAAAGAGGTAATTTTATGATTATATCTTTCATCATGTTGCCATAAATTTTACTCGGATCGTGTTAGTTTGGTTCGAAATACACTAGTTGTTATATGCTTCATTATGTTGTGATTTAGGATCGAAATAAAAGTGTAAAATGACGTAAAAAGACATATACACATTAACATAAAATTTTTTAAATAAATAATAGGGGCATATATGTAATTTCGAGCCAAAACGCTAGCGGCTAGATCTAAATGCTTCTTGATGAAGCATTTTGAATGAGAGCGGTTACATACAATTCAACCGCTAGTTGCTCTATAACGCTCACAAATGCTTGGTGCCAAACATACCTTTAGTTTTCGCACAAACATTTGAACTTTGTTATCCCCCCTACGACTTTTTTTACCTTTTCGTCAAGTAAATTATGGTAATCATTTTGATTTGTAACTTGCTGATACGCATTGTTCCTTTTTTTATATCTAGTTGCCTTAGTTTGAAGTATTTGCGATTCTAGTAATTTTCTCGATAATAATGTGATTGTATGTTTGATGTTTTCATGATCTTTCTTTTGGAGTCAACATATTTTGTTACATATGTGTCTGTTATGTAATCAACATTTATGACTCGCTTCTCATTTTTCATTAAATTTTAGTCAAATGTAGTGTGTTACTCGTCGATTTTGGGGGTATTTGGCTAAGCTTCTAATTGAGCTTAATAGCTTATGCTTATGTTATATAAGCAACTTATAGCTTATATATCATAAGCTCATAAGCCCATGTTTAGTGTTTGGATTAGCTTATGTTTGAAAAGTTGATAAGCTCAAGTTTTTAGTTTAGCTTAGGTTGGTAATAAATGACTAAAAAGACTTGGGCTCAAAAGTGTTAATGTTAGATTAGGTATAATTTAGGGTAAAATTGTAATTTGTTATGGAGCATCCTCTTAAAAAGCTACACTTTTGAGGCTTATCAAAAACCTCTTATATAAGCTCATAAGCCCACTCATATAAGCTTAGCCAAACCCTTAATCTAGGCCTAGTTAACACATATAAGCTAATAAGCTCATATGCCCATCATATAAGCTTAGCCGAACACCCCCAAAATTATTTCAAAATGTTTGTATTAATCTCATGTTTAATTTGTTCTACAGATTCGGGATTCGTTAGGGCTTAAGAAACCAAAGATATCAAAAAGGAAACATTCCATGGCGCAAAGTAAGCCAAAAGATACATTGAGGTTTTACCGAAAACGGTTAGGGTTCAAAAAACCCTCAACAGTGTTACTGATTGGACCTGTTCTAGCATTCATTACTCTTAACAAGATATCAATTAAGGACATTCTAGAGGTGCTAAAGGATGACATGGCCAAATTAATTACAACAAACTGTGTCTTGCGAGAAATGGAAGTTTTTTTATCAAATTTCCGATTCTGCACATATTTTGGAATCAATCAAGCTAGCCCAAACCCTTGATGTTGCACCGTTAGTATTTTGGATCACATTTGCTATCTTTTTATTTTTCACCTGAGATGTATATTAATACATTTGTTAGTTTATTGCAGCTGCATGCATCGGGAAGCAATTAATTCTGAACAGTGTATTAGGAGCGTTGTTGGGATGAATAACTCTAGTAAAATGTTCGTTGCTGTTGTTGCTGATTGTTCTTGGCCTCTAGTACAAGATCCTACAATACCAATAATCATTGCAGACAATTGTACATTTGGTCTTAAGCAATTGTCGAGTCGTGAGCAGAGGCTAGCTATTGAAAAGGTACTTCAAAATTTCTTTTGTTATATTTAACGTTACTTGTGCTTATGCATTCTCTAATGTATGCACACCAAAACGAACCAAGTTTGGTGTAACAAATTCATCACACCAAATTTTCACTTGTAACATATTGTTGAAAGCACTGAAGTTGAATATATGTGAAATTCTCCCTTCATGGTGTAAAAGATTAAATACTGTGTATTGTGTGTTAGTGTATTTATGAGACTAGCAGGAGTAGGTACACTCAAAATATGGATTATCACTAAGGTTTGGGTAAATTTAGTTCATCAGCCATAAATTAATTTAGAACATGATTGAATTAACTTTCAGTAATGGATAAAAGGTGTGGGGTGAGGGTATAGAATAGGGGTATATCTAAGTAACATCGACACAAAAGGACCAAAACTAGTTACATTCTTACCGGTTTAGCCGGTTACCCAGGTATCATACCACATGAACAATAAATTCGGTACGCCTACCAAAAAAAAAGACACTTGAAGGCTCACATGGCTATTGTGTAGCTTAAACCCTTTTTTTTTGTCTTTGCAGGCTACCATCACGGACGAAGATCTCAACGTATCTCCAAGTTTTCAGAGACTGCAGAGTAGGTAAATGTCCACATTTCTGTAAGGATAATAGCAGTTTTGTGACCTAACTTGTGCGAAATACATGTAATTTGCTCTGTTTTAGGTTATAATATGATGTTTGTATTTTTCTATGACCTCATTGGTAGAATGGTACTTGGCTTGTGTTTTCATTTGTATATATACTTTGACCGACAATATGTGTTGCTATTAGCATAAAGCTTTTTGGTTGTGTTGGGAAAATAGCTGTGGATGAAGGAGGTAATGGCCAGGTAGGTCTTGTGCTATTTGATTAAATCTCATTGAGGAATAATTTCTCTTATTAATGTTAGCATGTTTTCTTCAGTTCAAGGCAATTTCAGAACTGCTACGTCCTTTGGTAGTGCCTTACGAGAAAGTGAGAGAGAATGTGGTTAATCAGGTACAACCAACCTAGATAGTGAGCTCCTTTGTATTTTGAAGTTAGTATATTATCTTATGGGTTTTTCCATCTTCGTATTTACATGGAGCAGCTTCTGTCATATCCAAACCTGTATCAGGACTTAGTCGACTTTGAGGGCCCCGTGGCCGATGTGCACTTGGCGTATTTAGAATACGTGAACAGGGTGTCTCAGTAAGTCTTATTGTTCTTGTTATTTAAACATCCTTTATTATGTTTTAACATTCTTCTAACTCATATATATGAATAGGGATGGAGAATGGGGTGATGAATACACAATGCAAGCGGCTGCTGACTTTGTACGCAACCTTTTGCCTTTTAGTTTATCTGCTAAACCTGAAAAGTCACACTGTGTAGTTTTTTTGTATATTTACAACTAACAAGATCACATGCAACTCGCGTAACCCAAACTTGTGATTTATGTTTATTTTCAGTTCCAAGTCATGTTTGTTGTTATAACTTCTTTAGAAGGCTGTCTTGTGAAGGAATTTTGGCCCTATGGTATGCACTTGGTGAATGGGTACCCTGAAAAAGGTAACCATCCGAGTTTAAGATTACAAATCTTCACAAACTTATCTGCATTTTCGCCCTTTCATATACTTTTCAGATACACCTTTTTGAAACTTTGTTTTCATTTCATAATGTTATTGCTATTTTTTCTGTTGCAGTTTTATTCCTATCTTGTCTTGATGAGAATGATGAGAAGCATTATAACATACTGCACCGCAAAAGTACCATTGCTAGTACCTCCAGACTTCCTCACATGTAGGTACACTCATGGTTAGTTAGTTACCTTGTACCATCTAAAACCGTAATTATGTTTTTCGTAATTTGTGTAAATGTGTTTGTTTGGAAAAATAATAAAATAGAATGAGGGGCCCTAGTTTTGGAGTGAGGTGGTAATGTTTCTGGTTCATCCATAAAAATGGAATATTGAAAAAGGATAGTGTATGTATGACTGCTTGCTAAAATAGCTTATCTGGTTAATGCTGGCTGCTTTGAAGGTTACAGACTCTTTATCCAATAGATAATATGTATAACATTCTGATGGATGATGTTATTCTATTCTTATAAACAGGGTTACCGAAGAACAGGATCATCAAAGTGGTAGTAGCTAAAAGAAGTTTGTTTAGGATCCGATTGGCATTAATAGTAGGTTAAAGAATACCCATGTACTTATCTTGGTACTTCCTAAAAGTGGAAGAAACAAGAAAGAAGTTTGTTTAGGATTGCTGTTGTGGAAGGTTTTATACAGGTTTCAGGTTTGTATGTAAGTGAATCTCCAAACTTGCTATTTCAAACAGCTGCTTCAAAGATTATAGTACAAACGTATCTAATAGGGAAGTGGGCCTTAGTTTTTGGGCTTAGATAACCCATTTGTTTCAATGCATTTATCACTAATAGGGAAGTGGGCTTGGATTGCGGTCTTAATGTTGTTGGACTTAAAAAAATGTACAATAATACTATTTTGTTAACCTAGTGACCTGTATACATACCGCTTAGCGCCTTAGCCGCTTAAGGTTGTGATCCTATAAAAGGGAAATGTTAAAAAGTATAAAAAGTCATCATACGATGGCAAGTGTCCCTTTCTTTATTTTTATTTATTATTATTATTTTTTTGCTATTGTGATATGAATGAACGGTGTTTTTTTTAAACTCATGAATATTGTGATTTAAAAAAAAAAAAAAAAACCCCGGTGAATAACGTGATCTCACTAATGAATATTGTTATGTTAAAAAAAATGATGATGAATGATTTTCTTATTGATGAATAACCATTTTTATTGCTAAACGTTAACAAAATTTTTTATTAATGGACAACGCCTATGATGAATTGAACAAGTTTTTTTTTTTATTGATGAACAACGTTAACAATTTTTTTGTTCACACGTATGATGAATTGAACAAGTTTTTTTCATTGATGAACAACTATTCTTATTGATGAATGACTCTCTTAGTTGAGTATTTGTTAGGAGTACTTTTTATTTTTATTCCTCTTTTTATTTGTTGGAATGGCAGAGCTTGTGTTAGATGTGCTTGAGCAGATACTTTTAAGACTGGATGTTACTGATCTAGTCCAATGCAAAAGAGTTTGTAAGTCATGGCTATCTCTAATCTCCACTCCTCGTTTTGTTAAGGCTCATCTCAGCTATACTTTAATAAAAAACTACGAGTTTAGAGATAAAAGGATCATTATGCACGGTGGTTGTTGCGAGTCTTTAGACGGTTCGTTTATATGCAATGACTATCATATTGTTGGTTCTTCAAATGGCCTAGTATGCATCTCTCCCAAAGATGTTGACCTTTTAGTAACTAATCCTTTGACTAAAGAGGTTAATTACCTACCAACGTTGCCTGACAAACTTCTTCCTGACAAGACCGCATGCCGGTTTATTTCAAAGCCTTGTTGGGGTTTTGGTTATGATTCATCTGCAGATGATTACAAGGTTGTGGTAGGGTTTGGGATAGGCGAGCATCGGACACGCTTTCATGTGTTAGCATTGAAATCAAATATTTGGAAACTCGTTGGAGATATCAAATATAAGTTGGAATTTTGTAACGTTGCTAGACCTGGTATCTTGTGTGAGGGGTCGCTTCACTGGTTTATGAATAACCGGAAAAACAAGAAAGTGATTATTGCTTTTGATTTATCTTTAGAGGAGTTTAAAGAAATCCCCCAACCGGATGATTTGTTATATAAACGTAATGATGATGACAGACTTGGTTTTATTGAAGAATCTCTCTGCATATATAAACATCAAGCACCTTCCAATCAGGCAATTAGAAACAAAGGTATTATAGATACGAGAGTTCGCCCTATGAAATGGATTATGAGAAATTACCAAGTAACACGGTCTTGGGAACAAGCGCCCTATCGTTCTGAGGCGATGGATGTTGATCCACATTACTTGAGAAATCTCGAGTATATTACCCACGGGAGTTCTCCCTATTGTCGCTCGTTAAGGATTATGGACTACATGGCTACTCCTGTATTCGTGCAGAGCCTTGTATCTCCTCATGGGAACATACAGAGGCTGATCAAGACAACAAATGACAAAAGGGCTTTAAAGAGAAAGAGGAGGGATGCAAAGAATAGCAAAAGGAATGCTAAGGTGGGTTCTAAATATATGTCATTATACAATGGTTCTTTTTATATACATAGAATAGACTATATTTTCAGGACTCACTATATTTTTATCATTGGATCATTGTGAATGATATTTGATCTGTATCCCTAGATTGCTTTTGTATTGACCCCATTGCGCATGCATCATATAAGTTTATGTATCACTCATACACATTTAGAGTATAATTATACAATTAGCTTTCATTCACTTCTTATTTTGCTATAACTTTTAACTGAACTGTCTCTTTCTAATTTCTCAGTCAATCAAGAAAGATCATTAAGCTTCTGGACGAGTGCGAGAGTATGAGTTATTGAAGCAGTCAAAGATAGCATAACTTGGCGTTTGTGTATGAACTTTCCTTTACCTTTCGTACATTGCTTTAGAGATCAATGCTTATTTTAGACATCAGTCTCTTAAAAGTTTCTCGAGCTATTCTCATGAAATAGACACATTGTTTGTTAGTGGCCCCTTGTTTTGGTAACTGGACTTCAGTTATCCTGTTTTGGTTATTATACTTATACCAGTGAGCCAAAGTGGTAATTTTCATACATATTTTCAGCCTGTAACCTGGTGACTAGTTGAACCTGTTACACTGGATGATGAGCATAAATTATACTCAAATGTCGGCTTGTGCTGATTTGTCTTGATGACCTGGATATCTAAATCATTAACTGTTTGGTTACAAAGTACCAAATATCCATATGCTAGTTATTGACCCAAAAATACGTCAACATTTTAGTATAATATATGTCATGCCACATAGTTGAACCATTTATGCGTTATTGACCAAAAAATGCGTGAAAAAGTTACCAATTTGTCCCACCAAATAAAGTGAGATTATAACACCGGACACCACTCACAAAGTATATAGCCCTTTTCTATGGCAGTAACGCTAGTTATCTTCAATTTGATGTATTTCACTAAATTGTATTTGATGGTTTTAATCATGTTGTCTACTCATATTTTGTTCAAGTATTATGACAATATCATAGTACTACATATATTATCACTTTTGTTTTATTTTATATTTCTCGTTGCTTTAAGTATAATAATTTAGTTTAGTTGTAGCAAACAATGATTTCCATTTCCCTTGTTTACTTGCGTCAACAAAATTTGCACTAACTAGAATAGCCATCTTATTGCTTGTCTTTTTGATAAAGTCCTCACCGATGTGTATGCTTTTATTCGAAGTATGGTTAGTGTTATCTTTTGAAATGTTGCTATTATGATTCTTACATATGATCTACTCGTTTACTTTATTTACAGTTCTATGCATTCTTGATTTGTCATCTGATTCTAGATTGATAGACGTATATTGTATATCGTGCAATCGTGCTTTTCGTTTTGATATGATTGAATTTGTTTGGATGATCAAAGAGATAATTGAATTACACTTGTGTCTCGTTAATATCATCATTTTTTTCCCCTATAACTCTTTCTTTCTCTAAAAAACCATTCAAACGCGGTCACTTACTAAAACCCCTTCTGGTCCTGATCTCTCCATCCATTATTTCCACTCTTTCTCAAAGTTTTTGGTTTTGCATCTTTCATCGAAGTTTTTGGGTCGTGTTGCCTTTGTGCATATTGTGGTTGTTTCGGTACTTTTGTAAGCCTTGCACTTCTATTGAGTAATGCCTGAGTCGCAGCATCCAGGTCTGACCCAAATTGAGCAATGGCGGCCACTTCGCGATATTGTGCCAATTCCAGTTTTGAACTACCGCAGACTTGTTTCATAGTTTTCAACTGAGCGGCAGACCAAACACGACTGACAGATAAGCCGACGTTAATGGCAGGTCTAATTCCGCGATAAAAGAGCTCTGTTTCCGAACATATTTGTCCATCAGTAATGGGGATCACATTAGTAGGAATATAGGCTGATACGTCTCCAACTTGTGTTTCAATGACAGGTAAGGCGGTCAAACAAAATCAGTCAAATATGAGAGAGATATACGAAATCCGGATAAAAAAGGCTTGAATTATTGTTTATCCGTTCAGGTTTTCTTCATGAAACAAGTCTGCGGTAGTTCAAAACGAATTGGCACAATATCACGAAGTGGCCGCCCTTGCTTAATTTGGGTCAGACCTGGATGCTGCGACTCAGGCATTACTCAATAGAGGTGCAAGGCTTACAGAAGTACCGAAACAACCACAATATCCTAGTACTACACATATTATCATTTTTGTTACATATTATCATTTTTGTTTTAGCATTGATTTGAGCATATTTAGTTTAATTTTAACAAATGTAGGTTCACAGTGATTTTCATTTCCCTTGTATACTTGTGCTAAATAAATCTGCACGATGTGTATGCTTTTATTCGAAGTATGGTTAATGTTATCTTTTGAATGTTGCTATTATTGTCATGATTCTTACATATGATATGCTCGTTTACTTTGTTTTCAGTTATATGCATTCTTGATTTGTCATCTGATTCTAGGTCGATGTACGTATATTTTATGTCGTGTAATCGTGCTTTTCGTTTTGATATGATTGCATTTGTTTGGATGATCTAATTAGAGATAATTAAATTACACTTGTGTCTCGTTAATATCATCGTTATGGGTTTAAAAAAACCATTCAAACGTGGTCACTAACTAAAACTTCTTCTGGTCTTGATCTCTCCATCCAATATTTCCCACTCTTTCTCAAAGTTTTTGGTTTTGCATCTCTTATCGGAAGTTTTCGGGTCGTGTTACCTTTTCCAAATTCAAACAGTGTTGGCCGTTGATTTTAGCCTTGGTCGTTGGTTTTAGCCTTGGTGGTGGTTCTAGCCGCGTGAATGGTCGTAAGTTTTAGTTGTTATGGTGGTTGTGGGCTTTTGTTTTAAGTTCATGATGGTTGGTTTTGATGATAATGATGATTAGGGATTATGTGTGATTGTGTGAATGTTATTTGGTAATATTTTCCACTTATTATATGTTAGTGTTTGAGGTTTTTTTTTTTTTGTTGATTTGCGAAAAATGGATCGTCAAACTGTTTAGTTTTCTGTGTAAACGTTGGAGAAGTTCATGTAATAGAAAAAAAAAAAACATTCTTATTTTTTCGGTACATGTTTGGTAGAAATAGAGACCTTACTAAGAATCCCAAATCCCAATTTCAATGAAAAGTAAATGAACGAACCACATAGCCTTTTTTTACTTGTTCGGAAACATGCCATACAAAATTGGTACGGTTCGATGTTAGATTCAAAAAACTGTTATTTTTGCTCAGTATTAGGAAAAAGGAGATGATTTATGTATATGAAGTTTTGATTTGCACACTTCAATGTACAACCAGTTAAAACACAATGTATAAATAATACAATTGTTTATGGGGTGTTTTGCTAAGGTTGTTAATTGGACTTATGATTATGTTATATAAGCATCTTGTGGCTTATATATATCATGAGCTCATAAGCCTTTTCTAAGTGTTTGTCTTAGCTTGCCATAATTAATAAGGTAACATGACAAAAAAGTATATGAACACTAAAAGAATGTAATTATTAAATGAGGGTATAAAAGTCTTTTTATACAATCCTTATATAATCCCACCCCTAGTTAAATAAGCCACAAAGTTAGTGCTTAACAAAATCCCCTTATATAAGCCCATAAGCCCACTCATTTAATCTTAGCCAACACTTAGTTTAGGCTTAATTAACACATATAAGCTATAAGCGCATAAGCCTATCATATAAGCTTAGCCAAACACCCCCTTTAATGTATAAGTTAAAGTGTCTCAATCAAAAAATTAATAACTTATTATGTTTCACCTAGGAATTGTTTGAAAGCTTATTCTAAATGTTTAGAATATAATATTTTCATTATCATGAATGTTTTAAAAGTATAATCTCAACCATTGATGTCAATAAATCCTAGTTGTACAATTCGAAGTAGTAGTGTAATATTATAGTAAGTGGTAGCCCCATATGATATCAAACACCTCAATATTCTTTTACACTTTCTAGTCCCTAAATTGTCATTGTGCTTCGTTTAGGTATTATCGTTTAAGTCCCTAAATTTTTTATTTCTTGGATTATGTCCCTATGGTTATGACCAGTTACAAGTTTAGTCCTTTGACCATTATTTCCGTCACTTTGATTGTGAGATGATGTTTTGAGGGTTGAAATGACCTAGAAAATTCAGTAAAATCTATTCAACAAAAAACCTTTAAAACGACTCAGAGCACACAAAAAGACACAAAATATGTCCAAAATAAGTTCATCATTTAACATCATCTTATTCAATGAAACACCCATCTTCAACCCCATGAAAATCCAACCACCCCCAGCAAAACACCCCATCTTCTTTATATTCTTTAACAAACCAAACACGTACACACATATATACTAGTTTATACATGCACAAATAAAAAAAAGTACCAAATTAATTTAACTAAACTCCTACAAAAAAAAAAATCAAAATCAAACACCAAAAGTGACCCGAACAAAAAAAAAAAAAGAAACAGCTAATGATTGAATCCTCAATTTAATTCCGCAACCACCACCAAATCAGATTTCCATCAAGTGTTTGTTACCAAATCTGGATCGGTGGAAAAGACAAAGATGACCTCTTATGATCATGTCATATAGTTAACTTAACAGTCTCTGTGACCAAGGGACTAAACCGGTAACGAATCATACCAAACAGACATGATTCGTAATTAAACAAAATTAAGAGACTAAATCCATAATACTCAACAATCCATATAGACCATTCAAGTAATTATCTCTAATTGAATGTGCTTTACTTTTCTTATTGCGTTTGAACTTTGAGCTTTTATTGAGTCCTAAAAGTGCTCACCAATCTTTTTCGGACACGTCCACCAATTTTTGAAAATCGCACGAGTATGTATAGCGAGTAAGAATTTACATCAATAAACACAACCACGTGCTAATTAAGAAACTAGATGATCAATAATCAAAATTAGATGACGCGCCGTAAACTAAACTAATTACGAAGTAACACATTAGATGAACAAAGAAAATCAGAATCGTTAACCTAAGTATTCGTAAGTTAAACTAACTATAAGTTAACCTAATTGACCATAAATAAACAAAAATTATCTGTAAATGAATCCAATTATACATAAATTAGCAGAATTACATGTTAATTAACAAAACTTAACCAAATAATCCGGCGATAATTAACAAAATTAACCTAATTGTTTCAAAAAATAACCAACTTATACGTTAATTAACATAATTATGCGCTAATTAACAAAATTAACCTAATTGTTCAAAAAATTAGACTGTAAAAATAACAAAAGCATATCATACCTTCTTATTCTTATTACGTTTAGACATAATGAATTGAATGAAATGTGGGAGAAAACTAAGGTGATTTTATGAATTTGGGGGGAAATTTAGGGTTTTGTTGAAATTGGGGGAAATTATTAATGTGGCAATGGGGCAATGTCGTCACTTTGCATAGGGATGGACAATGGGGCGATGTCGTCACTTTGCAGGCACCAGCGGATTTTGTAAGCAACCTAATTGCCTTTATTTATCTTCCAAAATTGCAGTCACACATTTTTTAAGTATCAAGTTTATTATTAACTGATAAAAAACTTGGTCAACGATATCACATGCAATTTACATAACCCTATGTTGTGTTTTATATTTATTTTCAATTTGGAGTAGAGATTGTTGTGGTAAATAGCTCCAAGGAAGGTGCTGCTGTATCACGATATGCTCCTTATGGCGTGGAGCAACCTAAGAAAGGCTACCTCATTTTCTTCTTTTCATTTACATCTACAAATACATCTTTTTAAGACTTTATAACATTTCGGTTATGTTAATTTTCTTCTACATCTATATATTTGTCTTGCTTAACTATCGGGGATGAGATGCATTATAACTCAGTGCAGTGCAGCGGCAGCCCAACGGATCTTTTCCTACTACGTGCAGTTAAAACTACATGTACCTCATACGTTCTAAAAATAGTATTTATGTTTTCATAATTTGTGTACATGTGTGTAAGTGTTTTTGTTTGGTTATTTTATATAAAAATTTGATATTGTATATACATGTCACATAATTTTGAGGCAAACCTAAACAATGTCAGCTATGGTGAATGTTGCGTTTAATTTGCAATTGTACTAGTATCTTTTTAAGGGCCCGTTTGGTTTGTATATGGGTTTAGATTAGGATTTGGTTTTAAATGTAAAGTTGTGGATTAGGATTAGGATTTTGATTTGATGTAGAAAGAGAAAAATATTATAATATGTTAAAATTTTGTTGTTTTATAAATTGAATAAAATGTAAAATTAGAATTTTAATCTAAAAATAATAGATAGAGGTAAAAAAAAAATAGATGTTGTGGCTAGTAACTAGTTTGGGCCCACAAAGTATTCTATCCCCACACGAGGGGGTGGGGTTTCTGCATGCCATAATATTCGGCATTAAAGCATGTGTCAGAAAATGGAAAAGTAAACCAAACAATGGATTTAGCTAGTCTTTGAGTCCAAACTCGGCAAAACCCGTATACCAAACGGGGCCTAAATTGTTTTTTATTTATAAAAGGAAATCATGGGTATAGTGGACACTCACATGTTTACCTTTTATACTAACATAAAAGTGGAAGAATTTAAAAACTTTCAATTAGGATTTCTTATTAAAACTTCTTATATGGTAATTAGTTGCTTTGTAAATGCCTCCACCTCCTTATTCGATTAACATTCAGCATTAATCATTCTTATAACAGGGGCCTAGAGGAACTATTATGTAAGTGGGTTTGATAAAGAACCCCATTTTTTTACCTCTTGTTACCTCTCAGAAGTTGAAGTAATGATAATTGTTTGTTTAGGGTTTCTTTAGAAATGTTTATATGGCTATTTTGCACTAGAGGGAATTGCAAAAATCGTCCCTAAACTTTGGCCAATTTGCAAGTTTCGTCCCAGAACTGTCGAAACTGCAAAAACCGTCCCTGTGGCAAACTTTGGGGGCAAATTTCGTCCCATGTTCCAAACGCTGTTAACTTCCATCCAAAAACCGTCCCACGTGATTTGCACACGAGGACACTATTGTCTTTTTACACCATATTCAACCCTTTAATACCCCACCCACCCATCCATTTCAATATCCCACCCATCAATCCCAAAACTCACATATCTAATTATATTAATAAACCCTAAACCTAATTTTTAGGAACAACCCAAATTAGTCAAAATGGTGCTTTGCTTGTGTAATAAACAAGCTCTGATTCGATGTTCATGGACTCCCCGTAACCCAGGCCGTCGTTTTTATTCTTGTCCCCAAACTGGTGTAAGTTGCAAACTACATTCATCCTTCACATTCATGCTTAACAATTATCTGTTTGTAGGGTACTAATTGTGGATTTTTTTCTTTGGTATGACCCACCCATGTGTGCCCGTTCAACTGAGATCATCCCAGGATTGTTAATGTCAAGGAATGTGCTTCAAGAATCAGTGAATGAATTAAGAGCTGCAAATCGAAGATTGAAGATTTGGTTGGTTTGTACTTGGGTGGTTTTCCTTGTTTTTATGATGTATTAGGCTATGTACTGGTATTATGTTAGTAGTTGAACCTATACATTGACCAAAATGTGTTATGGTCAATGAATTTTGATGTAAGGTTTGTGTGGTTCAATGGAATGAAGTTATTAGAATACTAGTATTTTGCATATGTTGTTCAATGAAATGAACTTAATATACCAAACAATGCACATGACAGTATACCAAACAATGCAAATGAAAAATGTCAAAGGAGATTTAAACATAGCATTTAACATCAAACATACTACCAAGTTTAACATCAAACAAAATACCAAGTTTACTACATCAGATAGTACTAAGTCTTAAACATCTTAACTTAGTACATACAAAAGAGACATGAAACAGAGTTGTAGTTTTTGTTCTACATCAGATATTACTAAGTCTTAAACATGAAACATACTACATCAGATACTAGTTTGTTGGTGTGTTCCTGGAAGCTGTAGTTTTAGTTCTTTTATTTGGAGTTGCAGATGGTTGTTGTTGACTCCCACCACCTGAACTCCCTGCACCAGCATTCATCCCAACACTTGCACTCCCACCTGCACCAGCATTCCTCCCAACACCTGCACTCCCAGCTGCACTTTTACTCCCACTTGCACCATGAACTCTCCCAGCAGCTGCATTTGTAGTAACTGAACTCTTCTTACAACTTCTTTTATTATGCCCCTTTTCCTTGCAGTTTTGACATGTGATAGTTGTTCCCTTCTTTGACAATTTGCCACCTTTGACCATGTCTTCAACTTCTACAACACTCTTCTTCCTTTTTTTTGAAGGTCTTCCAATTTGTGGATGTTCTTTTGGTGCAATTAAGGTAGATGGCCATTCATGTTTCACCCATAGATGTTTCCCATTAATAGGATTGATTTTATGTGAGTATTGCTCCTTCCAAGTGCTGAGTCTGTATGAAGCATGAACCCAACCTCTGGCAAACCACCTTTCCCACCATTTTCATTCAAATTGTTTATGCAAGCCACCACATGTTTACAAGGCAACCCTGATATTTCCCATTTCCTACAAGAGCATGACCTTTGTTCTAAGTTAACTACCACTTGGTCACCCCATGGCCCTTTGTCTTGATATTGATCTGCACCATTCCATTGGGCAGTGTACTGAGTTGCTGCATTCTTGATTTTCTTAAAAATCTTAGTAACAGCTGGAGTTAATGGCCCAAGAGACTTATCAATGACACTTTGAACAACTACTATCCTATTCAACAGGTATTCTCTAACATACTCAAGGGCAGTGATTATTGGAGAATCCCTGGCATCTAGCAATTGCATGTTGAACACTTCACAAATGTTGTTTATCAGCAGATCACAATGGGCCCTACCTGTATATATTAATCACAGATGTTATTTAAGTCTAAACCATCTATGAAACATCTAACCTTATAATACACTAACTTAAACACATCTCCCAGTTAAACACAAATCTAACCTGAGAAGTGAGATCTACTCCAATGTTCAGCAGGAATTTTTTGCAACCACTCATAGGCTTTGATGTTGTATGCTTTCAACACATCCATACCTTTGTTGAACTCTACAATTGTTGTGGCAGTTGCACACTTCCAAAGCATTTCCTTATATTCACCACCTCTCCAAGTTAATCTCATGTTCTCACAAATGTGTCTCACACAATACCTATGTTCAGCAACTGGAAATAACTTCTTAATAGCAGGTAACAAGCCCTGTAATTAAAAGAAATAATAATTAAATATTTACCTTTATATTTACCAACTAATTAAAAGAAGTAATAAGTAAATATGTACCTTCTGTCTATCTGTAATAAAAGTGAAATTTGAGTCCATGTCAAGCTCAAGATCATCTCCTAGATTAGTGAGGAACCATAACCATGACTGCAGTGATTCGGATTCCACAATACCATAAGCTACAGGGTAGATCCCATTGTTTGCATCAACAGAAACAGCGGTAAGAAGTTGTCCTTGATATGGTGCTCTCATAAAGGCACCATCTAAGCCTAATAGGTCTCTGCCACCAGATTTGAAGCCCTGTTTTAGTGTACCTAAACAGATGTATATTCTCTTAAACATCTTAACATTTGAATCTGGATCTCCATCCCTGTACACATCTATCTTTACTGTGGTATTTGGATTGCATCTTTTAAGTTCCATGACATAGTCTCTCAAACGTGCATACTGCAAATGAGCATCACCTTTCACAGTCTCTTCTGCCTTAGCTTTAGCCCTGTAAGCTTTATGCCTAGAAATACCAACTTGGAAATCTTTTTGCATTTGATCTTGAAGTGCTCTAACTGGGATGTGTGGGTTTAGTGTAATCTTATCTAACAGATGTTGTGAAAGAAAAGTAGATGTGGCATGTCTTACTTTTCTTGTTTGTAGACATATATGGTCTTTTTTAAAAGTCCTTACTTGCCATTTGTCTGCCTTTGTCTTAGCAACATACACCTCCCATTGGCATTTACTTTTGTCATCTACCTCTGCTGAAATTACTTTTTTGCCCTTATCCACTTTATTTTTCTTGCCCTGGACCACTTTATCTTTCTTGCCCTGTTGACTATTTCCCATTAAAGATTCCATTACCCCATCTCCCAAAGTTGGTACAATACCTACACATTTAGCCCTGACTCTTACATTATCATTTTTCACAATGTCTATATCTCTTCTTGTCTCCACAGAATATGCTTTAATCCTAGCCTTTACTTCCTCCCTATTACCAAATTCTTGGCCTGGATAAAAGAAGTTCACAATTCCACCCTCATTATCCTTTTTTCCCATTTTTTTTTTATTTTCCTAAGTGAAGATTTTATAGCAGTTGCAGTGTCATCCTCATCCTCACCAAGTTCACTTTCATATGAATCATAATCAATAACCTCTAAGTCATCCTCATTTATACTGAACTTAGGTCTTAGAGGATCTGCAACTGATTCCCTTTCCCTTTCATCATCTGAATCAAGAGTGAACCTAAACCCTGCCATTGGCACATCTACTTGCTCTACAATGTGTTCATCATCCACCAAATCTACTTGCTCATCACCTACATCAGTCTCATCACCACCTACATCAGCCTCATCACCACCTACATCTTGCTCATCACCTACATCAGTCTCATCACCACCTACATCAGCCTCATCACCACCTACATCAGCCTCATCACCTACATCAGCCTCATCACCACCTACATCAGTCTCACCACCTACATCAGCCTCATCACCACCTATATCAGCCTCATCATCACCTACATCAATCTCACCACCTACATCAGCCTCATCACCACCTATATCAGCCTCAACACCACATAGCAACTCTTGATTGAATTCAACATTGATGGGTATGTAATAACTCTCAACAATGGTTTCACCATGTTCAATATAAACTTCAATAACCTTATTATCATTGACATATTTCCCTAGGTTAACAATATCATAATCACTTCCCAAAGCCCTTAATCCACAGTCTAATGTCTGATTTGGTATCTTAAAGTGATAATACATGATTTCCCTAGGATCATATTTTAACCTTTTCACTATAGAATGTAATATGTCAATCTTAAAGTGCTTCATATGCAACAAATCAACATATTGAACTTTACCACCAAAATACCTACGATTTGGTGTTGGTGTGAAACTTCCACCATGAAAAACCTTCATTGAGAAGACTAAGGGAAAACCAACTGTTTGATAAACAAAAAAACAATAGTTAGAATAAACACATAAAAAGCAATAATTAGGATAAACACAAAAACAATTATTTTACTAACATGTTCTTACCATATTCATCGTATGGATCAAATTTGGGATTTTTTCGAAAATACCATACGTTATACATTTGAGAATCAAAGTTTAAGGATTAGAACTAGATTGTGTTAATTTTTTAAGGATGTATAGTGTTTTGGGATTAGGGTTTCTGATTAAACAAAGACTATGATCGGATTTATAAATTGGGTGGGTTTTTAAAATATTAATATGGTGTAAAAAGACAATAGTGTCCTCGTGTGCAAATCACGTGGGACGGTTTTTGGATGGAAGTTAACAGCGTTTGGAACATGGGACGAAATTTGCCCCCAAAGTTTGCCACAGGGACGGTTTTTGCAGTTTCGACAGTTCTGGGACGAAACTTGCAAATTGGCCAAAGTTTAGGGACGATTTTTGCAATTCCCTCTTTGCACTAATTGGAAAGTCTCAGACTTAAATTGTGTTGAAATTTAGACTCTTTTTGAATATTGGAGGCTATGTTTAGTATCACGATCATCTTTTTTGATGATACCTTTTTTTTTGGGTAAAGATTTTCAATACCCGGTGAATTGAAAGTTTGGAAGAAGAAAACACAATTTGAGTGATTATAAATGTGTCCAATAAGCGGATTATAAATGTGGTTTGGATGGTATACTTTAGATTGATATGTGGTATAACTATGTGTTGTATTTTGGTCAATACATATAAATTTCAGGTCATCATTATAAGCCATTTACCAATTTTAATGACAACATTAATATTTATAATTTTTTAAAATAAATTTATCTTTATAAAATATCGTATACTTAATTACAAAAGATTGACACTTCCATATAGTTAGTTTGCATACTTTACAATCATATATCACATTACGGAGTCAAATAGTTAGCGACTCCAACTATAAAAAACCCTCCACCAAATGACTTAGTGGTAAGATTCTTGACGCTCAACAAGAGGTTGAGGGTTCAAATTTCGCTATGTGTATATTCGGGAGTGAGCACGGAGGTTCACCCGCGTCGACTCCGGGCTATCCAAAAAGGTAGTCGCCCTGGGATTAGTCGGCTCACAATATCGAGTCAGAAACACAAAAATTAAAAAAAAAAAAAAAAAAAAAAAAAAAAAAAAAAAAACTTTGAAAAATTACATTTGTCTGAAGAAAAACCTCTTCGATTTGAAAGACGCAACTTCAAGGATTATGTGTAGCCATTGTTGTTAGAAGTTCGTTTACTTCTATATCTAAACATAGAAGTCAAATAGTTAACCATGTAAGATATTCAAGCATTATTGGCAACTTGATGTATCTAATGAATTGTACGAGACGTGATTTAGCATATGTTGTAAGTAGTGGCGAACCTAGGATCTTAAAGTACCGGGGGCATTTTTTTTAATTGATAAAATTCATGATACATTTTAATAAAAAGGTCATAAAATTTTATTCTTTTACACTAAAAACTGAAATTTTTTAAAGATTAAGATAGAGATTTAAGGTTTTTACATTGTTTGAGATTAAAGAGAGGGGCAAGTTGGTTTTGTGGTGGGGTGCACTTTAATAAAATTGTCTTAAAAAATAAATGTTTACACTAAAATTGATATTTTTTGACGAAGCATGGAAGACACCGCTCCCCCTAAGCTAACATGTAGTTCCACCCCCGGTTGTAAATAGGGAAAGTATGCCAAGGTACACTCGAGAATATGGATTGCATTAATTATAATAGATATCCGGCTGTTATCGAGGGATACAATGATGCAAACCGGATATCTGATATAAAAAACTCTAGATCAACAAGTGGATATGTATTTAAACTTGAGGTGGAGCTATATCATGGAAATCTTCCTAGCAGACGGTTATTTCCAGATCCATAATGGAGTCGGAATACTCCCTCCGTTCTAAATTATAAGTCCACTTTTATATTTCAGAAAGTTTAAGAAAAGTGCGTCCCTTACAATATTAACCAATAAAAATTAATTCTCAACTACTTAGAAACATTTTGATTGGTTGAATTTCAAAATGGACATTAATTTTAGAACAACAAAATATAGCAAAGTTTACTTATTTTTCGGGACGGCTACTGTTTCTAGCCCAACACTAGTTAGCTCAATTGAGGCTCAGTTTTCGACAAGAACGAACAAAATCCAATTTCTTTCACCAAAATTTCAAACACTAGATAAATTAAAACAAACACCCCCTTTAACATACTACTCTACACTATTTGCGTTTTCATGATTCAGTCATCAGTCTCAAATTCCTTTGAATAAATAAACAGGTAAATAACTCCTTTCTACTTTCGATTTAACTTTTCATGTTCCGTTCTCATTTGTAAGGCTAGGGTTTGATGTTCGATTGATTTTAATTTTTATTAGTGTGTTAGGTCCTCTCATGTGATTCAAGATGAAACGCGCTAAACGAGACACTGTTAAGGACAAAGAGGTAATTTTATGATTATATCTTTCATCATGTTGCCATAAATTTTACTCGAATTGTGTTAGTTTGGTTCGAAATACACTACTAGTTGTTATATATGCTTCATTATGTTGTGATTTAGGATCGAAATAAAAGTGTAAAATGACGTAAAAAGACATATACACATTAACATAAAAATTCTTTAAATAAATAATAGGGGCATATATGTAATTTGAGAGCCAAAACGCTAGCGGCTAGATCTAAATGCTTCTTGATGAAGCATTTTGAATGAGAGCGGTTACATACAATTCAACCGCTAGTTGCTCTATAACGCTCACAAATGCTTGGTGCCAAACATACCTTTAGTTTTCGCACAAACATTTGAACTTTGTTATCCCCCCTACGACTTTTTTTTACCTTTTCGTCAAGTAAATTATGGTAATCATTTTGATTTGTAACTTGCTGATACGCATTGTTCCTTTTTTTTTTATATATATCTACTTGCCTTAGTTTGAAGTATGTTTGATGTTTTCATGTCTATTTGGGTATGTTTAGTTTCATGATCTTTCTTTTGGAGTCAACACATTTTATTACATATGTGTGTGTTATGTAATCAACATTTATGACTCGCTTCTCATTTTTCATTAAATTATAGTCAAATGTAGTGTGTTACTCGTCGATTTTAAGGGTATTTGGCTAAGCTTCTAATTGAGCTTAATAGCTTATGCTTATGTTATATAAGCAACTTATAGGCTATATATCATAAGCTCATAAGCCCATGTTTAGTGTTTGGATCAGCTTATGTTTGATAAGTTGATAAGCTCAAGGTTTTTAGTTTAGCTTAGGTTGGTAATAAATGACTAAAAAGACTTGGGCTCAAAAGTGTTAATGTTAGATTAGGTATAATTTAGGGTAAAATTGTAATTTGTTATGGAGCATCCTCTTAAAAAGCTACTCTTTTGAGGCTTATCAAAAACCTCTTATATAAGCTCATAAGCCCACTCATATAAGCTTAGCCAAACCCTTAATCTAGGCCTAGTTAACACATATAAGCTAATAAGCTCATATGCCCATCATATAAGCTTAGCCGAACACCCCCAAAATTATTTCAAAATGTTTGTATTAATCTCATGTTTAATTTGTTCTACAGATTCGGGATTCGTTAGGGCTTAAGAAACCAAAGATATCAAAAAGGAAACATTCCATGGCGCAAAGTAAGCCAAAAGATACATTGAGGTTTTACCGAAAACGGTTAGGGTTCAAAAAACCCTCAACAGTGTTACTGATTGGACCTGTTCTAGCATTCATTACTCTTAACAAGATATCAACTAAGGACATTCTAGAGGTGCTAAAGGATGACATGGCCAAATTACTTACAACAAACTGTGTCTTGCGAGAAATGGAAGTTTTTTATCAAATTTTCGATTCTGCACATATTTTGGAATCAATCAGACTAGCCCAAACCCTTGCTGTTGCACCGTTAGTATTTTGGATCACATTTGCTATCTTTTTATTTTTCACCTGAGATGTATATTAATACATTTGTTGGTTATTGCAGCTGCATGCATCGGGAAGCAATTAGTTCTGAACAGTGTATTAGGAGCGTTGTTGGGATGAATAACTCTAGTAAAATGTTTGTTGCTGTTGTTGCTGATTGTTCTTGGCCTCTAGTACAAGATCCTACAATACCAATAATCATTGCAGACAATTGTACGTTTGGTCTTAAGCAATTGTCGAGTCGTGAGCAGAGGCTAGCTATTGAAAAGGTACTTCAAAATTTCTTTTGTTATATTTGACGTTACTTGTACTTAGGCATTCTCTAATGTCTGCACACCAAAACATCAAAATGGTCTAGAAATTGGTGCAACACGAACCAAGTTTGGTGTAACAAATTCATCATACCAAATTTTCACTTGTAACATATTGTTGAAAGCACTGAAGTTCACTGTGTTAGTGTATTTATGAGACTAGCAGGAGTAGCTACACTCAAAATATGGATTATCACTAAGGTTTGGGTAAATTTAGTTCATCAGCCATAAATTAATTTAGAACATGATTGAATTAACTTTCAGTAATGGATAAATGGTGTGGGGTGAGGGTATAGAATAGGGGTATATCTAGGTAACATCGACACAAAAGGACCAAAACTTGTTACATTCTTACCGGTTTAGCCGGTTACCCAGGTATCTTACCACATGAACAATAAATTGGGTACACCTACCAAAAAAAAGACACTTGAAGGCTCATATGGCTATTGTGTAGCTTAAACCCTTTTTTTTTGTCTTTGCAGGCTACCATCACGGACAAAGATCTCAACGTATCTCCAAGTTTTCAGAGACTGCAGAGTAGGTAAATGTCCACATTTCTGTAAGGTTATAATAGCAGTTTTGTGACCTAACTTGCGCGAAATACATGTAATTTGCTCTGTTTTAGGTTATAATATGATGTTTGTATTTTTCTATGACCTCATTGGTAGAATGGTACTTGGCTTGTGTTTTCATTTGTATATATACTTTGACCGACAATATGTGTTGCTATTAGGATAAAGCTTTTTGGTTGTGTTGGGAAAATAGCTGTGGATGAAGGAGGTAATGGCCAGGTAGGTCTTGTGCTATTTGATTAAATCTCATTGAGGAATAATTTCTCTTATTAATGTTAGCATGTTTTCTTCAGTTCAAGGCAATTTCAGAACTGCTACGTCCTTTGGTAGTGCCTTACGAGAAAGTGAGAGAGAATGTGGTTAATCAGGTACAACCAACTTTAAGATAATAGCACAATAACAAGTACTTTACCTAGATAGTGAGCTCCTTTGTATTTTGAAGTTAGTATATTATCTTATGGGTTTTTCCATCTTCGTATTTACATGGAGCAGCTTCTGTCATATCCAAACCTGTATCAGGACTTAGTCGACTTTGAGGGCCCCGTGGCCGATGTGCACTTGGCGTATTTAGAATACGTGAACAGGGTGTCTCAGTAAGTCTTATTGTTCTTGTTATTTAAACATCCTTTATTATGTTTTAACATTCTTCTAACTCATATATATGAATAGGGATGGAGAATGGGGTGATGAATACACAATGCAAGCGGCTGCTGACTTTGTACGCAACCTTTTGCCTTTTAGTTTATCTGCTAAACCTGAAAAGTCACACTGTGTAGTTTTTTTGTATATTTACAACTAACAAGATCACATGCAACTCGCGTAACCCAAACTTGTGATTTATGTTTATTTTCAGTTCCAAGTCATGTTTGTTGTTATAACTTCTTTAGAAGGCTGTCTTGTGAAGGAATTTTGGCCCTATGGTATGCACTTGGTGAATGGGTACCCTGAAAAAGGTAACCATCCGAGTTTAAGATTACAAATCTTCACAAACTTATCTGCATTTTCGCCCTTTCATATACTTTTCAGATACACCTTTTTGAAACTTTGTTTTCATTTCATAATGTTATTGCTATTTTTTCTGTTGCAGTTTTATTCCTATCTTGTCTTGATGAGAATGATGAGAAGCATTATAACATACTGCACCGCAAAAGTACCATTGCTAGTACCTCCAGACTTCCTCACATGTAGGTACACTCATGGTTAGTTAGTTACCTTGTACCATCTAAAACCGTAATTATGTTTTTCGTAATTTGTGTAAATGTGTTTGTTTGGAAAAATAATAAAATAGAATGAGGGGCCCTAGTTTTGGAGTGAGGTGGTAATGTTTCTGGTTCATCCATAAAAATGGAATATTGAAAAAGGATAGTGTATGTATGACTGCTTGCTAAAATAGCTTATCTGGTTAATGCTGGCTGCTTTGAAGGTTACAGACTCTTTATCCAATAGATAATATGTATAACATTCTGATGGATGATGTTATTCTATTCTTATAAACAGGGTTACCGAAGAACAGGATCATCAAAGTGGTAGTAGCTAAAAGAAGTTTGTTTAGGATCGGATTGGCATTAATAGTAGGTTAAAGAATACCCATGTACTTATCTTGGTACTTCCTAAAAGTGGAAGAAACAAGAAAGAAGTTTGTTTAGGATTGCTGTTGTGGAAGGTTTTATACAGGTTTCAGGTTTGTATGTAAGTGAATCTTCGTAGTTGCATATTCCAAACTTGCTATTTCAAACAGCTGCTTCAAAGATTATAGTACAAAGTTATCTAATAGGGAAGTGGGCCTTAGTTATTGGGCTTAGAAAACCCATTTGTTTCAATGCATTTATCACTAATAGGGAAGTGGGCTTGGATTGCGGTCTTAATGTTGTTGGACTTAAAAAAATGTACAATAATACTATTTTGTTAACCTAGTGACCTGTATACATACCGCTTAGCGCCTTAGCCGCTTAAGGTTGTGATCCTATAAAAGGGAAATGTTAAAAAGTATAAAAAGTCATCATACGATGGCAAGTGTCCCTTTCTTTATTTTTATTTTATTATTATTATTATTATTATTATTATTATTATTATTATTATTATTTTGCTATTGTGATATGAATGAACATTGCGGCGTTTTTTTTAAACTCATGAATATTGTGATTTAAAAAAAAAAAAAAAAAAAACCCCGATGAATAACGTGATCTCACTAATGAATATTGTTATGTTAAAAAAAATGATGATGAATGATTTTCTTATTGATGAATAACCATTTTTATTGCTAAACGTTAACAAATTTTTTTATTAATGGACAACGCCTATGATGAATTGAACAAGTTTTTTTTTTTTATTGATGAACAACGTTAACAATTTTTTTGTTCACACGTATGATGAATTGAACAAGTTTTTTTCATTGATGAACAACTATTTTTATTCATGAATAACTCTCTTTGTTGATGAATGACCATTATAAATCAAACAATTCATTTTATTAAAAGTAAATTGCAGAAATCGTCCTTGTTGTGGTTTAATTGCAAATTTCAGTCCTTGCGTTTTATAATGCAACCTCCTTGTGAAGAAAACTTGAGATCGATTTGGTTTTTATATAAGTGCAGACAACTTCTTTGTTGTTTGTCAAAATAGCAAATTTTGTCCCTGGTCACGGACGAAAAGTAAACCCAACTTTCTCTCACAGGAAGACCGTTTGCACTTTCAAAAGAAAATGCATTTATCTTAGCAAACCACAAAGATGATTTCTCAATTTACTCTTTTATTAATAAACAAACTTTTTTATTGAGTGACAACTATTGTGGGTCGGGTCGGGCTGTATTGCACTTTTCACACGCACTTCACCTTCACTGTGTGCTTTCATTCAGATTCAGTTTTCACACACTTTTCCCCCTTTTTCAAGACACCCGAGTGCAGCAACCACAATATAAAATTCATTTTCTCACGAGAAATTGAACAACTGTAGAGATATAAGGTGATTGAAATTGAGGATAATGATGGTTTTGTTTTTAGGGTTTTGATGGATCTAGGATTTTAGGGTTTGTTAGTATCTAATGATTTGTTATGTGATAATAATGCTGATTTTGGGTGACTAGTTGAGTATTTGTTAGGAGTACTTTTTATTTTTATTCCTCTTTTTATTTGTTGGAATGGCAGAGCTTGTGTTAGATGTGCTTGAGCAGATATTTTTAAGGCTGGATGTTACTGATCTAGTCCAATGCAAAAGAGTTTGTAAGTCATGGCTATCTTTAATCTCCACTCCTCGTTTTGTTAAGGCTCATCTCAGCTATACTTTAATAAAAAACTACGAGTTTAGAGATAAAAGGATCATTATGCACGGTGGTTGTTGCGAGTCTTTAGACGGTTCGTTTATATGCAATGACTATCATATTGTTGGTTCTTCAAATGGCCTAGTATGCATCTCTCCTAGAGATGTTGAGCTTTTAGTAACTAATCCTTTGACTAAAGAGGTTAATTACCTACCAACGTTGCCTGACAAACTTCTTCCTGACAAGACCGCACGGCGGTTTATTTCAAAACCTTGTTGGGGTTTTGGTTATGATTCTTCTATAGATGATTACAAGGTTATAGTAGGGTTTGGGATAGGCGAGCATCGGACACGTTTTCATGTGTTAGCATTGAAATCAAATATTTGGAAACTCATTGGAGATATCAAATATAAGTTGGAATTTTGTAACGTTGCTAGACCTGGTATCTTGTGTGAGGGGTCGCTTCACTGGTTTATGAATAACCGGAAAAACAAGAAAGTGATTATTTCTTTTGATTTATCTTTAGAGGAGTTTAATGAAATCCCCCAACCGGATGATTTATTATATAAATGTAATGATGATGATAGACTTGGTTTTATTGAAGAATCTCTCTGCATATATAAACATCAAGCACCTTCCAATCAGACAATTAGAAACAAAGGTATTAGAGATACGAGAGTTCGCCCTATGAAATGGATTATGAGAAATTACCAAGTAACACGGTCTTGGGAACAAGCGCCCTATCGTTCTGAGGCGATGGATGTTGATCCACATTACTTGAGAAATCTCGAGTACATTACCCACAAGAGTTCTCCCTATTGTCGCTCGTTAAGGATTATGGACTACATGGCTACTCCTGTATTCGTGCTGAGCCTTGTATCTCCTCATGGGAACATACAGAGGCTGATCAAGACAACAAATGACAAAAGGGCTTTAAAGAGACAGAGGAAGGATGCAAAGAATAGCAAAAGGAATGCTAAGGTGGGTTCTAAATATATGTCGTTATACAATGGTTCTTTTTATATACATAGAATAGACTATATTTTCAGGACTCGCTATATTTTATCATTGGATCTTTGTGAATGATATTTGATCTGTATCCCTAGATTGCTTTAGTATTGACCCCATTGCGCATGCATCATATAAGTTTATGTATCACTCATACACACTTAGTAGTTTCATGCCCCTCTTCCCTTTGTCTATATTTAGAGTATAATTATACAATTAGCTTTCATTCACTTCTTATTTTGCTATAACTTTTAACTGAACTGTCTCTTTCTAATTTCTCAGTCAATCAAGAAAGATCATTAAGCTTCTGGACCGAGTGCGAGAGTATGAGTTATTGAAGCAGTCAAAGATAGCATAACTTGGCGTTTGTGTATGAACTTTCCTTTATCTTTCGTACATTGCTTTAGAGATCAATGCTTATTTTAGACATCAGTCTCTTAAAAGTTTCTCGAGCTATTGTCATGAAATAGACACATTGTTTGTTAGTGGCCCCTCGTTTTGGTAACTGGACTTCAGTTGTCCTGTTTTGGTTATTATACTTATACCAGTGAGCCAATGTGGTAATTTTCATACATATTTTCAGCCTGTAACCTGGTGACTAGTTGAACCTGTTACACTGGATGATGAGCATAAATTATACTCAAACGAGTGGGGTAAGCCCGCGCGTTGCGGCGGGACCTTATATGTTTTGTAGTTTTGTGTTTTGTGGATCATTCGTTGTTGTTATTAATGTTGGTATGTGAAATTGATGTATGTTTGGTTCAAAGCAAGTATTGTTTTTGGTATTTTTTGCTTCGAACCAAACATACATTTCACATAACATGAGGCTAACACTGAAGTGTTAAAGGTGCAAAAGGATGATCTAGTAGCACATGCAATTCCCATGTTTAATCTATTGAAAATGTATGTCACAAATTTCCGCCCAGGTGAGTTTCCATTCTCTTAATTCGTACACGTAAAGTAAAAATGTATCTCTATAGTATGTGTCGGTCTAATTGAAGTCGAGTCTTTCAACCGTACTCTCCCAGTCTCCCTTGAAAGTCTCCTCCATTTTATCAACCTGCATTGCTAAATTGTTCAACAATTCAGTACCTACCAATTTTTAAGATACTAAAGTAACAATGAATCATCAACTAAATTATTTTATCTTGAAACTATATGGTCCTGGGTACATTGTTTTTTGCACTGCTGCTACAACTCTTGTTGTACTAATCTTACTTGATAGCTTATCAAATGTTTGGCAGAAGATTGTCTTATGTGTAATAAAGCTCGTGTAACCGTAATCTAAAAATAAAACTCAGGTACCTATCTTAAATTCGCACAATATAATTTTGCCAATTTAGATAAAGTTGGTAGTTAATGTTTATCTAAAAATAAGCTTATAAATTCACAAATCAATGTTATAGGAAAAAGATTAATTTCCATAGGAAGTTCTTGAAAATTGAAATACTTTTAAGAAGGAAAAGCTTATAGATTTTGCATTGGACCTCTGAAAGTCACAAAATAAGCTCTTTCTTTATGTATTCAGTTAATATTGGTCAAGGTATTTTATTTTCTCATAATATGGTAATGTACCTCCAATGACTGCCCTCAAAAGTGCTAAAGAACACATGGGTCTGATCTGTATCAATCACATTTTCGACCGTAGAAGCCTAAGTGTTCAAGGATGTGGTATAAGCATCCATGGTTGACCTTCCAAGTTTTAGTCTCCCACCGGCCTTAAAATAACAGCCACTGTCGAAAAATACTTTCAAAAACTTAATGCATAAGAACATCTACACAAAAGGGGTAAAATGGGTCGGTTACGGGCAATAACAAATTGTCAAATTCCATTAAAAATGGCTAATTATTTGGGTATGCTGCTGCGGCAAGGGTTGTTTATCTACCCTCGAATTATTACAATGAAATAGATAATAGTATGATTTTGATAACCAAGCTATATAAATTTATGACGTACCTTTTTGAAACTGTTGTCCACTAACAATTTTTTGTTAGGAGGTGACGAAATACGCACTGGTCTAGTTGAGCATAATTTTCCACTCATATCAGGCATTAGCGCGTATTTGTTCTGTCTCATCTCCAAACTCCCCAAATCCATAACCCTATGTGTGGCCTGTCATTAGCATCAGGTTAATCAGTAAAGGAAATACTATGTGTTATGACTGAGAATCAAGGAATAAGTATTTTAATGTCATTATTAGAAACTATGAATTATACACAAAGCATATGTTCAAAAACGATATAATTCAGAGAATTGTGATGTATGTGTTAAATTACTAAGAAGTTGGTACTTGTCACACGCACTAAATTTTATTTTAACACATTTGGTGCATTTTTGTCAAGTATGCTCAAGGGTATTTTATTTTGATCCAACAAAGGAAACCGCAACTTACAATTTTTAGACATTGGTTATGCTGTGTATCGATCGAAAGTCGGGGCGGCACAACCCCCAACCAAGGGAGTCGTTACGTTCAGTATGTCCCCCTCCTCTGGCGAGTTCTGACCAAGCGTTAAAGGTTAAAAAAACAAATCGATAAAAGATTAGATGTCACTGGTATGATTTCACCATAAAAGAAAACATTAAACCATGGCGAGGATATACTTGATAAGCTTCAAGTGCAATAAGTGTTGCCAAAGTTTATTTAAGAACACTGCAACTCTTGACATTTCTTCCACAGTTGCAGACCCTTCAAACTACAACATATTGACAACACATTATTTTAAGGTGTTGAATAATACACTTATAGGCATGTACGGAAAATCTTGATACAATATAATCAAATGCATTCCAATTGCATTCCAACATCACACGCAACTGTGTTCACATGAAAAGTCAGCAACAATGATCAGACATTTTTTGGTTTTCACGCCTTTTTTACTTTTACTAACAACTACGGCCTGTTTTAAACTTACATGTGGCATGCATATTCAGAAGCAACGCCGAAATCCGTGTTCAGATTGAGGTGGTTGATATTTTATCATTCAAACATTTATTTACAGGTATAGTTCATGTTTTTACTTTTTATAATTCAAATTCAGTATGTTACAAACTCAAAAGTAGCATTAATCTATACTACTTATAATACATTTTTGACCTTCTCTCATATTAATTTTTTAAGATTACCAAAAATAGATTTTTAAGTAAATACAAGTAAATAAGCATAATTTACAAGTATATAAAACACAAATAAAACTAAAAAAATACTATATAACCCATACAATTAATACACTATTAAAAACACCCCTTCACCAAAATATACAACTATTTAACCACAATATACAATCTAATTATGCTTCCAAAACATTAAGCTTCCAATTTGATCAAGATGGTGTGTACATGTCAAACGTTGTGTATCGAGAAGTTCTTCGTGTAAAGTAAAATATAAATGTGTGTAGGATTTTCAATATATGATGTATATACATATATTGTAAAAGGCTTTATCATATGAATTTATAGTCTCAATGTATGTTATTCATTGCACTTTATAAAATATCGTTAAGCATTTGATATACTGATTATTTGTCCATGACAGACATGCAGACACGCCAATAGATATTTGGTGTCGCTAATATTTATTTTAGGGTACCCGCCGCTGCAACGCGCGGGTACCCTACTATTCATTTAAAAGCTTTAAGATGCTGCAGAATAAAGAAGGGTAACCTGGGAAACGATAATTAATGACAAAGGCGCAACCATCAGTCACCAATCCACAACAACAACCACCGTTTCACTACGACTGTGTACGTCGGGTAAAATACATATTTAGCTTATACCATTCTAAAAAAAGTGATAAAATAAAAATAAAAATTCAAAGAAATGCTATCCTGATAGCCTCAAAGAAACGCATATTCATAACGATCATTACACCACATTTATGCTATATAAGTCATCAATTAGCACAATTTTAAGGAAAAGAATGCTCACTGTAATTATTGAAGCATGTCAAAATGCAAAACGCGTAATTGTTACCTCCATTCCTTTCGTTTCCATCTCAGGCTTTTCTTTTTCCATGATTGTACTAAGGTCGATCTTTACCTCTTCGTGCATGAACCTACCGATAACTGCAGACCCTTGTCTGGGCTGTCGTGGACAGCGCCAGCCGAAAAATATTCTGCAATAAGGAGAATCCAATGTGTATATAGTATTTCGGATCACAAAAATAAGTAATTTCAAAAATAAGTAATTTCACAAAAATAAGTAATTTCAGTGATGTATGGCCATTTACATAGGCAAACTTGTTATGAGAAAAAATTCATGTTAATATCTTGTAACATTTCTTTTCTGAAAAGGCTGCTAAAAGATTTCAGGCCCTGGATCCAAAGCCATATTTTTAATAGGTTAATATGAATATAAAAATGAATTTTCGGTTTCTGAAATGGTTTATATATGGACTGTTAAAAAAAAAGAAGGTAATCGAGTAATATGGGGGCGTTTGGCATATTGATACTTACAACTAAACCCAAATATCAAAACAATAATCACACTAATAATAAATTTGTAAGTATAAAATTTACCTCGAGCATAACATCTTTCTTGACCCTGCCGGCATCCCCGGTACACCTCTGCCACCAACACTACCACTTCTGGTTTCCATGTGGAGGAAAAAAAAAGGAGAAAACTATTTCTTTTTCTCCGGTAATCTGCAACAAACCAAGAGCAAGTAACTAATTCCTTTTTTTTTTTTTTTTTTTTTTTTTTTTTTTTTACCAAAGATGTATATATCAATTAACCAAAATACCAATTAAGCAAGCTTTTGCCTTAGCTCAATTAAGCAAAATACCAACCGACATGAAACCAAACAATATTCGAAATAAGAAAAAATAAAATAAAATTAATGACCGAGTATACCTTGTTCGAGGTTTATGTTTGTTTCGTGTATAACAAAATATCCGGGTCGGTAACGAAAGGAAAAAAACTGAATGGAGGATCATTTTTTAGGAAGAAGATGAACGATCAGTGGAAGATCTTGTGGATCATAAAAATTGGGACTTTGATTATTAGATTTGTGTGTTTGATGAATCATGGGAGAAGAGATTGTTTTTATTTCATGTGTGTGTGAAGGTAAATGTGGGGAAGGAGGAGTGTGAAGAAAAGTCTAGAATTGGGGGGAAATATCTTGGAAAACAACGGAATGTGGAACGTGGAACGTGGAACGTGGAACGAGGAACGGGAAGAAGCACTGTAGCCGTAAGAGCACTGTAGAAACAAATGTAGCTCCAAGCAAACCCCCCTCCCCCCCTTTTAGTATATTTATATAATATAACGAGTATTGAAGCCCGCGCGTTGCTGCGGAAGTGTTGTCTTGGATAGATTGTGTAACTTTGTATAGATCCTCTTTTTGCAAAGACAATTGTATAGATCCTCCTCTTAAAGCATGTAACGAATCGAAAATGTCAAAAATATTGATTCTAAGAAATGATGCATATTTATACTTGATTTTATTGGGAAAGTGATTTCGTGAACAATTGCGCAAGTTTCGTAATTTTTCGAGTCCGTTTGCTATGTCGTTTGAGCCCCGAAGCATTTTCGTGAGAACTTTAGCCAAAGTTGGCATATATAGTCCCTCCGCCCTATATTTTCTTTTTCTACCCTCACTTTTCTATTTTCATTTTACCCCCTTCTCTTTTACTATATAAACCGATATTTTTATTTTATTTATTCATTTCTACAAACACTCATTCTTTCTCTCTCTCTTTTTCCGGCCGATCTTCGGTCACCGGGACATATTTTCCGGTCAAACAATTTTCTTACACCAAAATACAGATCGGGCGGCCCTCGTTCCGATCGTACCACCCACGCACCCCCACTCGCTATCACCGCCACCCACGCGCCACCACCGTGAACACCCTGCATCACCGAAGACCACCGCCACCCTCTTTTGTGCTTTTCCGACGGTAACGCGTCCCCACGCGCCTTCTTTCTCTTTTCTTTAAAATATTTATCAAAACCCTAATTTTTATAACTTTTAATAAATCCGATTTTTTAGTTTTTTTTCTTTTATAAAACTTGTGTTAAATCTTGTTAAAAACCCTCGTCTCAGTTGACTCGGTGAGGATTTATTGTTGTGATGTTTATATTGTTGTTTTGAGGATTGATTTAATTCGGTATACATTTTTGAGGGTCCGTTTGGGT
This sequence comes from Artemisia argyi, assembly GCA_030686995.1. Taxonomy (NCBI): domain Eukaryota; kingdom Viridiplantae; phylum Streptophyta; class Magnoliopsida; order Asterales; family Asteraceae; genus Artemisia; species Artemisia argyi. The sequence goes on along the minus strand of CM060676.1, from coordinate 212,973,750 downwards.
TGTTTGTTGCTCGGCAGTCACCACACCCCAGTGTTTGGATCATTTTGTTGATGTTATTGTTGTGTTTATGCTTCGGAGTTCGGATGCATAATTTTTTTTTTTTTTTTTAGGTTGCTGGCCGGAAAATTTTGAGGCTGCCGGAAAACGTTGCTGCTGATGTTGGGGGGGGGGGGGGGGGGGGCGGGGGGGGGGGGGCGTTGGGAATTTCAGCTAGTGTAAAAAAAAAAAAAAAAAACAAAAAAAACAAAAAAATGACGTGGCAAAAAAACCCTCCCCCATTGGTTGGGGTACTGTTATTTCAACTGTTCATTGAATTGGTACTGTGGCACACCCAAAATCCTGGGTTTTAGATATATATATATAATATAATGTCGGCTTGTGCTGATGATTTGTCTTGATGACCTGGATATCTAAAACATTAACTGTTTGGTTACAAAGTACCAATATCCATATGCTAGTTATTGACCCAAAAATACGTCAACATTTTAGTATAATATATGTCATGCCACATAGTTGAACCATTTATGCGTTATTGACCAAAAAATGCGGGAAAAAGTTACCAATTTGTCCCACCAAATAAAGTGGATTACAACACCGGACACCACTCACAAAGTATATAAGTAACGCTAGTTATCTTCAATTTGATGTATTTCACTAAATTGTATTTGATGGTTTTAATCATGTTGTCTACTCATATTTTGTTCAAGTATTATGACAATATCATAGTACTACATATATTATCACTTTTGTTTTATTTTATATTTCTCATTGCTTTAAGTATATTAATTTAGTTTAGCTGTAGCAAACAATGATCTCCATTTATCTTGTTTCCTTGCGTCAACAAAATTTGCGCTAACTAGAATAGCCATCTTATATTCTTATTGCTTGACTTTTTGATAAAGTCCTCACCGATGTGTATGCTTTTATTCGAAGTATGGTTAGTGTTATCTTTTGAAATGTTGCTATTATTGTTATGATTCTTACATATGATCTACTCGTTTACTTTGTTTATAGTTATATGCATTCTTGATTTGTCGTCTGATTCTAGATTGATGGACGTATATTGTATACCATGCAATCGTGCTTTTCGTTTTGATGTGATTGAATTTGTTTGGATGATCAAAGAGATAATTGAATTACACTTGTGTCTCGTTAATATCATCATTATGAGTTTATGAGTTGAGATCCATGCAAAACAACTAGTATCTAGAGAACAAATAAACAAATCTTAACCATCCATTCAACTTCAATCTAATGGCTTAGATGAGGCCAAAAAATACAAAGAAGGGTAAGATAGTAAAATCAAATATCTTGATAAAACCCAAAAACTAATAACCGTTCCATCAAATTTCTCATAACCGTCCCACCTAATTTCTCTCTCATCCAATCTCGCCGGAATCCACATAAATCTCGCCGGAATAATCATGAATCTGACCAATTCATCAACAAAAACGTCGTCGGATTCATCAACAACACCAGCGGATTCATGTATATGGCCGGATTCATCAAAAAACAAGTCGGAAACTTCAATTGTAAGGCCGGATTCATCAACAAACCAATCGGAAACTTCAATTATAAGGTTGGATTCATCAAAAAAGCAGTCGGAAACTTCAATTATCAGGCCGGATTCATCAACAACACCGCCGGAATCATCAACAACACCGGATTCATCAATAACAAGGTCGGAATTATCATCAAAACCGCCGGAATCATCAACAAATCCGATTGACATAGATGATGTGGTTACAGCTGATGTAGATGATGTGGTTACAGATGATGATGTAGATGGATTACTCACAGAAGTTGCTATGAAGGAAAATGATGGTAAAATCCCTTGGGAATCTGATTTTGTTGATTAATTTTGGGAATCTGATTGAATCCCATGGGATCATGTATGAATCCCATGGGATTCATTGATGAATCCCTTGGATTCTTGTTTTTTGTTGTTTAATTTGAGATACCATTGAATTCATACATGAATCCCATGGAATTCATGTGTGAATCCAATGGGATTCATTGATAAATACTTTGGATTCTAATTTTGTTCAATTTGAGATACCATGTAATTCATACATGAATCCCATGGGATTCATACACAATCCCATGGGATTCATGTATGTATCCCATGGGACTGATGGATGAATCCCTCTGATTCTGATTTTGTTGTTTAAATGCTAAACTAAAAATGATAATTAAGTTTATTTAAGATACCATGGGATTCATGGATATATCCCATGGGATTCATGGATGAATCCCATAGGATTTTATTAAATCCCATGGGATTCATGGATAAATCCCATGGGATTCATGCTGAATCCCATGGGATTTTGCAGTCAATCCCATAGGATTCTTGCAGAATCCCATGGGATTAACACATCAGTTATCTTAATCCCAACTGCTTTTTATATACAGATTCTATAAAATCACCAAGACCAACTTTATATGAACATGCTGAGACACCGGGCGGATCAGTATATTGGGAGCCTCATGTACAAGAAGGAATTCCTATTCCAGAAGAGGGAAAATACTATGACACTATAGATGAAGCTTTAGATATGTACAGTAACTATGCCGAAGCGGGAGGTTTTCAAATAAAAAAAGCAGGACAAAAAACAACAAAATCTGGAATTGTACAACTCAAATACATCATGTGCAACAAAGAAGGAGCTCCAAGACATATTAATATCGACACTTTGGATGCTAAAAACAGCAACAAACAAAAAAGAAATACAACTATGCACGTAACAGGTAACATATTTTAGACTTGTAATATGTATTTTTGAATAATGTTGAATCCCATGGGATTCAATGTAAATCCCATGGGATTCTGTGAAAATCCCAAGGGATTCTTATATTTATTTTATGAAATGTTTTTTTTTTTATATATATAACAGGTTGTAAAGCTCGTATAAGGTTAGAATTGGATGTCATTTCTGGAAAATACAAGCTAGTTCAATTTATTGCAAAACACAACCATATGCTCATACCAAAAGAGTACAAACATTTTACTAAAAAGCAAAGAAGAATGCCACAATCAGAAAAAATGTTTGTTATTAAAGCTGCAAAGAACAAGATTGGTCCAACACGGGCTCACAACTTGCTAACGAGTATGAAGGGAGGGTATGAGTATGTTCATGGGACAGTTGATGATTTTAAGAATGAAATGCGGGATGTTAATATGTTCATAGGCGAAAGTGACGCACAAATGCTTATAGATAAAATGGAAAATAGAAAGATATATGTGCCGAACTTCACGTTTCAGTATAAGGTCGAAGAAAGTGAGTTGGTGGCTTTGTTTTGGGCTGATGAAGTTGCAAAATTGAATTATAAGGAGTTTGGAGATATAGTATCTTTTGATGCAACATTCAGATGCAACAAGTAAGTGTTTTATTCATATTGCAAGGTGTTCATTCTGAAATCCCATGGGATTCATGAAGAATCCCATGGGATCCTGTGATAATCCTATGGGATTCTTCATGAATCCCATGGGATTCACAATGAATCCTTTGTGTAGTCACTAAAACTTATATTACTCTTAGGTACAATATGGTGTTTGTACCATTCACCGGTGTCGATAATCACAGAAAGTGTGTCACACTTGGTTCGGGAATGCTTTTACATGAAGATACTGAATCATACACGTGGCTGCTAAGAGCGTTTATGACTGCTTTCAAAAAAGAACCTACTATGGTTGTAACAGATCAAGATGGAGCAATGAAGAGAGCAATTGAGGCCGTTTTCACTAGATCGAAGCACAGACTTTGCATGTGGCACATTGACCAGAAGATTCCAGCAAAGGTAAGTTGTCGAGGTTATATTGTATGAATCCCAAAGGATTCACTATGAATCCCATGGGATTATTAATGAATCCCATGGGATTATTAATGAATCCATGGGATTCACTGTGAATCCCAAGGGATTCACAATGAATCCCATGGGATTCATGGATGTATATCATGTTATTTATGCTGATTATAAGATTCTAAAAGTATCTTTATCAAAAACAGATTTGTAAAGAGATATACGTAGAAACAGATTTCAAGAAGCGTTTTAGGAAAATTGTTTGGAATATGTACATGGAACCGTTGGAATTTGAAGAGAAGTGGGCTAAGTTGATTGAGGATTTTGGTTTGCAAAATCACAAATGGATGACCAAGATGTTTAACCTACGACAAATGTGGATTCCAGCTTTTTTCATCAACTCGCCATTGTTTGGTTTAATGAGAACAACATCAAGATCGGAAAGTGAAAACTCATTCTTCAAAAGTTTCACGAGCCCAGGAGCAACGTTGGTTAGTTTCATGATGTCCTATGAATCTGCAATGGAACGGCAACGTTATAGGCAAGAACAATTGGACTTTCAAACATTTGACTCGGCTCCAAGATGTGTAACACCATTAAAGATTGAACGTCATGCTGGAAAAGTGTATACTAGAACGATATTTGTTCTTATTCAAACGGAAATGCATGAAGCATGCTGGACTTGTGCGATTCAAGATTTAAAGATTGAAGAAGGTTGTGAGATTTTCATGATAAGAGACAACAATCCGTGGGCTTATAGAAAACTTAATAAGAAACTTGCTAAAGAACTAGAAGAGGAAGACGAAACAGAAGCAAAGAAGAAATTTATAGACTATAAGGTATGTTACTTGTTACTCAGCATGAATAATCTGTGGATCAACATGAATCCCATAGGATTCATTAAACAATCCAATGGGATTCACTGTGGACAAAGTGAACCCCATGGGAATCCCATGGGATTCACAGTGAATCCCATGGGATTCTGGGATTCACAGTGAATCCCGTGAATCCCATGGGATTCCCATGGGGTTCACTGTGAATCCCATTGGATTCAGTGAATCCCATGGGATTGTATGTGAATATATGATTTTCTTGATGAATTTTAAAAATCTTTAATCTTGAAAAGGTACTGCGTACTGTCGAAGATGGGTCGGTGGTATGCACTTGTAGACATTTTGCCCGATTTGGTTTTCTTTGCCGACACATATTCTGTGTATTCAAGAACCGTGATATTGATGTCATTCCAGACCAGTATATTTTGAGGCGTTGGACAAGGGATATAATACCACCTGAATTGAGAAGGAAAAGAAACAGGTATGGGGAAAAAAATGTGGAAGTTGAAAGACTTACAAACGAAGCAAATTCTGTGGTGGACGATTGTTTATTCAGGTTAAGCAATAATGTTGAAAAGATGGGTAATTTTGTAGAAAAGTTAAAGATTTTGAAAACAGAAGTGGAGGCTGAGGTGCCAAATCCTCCTTCAAGTAAAACGGGAGATGTGATTGGTGAACATTATGCAATTGCTAATCCTGAGGAAAGAATAGTTAACAATCCAACAAGGGTACCCAACAAAGGCAATATTACAGAAACGGAACGCAATAAAAGGCGAAAAAGTGAGAGAGAGAGAAAGCACTTGGAGTTAAAAAGAAACAAATGAAGGAATGTGGCTTTTGTGGAGTGAAGACCAACTTGCACACAAAAACAACCTGCCCAGATAACCCAAAAAGGAGAAAGCCAAAACCAAAAGTTTCTTGATTATTTATATTCTGGTTCCTGGTTTTGTTAGTTTTTTTTTCATCTTTACTTGATTATTTAGATTACTTGCAAAGAGAGTTATGGTTTTGTTAGTTAATTTTTCATCTTTACTTGAATATCTAGATTATTTGCAAAGAAAATTCTTGTTTACTTTGAATATATCTTGTGTCTTATATATATTCTGGAAGAATCCCATGGGATTCACAGTGAATCCCATGGGATTCACAGTGAATCCCATGAGATTCACTTTGAATCCCATGGGATTCACAGTGATTCCCATGGGATTCACAGTGAATCCCATGGGATTCACTGTGATTCACACGGAATTAACAGTGAATATCTAGATGATTTGCAAAGAGTTATGGTTTTCAGTATGAATCCCATGGGATTCACAGAGAATCCCATGGGATTAGTTACAAATCCATAGTTTTAAGTATGAATTTAAAGGAAAAAGTAATTCAAAGTAATTCATAAAAATCTGATAATAGCAAGAAAATCTATACAAAATATCATAAAAATCAATTACATTAGCATCAACAATAAAAATATCATAAAAATCAGATAATAGAAAGAAAATCTATAAAAAAATATCATTAAAATCTGATAATAGCATAAGCAAATCCCAACCATACAAAAGAATATCATACAAATGTCATACATGAATCCCATGGGATTAATCAGTCAATCCATCTGTGTAAACCATCTGTGTAAACCAATTACTTCAACAGTTATAGTTCTACCATTAAAAAAAGACAAACTTCTAGAATTTGAGGTCACGTGCATCCCTATTCCTAATTGCTGTCAAAATTATAGACAGCTTTTCACGAGAAGGAAGCTTATCAAACTCCAATGCTAATTCATACATCTTAGCCGCATGAACATTAATCTCGTGTAACAATATCTTGGTGGCAAACTTGAATCTCAATAACCTCAATTGGTCAGACTGCTCTTTAGACTCAGCAACCAAACCACAATCCCATTTTCCAGGAGCTTCACCAGCATAATTATCCATATGTAACATAGCGAAAACACCACAATCCGTGAAGTTGTTCTTGGTCTTCCACTTGAGGCTTGCGATTCTTGGCTTGACTTTACGAATGCTAGCATGTCTATTGAATCCATACAACTCCAGATGACGGGCAAATAATGTTTTCTACAAAAATTATTAAGAAAAGAGAGCATAAATAACTATAATTATGTTTCAATCCCATGGGATTCAGAATGAATCCCATGGGATTCAGAATGAATCCCATGGGATTCAGAATTAATCCCATGGGATTCAGAATGGGATTCAGAATAAATCATAAAAGTACTTACAAGAAGTTCACATGAATCTTCATACTTTTCCTCATACGTTGCACCACAATTGCTGTTATCCAGTATCGTCATTGTTATAACCCTTTTAGTAAGGCTGAAGACAACAACAAAGAAATGGCCCGATTTGCGAATGGGAAAAAATGCCTGTTTAAACAAAACAAAAAAACATAATAAAAATGACAAAAGTAAAAACAAAAATAAAAAATTAAAACAAAAAAATATAATTTTACCAATTCAATGCCACTAAGAGATATGCCACCAACATCATCTTTAAAATGAGCCGAAAGTTCTTTTTCAAATTCTTCAAATTTCTCCTCATCAGACTCCAATGTTCCATCAAACATAGTTATCGGCTGTATATGCGATTTTACAATATCATGTTACGATATGAATTGAAAACAGTTTACTAAGCAAAATAAAAAAATAACTACTTACAATACACCCAATTGGGAAAAAGTGTCGCGATGGACAACCAGCGCCTCTAGATCGATTTTCATGATTCAAAATTGCAGCTAAACAATCAATTACATTAGCATCAACCTCCAAACCGGGTGCTAATGTCTCCATATTCAAACGAACTGAATATGGCTCCCCAGAACGTGTTTCAAAAACTGGTTCACTATATAAGAAAAAAAATCATTTAAGAATCATATCATATAATTGTAAATCCCATGGGATTCACATACAATCCCATGGGATTCACATACAATCCCATGGGATTTACAAATGAATCCCATGGGATTTACAAGGGATTCATGTGAATCCCATGGGATTCACATACAATCCCATGGGATTCATGTGAATCCCATGTGGGATTCATGTGAATCTCATGTGGGATTCATGTGAATCCCATCAGATTCACTGCCAATCCCTCGCATTGAATCAGAAAACAATGAAACTTATATAAAAAAACACAAACTTACATTTTTTCGCCCTGCATCGCGAAAACACTATTCCCAAGAACAAACTCCGGCCTAGTTAGTTTAAGTTGAACCTTTGTCTTCTTGTTCATATATGGAGACAACATATAGGAAGACGGTTTCACCAAACGCTTTTCAGGACTCAAACTTACATCGGAGGCACGAGTAGACATATTTTGAGGAGTAATGTCACCTGGATTCACATCGCCACCCATTGGCTCCATAGTACCTTCAGCGACCGACTTTAGCTGCACAATTAAACCACTCTTATTATACAAGAATATTACATAGTAAAACTAATTAAAAATAAATAAATTAAATTAAAACACTAATATTATACAAGAATATTACATAGTAAAACTCAGCAGCTGCACAATTAAACCACTCTTCAATCAGCTCCAAATTGTTTTCAATCCATTGCGTTAAAGAGAAAGGTTCAGCAACTTGCTTTTCAGGAACGGCATCATCTCCCTTCTCGGCATCTTTTTCTTCTATTTCAGATGGACCAACCACTGTTGAAATAACTAAAACAAAGCTTATGGGATTTACACTTTGAACGGATGAATAAAACTTATGGGACTGACAAATGAATCACATGGAATTAACAGATGAATCCCATGGGATTCACATATTAATCCCACAGGATTCAATAAATAAAATTAATACATAAATTAACCAATGTCGGAAACAGATCCAATAAAAGGGAACTACATAAAGTTATCATTTAACAAATTCAAGTACAAAAGGGAACTACATAAAGTTATTACATAAATTCATGTACAAAAGGGAACAGGCTGTTTCGGAATTAAGGATCGGAATTCAAGAACAAAAGGGAATCCCATAAAAGTTATTACACAAAGTTAACAGGCTATTTCAGAATTAAGGATCGGTACCAGATGGGCGTTTATCATTTACAGTTCCATCTTCACCAGTCAACGAGACTGGATGCTTAAAAATTTGAACATACTTTTTATGTAGTTCAATTAGCTTTGAATCATCAGGAAATTCTAAGCCACCAATAGCCAAAAGATCTTCAAAACTAGTTCTTCCTTTGATTAAATCAGTTAACTTTTCTTCTAGCTCGTCAAGAAATCCCTGGATAAAAAAACAAATAGGAATATTCATTATGAGATAAGTACATTGAATCCCATGGGATTCACAGTGAATCCCATGGGATTCACTGTGAATCCCATGGGATTCACTGTGAATCCCATGGGATTCAAATAGCACTACATTCTACTGATTAAACCACAACGCAATCCACAAACTCAACTAAATAAACAGATTTTAGGCTAAGACAGTAGAGAACAAATCATGACAGATCAGAGACTACATGTTCAATCAGGCCAAAAAAATCCACTCAAAAACTCGGAAGAAAAATCTGAAAACAAAGAATAAACGAACCTCTTTGAATGAAGGATCAGAAGAACCACCAGCAACAAATCCCTCTGTCTCTTCTGGAAGATCGGTTTCTTCATAAAGATCTAAATCACCAATACACTCTTCCATGAGCTCCATCTTCTCCCTCTGTCCCATCATAAATGACGACCATTCTTTAATCACCGGACGTGTCCGGACGACAGGAAGCTTTTCGTATTTGGTTGAATCCAAATACAAGAGCTGAAAACAAAGAATAAACAAGAAAAGTGTAAGAAACTAAATATGTAACAAAAACATGAAAACAATTTAAAACTTAACATATTATAAAACTTACAGCAAGCAAGGTGTATGGACCAGTGTATTTGTTTTGTTTTGTCGGAGCTTTACTAGTCTTAAGGCAATGAAAAATATAATCACACCAATCAATCCCGGGAATATCAGTATCTTCCCGAACATGCCTCACAACATCTAAATTAATCTCCCCCTTCAACCTAGCACACATACCCATCGTGTTTGTAAACAGAGTGAGAAAGTTGATCTTAAAAAGGAAGTCAACTTCCTTGGACGCAATCAACTTCAATGCAATATCATTCACCCTAACATCCTTAAAAGCCTTATCAAACTGCCGTTTCCAAACAGCCTCAAAATCATCTCCAACAGGCCTCGTCTCTAACGCTAACAAAGGCACACCTCCAATCGGAATACCAAACAATTCATGAACCTTCGAAACCGTGGCCTCAATCCATTTTTCACCTTCCAAATTCAAACGGCAAGTATCTCCATCAAAATTACTAACCACATACCTTCCTAACCTCGAAGGTATGTAGTCTATGGCCAACTTTAAGAAAGAACTAAAACCTATATCTCCCAAAAACTTCTTAAGATCAATCTGTTTGATGCGAGAGATAGCGGTGTAAAGAGCTGTAGGCGTTGTCCTAGCTTGAATAATAGGCAATCGTGAAAGATAATCCTGATGTCGTATGTCGTCATCAGTCAAAATTTTTTCTTTCTTACCTTTATTCTTCGGCACCACCTGCTTCTCGTCATATTCTTCTTTCACAAGTTCTTTAACAATTTTTTTCTTCATCTTCTTCAACACCTGCTTCATAACAGCATCAGGTATGTCACCTCCTTCAGAAGAATCATCCTTCTGAATATTCATTGGAGCCTTCCCCTTTAACTTCTTCTTGCCCATATCATCAGCATCTTTGATATTTGCATCGCTCATCTTCCTCTTCGAAACAGAAGTACTCTTTGATATCTTATTTTCATCTGCATCTACAATTTAAAAAAAAAGAAAAACCACTTAAGAACAACAGTATATAAAACACTTGACAACAACACGATTCATTATAAATCCCATGGGATTCACTATGAATCCCATGGGATTCACATAGAATCCCATGGGTTTCACTGTGATACATGTGAATCCCATGGGATTGAAAGTGAATCCCATGGGATTGAATTTGAATCCCATGGGATTGACAGTGAATCCCATGGGATGGACTATCAAAAAAAAAAAAAAAAAAAAAGCCAGATTTATACCTTTTTCAACCACATCTTCTTCAGCAAAATTCTTCATCATCTTCTTTTCACCAGCATCTAAATTAAAAAAAACACAATATAAACAACCTAACATTGAAATTTAACAAACATGTCTTTTCAATAGCATCTACATAAAGATACAAACATAATATAAACAACTTGATAAAACAATATTCATTATAAAATCCCATGGGATTCACATACAATCCCATGGGATTCACATTGAATCCTAAGGGATTCTCTGTGAATCCTATGGGATTCATAATGCCATTCTGTATTCATAATCCCATGGGATTGGCAGTGAATCCCATGGGATTCATTATAAATCCCATGGGATTGACAGTGAATCCCATGGGATTCATTATTAATCCCATGGGATCAGGACTGAACACACAAGTATATAACACTACAATGGACTCAGTTATGCACAACTATGATGAAAAGAAACTCAGAAACACAAAGGCTAATCAATAAGCAATCTAACAAAGGCTAATCAATAAGCAGATATGGTAAATGAAAAAGCTAGAACAAGCAGACTATATTTAACTCTAAAATAACTGTAACTAAACACTGAAAAGCCAAAATATCACAGTCACAAGCTCACACAGAAATCAACACAGAAATCAAGCTCAAACCACCAACTAGCAGATGCAATATTAAACCAAAAAGCCAAATCTATAATTTAAAATGAATATTAAATCTATAATTATGTGTGCAATTCAATATCAACACTACTGAGATTAACAACCGATCCAAACACCACTTAAACTATGCAAATACATATCTATAATTTAAAATGAATATTAAATCTGAAAATGCAATTTAAAAAAAGACAAATCTATACCTTTTTGCTGCTCGAGCTTCTGTTTCTTTTTATTCTCATCTACTTTTACTGGATCCATTTTGCGTTTCTGTTTAACTTGTACCTCAGCTGGCTTCTCCAAACTCAAAACAGGATAATCCTGTGGCTTATCCTTCAAGTTCACCTTGAACTTAAGCTTCTTATCCTGTGGCTTATCCTTTGGCTTATCCTTTGGCTTATCATGTGAATCACTCGACCCCTTTTCCTTTGGCTTCTCCTTCTCAATAACATCATCATGCCCCTTTTCCTTTGGCTTCTTATACTGTGGCTTCTCCTTCTCAATAACAACAGCAGGCCCCTTTTTCTTTGGCTTCTCCTTCTCAATAACAACATCATGCCCCTTTTCCTTTGGCTTCTTATACTGTGGCTTCTCCTTCTCAATAACAACAGCAGGCCCCTTTTTCTTTGGCTTATCCTTACTAACACCCGACCCTTTACCCCTCTTTGATTTATACGTAACCAACGGCTCACTCTCCTCCTTCTCCTTCTCACTCTCTTTCTCAGCCTCCTTCTCAGTTTCCTTCTCCTTCTCCTTAGACAAATCAGCAACAACGGCAGAAATAACATCACTAGGGTCCTTGGCAGCCTTACTAACCTCCTTTCCCTGATCAACACTAGCCGATTTTTTGTTCGTCGGTGATTGTTTTTTTGCATCAAAAGGATTAAACCGAGGCCTCACCGGTGATGTAGACAACGGATTAAATGAAGACAACGGTTTTGGGTTATATATTTTACCTACATCAATTTTAAGATGAAAAGAGTAATATTAGTTTTGAGACAAATAAGCAACTAACAACATATATAACTAGACAAACACATTAAGACAGTTAAATAAGCAAACAAACACAATTTAAACCGTACCAAAGATACAAGCTGAAAACCGTAAAATACATCAAAACAAAGAGTTCGTTAAAATTACATACCACTAAAAAACATTCTATCATACATAATCATAATCAACAAACTAATCAATCTCTTAACAATAAAACATTCAAAACAAACACGACGCGCATCTAAAAGTTTTATAGCAACATCACCGCAAACTATATCCAAACAAAAGACACGATTTATGCAAAATCATCATCAACGACCTTATCAATCTCTTAACAGTAAATCATTCAAAACAAACACAAGGTAAACTGCTCGCATCTAAAAATTTTATAGCTACACCACCGCCTTATCATAAAATTTTAGGATTATTCTTAAACACACTGATATTTGACTCCTAATCAAAAACACACTTATTACTCTTAAAAACTCATTCTATGTGAATCCCATGGGATTCAGTGATAATCCCATGGGATTATTCTTAAACACACTGACAAAATCCCATTTGCTTATCTTCTTATGCTTATCACAAACCAAAAAATAAGCAAAAACTATAAAACTTATTTCATTACATCAACTACAATCCCATAACAAAAATAAGCTAATCTAAACAGTCATTACATCAGAAAATTTTAACTAATCCTAAAATCTAATCTACTCGCTAACATAACCTAATCAAAACGCTCATTCAGTAACAAAATAAGCTAATAAAACCACAAAATAAGCTAATAAAACAACAAAATAAGCTAATCAATTAAAAAAATAACCTAATCGATAACAAAAATTCAAAATAATAACTGATTTTAAAAAATGAGACAAAAATATACCAGATGAGGCATTAGATTGCGCTATTTCTTCACAAATATCCATTTAAATGGTAGAATAACGACGGAATAACGGCGGAATAACGTCGGAATAACGATTTAGGGTTACGGGTGAGAGAGAGAGAACGGTTAATTGGGTGTGTGTGTGTGTGTGTGTGTGAAATTGTGTGCGTTTAGGGGTGGATTTGGGGATTTTGTTATAAAACATTAAATGACTAAAATGTCCCTCCGCTTTTTTTTTTTCTTTTTTTGTGTAATTAATCTACACCGTTGGATGGAAGGGAATGGATGGATGAGATCTTTTGATTTGTACTTTAGCTAAATGTTGTTTCGTATAGAACTTTTCTCATGAGTTTATAGTTTTTTTTGTCCTATAACTCTTTCTTTCTCTAAAAAGCCATTCAAACGCGGTCACTTAGTAAAACCCCTTCTGGTCCTGATCTCTCCATCCATTATTTCCACTCTTTCTCAAAGTTTTTGGATTTGCATCTTTTATCGAAGTTTTCGGGTCGTGTTGCCTTTTCCAAATTCAAACAACGTTGGTCGTGGGTTTTAGCCTTGGTGGTGGGTTCTAACCGCGGGGATGGTCGTAAGTTTTAGCTGTGGTGGTGGTTGTGGGCTTTTGTTTTAAGTTCATGATGGTTGCTTTGATGGTGATGACGATTAGCGATTATGTGTGAATGTTGATTTTGGTAATATTTGCCACCGATTATAGGTTAGCGTTTGAGTTCTTTTGTTGATTTGCGAAAAACCAATCGTCAGACTATTTAGTAAACGCAATTTATTCACATTATTTGATACACATGATAAGGTATATAACAAATCAATGAATAACCATGTAAGCATACAACCTTTTACCAAAAGAAAAGATTATGTAGAAACCAACATAACAATCAACAAACACAAAATGAAATTAAAATATTTTACATGAGTTTAAAAAGTGTAAATTTATCAAACATCACAATTTTAGTGATGACTCGCAGATCCGCCGCAGTTAAACTGTTGGCCAAAAATGTCGCCTCGTTAGCAAATTGCGGGGCCTTACATTCACATTGCACTCGTATTGTCTTAATGCATTGCGTACATTCGTGGTTAATAATCACCATATATAAGGGGGGTGTTTACTAAATTAAATAGTTCGATATAATGGTCTTACTTACCCTTTTATAGAGGAGAGTGAAGCTTTAATGTCTCTCCCAATTAAGAGGGGAGAGATTTTGGACCCACATTTCTTCTCTACTAAGAGCATTAGCAGCGGTAATGCACCACCGGCGTTAAGGCTTACGTGGCCTCTCCTTAACCCACGTTAAGGCCGCGTTACCTCAGCACCATTTTGCGTTAAAGCCCACGTTAAGGCTCTTTAACACGCTGCGTTGGTGGCTTGACGCGGCGTTAATCGTTTTTTTTTTTTTTTTTTTTTTTTTTTTTTTTTTTTATTTAACTAATTTTTGGTGGGTTTTGTTGGTGTGTTTATATAATAACGTGTGTGTGTGTTATGTGTGTGTCGTTGCAGGTTTCAAAGGAAGAAGAACATATGTAACATTTGTAAAATTACACTTTCAGTCCTTGTGGTTATAGCTTTTCTGTATTTACAGTTTAGTCGTTTTTTTTTTTTTTTTTTTTTTTTTTTAAGTAAATAACATTTGTAATTTTAGTGATTTGTTTAAATAAAATGTAATTTGTTTTAATTTGTATTTTGTTTAAATAATTGGAAAAGAAGAAAAAAGTGGGGCCTAAATGTTGAGTTAAGGCTGAGTTATTGATGTTGGTGTTTTTTTGTGAGTTAAGGTGAAAGTGTTAAAGATGAATTGGCGCTGACGTGGCACTGAGTTAAGTTATAACCTGTGTTACCATTGTGCTTGCTCTAATTACATCAAATGTGCACTTGTAGTTGTACCCAGCCTTTCTTGATTATAAACTCGTTAGGAGGTTGAAATTATCGTTAAGATTGACCTGTGTTAGAAGATATCTTTGTATATGTGTAGTTGTGAGTAAAGCTATTAAATGAATATGCTAAATGGGTAGAATAAGAGTGCAATGGCTTCAAAAGAGTAAAATCGGGAAAAAATGAAACATGATAATAAACTGAGCAACATGCCAATTTTGAGAGACACATAAAAGTAAGTGTGCTTTTAAGGGTCAACAATGAAAATTCCTCTATTATATCACTTTCAAGAGGTTAAGGTCCTTGTTTCCTAAGGTCAATGATTCAAACATCGCTAGATGTGTACGTTTGGGGTGCCCAAGGAAGGGTCGGCCGGAAACGATCTCACGATTAACCTGGTGAAGCGGCGTACATCTGAGTCAAAAAACTCGCCCATCACAAATAATGAACAAAGAAAAACCACATCCATTACCCGTTTTAAGATATTAACGACCGATTAATCGTGAAATACACTAACGTTGAACTTTTAAGTGTTACACACAACAACATCCAATGCCGGCTAGCGGGGTTTTCTAGTGCTTTGTTGGTACAATTTAAATATGAGGTTGTGATATTTGATTAGATCACCTTACTAATCCTGTCACTAATAGTTTTTTTTTTTTTTTTTTTTTTTTTTTTTTTTTTTTTTTTTTTTTTTTTAATCAAAATCTAAAACTCAAGTAAGTAAACAAGTTGTACAATACTACTTGCCATTGCACAATAGTTGTGACCGCATCTTGTTTCTTGCAATTGGAGTAGGGGTGTTTATCGGTTCAGTTCTCGGGTTTTTCGTTTCATTCGGGTTGAAATTTTATTAGTCAAAAACCAAAAAGCAAATTGAACCGAATTTAAAATTGATTAAACCAAACTGAAAACAAAATTTGAATTGGTTAAGTTTTCAGGTTTAATCCGAAAAACTTGAATTCCCAAATTAATTTTATTTTTTTCATTTGATTATATATATTCTTAACACCAAACCAAATATATATAATTATAAGGGATAATGATTTCTAAATGTATCTAACTTGACACGTTTTATTAAGTTGTGTATGGAACTTTTAATTTTGCTATCTTGGAGTATAAACTTACTAATCTTTGCAAACATGTGTAATAACGGTGTGAAATTTAGACTCTTTTTGAATATTGGAGGCTGTGTTTAGTATCACGATCATCTTTTTTGATGATACCTTTTTTTGGATAAAGAGTTTCAATACCCGGTGAATTGAAAGTTTGGAAGAAGAAAACACAATTTGAGTGATTATAAATGTGTCCAACAAGCGGATTATAAATGTGGTTTGGATTGTATACTTTGGATTGATATGTGGTATAACTATGTGTTGTATTTTGGTCAATACATATAAATTTCAGGTCATCATTATAAGCCATTTACCAATTTTAATGACAACATATAATCTTATAAAGATTTACACCAGCATCATAATTGTATAAAGATTTATATTTCCGGTCCGGATCTCTCCATCCAATATTTTCCACTCTTTCTCATAGTTTTTGGTTTTGAATCATTTATCAAATGTATTTGGATCGTGTTGCATTTTCCAAATTCAAACAATGTTGGTCATGGGTTTTAGCCTTGGAAACAGGGCTCTAGCAGTCTAGCTACATGATTGGGCTTTTGTTTTAAGTTCTTGATGGTTGTCTTTGATGATAATGATGAGTTGATGAGTTGGTAATATTTGCCATTGATTATAGGTTACAGTTTTGAGTTCTTTTGTTGATTTGCGAAAAGTTGATCGCCGCATTGTTTAATTTTCTGTGTAAAAGACAAAAAAAGTAATGATCGAAATCACGTCATGTGTTTGTTTTGGTCGGCAAGATATTGTACAAAAGTGGTATAATCCGATACTAGTTTCAAAAAACTGTTATTTTTGCTCGTCATTAGGAAAATCTAAGGGTGAGCACAAAAACGAAAAACCGAATCAAAACCGAAAAAGCCGCACCAAAAAAATCGAACCAATTGAAAAACTGATAGGAGCGGTTTTGTATTTTAGAAAAACCGAATATTTTGTGTGGTTTTTGTTTACATATGAAAACCGGATCAAAAAACACCCCACCCCGCCTTCATTAATATTTATAATTTTTTTAAATAAATTTATCTTTATAAAATATCGTACACATAATTACAAAAGAATAGTATATATATGGTTTTTTCACAACTATAATTGACACTTTCATATAGTTAGTTTGCATACTTTACAATCATATATCGCATTACGGAGTCAATTAGTTAACGACTCCAACTATAAAAAACCCGCCATCAAATGACTTAGTGGTAAGATTCTTGATGCTCAACAAGAGGTTAAGGGTTCAAACTTCGCTAAATGTGTATATTCGGGAGTGAGTACGGAGGTTACCCGCGTCGACTCCGGGCTATCCAAAAAGGTAGTCGCCCTGGGATTAGTCGGCTCACAATATCGAGTCAGAAACACGAATATTAAAAAAAAAAAAAAAAAAAAAAAAAAAAAAAAAAAAAAAAACTTTGAAAAATTACATTTGTGTGAAGAAAAACCTCTTCGATTTGAAAGACGCAACTTCAAGGATTATGTGTAGCCATTGTTGTTAGAAGTTCGTTTACTTCTATATCTAAAAATAGAAGTCAAGCAGTTAACCAGGTAAGATATTTAAGCATTATTGGCAACTTGATGTATCTAATGAATTGTACGAGACGTGATTTAGCATATGCTGTAAGCAGTGGCGGACACAGGATCTTAAAGTACGGGGGGCAATTTTTTTTTTTTTTTTTTTTTTTTTTTGGATAAAATTCATGATACATTTTAATAAAAAAGTCATAAAATTTTATTCTTTTACACTAAAAACTGATATTCTTTAAAGATTAATATAGAGATTTAAGGTTTTTACATTGTTTGAGATTAAAGCAGGGGCAGTTTGGTTTTGTGATAGGGTGCACTTTAATAAAATGGTCTTAAAAAATAAATTTTTTCACTAAAATTGATATTTTTTGACAAGTGGAAAATATCCTACTGTTTCTAGCTCCAGCACTAGTTAGCCCAATTGAGGCCCAGTTTCCGACAAGAACGAACTAAATCCAATTTCTTTCACCAAAATTTCAAACACTTAATTAAAACAAACACCTAGGGGTGTTGATCGGTTCGGTTTTCGGTTATTCGGTTAATTCGGTTCGGTTAATTCGGTTAAATTTTTTTTAGGGTCAAACCGTGAACCAAACCAAACCGAATTCAAATTCGGTTTTTGGTTCGGTTTGGTTAAATTCTAGTTCGGTTTGGTTCGGTTCGGTTTTCGGTTTAACCAAATTACACACTTTATTTAAAAAAAATATATATATACAAATATATTTTGCCAAAAAAGTTATTTCAAACATAAAAAGTATTTTTTAATATTAGGATAGAATTTTTTTGTTATTTATATATATATAAATATAAATATATATATATAACGTTTATTGATCTTTTTATATATATAAATATATAAAAAATATATAAATTTATATGAATTCAGTTTTCGGTTCGGTTTTCGGTTTTGATTACCAAAACCATATCCAAACCGAGAACCGAATTAAAAGTTCGGTTTGGTTCGGTTTTGGCAAATTCGGTTCGGTTATAAGTTTGATTCGATTATTTTCGGTTCGGTTCGGTTTTGATTTTCGATTTATTCGGATATTTCGGTTTTTCTGTTCACCCTACAAACACCCCCTTTAACATACTACTCTACTACTATTACTATTTGCGTTTTCATCATTCAGTGATCAGTCTCAAATTCCTTTCAATAAACAAGCAGGTAAATAACTCCTTTCTACTTTTCGATTTAACTTTTCATGTTCCGTTCTGCACTATAAAATTTAGGTGGTTCATTTGTAAGGCTAGGGTTTGATGTTCGATTGATTTTTATTTTTATTAGTGTGTTAGGTTCTCTCATGTGATTCAAGATGAAACGCGCTAAACGAGACACTATTAAGGACAAAGAGGTAATTTTATGATTATATCTTTCATCATGTTGCCATAAATTTTACTCGAATTGTGTTAGTTTGGATCGAAATACACTAGTTGTTATGTGCTTCATTATGTTGTGATTTAGGATCGAAATAAAAGTTGTATTGTAATTAGAAAGTCTAAAATGACGTAAAAAGACATATACACATTAACATAAAAATTCTTTAAATAAATAATAGGGGCATGTATGTAATTTGAGAGCCAAAACGCTAGCGGCTAGATCTAAATGCTCACAAATGCTTATTGCCAAACAAGCATTATATTTGATTCGCTAGTTGCTCTAGAACGCTCACAAATGCTTGGTGCCAAACATACCTTTAGTTTTCGCACAAACGTTTGAACTTTGTTATCCCCCCCTACGACTTCTTTTTTTTTTTTTTTTTTTTTTTTTTTTTTTTTTTTTTTAGCCTTTTCGTCAAGTAAATTATGGTAATCATTTTGATTTGTAACTTGCTGATACGCATTGTTCCTTTTTTTTTTTTTTTTTTTTTATATATATCTACTTGCCTTAGTTTGAAGTATTTGCGATTCTAGTAATTTTCTCGATAATAATGTGATTGTATGTTTGATGTTTTCATGATCTTTCTTTTGGAGTCAACATATTTTGTTACATATGTGTCTGTTATGTAATCAACATTTATGACTCGCTTCTCATTTTTCATTAAATTATAGTCAAATGTAGTGTGTTACTCGTCGATTTTGGGGGTATTTGGCTAAGCTTCTAATTGAGCTTCATAGCTTATGCTTATGTTATATAAGCAACTTATAGCTTATATATCATAAGCTCATAAGCCCATGTTTAGTGTTTGGATTAGCTTATGTTTGATAAGTTGATAAGCTCAAGGTTTTTAGTTTAGCTTAGGTTGGTAATAAATGACTAAAAAGACTTGGGCTCAAAAGTGTTAATGTTAGATTAGGTATACTTTAGGGTAAATTTGTAATTTGTTATGGAGCATCCTCTTAAAAAGCTACACTTTTGAGGCTTATCAAAAACCTCTTATATAAGCTCATAAGCCCACTCATATAAGCTTAGCCAAACCCTTAATCTAGGCCTAGTTAACACATATAAGCTAATAAGCTCATATGCCCATCATATAAGCTTAGCCGAACACCCCCAAAATTATTTCAAAATGTTTGTATTAATCTCATGTTTAATTTGTTCTACAGATTCGGGATTCGTTAGGGCTTAAGAAACCAAAGATATCAAAAAGGAAACATTCCATGGCGCAAAGTAAGCCAAAAGATACATTGAGGTTTTACCGAAAACGGTTAGGGTTCAAAAAACCCTCAACAGTGTTACTGATTGGACCTGTTCTAGCATTCATTACTCTTAACAAGATATCAATTAAGGACATTCTAGAGGTGCTAAAGGATGACATGGCCAAATTACTTACAACAAACTGTGTCTTGCGAGAAATGGAAGTTTTTTATCAAATTTCCGATTCTGCACATATTTTGGAATCAATCAAGCTAGCCCAAACCCTTGATGTTGCACCGTTAGTATTTTGGATCACATTTGCTATCTTTTTATTTTTCACCTGAGATGTATATTAATACATTTGTTGGTTTATTGCAGCTGCATGCATCGGGAAGCAATTAGTTCTGAACAGTGTATTAGGAGCGTTGTTGGGATG
This sequence comes from Artemisia argyi, assembly GCA_030686995.1. Classification (NCBI taxonomy): domain Eukaryota; kingdom Viridiplantae; phylum Streptophyta; class Magnoliopsida; order Asterales; family Asteraceae; genus Artemisia; species Artemisia argyi. Next base: position 212,952,974 of record CM060676.1, on the reverse strand, counting down.
AATAACTCTAGTAAAATGTTCGTTGCTGTTGTTGCTGATTGTTCTTGGCCTCTAGTACAAGATCCTACAATACCAATAATCATTGCAGACAATTGTACGTTTGGTCTTAAGCAATTGTCGAGTCGTGAGCAGAGGCTAGCTATTGAAAAGGTACTTCAAAATTTCTTTTGCTATATTTGACGTTACTTGTACTTAGGCATTCTCTAATGTATGCACACCAAAACATCAAAATGGTCTAGAAATTGGTGCAACACGAACCAAGTTTGGAGTAACAAATTCATCACACCAAATTTTCACTTGTAACATATTGTTGAAAGCACTGAAGTTGAATATATGTGAAATTCTCCCTTCATGGTGTAAAAGATTAAATACTGTGTACTGTGTGTTAGTGTATCTATGAGACTAGCAGGAGTAGGTACACTCAAAATATGGATTATCACTAAGGTTTGGGTAAATTTAGTTCATCAGCCATAAATTAATTTAGAACATGATTGAATTAACTTTCAGTAATGGATAAATGGTGTGGGGTGAGGGTATAGAATAGGGGTATATCTAGGTAACATCGACACAAAAGGACCAAAACTAGTTACATACTTACTGGTTTAGCCGGTTACCCAGGTATCATACCACATGAACAATAAATTGGGTACGCCTACCAAAAAAAAAAGACACTTGAAGGCTCACATGGCTATTGTGTAGCTTAAACCCTTTTTTTTTGTCTTTGCAGGCTACCATCACGGACGAAGATCTCAACGTATCTCCAAGTTTTCAGAGACTGCAGAGTAGGTAAATGTCCACATTTCTGTAAGGTTATAATTGCAGTTTTGTGACCTAACTTGCGCGAAATACATTTAATTTGCTCTGTTTTAGGTTATAATATGATGTTTGTATTTTTCTATGACCTCATTGGTAGAATGGTACTTGGCTTGTGTTTTCATTTGTATATATACTTTGACCGACAATATGTGTTGCTATTAGGATAAAGCTTTTTGGTTGTGTTGGGAAAATAGCTGTGGATGAAGGAGGTAATGGACTAATGGCCAGGTAGGTCTTATGCTATTTGATTAAATCTCATTGAGGAATAATTTCTCTTATTAATGTTAGCATATTTTCTTCAGTTCAAGGCAATTTCAGAACTGCTACGTCCTTTGGTAGTGCCTTACGAGAAAGTGAGAGAGAATGTGGTTAATCAGGTACAACCAACTTTAAGATAATAGCACAATAACACGTACTTTACCTAGATAGTGAGCTCTTTTGTATTTTGAAGTTAGTATATTATCTTATGGGTTTTTCCATCTTCGTATTTACATGGAGCAGCTTCTGTCATATTCAAACCTGTATCAGGACTTAGTCGACTTTGAGGGCCCCGAGGCCGATGTGCACTTGGCGTATTTAGAATACGTGAACAGGGTGTCTCGGTAAGTCTTATTGCTCTTGTTATTTAAACATCCTTTATTATGTTTTAACATTCTTCTAACTCATATATATGAATAGGGATGGAGAATGGGGTGATGAATACACAATGCAAGCGGCTGCTGACTTTGTACGCAACCTTTTGCCTTTTAGTTTATCTGCTAAACCTGAAAAGTCACACTGTGTAGTTTTTTTTGTATATTTACAACTAACAACATTTGACTAACAAGATCACATGCAACTCGCGTAACCCAAACTTGTGATTTATGTTTATTTTCAGTTCCAAGTCATGTTTGTTGTTATAACTTCTTTAGAAAGCTGTCTTGTGAAGGAATTTTGGCCCTATGGTATGGACTTGGTGAATGGGTACCCTGAAAAAGGTAACCATCAGAGTTTAAGATTACAAATCTTCACAAACTTATCTGCATTTTCGCCCTTTCATATACTTTTCAGATACACCTTTTTGAAACTTTGTTTTCATTTCATAATGTTATTGCTATTTTTTCTGTTGCAGCTTTATTCCTATCTTGTCTTGATGAGAATGATGAGAAGCATTATAACATACTGCACCGCAAAAGTACCATTGCTAGTACCTCCAGACTTCCTCACATGTAGGTACACTCATAGTTAGTTAGTTACCTTGTACCATCTAAAACAGTAATTATGTTTTTTGTAATTTGTGTAAATGTGTTTGTTTGGAAAAATAATAAAATAGAATGAGGGGCCCTAGTTTTGGAGTGAGGTGGTAATGTTTCTGGTTCATCCATAAAAATGGAATATTGAAAAAGGATAGTGTATGTATGACTGCTTGCTAAAATAGCTTATCTGGTTAATGCTAGCTGCTTTGAAGGTTACAGACTCTTTATCCAATAGATAATATGTATAACATTCTGATGGATGATGTTATTCTATTCTTATAAACAGGGTTGCCGAAGAACAGGATCATCAAAGTGGTAGTAGCTAAAAGAAGTTTGTTTAGGATCCGATTGTCATTAATAGTAGGCAATGTTGCAAAAATCGTGAATCGGTCCCGAGGCGGTCGAGGGCCGTGTAGCGATTTTTGGCCAATTAATCGCCGATTCCAAGGTCCAAGGCCGATTAATCGGCCGATTACCTTGTAATTCGCTCCAAGGTCCAAGGCCGTTCAGCTTGTAATCGCCGATTAATCGGCCTTGTAGGCCGATTTTTGCAACACTGATAGTAGGTTAAAGAATACCCATGTACTTACCTTGGTACTTCCTAAAAGTGGAAGAAACAAGAAAGAAGTTTGTTTAGGATTGCAGTTGTGGAAGGTTTTATACAGGTTTCAGGTTTGTATGTAAGTGAATCTTCGTAGTTGCATATTCCAAACTTGCTATTTCAAACAGCTGCTTCAAAGATTATAGTACAAACGTATCTAATAGGGAAGTGGGCCTTAGTTGTTGGGCTTAGATAACCCATTTGTTTCAATGCATTTATCACTAATAGGGAAGTGGGCTTGGATTGCGGTCTTAATGTTGTTGGACTTAAAACAATGTACAATACTATTTGAGCTAATTCCCAAATGATGCCAAAAAGTTTAGGCTTTTCCCAAATGATGCAAAAAATAACATGCTTTCCTAAAACAATCATGTGCGAATGTGCGACTCCATTGAATGTGCGACAAGTGTTCATTTTTTTAATAATAAAGTACGTTGGTAGGTGAGTATTTTCTCATATATTCTTTTTTTGTCTTATTACAAGAGTATTAAAAAGACTAAAATACTCTCTTTTTATTATTTACCTTTATCTTTATATGAATTAATTAAATGTGCGACTGTACTACCCTTTAAATGTGCGAATGTGCGACTTCATTTTATTTCCAGATTCCGGCAATACTCCGGCGATTATACCATCGTAATCTCCAAACCCTTTGAATGATCAGCCTCATAAGTATTACACACAAACCCATTGTCCAAAACCTTATTCCTTAAAAACCCATTATTATACATATTAAAAACCACATTTAAACTCCAGATCCGGCCAAGGAAATGAAAAAGCATTCAAACCCTTCTAGTTATAAATATTAAAAACCACATTTAAACTCTACCATGTTGCAATATACAACCCAATTCTCATTTTCTGACCACTTTCACTTTCATCCATCTTAATCTCCAAACCATTTGAATGATCAGCCTCATAAGCATTAGAACTATCCTTATAAGATTAAATACAAACACATCATAGATCTTTTTTTTCGAAGCAAGGCTCCTTTTTATATTCGAACCTTTTTAAAGAAAAGAACAAAAGTAATCCAAGGAAACATGACAACGGGGTGGTGATGGTCGGATCTGTTGGGTCGAGCAACGGGGTTGATATGTTGTGGTGATGGCGGATCTGCGGTGGTGATGGCGAATCTTGATGTTTTGGATTCTCGGTGTGAAGGGTGTTGATGATGTGGTGGATCTGGGTTTTGGTTGTAGAGACTGAAGTGTTGTGTGCGTGTGTTTGATTGATGTTCTTGGCCGGATCTGGTGGTGGCTGGCCGGATTTGGTGGTGGTGGTGTTGATAGAGTATTTTGTTGGAAAGTGTTTTATATTAAAGATATGGGTATTTAGGTCTTTTACTAATCTCAATAATAAGACAAGAGCCCACCTACCAACGTACTTTATTATTAAAAAAATGGACACTTGTCGCACATTCAATGGAGTCGCACATTCGCACATGACTGTTTTGGGAAATCATGTTATTTTTGGCATCATTTGGGAAAAGCCTAAACTTTTTGGCATCATTTGGGAATTTCCTCATACTATTTTGTTAAGGGGAATGTTAAAAAGTATAAAAAGTCATCATACGATGCCACGATGGCAAGTGTCCCTTTTTTACTTTTTCTACTTTTTTTTTTTTTTTTTTTTTTTTTTTTTTTTTTAATTTTATTTATTTATTTATTGCTATTGTGATATAACTGATGAACATTGCGGTGTTTTTTTGTTTTTGCTTTTTTAAACTCATGAATATTGTGATTAAAAAAAAGGGTGAATAACGTGATCTCACTAATGAATATTATTATATATATATATGATGAATGATAACGCCTATGATGAATTGAACAAGTTTTTTTTATTGATGAACAATGTTAACAATTTTTTTGTTCACACCTATGATGAATTGAACAAGTTTTTTTCATTGATGAACAACTATTTTTATTCATGAATAACTCTCTCTGTTGATGAACAATGTCTATTATAAATCAAACAATTCATTTTATTAAAAGTAAATTGCAAAAATCGTCCTTGTTGTGGTTTAGTTGCAAATTTCAGTCCTTGCGTTTCATAATGCAACCTCCTTGTGGAGAAAACTTGAGATCGATTTAGTTTTTATATAAGTGTAGACAGCTTCTTTGTGGTTTGTCAAAATAGCAAATTTTGTCCCTGGTCACGGACCAAAAGTAAACCCAACTTTTTCACAAAGGAATGCCGCCTGCACTTTCAAAAAACATGCATTTATCTTAGCAAACCACAAAGATGATTTCTCAATTTACTCTTTTAGTAATAAACAAACTTTTTTATTGAGTGACAACTATTGTGGTTCGGGTCGGGTCATATTGCACTTTTCACACGCACTTCACCTTCACTGTGTGTTTTCATTCAGATTCAGTTTTCACACACTTTCCCCCCTTTTTCAACACACCCGAGTGCAGCAACCACAATATAAAATTCATTTTCTCACGAGAAATTGAACAACTGTAGAGATATAAGGTGATTGAAATTGAGGATAATGATGGTTTTGTTGTTTTAGGGTTTTGATGGATCTAGGACTTTAGGGTTTGTTAGATATTGATTTATTAGTATCTAATGATTTTTTATGTGATAATGCTGATTTTAGGGTGACTAGTTGAGTATTTGTTAGGAGTACTTTTTATTTTTATTCCTCTTTTTATTTGTTGGAATGGCAGAGCTTGTGTTAGATGTGCTTGAGCAGATATTTTTAAGACTGGATGTTACTGATCTAGTCCAATGCAAAAGAGTTTGTAAGTCATGGCTATCTTTAATCTCAACTTCTCGTTTTGTTAAGGCTCATCTCAACTATACTTTAATAAAAAAATTATCAGTTTAGAGATAAAAGGATCATTATGCACGGCGGTTGTTGCGAGTGTGTAGACAGTTCGTTTATATGCAATGACTATCATATTGTTGGTTCTTCAAATGGCCTTGTATGCATCTCTCCCAAAGATGTTGACCTTTTAGTAACTAATCCTTTGACTAAAGAGGTTAATTACCTACCAACGTTGCCTGACAAAGTTCTTCCTGACAAGACTGCACAGCGGTTTATTTCAAAGCCTTGTTGGGGTTTTGGTTATGATTCTTCTATAGATGATTACAAGGTTATAGTAGGGTTTGGGATAGGCGAGCATCGGACACGCTTTCATGTGTTAACATTGAAATCAAATATTTGGAAACTCATTGGAGATATCAAATATAAGTTGGAATTTTGTAACGTTGCTAGACCTGGTATCTTGTGTGAGGGGTCGCTTCACTGGTTTATGAATAACCGGAAAAACAAGAAAGTGATTATTGCTTTTGATTTATCTTTAGAGGAGTTTAAAGAAATCCCGCAACCGGATGATTTGTTATATAAACGTAATGATGATGACAGACTTGGTTTTATTGAAGAATCTCTCTGCATATATAAACATCAAGCACCTTCCAATCAGACAATTAGAAACAAAGGTATTATAGATACGAGAGTTCGCCCTATGAAATGGATTATGAGAAATTACCAAGTAACACAGTCTTGGGAACAAGCGCCCTATCGTTCTGAGGCGATGGATGTTGATCCACATTACTTGAGAAATCTCGAGTATATTACCCACAAGAGTTCTCCCTATTGTCGCTCGTTAAGGATTATGGACTACATGGCTACTCCTGTATTTGTGCAGAGCCTTGTATCTCCTCATGGGAACATACAGAGGCTGATCAAGACAACAAATGATAAAAGGGCTTTAAAGAGAAAGAGGCCAGAGGGATGCAAAGAATAGCAAAAGGAATGCTAAGGTGGGTTCTAAATATATGTCGTTATACAATGGTTCTTTTTATATTATAGAATAGACTATATTTTCAGGACTCACTATATTTTATCATTGGATCTTTGTGAATGATATTTGATCTGTATCCCTAGATTGCTTTAGTATTGACCCCATTGCGCATGCATCATATAAGTTTATGTATCACTCATACACATTTAGTAGTTTCATGCCCCTCTTCCCTTTGTCTACATTTAGAGTATAATTATACAATTAGCTTTCATTCACTTCTTATTTTGCTATAACTTTTAACTGAACTGTCTCTTTATAATTTCTCAGTCAATCAAGAAAGATCATTAAGCTTCTGGACCGAGTGCGAGAGTATGAGTTATTGAGGCAGTCAAAGATAGCATAACTTGGCGTTTGTGTATGAACTTTCCTTTATCTTTTGTACATTGCTTTAGAGATCAATGCTTATTTTAGACATCAGTCTCTTAAAAGTTTCTCGAGCTATTGTCATGAAATAGACACATTGTTTGTTAGTGGCCCCTCGTTTTGGTAACTGGACTTCAGTTGTCTTGTTTTGGTTATTATACTTATACCAGTGAGCCAATGTGGTAATTTTCATGCATATTTTCAGCCTGTAACCTGGTGACTAGTTGAACATGTTACACTGGATGATGAGCATAAATTATACTCAAATGTCGGCTTGTGCTGATAATTTGTCTTGATGACCTGGATATCTAAAACATTAACTGTTTGGTTACAAAGTACCAAATATCCATATGCTAGTTATTGACCCAAAAATACGTCAACATTATAGTATAATATATGTCATGCCACATAGTTGAACCATTTATGCGCTATTGACCAAAAAATGCGTGAAAAAGTTACCAATTTGTCCCACCAAATAAAGTGAGATTACAACACCGGACACCACTCACAAAGTATATATCCCTTTTCTATGGCAGTAACGCTAGTTTCTAGTATCTTCAATTTGATGTATTTCACTAAATTGTATTTGATGGTTTTAATCATGTTGTCTGCTCATATTTTGTTCAAGTATTATGACAATATCATAGTAATACACATATTAGTATCACTTTAGTTTTATTTTATATCTCATTGCTTTTAAGTATATTAATTTAGTTTAGTTGTAGCAAACAATGATCTCCATTTATCTTGTTTCCTTGCGTCAACAAAATTTGCGCTAACTAGAATAGCCATCTTATATTCTTATTGCTTGACTTTTTGATAAAGTCCTCACCGATGTGTATGCTTTTATTCGAAGTATGGTTAGTGTTATCTTTTGAAATGTTGCTATTATTGTTATGATTCTTACATATGATCTACTCGTTTACTTTGTTTACAGTTATATGCATTCTTGATTTGTCGTCTGATTCTAGATTGATGGACGTATATTGTATATCATGCAATCGTGCTTTTCGTTTTGATATGATTGAATTTGTTTGGATGATCAATGAGATAATTGAATTACACTTGTGTCTCGTTAATATCATTATTATTATTATTATTATTATTATTATTATTTTGGTCCTATAACTCTTTCTTTCTCTAAAAAACCATTCGCGGTCACTTACTAAAACCCCTTCTGGTCCTGATCTCTCCATCCATTATTTCCACTCTTTCTCAAAGTTTTTGGTTTTGCATCTTTTATCGAAGTTTTCGGGTCGTGTTGCCTTTTCCAAATTCAAACAACGTTGGTCGTGGGTTTTAGCCTTGGTGGCGGGTTCTAACCGAGGGGATGGTCGTAAGTTTTAGCTGTGGTGGTGGTTGTGGGCTGATATTAGTCGTTTTTTATAGTATAAGTCTCGTTTACCGAAGAAATGCTCGTGAAAGTATGTTCCCGGGTCGTTATGTCCCAACGAAGGTAAGACGGCGATTGAGTCGGCTTGAGTCGCGTGATTGTGAAGTGAATGGGGTTTTAAAAGAGATATTTTGGTTGGTTTTTTGATTACACTACTAAAAGGATTTAAAACGCAGTTAAAGTAAAAATAAACAATAAAACGACGCAAAGGAAACAAACAAATAAAACAAACTTTGGATAAAATAACTAAAGAAAACGAGATTTAAAACGCGAAAAGAAATTAAGACGGAAAATGAATTTAAAAAAAAAATATAAGACAATAAGAAATTAAAAGAGATATTTAAACGAAAAGAAATTAAAAGATATATTTAAATGAAATAGCAATTAAAAAAAACAATAAAACAATAAGAGTTTTAAAATAAGAAAAGAAATTAAGACGGGAAAAGACTTTAAAAACAATATGTTTGCTAAGTGACGTGAATAAGTTCATCAAGTGTGGGCCAAGGATTGACGATGAATTATTTTCCTTAGACAAGATTATTTTCTCACAACGTTGGTTTATTTTGAAAATAATCCTTTAAAAAGAAAATAATTACTAGATTTGTAATTTGATTATTCTCCGGCTTTTGCCCTTCAAATAATAAAATTACAAGTCTAAATAATCATAACGATTATTAATCACGACCCTCTTTTATGTCCACACTTAACTCACAAACTCGTGCAACTAAGCAAACACTAATAAACTACTCGAGACTCATATTAATAAAATAAAGTTACTTGATAAAATAAAAAAAACTCGATAAAAGAAACAAACTAAATAAGTCAAAATAAAATTCGGCAGAGTTTCGCCTAAGCATAAAGCATAAGAGAACCTCACTCGATAAATGATGAGGCAATGATTATCTAACTTGATAATCTTGGCTAACTCGCCAAATTAAAAATCAAACTCGGTAAACAATACAAAAACCAAACTCGATAGATTAAAAGACCTCAAACTCGAAAACTTTTAGCTCCTAACTCGGTAACTCGAAAACTCGGTAACTCGATAATTTTCAGCTCCTAACTCGAAAGTTTGCAAAAACCAAATTCGATAATTCAAACTCGATAAGCAAATAAATAAAAAAAAACACTAACTCGATAAACCAAAAAATTACCAAACTCGATAACTACTACTATATTTTTAACTCGATGGACTTCCCTTATTTTTTTTGTTTGCAAAATAGTCCCTGAGTAAAAGTCCAAACTCGATAAATATGAAAGACCTCAAACTCGAAAATCTTTAAAACCTCTAACTCGATAACTAAACCTCTAACTCGATAACTATTTGTTTTTTCCAACTCGATGTGTTTTTTTATTTTGTAACTTTTGTAACTCGATAAACAAGAAGAAAAAAAAAAACTAACTCGATAAAATTAAAAGCCATAACAAAACACCATTTTGATCCAAAATAAAGCCTAAAAATTAATGTTTTTCACCAAACTTAACACTAGACTAACTAGTTTAACCATAAACTTTAAATCCCACCAATAAAAACAAGATTTTAACAACTAAAAATTAAAGATTTTTTAGAAAAATAAAGCTTTTTTAAAGAGAGAAAGTAAAATAAAACACATACTTTATAAAAATAAAACTACACTACTCCTACTACTCTGAGGACCAACCCTCAGCAACCTTAAGACTAACCCTAAAACTAACCACAAAACTAACCAACCTCTCAAATGAGGCTTATGAGATCTATTTATAGGCTAGGGGCTAGGGCTTCTCTAATCTTTGAGTTTGTTGCATAATTAGCCCCTAGACTTTTACAAAACATGAGAAAACTACTTAAAACATATTAAAACGCTACAAATGCAACTAAATACTACACGTAACGATCTTGTAACTTGGAGGAGTTGAGTTGACTTTTCTTCCAAAGTTCTTCAAAGGACCAAAGTTGACAACTTGCTGAAACTTGGAGGGCCATTATTGTAAAGGTCTTCATATTTCAACTAAGAGTCTCTTTTATTATTCTCTGAATCTCTAAGGATTACTTTTGTCGTTTTAGGCTTTTCTTGGATAGATTTCTTCCTCGGCTTCGGCTTTTTACCTTTTTCCAATCTCGTGCTCGTTTTTGTCGGTTTTGCTTTGTTTTTGTTCATTTTTCACATATCCGTACTTGCACATACACAAATACAAAAACATACAATATCTTGGCATTTTTGGTTAGTATTTGGTGTTTTTGGTCTGAAATAAGGCTTAAAAAGGATGAGTGAATAAACACTCATCAAAATCCCCCAGACTAAGGTATTGCCGTGCCCTCACGCAATGTCATCACCTCATGCTTAAGAGATAAATAATTTCAAAACCTCTCTTTACTGACGTTGTAAAGTAGCAATGATGTTCAAAAGAGATAGTAAAATCATTTATTCTTAAAAACGCGTCGTTTTCCGATTTTCAGGAATAACAACTACAACTACTATTTTTGTACTTTTTCATTTATATATGTGACGGTTTGCCTTGACTTTCATTATCAATTCTTATCTGTTGATAACTTTCAGGGTCAACGAGTAGAAACACTTCTCACAGAGAAGAGACCGTACGGATAAAAATCGTCATCCTTGATTCTTCACAAGCTCCCAAACTAAGCGTAAAATCGAGATCATTGTTTATCAGAAGTTAGATGCTAACACTGCCCACAAAAGTTACTTGTGTATTACCTCTTGTCCCCAGATCCTAAGTTTTGTATCTCAAGATTTTAATTGTGAGAAATGAATTGCTTCATATTTTCTCGTTTCGATATTTTTTTAGTCCGATAAGAGCACAAAATTTGAACGCTAAGTAGTTTCCAATCTTTCCCTTGAAAACCCCTGCATACAGAAATCGGGTCCACATGAAGGTCTCTGATTTAACACGATTTGTAGGGGCTCCCTTTTTATTTACGACCGAGACATACCATGTTTGATACCCGAAACGGAAGCTTTTTATTAGGGAAACCCCCGGAGTCGAAGCTTGGCATTTTTGCATAATCATAAGCACTTTAATAATACTTTGGTCCTTAGTCCTTTATTCTTTTACAGTCAACGGTTTATGAGCCGCTAAGATGTAAGAGCTTTATTATGACTTTGGGTTTCTATCCGCTGCTTTTTGTAGCTTTGGATTCCTCTGCCTTTTTATTTGGCTTTGGACTATTATTATTGATATTCATAATCATATGCCAAACCCCGAGTCCTACGGCCTTTACTAAGATCACAACATCGGCTGCGAACCGGCAAGATGCAATAGTCTATTTCACCGTAACACTGGCAGTACCCCTATGTGTACCAAACCCCCATATGCAGAGATTTTGTTGGGAACGAGAAAAAACTAAGTATTGCCCAAACCGTATACCCTTAATTAATCCTAGACATCTATTATATATTGGTGACGTTGCTGATGAGAACAAGGAGGCCACAAGTACCTCTCGTGGGTTTTTTAAATCCCAGTAATGCGATCCGTGTATAGCACGAAACTTCTAAATAAACTCTATCATTCCTCGATCTCCGCAAATTTAAAATCCCAAATAATGAGATCCGCGGATGCTTAGCCATAATCTTTTGATTATTTTGGTTAAGGGAAACAAGCTAGGGCTCAACACGCCCGGTCAAGTCGGAACATTTATTTCTACTCTCGTCGGTAGGAAAGTCAAAACAAGGTGTCAAATCTTATTATTCATATCATATATTTTTTTCATTTTTTCACTGAGTGGTAAGGCACTACCGTGTCTCTAGATTGTTTTATTGTATTCTGGTGGTTTATCGAGTTCAAGTAGGAAATCAATCTAAACATAACCCTAGTACAACTATTCTCAGTATTTGAAAATTTTAAGTCGAATATAGTTAGTCAGACTATATTCCAATGTCCCTAGGTTAAATATAGGTGACTAGTCTATATTTAGCCAAGGTTCGATAAAATTTTCAAATACCTAAATTAGGTATACTTTTGATATGTCCGTTGCTTTCGGGAAACTGTCCACTAAACAAAGGCAATGTCAAACCCTTCAATTGCAAGTCCCGGCCATACAAGACTTGTAACCCATGTTTTCACATTCCATTGCATAGAAGATAGTAAGGGTAGGTACGTATGGAAAGGAAGTTTTTAAGTAGTTCTAAAATAGAACATACTTGGCCAGGATCACGAACTTTTAACAATGAAGGTTTCAGAAGAAAACTTTGATAAATGTAAAGCTGAACTTCAGCTTTTATAGGTGATGGATTTGTTTGTCCTTTAGAAATCTCATATTTCTATTTAGAAATCGATAGGTTGTGACGGGTTTTTGATATCATATGAAATGATATTGATGATGTGATGGAATAATTCTAGAGACCATTGCACAAAACACAATGTCTCGGGAGTAGGTTAGACCATTGTGCAATTCACAATGTCTGGAAAGTAGGTTAGACCATTGTGTGACTCAAAACATTTGAGAAATGGTTAAGACCATTGTATAATACAATGTCTTGGAAAATGAATGAGACCATTGTATCTCACAATGTCTTGGAAATGAATGAGACCATTGTATCTCACAATGTCTTGGAAATGAATGAGACAATTGTATCTCACAATGTCTTGGAAATGAATGAAACCATTGTATCTCACAATGTCTTGGAAATGAATGAGACCATTGTAACATACAATGTCTTGGAAATGAATGTTGGAGTAGGAACATGATTGGGAGAATGTGATTGTGTCGAAATGCCCTAGAATAGGCATACGCAGATATGTTTAGTCCATTGTTTAGACAAATGATTGAAAATAAACCGAGTTTATATATCAATATACTAATGCTTACGGGGAAATGCTCAAAATGGGTATATATGAATATACTAATATGTTTGTGTAACATAACATGCTTACTAAGTCCATAATCGTCTGGAGGATGGAAGACACGGAGAGCGGAATGCTATAAAATGTTTTTGTTTGTGATTGTAGTTATAGTTTAGGTCTTAATTAGACCCGTTTCTCTATAACCATGGCTCTGGTACCAATCTGTAACACCCCCAATTCAAGGATGCAGCGGAATTCAAACTGGGTGTTACTCGACGGCACAATAGTCACAATAATAGAAAACGAACTCCAATTGAGTCGTTTTAAAAGATGTATCATTCAAATTATATAAATATCAGAGATTTCAAAATGAGGTCCCAATTGGTTCCATGTTTACAATGTATAATAAATGAGTTTTGAATGATAATAAAATTTATAGCCCTCTTGAGTATCCGTGTCCTTCCGTGCCATCCTTGATCGTCATGAACCTGAAATACATGCTTGAGAGGTCAACACAAAGGTTGAGTGATATTCATAGAGTTTGTTAAATCGATTGAACACAATATGTTGGTAGTGTGAGTTATAGACTCACACCAATGTTTGGAAAACAAAACAGGTAGGCTACGTTATTATACGCCCGAAACATGTATTATACACTAAGCTTATGACACCATAACGTTAACGTGTACCAATATCAATCGGCAGATTTATCCCGGTAGGTACTTTGCTAACATACCTAAATCTCAAATATTAATGCATTTGTTTGAACTTAGTCAATACAAATGGGATTCGTCAATCCCAATAGGCCTATTAATAATATTCGCGCTCACTATTGCTAGTGACTAAATGGTTCATAATAAAGGATCTCGGTTTAGCAAGGTTGGTACTTAGTGATAATAAAACAATCAGGTAAGCATACAATTTAAAAACATTGTGCTCGGTTATAAATAGCATGTATTCCCCCCAAGGGTTTGTAAAACAATTAAGTAATCGAAAGTGGGGCTATGAACTCACCTTAAGTAAGATAGCAAGTAATGAAGGTGATGGTTGGATCGTGTAGGTTTCTACGAGCAACCTATAATAGAATGTTGCGACTTAGGATCGAAGTGAAGAATATGAAGGAGTGCCTATATATATATCTTGCATTTAGTCCATGATGTGGTATGATGTATATTGTAAGTCTTTGAAAGTAATGATTCATGAAACATGTATGTTTTGTATATCGTTTACTACCGTTCGGGCCGACATAATTCAGAAGTCATGTTAGTAAGCGTTCGAGGAGCCAGGACACTTTAACTCGTAAATCCACAACTCATCTCGACGGCTTACATAATGAACTCCTCACATGAGGCTCCCTACTATTGTAGTAGTTGATAAAATATATAGATATAACTTTTGATCCGAAAAGTTACATGTCCGATATTTGAATAAACTTAGGAAAGTTTATTTGTACATGAAGATTGTTATTAGGGGTAGTTTCATAAGTCTTGAATGACCATTTTCTCTTGGTAAAATCTCATGGTTTCCTTTTAGATGAAGTAGATCCAAATTGCTTGTTCAAGTTATCGCCTAATTCATTGTTTCATGTTTACGCCTATGTAAGTTGGTATGGTCATTTCGTCATGGCCTAGCCATGACCTTTGGTCCTTGTTCCAAGGTCATGAGACACAACCTTGGCTCAAGCCATGGTGGTGGTCTTGATTATAGGTCATAAGACCCATTTGGTCTTCATAAACCATAACCTATATGTAATGACTTTGTCTAAAAATGGGCTGTTTAGAATTTGAAGAAATTTATCACTCGGAAAGCGTTTTCAGGGCTCGAGCTTCTTTATACCTGAATGAAAACGTCGTTCCGGACAACTTTCGTGTTTTAACTTTTTGATGAATCGGACCAGAAGTGGGACTTTCAAAACCCAAATTTGATCAGAATGGTATTTGGCAGTTTGCCGAAAAGTTTTGGTAACTTCAAATGGGCGTAACTTTTGACTCGTATACTCGTTTTAGATGGTTCAAATTGCTATGGTTTCCTTGTTAAGTCCTCTACTGTAATATGTAATGATCCAATATCATAATTTTACCATTTTGGTCGTGGTTTTCCAAGAAAGTCACTAGTTTGCTTGTTATAGTAATTTGTCTTATCAATCATGTACAATAACTTGTTTTACTCACTTTTATACATCATGGACATGAATACAAGACATAATATAGCACAAATAATATGTAAATAACATGAATATGATTATTTAACAATAATCATGTTAGGGTTTGGCTTACAACTTTTGGCTTTCAAAGATGAAAGGAAGTTAACATGTAAGGATAGGACATTGATAGACTTGCTTCAACCCTTTTTCACTTCATGCAATCTTTCTACCCTTGGTATTCTTGAAAGATGGATGATGAAGGTTGAGGTGAATTGAGTAGATTTAAACTCAAGAGAAATCACCAAGTATGTTAGGGTTTGGAAGAGTTTTGGTAACCTAAGATCAACTAGGGTTTCTACCTTGAAGAAACACTTGAACCTTGCAAGAAATTAGAAGGAAATGAAGCTAAGTGAGAGTGGTTATGGTGTTGGAGGTGCACGGCAATAAGGAAGGGGGAGGGAGTATTTATAGTCCAAATGAGGAGGTTAGGAAGCTTACTAGGAAAGTGTTACAACTTGGTGACCAAGTTGTAATTAAGTGTTGATTTAGGGGTAAATTCATGAGATGAAGCCACATGGGTGTGACTCCCCCCTCCTAGGGCGGTTTCATGAGCTTCGAGAGCAAGGGTTAGACTTTTCTTGGTATTATCCAAGATACTTGGTTAGTTTTGACTCCGGGAAATGCCAATCGTAAATGATTAAGCCTCAAAACGTAAAACCGGGTGTCGTAAAATTATGGAACTTGAAAGTATTGTTAAACATGTCCATATGTTCCATAATAAAATATAAAATGAGTGGTAGGTTCCATTTGGGTGGTAAAACCCTGCTAAAAACTGGAAACACGGTCTAAAACGCGTAATACGTAAAACGTACGAATATTGCGTAAAATTGAGAAAAGTAAAATGTTACTTTTCTAATGTGATAAAAATGATTTAAAATGACTTATAATGTCTAGACTGGGCTCAGTCTAGTGTCGGTTGGTATTAAATGTCTTTTAGACATCAAACCGTAAGCCTAAAAATCAAGGAATAACTTATAACATCAAGGGATGATTTTTGGTCAATGGAGGAGGGAAAAATATGTTGACTTTTTCTAATAAGTTGAAAACTCAAATCGTCTTAGAAACACGTTTTGTGGTCTAACGGTTAATCGCCCATACGGTTAAGCGTGCTCATGCGAGAGTAGTACTGGCTTGGGTGACCTGCCGGGAAGTCTTTGGTCATGTTTTTCTTAGTCACGATTAATTCTCAAATAAATCATGAGTGTGTCAAACATTTTTCTGATGCGGGGTCACTTAACGCGGTCGAGTTTCGTTGTGCGTAGAATTTTTGAATGACGTTTTACCCTAAAACGTGTAATTCCGTGTAATTCCTTAATAACTTTCACGAAAATGAGCTTATGAATGTCAAACTTTTAATTTGCCATGGAAATGATTTATCACTCGAGAATATCAAATAAAAATCAACTTTCGGGAAAATTTCGGAAAGAGATGAATAGTAACATGAATAGTAAAAGTGAATAGTAAATTTTCCGGGAATAATAATTAACCTGAAAATGTGAATTGTTACAGTCTCCACCCCATATGAGAGCTCCGTCCCGGAGATCAATTTCGTTGGGAGTAGAAACTTTGTTGGTAAAAAGATGTGGGTATTTCTTACGTATCTGGTCCTCTCGTTCCCATGTGTATTCAGGACCACGTCGTGAGTTCCAACGAACTTGACAATTGAAATACGGCTTTGCTTGAGTTGTTTGACCTCTCGGTCCATGATTTCTACGGGTTCCTCAATAAATTGAAGATCGTCATTGAGTTGAATTTCATCGAGTGGAATCATTAGTGATTCATCCGACAAGCATTTCTTTAGGTTAGATACATGGAAAGTGGGGTGTACACTACTGAGTTCTAATGGAAATTCAAGTCTGTACGCCACATGGCCAACCCTGGCTAGGATTTTGAATGGTCCGATGTATCTTGGGTTTAGTTTTCCTCGTTTACCGAATCGTATCAAGCCTTTCCAAGGCGATACCTTTAGCATAACCTGTCTCCGACATGGAATTCTAGGGGTCTGCGTCGTGTGTCGATGAACAGGTGTGGTTACTTATGAGGACTAAAGTCTGGGATTACCGGTGATGTAATTTGATTTGTCATTTCAGTGTATGGTGTAGCATGAGGCTTACTTTTATGTAGGAAAGGTATGGTAATAGTCGAATATCAAAGGAAATTGATATAGCAGTCGAATATTAATAGGAATTGAGATAGTAATTGCAATCATAGCCTAGTAAGTAATCGGTTGTTGTACCTAGTGTTTATTGACTTCATACTTATGTTATTTCGGATACAAATAAGCCCACTTGTTTATAATTCTTTATTTACATAGAGAGGCATCCCAAACAATGTAAATAAGGAAATATAAACTTATGGTTTGGTGATTTACAATGTCTTTATTTAAATGAAAAGGCATCCCAATCCATTCAAATAATTACAAATCATCCTACACAACATTCATACTTAGTCGGTGAGTTACAAGGTAGGGTATTACGAGATGATACTGGTGTTCCAAAAGTGCAAGATGAATATTCAATCTTGTAAAGCTGATGAGGGTGATTGTGATGTAACTATGGATGATTTGAGCTTTAAAAGTGCATCAAGATCTGTTAATGAGCTTGTGGTTTCAACGGTTGTGAAGGTAATGTTGTGATATGTTGATGAACAAAAGTGCTTAGTGTATGCTTAATGTTAATACTCTTAGGTATAGATGTTGAGTTTGCTTTAAAAATCTTAAGAGATTTTAAAGGTTTATGATGGAATGGTATCCTTAGAACCTAAACAGGATAGTACTTCTACAGGATGAAGAGAATAATTGATAACTATCCCAAGATAGTAGTTCGGATTATCTCATAAATGAAAAATTTCAAGAATAAATTTAGATCATACAAATAAGGTGTTAAGATCTCGCTGAGTGGTAAGGCACTACCGTGTCTCTAGATTGTTTTATTGTATTCTGGTGGTTTATCGAGTTCAAATAGGAAATCAATCTAAACATAACCCTAGTACAACTATTCTCAGTATTTGAAAATTTTAAGTCGAATATAGTTAGTCAGACTATATTCCAATGTCCCTAGGTTAAATATAGGTGACTAGTCTATATTTAGCCAAGGTTCGATAAAATTTTCAAATACCTAAATTAGGTATACTTTTGATATGTCCGTTGCTTTCGGGAAACTGTCCACTAAACAAAGGCAATGTCAAACCCTTCAATTGCAAGTCCCGGCCATACAAGACTTGTAACCCATGTTTTCACATTCCATTGCATAGAAGATAGTAAGGGTAGGTACGTATGGAAAGGAAGTTTTTAAGTAGTTCTAAAATAGAACATACTTGGCCAGGATCACGAACTTTTAACAATGAAGGTTTCAGAAGAAAACTTTGATAAATGTAAAGCTGAACTTCAGCTTTTATAGGTGATGGATTTTTTTGTCCTTTAGAAATCTCATATTTCTATTTAGAAATCGATAGGTTGTGACGGGTTTTTGATATCATATGAAATGATATTGATGATGTGATGGAATAATTCTAGAGACCATTGCACAAAACACAATGTCTCGGGAGTAGGTTAGACCATTGTGTAATTCACAATGTCTGGAAAGTAGGTTAGACCATTGTGTGACTCAAAACATTTGAGAAATGGTTAAGACCATTGTATAATACAATGTCTTGGAAAATGAATGAGACCATTGTATCTCACAATGTCTTGGAAATGAATGAGACAATTGTATCTCACAATGTCTTGGAAATGAATGAGACAATTGTATCTCACAATGTCTTGGAAATGAATGAGACCATCTGATCCTCCTTGTGGCCCTCTTTTTCTTGTTTACAATGAACGTGCACACGCTCACCTCCTAGCCTACATACATGGAATACGATTTTCAGGGACACTAAAGGTAAATATAAATACAATTAAAG
The DNA here is from genome assembly GCA_030686995.1 of Artemisia argyi. NCBI lineage: Eukaryota > Viridiplantae > Streptophyta > Magnoliopsida > Asterales > Asteraceae > Artemisia > Artemisia argyi. The sequence continues at coordinate 212,933,863 of CM060676.1, read as the reverse complement.
CAAATAAGCAATAATACAATACCCGGTGTTTGTTCCTGCTACACAAGGAATAGAAGATAAGATGATAGTTTTATCTTTGACGTGGTACGAGTATATGATTTTCCCCTTATCAGCAAGAATATGTATATAACCCCCTACTAATTCTGATGAGGGGCTGTAAAATACGGATGAATCAGTAGCAAGTTCCACAGATAATATAGTGTCTTTGAGGTCTCCCAATTCTTCCCACGTCATATTATTCACGTCCAGTTTAAACAGATTTACAGCAGCAACTGTTTTACCCCTGTCTTTTAAATATACAACAATGATGAACAGTTCTGTACAAGATCCTTTCAGTAAAGGTGGATTGCCGGGCACATGACGACAAAAGAATTCCAAAACTGGCAATAAGGTTATCACAACTTCTCCTCTTAGTTTCTTGCTTTCACAATCATTAACTAAAATGTTAACCTCTACGATAACTAGAGTATGACGACGATTGCCAGTTACTCTAATGTAAGCATACACTTTACCATTGCAACAAGTTAGGCAATGTAGCGAACCATCATCGCAGTCAGTTATCATCTTTATTTGGTTTGCATATGTCAATTCGGTCCATATTGTGTCGTTGAAGGATGGATCGATCCCGAGCCTACAGTACACAAAACTGCGTTTTGCGGTTCTCGTTATCAAAAGCACCGAATTGGGATCTTCGGGAGGGGCCGACAAACAACAATCTCTCATATCATCACAGCCGCCTTCTTCTTCTGATCCGCTATGATTCAAGGGAGGGAGATTAATGATCTTAGATGTAATTGGGTTCCAGAGAGACCAAATGACGTCACGTGGATGGTTGGAGGAAAGAACCGCCCAACAGCCATGGAAACACCCTCGGATACGCATTCCAAGTAACTCAGGGATTTGGCAACAATAATGAGACATTCGATCACGGATGTTGTAGAAAATATGGACTTGGGTTTCATCTCCTTTGTCTTTCGGGTTTTGTGCAACAACAAACCATGGATGTTTAGGAGATACGGGAGGAATGGCTGAATCACGATAAATCTCCATATGCTTTGGTTCTATCCAAGATGTTCTGTGTTGAATTAGATAAATGCCCCTGCGGAAGCTTTGTAATGTGATTTTGTTTTATATAAAACAAATAATTTTAGGACGGGATAACAACAGGAATAAACAATTAAGCAAACTAAGCTTGGCCTCGTTTGTTTTTTCAAAAAAGCTCTTATTGCCTCTTTTCACTTCTTTCCTCTGCGGGCGCGCAGAGGAACATGTTTGTTTTTTTTCAGACAAAAGAGCTTCTTTCCTCTTCTTTCCTCTTCTAAAATGTAGACATCTCCTTCCTCTTATTACCTCTTCTTTCACTTCTTACCTCATTATTCACAAACCATACATCTCTTTCTCAATATTCATTTTTTACGTTTTCTTTTGTTTTTTTACGTTCTCATCCGTTTTTTTTACGTTTTCGTCCGGTTTTTATGTTTTCGCCTTTTTTTTACGTTTTTGCCTGTTTTTTACGTTTTCGTCTGTTTTTTTACGTTTTCGTATGTTTTTTTACGTTTTCGTCCGTTTTTTACGTTTTCTTCTTCTTTTTAAATGTTTTCTTCTGTTTTTTTAAGGTTTTCGTTCGTTTTTTTACGTTTTCTTCTGGTTTTTCACGTTTTCGCCCATTTTTTTACGTTTTTTTTCTATTTTTTTATGTTTTCGTCAGTTTTTTATGTTTTCGACATTCTTTTACGTTTTCATCTGTTGTGGTCTGTTTTTTTTACATTTTCAACCATTTTTTTTTTACTATTTTGTTTGTTTTTTTATGTTTTCATCAGTTTTTTAACATAAAAAAAAAATCGGGCTAAACATAAAAAAATGGACAAAAATATAAAAAAACCGACGAAAACGTAAAAAACGGTGGAAAACGTACCAAAACGGTAACAAGCGGAAGAAAACGTAAAAAAACTTGTAAAAAAGAAAAAGGAAAAGATAAAAAGTACTTCAATAGCACAAAAAATAGTTTTGAAAAAAAATGAAAGAAGTACTTCAATGTCACAAAAAACAAACGGTCTTCTTCTTGCAGATGAAGAGCTTATATGTACCTCTTCTTCTGCAGACATGGTTTGCAGATGAAGAGGTAAAAGCTCTGAAAAAACAAACGACACCTTAGACTGACAACCAAAAGGGTATAACAAGTGCATAAAGCATAAGTCAAACAAGACAGCATAAGTGACAGCTAATAAAAAGTGCAAAAGACTTTAAAAATTCAAGATTTTCATCAGTTTTGCTATAGAAAACAAAGCATCTACTTAATTTTAGGTGGGATAAAAGCATAAAAACATGGATACATAGCATTAAACCTAGAAAGGCTTGATTTTTATTACAGAAATCCAAGCATATAACATACAGAGCATTGAGAAAACAACACAACATATTAATCTAAGACATGATCAAACAAGTAGTGACCAAGACTAGATAACAAGTGCATAAAACCTAAAAGGTTTGGATTTTTATCAAAAAAATATACAAATCAAACATCAGTGAAAAACATCAGATAAATCGTTTCATATTTATAAAAAAAATTGATTCATACCTCAAACCTTCAAGAAAGACAGAATCTTGATTTAAGGGTTTTATTTTATTTTATGCCGCCAGTGAGTATTCAAAGATTTGGGATGATGTATAAATAAGGGTAATTTTTAAATTTCGTCCCTAAAGTATGCACCCTGACCATTTAAGCCAAGTTTTTAAACCATACGTCCCTAAAGTATCGTTTTTTACGCAATCTAGCCATTAAAGCCAACGGTCGTTACTTTTGCCCGTCACGTGAGGCCATTTTCATCATTTTTCTTTTCCCGCCCACACTACGCCACCTGCAAACTATCACAAAACCCAATAAAACCTTTTATTTCATATTAATCTCAATTATGCGTTTCGTTTTCTTCCCTAAACTTGAAAATACTTAAATTTTGGCAGAATCGTGCACACAGTACCCCCATCCGTGATTTAGGTCTCGTTTATGGTAAGCTTCATTTCTTTGAATCTTTTAGATTGTTTTGTCGAATATGTAGTTAAGACCATGCATATTACATTTGTAAAAATGAGTCTACGTTGTATATCAAGAGATGATTGTTTTACTTATTTTGTTTTTCCTTTTGGTGATGTTTTATGTGTTACACAAATTCAAATGACAACTTGTTTACTTTGGAAATCCATCACAAATTGAATTAACCTCACCACCAAGAAGAAGATGTCGTTTTGGAGATAGATTGGTTTGACTTAGTTCATTGTGACAAGTTTTCAATGAACATATTTGTAACACCCCGAAATCGGATCAGCGGAACATACAAGTTGTAGGGTGTTATTCGATAGTTCTCATAACACAAGGTACAAAGAACGGTTTTACTAAAGCCGTTTTAGAAGAAATTTCATAACTGAAACATTCTATTTACATTATTTAAAAATAGTGCGGAAAATATAGATCCATAAAAGGATTAAAGCGATCCCAAATAGTTTTTCAGAGTCATCTATGACCATGCCATGTCATTCGCCAAGCTCCTCCAAAAGTAAGATATGCAGCAGAAAAGATCTAACACATGAGATTAACATTCTAAAAGTCAACACAAAGGTTGAGTGAATTCATAGGTTTAAAGTAAAGTAGTTGATCACAATATTCCAAGTTTAAAAGAAAGCGGGCTACGTTGTTATACGCCCGAAAGTTTACCACTGCACTATGCTCATGACACACAAAGCGTTAACCAGCACCAGTAAACACTAGAGTAAGCGACAATAACCGCGGAATTTCATAATATAATAAATTGCCCCCAAAGCTAGGTACATGCCAGATACCTAGTGAAATCGAATATAGTACAACGCATGTGGACCGGACTTAGCCCAACATGGCGTGAGGGTCAATTCCTATATGCCTATATCCTTATATTCGCACTCACTCGCAAGTGATTAATAGTTCATGATCCGGGGGACTTGCTTTTAGCAAGAAACGGTACTTAGTGCTTATCAGATGGTTCAGGAAGTGGCTACTGCTTCACTCACAGTACCAGATAATATCAATTTTCAGTTCAAAGAACAGTTTTCAAACAATTGTGATCATAGTAAAAACAGAGCATGTATCTCAACCCCAAGTAGTTTGCAAAAGCAGTTAAGATAAATAAGAGTGGGGCTATGAACTCACTTGAGTATGCAGCAATGCAAGCTATCACAAATAACACAACTGGCATCAAGTAGTAGAGCATAACAGCATCAAGATAGTATAAGCACAAAAGGTTGATGCAGGATTTACCGACCAGGTTTTAATAATATATAAGCTGCTCGTCTACCTAAGGTCTACCTAATGCACTATCAGCTTCTTCCTCTTCAACTAACATCACCACTAACATAATGTAATAAAATAACAAACATAATTACTAACTTCTATATTTTTCTCATTTTCTTTTATCTGAAACACTACAACTAAAATTTCACTAAATTAAAAAATATTACATTAATAATTCAAGAAGAATAAATAAAGTACACTAAAAATGATCGAGTAAAAAAATCTTCATTCCAGTGAGAAAAAACTTTACATCTAAGCAAATAAAGTCATTGTTTTACCTCCTATTAAAGATGCCTTAAGTAATTCAAGAAATATCGTAAATATGCTTAATTTGTACAATATTCAATAATAACACTCGATAATGATTTAAGCCGAAATTGTGAATATTTGGCTTTGAAAACAAATAACAAGAGCGTTTTATGAACGTATGGGATAAATGAGTTCACATTTGTTTGTAATCAATAAAATCCCTGGTTTTCTTTTGTAGATCTCTAGGGTGTTTTTAACATAGGCGTTTTGAGAAGTAGATCATATACCCATTATAATAAATTTGCACACACCAATATACAACGAAAATAAGCATCATGTAACACAGTACTTACTCTTTGTAGCATGAGATTGTGTTTACAAATCAACTATGTAACACAGTACTTCCTCTTTGTAGCATGAGATTGTGTTTACAAATCAAGAGTGAGTGTGCAAATCATCTCTATTTCAACTCGCAAGTTATCATTCTCTCAAATAGTCAAATAGATATGGTATTACCGGACTTTATCAGACATTTTCTGTTTTGAGTATGATGTGATTAAGACATCATCCAGACTTTAGGACTGGTTGGGCATCAAACTGGTTAGTCGATCTGATGCTTGGTCCAGTCATCAAAATATTGGTTTAACTCGTTAGTTTTTGTATTGTAGACTAGTTTAGTTTGCTAATTGCACTCTTGTTTAAACTGGAAAAACACGTTGCATCTCAAATTTTGCTAAACCTTTTGAATGTCTGCACAAACGAGTTATTTGGTTTCAGTAATGAACTAATGACTCAGACCCCGATCCAGCCAGTTACCAAACGCCTTCCAGTTCATTTTATAGCTTCAGTTGATACGTTGATTTAGATATTGGGTTCGCCAATCATGTGTAAATTGCAGAATGGCTGAACTATGCATGATAGCATACCAGCTTCGATCTAAGCATAATTTTTCTCAGTTTTAGTTCGCTCGTGTATGTCATTTTGTTAATGACGGATTTTGATTTCGCTTTCAGCTTCAATATAAAAGTAGGTTCTGATTGAGTGTCTTTTTCAGGAAACCAGTAAGATGAACATTGAGAGCCAAAAGAAAAAAGTACATTTGAGCTCAAGATGTTGATTTTACAAGACCCAATGTACACTATAGAAGTTTACAACCCGTACCTTTTAATTCAATCTTCGACTCTTTATAGCTTCATTTCCGTATGGTTGATACCATAACAGGTCACTTTCAAGCATCATCAGTTACAAATATTGTCTCAGCTACAAAAGAAGAAGAAAAATTACATTTTATCCTTAATATATCGAATTGCTATTTACCTAAAAATTCAATAATTCCATTTGTATAGGAAAATTTACGATACAAAATAAGCTGACATGCTAGCTGTTAACATGCTGCAATACTTCACCAATGCCCTGAAAACTTCAGGTCCCCGTTCAGATTGCAGTCCATCTTCTCGAGTAAAATATATGGTCTACAACGCTACTGGTTCACATAAATGTGTGGGTTCCATCAGCCAAATAAGACTGCAAGGGAAGGACTTCCGCTTCAGCTTTCTCATGAAGTTTTACTTTTGTTAATCTTCCTCAAAGTGTTCACATACGTATAACTAGAAAATGACACAAAAAGCTTCCGAAACCTGTAAATTTCAACCAAAAAATGATAATGAAAAGACCCAGTCACCCAGAGTTGATAAAGAACATGGTTAAAAGACCAAAATGCCCTCTTAATCTCTTATAAATCTAACTGGAACCCTAGATTGTTAGACTTGACCAAAAATTGACATAAATCATCAGTGAGACATAATAGTTCACCCAAAAACTATGTTGGAGTGATATGAATTGTACATACCCTTATCTCTGTTTGGCATTTCAGGTGACGATATTTAACTTCGAGCTAATACTATCCAAGCATAAGAAATGTTTGGGTATTCAACATGTAATCAAACTAATAACTTTGCATTCTTTAAACTTTCAACCTCAATGGTCAGTGTTTTTCGTAAAGTACAGAAATGTATATAACTCAACTTGAATGCAAGAAGCAGGTAAAATAGGAAGAAGCAAAGAAACAAGAGTAACATTTTCTTAAGTCGAGGGAAATGAGCAGATTTGGCAACGAGTTTAGGTCAAAACGACATATTATTGCACGGGTCAGGATTGGGTCGAGTTGACCCAAAATACGTTTTCTTCCAGAATGTATCAACATTTTTTTATAACTAACGTTTATACGACCACAAAAAACTATACTATCACAGAAATAATCTATATTCTTGAATAAAACGATTTAGGTGGTTGTATGCTTAAACACTTTGGATACTTTGACTCGTTCAACCCATATGACAGGTTTCAATTTAGCTTATTTTTCTTTACCCATTCACTCACGTCTGTTCTGCAAATCAAGGTGCAAGGAACGATTACATACCAGACCCATTGGCTCAGGTGCTGTGACATTGCAGCATAGCTTCTACCAGGATGTTCATTTAGCAAGCATTGCATTTGTCCATTCAGAGATCTCTGGGCACTCCATAAGGACAGCCAAATATCAACCAGCCCGCTGTACTTGCGGATTATGTTAGTACTGACCTGAGAAAGCACACAGATAAAATGTTGACTATTGAACAGTCAAACATAAGATATTATTCTGTGACCATAATAATAGTGCCAAACCCAGAAATTTATCTCAACGAGGGTGAAAGTAATACTTCAATTGGCCAAATAAGAAAGGAAGTACTGCAAATTACATACTGAAGTTATATTCTTTTACTTACAAGCAGACACACTTGCAAATCCAAGGGTGTCGTGATCCAAATGCTTAACGCATATGGAACAGACGGTATCTTTAAAGCAATTTCGACCCATTTACATATGAATGAGACGATGTGGGTTGTATTTCAACTCAAAACAGGTTAATAACTAGATTAGCTAAAAGGGAATGGGTCAAACGGGACGAACAGTCCAATCGTTTTGTTTTAGATTATTACTGTATAATATTGTTTTGGTAATCATATTTACCGCATTCTTTTTAAAGAAGATTTTAAAAATGGACAAAAGAAAGTCATGGGAAAGAAAATATACCAGCTCCCAGGCTTCAATTTCTCGCTCTGAAGTATCAAGCATGAACCTTCTGATAAGACAGAAAGAGGTTAATTATTTTCACCTTCTAATCTCATTCTTAATAATGCACACTCACCACATATGGTAGTTTCTTGAAGCATGATAAGTTAAAATAGTACACTGTTGATAGTTCAGAAATACAAAATAGAGTAGGTTGAAAATAGTAGAACTACTATCACAGATGCCAGAAAAGAAAGTAATCGCACTTACTGCACTCCATGGTGTACATCACGGTGATTACAGTGACCTGACACACCATAGTTATCGAACGTAATAATCTGCAACAATATAGAAAAAACTGAATTTACAGGGGATCTTTGACAGTCTCATATATTTATTAAAGATATATATGTTTTCAAAGATGGTTGATGTACTGATACTGTAATCAGAGCTTACCATGTCAATTGCATGATCACGAGCTTCCTTTTCCACAATCTTTGATAGCATGTTACTATCCCATACTTTCCCAAAACCATCCTGGCGATAAACATACAATTAGATATTGTTCATAGATGAATAAACGACTGTGTCAGGAAATTCTTTTGAGAAAAGAAATAACCTGAAAATCCGGATGATCCATTACTGTCACTTGTTGGGAAGGAACCTGCATGATTCAGTAATTTATCATACGTGACAAACGAGTGCACTTATGTCACCAATAAGAGGATACATGTTCATAACATAAGAAAGTGCGATTTTTCTGATCTCAAATAAGAGGATACAGAAACAATGATTACATTACTCATAAGTCATAATACTATGGTTCAATGGTCTTAAAAGCTTGATACGAATACTCATGCTATCTCCGGGGCAATACTAGATAGTAGATATAAACAAAGAACAAAGCCTCAAATTACATGAACACCAGCACATAATCTAGTATTTAATCCAGATATGAAATACTATGTTCTCAAATCTATCGCCACTGATGGTATATTCAGTTTCTTATAGACATTTATTTACACAAAACAGAAGTATCATATTTACACAAGTACAGAACAGTGAAGAATCATGGAACACTAGATGAAACAATGAAAGAAGGTTTATATTGTAAAGAGACGACAACAAACAAGCAGATTATGGACTTATGGCATTACGCACATTATCGTTATGTATCATATTAAATCACCTTAAGAACGGCAGAAGCCTTATAAAGCTCTTCTTTTCTAACATCTCCAATACCATCTGCATTACCTGAAAACCAGTTAACAAAATATAACATCAATATATGACATGTAGTCAACACAACTATACACTTTAAACACCAGAATACTTGAAACATCAAACATCTAATACATCATATTACCAGTTGAGAAGCACAATATGTGCACATTATGCCCTCTCGAAGTCAAGTGATTTATTGTCGGTGAAAAGAACCTGCCAATAGAAAGGTTCAACTCAATACAATCCAATATTACAACAGTTCAGAATAAGGGAGTGTTTAGGATTGCTATATATATATATATATATATATATATATATATATATATATATATATATATATATATATATATTTCCCTGCTTTTCTGCTGATTTTGAAGCAGAAACAGTTTTGCATTGTCCAAGTTGCTTCTTATTATTCTTAGGTAAAATAAGCAAGTTCAGATCCCTGCTTATTTAAAATGAAACTAGTAGTTGTATTACCTTTTTAGCAACATATTTAGCTTAAAACCTTTAAAAACGGATTTGATTAAGAAATTATTATCTTTTCAAGTGGCACTGACTTTAAACACAAAATAAGCAAATCCAAGCCCTTTTCTAGAAGTGCCTATGTCTAAGCAGCTTATAAGTACTTATACCTAAGAAGTGTTTGTTTAAGCTTAATTTTGGGCTTATGAGCTTATTTGACTCGCTTAAATTTCATAAGCTCAGTTTTCCTGCTTATTTTGGTGACTTAAATATTAAAAATAAGCTCATAAGCTAAAAAAAATAAGCAAAAAAAGGCTTATCAAATATAAGCAGAGCCAAATAAACTCATAAGCCATCAAATAAACTTTATTTGATGAGCTTATCAAGTTTATAAGCTCACTTTTTTGGGCTTAAGAGCTTCTTCACTTGAGCTTATGAAGTTTATAAGCTCATAAGCCCACAAAAATGAGCTTATAACGCTATCAAATTTTCAATGAACTCATAAGCCCATCAAATAAACATTCTTAAAACAAACACCCCCTTAAGCGGAAACATTATAAAACTATCGCAATTTCAATCATACATTGATTCATCGTCAGGATGGGCAATGACAAGCAGCACATTTCTCTTATGCAAACTTCCAACTGATACACCATTCAAAAAAAAAACAGTTACTAAACTAATGAAATAAACACGAAAACTTAAACTACACAGCAAAACATTTATAAGGATCACTGACCATCATTATTTACGAAGGGGGTTCGATACGGATAAAACGAAACATAAACAAGTTTGCATAGAGAAGCAAACCATATAACAGCTATTGAAGCAATTATCAGGAGCCACTCCATCTAACAACTAATATCACTCCTATACATACAAAATAATATAAATAAATAAAAGAAATAAAACATTGACCAGTCAACTACTATGATCTTTGTTTCTTCTTCTTTGTAAACTGAACTGTGGGTTTTTAACCTTAACCATACGACACCGTTTCGATTGTCAATTTAATTTGCACTTTACTACAGTAAGTTTGTTCATTTTACACTTGTTTGATAAAATAGTGTAAAAAGTTTAATGAGTTAATTGCATAAATCGTCCTTAAAGTTTGGTCAAATTGCATGTTTCGTTCTAATCTATTTTATACTACATTATAATGCATTTGGAATTATTTTATAATTAAAAAGTCTTAAAATTCAGACTTTTTTCTTGCTTATTATGGAAAGATTTCAAAATTAATTTGTTAAGAAGCAAGTTGGTTAAGAAGTTGGTTAGGAAGCGGTTGGCTTTCAAACTAAAATTATTTGGCTTAACCATCTCTAATATCTCTACTTATAAAGCATAAAGACAACTAAACGTGTAATCAAATAACGCAAAATATAGTCACACGGTACCCGCCGTTGCATTGCGCGGGAACCGTTCTAGTTAATTTGAAAGTGCATATATCATCCATGTGAGAAACCCTTTTGCAAATTTTCATCCCTAGTAAAGGACCAAAATTGCAAAAATTTGCAAAAATAGTTTGAAACCAAGGACGAAATTTTGCAAAAAGGTTTCCCACATGGACGATATATGCACTTTTAAACTATTTAGGACGAAACTTACAATTTGACCAAACTTCAGGGACAATTTATGCAATTAACTCAAGTTTAATTTAATACTGTAAAAGTTTGCACTAAAATAGTGTAAAAAAAAGCATTCTTAATTTTTTCAAAGTATGTGTCGACACACTAAATAAAAAAATAGTTAGAATAACATATACTAGTATCAATATCAGGCTCATTGCAAACATATTGATCGAATACTTATGAAAATATAGTTTATATAAATTAAGTTTTATATTTTAGTTAAGTATCAAAGCTTTAACAAATATGTAGTGTTTAAATAAAGTGAATAATATAAGTGAGAGATATAGTGTAGCACTAAATTAGTGTCAAGTATAGTGTCAACATTAGAAATGAATGCTCTTAGAGACAAAAACAATTTTCACTTTTCCAAATTTTTTTTATAAGAAAAAAGAAATCAAGACTTAAAAATAAAGAAAATTTCCTATAAGTAAACGCAGCTTTACTGTTCAGTTAACAAATTAAAAAAAATAATAAAATAAAATAACAAATAAAAAACAACTTTTAATGTTAGACCATGTGTAGTGGAACTCGCTTTCACGCCTGAAGGGGGTGTGGTAATGCATCAAGTTTGTTACAAAGACACATGATAACACGTGAAGGGCAAAACAAAAATGGGTGGTTTGGTGGTCGAATTCACCAAATGATTTTTTGGTGATTTTGTATGTGTCTTTGTGGGTTATGTTGATGTGACGCCACCCAACACTAAACCACGGATCTTACTTGGGTTAAAGACTTGAACAACCAACGTTCTTTATAAAATTTCTAAATATAGGTAATATACTTTATAAAATACCATTATCATCATCCAAACTTTATTGTACCGGAAAATATTATCCATATATGAAAATTTTGTAAAGTATATTACCCATATAAGGGGTCGAGATAAAAGTATATTACTCATATCATATCTAAAAATTTGTAAAAGTTTGGATGGTGATAATGGGTTTTTTAAAAGTAGATTACCCATATGTGAAAATTTTGTAAAGTATGTTGGTAATTTACGTCTTTAACCCTAATTACAAAGAGGTAATTATGATGTTTGTTTTTGGTATATACGGAATTGACTCATATTGTAAGTCTAATTGATAGATCTAAAAATAAAGGGAAAATTGTCCAGAAATGCATCAAACTTGCCACCTTTTGCTTTTGTATACCGTGAACTTTTTTTTTTCCTATTGTATACACGAACTTTCTTAATCTTCCTATTGTTTACATGAATCTGACGTGGCATAAAGTTAATTACATAAATTTACATGAATCGTCCCTGTGGCTCAAAACAATTACACCATTCGTCCATGAAACAATTACATAAAAGGTCCCTGTAGCTCAAGAGTTAAATATTTGCATCGTTAATCCTCATTGAGTTAAAATATTTGCTTCGTTAGTCCTCACTACCACCCACCGCCACCACCACCACCGCCGCCGCCCACCACCGCCACCCACCAACACCCACCGCCACCGCCACCACCACCACCTCCACCCACCACCGCCACCACCACCTACCACCACCACCACCCACCTCCACCTCCGCCACCCACCACCCACACCCACTACCTACCAACACCCACCGCCACCACCCACCACCGCCACCGCCACCGCCACCACCACCCATCACCACCACCAACACCACCATCACCACCCACCACCACCCACCATCACCACCACCACCCACCGCTACCCGCCACCAACCCACCACCGCCACCACTACCCACCACTACCCACCACCACCACCACCCACCTCCACCTCCGCCACCCACCACCCACACCCACTACCTACCAACACCCACCGCCACCACCCACCACCCCCACCGCCACCACCACCAACACCACCATCACCACCCACCACCACCCACCATCACCACCACCACCCACCGCTACCACCACCAACCCACCACCGCCACCACTACCCACCACCACCACCACCCACCTTCACCTCCGCCACCCACCACCCACACCCACCACCTACCGCCACCACCACCCACCGCCACCTACCAACACCCACCGCCACCACTCACCTCCGCCACCACCACCCATCACCACCACCAACACCACCCACCACAACCCACCATCACCACCACCACCCACCGCTACCACCACCAACCCACCACCACCACCCACCTCCACCTCCGCCACCCACCACCCACACCCACCACCTACCAACACCCACCGCCACCACCCACCACTGTCTATGAATTAGTTACATGGCCGTCTATGAATTTTAATAAGTATAATTATTTTATTTGTGTTATGTAATATTTGATACAAAATATATGAATTGATTGACTTTTAAATGTATTTTCATTGGTAAAATTTTCATAAAATATTACATAACAAAAATGAAATAATTTAAGGTAAAAGTCGAAACAAAATGACTTTAAAAGTCAATAGTGGATGCGGTGGTGGGTGATGGGTGGTGGTGGTGGCGGTGGTGGGTGGAGGAGATGGGTGTTGGTAGGTGGCGGTACGTGGTGGATGTGGGTGGTGGGTGGCGGAGGTGGAGGTGGGTGGTGGTGGTGGTGGTGGTGAGTAGTAGTGGGTAGTGGTGGCGGTGGTGGGTTGGTGGTAGTAGCGGTGGGTGGTGGTGGTGATGGTGGGTGGGGGTGGGTGGTGATGGTGGTGTTGGTGGTGGTGATGGGTGGTGGTGGCGGTGGCGGTGGTGGGTGGTGGCGGTGAGTGTTGGTAGGTGGTGGGTGGTGGGTGGCGGAGGTGGAGGTGGGTGGTGGTGGTGGTGGTGGTAGGTGGTGGTGGCGGTGGTGGGTGGAGGTGGTGGTGGTGGCGGTGGTGGGTGGTGGCGGTGGGTGTTGGTGGTGGTGGCGGTGGTGGGTGGTGGTGGTAGTAGGTGGTGGTGGTGGTAGGTGGTGGTGGTGGTAGGTGGTGGTGGCGGTGGTGGGTGGCGGTGGTGGGCGGCGGTGGTGGTGGTGGTGGGTGGCGGTGGCGGTGGTGGTGGCAGTGGGTGGCAGTGAGGACTAACGATGCAAATATTTTAACTCAATGAGGACTAACGATGCAAATATTTTAACTCTTGAGCTACAGGGACCTTTTATGTAATTGTTTCAAGGACGAATGGTGTAATTGTTTTGAGCCACAGGGACGATTCATGCAAATTTATGTAATTAACTCCATGCCACGTCAGATTCATGTATACAATAGGTGGTGGTGGTGGTAGGTGGTGGTGGCGGTGGTGGGCGGCGGTGGTGGTGGTGGGTGGCGGTGGTGGTGGCAGTGGGTGGCAGTGAGGACTAACGATGCAAATATTTTAACTCAATGAGGACTAACGATGCAAATATTTTAACTCTTGAGCTACAGGGACCTTTTATGTAATTGTTTCAAGGACGAATGGTGTAATTGTTTTGAGCCACAGGGACGATTCATGCAAATTTATGTAATTAACTCATGCCACGTCAGATTCATGTGTACAATAGGAAGATTAAGAAAGTTCGTGTATACAATAGGAAGATTAAGAAAGTTAGTGTATACAATAGGAAAAAAAAAGTTCATGGTATACAAAAGTAAAAGGTGGCAAGTTTGATGTATTTCTGGACAATTTTCCCAAAAATAAACATACAAATATGATTTGTGCAATTAAAAAATTAACTAGTGGGTATGAAGAGAGAAAATTAATGTTTAACACTTGGCGTAGGCCTATCTATATATTTATTTAGTAGGTCTACATATCAATACTCAAACCATATTCATAATATTAAACTATTGAAAAGGAATAGCAGTTAGACTTTAAAAGTCAAAGTAAATAAAAGTGTTTTGGATTGGAGGTCCCATAATGTTGTTAGAAGAAAATAAAAAATTTATAATATTGGTAATGAACAAAAGATGCTCATGCGAGAATGGTGTCGAACAAAAAGCTAGAATTGAACTTGGAACTTTATCAAAGGCGTAACAATACATCTATAGTCATATGCTTTGAGACTGCGAGTGTAGCGTTACCATAGTGTTAGTTTGAGACTTTGGGTAGTAATATTTGATGTTTGCTTTTGGGCATTCTTGAGCATAGCATAAAGTTAAAACTTAAAAGGTCTACTGGTACATGTTAATGGTATAATATACCTTCTGTCGTATGTTGCTTGTGGAAAAGAGGTTAATATCCCTACACACCAAATATAAACTTATTCAAGGGTTGCAAAACATATGAACGAATCTTAGACGGCTCCAAAGACTGCCTGTTTTAGCTCTTGGATCCGCTATCAACAATGCACCAACCAAATCGTCCGTTGTTTGTATAAACCTTTATAAATTGCCACCTCTAAAAAAACATAGAGAGATGAAGAATCTTTTCATTTAGCTATTATTAATTGTTACATAGTATTATAAAACCTAGATGCTAATTAGAAACCTTTCACTATCAAATGTGATATAACCAATAGTTGCAATGGAGCCAATTTAGATGCTCATCCAAACAAGAACAAGACAAGAAAACCAACAAAACTATGTTTGATCGGCCAAGCATATATTCTAAAATAACAAACTGTTTCTTGTGATTTATGTTGGTCAGGCGGAGCAACCAGCAACACGCTTTCCATCTGTCTATCATACGTTAAGACTATTAATTATAATGAACAAATGCATACCTTGTGATCTAAGCTAACCATAACCTAATAATTTAGACAAAAACAAATCTTTGTTCTTTGACTACTTGTCTCAGAAGTTAACAAATGATTTAACCTCAATGGAAATGTGCGTATGGCGAGTATTGTGTTGGTGTCTAGTGTTCTTTATGGTGGAAGTTCATGTGATCGTTGGTGATACTAATCCCGGAGACGGTAAGTAATGTGGTCATGTGTTGTTTGGTCTATTAGCTTGTGACTTTTTTGCGAGATTTTTGATTAATAAATCACGTGCTGCTGTATGTGCAGCGGCAGCAATGAGGGCACTGAGAGACCAGTGGCAAAACACGCCACCAGGCTGGAAAAGGTCAAATGATCCGTGTTCATGGGAAGGTGTCATCTGCAGGAACGACAGGGTCGCTGAACTGTCCGTCCATTTTCCTTGTTTTGGTTCTAACGTTTGATAGTATAACTAGAGGTGATAAGGTGACGGGTTGGGTAACAAGTCAAAATATGTTAATCTGGGTCAAGACGGATAGTTTCAATATGTGGTCTACTTTTACAAGTCACGCACAGTTGATGTAATAAAGAAGTAAAAATGATTATAAACTATCTTATTAAATTTAATCATCCACAAAGCCTAGTTTGGTATTCAAAACCGGGCATATTTTTATAGCCAAACAAATTTCGGATCCCAGTTTGACCAATTCTAAGATACGCAGGTTGATATACCTAGCTTATTAAACCAATTTCGACATTGAAGTATTGGATTTTTTGGTTCTCAGGTGGTTGTCATCTACGGGCTTAGCAGGTCAACTCGTTGGCGACATTGGTGGTCTCACTGGACTAACACTATTGTAACTTCATACACTTTGATCACACTGAAATATTTTTGGACTAGTTACGTACTTCGATAAGTTTGTATCTGACAAGATGTTGATGTTATGCTAGGGACTTATCGTTTAATGGAGGCCTAACAGGTCCAATCTCTGCACGGGTAGGAGATCTAGAAAATCTCGATCAGCTGTGAGTTTTATATAAAGTGTTCTTTATGTGCCTCTAAAGAACAATATATTGCTAAAACCATGATGAACAAGCATACCTTAAAAACATGTTATAGCCTCCAAAGATAACATAACCTTTTAAAATTTTGGTTTCAGGATTCTATGTGGTTGTAGATTCACCGGTAGCATTCCATCTGAACTGGGAAACCTAAAGAAGCTCTCGTATATGTAAGATTCTTCTTATCAACGATCTTCATCAGTAAAAAACACATAGCTACTTGCTAGACAGTCTTTTTGACATTTCCATAACGTACTAACGTATGGTTTATGATCAATAGGGCTTTGAACTCAAACAACCTGACAGGCGAAATCCCTCCGTCTTTGGGATATCTATCCAACCTTTACTGGTTGGACATTTCAGAAAATCAAATATCAGGATCGATTCCGTATTCATCTCTCACATCACCGGGCTTGGATTTGCTTAAACATGCTAAGCATTTGTAAGTAGTTTTTCAGTTTTGACTATTGCATTATAGGAAAACACTGATCTGCATGGTATCAGTCTTAATTACACATTTTTCATCGAATCATTGTAAACTTGCAGTCATTTCAATAAGAACAAGCTATCAGGGCCAATTCCTTCACAAATCTTTGGCGAAGATATGGTACTAATACATGTGTAAGTTGAACTAATCAGTAGAAATTATTATCCGAAAATTTGATTAAAACATATTATTGAACGGTTGTGATATTGGAAGCACAGATTGTTCGATGGGAATCAGTTGACGGGAAGGATCCCTAGTACAATTGGAAGTGTGAAGACACTAGAGACTCTGTACGTATAATATTGAAAGCTAAAATCATTCACACGTTTGATAAAATAACTAAGTAAAATTATTTGAATTTCAACAGTCGACTTGATAGAAATGCATTGGAAGGTGAAGTGCCATCAACCCTGAATGGGCTTACAAGCCTCAGCGAACTGTGAGTACATATTTTTATTCTATTTAAAAGGAAAACTTACGACGATCATTGATTGACTTTGTCTTTTTTGTCATTGCTTATGTGTATATAGATATTTAAGCTACAACAAGCTATCAGGAGCTTTGCCTGATCTAAGTGGGATGAGTTCTCTCACTTATGTGTAAGTGAATTATCAAAAATCAATATCTTCCTTTACATTTTTACTGTTAGGTTACATGTGTTTAAAAATTTGTGAGACTTCTTATATAGTGACTTGAGCAACAATTCATTTCAAGAATCCGACCCTCCGCCTTGGTTTTCTACGTTACCATCTTTAAGCACCATGTGAGTGTTCAGTATCTTATAAGTAGCGTTTTTCTTTTCTAATGGAAAGCTATCTTATATTGACTTTTAAATGTTGTACTCAGCGTCATGGAATTTGGAACACTTCAGGGGAAGCTACCACAAACCCTTTTCGGTTTATCTGGAATTCAAACTGTGTAAGATTCAATCCGCTTAACTCCTTTTATACGAAAATGTTACACTTTGACCTTTTAGGTCAAACAGGTAAATAGAGGGTTGACCTAAAAAGTCAATGTGTATTTATTCTCATTGAGCAATAGGGTTAAAGGTTTTCATTATGTTACCTTCATTAAGTATAAAACTACGTGTTCTGTTCTTGAAAACGATCAAACAGGAGACTGAAGAACAACAATCTTAACGATACATTATTCATGGGCGATAGCATTGGCAGTCAACTAGAGCTTGTCGATTTGCAAAACAACAAGATCAGCAATGTGACACTCTCAAGCAGTTACAAACAGGAACTCGAGTAAGAACAACTTTAACTGATATCAAGATTCATATTAGAGGTGGCAGTTGAACTTTCAACATTATAACTAATAAACGGATCAACTTGTGTTTTATCTCAATTTGGTTCTACAACCTCCCGAATCATTCAATAGTGTTATCAAAATAATTTGTAATTCTTTCACTCAATTTAGTTATCTATACAAGTTTTCTGAATGAAAACGTTTATGTTTTCGTGTCAACCTGCCCAACCCGTTTTGATCCCTACTAGAAACAACATATTTGACCCGAACCTGTTTTGACATGTCAAAAAAACTTTCCCGACCTATTCATCTAATCTCTATGCAGTCAATATTTATGTTTTGTGTTTATGGTATATCTAGACTATATGGAAACCCCGTGTGCGATCAGACCCTTGAGAACAGTACATATTGTCAACTTCAACAATCAACAGTACCGTATTCTACAAGCTTACCTGATTGTGGGACAAAATCATGTCGGCCAGATCAGAAACCAAGTCCTCTAAAATGTGACTGTGCCTATCCATATGAAGGCACATTTAACTTTCGAGCACCATCTTTTAGTACTTTATCGAATGTTACCTTGTGGCATTCATTAGAAACAAGCCTTTGGTCGAAACTGAGCCTTGCTTCGGGCTCAGTTGTGCTCCAAAACCCGCATTTTAATCTTGATGATTATCTTCAAGTTAGTGTGCAATTCTTTCCATCAAAAAGTAAGCATTTTGAACGACCGGAGGTTCAGAAAATGGGATTTTTCTTGAGTAATCAAACGTACAAGCCACCAGCAGAATTCGGAACGTATATTTTCATTGCAGATCCTTATTCGTTTGCAGGTAAATATTTCTGATTACATCGTTTTAGATATAAAACTTATTGATAAAATGATTTCAAGATGTTGAATGCACTACAATAACATTTGGTTCATGTAAGTTTTTTCCTACCCTTTTAACCAGTTAAATTGATCATACATAATGTGTAGATGATAATGGTGGTGGTATTGGAGTTGGAGGTGTAATTGGGATCGCCATTGGTTGCACCCTTTTGATCATTGTACTTATTGTGCTCGTAGTATACGCTATTCAACAAAAGAAACGCGCTGAAAAAGCCATCAGTCAAAGCAAACCTTTTGGTAAGTAATTATATTGTACTAATTTGTTTTTCACAATGTTTACGCCCTTTTCATAGCTAATTTCATCCCGTTTTCGACAGGATCATGGGCTCCAAGTACTAAAGACAGTGGAGGTGCACCGCAGTTGAAAGGAGCTAGATGGTTCTCTTATGATGAACTCAAAAAAAGCACAAGTAAATTCTCTGAAACTAACCAGATAGGATCCGGAGGATATGGGAAGGTATAGTCCGATTTTTATGGAATTAGCTAGTTTTATTTTTGGTGCTAGTTGTGATATTCTTTTTTGGTATTGTTGTGATTTGATAGGTTTATAGAGGAGTGATCCCAGGTGGGCAAACAGTTGCGATTAAAAAGGCTCAACAAGGCTCAACGCAGGGAGGGCTTGAGTTCAAGACTGAAATTGAGCTGCTTTCGCGGGTTCATCACAAGAACCTTGTTGGGCTTGTCGGGTTTTGTTTCGAGCACGGAGAACAAATGTTGGTATATGAGTATATGCCCAATGGAACCCTTAGAGAAAGCTTGTCAGGTAAACAAATGTGACTTTGTCAAAAAGACACCAAGGCTAACAAATATAACTTTGACTCAATTGTCCGTTACTTAGTTTGTGGCTGAGTTTTGACAAAATTGATGAACATATAACCTTTAGGTAAATCGGAAATTCATCTCGATTGGAAGAGAAGACTACGTGTGGCGCTCGGTGCTGCTAAAGGACTAGCTTATCTACATGAGCTTGCTGATCCTCCTATTATCCATAGAGATGTTAAGTCAACCAATATTCTTTTAGATGAAAACCTCACAGCAAAAGTTGCAGATTTCGGGTTGTCCAAGCTAGTTTCAGATAGTGAAAAAGGCCATGTCTCGACTCAAGTTAAGGGTACCCTGGTATGGTCCCTTTAGCCACTTTTTTAATCCCCTATATGCTACTTCAAGAATTCGTTCCTAGGAGTGTGTACCAGATTACATTAGACCTCTAACATTTCTATACGTGTACAGGGATATCTCGATCCAGAATACTACATGACACAACAATTAACCGATAAGAGCGATGTATACAGCTTTGGGGTGGTGATGCTTGAACTAATAACCGCTAAACTACCTATTGTAAAAGGAAAGTACATTGTACGCGAAGTGAGACTAGCAATGGACATGACAGACGAAGAAGAATATGGATTAAGAGAGATAATCGATCCAAACCTCAAAGACTCATTATTGACGGGCTTTGGAAGGTTTATACAATTAGCAATGCAATGTGTTGAAGAATCCGCTGCAGAGCGTCCAAGTATGAGTGATGTAGTGAAGATACTTGAAAATATTCTAAAAAGTCACGGGTTGCACACGAGTTCAACATCAAATTCCTCATCTACTAATGAGTTTGCTAACGTGTTTGGATCTAACCCGGGTGTTCCTGTCCATCCTTACACAGAAGGTGTGCTTAAAAGGAATGAAAGTGATGCATTTGAGTATACTGGTGGACATGATATCACGGCGAAATTTGAACCCAAGTAATGTATGTTTATATGTAATTCTTTGGCATATTTTTTTATATCGTTCCAATTTGATACAGGGTCTCCTACATTTGTAGAAAGCTACTTACATAAACAGTTTGCAGACTTGTTTTGTTTTTTTTATTTGTGAGATGGAAATTGTAATCTTGCTACTTGAATTGATCTGTTTTGACATTTTTTTGAGTTAGGAACCTCTACCGGATTGAGTTTTCAGGTTGCTAAACCTCAAAGAGTCTATCAAATTCACTGATATGGTTTTACGACACTGCATAGGACGTATTAGTGATAAATGGACGCGTAATGATCACTGCTTTCATTTCTAACTCCACCTCTTAAATCCTCCATATAGGTTATGCTTCTTCAAATTGTTTGTGTATGTGAGAATTGAATCGTATATTTCATTCCACAAAACAAAGGCCTATATATACAAAACAGATCCATATCCATCTAAACAAATTATGATAGAAATATGGATAAGATATACATTCTAAATATACAATATAACTATTAGAATTATAATAGTGTATTTTACCACACACTCCCTAATCACCACCACCACCGCTATCTCCACAGCTGGAACTAGCCGGGTTTAGCCGTATAACGGCCGGAAAAATGAGTTATGAATTAGATGTCAAAAGCAGGCCTTGTATGAAAAGAGTTGCATAACCCATTATTACTCTTTAACATCTCCAAACATACACTAATGTGTAGTACAAGATAACTTGGGATAATTTGACTAAAGTTACATACTTACATTATAATTTTTAACTGTGATACTTAAGGTTGAATGGTAGGCAGAGCCTGTTGATTTTGTTGGTCTTCTAATTGTAATGAGTTCAAAAATAGTTATTGCATAGCTCTAACCGGTGCTCTCTAGACATTAATTTATATGTACAAGAATGGAAAGTATGAGTTTACTAAATTTAAAAAGCGGAGACCTAAAACATGAGTCTAAATGTGTGCTTAATTAAACCATCATTTGGCACATCACATTTACATTTTCTCACTCCCAATTTCTACTATTGATTTTGACACATGTAATGATCTTGTAGTTAGGCATACATTTTAGGTATAAGTATCATTTTCCAAATTTAAAATCACATTAAATAATTAAATTTATAAGTTTAATTAATGTGTATGAAGTGCATTTTTTAAATTAAAAGAAAAGTTTGAGTTAATGATCTGAATATTTCATAAGGATGTCAATTAAGTCGTGTTCGGGTTGACCTACTTGGGTTCGTAAGTTGACGGGTTTGTATAACTTCTATCCAAACATGACCCATTTATTAATTGTGTCAAGATACTCAACCCTAACACAGACCTGCATAACACGTGTAGCCCGTTTGTGACCCGTTTTAAGTGTTTAATAAGATTGGTAGCTTGTCGATTAAACTAATTTAAATCAAAACATGATATAAATGATTTAAAAAATGATATAAAAATTGTTGGAAAATTTAGTGCACTTGAGGGATCCAATCATACTTGGAAATGGGTTTGGAGGTACGGAGTGTACACCCATCAAGTCACTGATTCCCCTGACTCTATAGTGGTTGTGCTGGTTCCTGCTGAGTGTTGGTTCCTACTGATGGTTCCTGCTAAGTGATGGTTCCTACTGATGGTTTCTGCTACTAGTGTCAGGATCCTGCTGATAAGCAGAGTTTCTGCTGATAGAGTGCTGTATGATTATGTAATTGATTTGACATATTCAAATGGCAGTTACATATGCACTCATGACCTCGTTTAACTGGTCATGTAACCACTATTTTAGGCTAAATAGGAAATCAAATAAAGCATGAAAGATAGACAGAAAAACATATAACAGTTATACACGAAGAGTTATTCATTTGTGCCTAAATCACTAACAACATTTGGTCTTATCCCAAGTAGATATTCGTGATACCCAGGCATTAGGGTCGAATAGTTTACTTTGGAAAGTGATAACACGATTCCAAGTGATATCCAGTAACCTTAATTGGTACGTATTTAGGCTATTGATTATCTTCACCATGTTCTGGGCTCATAACCACCAACAAAAATTACATACAAATAACTATAAATCCTATTTATGTCATATTAATACAATTAATCCAAATCCATCACAAATCCAGGTTATATATTTTACTTTTTAAAAGATTTATAAACTTAAACGGGCTCACGGGTTAACATGTTTAATACTTGTTCAACCTAAACACGACTCGTTTATTAAATGAGTATGAAGGGTTAACCTGTTTTTGACCCAAACATGTTTATCCTCAACTCAAACGTATGTAACTTTATATCCGGTTCGTATTAGTTATCGTTTCGTATGAAAAATTGCCACGCCTTATATTTCATACATGTGTTAGTCGAAGCTCAAGCTCACAAACGATGTGATTATTTGACCACTCACATAAGGCTAGACAACATAACATGTGATTACTTAGCTAGGAAGATATAAACATAACATGTGATTATTTAGCTAAGGCAGATGTAATGTTAGTGAAAACAACATTTCCGAAATGAATATCACACATAGGCACATAGCTAGACATGTATCCGTCAAATAAGGTTTCCAAGAAAGAAAACAAAGAATATGGAATGTTGAAAAAGAGTTGCCCATGCCAATTGGCAGATTCGGACCCTTTGACCCTTTCCACTCTGACCGTTGGACTCAGCCTGTTTTTGCAACACTAGGGCCCACAATCATCCAACAGCTCTATTTCCACCAACACCATGGCCCATTGACATGACATCAACGGCTTTAAGGAATTTCAAGTCAATCACAATTTATCCCTTCATTATCCATGACTTGCAACTTTGGCCTATAACTTTCTAACAAATAGAAAACATATTTAACTAAAGAATTAAAACCTTTGAAATAACGTGTGATGTATTTTACATACACCATGGGTATATAGCTCATGTTGTGTTAAAGTTCCTTCTTCTCTTATACATGAACATGATTTTTGTAAATTTCGGACGCGTTGTTAATGTTGAAGATGTATCGATAGCATTATCCATAACTAAAACCGGACAAAAAAAAGTATGTCGCAACATTAATTATTGTAATCCAAGATAAAACCATTTACTTACGCATACTATCTTCAAGGAAGTTAACTGATATAATGGAAAACAAAGAGTTTAGGCTTATAAGAGCAATGTACATTTTTAACATTTTATAATAATTCGTATATCTTTTTTCCATTTTGCTATATGCTACAAATTAGGGCTAAGCAACGGGTCAAACCCAGCTCAAAACGACCAAAACCGACCTGACCCAAAAACCGAATAAGGGTAAATGTGAACCTAGAAAAAACTATCAAAACCGAAACCGAGAAAAACCTATTTCGAACAAAAAAAGTGTGTTTTGTCACGAACAGAACGGAGTAAAACCGAAATATTTATACAAAACCGAAAATCAAGCCAAATATGGTCGGTTTAGTTCGGTTCAATCCGATTTCATTCGGTTTGTCGTTTCGGGTCGGCTTTCGGGTGATTTTGCTCAGCCTACTACAGACTTTCAAGTTATGTCGATGATATCATATTTATTGTTCATATCTCAACACTCTTAAAATTACTACTACCTCCGTCCCATATTAAGTGTCCACTTTCATAATTCACAAAGTTTTAAGAGATTCCACTAACTAAACTCTCCACCAATCAAATATTACTTTTACCCACTAAACTCTCATCTTATTGGTTAAAAGGTACAAGTGGACAATTAATTTGGGGCATACAAAGATTACATTGTGGACACTTAATATGGGACGGATGGAGTATATATTTAACACATTAACAATAAGTGTGGGACATGAAAAATACTACGTAAGCCCAAACCTAAACCTAAAAACTATTACTCCCTTCGTCCCATAATTATTGTCCACTTTGACTTTTTTGAGTATTTCTTGTTCAACTTTGACCATTAATATTTTTATTTGTGTTATATAATATTTAATGAAAATTATATCAAATGAAAATACATTTAAAACCCGATATATTAATATATTTTTCATCAATTATCATATTACATAAATAAAAATATTTATGGTCAAAGTTTAAAAGAAAAGACTTAAATAAGTAAAAGTGGACAATTATTATGGGACGGAGGTAGTAGTAATTAGTAATCAAAAAGTCTCAATCTTATGAATGATTAATTTACAAACAACAAATGTTGAGGCTAAACCTTGCACATATATTTTTGTTTAAGGACCCATTTTATAAATCAATATCCTAGTTTTTGCTAATTTCAGATTCCAAAAGTGCTACAAACAGATAATGGTGAACAGAAGCCTTCCTGGAAATGAACCAACCGGTTGGCCCACCACTTGTATAATAATTGACCCAATAACGCGGAACTGGTTATCCTTTCAATAAAATGTTTACTAACACTCCTTGTGTTTTCCAAAACTACAATTTTTCTTCTTTTGTTTGAAAATTGGAACACAAACTTTCTTTGTTAGGATAACATGCACAAATTTGGTTGCTTGTGAGAAGTGTTTTGCTTTAAAATGTTGTGTATACATGATTTGTGGCTTTAAAAGTTGGTATTCGTACTCTTATTTGCTTAACGAACCGCAATACATAATAAGAAACCGATTTACCAGCAATACATAAAAAGAAATCGATCTACTAGAAGTTGTATGTGGATCGATCTCACAATAGATTGTATTACCAATTTACCATATTGTATACATGAAACAACTTAATTTGATGCTTATAACTTTGATCTAGTAGTCTCAATTCTTGAATGTGTAGTAAATAATGTATGGAATGTCCATGTACCATTTTAGCTATAATTAGAGGCAAACTTGTAATCTACTATGGCTATTAATCCCCACAAAACTTGTTATGGCAAAAAATTTTCCCTTCTTAGAACGATAATTTTTAAATATCTTACAATATTTACACCACAAATTTATCTCGCATGTTTTAAGCAAGATTTGAACCCACAACCATTTGATTGAGGAACTTCTCAATCAATATGATATACCATTGTAACACAAGCCTTTTGGTTGTTCTAACAAAATTCCTGTGCGTAAACTTTTAAATACATTACCTTGTTAGATAAGATAATAATAACAAATACATTTTCTAGTAACTTAAAAATAAAAAAATATAGTCCCATTAAAAACAAAGTAGTCACGGGATAATTTTGTTAAATGACGTATATATGAGTCTAGGGTAAAGATCAAATAAAAAACAAATATCGATAAAAAGGATGAAAAGAAATTTTTTATAAAATAAAAAGGTTCTCGAAAAAATTCCACAAGATCGGGTATGTTGGTGCATAAAAAAATTGTGAATAAAGTTTTCTAAATGTAGATCGTTTTGCCAAAAACAAATTATGAAAAAAAAAATATTTGTGCATTAAACATTTTTTATGCATCAAAAATTCGTTTTTAGACCCAACTTCTTTTAACTTTTTGTATCAAAATAACATTGTGTATCAAACTGAAATAAGTTAAAAGTTTTGTTCATCAAAAAATTTTTGCGCATCGAAATTCGTTTTTTGTGCATTATAATAAGGTACAAAAACTCAAAATTAAATAAATAAATAAGAGTAAGGATCAAATGAGAAATAAAATTAAAATGAGAAGGATGAGAAGAAAGCACAAACGCACATTTTAGATGCACCTACAAAAATAGATGCATCTCCACTTAATTTTTTTTCCCCTTATTTGAAATGTGTGGTTAAGAATATTTCTCACTCTTCTCATTTGATTTTCTCTTCTCACCGGATCTCTTCTCAAATAAATAAATAAAAACTTTCACAAAAGTTTTATGCACCAACATACCTAATAGATTTTTTTTTGAATTTCGAGAACTTTTTTTTTTTTAATTTTTATTCTTTTTACGAATATTTATCTTTTTATTTTAACTTTACCTTATGAATCAAAGCTTCATCTTCTCCCAGTAATTCAAAGATGAAAAAACATATCCTTGTAATGCTTTGAAAACAAAATGAGTAATTTCCTAACAAACCTAAGTAAACATTTAGCCGTTTGGCTAGATCAATAATTGACCCATTAATGCTCATAAACAAAAGTGCCTAATTGCAATACAACCAAAACACAAGGGACACATCTTGCAATTCCCCAATTCTTAAAACCTATAACGTCTATCATGCCAAAAAAAAAAGATACCAAACCTTTGACGTCAAGAAACCAATATAAATACCCTTGACAAAAACATTTTAACAAACATCAAAAACCCTACAACCAAAAAAAAAATGGCAGAAACAGAAAACAAACCTTTGTTCAAGAAAACAGAAAACAAACCTAATTTTACACACTTTTTCACTAGGTTGCATGGGAAAAGTCGCAAAGGAATATGGAAGAAGCTAAAGAATCCTGGTCTTCGATGGAAAACAAACAAGTTTAATGCAGTACATAAATGGTTTGTCGATCGGTTTCTTTTTAAGATTGCTTCGGTTGTCGAAGCAATTGTTTTGGTTTCACAACTTTGTTTTTTCTACCTTTGTTGCGGTTGCAGTTTATGATTATATATGGTCCGAGAAAACACGTTATGTGGGTCTTGATGTATAGTCTTGAGAAAACATTGATATTGTATTTGTTTATTTTACAGTTAATAAAATTTAATTTATTTATTTTAGTTATATGTTTTAACTTTTAACCTAGTTTTGGTTGCTGCATTGATACTTTGGTGATCTAGGGGTAGCCGCCACTAAAATTTGTCTGCCAGATTTGATTCTTTTTCTAATAATTAATTTCGCATGTATTAGTTAGTGATTAATTGTATGAAATCTGTATTTAAATCTTTAGGTGCAACTTTGTATGTATACTTGTAGAGTGTTGATTAGTATATGGCAAATGTACAATTCTTATAGCACATTATGAAGTGTGCAAATAAAATACGGAGTAGAGGAATTGTGCAAATCATTAGGCGTACTTATAAGACCGGGTATATCGTGTGTTGTGGGTTCGAAGAACGAGGTTCGGTTTATAAATTAATGTGTTAGACGAGGAGGTCTCAAGTTCGAGTTTCACCCAAGACTTTTACTTCAGTTTGAACACATAAATATCTCACGGCACACTAGTACGTACACACAAAAGTTCTACTTTCATTCAATGATCTACAGAAATCTCAACATTTTTTCTAAACCACACGTCTTCTTCTACCCATCACGCGTAAATCATGTTCAAAGTTGGAGACCACTTGGTCCTTTAATTTAGTACTAGATACCGTCTAAAACTTTAGCATTTCATATAAGTCCTTCCAAATTTTTGACTTGTCATATGACTTTTCCTTGCATTGGAACTATTGTTTTGTTTAGAGTTTTTGGTTTCTGTTAATTTTTTTTTTTTTTTTTTTTTTTTTTTTATGTTTTGAAAAAAGCTTGTACATCACTTATCTGGTCAAAGTCCAACCGGTTCGACCACTAGGTCAACCTGGTTTTTTTGTTAAAAGAAAAAAGCAATTGTTTTGCTTACCAAACACCTATTAAATCTATAAGATTTAATGTCAAACACGCATAAAACATAGAAAGTCCAATACCAATCACACAATAAGTCTATAAAACATATAATCCAATACAAAACACATACAACTCAACAGAAATACAAGTTTTAAACTTAAAAACGACATTACTTATGTAAAAATTAAATAGTTCAAACATTATCTATCATCACGATCAATCCAAACAAATCACCATGAATATATTTTTGGTATATAAATTCCTTGTTAGACATTGAAGTCTTCCTCTTAGAGCCCTCCATACGAAAATGTTAACTTTCTTAGGCACCAAGTTGTTCCAAAGCGTTTCTTGAGTTCTATTTTCCGATAGTAGAATCTTTTCCTCAATCAATCTTGATAGCTCTTTGACCGTGAACTCTCTATCTTCAACAAGCGACCATCTCCACCGATCCCTACAATTATTGGAAACCACAACATGTTGCAAAACATCTAATAAATCTTCAAACTCCTTACTAACCCTACCCGTAATACTTCTAACCCAATCCCAATCCCAATCCCATTCCCACACCCAACTATTATCGACCCAACCCCCTCTATCCAACACACTAACTTCCTTCCTCCTTTCTAAATGATAAAGTCTAGGAAATCTATCACATAGCCTTCGATTATCCACCCATCGATTTATCCAAAACCTAATATCCCTCCCATCCCCCAAAACCCCAATGCACGAAGACGTGAACTCTACCCCCACCCTATCAATCTCCTCACTAATCTTCACAATATTGCCCCAAATCCCACCCCCAAACACCCCCCGCCTATAGCCCTACCACCCCCCAAACCCCCACAATCACCATGAATACTCTTGACTACCCTAACCCGTAAACTCCCCCCTCATTCCTAAGCCTCCACCACCATTTACCTAGCAAAGCCAAGTTTTTTGCCCGTAATGACCCAATATTAAGCCCCCCCCCCCCCCCCAAACGAAGAAATAATCGATCCCTATTTGACCCAAGATATTTTATTCCCATCTCCCGACCCACCCCAAAAGAAATTCTTTCTAATTCTCTCAAGATTTTTTATGACACTCAAAGGCACGCGGAACATCGAAAAATAATACAAAGGCAAGCTACCAAGAACCGATTTAACCAAAGTTAGACGACCCCCGATCCACATCGTTTTAGCTTTCCAATCGGCCAACCTTTTTTTGAATTTCTCCACCACGGGAGTCCAAGCATTCACCCGCCTCATGTTCTCCCCAATTGGTGATCCCAGATACGTAAACGGAAACTCCCCGATATTGCAACCCATCCACCTCGCCATGTCTGACATTTCACCCTCGTCAACCCCTATGCTATATATCTTACTTTTGTTATAATTAACCCTTAGCCCGGAAAGTTCTTCAAAACATTTAACAATACACATAAGAGCTTTAGCGTTCTCCTTACTCCATTCTCCAAAAAAAATGGTATCATCCGCATATTGGAGATGAGATACCGTGACATTATTTGCACCAACCGCCACACCTCTAAAAATGCCTTTTTCCACTGCTTCGTTGACTATCGCATTAAGTCCCTCTACCGCCAAAATGAATAAGAAAGGCCATTCTTTATAAATGACATAATGAGTTTTAGCCAGTGTTGCAAAAGAAGCCCTATAGGCGGCCAATTAATCGGCGCCTAGGCGCTAGGCGAGGATTAACTGCCTGGCTTTTCACTAATTGGTCTTATTAATTGGTTTGGTCAAAATCGGTCAAGATACCGATTAATCGGATTAAAATCGGTTAATTCGGACAAAAATAGGATAAATCGGCCAACTCGGTTACGGATAGAAATCGGGCAAAATGGGGAAAAAAATGGCTAAATCGATCAAATCATGCATATAGTTTCAAAATTTTATAATTTTATATGTAAAAAATTCAATCCGTTTAATTCTTAATTAATCCCCGCCCAATCGGTTAATCGCTAAGCACTATCCGACCTCTCAGCTAGCGCTTAACGATTTTTGCAATCTTGGTTTTAGCCGATAATTTGAACCGAATCAAGTGACCTTTATAAAAAGAATATCTATCGAAAATGAATTACTAAGCGAATATGAATTTTTTACCTAATTTTTGAGGTTATCATTAGCTATAAAATTTGAAAAGATATATATCAATTTTTACCTAGACATGGCGTGTAACTTAAACTATTAAACACAATTGTATAGTTCGGTGTAGGAGGTGGAAACGAGCTGAACCGCTCGTGAAAAGCTCATGATCAGATTGGTAAAAAGCTCGAATGAGTCGAACCTAAACGAGCTCGAGCCTGAGCTTTATATATAAAGCTCGATTAAGCTCGCGAGTCTAAACGAGCCCTAAAAATATATACGCATATGTATTTTCTATACATGTAGCCATGTATAAACGAGCTCGAGTCTAATGTGATTAATGAGCATTCGAGCTTTGTTTCATTCAACACGTTTTATAAGTTAGTCAAGCCCGAGCCGAGCTCGAGCTTGTGAAAATTTTCACAAGTTCGAGCTCGGATTTATATATATAAAGGAGCCGAGCTTGAGCTCTGGAAGGCTCGACTCGTTTCCACCCCTACTACTGACTTCGGTGTCCCTTTTCAAGTTGTCGCTTTTAGGTACGTAGTTTTGTGGTGATCATGATTCTATTCAAACCTAATAAAGATATTAGTAATATTTTTCCAATAGTTTGATACTAGCATTTAATTTCCTATTGTCCATCTCAACATGTGTACTCACCGAGTAACCAAATGCTTAGTCATCCACAATTCCGCACGACCCGGTCATACCACAATTAACATGGCCCAACTTCCTATTTTGCTCCCATTCAACATTGGTTTTAACACCAAACTTGCCATCCAACCAACAACTACGTATCTGCTACCATGACCATGCATGTCTATCAAGTACCAACTACTCCTCCCCGTGTTTATGTTCTTTTTCATTAATGTGTTCTCTTATTCATACCTCTCATATTTTATCTTTCATGGCTCACTTTTTACTCACTATATATAGCGTATAAGATAATTTTTTATCGGTTTATGTTTCATACTTTTTGTTATTAATTTTTATTCTGTATTTTTTGTCAAACTTTATATTTTTTCTTTTGTACTTTATGTTTTGTAGTTTTATAATAAAAACAAAATTACTTTTTGGAGAATATGAATATCCTAACCCCTATGCATTATCATACATGTTTACTAAAAATGTTATTCGATTCAAATAATTGAGTTTACCATTGTGCTTGTTTGGTTGAGTTAAACAAGCAAACACATTAACACAAACACTTTAAGTTTGTATGTATACATGTATTAGTTTGTGTTCATTCATTAAAACCAAAATATAAGTTAACAAGCACACAAAATTTAAATATAAGGCACACAAAACAAACTCATTACAATCACTTAAGGTTAGCTTACTGGTAAAAGGCTTGTGACTATCTTTATTAAAATATATGATGTCTCAAGTTCAATTTTTGTTTGATATAAACAATCTTGATGTGGTCATGCCAACATTCTCAAATAAGAACACTTTACCCGATTTCTATATGTGCTACGGTAACATAAGACAATGTGAAATAGGTAGTCAAAATGTTAAAAACTATACTAACTGACAAGGAAAACATCCTCACCTATTCAACTCAATTACGGTCACAGACACGCCGCTACCGATTCTCAAATATTTACCCACCACCGGTACTCTCTCCTCCCATATAGCGGGGATTCACGTGTAAACTACCAAAAGCATACCCATGGTAGTGCAACTTAACTTATTTCATACGGCAAGTCCTATCATTAGACTAAGTGTAATAAGGGAGCACTATGACCGCGGTCATCACTTTTACATCAGCGTCAACTCAGCTTTCTTTCTTTACAACCTAGCTACTTCACAATCAACTTAATGTAATAATATAACCACACCACCAAAATATACCCACTTAAACACATATACATCCCACCAAAATACAAACACTCACACACAAAAGCAGAAAAACACACTTAAGATTCGATCGTACAATCGACCAAGTCCTCCTTTATTTGATCCATAACCGCGTTCATGTAATAGTGTAGGACGCGTTTGCATGCCAATGTGGTAGCGACGACCACGACCATTGTCACACCCTCGCCGAAGGCGGAAACACGAGGTGCAACGAAATCGATATACATCACCAAAGAGAAATAAGACAATACCATAATTTACATTAAGGAAAAGTATAACATTACAACATTGTTATTGCCGACATTGGCAATTTAAGACATAAGTTTAGTTTCCAAAAGATGGTATTTTAGTACATAATGAATAGTAGTGACATGTGAAAACTTCATTATGCAAGACCTTGATGACAAGCTTACTGACGATCACCTGAAATGCATGAGAGAAAATGGGTCAACTATGAAAATAGTTGGTGAGTACAAACATTTTATATAATAAGAAAACCATTTGAAAAAAATTCGCCAGGCAAAGGCATTGTAAATCCACTCAGTTCCAAGTCCCGCCATAAGAGACTTGTAACCTGTGTATTTACAACCCACTGCCAAAAGTTATATGTCTGATAGTCAAGCACATGTGGTCAATATAGTTCACAATATGGGTACATAGTATATAATAAAGTATGTGGCAAGGCTCCTAAAATAAATAATATGTGTTCCGTAGACAGGGGAACGAGAGGTTGGCCGACCTCTAATAGCGCTATCCATACTACCTACTGCTCCACACAAGGAAGCCGTACGAACGGTACGTATAAACTGGAGTGCGAACGGCAAACCAGTCGGAGACTAACAATTGCGGATGTACAAACAGTACACATTCACAAACTATTATATATTATTAAGTCAAAGCTACTCCGTAGACAAGGGAGATTTTATGTTGCTCCGAACATGGGAGACTTGATAATGCTGCTCCGTAGACAGGGGAGACTTTGCACTGCTCCGAACATGGGAGACTTTAGGTTATAGTACGTACGGTACTTTAGGGTCAAAAGTTTAAGTCAAGTTCAAAAGTCAAGTCAAGTTCAATAGTTCAAAACAAGTTATAAGGTCAAATGAGTTCAAAGAGTAACAAACAATTTAGTTCAAGAATAAATTCATGCATCCACCCCAAAGAAGTTGAAATAGTTAGAAAAAGGGGTTCGTGAATACTCACCTGATATAAGCGATATGATAACAAAAGGTATGAACTAAAGTAAGGCGCGCACTCTATCCGCAACCTAAATGAATGATATGATCTACTTTAGATCATGAAATGAAGAAAGGAATGTACATGCACATGTTTCCTATACCACTCTTAACTTGAAAAATACTAGTTGATAACAAAATTATACATTTTCCAAGACTTGGGAAAATAAGGCAAACTAGAAAATAAAACTAGTCGAAATATATATATCGTATATATAAGTCTTAGTGTTGAAATCCTCGATTTGAAATCCTTGAAATAACGTCTTGTAGCCATAAAAATATACTTGAAAACACTAATACTTCATTAGTTATGAAATTGGGCACTTGGTTAATATTTTTAGAAATCTAGAATTTACTACGTACTAAATGTCATTATTATTTCTAGTTGAAGAAAAGCTGTCAAAATAATATAAGTTTTGCCGATATTGAAACGTGAATATCCTTGTCGTTATAAGTCCGTTTTACTCGTTCTTTATATCCATGGTTACGTCTTAGTATGTAGTAATATATTTTGGAAAGCTCGGCTCCTCCGGGTTATGTCTAAAGCCTCGTTTTGCCCGTCGAAAAACGTCCAACAGCATGTATTTTCAGAAAAATAGTTTTCGGCGTTAAACTTTGTAAAAATCATATCTCCTTCGTTATAAGCTCTTTTTAATCGATTATTTCGCCTACGGCTTCGTTTTTGAAAGTATTTTCTAAAATTTTTACCAAAGTGGACCTTAAACTTCCTGATTTTTCTGGGTTTACCAAAATGGGACAGTAGGTATTTATACTTGTTCCAAATCCATTTTCAATGCTCAAAACTAGTTTCTAACATCACCAAATCTCTTGCAAACACCACAAAGCTAGTCTAATCTTACCATACACCTTCTTAGAGTGCCATGGGTTTCTAATCATCACTAATCAAGTGATTTTAACAAGGGAGTACCTAAAACCAATTCTAGGTTTTGTATGATCAAAAAGTTAACAAAAATAATGTGGTATAGCTAGCTTGTGTATGAAATTAAGCATGAAAATCATATGATACTAGTAAATATAAGATGAAATCATGAAAATAAATTTGATAACTTACTTTGAAATATAAGGTGATTAGATGATGAAAAACCTTGTGATTCTTGAGTTTATATTTCAAAACTCTTAATTAGAATGATGAAATGAACAACTTTTATGCTTTGATCTTTGAAAATCAATGGATTTTGGTCATGGATTGAATTTGGGTCGTGGCTTTTGAGATGAGGAAGAAGAGAAATGGGTTTTTGATACTTGATGAGTATAAGAGAAGATAACTAGATATTTTGTAGTGTTTAATTAGTTTAGTTATAATCGGGTACCGGGTTTGCTAGAAATAAATTTTAACGAAGTTAACCGGGACTTAATAAAGTTATAAAAATGTTAAAAATATGTTGGGTACAAGTATTGAGTGTTCGGGTGATTATTGTTTAGTTTTCACGAAAACCGTCGTAATTTTAATAAACTTACGATATAAATAAAATAAATTTCCAAAATGTTGGGTAAATGAATTTTATAACTTTTATGAGGTTATAAGAGATATAAAAATATGTCGGGACCATAGTGGGAATATTTAGATATATTCGTCGTATTTATTAATCGCATGTTAACGTTTAATTATAAATACTTATACGTAAAACGTTAAATATACTAAATATATTAATTTGAGAATCCTAAGAGTGGTATAGCATGTAAATGACATTATGATGATATGCAGACTATTCTAGTCCGTATAAGAGGTCCTTACTGATAATGCACGTGAATAGTGGAATTTCTTCCGGAATGAATAGTGTTCTGTGAATAGTAAAATTTTCAAATGTTTCTCAGAATATCAAACGGACATAAAAAACGATGAATAGTAAAATGATGAATAGTAATCGATGAATAGTGAATTTCCAAAGTTTGGAAATAAACGTAGACGTGGAAAATATCGGGTTGTTACATTCTACCAACCTTAAAAGGAATCTCGTCCTCGAGATTCAATTCGTCCATTCTATAGGTGTATGTGCTCGCGATTAAATTTGATGAAGCAACTAAGGTCGAAAATGCTAGGTCTCGGATTATATCAATGTCGTGAACTTGGTAAGAAATAAAAATAAGTTATGCACTCAAGATTAAGAAGTAAGGAGGTTGTTCAAAAGAATGTACCCGGCATGTTGTACTGATTCTGTGGGGTTAAGTAATTCCCTAGGAAGTAAGCTCGGCCACGTGCAGGGGGAATTTCAATATTCTGATCTTGGGGGCCTTCAGTTGCCGCCTCCAGGTTTGGACGATTCTGTCCTTGGTTGGGAGTTCCTTTCAACTTTGGACAGGTATTCCGAAGATGATCCAAGCTTTGATGCGTGGTAATTGCACCAGGCTTTACCTCTCGAGGGATCTCGAGAAGCTTACAACCCCCACCAGGCAGTGTACCTGATCGTTGTAGTATAGTATAGTGACAAGTACCGGGGGATTGATCGTTCAGCTTAGGAATAGTGTCGCTAGGATTAGAAGACCTAAATACTAGTTCTAAAGGTGAGGGATGATTATTTTTGTGTTTTTATATTTTTCTGAAAGCAATTAAAAATCTTGGGTTTGAAGGATTTGGGCGGAATTAGTTGCTAATCAACTAACCCAATACTAAAGATGCAATCAAAATAAAATACAAGAAATGAAAATAAGCTAAATTATACTAAAGTTGTGAGCAATAAGTGGAGAAAATGTGTTTACTTAGATTTCACTACTCTCTAGACATCTTTTACACGTTAATTACTTGTTATAATTGCATGGATGATGGATCGTATTCCTTAATACCATTCATGGGGTGGCACACTTAACTCCCCAATTCTATGAGCTCTTATCTCCTCCTACACCATGCCCAGCACAACTATAGGGATTGTAAACAGTGGCTCATGCATTAAATACAACCAATAAAGACCTAGTGCGCGTCGGTTCATGTTTCTTAAGACGTTCAAGCATGTTACCAATTGGAGATCTGCCAGTTTTCTTAAGCCTAACATATAAATCATTCATCCAAGACAAGTATAAACAAGTAATCAACACATAATTAACATCTAGGTTTCATTAGATCCAAGCAAACACAAGATAGATCTAGCCTAGCATGATGGAATTAAGACAAGAACAAGATATAGACAACCAACACATAGACATATTGATTGAATTAAAAGAACACTTATCTTAATTACACATGAAAGGTATCAAGGGCTTGGAACCCTTGAAAACCTGTAAAATTCGCACCAAAATCGTACTTAGGGTTTCTCCAAAACTTCTCTCCTTTTTAATGTGAAAATTAGAAAACTATATATAGAAAAAGAGGTCTGACGGCGTCAAGACAAACATTGTGACGCCGTCACCTCGCCGCCAAAACTATTCTCGGACTGCCTTGATCTACATTTGACGCCGTCAAGATTTAATCATTTCCAGGCCGTCATGACTTTTACTCTTGACGCCCTACCTTCGTGACGCCGTCAAATCTCTGCTGGGTCGTCATGAAATTTTGCTCTTGACGCCGTCAGGATGTTACTCTTGACGCCGTCACCTACTGTTCCCAGCATGGAAAATTAAGACTTTGGCGTTTTCTTCACTTTTATGCTCCAAAAACGTCCGAATTGCTTCCTTTTCCAGATTTCACTCCCAAAGTACCTAAAATCACAAAAGGAACGATTTAGGGCAATATTTGATCAAATAAACTCGAGTTCGAGCTTAAATGACCCCCTAAAAATGGATCATTTTTCGCCTCATCATATACCCTTACACTTGAGATTTGCTTGTCCTCAAGCAAATGTGCTTTTATTCTACTCAAAAGACAAGTTAGGGGTCATTTAACACTAATATAAAAGTAATTACAACAAATAATCGTTCCACTAAAGACCAATAGACAAGCACGGAGGTCATACACAAGCACCTCACAAATAGTGTTTAGATACTCACATCTCTCGGGTGTAATAAAGTGTAAATTACAATATGGAAACGGAAGATATCTCTCACTACCTGTCATAGCAAAATAGATTACCATAGGCTTGGGAAAGGATCAAACCTCCACCACATGGCGTAAGCACCTAGGATAAACTATCAGAGAGGTCTTTTAAAGGGTTGTAACATTAGGTGTAGGGATATGAAATACACGGTTTTGTTGGATAAAGGAAGTTTTTACTGGTGGCGAGTTAACAATCTTAGTTAATTACATGTACAATATGGCGTTGCTAAGCCAAGACTAGACTCGACTTAAGCTAATAAATGAAAATTAACAAAAACATAAAATGAACATAGAATAAAAAGGGATGGTAGTCCGTATGTTTTTTTTTTTTCTTTTTCCATTTTTTTTTCTTTTTCTTGATTTTTTCAATTTTTTTTTTTTTTTTTTTTTTTTTTTTTTTTTTTTTTTTTTTTTGCA
Organism: Artemisia argyi; assembly: GCA_030686995.1. Lineage (NCBI taxonomy): Eukaryota > Viridiplantae > Streptophyta > Magnoliopsida > Asterales > Asteraceae > Artemisia > Artemisia argyi. Next base: position 212,895,940 of record CM060676.1, on the reverse strand, counting down.
TACACTCTTACCCTACCATCCAAAATAATACATCATAGGGAATGAACATTTCCCTTACACTTGAATCTTTACATACTTTACATTAAACTAATCTAATGACTCGAATTAAGAAAATCAAAACACTTGGAGTACTTTTAAGATTAACGTACATATGGGAGTAATAAATGATGTTCTTCCCCATTACTCCATAAAATAAGTACTTACCCATGAGTCCCAATCGTCCCAAAACAATATGTACAAGGATATGACTCGACTTAGCAACCATGTAATCAATTAGAAAGTTAACTTAGGGTTTAACAAATAACAATAATGCACTAAAAATGAGCGCATACACGGAAGGCTAAGGCGATTTGGTTGTACATTTAAGTGGGGTGTAACAAATTCTTCCTTTAAGTAAGATGCTTAAAGTTAGAAACGAAAAGATAGGCTCGGAGGGGTGTACTAGGGGTATCGTGTACTAAAAATGAGTACAACGCTAAGGGTGTGGGAAAAATTAGTTGACTTAACTAGCCAAGTAATATGACTTAAATGGTCAAGTAATTATAATACGGGTTTAACACAAGGGTAATCCTAATGCCTCTTATCATGTAGTAAATCCTACTACACGAATGTAGTCTCACTTGCGGTCTCGGGATGCATCACTAACGCAAGTTCTAGAATCTAAATGCTACCGGTACACTCATAAGCACTAATAATAAATGTTTTTCCTATCAAATCTAAAGGCGAACCTCACATATTTGGGTGGAAAATTTTTCTGAATATACGGTTATGGCTAGTCATACAATCTCCTATCCATGAGACGCTTGCTATGGCTAAAGTTTCACTCCTAAATGTTGTAAAAAAATTTAAATTTGGCGCTAAAATTGCACTAACAAGTATTTCTCATAGTTTTATTACACATCTACCATTAGACAAAACAAACTCAAGCGAAAGTGCATATGTAAGGTATCATCTTTTTACCCTCCCCTTACACTTAATATGAACATTGTCCCCAATGTTCAAGTAAATAATGTAAAAGTGAAAAAGTAAAGAGAATGAAATCAAATACTCCCCTGATTCGCTCGGTATGGATAATAAGGTGGCCAGGTTAAATCTTCCTCCAAGAAAATGAACAATCAAAGCTTCCCTTCCAGAATATAAATCATCTTCTTGTCATACATAACCTGTAAAATCTGATAAAATAGACAAGACAACCTCGCGTAAAATCGGCAGCATCCTATATAAGTTACTAAATCCTAGAAAACAAGATAAGATATAATGCTTGTGGAATGAAGTTTGCAGATCTCCTGGAGATTATAAAACTTGATAATTCACAAAAACCATAAGACTCTGTTAGAAAAACAAAACTGGTAAAATTTCCAGATTTTTACACTTGACGCCGTCAAGAGTAAACTTGTGACGCCGTCAGAAGTGACCTGCAGAAATTCTTATGTTAAGTTTCCGGAAAATTTCTGGAAAAACTTGGTCCTACTTCCTGGAAAATCCTGCAAAACTTCATTATGACTCAATACAAGCATTTGACTCTAACAAATACGAATATACATGTTCATTTAATATTGTGGAGAATCATGGTCGGTTTGTTTCTTGAAAACATATTTGGGGTTTCCCCTTACACTTATCTTTTGCAAAAATACTTTTAGGTGGAGTTAAGACTAGGCCAAAACAACAAAGTAAAGTATTTCCACTATTTAGTTTAGAGACATGATCTACCAACGATAAAAATTAAGCATGCATACGGAAGTAAATAACAAACAAACAAAATAAAATCACACAAAACATGGGTTGCCTCCCAAGAAGCGCTTTTCTTTATTTACGAGTCTTGTAGCTAGACTCAAGGTCATGGGTTACTACGTGACCTCATAGTTGGTTCCACTCTCTAGGTCGTCTTCTAAACCAGTTTTATATTCTGGACCTAGTTGCAAGCATTCTTTGTAGAAACCAAGCATTCTATTCTTTACATACTCTACTCCTCTACGTCTATCCTCCTCATTCCTATAATAAGCCGCTTGCTTGTGTTCCTTTTCAAAATTAGAGAGAAGGCAGTATTGCTCAATTTTGTAGGGCATTTGATAGGCAACCTCGTCATTCTCTTCCTTAAATCTAACTATCCCTAAAGTCGGATCATAACTCATCCTAGTGGCCTCAACAAATGGTTTTCCGAATATTATTTGGCTTAGGCAAGCATCTATCACCGGACGAGTGTCCTCAACTATCATAAAATCGATCTCATAAGTGAGATTCCCTATAATTACATGCAGTCCCTTCACTCTTCCTGCAAAATTACTTATCAGATTCTTATCGGGCATCATCCTAAAATCAAGTTGCTTCTTCATCACCCAATTGTAATAAGTCCTAGTCATGATGTTCACGGGGGATCTAGGGTCGATGTAAGCTTTCCATATATGCATGTGCCCGATATTGCATGGGATGTTAATGTTAGAGGGGTCTCCCATTTTGATAAGGGGGCGCCAAGGATATATGGTCTCTCGGGACTATCGAATAAATCCTTATGGTATTCCCGTTCTTCCTTGGTGGGCAACTTATCAAAGTACTTTTCTATAGGTTCTACTTCCTCTAATTCCTCTTCCTTCTTAGCCTCAACTTCCCTACTCTCATCCTTAGTCTCGGCTTCTATTCTATCTTCATCCTTGTCACTCTATTCAATCTCCTTATCTATCGGCTTAATGGTGACAACATTGACAAAGTGGACATGTTTGGATGATGAGGGGTCCTTAATTTGGCTTCCGTTATTGGTGTCCCTAGTGTCCTTCCTAGGTGTGACTAACGCTTGGTTGTTGAGGGCTTTCAACAAGTTGTCAATCTTGTTGGTTATCTTTGTTTGTTGTTGGTTGAATTCGGTTTCAAACTTAGCTATGCGAGCCTCTTGAGATGCCATGAACTTAGACATCAATCCTTCAAGATTGTTGGTACTACCATAGTTGTTAGAAGGATTGTTGTTGAAAGTACGGTTGGAGGGTAGACCGGTTGGTTGGTAACGATTAGGCGGATTGGAAGAATTGGGTTGATTTTGTTTCCACCTAAGGTTTGGGTGATTTTTCCATGAGGGGTTGTATGAATCACCGTAAGTGTTTGGCTCGGGCTTGAAAGTGTACCACTTATCTCCCGCTTCGTCGGTACGCGTGGATGCGTAGTCCGCAAAAGCTGTTCCGGGGAGTTCCACACAATCACGAGTGTCGTGGGGACCACTACATAATTCGCATGAAGAAGTGATTTTGTTCACTTGGCTTGAAGGCTTAGGAGCTTCGTAAGATTTCATGAGAAACTTGACTTGGTCCTCAAGTTCCATGATCCTACGGTCGGGAGTGTTAGAATTGTTCGAAGGCAAAGATATTGCCTTAACCGTTTTGTTCAAGTCACGGGGATCATTCCAACTTTCGTTGTCATAGAGAGCAAGATCTTCTATGAGTTCCCATGATTGTTCCGCACTTAGATCACGTAGCTTACCACCGGCCAATTGGTCAATGGCTCGCCTTGTGGAGATGTCGATATGGTCATAAAAGATTTGGACTTGGAGCCAAAGTTCTATGCCATGATGAGGGACTTTTCGGAGCAGGTCTTTATATCGAATCCATGCTTCATAAAAGGTTTCATTTTGACGTTGTTGGAACATCAAGATGTCATTTCTAAGCTTAGTAGTTCTCCCCGGTGGAAAGAATTGAGTAAGGAAGCGATTGGTGAGGTTATCCCATGTGGTGATGGATCCCGCGGGTAAACGCTCAAGCCATTGACTAGCTTGATCCCGTAGAGAGAATTGGAATAGGCGTAATCGGGTTGTCTCTCTAGTTGCAACATCTAGATCTATGGAATCTACGATTTTGAGGAAGTCCTTAAGATGTTGGTTTGGATCTTCGGAACGAAGTCCATGGAATGCACATCCGCTTTGCACCAACCGGATGGTGTCGGATCGCAAGGGGGTCACATTGGCTCCGGTGAGCTCAATGGTGTTTCGGTAGCCTTGGTGGCTAGGTCGGGAATATTCTCCTAAGGTTCGGGGCCTAAGGGGTTCTAATGGTGGGTTTTGTTGTGGTGGGATGACGGGTTCAAAGATGTTCCCGTTGTCCATGATGTCGGGTGGTTACGAACAAAGGCACAAAGAAATAGATAGACTAAAGAAACCTAAAAATCAAAATAAAAATCTTACTAGAAAGGAATCTAGCAAGTAGACCTAATAAAAAGAAATTCTAACCTAGACAATAACTATTCCCCGGGCTGCGGCGCCAAAAACTTGATGCGTGGGAATTGCACCAGGCTTTACCTCTCGAGGGATCTCGAGAAGCTTACAACCCCCACCAGGCAGTGTACCTGATCGTTGTAGTATAGTATAGTGACAAGTACCGGGGGATTGATCGTTCAGCTTAGGAATAGTGTCGCTAGGATTAGAAGACCTAAATACTAGTTCTAAAGGTGAGGGATGATTATTTTTGTGTTTTTATCTTTTTTTGAAAGCAATTAAAAATCTCGGGTTTGAAGGATTTGGGCGGAATTAGTTGCTAATCAACTAACCCAATACTAAAGATGCAATCAAAATAAAATACAAGAAATGAAAATAAGCTAAATTATACTAAAGTTGTGAGCAATAAGTGGAGAAAATGTGTTTACTTAGATTTCACTACTCCCTAGACATCTTTTACACGTTAATTACTTGTTATAATTGCATGGATGACGGATCGTATTCCTTAATACCATTCATGGGGTGGCACACTTAACTCCCCAATTCTATGAGCTCTTATCTCCTCCTACACCATGCCCAGCACAACTATAGGGATTGTAAACAGTGGCTCATGCATTAAATACAACCAATAAAGACCTAGTGCGCGTCGGTTCATGTTTCTTAAGACGTTCAAGCATGTTACCAATTGGAGATCTGCCAGTTTTCTTATGCCTAACATATAAATCATTCATCCAAGACAAGTATAAACAAGTAATCAACACATAATTAACATCTAGGTTTCATTAGATCCAAGCAAACACAAGATAGATCTAGCTTAGCATGATGGAATTAAGACAAGAACAAGATATAGACAACCAACACATAGACATATTGATTGAATTAAAAGAACACTTATCTTAATTACACATGAAAGGTATCAAGGGCTTGGAACCCTTGAAAACCTGTAAAATTCGCACCAAAATCGTACTTAGGGTTTTTCCAAAACTTCTCTCCTTTTTAATGTGAAAATTAGAAAACTATATATAGAAAAAGAAGTCTGACGGCATCAAGACAAACATTGTGACACCGTCACCTCGCCGCCAAAACTATTCTCGGACTGCCTTGATCTACATTTGACGCCGTCAAGACTTAATCATTTCCAGGCCATCATGACTTTTACTCTTGACGCCCTACCTTCGTGACGCCGTCAAATCTCTACTGGGTCGTCATGGAATTTTGCTCTTGACGCCATCAGGATGTTACTCTTGACGCCGTCACCTACTGTTCCCAGCATGGAAAATTAAGACTTTGGCGTTTTCTTCACTTTTATGCTCCAAAACGTCCGAATTGCTTCCTTTTCCAGATTTCACTCCCAAAGTACCTAAAATCACAAAAGGAACGATTTAGGGCAATATTTGATCAAATAAACTCGAGTTCGGGCTTAAATGACCCCCTAAAAATGGATCATTTTTCTCCTCATCAAGCTTCCACACTCGTAACATGCTAATCTTTGTCCTTGGTTTCCATTTCCATTTCGGAAATTTCGACTAAGATGACCTGTCCGTTTGCAGTTGATGCACCTTGGGCATTCTCCTGAGTGGTGAAGGTTACATCGGGTACATTTAGGATGTGAGCCTACATATCCTCTGCGCTCCTGATTTGTTGCTCCATAGTTTCCAACTACCCGCTGCCTCTTGTCCTGTTGGTTTTGATCACGGTTTCTTTGCTGATCTTCCTGTCTCTTTCGTCCTCCATCGTTTCCTTTTGTTAGTTCACCAGACCTGATCACATCATTTGTTAAGCTATATGCCATGCCCACAGCAGCTTGCAGAGTGGTTGGTTTTGATGAAGTGACATCCCTCCTGATTTCAGGGATCAATCCCCAAACATATCGATCGACTAGCTTCTCCACAGTGGAGACCATATGAGGAACCATCCCAGTCAGCTTGTGGAAACGGGCCGTGTATTTGTCAACATCTACTCCTACCATCAAGTGGTTCCAAAATTCTGCTTCTAGCTTTTGCACTTCATCCTTTCTGCAGTACTTGTCAGTTAGTAATTTCTTGAATGTTTCCCAAGATAATCCATTTGTAGTTTCCCTTCCTCTGGTCTGTAGCTGGTTATTCCACCAAGTCAATGCTCGACCCTAGAGTAGACCCGCAGAGAATTCAACCTTATCCCCTTCAGCACATTTCGTGATACTGAGTTTTGACTCCACATTCTCGAACCATGATAGCAGTCCAATGGCACCCTCAGTGCCATAAAATTCCATTGGCTTGCACGTCATGAAAGTCTTATAGTTGCATCCCTGACCGTTGTTCGAGGCACCTGCTCCATTATTAGTCCGTCCAGCATCAATGTGCGCAACAATCTGAGTGAGGAGGTCTGCTAATCCAGCAGCAGTGTCATTCGGAGTGTTCATTGCGGCCATGTCTCTGCGATAGACCAAAAAAATAGTTGGTTGAGTGAGCGACACATGAATGATGACGGAGGATGTACGGTACAATAACAGTCGTGACATGGAGATCGCAAAATGATGGAAACAAAGGCATGCTTAATCTAACGGGGCGTAAGGTAGCAAGGAGAAAGTATATACATGAAGGCATATATAAGGTACGGTAACAGAAACTGAAACATATAAACAGGTTATGCATACCCACCCGACCAATGCAACTTCAGGTGACCAGACTCTCTAGACCCGACCAAACGTGATCTTTGACTACTACTCCCTTCATCGCATGATTCTTCTTGAATTATACATAGGTGATCAGGCTATGCATACTTGAGGATTAATAATGCAATGCTAAGACTAGTCGACTCGTATCATTTTTGGTATTTAAGAAAAATGTTACTTTGGTTATAGTTGCGATTTTTATTTTAGAAAAATCGGCATTCTCTATAACCTCTGGCTCTGATGCCAATCTGTCACACTCTCGCCGAAGGCGGAAACACGAGGTGCAACGAAATCGATATACATCACCAAAGAGAAATAAGACAATACCATAATTTACATTAAGGAAAAGTATAACATTACAACATTGTTATTGCCGACATTGGCAATTTAAGACATAAGTTTAGTTTCCAAAAGATGGTATTTTAGTACATAATGAATAGTAGTGACATGTGAAAACTTCATTATGCAAGACCTTGATGACAAGCTTACTGACGATCACCTGAAATGCATGAGAGAAAACGGGTCAACTATGAAAATAGTTGGTGAGTACAAACGTTTTATATAATAAGAAAACCATTTGAAAAAAATTCGCCAGGCAAAGGCATTGTAAATCCACTCAGTTCCAAGTCCCGCCATAAAAGACTTGTAACCTGTGTATTTACAACCCACTGCCAAAAGTTATATGTCTGATAGTCAAGCACATGTGGTCAATATAGTTCACAATATGGGTACATAGTATATAATAAAGTATGTGGCAAGGCTCCTAAAATAAATAATATGCGTTCCGTAGACAGGGGAACGAGAGGTTGGCCGACCTCTAATAGCGCTATCCATACTACCTACTGCTCCACACAAGGAAGCCGTACGAACGGTACGTATAAACTGGAGTGCGAACGGCAAACCAGTCGGAGACTAACAATTGCGGATGTACAAACAGTACACATTCACAAACTATTATATATTATTAAGTCAAAGCTACTCCGTAGACAAGGAAGATTTTATGTTGCTCCGAACATGGGAGACTTGATAATGCTGCTCCGTAGACAGGGGAGACTTTGCACTGCTCCGAACATGGGAGACTTTAGGTTATAGTACGTACGGTACTTTAGGGTCAAAAGTTTAAGTCAAGTTCAAAAGTCAAGTCAAGTTCAATAGTTCAAAACAAGTTATAAGGTCAAATGAGTTCAAAGAGTAACAAACAATTTAGTTCAAGAATAAATTCATGCATCCACCCCAAAGAAGTTGAAATAGTTAGAAAAAGGGGTTCGTGAACACTCACCTGATATAAGCGATATGATAACAAAAGGTATGAACTAAAGTAAGGCGCGCACTCTATCCGCAACCTAAATGAATGATATGATCTACTTTAGATCATGAAATGAAGAAAGGAATGTACATGCACATGTTTCCTATACCACTCTTAACTTGAAAAATACTAGTTGATAACAAAATTATACATTTTCCATGACTTGGGAAAATAAGGCAAACTAGAAAATAAAACTAGTCGAAATATATATATCGTATATATAAGTCTTAGTGTTGAAATCCTCGATTTGAAATCCTTGAAATAACGTCTTGTAGCCATAAAAATATACTTGAAAACACTAATACTTCATTAGTTATGAAATTGGGCACTTGGTTAATATTTTTAGAAATCTAGAATTTACTACGTACTAAATGTCATTATTATTTCTAGTTGAAGAAAAGCTGTCAAAATAATATAAGTTTTGCCGATATTGAAACGTGAATATCTTTGTCGTTATAAGTCCGTTTTACTCGTTCTTTATATCCATGGTTACGTCTTAGTATGTAGTAATATATTTTGGAAAGCTCGGCTCCTCCGGGTTATGTCTAAAGCCTCGTTTTGCCTGTCGAAAAACGTCCAACAGCATGTATTTTCAGAAAAATAGTTTTCGGCGTTAAACTTTGTAAAAATCATATCTCCTTCGTTATAAGCTCTTTTTAATCGATTCTTTTGCCTACGGCTTCGTTTTTGAAAGTATTTTCTAAAATTTTTGCCAAAGTGGACCTTAAACTTCCTGATTTTTCTAGGTTTACTAAAATGGGACAGTAGGTATTTATACTTGTTCCAAATCCATTTTCAATGCTCAAAACTAGTTTCTAACATCACCAAATCTCTTGCAAACACCACAAAGCTAGTCTAATCTTACCATACACCTTCTTAGAGTGCCATGGGTTCCTAATCATCACTAATCAAGTGATTTTAACAAGGGAGTACCTAAAACCAATTCTAGGTTTTGTATGATCAAAAAGTTAACAAAAATAATGTGGTATAGCTAGGTTGTGTATGAAATTAAGCATGAAAATCATATGATACTAGTAAATATAAGATGAAATCATGAAAATAAATTTGATAACTTACTTTGAAATATAAGGTGATTAGATGATGAAAAACCTTGTGATTCTTGAGTTTATATTTCAAAACTCTTAATTAGAATGATGAAATGAACAACTTTTATGCTTTGATCTTTGAAAATCAATGGATTTTGGTCATGGATTGAATTTGGGTCGTGGCTTTTGAGATGAGGAAGAAGATAAATGGGTTTTTGATACTTGATTAGTATAAGAGAAGATAACTAGATATTTTGTAGTGTTTAATTAGTTTAGTTATAATCGGGTACCGGGTTTGCTAGAAATAAATTTTAACGAAGTTAACCGGGACCTAATAAAGTTATAAAAATGTTAAAAATATGTTGGGTACAAGTATTGAGTGTTCGGGTGATTATTGTTTAGTTTTCACGAAAACCGTCGTAATTTTAATAAACTTACGATATAAATAAAATAAATTTCCAAAATGTTGGGTAAATGAATTTTATAACTTTTATGAGGTTATAAGGGATATAAAAATATGTCGGGACCATAGTGGGAATATTTAGATATATTCGTCGTATTTATTAATCGCGTGTTAACGTTTAATTATAAATACTTATACGTAAAACGTTAAATATACTAAATATATTAATTTGAGAATCCTAAGAGTGGTATAGCATGTAAATGACATTATGATGATATGCAGACTATTCTAGTCCGTATGAGAGGTCCTTACTGATAATGCACGTGAATAGTGGAATTTCTTCCGGAATGAATAGTGTTCTGTGAATAGTAAAATTTTCAAATGTTTCTCAGAATATCAAACGGACATAAAAAACGATGAATAGTGTTTTGATGAATAGTAATCGATGAATAGTGAATTTCCAAAGTTTGAAAATAAACGTAGACGTGGAAAATATCGGGTTGTTACAACCATCTATTATGCTTTGTCAAAGGGTGTTGGCAACACTCCATTCACTCTCTCTCCCATCACTCACTCCCAACCAATCTCCTTATGTCATATCATTCACTCAATTTTTGTATCACTCACCCATATTTTTGTTGGCATCACATCACTCACTTCCAATGGTCAAAAGCAGGTACCAACGTTCGAAAAAAAGAGACTTTTCCTCCCTTCCCGTGAATGAAACTTTCACGCAAATGATGCTTCATGTGCGATACCGGATTCACGGCAGCGATGTTCCCGCGAATGAAGAACCTCGTGCCGTGCATTCATTCAACTATTGCCAACACCCTTAAAAAGTAAGAATCTCAAAAATCAAACATATCTCCAAAAGTAGAAACATATGATATAAGTACTATAAATGTAGCAAAAACCGGTTAGATGTTGGTTTCAAAACTGGAGTACATACAACATGACACAATCTATATTCACACGTCGACAACATATATAAAAACCAAACAGTCAAACACAAACATTTTTTAATAAAAAAATAATATAATGTTATTATCAACAACCAGATCCCATTGATCTCCTCCTCCTCACAACCTTTCCTTTTCAATTCAAACCCTACACACACTAAAACACCTTAACAAAAACACACATACTTATAAATATATATATTTATGAATGGATGAATTATTAAGGATGAGAATGGGGTCTGTTTGTTTAAGGAGTGAGATGATGGTTACAACTGAGCCTGGTTGTTATTCTACGCCTTTGGTTTCTGTTAATGTTGCTCTTGCCTTTATTGACGCTGTTATTGCCCTTGTTGCTTTTTATCAGGTTTTTATTTTTTATTATTATTATTTTTTTTGATAAAGTGTTTGATAACATAGCTGGATAGTCGTAATTAGTAAGTGGAAACGCTGGTTGCTCGTAAATCCTACTAGGAGTAGCATTTTGATTTTGAGTGTTTAGAATAAATAGGATTGCTAGTTGCTTGTTTCTGAACAAGCATTTTGCGCAAAACGCTAAACGCTAGTTGCTTCAAAACACTCCTAAACGCTTGCTATTATGTGGTATCACTTCCCTACCGCAAACGTCAAGTTAACTGGTTAATGAGGGCTTTGAGGAAATAGGTCATGGGCAGGGACGGAGCCAGGAATTAAGAATAAGGAGGGCCGAAATTTTTTTCTCAAAGGTTAGGGAGGTCATTTGCCTATAGTCGCGTCATATGCTTAAATTTTATAAGGTAAATAGCAAAGCGATTGGGCGTGTTGGAGGGGGCCGAGCACCCCCTGACTCCCCCATTGTCTCCGTCTCTGGTCATGGGTTTAATGCCCAACTCATGATAAAAGGTCATTGGAAGTTCATGTTCTCGTTGCGTGGGGTTAGGTCCTTGGGAAGGGTTCTCAAAAGTGGTGCACGGGTTCAGGGAGGGTTTTTTTCTCTGCTGATTTAAACCTTTTGAGGAAATAGTTATGATTTGGCGTGATGCTGTGTATAAGTGAATAATTTACTTTACTTGATAACAATGTACTTTAGGAAAAACCATCACCAAGCGGCCTAGTGGTTAGGCACCTGAGATTCTGAGAATAGGTATAGGGTTCAAGTGTAACTAGGTATACATTTGGAGGTGGCTAGGGAAAGGGTCAGAAATAGTCACTGAGAAACCTCGATTAGGGTTAGGCTGTGTATTTCTGAGTCAAAGACTCGCCCTCCCCAGGTGACTTGAACAAGGAAATCCTCATGCGTTTTTAGCCGTTTTTGATAGTAATGTAGGATGTGGTTAGTGTGATGTGTTAGGTATATAGCATTGTATTATTTTTGTTAAGTCGTTTGCTAACAGTGATTCATTTAGGATTATAGGGATGTTTGGGATTGTGTTTGCATGATGAATTATGTGTCATCAAAACTGTGGTTTTTCTATAGCCCTATAACGTGTATAAACACTTTTATCTGATGGTTTGCTGCCAAACACTGTTTTCTGATTTATATGCTTTTTGCAAATGCAATAGCCAAATAATGACTTTCAGTGTGCAATTCCAAACGGCCAAATCACTCTATGTTGTGACTTCGACTTGTCATGTTACAGAGATGTTAAATATCTGGAAGTTATGATGTGAATCATCCTTGATGTTACTAAGTACTAACTATGAAAGATAGTCTTCTTCTTTAATACTTGAAAAAAATTAACTCCCGAAAAATTATGCGAAGTTGGAAATTTATTGAAAAGGTAATATTCATTGAACGTGGCATAATATAAGTTACCCGACGACTGCTTATAAATGTATTTTCTTTCGGATAATGCTATACATAAACAAAGCGTATAGTAGTAACGTAATCATTAAGTTCCACAAGCTCACAGTTGGGGGTCTATATAATATTATGCTACATGATATTATTCATAACGTTCTGATTTTACATTTGTGTAAATTTCAAGTCAAATCCCACACAAGCCTTTTTTATTAGTACTGGCAACTGATATTTTGTGCTCTTATTGTGTTAGTTAATGAGGATTCACTCAAGGAATCCACAAAGGGGCTGGACTCGACAGAAAGTAAGTAATACTCCTTTAATTACCTTATATTTGTCATCACTTGCTGACTCCGATCTTATTAACACTCACAGAGTTATATTAATGTAGTTTTATTTTACCTAGATGCTGATTAAATCAAACTTTCGGCGTGCATAATAATAAGGTCTTTATACCCTCAAATTTCAACATATTATTGGTCAAGGGGAACCTCTATAGGGTTGTTTTTTTAGGCAAAAAATGGTAACATTTTATAATAACTTAAACAATGTTTGAAGAAAATGAATAGATACGCAATATCTATAAGATCCAAATCCAAGTGTCCTTATCCATTTGGAAAAGGATTTCAAACCAATGCCTACATATAGCGAACGTGCTTACATTTAGATTACTTCGAATTGCGGTCATATACCAATATGGCTTGTTGCATGCTAACAAATTAGATATCACTTTCTTCATAGGCATGTAATAATATGTAAAAAACAAACCCCTTATTGTTTATACTTTAGTCATCTTTAGCCATAAGCATATACAACTTGTACTAATCTATTCAAATCCAATTGCAGGTGTTTCATCTAATGATTGGGTTTTCCAACACGGGTATGGTATTTGGACTTTCTTTACTAAATATCGTTTTGATACATTCAGTTTTCTTATGCTGATAACATATGTCTCCTGACAGGTTATGGTATATATTTTATATTAACACTTGTTGCTGCTTGTAAGAACTGGATATGCTGGTCAAACTCCTGTGGTTTTGTTGTTATGGGTATGCCTCTTTCTCTGTTATGCGTCTCATTTAAAGAAAGTTCTAATAAAGCACCTACAGATGTGGATAGATTTATATGTATTTCATTTTGCAGCATTGCCCAAGATTCTGTTTCTTGCAGCGTTTCTTCTTCTTCTATCTTTCTGGTATGTTATTAAGATCTGGATAGATTTATAAGCATATTAGGTAACGTAACTTATACATTAAATAGTATGCTTGCAGTTTCTAATATAGTAGGTGGGTAAGTGCTATTTAGAAATGTAACTTGTAACTTAAATTAGCATGCTTGCAGTTTCGATGAGCTAGTGAGACTTTAAGTGATCCAAAGTCTTCACGAGACTACTAGAAAAGCACTAAGTTATTTCATAGTTCATACATTTGATATTTAAACTTTAGTTTGAACTATGGTGTTGTATGGAGGTAGTGTGTAACCTAGAATTATGTTTTCTGTTATATGTTATTTCGTAGGGTCGACCTTTGTCATCAGGCAAATGACGAAGATGAGGATGAAGGTTTTCCTGGGGAACTGTTGTTAGAGAAAGTAAACAAGCCAAACTCGAAGGTTAGAAGTCGAAGAAGATGTTGCAATATTCGGATCTTTCCTGTTGGCAGCCGTCAACAAGTTGTGATATTGGTATGCAAGCTACTTAGATATTGATAATCTATTTATCTGTAGAAGAGGGAACTTTTAGTCACATATGTTGATTTATATAATTTTTATTCACGATTCTTTTGACAGGTTACTCTGCTAATATTTGTGATAATGCTGGCATCAGCTGTGCTTATATGGATTGGCCTGGGAAAGAATCCTATCGATTCATCAGTTGTGGCACGGGTACAAATTTTCATGTTCAGTTGTATATATGTATTATTGTGTTTCTATCTGCAATTATGTTTCTATGTATGTGGATACATGTGCGTATACATGAAGGAGATATAATAACCGTATATACGATGCAGGTGTATGTAGATACTTTTGCCGTTGCAATGCTTTTACTAGGAGGTGCACTAGCATGCTACGGTCAGCATCTTTGGTATCTGCTACTGTTATTTGTTTTTGTACACAAAAAATTTACCGTTATAATAACTGTCATGGGACACAACAATATAACTGAAGGGATTGATATTGAAGTATTTGCTTTGCTGGATACTTTGTATTCTGATTATGTGATGCTAGCAAGAATATTTCCATCACAATCATAATTCATACATATGGAAAACTTACTGGTTTGATATTTTTTCCCGCATCCATCAACTTTGAATGATCCCTTTTATTTACATTGTGTGAACAGGATATGTTTTAGTCTCAAAAATGAAGATAGTGCGATCTGAGAGAACTTCTTCCGAAATGTGGAAGGTATTCCATTGATATATTTCACTATATATGACATTGTTTGAGTTCACATATCTATTTGTGACATTTTGTATAAGTTAATCAATTTGGTTCATTATGTCGTATTTGTTTGCAGGTTGCTGGACTAGCCATAGTTTCTGTCATTTGTTTCACCGCAAGCTCGGTGGTTGCTTTTTTCACAAATATACCAGTATGTACTTTTTTATTTCCATTTTATGGGACTGTCGTTCTGATGATTCTTCTAAATGTTTCGTTAAAGGGCCCTCACCATTGTTGCAGGTACTGTATCATTGTGATTGGCGGAACATTGGTGGGATCTATGCCTCTCTTCTACTGATTCTCTACTACTTTATAGGTAAGTGCTTCAACCTACTAGATCGAATTATTGAACAATTTAGGTCATTGTTCACCCGATCAGTTACTGGACTCATGTCATGTTTCTGCAGGCTCATCGGTACCTTCAGCTTTTGTATTATGGGTAATGAGAGAACTGCCTCCTTCAATGGCAATTAATGTACCCGTAGAAACAAGAACGCTTGCTTTTGTCAGCGAGTATCCAACTACAACACCACCTCAGCATTGGACTACTATTGCTACTGCGCAGAATCAGGTTCAAATGCCTTATTAGTTAAATCTTATATAATTGATATATATATAGTAAGCAGTAGCACTGCTAACAAAAGTTCAAGTGACCTCTGACGGGATAATCGTGAAACTTGGTTACTTGATGTTTATTATAACATTTTTTTTCTTACAAAATTTCTTCGAACTCCGCAGGTATCAAGGGCAAGTCCAATCTGACTGCAGTTCAGCACATAATTAACGACCTTCTTACTTGCTTAACGACTGATATAAAGAAAGTGGATGAAAAGGGTATGAGACGGAAAGCAAAAAAGCTGAATCTTTTGGAATTCCGAGTACATACAGCCCGTTGCTATGATTTTTGATAGTTTAGGTTCTTGTATATATCAGTAATCCCTTTTTAACCCCTTGAATCGTTTTTATTTGTTTTATTTGTAGGTTAGTACTTTAAATGTATGAGAGCCTCAGTGTTTGCAAATTGCATTCGATATTTGTATTCTATAATTTGTTAACTTATTTGTCTTCAATTTTGACTCCCTCTAACCACATTCTGTTAACTGAAACCTTTCTGCCCTATCTCGCTACCATTTCCGGTTATTATAGATATAGTAAACTGCAGAGAAGAATGTGATTATGAGACATTTTTTATTTAGGTGCAACTTTCTATAAAAATTGATTATGATAAATTTAAAGCAAAGTTTATTGGTGGCTAACTCGCTATGATTATACTTTTGAAGTTACAACATTACCATTTTATGATCCAACAGTTGGATGTACACTCGAGCCGTTTCACATAAACCTTTGATTATTGGGATTCCGTTTTCGTGCAAAATACAAAAGCGATGAATGTTTTTAAGACCTTGAAAAATGGTAACATACATTAGGTAAATGTTTATTCAGCAGTGTTGTAAAAATCGGCCATGGCGGCCGATATGGCGGCGCCATGGCGGATTTCGGTGGTCCACCGCCACGATATTTCCCATATCGGTCAACTTGGCGTTTTTGGTCAAAATCGGTCAAAATCGGAGCTTGGCGGTCAAAATCGGCCAAAAATCGGCCTTGGCGGCGGCCGGTCAACGCCGGTCAACGCCGGTCAACTTCAGATCTGGGTTTTTTTTTTCAGATTCACGCCGGTCAACGCCGTTTAACTTCAGATCTAGGGTTTTTTTTTCATATTCACTTCAGATCTAGCCTAGATCTAGGGTTTTTTTTCATATTCCTTTATAATTTATGGTCACCGCCATGGCGCCGCCATGGCGCCGCCATGGCGGCTATGGCGGATTTCGGGGGTCAACCGCCACGGTACCGCCGAGCGATATTTACAACCTTGTTATTCAGAGAAAGATACTTTTATATAGTTCTGTTTATTCAAAATAGCAGGTTAGTATTAGAGATCTCAACTCTCAAATATGTGCCTTTACAAGCAAATGATATGATTTAGGTTTACATATAAAGGTCACATTGATCAAGTGGGTTAGTGGGGTTAGTTAAAACAAAAGAGAAAAAAATTAAGTGGGCTAAACATGTCACAAGTCACCAGTGTATTTAAAGTGAGGATTATTAGTGCAGCATGTTGCAACTGCACCAAAAGCACTAAAAAAAAGTCTGAAAAACCAGATGTGACATGCATGGAAATTTAATCATTTGACCTCACCAAAAGCCACCTAAATATATTAAACTATTTTAGTTTATTTGTTGTAATGAAGATGCTAATAAGAAAACAATTGAATAGCATTGAGATAAACAATACTCATATGCAAACAATGACCACCCAATCCCACCAAAGTAGGGTAAGAGGAGGCAGGACGTAGACAGTGATACCTTTAACCGAGGGTAGTGTGAATGCAAAACCATTCATTAGAGCAAAATGGGTTCTTAAAAATAGAGTCAAAACTAGCTAAACATCACCGATATTTGATACACGTTACAAAATATAAGAGTATGATTGATCAAAACTTGCATAACACTCGTTGCTAATTTAACATTTTGCATAAGCATATAAATCTAGATAGTATAATACTATTATTCCCAAAACTTGATTAGCGTATATGCCACAATAAGTGATGTTTAATTTCTGGTACGAGAAAGAGTATCAGAAATACACTCCACGAAAGAATTAAGTCAACTGATTAACTCGGCGAAAATGCAAAACAACGGCAACATCAAAAAGCCATGAGCTCACAATTTTACTTGTCATGCAAGATTTGACTCCTCTACAACCTGAAATCAAAACACAAACAGCTTAAATTTCAACAAAGGCACACTAGTGAATAACTTAATTACTTATATATTTAAAACATCTTCACCTTGCAGATTGAGGTAACAGGAGTTGAAAGTTACCCGAAGATTAATTTTGATAACTTGTATTTTTATTGGAACAAGATATATCATGTAATCATATTTACGATTAATCATTAAAAATAAATAAAAAAATGAAAAAGAAAAAAAAAGAAAAAAAAAAAGAAGAAAGCATTTTAGATCAACCCAACCCACTTAACCAGGTCCACCTCTATGAAAGAGAGTAACTTTTGCAGTTGTGGGTTGCCCCTTTCTGGTAAAGAGTAGCACTTGCTAGTAATATCTACTTCTAAATGTGAGGAAAAATAGGAAATTACCAACCTAAATGTGTGCGTGTGTGTGTGTGTGCGTGTGTGTATTTTATTTTTATTTTAATTTATTTTTTTCTGAAAATAATACAACCAATAAAAGCCGATAAACAGTATAATGAGGTGAATTTCATGTACATACCTTAAGGGCAGGGTCAACAGTTTCTGGTCGGCTCCCAATGGATCCAAATGCACCCACGGGCCATATCTATAACATTGTCACAAACATAATAAATACTTTAAGTACGGAAAATACATGATTTGTATATCATGTCTAATAAAATTATTAGAAGTGCATAAAATTTATCGACAATTATTATTAACAGTGTAATATACTAGAACACTTTCTTCTACCAGAAAGGAATCAAATTACAGGTACATGGTCTCATAGAAAAGCAAGTTACAGACAATAAGGCAATAACTTTTAAGCGTAATTTTTACTTACCTTCCAGCACACCTTGCCTTGAAGAAGCCCATACGGAACTGCTCCGAATTCCCGTGAATCACGAGAATTGTATATATTATCTCCTTGAACCCAAACATGTCCCTTTGGAACCTGCATATATAAAATAAAAATGTATTCATCATACAAACTCACAATCGAAATAGTAAGAAAAAGTTGACCAAGGATAAATCATACAACAACGGTTTCGGTTCTATCACTAATTTTGGGGTCCACAATGTAGGTGATACTGTCACCTTCCATGCCAATTATTCTCTTGGTGACAACTTTCCTTGGATTTTCAGGCGACCGGAGTATGACTACATCACCCGAACCCACTTTGCCACGGCGCGTAGAGATTTTGTCAACTAAGACAATCTCATTTGTAAGGTTAAAAGTGGGGAGCATGCTAGGACCATAGACCTGCAGATAGCCGATTATAACAACTTATTAAACATGAAACTTCGACTAAACAGACAATGGTTAAGCTGTTTTGGTGTAATGCTGGCACGAACTATTCGGAAAAATGACCCAAATAAAGTTTAGGTACTAATCCACGCAAAAAGAAAAAAGAAAGAAGTTAAAAAGACAAAAAGTTGAGAATTTAGCAGTTTAGCAGTTTTAACTTTTACCAATGTTAACCGAAAAGACAATACAAGATGTAAAGATAAGTGTACCAAAGCAGTGGAGCAGACGTATGTATTGGTGACATGGAGCGCACAGAAGAACTTGGCTACCAGAAAGCTTTTGTCTAGTGCGTCTTTTACTATGAAGGCCCATTGCCGAAACAGGCTCATATCTCTATCTCTCAGTTGATGTAGGATATAATTCAGGGTGGAGAGGAGCTTGAACTTTTTATTCGAGAGACCTTTACCTAAATTACAAATAATAACGATCATAATCGTAATCACTATCACTTTTACCGTGCGTATTTTGACAATCTTGGACATTTTCAAATAAATAACAAGCCAATTCAACACAACAGAGACAAAGTAGTATTAAAAACTAACATGAACAGATTGGAAAAGAAAAAGAAAAAGAAAAAGAAAATCCTTAATACCCTCGCAACCCCCTAAATCACAGATTCATAGGTATTAAGCATAAGCAAAACGTTGAACCAATCAATCTAACAAAGTTCCAAAACAATAAGCAATATACAAGATGTCAAGATGAACATCCACATAGGCTAGATATGTTTCCTTTTAAGTACACGATCCGCAACTAACAGGGTGATTGGGATCGCTTATTATAACTATCTATATACCTATTCCATACTAATTCCCCACACACATAAGCATATCTTTTGAAGAAATGTTTAGTTTATGACTTTTGAAAGAAACCCTTTTAAACACCTAAATAAGCTATTAAACACTTTCAGATTAAGTTTTTTTGGGTACAAGGGAAATCCTACCCAACAACAACATACCCAATCCTGCCGGGGCGGGGTATGGGGGAGGTAGAATGTAGACAGATCCTACCCCTACCCAGGATAAACCCGAGAGTAAAGAGACTGTTTCCAGGAAGACCTCTGGGAGGGAAATCCTACCCGAGCCACCAAAACCTTTGGTGACCTGGTAGGTAAACCCCGGACTCCAAAGACCAGCCTTGCAAGACCCATGGAGCCTAGTAAATCACTAGCCCTCCAAAAAGTTTGCAGCTAAGAATTCGAACTCAAGACCTCTTATTGAAATGTTGTATTAGCTTATTATACTTTGATAATATAAGCAGTTCAAATAAGCTTAGCCTAACACCCTATTAATAAAAAAAATTCACAAGCATTTCATCAAACAGGTTGTATGCAATTCAAGAATCAAGATATTCAATACAAAAACACATAGTATGTATTCATTAAAATTACATAAGTGAAGATTCCATAGTATGGACAAAAGGGGGATCTACCTTAAACAAGACAAGACGGAGGTTGTTGTCGCCGGTGCCGGAGAGAGTGATCGTTGTCAGATATTGGAAGAACTGATAAACCCCATCAAATTAAAGCTAAATGTTTAAATGTAGCCCCATATTTTTGAGAAATTGAAAAACTACCCCTATGAGGTTTTTAGAAAAGTTACTAATAACTACGGGTGCAATCGAGTCGAGCCGAGCTCGAGCTCGAGCTTAACAGGGCTTGAGCTTGGCTTGAAATTTATAAGTTAGGCTTGAGCTTGGCTTGATAGCTTGACGAACTTTAATCATCCAGGCTTGAGCTTGGCTTGAAAAATTCGATAAAAGCTTGAGCTCGGCTTGAAAAGTTTGAATGTATATAAAAATATTGTATCTAATAACCAAACACATCAATAGAAATATGTATAAATTAAAACAAACTTAAACCATAATGGCCAAACTCACTAGTGTGTTACACAAATGATAACACTATAACAGTCGACAGCCCAAGAAATGTGACGATACATAAAGTAGGATACAAAACGTTTGAATTAATTAGGTTTAAATGACCTTCTAGAATACACGTTTAATTATTTACAACGTAAGTCGTTATAATTATGTTAGTACTCAAATTATCCCTAGTTAGTTATATAAATTTATAATGGAAATATATTTATATTAAAGCTCAAAAAAACTTGATTCGAGTTCGAACCAAGCTATCAAAAGCTTGAGCTTGGCTCGTTATATGTTAGAGCTATTTTTTAGGCTTGAGCTTGGGTTTGAGCTTGATAAAAGCTTGACTTGATCGAGTCAAGCTCGAGCTCGAGTTGCTTGATAAAAGTTTGACTTGATTGCAGCCCTACTAATAACAATTGTTGCAAAAAAAGTCTTACAAAGCTGATTAATTATCAGCTAGGCGCTAAGCTATCATTTTCTTTTTATTTGTGTAATTGGTCAAATAAATCAGTCAATCATGATCAACAGCGGACAACGACTGTCAAACTTGCCAGAAAACTGCAAATCTTGTCGAAAATACTCAAAACTCGTCATAAACTTGTTTTAATAACTTATAGTCGATGTTTATTTCTATTGTTATGGGTTTTTTTTTTTTTTTTTTTTTTTTTTTTTTTTTTTTTTTTTTTTTTTTTCATAAAGAAAATCTTGTCGGAAATAACAAAAATTAGTTGAAAATACCCAAACTTGTCGGAAAAGCCAATCCAATTAATTTCGCCTAGATCAATTACAAGCTAAAAGTGGATTGAACGACCGACTGCCGATTCACAATTTTTGCAACCTTGCTAATAACTTTATATGGTAACTTGAAAGATGTAAAAACAGTTGACACGTCTGTGCATGGGCGGAACTAGAGCGTCTGGTGTGTCATGAAACCCCAATAAAATTTTGTTTCGATGTGTTAATTTTCATTGAAAATATCTAATTTTCTAAAACAGACCAAGTTTAATATATTGGGTTTTTAGTTATTTATTACATTAATAAGAAGTGAAATTAGATTTAAATCAGGTTTTACTAAACTCTCGTAACTTTTTGTTAATATCTTTTCTTTGTAACGCAGTTAAAAAAAAATTGTGGCCCCGATCGCTCTTAGCTCTTGTTCCATCTGCGTAACACTAAAATATTAAAACACACAAATAACATGCATAGTCATAAAATAAAAACCCAAAATCTTAATGAGGTGTCGTTGAGCCTTGATGTCAAGATCAACGTTGGATAACAATGAGATTAATGCCCAAATGAGAAAAACTGAAGGCATAATGTTTACTATAGATTGCTCTAAGAGTTTATACATTTAGGGTCCGCTTGGTTTAAAGTGGGGAAAGGGAAAGGGAAAGGGAAAAGGAATGCAAAGGAATGAGTGAGATGGGTAATCAATACCTTACCCCCCAATTTACTCTATAATGATTGATTACCCACTACGGGGTAATTAATACCTTTGCACTCCCTAACCAGGCAACATATATTGAGTGATGTGGGCCCTTTTAAATATCTTACCTATTCCTCACCCCTTAACCCCCAACCAAGCACCCCCTCAATTCTTTTGCTAAATTTTTATTATTATTATTATTATTATTATTATTATTATTATTATTATTATTAATATATATATATATATATATATATATATATATATATATATATATATATATATATATATATATATATATATATATATATATATATATAAACATCACTTTATTGAAAAACAAATAGGATTTTACAAGAAATTAGTGGGGAGCCGAGATACCAACTGAGCCCCCACACCTCTAGCTACAGCAAAACCAATCCTACTAAAAATATGCGGAGCAGCACGTGCTCCAACGTCTTGGGTCATAGAGAATCGTCTAATGCGCTTCAATAAGGTCACTGCATCCTTTTCAAGTTCTCCAAAGGAAGAGAATGAAAAGGGGAGGAACCCATATCCAATATCAGCGCATTTAGCAGCATACTTGACACGTTTACGTTGTGCGGCTTCAATAACTGCCCGACCGGGCATAAAATCAACCATACACGAACGTGTCAAAGGTGACGATCCTGTAAGATCAACACAAACATCAAGGCCACCATCCCAAGAGTAAAATAACATATCGACCGGACGTAAGGTTTTGTCCCTCTCTCCACGAAGCCCAATATCCACCTCCTTACGAACTGAAACTCCAGACCGAGAACATATATCAACAAGAACATCACGCACAATATTGTGCCGATGTTTAATACCAACTAAGCCTGCGCACGATACAGCATGATCTCCAAAAATATCTCCAAGAAAAACTTTAGAACAAGCTGAACATGGCATCTGGACAGTAAAAAGAGGAACACCCAGCCGATAACACAACACACATCGGTAAGTCCTGGCATTCATGGTTTGTCCCAATCCAGATATCGGTGTCACCCTAAGCCAATCTGACGCGTAATCCTCTATTATTATTATTATTATTATTATTATTATTATTATTATTATTATTATTATTATTATTATTATTATTATTATTTTTGTAAGTTTTCAAATCAATGATGGTTAATTCGATATACAATGTATCAAAACATGTCTTTTGTTCGAAATTTTTTTGCGTGAATGTTTTTATTATTTATTTATTTATTCTTTTTTTTAACCATGGTTTCTTAACTTTTGGCTAACCAACATGTAAAATCCTTCCTTTTTAATAGATAAAAGGGTGTTTCTTACCTTTACAGCAAATTATGCGTGATATATTTTGGAAAATTTGGCAAACTTTTGTGATTTTATTTACTTGTCCTTTGTTTACATGACTAGTTATTATTGTTGTCTAAATTAGTTTCTACCTTCAAAAAGACATTATTAAACATGACATCCTTTCAAGCAATACATGAGCAAATAACTAGTTTTTATATGATTGAGTATTTTCTATTATTCATGTTCTTATATGACTTCTTGTACTAATTTGTATTACAAAAGTCTTGCACACGAGAAAGAAACTCAAGAAGTATTAATCTAAAAAAGTTACCTATTAATTTGTGAGATTGGATATCATGTCGCTTGCATGACGTTAACATGACTATGCTAACCCCATGACATTGATAACCTATTAGAGTTTGTCACATCAAATTTTTCTCTAGAAAATGTTTATAGTAGTTAATTTGATTGTATATAGAAAAAGAAAATGTTAAACATAACCTTTAAAAATATATTTATGAAATTATGAAAATTTTAAATTGTTTGTACTTTTATAATAACACTTATACTTCTTAAATTTAATTGCTCCCAACCAACTAAATGTAAATCATACCTAATAAGGCCTATAGACCCGACCCACTTATTAAGGTCCGTTTAATAGTTAATGTTTCGTGTGTACCTCTTCTATTTAATGTATTGTAATGTGTTATTTATAGTTGAATCTGATCAATAATTGTTCAAATTTCCTTTGATTTCTCCTTATAGCATGTTTTTAACTTTTAAACGGTCATTAGGATTACAAAAACTACCTACCAAATGGTCTAGTGGTAGGGTCTTTAGCTTTCAAATAATAGGTTAGGGGGTGACAACCTTGCCTAAGGTTGCCTCATCTTTTAACGCAAACAATCAATCATGGTCTTCCAACACATTTTTTGCCTAAAGTTGCCTAAACTTCAATTTTAAGTGGCAATCTTGCCTAAGGTCAAGCATTAAATTTTACATAATTATATAATTTAATAAAAAAAACATAATTAAACAATTAATAAAAAACAACTATTTTTATTAATAATAATTCAAGGATTATTACATAATACTTTAAAAAAAAACATAAATAAAACTAAAAATTGCAAGGCCATCCATATTTTGCTGCGAATTCACGTTTTTTTTAGAGCAATTTCCCGCATATCCGGATTAGCTATGTTATCGTGCGGTTCGTTGAAAAACTTCAAAGCTCGTATAAATGCCTTTTCTTGCACACCTTGTAGTTGTGCCACCATCAATATTTCGGCCAACTCATCCTTTGCACGTTTTTTCTCTAACGACTCCTCTAATAATTGTGATTTCTTTGAAGCATAAATTTCGAAAGTCGCGGCAACACTATTACTTGTGGACAACTCATTAACGCTCTTTTTGCCCCCTTTTTTTCAGGTAGGAGTAGTGTCTGCATTTAAATCCAGAATAATTGTCTCAACATTGTCGTTGCTTGATTCAGACGACTTTTTTCGCTTATCAGAATTAGACGATGATGTTTAACCCACAATTGGTTGTTCGAACCATTTGTCATTTTTCCTTACAATTTCCCATGCATCAATGTGTCCAAAAGTCTTGCCTTTTGTTTTTTTGTTTTTTTTTTTTTTTTTTTTTTTTTTTTTTTTTTTTTTTTTTTATAATTGGCCATGGCATTTTTCATCACGTCAAGATCGTCACAACCACTATCTCGAAGACGATTCTACAATTATATAAGTAATAAATATAAATTAATACAATCATATCAAATACAAACTATATAAAATAAAATAGACTTCAAAAATATACCGATTGGATGTAGAGGCCGTTAAAAATATTCATTTCGGCATTCATATTTTTCCATTTTGTGTTCAAGCCATGGTGTGTTCGTTCATGATTTGGCACGTTTTGAGAGAAATGTTCAAGGATTCTTCTCCAAAAGCTTGCAGACTTTTGTTGATTCCCGACTCTTGGACAAGTCGAGATATGCACCCAAGCTTTTGCCAAAGCGACCTCATCTTCCGTCGTCCAAGGTATGCTTCTCGCTTTAGTCGGTTTTGGTATTTCTTCAATTTCTTCATCATCATTTTCTTCTTCACCTAACTAATAACAAAACAATTATGTATACCAAATAAACCAATTTAAAATTATAACAAAACAATTATGTGTAACATTTTTTTTTTTTTATATATATAACGATTTAAAAAATAATGTATAATGAGTTTATATGTAACAAAAAAAAATTTATATTTTACAAATTACTTTAAAAAAAAAACGAGTTTAATATATATATATATATATATATATATATATATATATATATATATATATATATATATATATATATATATATAATCGAATAAGAAGAATAATAAAAATAAGAAGGATATGAAGTAATTACAACTACACATTCTAGATGCACCTATAAAAATGAATGCATCTCTATTCAAATTTTCCCTCCTAAATTAAAATATGTGGCTAGAGTTACTTCCTACCATTCTTATTTTAATTATTCTTCTTATTGGATCCCTTCCCTATATATATATATATATATATATATATATATATATATATATATATATATATACACACACACACACACACACACACACACACACACACACACATATATATATATATATATATATATATATATATATACAACTTAAAAAAAAAATAATTAAAACTTACCCATTGTATTTGTAAATTGAGTTTCGGGGACATATTCAATTTCGTCATCTTCATTATTGTAAAGCGGTAGTTGACGTTCTACACTTGGTTCACGTCTTGATCGACCGTCACGGTAGTCGTTAAATGGATCAAATTCACTAGTCATTAACACATTATAATTGGCCGGATTCATTGGAGGAGGTTGATGATAATATTGCGGTTGTGATTGAAGTTGATTTAGAGGATAATAGTTTTGATTTGGAGGTTGGGGATAGTAAGGTTGAGTTGGAATTTGGGTACGATTTGGAGGTTGGGGATAGTAAGGTTGATTTGGAGGTTGCGGACGTGTGAATTGTGATGGACCGGATTGTGATCGAGACCCACGTCCTCGACCTTTGTGTGAGCTTGAACCATGTTTGGATTTAGGATCCATTGTTTTTTAGTTTTTTCTTGAAAGAGATGGATTTGAATGTTTAATGAAATAGTAATTTGAAATAATGTGTGTAATTTAAAATGAAAATGGGAGATTTTAAAGTTGATTTTTTTTTTTTTTTTTTTTTTTTTTTTTTTTTGAAACAAGCCCAACGTCCCAATTTTTATTTAATGCCAACGTTCAAATTTGCATGGGAAATGTTCAAACTGAAACGGTGAGCTTTGCCGTTTGAGGCACCGATATGTGCTTGCCGCTGCTATGGCAGCCATGCTTGCCGATCGGTGAGCTTTGCCGATCCATTTTCACCGCAAGGATGCCACCCCCCTTAAAGATTATACATTTTGAGGGGGGATAATTCCATATATACCCAAAAGAAATTTCATAATTCCATATTTACCCAAATGACAAGTTGTCAACGCATGAGTGCAATGCTTTTAAAGCATGTGTTGAGGAAATATGAAATTATGATGTTTGTTTTGGTTATATATGAAATTGCCCCTTTTGAGGGAGGCCAGTGAAGGGTTGAAAATGGTCCTGAAATTAACCTGGTAAGGCCGCGTATATCTGAGTCAAAAGGCTCGCCCTCCCCGACTAACCTGAACAAAAAAAACCACGTCCGTTTATCTGTTTATACGTTTAACATTACAAATAGCAAAACTGATAAAATAATAATAATAATAATAATAATAATAAATAATTATAGGTAGATATGTGATGGCATAATGACAATGACAAAAAGCTCCCAAATCACATGTTGAAAAAACAATTGACATTAAACAAATAGAGTAGTAAAAAACAAAACATAGTGGAAGTGGTTTAGGGAAAGTGGATTAAAATATGAGTGGTAAAATAATTCTTTTGGTATGTCTTAGATGACAAACTTGTTCTTTAACCAACTTGAGAAGTATGAATCTAATAAAGTTAACAGTAAAAGATTAAAGAGCTATTAATATGTTGCGCCTTTTGCTAGAGTTACTTCAATTCAGTTCACACTCATCAAGCAAACATGATCTACATATTATACATGATCCAACTAGTTTTTAGATGGTTTTGTTCTCACGGCAACGATCTCAAAATGTGATACTGAATATCATGCTTGTATGACGCTAACATGACTATGCAAAATTGCAAAGCGTCAAAGCCCATAACATTGATAACCTATTAGAGTTAGTCACATCAAAGATTTTTTTTTTTTTTTTTTTTTTTTTTTTTTTTTTTTTTTTTAATAGAAAATGTTTATACTATTTAATTGTATATAAAAAAAGAAAAATGTTAAACATAAGCTAAATTTAAATTTTTTTAGACATGCTTAAATTATTTGTACTTTTATAATAATCACCCATCTTATGAATTTTAACCGTTCTCAACCGATCAAATATATCATCTTTATTGCATATTATAGGTCTTAAAGTTACAAATAACAAAATTGATAAAAAATTACTACTCTCGTCTTAAAATTATTGTCACAAGACAAAAGATACATAATTAAAAAAATGCATATATTACAGCTTTTATTTACGCAAAAGTTAAAAAAAAAATAGTTTTACTATTTGACAATTATGTCATGTTTTAATATGATTTTATAAATAATAGTTTTGATTTACTACATAGTAAACTTATGCAATTCTAACTACTATATATAGTAGTCAATTAATTTGAAAAAACTAAAAATAAAATAAAATTGAAACGGCATACTAGTTATCGGTAGATATGTGATGGCATAATGACAAAGACAAAAAGCTCCCAAAATTCACATGTTGGAAAAAAAATTGACATTAAACAAACAAAAAAAGCCAAAACAAAACAAAACAAAGTGGAAGTGGTTTACTTATGTCTAAATGTCTAAAATAAAAAGAAAAAACCAAATTCCAAGAGATATAGGAATAGATTTGAAACAGTCACGCCATTTTGTCAAACATCTTTCATCACGCTCACGCGTGCCTTCCATATCTAATCCAACGGCCCACATTTGTCCCTGCATCCTCATCCAACGGCCCACATTAATCTACTTTGACTCCACTCCAACCTGACACACAAACACTCAAAAAGCAGTTACTTCTACATTTACACTAGTGTCCCTCCCAACACTTAAAAACCAAGCACAACCCACTTCACCCACTCATTCACTTCTCTTCTCTTTTGTTTGATCACTTCAATTTTATTATATAAAGTTTTCATCTTTATCAAGATTTGGAATCTGGGTATGTTTTAGATTTTCAGTTTAGACAAGATTTCACCTTTTGTAAAAAATCTGAGTTTGGGTATGTTTTTTTGAATTTTGTAAGGCCTTAAATTTTATAAAGTTTTGATCTTTATCAGGAATTGGAAACTGGGTATGTTTTAGATTTTCAGTTTAGATAAGATTTCAGCTTTTGTAAAAAAATCTGAGTTTGGGTATGTTTTTTTGAATTTTGTAAGGCCTTAAATTTTATAAAGTTTTGATCTTTATCAGGAATTGGAAACTGGGTATGTTTTAGATTTTCAGTTTAGATAAGATTTCAGCTTTTATAAAAAATCTGACTTTGGGTATGTTTTTTTGAATTTTGTAAGGCCTTAAATTTTATAAAGTTTTGATCTTTATCAAGAATTGGAAACTGGGTATGTTTTAGATTTTGAGTTTAGATTAGATTTCAGCTTTTATGAAAAAACTGAGTTTGGGTATGTTTTTTGAATTTTTTAAGACCTTGTCATTACTTAAATTTTATAAAGTTTTGATCTTTATCAAGAATTGGAAACTGGGTATGTTTTAGATTTTGAATTTAGATTAGCTTTTGAGCTTTTATAAAAAAACTGAGTTTGGGTATGTATTTTTGAATTTTGTAAGACCTTAAATTTTATAAAGTTTTGATCTTTATCAAGAATATGGATTTGGGTATGTGTTAGATGGTTTTTATAATGAATATGTTGTAATCTTTTTGGTTCTTTTTTCTGATTGAGGCTATTGTGAGTTTAGTTGTCATGATATAGATCATATTGTGTTAGAAAGGCTTTACCAAAAGCCAAAATATTCTAATTGGACAAGATAGAAAACATCTTTACTTTTTTGTCTCAAAAAGTTGTGATTTCTTTTTACTTTAAATTACATCAGGGTGTGTTTTCAACTGTTTAATTAGTGAATTAGTAGTGAGTTTAACTGTGTGATGTAATTATGTAAAGATCAATATTAACTTTTGGTGTGTTGTTTAATAAAGCTTGACCTTTATTTGTCAATCTTATTTTAATATGTTTTGGTAGGTTTTTTTTTTTAGAGTTTGTTGTCATCCAATTTTGTCATGATTGATGTTAGTTGAGTTTAATTTCACAGGATCTTGATCTTATAGATTTTTATTTTTATAAAAGGTGTGATCTTTATTAAAAGATTTGAATTGGGTATAAAGAGTTTGAAATTTTGATCGAATTTTAGGGTTGTCAACATTTTTTGGTTCTTGTTTGATATCGTTGTTCGAAATGGTTATGTTAACTGTTGTTTGTAGCACAAGTTCTATGATATATTGTTTGATTTCTTGGGATCTTCAATGTCCTTGAATGTTTCATGCATTAGCTCAGTGACCACAGTAGTTTCGTCATAGCATTCCGTGAGATTATATTGTGTTTATAAGTGTCATGATATTCTTCTCTTTGAATGCATCAAGTGTTAATCAGCTTATGAGTTTACAACAACAGATTAGGATCATTATTTTTATGATTATTTAGGGTATATCTTGATCGACAAAGAATTGTAAATGTACTCATGCACCCATTGTTATGATGTCCAATCATATAAGTGTTATATATTCTTGATAGTTATTACTTACTAGTATTCAAATTCGGATAACTAGAGTGATGACAGTAGTTTACTTTAGGAAGTGATTTTGTGTTCATGGTCAAACTAACTTTGCATCTCTCTGTTTTTATGTAGGGGGGTCATCATAAAATTGATTTTGAAGAAGTGGTGCAACATGCCGTGGACATCGTTGGGAGTGAATTATTTTGGAAAGTGTACTCGCTTGACGGTTTTCTTCCGTTTCATACTGTAATTTGATTTTCTCGTGTAAGTACATCTGATTTTGTTTATTGTTGGTAATTTCTATGTATTTAAGTTCCTTTATCGTATCATGCTCCCAAATATAGCATCAACTATTAGGTGATCAAATGTCCAATGTGGACTCTTTTTTTCCTTCAGGTTTTTTAGTAATTATTATCCTGTTATGTCTGTAGTGCTAATAATAATCGTCTTTTTCGCAGGTGCGTTTTTTTAGTTGTGTAAATTGGTGTTATTTAATAATTCATTTGGTTGGAGGACTGAGAATGTTTATTGGTGTTGCGGAAAAGAGAAGTAGAACTGTGAAAAAAGTTGGGAAAACTAAAATGAGTGTTGGGATAATTGCTTATTACAATTTGATGCAAGTTTGTCAGGTAATTGTTCTTTGCTAATATCATTAGCCAGTTTTTTGGTAAAAAGGCATACCCGTAGAATTTTGTTTGTCAAACCAGTGTTCTTACTGTACAAAATTGATAAAGATTTAGTTCTCTGGAGTATGATATATATTTGTTCCCATCTTGTGTAGAGCTACAAAGAAATAGCAAAATCTAATTTCTCAATGTATAGAGGTGCAAATGATGATTCGGTTGGGTCTCCGTTTGGGCCTCTAGTACTTATCGTTCTTATTAAAGTAATTAATAAATTAAGAGTGTTAGAACAATAGTCTCAATCTTCAAATACAAGCTAAGAGATTATATGCTTTAAAAATCAATTTTGCGAGGTTTGGCATGTTTTTAATTTGGCGCATTTGAGATAAAGTACAACCAAATCGACCCGTACCATATATTGTCAGTGCCAATAGTTCATGCCGATTTTGCATCGAAAAATGACTTGTTTAACCTCAAAGTCAAAAGTGTTTCAATTGAATACGTATTTATTATGTTTGACTTCAATGTCAACCGTTATATATCTTTGGAAGCATTGGATTAATTGTTGACTTGTGTTTCATTACAGGCTGAATATTTCCGTCAGTTGCTTAAACCTGTTACGTAGACTTGTTGAAGTTTAAGCTTTTAGGATATTGGCAAGGTTTTCCCGTTTGGTTATTATTTCGCATTAGAAGAAGATAAAGAAATTGATCAGTTAATTATTGGTGATTATTACTAAGTTGGAACATAAGTCTCTTGGCACAAAATGGAAATAACTTGAAAGTGCATCATTTGCATCTTTCATTGCCTTCAAGTTTTTATTTTTCGTATTTTTTTTCCGCATCACACTAAGCCAGAAACCGAAACTACGCATTAGAAAGGCAGAAGTTCAGACAAATTTGGTTAAAATAAGTAATGCAGGGTGACGAACACAATTTCCCACAAAATGGAGCACCCCCTTTTGCAGATCAAATGGGTAGTGGGTATTCACCCGATCCTTATATGTCCTCGTTCTTTGGTCAAAACGTTGACTTTCAGCCATCACAGGATTGCCCTAGAAATTACATTATCTTTGACAGGACAGATAATCATAGCCAGATCATGTACAACCCTGGTCTGAATGTAGGCGCACCTTACTTCCCTCATACTACTATGATGCACAATGACATAAACACCCCTAGGCATATGAAAGAAGATTCAGCGGATATTGATGCATTATTGAGCTGTGAAGACGAGGATGAAGAGGAAGAATATGAAGAAGAGGAAGAGGTTAGCACAGCACGGACAGACAGAAATGACACAAGTGATACATCTGATTCTTGCTCTTCGAGACCAACAAATAGCAGGTTCGACTCAACATCATCTCACGAGCCAAAGGGCACCGACAGAAAGCGTGAAAAGATGAGAAAGATGGTGAAGTCGCTTAGAGGCATCGTGCCTGGTGGTAACCGACAAATGAATACAGTTGCGGTTCTTGATGAAGCTGTTAAATACCTCAAGTCCCTTAAAGTTGAGGCACAGAAAAGGGGTGTTGGAAATTCGTCGGGCTGAACTATTCAATGCCACTAATTGTGGGAGATGGTTTGCAGAAAACAATAATCGTGCCCCTACTGTTGAGATGTTGGTGCTTTTGTTTCATTAGCTGCCTAACTGGTCAGAAGGGTAATTTTACTTGCTTTCTTGTTTAGTAAAGATGAACTATGGACTTAGTGTGGTTATATGCTATTTATGATAATTAGTTTGGTGTTCTATTGTATCATTGTTCCATTTTGTGCTTTTTTTAGTGTTGGTTTTATGGTGCAATGGACCCACAAAGCTTGTTGGTTTTGGTCATTATACACTTTGGACCACAATGCTCAAACTTACCATGCATTAGTATGGTCTTAAAGTGAGAATAAATAAATAAAGCACTTTTGTCACAAGATGTTACTAGTTCCTCTATGGGTAATGTCTAGTCATCAGAAGACTTAGAATTTGTCTGGTTGATGTGGATGGGGATGCCACACAGTTACATTGCATACAACAATAACAAACAAAGTTGCAACTCTTTTAGGTGAGGAGGTGGCAATGTAGTTAAATATGTTCCTCTTTGAAAATCTCTGTAAGCCTTATGCTGCATCTCATATTCTACTGCATCTTCTAATCGATAAAATATATATAATTTATATATTCTACTATTCGAGGAGCGGAAATTAGCTTTTTCTAAAGAAGCAGCAAAAAGATATATGTAAAAATGCTTTTGATAACAGCAAATCAACTGATTGCCTAAGAGAACGCCAAATTCGGCACACCATAAACATATGTAGACATTTCGTAAGATTAAAAAATAGCATTCTCAAAACACATCTGTAAAGTCTCAGCAGCCCTAACTTTTTCTACCGTATACGAGTTAAAAACTAATCTTAGATAATTACCAGATTCCTCATATTAGATTGCAGACCTATTCATGGCATCAACTAAATACCTCTTATAACTGATAGATCAAATGGCAAAAAACCCAAGCATACCCTAGGCGGTAACCCAAAACCAATAATAGGAGATACATTTTATGCAAATAATACACTTACATGTTTACGCTATCTTATCGAAAGCAAAGTGGGTTTTATGTTTGTCATTTCACAGCGGCACTACTAACCAGCAAGAGGTCGGAAACCTTTCAAATTTCAATGTTGCCACTGCCATAAAGTGAAGCATTGCTAAGCTACCCCTGTCCCCTTGAACAAAATCATCACAAAGAAAACCTTTGCACGTCAGAGGAAAACTGATATCATTACAATTATTAGATCACGGCCAATCTTTGTAACAATGGGACCAAAAGATCCCTACCAATCGAAAAAAACGTGAATTTAAAGGTAAAAACAATTTTTTTTCCCTAATTATGGTTGTATCAGCCAATAATGTGGAGGTAATTCGTTCTGTTGTGTACTTTCTGCTTTCGCCAAAGAAATGAACATTGGCAATGGAATGTTACCATTGGTACAATAAACAAAGGTGAAAGTTGGACACAGATCTGATTCAACTTTTTGTTAAGAGCACAAATAATTTTATCGCATAACCCATAATCTTTTAAATTTTCCAATGCTTTCAGAAGACTCATTAAATAGCTGCGATATCAGTTTGGTGAGCTCAAATGTCATTAAACAGCTAAAAAACTTTCATCATTATGATTATCGTAAAGTTACCACCAAAAACCATTCACAATAAACATGTAGATAACATAAGACAAGCAACACTATGTTGGACCAATCCAACAACCCAAACGTCTAACAAACACCAAATGAGTATGCTTCTGAAAAGGGGTCTTACATGTTTGTCTATACACAATTGCAATAATTTTTTATAACAATGCTTCAATATAAAGTATGTCACTCCTCCATCATTCAGACCTCTTAATGCAAATTTATAAGATCATCATCTTCTAGAAAAGGATGGACCAATCTTCCATTTTAGTGATGTCTTGTGAGTTGTGATTAACACGTACTATAAGAACTACAAAGAATAGATAATAAAACCAAGGATGCAAAATACCTTAAGCTTCTAAAACTTCATGAAAGAAAGATTCATTTAGACATTTTTCACTGATGCAAGCTTTCAGGCATTAAGTTTCACAAAGCATGATAGTATAAAATAAGTATTTACCGGTATCCTACTCAATTTAAAAATACAGATAAATACACATGACATCAGCTAGGAGTACTTTTTAGCTATCCAATTAAATTACTCAATTGCACTATCTTTTTTCAACTAACCAATTAAACTACTCAACATGAGATCAGCTCAAACCCTCTTTTAATAGTTAGTTTAGAAGTATAGATGAGTGTATATCCTTGCACCATATTTCTAAAGGTACCTGGCAAAAGCTCCTATCGTTTAGTAATAGTCGATCTTTAGTCCTTATATACAATGATCCTCGCATTTCAAAGAATCCGTGGACAATTTTCTTGGTTTGATGTGCGTTGATATGCAGTTTAAACACATTACAATATCATTGTATTCGGGATGTGAACTATGGTCCTTGAAAAAGGTCGTAATATTGCCATTCAATTCGATAAAACTCCAAGCTGGAATCTTTTTTAAGCCGAGAGACCTCATTTGGATCCATGCCTCACCTACACCATCCCATTTGGCAGATGAAGCATAATTATGAACCAGCTGCACCAAGTTTCCAGCATCTTCGGGTTTTAAGCTACACATTTCACTAGCAATAATGTCTCCCAGTTCATTGTTATCTTTAGCTCGGCAAGCATCAAGAAGAATGCCTAGAACATCAACAACTGGCTCAGCGAACATTCTCTTGTAGAAATCGTACGCGTGTTCTATTCTACCAGCTCGACACAAGAGATCAACAACGCAAGCACAGTGCTCAAGTTTTGGCTCAATGTTGTAATGATTTGTCATAGTTTCAAACAGGCTAATACCTTCGTCAACAAGCCCATTATGACTGCAAGCATAGAGAATAGATAAGAATATAACATGATTTGGTTCGATCCCACTGTGCAAAAACTCCAAGAACAACTTTAGAGCATACTCCCCTTGACCATGACTACCATATCCGCCAATCATTATGCTCCATGCGACTACATCATGCTTTGACATTCGGTCAAAGCAATTTCTAGCACTATCTATGTTTCCGCATTTAAAATACATATCTACCAAAGCTGTGTCGATTAGTAGGGAAGAATCAAGACAACTTCTAATGACAAAATTGTGTATCCACTTTCCTTGATGATGGGCCCCAATGGAGGCGCACGCCTGAAGAAGGGATACTACCGTTACCGAATCTGGTCTCTCAAAGGATTTTCTCATTTCATTGAATATATACAAGGCATTGGATAACTGAGCATTTTGTGCATACCCTGCAACCATGGCGTTCCAGGTTACAACATCCTTTTGGTTCATCATTTCAAAAACAGCACAACTTTGATTTAACCGGCCACACTTTGCATACATTGTAATAAGCGAGTTTTGAGTGGCAACATCTAAACACATCTTTTTTCTTAATATGTAACCATGAATAGAGGTTCCTACTAGAAATGCACCCATATGCGCACAAGCCGCAAGAGCACAAGCTACGGTTGTGGTGGACGGTGTCACCTTAGAGCTTAACATCCTACGGAACAATCCCAATGCCTTATCTGGACATTCATTCTGCAAAAGGCCAGAAATCATCGCAGTCCATAAAATCATATCCTTATCCAGAGTTGCTTCAAATAATCGAAAAGCAGTCATTACATCTTTAATCTTAAGATACATAGTTATAAGTAACGTTTTAACTTGCAAATCCACTTCAAAACCACTACTAACTATCTTCCCATGCACCACCTTTCCAATTCCGACATTCCCATGTCTAGTAGCAGCAGATATCAACGTCCCAAACGTCTGCTGATCAGGCTGCAATCCACTTGCACACATCCTAGACAAAAGCAGCGATATCTCCCCAACATCACCAACCAACCCATACGCAGACATCAAAGAATTCCACGACACAACATCTCGTTCATCCATCGACTCAAACAACCTCCTAGCATCCCCAATTCTCCCACATTTCCCATACGAACTCATCAAACAATTCGCCAACGCCAAATCACCCCCAAATCCATACTTAACCGCACACGCATGAAAAAACTCAACACAACAACCCTCAGTCACCCCAGACAACATAGTCAACAAAGTAACCGCACTCGGCCTAACACCTTCCAAACCCATCTCCCAAAACAACCTACGAGCAAAACCCACATCCCCAAATTTCATAAAACACGCGATAATCGCAGTCCAAGGAACCACATTCCTCACAGGCATTACATCAAACACTTTATACGCAGCTTCGCAAAACCCAAATTTAGCATAGAAATTAATCAAGGAAGCCGATATATAAGCGTCCGAAGCGAACCCGTAAACGATAGCGTGTTGGTGGAAGGAAAGGCCGAGCGAATGAAGGTTTAGTGAAGCGCAAGCTTTGAACATGCTTGGATATGTGTATGGGTCAGGTGGGATGTGGTGTTTGAGCATTGTGAAGTAGAGGGTGATGACGTGGCGGTGGGAGTTGGTGGTTGAGTGACGGTTGATTTCGGCGTTGTGGGATTTGGTGGCGGCTGATGATGGTGGTCGTGACGGTGGTGGCGGTAGTTTTGGTGATTTGAATTTTTTCATTTGTCATAGTGGTGAAATAACGGTCATGCTGACTTATTGACTTTCAAATGTAGTAAGGTGACTTCACATGACCCAAAATTTGTAAAGTGTTAATAACTATATGCATGTGTACGCATATTTTTTACAAAGAAAAAAATATATAGATGAGAAAGTATCTTAAATATGTAATATGTTAGAACGTTTAGCTAACTAATTATATTATATTTTATAAATAGTGATACTTTATATTAGGGGTGAGCAAACAAAACCGAACCGAAAACCGAAAAAACCGACCTAAACTAAAAACCGATGGTTCGGTTTTTAATTTTTCAAAAACCGAAAAATACGGTTCGGTTTCGGTTTTCGTCCAAAAACCGAACCGAACCGATTTTATTATATAATGATATATAATTAATATAACATGAATAAATAACTAAATAAATCAAATTTATAAATTCATATTCATTTTGTTAGTAGATTTATAATATATTTATCTTAACGTTTATGTTTATATGTGTGTTTATCGTGTCGCGTGTTTATTTTAGAATATATTAACAAATATATGACGATAATCATACTATATGCATGTTCACTTGCATGTGTGTTTCTTATTTATATGTGTATAATTAAAGGTTTATGCAATAAATATTAGATTGACAAAAAAAAAAAAAAGTAAATAAGAATAACCAATTTTTTATGTAATATAAGTTTGTTGGTATATATTTTTCATGCCCAAATATAAACGGTTAGAAACCGAAAAAACCGAACCGAAACCGATAATAAACCGAAAAAACCGAACCGCCAAAAACCGAACGGTTTCGATTTTGAGTTCTATAAAAACCGAACATTACGGTTCGGTTTCGGTTTTAGCCAAAAACCGACCCAAACCGAACCGTGCACACCCCTACTTTATATATATAATTCCTTATCGAAATGCCTCAATTATTTAATTTCGTCCAGTGGCCTAAATTTTTTTTATAGATTCATGGGACAACCCTGGAGTTATGTACTTGTGTTCTTACCTGAATTAAAAGATCCACCATTTACATTTATAGTGAGATTTCGGTATATTCGTTAAAAGTAACTGTTGTTGGAATTACGGATATAACTCTACATGGAGATAGTGGAAGCTAAAACTAATTTATTGGATTTTAGGAACATGTCTAGCATACAAGATTAGGAAAAGATTATGTTCAGTAAAATAAGATATTTCAAATATAATTAATGTACATACGATAGAGGGTAAGTCATCACCCTCACCCTTAGGGCCGGATTTGGGCCTGTGCAGAGTGGGCAACTGCACAAGGCCCAACATCCTTAAAGGGCCTCAAATTACATCTCAGTACATATATAGCAGCCCGTTTTTTGTAAGCCCAGTTTTTCAGTTGATCAATTTACGACAGTAGGAGGTATTGAGGTAAAAGCAACATGATTTACACTGCAAATTGAAACAACCAATCAAATTTCAAACTTAAAATGATGATACTGTTGTCCATTAAAATAGGAAATATCTTTAATTTCAAAATTCACATGCAACTATTCTAAAGCAAATTCTTATTCTGAATTGTTTTTTGAAAGGCTATCAGGTACATTTTTTTGATGACTTTAATCTTTGTTTCTTATTTCTTTTTTCTTTTAGTTACATATAAACAAAATTGTTGAAGTTTGTCATCTGATGGATTTGAAAAGTAACTTTATACAACCAAATCTCATAAAATAAACTCTTAAAACTATATAACTGAATTAGACACAAGCTTCGATAAAGAAATTTTATATCACTGAGTTTCGATCACTTCACTTCTAATATTGCTTGCAAAGAATTACACTATCTAAAAATAATTACGCCACTTGTAAAATGTGACATGCATATAGCTAGTTTGTTGCCGTTTTAATAGTTTTAAATACCTATGATGAGTGCTTATTCACTCATCCATTTTAGACCTTAATTCAGACCATAAACACCAAATACTAACCAAAAATGCCAAGAGAATGCATGTTTTTGTATTTGTGTATGTGCAGGAACGGATATGAGAAAAATGTACAAAAACACAGCAAAACCGACAAAAACGAGCACGAGAACGGAAAGTGTCAAAAGTCGGAGCCGGGGAAGTCAAATGGTCAAAGTCCAAGTTCAAAAAGTCAAATTCAACTTCAGAGATTCAGAAAATACCAAGTTCAGTCCTTGGACAAAGTTTTGAAGATTTGGCAATTTTAGTCCCTGCAGTTTCAGATCTTGGCAAAAATGGTCCTTAAAGCAAAATTTGAAGAAAAAAACAAATAAGGTCCTCCATTATTTAGAGTATGGCAAGAAATACCCTTGGGAGAAAGTTTCAATGGTTTGCAGAATTGGTCCCTTAATTTTCTGAATTATACAACAATGGTCCTTGTTTAAAATCTATTAGTCCTAAACAAACATTACACCGGATCCAATAACCCTTAAGCCCAAAGAACAAACTAGCCCAAACCCTTTATTCCCTTACCCGGCCTGCTAAATTACCCAGGTCAAACCACACCCGGTCAACGAAATAAAAACAAACAAATACCCCCATTTTTATTACTCCCGCCCCCCAAATCTGTGTTACCCAGAAAAGAACTATTCACATGAACCCTAACTTTTACCACACCCAAAATTACCCACGTAAGTAATGATTACCCAATCATAAGGTCTTCTAGAAGGTGTCAGGCATGTCAGGGAATGTTTTGAGGGCACGTGGACCAATGAGGATACACCCCTAGGATCGGTCACATCACACAATTAAATCCTAGGGTCCAAAATGATTGGAAGCATCTAGAGCGTGATCAAGGGCTAAAAAGGGAATCAAAGAAACACAAAGTGACGCGGATTGATGACCTGGACAAACCCTAGCAGCTCTCAGCTCTCCTATATATACCCCCTCCATTTCATTGTAATAGTGTGCCATTTTTTACTTATTGTTATGCTGTTAATTTCTTTTCTTGTAACGAATTTTTTTACTTAATGAAATTAAAGCTTTCTTATTTACTTGTCTTGCAATTTCCTTTACCTTATTTACTGCTTATTATTGTGTATTAACTGTTTTCAGCTTATTGTTTCTATTTCCTTATTGTTTTTTTTAAATTCAGTTCTACTTATCAGCTTATTTACTTATTGTATTTTAAAGTTTACATAAAAAAAAATACAAAAAAATACAAAGTAGTTATAAAAACAAGCTTCAATAAGCTTTTTAGTTGTTATACAGTTTCATATAAGCTCCTTATAGCTTTTGTGAAGCTCACTTTGGCACCAAAAACTCATTTCTCTCATTAGTTCAACTAGTCAACTCTGGTCAACATAGCTTATTGGTGATAAACAACAGCTTATTTGGAGTTCAAAGATAGCTGACAAGGAGCTGTTAGCCTATCTAAAGATAGGCTGTGTGGGAGTACCCCTCTGTTTGGCTGAGGGGTTTGTAAGTTCTTATTTTAATTTTTCGTCTTAATTTTTCATCAGTAGTACAATCAGTAGTCTAGATCTGTTCTTATCTGTTTGTTTAATTCTGATATTAAGTGAGTGGTAATAGTTTGATTAATCTGTTTGGTTGTTTATTGATTAATTTGTAGTTTAATATTTCATTTATATTGCATCTGTGTTGTAAGTACTGCTGTGGATCTGAGTTGTGTTGTTCTGAATTGGTTTAGAGGTATTGAATCATTGTGAGATCATAGGATATGATTTGAGGTTAATTTGGTTGGTTCTGAGGTTGTTTTCTAGTGTTGACAGAAATTAAGGGGTGTTTGGATCTCATTGTTTTGCTAGTAGTAAGTCTTATTCAGAGGTTTATTTTGGTTCTAATTAGTCACTATAGGTATATAAGTAGTAGTAGTAGCATAAAGTCAATAGGTCATTAGTTAAAAAGTCATAGTGCTAGTAATTCTTAAAACAGTTAAGTATAGAAGGATTTTAGGATTAAGTTAGCTTATAGATTATAGTAAACTAGTAGCAGTAACTTTTAGCAATAGTTAAATAGCTTAACATCAATTCAATAGTCAGTAAAGTGCAATCAAAATTCAAATTGGTCAAAGTTTTGTGTTCATCATAAAGTCAAAAAGTTTTTGGATTGTCTGTTTTGGTCAACTTTTCATCAGCTTGCATAGTTCTCAAAATTGATTCAAAATACTTTTCAAAAGTGGTTTTGCAATATTTGGTAATAGGTTTACAAGTTTCAAAAATAATTTTTAGGTTTGTAAGTCATTTGCTTATCTAAAAAGCTTATTGAAGTGACTTGTTTCAGCACACAAGTGCCCTGCACATTCAGTGACAACCAATATTCCTAGGTTGATTTGAAGGTCTTAATTGGATTAGAGTTCCATTTTTAAGGTGGTTTTGTGATCTCTGGTAGCTAGACAGTAGTTAGCACCCATATACTCACACTCATCAGCTTATTCATACTGCTTATTCATCTCATTTAGTGGGGTGTTTGGAACTAGTTTCTGAATTTTCAAATAGGGCTGCAAAATGGTTGTAGTGATCTTAAGTGTGGTTTTAGTGTTCATCTGAGCTTATCTATACTCATTGTTACTGTTCCAATTGGTTCTTGGCAATTGCTTATTAGTTTCAGCTTATTTGCTTATCTCATTGAGCTTATTGAACCTGTTTTGGCATCCTTCTGTGTTTCTGTGCATCAATGTGGTTCTGAATTGTTCCATTAAGCTTAAATGAGTTCTAAAATCATTTGGGTAAAGTTTCAGGTAAATTAGTCAAGTTTTGCTTATAAATAAGCACTTTCCAATAAGCAGTTTTGGTCTAATCAGCATTTCCAGTGCTTATTTTCAAATTTTTATATTTTTCCTAGATTCAGAATAGTATTTTAGAATTTTCCTGAAATTTTCAGATTTTTCCAAGTTCATTTGCTATTTTTCTTATTTAATTTTCAATTATAATCATTTTTAATTACTTTTTAATTACCAAAAATTCCAAAAAAATCAGAAAAACCCCAGAAAAATCCAAAAAAATATTAGAAAATTATTTTTAGTTATTTTAGAAATTTAGAAATTTATTTTACATTTTTCTCAATTTATTTGCATTTTCTTTTAATTTTTAATTAGTTAAATTAGTTTTTAATTCATAAAAAATAAATAAAAAGTCAAAAAAAAAAATATTTTTCTTTTTCTCAAAATTTTCTTTTATCATTTTTAATTTTTAAAAATTATTTTCAAGTTCGTAGGAGTAGCGTAGCTTAAAAGTCGCGTTTTAATTCGTTCGTTAACGTTTATTTTCCGTTTTAACTTACGTTTTCGTTTTTACGTTACGTTTCTAGTTACTTTACTTGAATTACATGCTTAATTGATTATTTGTGCTTCATTTACTATTTCATTAGTGTAATCTCATTCACATCACTTTTTACCACTTTTCACGACACGTTTTCCGGATCGGAAATTCGGAATTCCATTCACCCTTCACACGGAATACGACCTCGGATTATCCGTATTTCTTTGCAGATCTTTTGAGCTTATATCTATACTATAATATTGATATTGTGTTTTTCACGAATCAATTTTTGGCGCCGCTGCCGGGGAAGGTTGAAGTGAATTTTTGAATATTCGTTTTTGAAAAATTGTGTTTTGATAAGCCTTCCTCTATTTTGTATATATTATATAAATATCGAAAAATCAAAAACACTTTTCCTAAAGTGTTTTCACAAAAATACCCAAAAAAAAATAATAAAGTTACAGCCTCGACTCGATCGAAAGAAAGGGCGTTGTAAACCAAATAAGCTTCTCAATATAACTACGCGTGAAATTAGTTGCTAGACGGATTACTTTGATTCTACGACCGAATAAGCGGAAAATACGGAAGCTTTGACATTAAATTGCAAGCTGAAGAGAGATCCATTCTTCTCTCCCGTTCCGTCGCGAGTAGATTAAGGGAAACGGTTTACGATTAACGTAACGTTAGAAAAAGAAAAACAAAAGTATAAGTTTTTGAATTTTGCTTTATAAAAACAAAAATACAAAAAGATTTTCCTTTTCAAATTTGATTTTCCTTTTATTTTTCAAAAAATTTGATTTTTGTGGTGTATGAACACACGTTCTACGTCTAAACGACTTGTTTCACCACTTTCAAATCCGGAAAGTTTGTTTCGTCACACACACCGAGTTCTATTTCCTAATACGGAGGAAATGAACCCGAACGAACAACACTTGGGACCCCCGCCGATGGGTGGTATCCAAAACAATGTGATCCCGCCGATGGGACCACAACCGGTTTACGATCAACGTACTATGCAAGAATTGCTCCAGTGTCCTACCGAGGGATACGGGGATGCAATTGTTTTACCACCAATCCTTTCCGATAATTTTGAGCTTAAAACTGGATTGATTCAACTTGTTACGTCTAAACAATTTCACGGTTTTGAGAGGGACGATCCTCACGCACACATCCGATGGTTTAATAAGCTAACTTCGACTTTGAAATTTAAGGATGTCCCTCACGATGCTATCAAATTGATGTTGTTCCCATTTTCACTCGAGGGTTCAGCCCGGATTTGGCTCGAAAAAGAACCCCCTCGATCAATTCACACATGGGAAGAACTCGTCTCGAAATTTGTTAATCATTTCTTTCCGCCGTCCAAAACGACTAATCTTAAGAATGATATAACTAATTTTCAACAACGTTTTGATGAGAACTTTGGTGAGGCTTGGGAACGCTTTAAGGATCTTCTTCGAAAATGTCCTCACCATGGTTTCTCTGAGTTACACCATGGTTTCTCCGAGTTACACCAAATCGACACGTTTTATAACGCTTTGACGCAAAACGATCAAGATTCTTTAAACGCAGCCGCCGGTGGCAATATCTTGAATCGTACGCCTAGGGATATTTTGACGATCATTGAGAATAAATCTAAGGTTCCGACTTCTCGTAACAAACCGAATGTTTCGAAAATAACTTCTTTTACTCCTCCTTCACCTTCGTCGGTCCAATCATCGGAATTGGCCGAACTTACCGACGCTATCCGTTGTATGATGAAAGAGTTTAAGTTGCAGAACCAAAAACCCGAGCCCGTTAAAGCCATTAATGAAAAATGTGTGATTTGTGGTGGACCGCATCCGTATTATGATTGTTAAGCCACCGATGGCCAAGTTTATAATGCTAACATAGCAGCCGTAAACTACAATCAAAACCAAGGTTTTCGTACTAACCAAACAAGTCCACCTGGGTTTCCACCCGTGCAAACCAATCAAAACCGTTATCCTCAAACTAACCAAGGTTATCAAAACCAAGGTTACAATCAAAACCGTGGAACCAATTATCAAGTCCCTCCACCACAACAAGTTTATCAATCACCGCAACCTTCTCCTGAGCTTACTAATTACATCAAAACG
Source organism: Artemisia argyi (assembly GCA_030686995.1). NCBI lineage: Eukaryota > Viridiplantae > Streptophyta > Magnoliopsida > Asterales > Asteraceae > Artemisia > Artemisia argyi. The sequence goes on along the minus strand of CM060676.1, from coordinate 212,851,553 downwards.
AACGATGTTAACCTTCGAGCAATGCAAAATCAAATCAACAACATGAGGGTTGAACTTAAGAAGGAAATCGACACAACCATGAGTCGACAAACGAATGAGCTTAAGCAAATGATGAGCAGTTTTATACAAATGAATCAAGCATCGACGTCTGGTTCTCTTCCGAGCAACACAATTGCTAACCCGCGGGGTGATGCAAAAGCAATTACGACTAGGAGTGGTGTTGTAATCGATGGACCAACGGCTCCGACTACCCCTTCTTCTTCTTCGTCTCCCAAGGTAGTCGTCCGTGAAACCGAGGCGACAACGGATACGGGAATTCCTACTGATAATGGAAGGACCGAGAACATCCAACCTCCGGTGGTCCCGACATCCAAAGGAAAAGATAAAGTTGTTTACGAATCTGAGAAAGAAATACCCGTCAAATCAAAATTGCTTTATCCGTCACGCTTAAATGAACAAACGCACCGTGAGAGAGATAAAATTCAGATGGAAAAGTTTTACCAAGTTTTTCAAGAGCTACATTTTGACATAACTCTCGCGGATGCTATACTTTTAATGCCTAAATTTGCTTCTATGCTAAAAGGTCTTTTGAATAACAAAGAGAAATTGTTTGAAAAATCTCGAACCCAGATGAATGAGAATTGTTCGGCGGTTATCCTCAAAAAGCTCCCCGAAAAGCTTGAAGACCCCGGTCGATTTCTCATTCAGTGTAATTTTCCTGGGATGGTTCAATGCTTCGCCTTGGCCGATCTCGGCGCTAGCATTAACTTAATGCCGTTATCAATTTGGAAGAAGTTGTCTTTACCCAATTTAACTCCGACTTGTATGACCCTCGAGCTAGCCGACCGAACTACTTCCCGCCCGATGGGAATAGCCGAGGATGTCTTTGTTAATGTGGGAAAATTCCATTTCCCTGCCGATTTTGTCGTTGTTGATTTTGATGCCGATCCACGGGTACCTCTCATTCTCGGAAGAGGTTTCCTAAGGACCGGCCGTGCTTTGATTGATGTTTTCGATGAAGAAATTACCCTACGTGTTGGTACCGAAGCCGTAACTTTTAACTTAGATCAAACCACGAGGTATTCCTCCGAGTTTGACAAATATTCCGTTAACCGAATCGACGTTATCGACAAAGTTACGGAGGAGTACGCTCAAGAGTTACTTGGTTTTACCGAACATGTTTCGAGTGGCAATCCCACTCATTCTTCTGAACCAATAATTTCTGATCCTTCCCCTTCCCTTACTCCGTTTGAGGGAAGTGATTTCATTTTGGAAGAGATCGAGGCCTTTCTTGCTAATGATTCGATTTCACCGGAAATTGATCATTCCGATTGTGACCCGGAGGGGGATGTACTTTTGATTGAGAAATTGTTAAATGAAGATCCCAACCCGTCCCTCCCTCCGCTTGACCTTAAAATGGCCGACGTTAAAGAAGTTAAGCCGTCTACTGAGAATCCTCCGGAGCCCGAGCTCAAGGATTTACCTCCTCATCTCGAATACGCATTTTTGGAAGGAACCGACAAACTTCCCGTCATTATTTCTAAAGATCTTAAAGATGAGGAGAAGAAACGTTTCATAGATGTGCTCAAGAAGCATAAGAGTGCCATCGCTTGGCAAATTTCTGATATTAAGGGTATCGACCCTCGTTTTTGCACGCATAAGATCTTACTTGAAGATAATTACAAGCCGTCCGTTCAGCAACAACGACGGGTTAACCCGAAAATTCATGAGGTTATCAAAAAGGAAGTTATCAAACTCCTCGATGCCGGAATGATTTATCCAATCTCGGATAGCTCTTGGGTTAGCCCGGTCCACTGCGTACCGAAGAAAGGTGGAATGACCGTCGTTACAAATGAAGATAATGAATTGATTCCGACACGTCTTGTTACCGGATGGAGAGTTTGTATTGATTATCGTAAATTGAATGATGCGACTCGTAAGGACCATTTCCCACTTCCATTTATGGATCAAATGCTAGAACGCCTAGCGGGAAATGAGTTCTATTGTTTTCTTGATGGATTTTCCGGCTATTTTCAAATACCAATTGACCCTCCGGACCAGGAAAAGACTACCTTTACTTGCCCTTATGGTACGTTTGCCTATCGTCGTATGCCTTTTGGCTTATGCAATGCTCCAGGCACGTTCCAAAGGTGTATGATGTCGATATTCTCGGATATGATCGAGAAAACCATGGAAGTTTTCATGGATGATTTCTCGGTCTATGGAGATTCTTTCACTTCGTGTCTTTCCCATTTAGAAAATATGCTGAAACGGTGTGAAGACACCAACTTGGTTCAAAATTGGGAAAAATGCCATTTCATGGTCAAAGAGGGCATTGTCCTCGGCCACAAGATTTCGAAATCTGGGATTGAAGTCGATAGAGCTAAAGTCGACGTTATTGCAAAATTACCTCATCCCACCACCGTTAAAGGAATTAGAAGTTTTCTCGGTCATGCCGGCTTTTACCGACGTTTCATTCAAGACTTTTCTAAGATTGCCCGGCCTCTGACACACTTGCTTGAAAAAGATGCTCCGTTTATCTTCTCAAATGAATGCATCGAAGCATTTAATGTTCTTAAAAAGAAGTTAACGGAGGCTCCCGTCTTAATTGCCCCCGACTGGGACTTGCCCTTCGAGCTAATGTGCGATGCTAGCGATTATGCTATTGGTGCAGTCCTGGGGCAACGCAAGTCAAAACATTTTCAGCCGATACACTATGCTAGTAAAACTATGACCGATGCTCAATATCATTATACGACTACAGAGAAAGAAATGTTAGCCGTCATTTACGCTTTTGAAAAATTTCGATCTTATTTGCTTTTGAAGAAATGCATAGTGTATACGGATCATTCGGCTCTTAAGTACCTTATGGCAAAGCAAGACGCTAAGCCACGCTTGATGCGGTGGGTTCTCCTCCTTCAAGAATTCAAAGTTGAAATTCGAGATAAAAAGGGAGCCGAGAACCTTGCTGCTGATCACTTATCACGTTTAGAGAATCCCCACCAAAGTGTTTTCGAGAAAAAGGAAATTAGCGAAGCATTTCCTCTCGAGACACTGGGGAGTTTATCACATTGTGATTCTAGTACCCCATGGTTCGCCGACTTTGCGAATTACCATGCGGGGAATTTTATCCGTAAAGGGATGTCGTTCCAGCAGAAGAAAAAATTCTTCAAAGATGTTAAGCATTATTTCTGGGACGATCCCTACTTGTTTAAGATATGTGCGGATCAAGTGATCCGGTGGTGCGTTCACGGCAAAGAAGCCGCTGAAATTCTTATGGCATGCCACAATGGACCCACGGGGGGACATCATGGTGCCAACTTCACCGCTAAGAAAGTTTTTGATTCCGGCTTCTACTGGCCGACGATTTACCGGGATGCTCATGAGTTGGTAAAATCATGTGATTCTTGCCAGCGTCAAGGAAAAATTACTCAGAAGGACGAGATGCCTCAAAATGCTATCCAAGTCTGTGAAATTTTTGACGTCTGGGGTATCGATTTCATGGGTCCATTCCCGTCTTCTCGTGGTAACAAATATATACTCGTGGCCGTCGACTACTTGTCTAAATGGGTCGAAGCGAAGGCGCTACCCACCAATGACGCCCGAGTCGTTGTGAAATTTCTCAAAAGTCACTTCGCCCGATTTGGTGCACCTCGTGCTATTATAAGCGATCGTGGGACCCATTTCTGTAACGACCAATTCGCTAAAGTTATGCTCAAATATGGTGTCACACATCGTCTTTCTACGGCATATCATCCACAAACGAGTGGTCAAGTTGAGGTTTCCAATCGTGGCTTGAAACGTATTTTAGAAAGGACCGTAGGTGAACATCGTGCTTCATGGGCCGATAAGTTAGATGATGCACTTTGGGCCTTCCGTACAGCTTACAAAACACCCATTGGGTGCACTCCTTACAAGCTGGTTTATGGGAAGGCCTGCCATTTGCCCTTTGAACTTGAGCACAAGGCCTACTGGGCTTTGAAACATGCTAATTTTGACCTTCAAACCGCGGGTGATCACCGAAAAGTTCAATTGAATGAATTAGTCGAGCTTCGTGATCAGGCCTATGAGAATTCTTTGATCTACAAAGAGAAGGCAAAGAGGATTCACGATGCTAAAATTAAAGATCGCGTCTTCAATGTTGGTGATCGAGTCCTTCTTTTCAATTCTCGATTAAAGATTTTCTCGGGCAAGTTAAAAACCCGTTGGTCTGGACCATTCACCATTACCCAAGTATTTCCTTATGGAACCGTTGAACTTGCTCAACCTAATGGTCCTAATTTTAAGGTGAATGGTCATCGTGTTAAACATTACTTTGGAGGGGACATACCACCCATGGTTGTCCCGGATCTCCAGACTTTCCCCAAGGACGATTAAATTCGGGGATCGAGTCAAGCTCATGTGACTCGGTGAACAAAAACAAGCGCTTCGTGGGAGGCACCCCATGCTTATCCATTTCATTTTCTCTATTTTCTATTTTCTTTAATAACGTGACGTGAGGGGGGGGGGGGGGGGGCGACCCTTTCCAAACTCGTGTTTTGTGGTGGTTGTTGTTTTTGAATGTTCAGGAATTTCCCCGAAGTTTGAGGACTCTCGTGCTCGTGGTTTGTCGTTCTCTCCACTCGAGTCTCATCCTTCGCTACTCTATTGGAAATTCACCATATCCAAAATCTTATCGACTAACGTTTATCTCTTGGCATACTTAATAAACGGCCTTAGATTTTACGTACCCTTAAAACATTGAGGACAATGTTTCACTTTAGTCTGGGGGGGTGAATCTTCGATTCGATTTGACCTGTACCATCGTCTGAGCTGTTAACTTACGCAACTTCGTTTTCCACCAAAAATTTTAATTTTTGTCACCGCTTTATATTTAAAAAAAAAGAAAAAAAAATGAAAAAATATATGTGTTATGAATAATAAGTTTTGACACCTTGTTTTGACTTTCCTATCGGCGAGAGTAGAAATAAATGTTCCGACTTTACCGGGCGTGTTGAGCCCTAGCTTGTTTCCCTTAACCAAAATAATCATAAGATTATGGCTAAGCATCCGCGGATCTCATTATTTGGGATTTTAAATTTGCGGAGATCGAGGAATGATAGAGTTTATTTGGAAGTTTCGTGCTATACACGGATCGCATTACTGGGATTTAAAAAACCCACGAGAGGTACTTGTGGCCTCCTTGTTCCCATCAGCAACGTCACCAATATATAAAAATAGATGTCTAGGATTAATTAAGGGTATACGGTTTGGGCAATACTTAGTTTTTTCTCGTTCCCAACAAAATCTCTGCATATGGGGGTTTGGTACACATTGAGGTACTGCCAGTGTTACGGTGAAATAGACTATTGCATCTTGCCGGTTCGCAGCCGATGTTGTGATCTTAGTAAAGGCCGTAGGACTCGGGGTTTGGCATATGATTATGAATATCAATAATAATAGTCCAAAGCCAAATAAAAAGGCAGAGGAATCCAAAGCTATAAAAAAGCGGCGGATAGAAAGGGGGCCTCCACAAATCGTGTTAAATCAGAGACCTTCATGTGGACCCGATTTCTGTATGCAGGGGTTTTCGAGGGAAAGTTTGGAAACTACTTAGCGTTCAAATTTTGTGCTCTTATCGGACTAACAAATATCGAAACGAGAAAATATGAAGCAATTCATTTCTCACAAATTAAAATCCTTAGATACAAAACTTAGGACCTGGGGACAAGAGGTAATACACAAGTAACTTTTGTGGGCAGTGTTAGCATCTAACTTCTGATAAACAATGATTTCGATTTTACGCTTAGTTTGGGAGCTTGTGAAAAATCAAGGATGACGATTTTTATCCGTACGGTCTCTTCTCTGTGAGAAGTGTTTCTACTCGTAGACCCTGAAAATTATCAACAGATAAGAATTGATAATGAAAGTCAAGGCAAACCGTCACATATATAAATGAAAGAGTACAAAAATAGTAGTTGTAGTTGTTATTCAGAAAAATCGGAAAACGGAGCGTTTTTGAGAATAAATGATTTTGATATCTCTTTTGAACATCATTGCTACTTTACAACGTCAGTAAAGAGAGGTTTTGAAATTATTTATCTTTTAAGCGTGAGGTGATGACATTGCGTGAGGGCACGACAATACCTTAGTCTGGGGGATTTTGATGAGTGCTTATTCACTCATCCTTTTTAGACCTTAATTCAGACCATAAACACCAAATACTAACAAAAAATGCCAAGAGAATGCATGTTTTTGTATTTGTGTATGTGCAGGAACGGATATGAGAAAAATGAACAAAAACACAGCAAAACCGACAAAAACGAGCACGAGAACGGAAAGTGTCAAAAGTCGGAGCCGGGGAAGTCAAATGGTCAAAGTCCAAGTTCAAAAAGTCAAATTCAACTTCAGAGATTCAGAAAATACCAAGTTCAGTCCTTGGACAAAGTTTTGAAGATTTGGCAATTTTAGTCCCTGCAGTTTCAGATCTTGGCAAAAATGGTCCTTAAAGCAAAATTTGAAGAAAAAAACAAATAAGGTCCTCCATTATTTAGAGTATGGCAAGAAATACCCTTGGGAGAAAGTTTCAATGGTTTGCAGAATTGGTCCCTTAATTTTCTGAATTATACAACAATGGTCCTTGTTTAAAATCTATTAGTCCTAAACAAACATTACACCGGATCCAATAACCCTTAAGCCCAAAGAACAAACTAGCCCAAACCCTTTATTCCCTTAAACCACACCCGGGTCAACGAAATAAAAACAAACAAATACCCCCATTTTTATTACTCCCGCCCCCCAAATCTGTGTTACCCAGAAAAGAACTATTCACATGAACCCTAACTTTTACCACACCCAAAATTACCTACGTAAGTAATGATTACCCAATCATAAGGTCTTCTAGAAGGTGTCAGGCATGTCAGGGAATGTTTTGAGGGCACGTGGACCAATGAGGATACACCCCTAGGATCGGTCACATCACACAATTAAATCCTAGGGTCCAAAATGATTGGAAGCATCTAGAGCGTGATCAAGGGCTAAAAAGGGAATCAAAGAAACACAAAGTGACGCGGATTGATGACCTGGACAAACCCTAGCAGCTCTCAGCTCTCCTATATATACCCCCTCCATTTCATTGTAATAGTGTGCCATTTTTTACTTATTGTTATGCTGTTAATTTCTTTTCTTGTAACGAATTTTTTTACTTAATGAAATTAAAGCTTTCTTATTTACTTGTCTTGCAATTTCCTTTACCTTATTTACTGCTTATTATTGTGTATTAACTGTTTTCAGCTTATTGTTTCTATTTCCTTATTGTTTTTTTTAAATTCAGTTCTACTTATCAGCTTATTTACTTATTGTATTTTAAAGTTTACATAAAAAAAAAAAAAATACAAAAAAATACAAAGTAGTTATAAAAACAAGCTTCAATAAGCTTTTTAGTTGTTATACAGTTTCATATAAGCTCCTTATAGCTTTTGTGAAGCTCACTTTGGCACCAAAAACTCATTTCTCTCATTAGTTCAACTAGTCAACTCTGGTCAACATAGCTTATTGGTGATAAACAACAGCTTATTTGGAGTTCAAAGATAGCTGACAAGGAGCTGTTAGCCTATCTAAAGATAGGCTGTGTGGGAGTACCCCTCTGTTTGGCTGAGGGGTTTGTAAGTTCTTATTTTAATTTTTCGTCTTAATTTTTCATCAGTAGTACAATCAGTAGTCTAGATCTGTTCTTATCTGTTTGTTTAATTCTGATATTAAGTGAGTGGTAATAGTTTGATTAATCTGTTTGGTTGTTTATTGATTAATTTGTAGTTTAATATTTCATTTATATTGCATCTGTGTTGTAAGTACTGCTGTGGATCTGAGTTGTGTTGTTCTGAATTGGTTTAGAGGTATTGAATCATTGTGAGATCATAGGATATGATTTGAGGTTAATTTGGTTGGTTCTGAGGTTGTTTTCTAGTGTTGACAGAAATTAAGGGGTGTTTGGATCTCATTGTTTTGCTAGTAGTAAGTCTTATTCAGAGGTTTATTTTGGTTCTAATTAGTCACTATAGGTATATAAGTAGTAGTAGTAGCATAAAGTCAATAGGTCATTAGTTAAAAAGTCATAGTGCTAGTAATTCTTAAAACAGTTAAGTATAGAAGGATTTTAGGATTAAGTTAGCTTATAGATTATAGTAAACTAGTAGCAGTAACTTTTAGCAATAGTTAAATAGCTTAACATCAATTCAATAGTCAGTAAAGTGCAATCAAAATTCAAATTGGTCAAAGTTTTGTGTTCATCATAAAGTCAAAAAGTTTTTGGATTGTCTGTTTTGGTCAACTTTTCATCAGCTTGCATAGTTCTCAAAATTGATTCAAAATACTTTTCAAAAGTGGTTTTGCAATATTTGGTAATAGGTTTACAAGTTTCAAAAATAATTTTTAGGTTTGTAAGTCATTTGCTTATCTAAAAAGCTTATTGAAGTGACTTGTTTCAGCACACAAGTGCCCTGCACATTCAGTGACAACCAATATTCCTAGGTTGATTTGAAGGTCTTAATTGGATTAGAGTTCCATTTTTAAGGTGGTTTTGTGATCTCTGGTAGCTAGACAGTAGTTAGCACCCATATACTCACACTCATCAGCTTATTCATACTGCTTATTCATCTCATTTAGTGGGGTGTTTGGAACTAGTTTCTGAATTTTCAAATAGGGCTGCAAAATGGTTGTAGTGATCTTAAGTGTGGTTTTAGTGTTCATCTGAGCTTATCTATACTCATTGTTACTGTTCCAATTGGTTCTTGGCAATTGCTTATTAGTTTCAGCTTATTTGCTTATCTCATTGAGCTTATTGAACCTGTTTTGGCATCCTTCTGTGTTTCTGTGCATCAATGTGGTTCTGAATTGTTCCATTAAGCTTAAATGAGTTCTAAAATCATTTGGGTAAAGTTTCAGGTAAATTAGTCAAGTTTTGCTTATAAATAAGCACTTTCCAATAAGCAGTTTTGGTCTAATCAGCATTTCCAGTGCTTATTTTCAAATTTTTATATTTTTCCTAGATTCAGAATAGTATTTTAGAATTTTCCTGAAATTTTCAGATTTTTCCAAGTTCATTTGCTATTTTTCTTATTTAATTTTCAATTATAATCATTTTTAATTACTTTTTAATTACCAAAAATTCCAAAAAAATCAGAAAAACCCCAGAAAAATCCAAAAAAATATTAGAAAATTATTTTTAGTTATTTTAGAAATTTAGAAATTTATTTTACATTTTTCTCAATTTATTTGCATTTTCTTTTAATTTTTAATTAGTTAAATTAGTTTTTAATTCATAAAAAATAAATAAAAAGTCAAAAAAAAAAATATTTTTCTTTTTCTCAAAATTTTCTTTTATCATTTTTAATTTTTAAAAATTATTTTCAAGTTCGTAGGAGTAGCGTAGCTTAAAAGTCGCGTTTTAATTCGTTCGTTAACGTTTATTTTCCGTTTTAACTTACGTTTTCGTTTTTACGTTACGTTTCTAGTTACTTTACTTGAATTACATGCTTAATTGATTATTTGTGCTTCATTTACTATTTCATTAGTGTAATCTCATTCACATCACTTTTTACCACTTTTCACGACACGTTTTCCGGATCGGAAATTCGGAATTCCATTCACCCTTCACACGGAATACGACCTCGGATTATCCGTATTTCTTTGCGGATCTTTTGAGCTTATATCTATACTATAATATTGATATTGTGTTTTTCACGAATCAACCTATAACAACTGCGTAAGAATAATGTACAAATTTACACTTGCATAAAATTTTGCGCATTAAAGGGGCCTATATTTTGCTTACAGCACGGGGCCCTCGAAATTCACGGGACGACCCTGCTCACCCTCATTTGTCACACACCACTTTCATTGTGGTCACCATTAGGTCACGCAAATTTAAATGGTGAGGCCGTGAGGGTGCTCACCATTTTTTTAAGCTTGTGTGGGATATTTTGTGGGGCATGTTTATATAAAGTGAGATGTTTTTCGGAGGTGAGAGGAGTGGTGACCGTTGTGTTTGAAAGAGGAGGAGAGTTGTGATGTGTTGAATGGTGATGTAACGGTAAGAGGAATAGTTATTATTGTGTCTAACCTTAAAATCAAATGTTACTTCATGTGAATTATAAAAATAATCTCTTTATCTAATATTCGACTTCATCAGTAGTTCCAACAAACACTTCTGTTGCTAAACATATCCTCAAAAATTATGGAAGGTTATTTTCTAAAATTTATAATAAGTCTTTTTTACCAAACAAAGCTTATACTCTGAATAGCTTATTTAAAAATAATAATAATAATAATAATAATAATAATAATAATAATAATAATAATAATAATAATAATAATAATAATAATAATAATAATAATAATAATAATAATAATCACTTGTGTCAACATGCCAACAATTCTTTCTTATTTCAAAAAATGTTGTAATTTATGTTTTTCTAATTATTTAGTAAGCCACACACAATCTAATGGAGATGAATGCATAATTTAAAAATCAAGAACTCTAAACTTGATATGGTTGATCTTTTTTTGACAAGAAGCTTCCGATGAATGAAGATGACAAGAGCTCTAAGCTTGTTGTGGTGGATCTTCACATGCTAGTATGCTTTAAATGGATGGAGGTGATAGAAGCTCTGGGCTTGCTTTGATGGATCATGATATGTTAATGTGCTTTCAACAAATGAGAGTTAGAAGCGTTATGATCAAGGGTTAGAGATGGTTCTAAAGACTTGAGTATGTGTATTTTTATTGCAAAAGTTTGGTTTAAGTGTGGACTAAATGGTGGCTTAAATAGGCAAATGGACTAGTCTAGCACATGACGGATCCTGATAGGAACCGTCCACCCAAAAATGATCAGTCGTCGAGGTGTGAATATAGCCATTTACAAGTTGTTTGTCACATGTTTCTTTTCTTTCCACAAATGTTCACTTGTTCAAAAAGCTCCTAAAAGTAGGTCTTTGACTAACCACTTATGTTTGAATTTACAAATTACAAGTATTTATGGAAGTTGCTTAATAAAAAAAATATAGTGATTTGGTCTCATTAACAAAACAAAATATGGTTTCCCGGGAGGTTTATATAAAATAAGTAAACTCAACTTTGAATCACTTTGTTAAGTGGAGATTCTTGCTAGTTGGAATTCATTATTATAAAATAAATGCAACTTTGATCATTTGACTAGTTTGTAAAATGGGTAAAGCTAAAGATACGCAACATATTTCTTCAAATAAACACAAGTACGCAATGTACTTAGTAAAGTGTCAAACGTACGCAACATATTTTCAAAAAATCGTCGATCTACGCAATATGACCTGCTGGCAGCAGGTTACCAGGTCACACAACTTTAAAAGTTACACCTTTGGTCCCTAAACTGTCTCATATCTCGCGTACATGATCCCATTTTAGTCCTATTTACCAGCGTTACACCATTAGTCCCCAAACATTATACCGTTAGTCCCAAAAAAAAAAAAAATTCAAGATTTAAAAAACATATATATAAAAAAAATTCCAGATTATTAAAAAAAAAAAAAAAAACTTTAAAATTGAATTTTTTTTAAGTTTTTTTAAAAGTTTTTTATAGTTTTTTTTAAAAAAAAAAAAAAAAAAACTTTAAAAAATTCAGGATTTTTTAAAGTTTTTTTTTTTTTTTTTTTTTTTTTTTTTTTTTTTTTTTTTTTTTTTTTAACTTAAAAAAAAAACTTTAAAAAATCTGGAATTTTTTAAAGTTAAAAAAAAAAAAAAAAAACTTTAAAAAATCTGGAATTTTTTAAAGTTTTTAAAGTTTTTTTATTATTTTTTTTAAACTTTAAAAAACTTAAAAAAAAAATTTAATTTTAAAGTTTAATTTTCTTTTTAATAATCTGGAATTTTTTTTATATATATGTTTTTTAAATCTTGATTTTTTTTTTAATAATCTGGAATTTTTTTTTATATATATATATGTTTTTTAAATCTTGAATTTTTTTTGGGGGACTAACGGTGTAACGTTTGGGGACTAACGGTGTAACACTGGTAAATAGGACTAACGGTGTAACGTTTGGGGACTAACGGTGTAACGCTGGTAAATAGGACTAAAATAGGATCATGTACGCGAGATATGAGACAATTTAGGGACCAAAGGTGTAACTTTTAAAGTTGTGTGACCTGGTAATCTGCTGCTAGCAGGTCATATTGCGTAGATCGACGATTTTTTGAAAATATGTTGCGTACGTTTGACACTTTACTAAGTACGTTGCGTACTTGTGTTTATTTGAAGAAATATGTTGAATATCTTTAGCTTTACTCCTTTGTAAAATCATGTCCATATCTTGCATGTATATAATGTAAAATGAGGTTCGTAAAAGAATTATTGAAATTGTAAATATTTAACGACTTTAACATATATTTTAAACATGGTTTGTTAGAACTTTTGATCATAATGCAACATAACAAACATATCCCAAATAAGATTTGAGATGTCGAAAATGAGAAGTGTTAACAAATATATGGTTTAACAATTTATACTTACGGGTAATTTGCACATTTTAGATTATATATTACAATTTACATGTGAAACCATAAGTATAATAAATTTGTTTATCTTGTAAATGTGGACTTTAAGGAACTCTATTAATTGAAGCGTGTAAGACTGAAAAGTGTGTATGACCCGTTTGATTAGGAAGGAACCTTCCTCTTTATCAAAGTTGATGAAATATAATTAGGTGTTCTACATTGAAACGACATATTGTGAAGTTATATTATACATTGACTCTTTCTAGTTGCATTCTTTATTTGCATAGTGTTAGCTGTACATTCTTATTTGATTGATTTGGTCTAATCCATACAAGCTTTGTTTAAACATCAATACATGCATCATTCCCAGTTCATACATTAAACTCAATAATGGTGTTTAAAAGCATTCTAGTACTTTTACCTTTCCTGGTTCTTGGTGTTCTATCTGTGAATCCGAGCTTGGAAGATGAGGCTGATGCTATGGAACACTTCAAGAACTCAATTGTGGAAGACCCAACTGGTGCAATCCGGGATTGGACTTCTGGTTCCATCCACCATTGCAACTGGACTGGGATTGAATGTGATCATATTTCAGGACGTGTCGTTTCTATTTCTATACAAGGAAAGAAGCTTGAAGGTGAAGTGTCTCCATTTCTTGGAAGACTTTCCGGCCTCAAGTTTCTTGATCTAAGCCAAAACTCATTCAATGGAAACATTCCTTTCCAGTTTCAATATTGTTTTCAGCTCGTGACAATAAACCTTAGCGCCAACTCTCTTTCTGGCCCGATCCCGTGGCAACTGGGGAAGCTCCGGAATCTGGAGGTACTGCACCTGGAACACAATGAACTAACAGATACCATTCCAGAAATGTTGTGTGATTGTCATTCCCTGATTGAAGTTCATCTACAGGAGAACAATCTCAATGGTACAATACCAGATAGAATTGGTGAGTTGAAAGTGTTACAACTTCTTGACCTGAGCCATAACCAATTGTCGGGTATCCTTCCTGCAGGAGAGATTGCCAACATTTTGACACTGAAATACCTCAACCTTTCTTTCAATCAGCTAGAAGGACCAGTTCCAAATACGGGCATCTTCAGAAACACAACTGGATTACGTGGAAACCCGTCTCTTTGTATTACCAATAAAACCAAACCATGCACCTACTCAAGTCCATTAACTCGTTCCATGTTCCAAACAGAAGAAAGATCATCAAATCACTCACACCACAAAAGTGCTGCAAGCTATGCAAGTTATGCAATAGTCTTTTTTCTTGTTTTGATGCTCATACCTACTTTGGGGGTCTTATGTTGTCGTCATTTTAGGAAACAGAAAGTAAGAGATGTAGAGAATGCACAAGGGGAGTACACCCCGAGGATAAACATCAAACGATTTTGCAGAAAAGAACTGGAAGATGCTACTGATAACTTCAGCGAAGGTAACATTCTGGGCACAAGCAGATTAAGCACAGTGTACAAGGGTAAACTAGCAGATGGGAGGATGATAGCAGTGAAGAATTTCAACTTCAGAGAGCATTCAGCACTATCCGTAAAAAGTTTTCTACGGGAAATGGAGACGTTAGGCAAATTAAGACACAAAAATCTTTTGAAAGTACTTGGTTATGCATGGGAGAGTCAGAGGCTAAAGGCTGTGGTTCTTGAATACATGAAGAATGGTAATTTGGACAGTGCTATACACAACTCTATGATTTATCGATCAAGATGGAACCTTTCTAAGAGAGTAGGTGTTTTGGTTTCTGTTTCTAGAGGATTGTTTTACTTGCACACGGGGTATGATTCCCCGATAATTCACTGTGATTTAAAGCCTTCAAACATACTTTTGGACGATAAGTGGAATGCCCATGTTAGCGACTTCGGGACAGCTCGAATCCTTGGAGTTCATCAGCAGGATGGAAGCTCGATCTCTTCTGCATCCGCAATCGTAGGCACCATTGGTTACTTGGCGCCAGGTAATAAATATATTCATCCTTCTATAATATTCAAATAGCCAATATATTAAGCCAATTTATCTTTGAAAAAATTGGATAAAATCTGATGTTGAGTTGTATCACTTTGGACCTTATTAAATATCATGCTAATGAATTTCTGTTTGTTATTTTACCAGAGTTTGCATATATGAGAAAAGTGACAACAAAAGTAGACGTTTTTAGTTTTGGAATAATAGTGATGGAATTCATCACTAGAAAAAGACCAACCGGACTCACTGAAGTGGAGGGGACCCAAATCACTTTGCCACAGCTAGTAGATCGAGCACTTTCAGGTGGACACAACGAGCTGATCAAAATTGTAGATCCTTATTTGCTAACCAACTTCTCCCAGATTCGGGTTGTTGTAGAACAGCTTCTTAAGTTGGCGTTATCTTGCACAAGAATGGATCCAAAAGATCGACCTGATATGAATCAAGTCATGAATTCTCTTTCAGTGATCAGTAAGAAAGTTTAGAAACTGAAGGCTACAAAATTGGAACATGTCAAATTTTTGGTACGTTGCATCGGTCAGCTAGTAAAACTCTTGTTTGGAAGAATTTGAAGGGTAAAGGGAACTCCTATTAAGGTTCTAACATCAAATTGCATACCTTTTCAGAGTCATTTAAGTATCACCCACATTCCAACAGATCGATATTTCTTGTATTAATTTACTTAAGTATCTTCATCTCTTCCTCTTTGTGTTTAGCTCACAAGTTAAAATGTAATTCAATAAGTGAAATGTTTGTTGGCAACCTTCATTATGTCAAATCATTAAAGGAACCTGTAGAAGACTTTTAACTTTTTAATTAGAATTTGAGTAAATTGCAAAAATCGTCCCTAAAGTTTGACCAATTTGCATGTTTCGTCCCAAATATTTCGAAACTGCAAGGATCGTCCCTAAATTTTGGCCCGTGTGCATGTATCGTCCCTAAAGTTTTGGCCCCGTGTGCATGTATCGTCCCCAAAAAGGACTATATATGCCCCAAAGGTTAACTTTAAGGACGATCCTTGCAGTTTCGAAATATTTGGGACGAAACATGCAAATTGGTCAAACTTTAGGGACGATTTTTGCAATTTACTCGTAGAATTTAATGGTTGATTTTAGTTATGGATATACATCATTGTAGAATTCGCTTTAAACCAATATTTTCTTTACTCTGCAGCTATCTTCGCACTCATCTCATTTTGTATTTGTTGTAATATAGTATCCATATTAGCAAGTATTACTAAGTCTAGGGGGTCGTAGTGTAACTTTAGTCAAATAGGAATGCATAAGTCGGTTCTCTTGCTATATATATTGCAAAGACGACATGTTACAGACGAAGCATTCACTGTTCTGGTTTCTCTTTGGTTGCAGCCGGTTTCAACTCCTTGTAGAGTTGGTTTTTCATCCCCCCTCATCTCTACAATAAAGAGGTGAGGGGGGAGGGGTCATTGTACCGTCATCTTCTTTTCTTACTCAATACAATAAAACATTTGAGGGTTATTTTTGTGCATATTCTTGCGACTGTTACAAGTTCTAATTGTGAGGGTGTCGAGTTCTTCCTGGAGTCATC
The DNA here is from genome assembly GCA_030686995.1 of Artemisia argyi. NCBI lineage: Eukaryota > Viridiplantae > Streptophyta > Magnoliopsida > Asterales > Asteraceae > Artemisia > Artemisia argyi. Next base: position 212,835,506 of record CM060676.1, on the reverse strand, counting down.
GAAGGTGTGTTTATTCTGTGTTCTAGTCAACCTATTGTTAGGTTTTCCTAACAAGTGGTATCAGAGCTTGTGTTCGAAGGGATTGGTTGCTAGGTCGCCATCGATGTTTGCTTGGTCTGGAAGTTGTCGACAGTTTGCAAGGTGTTGTTTTTAAGGAAAACAGGGACACAAGGTTTCTTGAATATCGGGTTTCGATTTCAAAGGTCTCGGGTTTTTTCTTGCAAACGGGTTTCACAAGTTAGTTCTTGGGTTTTGATGCGTGGGAATTGCACCAGGCTTTACCTCTCGAGGGATCTCGAGAAGCTTACAACCCCCACCAGGCAGTGTACCTGATCGTTGTAGTATAGTATAGTGACAAGTACCGGGGGATTGATCATTCAACTCAGGAATAGTGTCGCTAGGATTAGAAAGCCTAAAAACTAGGTCTAGAGGTGAGGGATGATTCTTTTTGTATTTTTATATTTTTATAAAAGCAAGTAAAATCTCGGTTTTGGAAGAGTGGGCGGAATTAGTTGCTAGCCAACTAACCCAATAACTAAGATGAAATCAAAATAAAATAACAAAAATGGAAATAAAGCTAATTAAACTAGTGGTGTGAACAATAAATGGGAAAATTGTGTTTACTTAGATTTCATTACTCCCTAGATATCTTTTACAGGTTGATAGTTTGTTACAATTGCGTGGATGACGGGTTATATTCCTTAATACCAATCGTGGGGGTGGCGTACGTACTTCCCCAACTCTATAAGCTCCTATTTCACTCCTATGTCGAGCCTGCAAGAAGCTCCTAACATGGGATCACTAGAATTCGCTCATGCATTAAATACAACCATAAAAACCTTAGTACGCATTGGTTCATGTTTCTTAAGACGTTCAAGCAAGTTACACTATGGAAGTCTGCCAGTTTTCTTAAGCCTAACATCGAAATCATTCATCCGTAACAACTATAAACAAGCAATCAACCCATAATCAACATCTAGGTTTCATTACATCTGTTAATACAAATATCGCCTAAAAACGTTATTTATATTTTACGATCTTCGCTAAGTTTTGTTAATGACAAATGTAAACTTTAGTTTCTAAGTAAAACACAATCTTAGTTTTAAAGACTTGCATAAACTAGACTTTTGCTACATTTTACATTTCATAAAACACAACATCTTTTATTTTCTAAAAATAGAATTGTCACATCACATTTATGGCAAGTTTTGTCATTATACATTTATGGAAAGAAATGTGTTTGACTTACTTTGATGTTGCTTGCAAGCTTAGTATTTGACTTGATATTATGTGATGTGACATTGTTTGGTTTGCAAGAGTAATGAGATGTGACTTTGTTTGGTTTGCAAGATTTATTGCAAAACCAACTGCAAGCCCGGCGGTACCCTGGAGGTACACGGGCGGAACCCTTTTGAGGGGTCCGCCTGATCCGCCAGACCTGTAGAAGGTTTGGCTATAAATATTGAGCCACAAGTTGAATTTTGGCTCATCACTTGACATTACATTTTTACACACACTTTCATTCTTTCATCTAACCTCTTAACATTTCATATGTGAAGTTTCTTTTTGTAGCAAAGAGATTCACGAGCTTACTAAAAAGTAACAAGTATTCAACACAACGTTGCAAGACTTGTTAGCTTAGCATTGTGTAGACTTGTGATGTTTACACTTCATTTGATCGTGTATTTTCAGTAGTGATCGGTTAGTATTTTAGTCCTCAAAATACAAAGAGTGTTGGGAGTTGTTGTACCCTAGTAAAAGAACTAACGGGAGTGGTTGTGCCCTTGTAAAAGAACTCGACATTTAGCTTTGTGTCGGTAAAAGTATAAGCGACGTGTAAGGTTTTCTCCGCCGGTGAAAGGAGCTTGTTGACTAGTGAAAGAAACTCTCGAGTTGGATACTCGGGGCGTGGACGTAGGGCAAGGAAAAAGAGTCCTTGTAGCCGAACCACGATAAATACTCGTGTTGTGGTTTGATCGTTTCTTTCATTTACTTTTATGTTATATATTGTGTTTGTGCATATATCTTTGATCAAACGGAAAGTTTCAAAGCTAACTTAACAAGTTAAAAAGATTTTAATCGGTAAACTATTCAACCCCACTTCTAGTTTTCCACAATTGGCATCAAGAGCTACGTTACTTAAGCTTTTAAAATATATTGTGTTTTAAAACTTGAAACGATCCATGGATTTTGAAAATTACAAAGAAGGGCAATCTATGCAAAGACCACCACTCTTTGAAGCAAATGGTTTTATATATTGGAAAAACCGTTTTGAAACTTACGTGAAATCTAAAGATATAGATTTGTGGTATATAATTATTGATGGTGATAACGTAGTTACTAACATCAAAGATGATGATCAAAAGAAATTAATAGGTAAAAATAATGAAGCTAAAATGATGTTTTACAATGCTTTGCCTAAGAAAGAATATGAAAGAGTCTTTTTGTGTAAAACCGCCAAAGATATTTGGCAATCTTTAATTGTCACTCATCAAGGAAACTCACAAGCTAAAGATAACAAAATTGATCTTCTTGTTCAACAATATGAACAATTTGTTATTTCCGAAGACGAGATTATTGATAATGCTTTTGCTAGATTTAATACTATTATTACTTCACTTAAAGCACTTGCGAATCTTTTTGTAGTAAGAACTTTGTCAGGAAATTTCTTAGAGCACTCCATCCGAAGTAGAGAGCAAAAGTGACGGCAATTGAAGAATCCAAAGATCTTTCAAGTATGTCACTTGATGAGCTAATTGGAAACCTCAAAGTTCACGAAATGGTAATGGAAAAGGATTCGTAACTAGTTAGAGGCAAGAAAGAAAAAGTTAAGTCCATTGCCTTGAAAGCTAGAGTCCAATCAAGTGATGATGAAGATAAAATTTCTAAAATTACAAAATAACTAAAAACAAGTTTTAAAAATAAAAATAAGTATTTTTGTCTTTTTGTGGTTTTTCTATTAATTAATTACTAATTAATTATTAATTACCTAATTAAACTATTTTAAATTAAGAAGAATAGAAAATGAACAGTAAAAATTCTAATAAAATTTCTAAAATTATTTTATAACATATAAAAACTATAAAAAATATAAAAACTGGGTTTTACTTAATAAAAACTAATTATGCTATTTAAAACTAATTATTAATTAATAATTAATAAAACTAAGATTAATTCTAATAAATACTAAATAATAAAATAAAAATCTGAGAAAATTATTATAAATACTTTAATATACTAGGAATTTAAGAAAAATATAAAAAAGCTAAATTCTTAATAAAAATTTTAAAATGAAAATTAAAATTTAAATAAAATTAAATAGAAACTATCACTTAATAATTAAATTTGATTTTCTGGATTTTCTTTTTAGAAACTTGATTTATTCCTAAAAATGGAAACTTTTTGTGAAAACAAACTTCTTGGGACTCAGAAATAAGCACAACAAGTGCTTATTTCTTAGACAGTTGACTTTGGTCAACTGTCTAAGCTATAAGCTTAAAATAAGCTCAAAGCTGAGAACCAGGGGTGGAACTGGGTGGATACATGACTAATTAGTAGAAATAAGCCAGAAAGAACTAGACCAAACCACTGAATAAGCAAAATAAGTTGATTAAGCTAAATGAGCACTTTGCTCAACTCAGAAAAAGGGACAAAGTTTATGGCCCTAGCAGCCCTAGCAAAAGGAGTTCAAAACTCAAAATAAGCCTAGGGACTTGAAGATGAGCTTATTGGCTTCTCAAAAAGTCAATAAGCTCATTGTGGGGCCCACTGTGTAGGACATGAGAGGGCATGGAAATGAGGGAGTTGGACTGATGTCTGTGTAGCAGGGCATACTTTTGCCCTGCAGTTGAGTTTGAGCCAGTGTGGACCCCACAGAAAAATTGCTAAAAATAAAATGATGTTAGGAATTTAAAGCTGAGGTGGTAGACTTTGCACACAAGAAAATTCAAATCCTAACTCCTAGCACAAAATTCACATAAAATCTTGCAAGTTTGGTAAAAACCTGAGATGAACCATTTTGACTTTTGAACATTTTTACATCAGTTGACTTTCATGAGATTTGAACACTTCTAATCTACTGAACATGTTATGATAGGCTAAAATGAGAGTGAATTAAGCTAAGTGAAACACTTATGGACCAATATATATGATTGTGCAATTCAAAAGATCAAACAGTAGACTGTTATGAGTTTGGAAAAGGATTTTTGACTTTTGCTTCAAAACAAACCACACAGAAGTGGATTTGGACTAATTTGATATCAAGAACAATGAATAAAAAAACTGAGACCAGAATATTAACACCAATCACATTCTAAAGGCTTATGCCAAACACTCCTTAAAACTAATTTTTGAACTACAACTTGCAAATTTAAGACTACAACATCCAATTTTTAAGCTTGAAACTGACTACTAAGACTAAATAGAAGCTAAGTATGCAAGAGTATCACTATAAACACAACAAGGGCAAGCAGATGCAACCTAAACTAATTAAGGCAATTGAGATGCAAATATGAGATGGAATACAAACAAGCTAACTAAAGGTGTTCAAATGACTACAATAAGCAATAACTAACAATAATAAGCTAAAGTTTACAATATATAAGCTGATATAAGTAGAATGCAAAATATTAAAGGGTACACTCACTTTAAGATTAGGCAATGATGATGGGACTGAGCTGGGCTATGAGATAAGCTCAGGAAAGTTATCAAGGAACTTTCTGAGCTTATCAAGAGGTAGTTTGAGCTTATATAAGCTTATAACCTCAGCTTGTTGCTACCTTTTTTATTTTTGAACTATTTTTCTTGATTTTATTCTATTTCTGAGATTTTAAGTGTAACTGATTTTTAAACTTCTAAAGCTTATAAAAACTTAAAAGTGAGCTAAGCTAACCTCAAATGATTAGTAAACAAGAGCTTTTGACAGTTTAAAAGCTAAAATGAGATTCTTGAATAAAATCACCACAAAGTGAATATGACTGAAAATACTTAGATTAAATGCTTGAAAAGTTGTACAATACACTGATATATCTTAAAAGAGAACTGGAAAGCTTTAAATTACAAGAGAAATGGTAAAAATTACTAAACGACTAAACTAAACTATAGTTACACTACTACTACTCTAATTAATTTTCTTCTGGCCACTTTCTTCACTTAAATAAGACTTGGCATCAATATCTTTCTTTCCCACTAGCATTGGAACCGTTGGATTGGCTTTAGGTGATCTCAGCCGTTCAAAATGGTTTTGGCGCCAAATTGGAAAGTGGGCAGTTGAGTGGATTAGGTGTAGTATTAATGAGGAGGGGGGAAGGTGAGGGTGTAGGTGAAGTTATTAATGAAAAGGTGAAGGTTTGGTGAAAAGGAGGAGGGGGGAGGGAACCAGTTGCAGAAAACGGGGGTGTGAGGTTGGAGGAGGTGAACAGTAGCGAGGTTGGGGGTGTTGACCTGGTCAATGACCAGGTTATATTAAAAATGGGGGGAGTGGGCTGGATTTGTGTAAGTTGGGCTCGGGTGGGCTGTTTGCTTGGATCAGGGGTGGTTTTTTAGGTTTAGTAATAACAAGGTCCATTTGGTTTAAGTGATAGAATTACAAGGACCATACATGTAACTTCCTGATTTTGAGGGGCCATTCCTGCCATATTTTCCATAAATAAACCAAGGACTAAACATGCCATGTTAAAATATCCCAAGGACCAATATTTAATATTTTTCAAAATTTAAATGTCCAGGGATCAAAATTGCCAATTTGTGAAACTCAGGGACTGAACTTGTAATTTTTCCAAAACTTTTACCCAAGTGTTATTTTTGATAACTTTTTATTTTAAAGGGACTTGGGTTGACTTTTCTTGCAAAATAATTGCACAGGGACTAGTTTTGTAATTTTATGAAAGTTGGGGGACTGAAACTGCCAATTTTGCAAACTTTGTACGTTTTTCATTTGTTTTTACTCGTTTTGCATCTAAAACATATAAAACACAATTTTGAAATATTTTCAGTATTTTGATGCATTACTGAGTGTTTTTGTATGTTTTGCAGTTCAGATTAGACAAAAAATGATGAGTGTTTGAGCACTCATCAATCCCCCACACTAAACTATTGCTAGTCCCTAGCAGTAAAATGTTTTGAAAACTTGATGGATTTTAAACTCTTTACCAAAAGCCATCACTTCTGGAGTAGCTAGGTGTAAGAACTGTGGCACACCTGATAACCGTGTGATTTTGAGCAAACCACCAGCTGTCAACGGATTTGAGTAGTCTTTACCAAAAGCCGTTTGCTTCTGGACTAGCCAGATCTTGATGGAATAGTCAACATCTTGGTGAGCTGATTACCAATTATGGATTTTCCACGGCCTTTACCACAAGCCATAATCTTGCGGGCTAGCCAACTCATTTGTTTTTGGGGAGTTGAGGAACCATACAATTTTGGGCAAATTGCAAGCCATAAACGGATTTGAGATGTCTTTACCAAGAGCCGTTTGCTCCTGGACTAGCCAATCCCTTTTGTCGCTTAGACAAGGCGGACTGATTACCACAAAAATTTTGAAACTTTCGTGAAAATTTTTTAAAATTTTTGAAATTTTGGCTAAAACGGGGGTATTATATAGTAAAATGTGATAAAATTCGCTATAATAGCGAATACCCCCCCACACTTAGCATGAATATTGTCCTCAATATTCAAAATCCCGGCTATTATGCCGACATTTTGAACGTAAAAGAGCAACATTACAAGCTAAGCGTGGAAAACACCATTTTGTTTTTTTCACTCTTGTAACCATTGTGTGGGTAACTCCCCCACACTTAGGGTGAAAACCCTATAAGCATGCTACTGTTTTTGTTTACCGAGTCGCTAGCTTGACTCGACCCCGAATTCATTTGTCCTTGGGGAAGCATGATGTGGAAGAAGCAATCTCAATCGGACTTTCATTCATGATGTTTGGACAAACATTTGAAGCACGTGAAAGTTCCACACCGATGAGATAAGTATCCGGCTCAAAATAATGATACATGAAAATGCCGGGATCAAATATAGTGTCTTCATTCCCGAAGGAGTGAAGAACAGGAGAAGTCACCCTGTAGGTGAAGAAAGGTAGAAAGATCTTGATGACAATCAAGATTGATTCATCATCATCAGAAAGAGAATTCATGATTGGTGTATCATGAATCTCATCATTAAGGCTCGTATGATCTAGACAAATTATGGGTGGGAGGGTTGGGATTTTGATATCAATCAAATTCTCAGGGTTGAGAATATTTCCCTCCGGAAAACAAAGATTAACTTTGTCTAGATCAAAGTAAAAATTATCATACTCTAGTGGAGATATGATATGAGTGAGTTCACCAGAGAACTCCTCAAAAGTGAATGAGTCATAATCGGGGAGAGAAATTTGAGAATGAGAAGTGGTACTGCCACTAATCTTCTCTCCCATATGATCAAAGGTAAAGGCTTCAAACTCCGGAATAGGATCGTCGGAGACAATGTCACTATCCTATATGGGGATAGGAGATGAAATAGGTTTCTCTTTGAAAGCCTCGATTTTAGAAATGAGGAGATCGACATTCAATAATGTTGCACGAAGTGCTTCATCCTTGATTTCAGTGTCAATCTCATCATTCCCTTCTTCTAAGCTGACTAGCTCAGAAGGTAATTCTTCTATATAAATGATGTCTCCACAAGATAACGAATTGTCATCAGTAGAATCGGAGAACATCTCATCATGATTAGATGGGAAGAATAGAGGAGGGGGAATATCACACATATGGTCAAAAGTCCCCTGTGACTCTCTCGGGATTGGGACAAGGATCTCAACACTAGACTTTATTAATTCATCCGATTCCTTATTAGGAACAGTGCTAAGATGCTCATCCCCCATGATCAGAGAGTGAGTGTGAACTTCGGGTGTGAGAACTGCAGGTTGAGATGGAATCTCAACTGACGGGATTTCATCTGATGAACTGGATGAATCATCATCAAGGATATCTTCATCATCACTGTCATCAGGAATGAAACGAAACTGAGAGCTGGATCTGGCTGCTTTTTCTTTTGCATATGATTCCCTAACAGCTTTTTCAAAAGCATCTATGGAATCAATTTTAGCAACCTGCTCTTCCGTCAATATTTCAGCCATGTATTTCTCATGTGAATTTAGAGTAAATGAAAATTGCGGGGGTGGGGATTTGTCAAAACCGGAAGGTTGACATTGATAATCATCATGAGGACCCCTACAATTTACACAAGAAACACTGGGTGCATTATGAAGTGTTGTGGTACCCAACTCCTTAAGTTCTTTCAATATCTCAAGAGCCTCTATTAAAATGTCTTGCTCAGTAAAAAGAGGAGTTGTGTGAATCATTTGGTGCTGTGGAGGTGGGTCTGAAAACGAATAGTCGTAATTGTTACAAGGAAATTGATTCCTTGTTTGACAATCCGAGCTAGAATGAGGACCTCCACAGTACTCACAACAGTAAAACTGTTGAGTTTGGCTTGGTGTGTTTTGATACGAAGCATCATTGAAATTTGGGTAATATGATTCTTGCTCGTATGAATGTGATGGGTAATCGAAAAAATTTGAAGAGTCGTTGAATGAGTTTTGATTAGGATCATAAGCAAATGAATTACTCGACCCACAAAACAAACAACTCCCGTTTTGAATATCATTACCACATTGCACACATGTACACCAATGACATGGAAAACTGAAAAGCGGCTCACCACAACCGACACAAGGAACAAAATCTGGAGGTGGGACAAGTGGTGTGCTCTTAGAGCTAGCAATTTCCACCACTTCCGTTATGGTCTCGGGTTTTGGTTCTTGATGAACATGAAGATTGGGCAAGTCGTTCTTATCAGTCACTGCCCTAAGCTCAGCACGTTTGCTTGACAAATTTTTAACCATAAACCGTGAAAGGTAAGGATCAATTTTTGAAGGTTTGTCATTAATAGCACGTATCTCGGGCTGTGAAGGGCAGTTGGAAGAATTTGGTGAATCATTGAGAGAATTTGGACTTATGAACAGATTGCACACATTGCAGAATCTGTTACTACAATTTTTGCCACATTTCTCACAAATACACCGGAGACAACGAAAGCCGTTCTCAATCGGGCTTTTACAGTGAAAACACGTGTAGCCGAGAGACGCCATAAGAATTATACATGAGATGGGTATAAGAAGGTAGAATCAAATGGATAGAGGGTAAGGAAAAATATTTTTGGGTTTTTATGAAAAATATGAACAAAGATGGATAATATACAAAGAGATGAATTCCAAAATCACTAATACGCAAAACCGTTTAGAATAGCGCGCACACCTCCCCGACAGCGGCGCCAAAATTTGATTGATGCTAAACCACCAACTTAAATTGACCAAGGAATGGTCAACAAAGTCAAATAGCCTAGATCAATGCTCCGCGGAATATAGTGTTTCCCCGGGTCGTTATGTCCCGACGAGGTGTGGATGGTAATCAAGACGGTTTTGTGATCGGGTGAATTTGGATGGAAAAGGGTTTGAGATTGATTAAGCTAAGGAATCTACAAAGAAATAGCTTAAATAAGCTATATGAATAAGACTTGAAACTAGGAAAAACCAGAAACGATTTAAACCTAAAAACGCGTACGTTACGTTTAAATAAAACGTAAACGTACGAAATAAAAAGTGAAAACGGAAATCTGAAAACACCCAGGGGGTGAAAATGACTTTTTTACAAACTAAAAGGGTAAAAGAAAATTTTTAGGAAAAGAAAATAAATTTTAACCCTAATTAATTATTTATTATTAATTAAATACTATTTAATACTTATTATTAATATTTAAAACACTTAAATATAATTTAGTACTAATTAAATACTAGAAAAATGAAAATAAAATTTCTAAAATTATAAAATAACTAAAAACAAGTTTTAAAAATAAAAATAAGTATTTTTGTCTTTTTGTGGTTTTTCTATTAATTAATTACTAATTAATTATTAATTACCTAATTAAACTATTTTAAATTAAGAAGAATAGAAAATGAACAGTAAAAATTCTAATAAAATTTCTAAAATTATTTTATAACATATAAAAACTATAAAAAATATAAAAACTGGGTTTTACTTAATAAAAACTAATTATGCTATTTAAAACTAATTATTAATTAATAATTAATAAAACTAAGATTAATTCTAATAAATACTAAATAATAAAATAAAAATCTGAGAAAATTATTATAAATACTTTAATATACTAGGAATTTAAGAAAAATATAAAAAAGCTAAATTCTTAATAAAAATTTTAAAATGAAAATTAAAATTTAAATAAAATTAAATAGAAACTATCACTTAATAATTAAATTTGATTTTCTGGATTTTCTTTTTAGAAACTTGATTTATTCCTAAAAATGGAAACTTTTTGTGAAAACAAACTTCTTGGGACTCAGAAATAAGCACAACAAGTGCTTATTTCTTAGACAGTTGACTTTGGTCAACTGTCTAAGCTATAAGCTTAAAATAAGCTCAAAGCTGAGAACCAGGGGTGGAACTGGGTGGATACATGACTAATTAGTAGAAATAAGCCAGAAAGAACTAGACCAAACCACTGAATAAGCAAAATAAGTTGATTAAGCTAAATGAGCACTTTGCTCAACTCAGAAAAAGGGACAAAGTTTATGGCCCTAGCAGCCCTAGCAAAAGGAGTTCAAAACTCAAAATAAGCCTAGGGACTTGAAGATGAGCTTATTGGCTTCTCAAAAAGTCAATAAGCTCATTGTGGGGCCCACTGTGTAGGACATGAGAGGGCATGGAAATGAGGGAGTTGGACTGATGTCTGTGTAGCAGGGCATACTTTTGCCCTGCAGTTGAGTTTGAGCCAGTGTGGACCCCACAGAAAAATTGCTAAAAATAAAATGATGTTAGGAATTTAAAGCTGAGGTGGTAGACTTTGCACACAAGAAAATTCAAATCCTAACTCCTAGCACAAAATTCACATAAAATCTTGCAAGTTTGGTAAAAACCTGAGATGAACCATTTTGACTTTTGAACATTTTTACATCAGTTGACTTTCATGAGATTTGAACACTTCTAATCTACTGAACATGTTATGATAGGCTAAAATGAGAGTGAATTAAGCTAAGTGAAACACTTATGGACCAATATATATGATTGTGCAATTCAAAAGATCAAACAGTAGACTGTTATGAGTTTGGAAAAGGATTTTTGACTTTTGCTTCAAAACAAACCACACAGAAGTGGATTTGGACTAATTTGATATCAAGAACAATGAATAAAAAAACTGAGACCAGAATATTAACACCAATCACATTCTAAAGGCTTATGCCAAACACTCCTTAAAACTAATTTTTGAACTACAACTTGCAAATTTAAGACTACAACATCCAATTTTTAAGCTTGAAACTGACTACTAAGACTAAATAGAAGCTAAGTATGCAAGAGTATCACTATAAACACAACAAGGGCAAGCAGATGCAACCTAAACTAATTAAGGCAATTGAGATGCAAATATGAGATGGAATACAAACAAGCTAACTAAAGGTGTTCAAATGACTACAATAAGCAATAACTAACAATAATAAGCTAAAGTTTACAATATAAAAGCTGATATAAGTAGAATGCAAAATATTAAAGGGTACACTCACTTTAAGATTAGGCAATGATGATAGGACTGAGCTGGGCTATGAGATAAGCTCAGGAAAGTTATCAAGGAACTTTCTGAGCTTACCAAGAGGTAGTTTGAGCTTATATAAGCTTATAACCTCAGCTTGTTGCTACCTTTTTTATTTTTGAACTATTTTTCTTGATTTTATTCTATTTCTGAGATTTTAAGTGTAACTGATTTTTAAACTTCTAAAGCTTATAAAAACTTAAAAGTGAGCTAAGCTAACCTCAAATGATTAGTAAACAAGAGCTTTTGACAGTTTAAAAGCTAAAATGAGATTCTTGAATAAAATCACCACAAACTGAATATGACTGAAAATACTTAGATTAAATGCTTGAAAAGTTGTACAATACACTGATATATCTTAAAAGAGAACTGGAAAGCTTTAAATTACAAGAGAAATGGTAAAAATTACTAAACGACTAAACTAAACTATAGTTACACTACTACTACTCTAATTAATTTTCTTCTGGCCACTTTCTTCACTTAAATAAGACTTGGCATCAATATCTTTCTTTCCCACTAGCATTGGAACCGTTGGATTGGCTTTAGGTGATCTCAGCCGTTCAAAATGGTTTTGGCGCCAAATTGGAAAGTGGGCAGTTGAGTGGATTAGGTGTAGTATTAATGAGGAGGGGGGAAGGTGAGGGTGTAGGTGAAGTTATTAATGAAAAGGTGAAGGTTTGGTGAAAAGGAGGAGGGGGAGGGAACCAGTTGCAGAAAACGGGGGTGTGGGGTTGGAGGAGGTGAACAGTAGCGAGGTTGGGGGTGTTGACCTGGTCAATGACCAGGTTATATTAAAAATGGGGGGAGTGGGCTGGATTTGTGTAAGTTGGGCTTGGGTGGGCTGTTTGCTTGGATCAGGGGTGGTTTTTTAGGTTTAGTAATAACAAGGTCCATTTGGTTTAAGTGATAGAATTACAAGGACCATACATGTAACTTCCTGATTTTGAGGGGCCATTCCTGCCATATTTTCCATAAATAAACCAAGGACTAAACATGCCATGTAAAAATATCCCAAGGACCAATATTTAATATTTTTCAAAATTTAAATGTCCAGGGATCAAAATTGCTAATTTGTGAAACTCAGGGACTGAACTTGTAATTTTTCCAAAACTTTTACCCAAGTGTTATTTTTGATAACTTTTTATTTTAAAGGGACTTGGGTTGACTTTTCTTGCAAAATAATTGCACAGGGACTAGTTTTGTAATTTTATGAAAGTTGGGGGACTGAAACTGCCAATTTTGCAAACTTTGTACGTTTTTCATTTGTTTTTACTCGTTTTGCATCTAAAACATATAAAACACAATTTTGAAATATTTTCAGTATTTTGATGCATTACTGAGTGTTTTTGTATGTTTTGCAGTTCAGATTAGACAAAAAATGATGAGTGTTTGAGCACTCATCAATCCCCCACACTAAACTATTGCTAGTCCCTAGCAGTAAAATGTTTTGAAAACTTGATGGATTTTAAACTCTTTACCAAAAGCCATCACTTCTGGAGTAGCTAGGTGTAAGAACTGTGGCACACCTGATAACCGTGTGATTTTGAGCAAACTACCAGCTGTCAACGGATTTGAGTAGTCTTTACCAAAAGCCGTTTGCTTCTGGACTAGCCAGCTCTTGATGGAATAGTCAACATCTTGGTGAGCTGATTACCAATTATGGATTTTCCACGGCCTTTACCACAAGCCATAATCTTGCGGGCTAGCCAACTCATTTGTTTTTGGGGAGTTGAGGAACCATACAATTTTGGGCAAATTGCAAGCCATAAACGGATTTGAGATGTCTTTACCAAGAGCCGTTTGCTCCTGGACTAGCCAATCCCTTTTGTCGCTTAGACAAGGCGGACTGATTACCACAAAAATTTTGAAACTTTAGTGAAAAATTTTTAAAATTTTTGAAATTTTGGCTAAAACGGGGGTATTATATAGTAAAATGTGATAAAATTCGCTAGAATAGCGAATACCCCCCACACTTAGCATGAATATTGTCCTCAATATTCAAAATCCCGGCTATTATGCCGACATTTTGAATGTAAAAGGGCAACATTACAAGCTAAGCGTGGAAAACACCATTTTGTTTTTCACTCTTGTAACCATTGTGTGGGTAACTCCCCCACACTTAGGGTGAAAACCCTATAAGCATGCTACTATTTTTGTTTACCGAGTCGCTAGCTTGACTCGACCCCGAATTCATTTGTCCTTGGGGAAGCATGATGTGGAAGAAGCAATCTCAATCGGACTTTCATTCATGATGTTTGGACAAACATTTGAAGCACGTGAAAGTTCCACACCGATGAGATAAGTATCCGGCTCAAAATAATGATACATGAACATGCCGGGATCAAATATAGTGTCTTCATTCCCGAAGGAGTGAAGAACAGGAGAAGTCACCCTGTAGGTGAAGAAAGGTAGAAAGATCTTGATGACAATCAAGATTGATTCATCATCATCAGAAAGAGAATTCATGATTGGTGTATCATGAATCTCATCATTAAGGCTCGTATGATCTAGACAAATTATGGGTGGGAGGGTTGGGATTTTGATATCAATCAAATTCTCAGGGTTGAGAATATTTCCCTCCGGAAAACAAAGATTAACTTTGTCTAGATCAAAGTAAAAATTATCATACTCTGGTGGAGATATGATATGAGTGAGTTCACCAGAGAACTCCTCAAAAGTGAATGAGTCATAATCGGGGAGAGAAATTTGAGAATGAGAAGTGGTACTGCCACTAATCTTCTCTCCCATATGATCAAAGGTAAAGGCTTCAAACTCCGGAATAGGATCGTCGGAGACAATGTCACTATCCTATATGGGGATAGGAGATGAAAAAGGTTTCTCTTTGAAAGCCTCGATTTTAGAAATGAGGAGATCGCATTCAATAATGTTGCACGAAGTGCTTCATCCTTGATTTCAGTGTCAATCTCATCATTCTCTTCTTCTTAGCTGACTAGCTCAGAAGGTAATTCTTCCATATAAATGATGTCTCCACAAGATAACGAATTGTCATCAGTAGAATCGGAGAACATCTCATCATGATTAGATGGGAAGAATAGAGGAGGGGGAATATCACACATATGGTCAAAAGTCCCCTGTGACTCTCTCGGGATTGGGACAAGGATCTCAACACTAGACTTTATTAATTCATCCGATTCCTTATTAGGAACAGTGCTAAGATGCTCATCCCCCATGATCAGAGAGTGAGTGTGAACTTCGGGTGTGATAACTGCAGGTTGAGATGGTATCTCAACTGACGGGATTTCATCTGATGAACTGGATGAATCATCATCAAGGATATCTTCATCATCACTGTCATCAAGAATGAAACGAAACTGAGAGCTGGATCTGGCTGCTTTTTCTTTTGCATATGATTCCCTAACAGCTTTTTCAAAAGCATCTATGGAATCAATTTTAGCAACCTGCTCTTCTGTCAATATTTCAGCCATGTATTTCTCATGTGAATTTAGAGTAAATGAAAATTGCGGGGGTGGGGATTTGTCAAAACCGGAAGGTTGACATTGATAATCATCATGAGGACCCCTACAATTTACACAAGAAACACTGGGTGCATTATGAAGTGTTGTGGTACCCAACTCCTTAAGTTCTTTCAATATCTCAAGAGCCTCTATTAAAATGTCTTGCTCAGTAAAAAGAGGGGTTGTGTGAATCATTTGGTGCTGTGGAGGTGGGTCTGAAAACGAATAGTCGTAATTGTTACAAGGAAATTGATTCCTTGTTTGACAATCCGAGCTAGAATGAGGACCTCCACAATACTCACAACAGTAAAACTGTTGAGTTTGGCTTGGTGTGTTTTGATACGAAGCATCATTGAAATTTGGGTAATATGATTCTTGCTCGTATGAATGTGATGGGTAATCGAAAAAATTTGAAGAGTCGTTGAATGAGTTTTGATTAGGATCATAAGCAAATGAATTACTCGACCCACAAAACAAACAACTCCCGTTTTGAATATCATTACCACATTGCACACATGTACACCAATGACATGGAAAACCGAAAAGCGGCTCACCACAACCGACACAAGGAACAAAATCTGGAGGTGGGACAAGTGGTGTGCTCTTAGAGCTAGCAATTTCCACCACTTCCGTTATGGTCTCGGGTTTTGGTTCTTGATGAACATGAAGATTGGGCAAGTCGTTCTTTTCAGTCACTGCCCTAAGCTCAGCACGTTTGCTTGACAAATTTTTAACCGTAAACCGTGAAAGGTAAGGATCAATTTTTGAAGGTTTGTCATTAATAGCACGTATCTCGGGCTGTGAAGGGCAGTTGGAAGAATTTGGTGAATCATTGAGAGAATTTGGACTTATGAACAGATTGCACACATTGCATAATCTGTTACTACAATTGTTGCTACATTTCTCACAAATACACCGGAGACAACGAAAGCCCTTCTCAATCGGGCTTTTACAGTGAAAACACGTGTATCCAAGAGACGCCATAAGAATTATACATGAGATGGGTATAAGAAGGTAGAATCAAATGGATAGAGGGTAAGGAAAAATACTTTTGGGTTTTTATGAAAAATATGAACAAAGATGGATAATATACAAAGAGATGAATTCCAAAATCACTAATACGCAAAACCGTTTAGAATAGCGCGCACACCTCCCGACAGCGGCGCCAAAATTTGATTGATGCTAAACCACCAACTTAAATTGACCAAGGAATGGTCAAAAAAGTCAAATAGCCTAGATCAATGCTCCGCGGAATATAGTGTTTCCCCGGGTCGTTATGTCCCGACGAGGTGTGGATGGTAATCAAGACGGTTTTGTGATCGGGTGAATTTGGATGGAAAAGGGTTTGAGATTGATTAAGCTAAGGAATCTACAAAGAAATAGCTTAAATAAGCTATATGAATAAGACTTGAAACTAGGAAAAACCAGAAACGATTTAAACCTAAAAACGCGTACGTTACGTTTAAATAAAACGTAAACGTACGAAATAAAAAGTGAAAACGGAAATCTGAAAACACCCAGGGGGTGAAAATGACTTTTTTACAAACTAAAAGGGTAAAAGAAAATTTTTAGGAAAAGAAAATAAATTTTAACCCTAATTAATTATTTATTATTAATTAAATACTATTTAATACTTATTATTAATATTTAAAACACTTAAATATAATTTAGTACTAATTAAATACTAGAAAAATGAAAATAAAATTTCTAAAATTATAAAATAACTAAAAACAAGTTTTAAAAATAAAAATAAGTATTTTTGTCTTTTTGTGGTTTTTCTATTAATTAATTACTAATTAATTATTAATTACCTAATTAAACTATTTTAAATTAAGAAAAATAGAAAATGAATAGTAAAAATTCTAATAAAATTTCTAAAATTATTTTATAACATATAAAAGCTATAAAAAATATAAAAACTAGGTTTTACTTAATAAAAACTAATTATGCTATTTAAAACTAATTATTAATTAATAATTAATAAAACTAAGATTAATTCTAACAAATACTAAATAATAAAATAAAAATCTGAGAAAATTATTATAAATACTTTAATATACTAGGAATTTAAGAAAAATATAAAAAAGCTAAATTCTTATTAAAAATTTAAAAATGAAAATTAAAATTTAAATAAAATTAAATAGAAACTATCACTTAATAATTAAATTTCATTTCCTGGATTTTCTTTTTAGAAACTTGATTTACTCCTAAAAATGGAAACTTTTTGTGAAAACAAACTTCTTGGGACTCAGAAATAAGTACAACAAGTGCTAATTTCTTAGACAGTTGACTTTGGTCAACTGTCTAAGCTATAAGCTTAAAATAAGCTCAAAGCTGAGAACCAGGTGTGGAACTGGGTGGATACATGACTAATTAGTAGAAATAAGCTAGAAAGAACTAGACCAAACCACTGAATAAGCAAAATAAGTTGATTAAGCTAAATGAGCACTTTGCTCAACTCAGAAAAAGGGACAAAGTTTATGGCCCTAGCAGCCCTAGCAAAAGGTGTTCAAAACTCAAAATAAGCCTAGGGACTTGAAGATGAGCTTATTGGCTTCTCAAAAAGTCAATAAGCTCATTGTGGGGCCCACTGTGTAGGACATGAGAGGGCATGGAAATGAGGGAGTTGGACTGATGTCTGTGTAGCAGGGCATACTTTTGCCCTGCAGTTGAGTTTGAGCCAGTGTGGACCCCACAGAAAAATTGCTAAAAATAAAATGATGTTAGGAATTTAAAGCTGAGATGGTAGACTTTGCACACAAGAAAATTCAAATCCTAACTCCAAGCACAAAATTCACATAAAATCTTGCAAGTTTGGTAAAAACCTGAGATGAACTATTTTGACTTTTGAACATTTTTACATCAGTTGACTTTCATGAGATTTGAACACTTCTAATCTACTGAACATGTTATGATAGGCTAAAATGAGAGTGAATTAAGCTAAGTGAAACACTTATGGACCAATATATATGATTGTGCAATTCAAAAGATCAAACAGTAGACTGTTATGAGTTTGGAAAAGGATTTTTGACTTTTGCTTCAAAACAAACCACACAGAAGTGGATTTGGACTAATTTGATATCAAGAACAATGAATAAAAAAACTGAGACCAGAATATTAACACCAATCACATTCTAAAGGCTTATGCCAAACACTCCTTAAAACTAATTTTTGAACTACAACTTGCAAATTTAAGACTACAACATCCAATTTTTAAGCTTGAAACTGACTACTAAGACTAAATAGAAGCTAAGTATGCAAGAGTATCACTATAAACACAACAAGGGCAAGCAGATGCAACCTAAACTAATTAAGGCAATTGAGATGCAAATATGAGATGGAATACAAACAAGCTAACTAAAGGTGTTCAAATGACTACAATAAGCAATAACTAACAATAATAAGCTAAAGTTTACAATATATAAGCTGATATAAGTAGAATGCAAAATATTAAAGGGTACACTCACTTTAAGATTAGGCAATGATGATGGGACTGAGCTGGGCTATGAGATAAGCTCAGGAAAGTTATCAAGGAACTTTCTGAGCTTATCAAGAGGTAGTTTGAGCTTATATAAGCTTATAAACTCAGCTTGTTGCTACCTTTTTTATTTTTGAACTATTTTTCTTGATTTTATTCTATTTCTGAGATTTTAAGTGTAACTGATTTTTAAACTTCTAAAGCTTATAAAAACTTAAAAGTGAGCTAAGCTAACCTCGAATGATTAGTAAACAAGAGCTTTTGACAGTTTAAAAGCTAAAATGAGATTCTTGAATAAAATCACCACAAACTGAATATGACTAAAAATACTTAGATTAAATGCTTGAAAAGTTGTACAATACACTGATATATCTTAAAAGAGAACTGGAAAGCTTTAAATTACAAGAGAAATGGTAAAAATTACTAAACGACTAAACTAAACTATAGTTACACTACTACTACTCTAATTAATTTTCTTCTGGCCCCTTTCTTCACTTAAATAAGACTTGGCATCAATCTCTTTCTTTCCCACTAGCATTGGAACCGTTGGATTGGCTTTAGGTGATCTCAGCCGTTCAAAATGGTTTTGGCGCCAAATTGGAAAGTGGGCAGTTGAGTGGATTAGGTGTAGTATTAATGAGGAGGGGGGAAGGTGAGGGTGTAGGTGAAGTTATTAATGAAAAGGTGAAGGTTTGGTGAAAAGGAGGAGGGGGGAGGGAACCAGTTGCAGAAAATGGGGGTGTGGGGTTGGAGGAGGTGAACAGTAGCGAGGTTGGGGGTGTTGACCTGGTCAATGACCAGGTTATATTAAAAATGGGGGGAGTGGGCTAGATTTGTGTAAGTTGGGCTTGGGTGGGCTGTTTGCTTGGATCAGGGGTGGTTTTTTAGGTTTAGTAATAACAAGGTCCATTTGGTTTAAGCGATAGAATTACAAGGACCATACATGTAACTTCCTGATTTTGAGGGGCCATTCCTGCCATATTTTCCATAAATAAACCAAGGACTAAACATGCCATGTTAAAATATCCCAAGGACCAATATTTAATATTTTTCAAAATTTAAATGTCCAGGGATCAAAATTGCCAATTTGTGAAACTCAGGGACTGAACTTGTAATTTTTCCAAAACTTTTACCCAAGTGTTATTTTTGATAACTTTTTATTTTAAAGGGACTTGGGTTGACTTTTCTTGCAAAATAATTGCACAGGGACTAGTTTTGTAATTTTATGAAAGTTGGGGGACTGAAACTGCCAATTTTGCAAACTTTGTACGTTTTTCATTTGTTTTTACTCGTTTTGCATCTAAAACATATAAAACACAATTTTGAAATATTTTCAGTATTTTGATGCATTACTGAGTGTTTTTGTATGTTTTGCAGTTCAGATTAGACAAAAAATGATGAGTGTTTGAGCACTAATCACTCTCGAGTTGGATACTCGGGGCGTGGACGTAGGGCAAGGAAAAAGAGTCCTTGTAGCCGAACCACGATAAATACTCGTGTTGTGGTTTGATCGTTTCTTTCATTTACTTTCATGTTATATATTGTGTTTGTGCATATATCTTTGATCAAACGAAAAGTTTCAAAGCTAACTTAACAAGTTAAAAAGATTTTAATCGGTAAACTATTCAACCCCCTTCTAGTTTTCCACAACATCTAAGCAAACACACACGAGATCTAGCCTAGCATGTTAAAATCAAGACAAGCGTAAGATATATTCAAACAACACATAGACATATTGAATGAATTGAAAGGATACTTATCTTAATTGAACATGAAAGGTTTCAAGGGGTGAAAACCCTTGAAAATATTGATAAAATCATGCTAGGGTTTCTCCAAGTCGTCCCTAAAATTGTCCTCCCTTAATGAATGAAAATTACAAAACTATATATAGATTTTCCAAGATGACGGCGTCAAGAAGAAAATTCTGACGCCGTCAACCCGCCGCCCATAATAAAATCGGATTGCCTAGATACAGATCTAACGCCGTCAAGAGTAGTTTTCCTCTGGGCCGTCACGTATAAAGGGATCATGACGGCCTAGCGTGACACCGTCATACCCTAGTGCAAAAATATTCTGGACCGTCATGGACTCTATCCTCTTCACCTCTTGTTTTTCCTCTTGACGCCGTCATGTAGAAATTGGTGACGCCGTCAGGTACTGTTCCCAGCAAGGAAAATTAAGACTTTGCCGTTTTCTTCACTTTTATGCTCCAAAAATGTCCAAAATGCTTCCTTTTCCAGAATTCACTCCAAAAGTACCTAAAATCACAAAAGGAACGATTTAGGGTAATATTTGATCAAATAAATTCAATTCCGGGCTTAAATGACCCCCTAAAAACGGATCATTTTTCGCCTCATCATATACCCTTACACTTGAGATTTGCTTGTCCTCAAGCAAATGCGCTTTTATTCTAATCAAAATACAAGTTAGGGGTCATTTAACACTAATATAAAAGTAATTACAACAAATAATCGTTCCACTAAAGACCAAAGACAAGCACGGAGGTTATACACTAGCACCTTACAAATAGTGTTTAGATACTCACATCTCTCGGGTGTAATAAAGTATATATCGCAATATGGAAATGGAAAATATCTCTCACTACCTGTCATAACAAAATAGATTACCATAGGCTTGGGAAAGGATTAAACCTCCACCATATGGCGTAAGCACCTAGGATAAACTATCAAAGAGGTCTTTCAAAAGGGTTATAACGTTAGGTGTAGGGATATGGAATACACGATTTTGTTCGATAAAGGCAATCTTTACTGGTGGCGAGTTAATCATCTTGGTTAATTACATGTATAATATGGCGTTGCTAAGCCAAGACTAGACTCGACTTAAGCTAATAAATGAAAAATAACAAAAACATAATGTAGACATTATCGAAATACTTATGACCGACAACATGATCTCTACCAACAACATTTTCTCCTTTATAAATCATTCCCCATCTGCAGATATTGTTATAGTGGAATAGGGACATAAAATTCTTAGGTAGGAACACGTTAATGTAGACATTATCAAAATACTTATGACCGATCATACAAGGGATTTTGAGGTTATTCGGATCACGCCGCCTTATCCTCCCCGATTCTCCATCCCTTGATCCATATATATTTCCTTCCAGTGATGGACTGTACTCATACACCTCCTCATTACCCCTTCGAAAAATTACCTTCCTGACGCCATTGGTGAATAAGGCACTACCATCCTTCTCATCAAGGATTACTCCCGATTCATCGACAAATGGTTTACCGAGAACAAGGTTGGTTAATGTTAGATTGGTCACAGAGTCTATGTCATCGACTACGGTGAGGTCAATGTTATAGACGAATTATCCAATCATAACTGATATATTTTTTATAATTCCGGTGTTATCGATTCCTTCATACAATGTACGCTCAGGGAAGGCTTCGTTGTAAAGGGAAAGGGGGATTATGTTGACAGGGAGGTTAGGATCTATATGAGTATCAGTTAAGAGCTTCTTCCTAGTAGTGCAGGAAATCTTGAAGATTTTAGAGTTGCTTCCCTCAATCCTATCACTACTCCCTTTAGTCATATCCACCAAATTTTTCTCGGGTTCCTCTATAATGGATTTACCCAAAATTGTTGGATTCTTCATATGCACTTTTAGTCTCTCTTTCGCTTTATCCAATTTGCCTGACTCTTGTGTGACCGAGTCATCGAATGAGTTGGCAGGGCTCTTGGCCAATTCGTGGTCTAGTTCTGAGGTTTCATCCTTAACTTCACGACCCTTATTTCCAGTTGGTTGTTGGCTCGGGTTAGGTGTAGGAGTAGATATTGTGGTGATAGTATTCACAAAATAGATTGGTCCTAGGGGGTTAACAGGGTCCCTCACGTCCTTTACCTTTGGGGACAGATGTTTAAAGAATTTACTAGGACTTTTTATTTTCACAGGGGAGGTTGGCTGGTTCATGACGGCAACATATTTGACCTCTTCAGCCTGAATCGGTTTATTAACAGCATGCTCTTTAATAGCAGTTAACAGATTACAAATCTTGTTATTCATATCAGCTTGCTGTTGTCTAAATTTAGTCTCAAGCGTAGAGAGCTGTAATTCTTGAGATAGAATGAGCTTTCGCAAGGCATCTTCATAGCTTTGCCTAGGAGTTCTCTGTGATGGAAAATGCTCGGACCATTCGAGTGGGGAGGAATCATTGAAGGATACGCTCCGAGTTTGGTATCCTCTGAAATTAGGCTTATCCTTCCATGCCTCATAGGCCTCGTCAAAGTTTCGAGGACCTCGACCAATGTGCGACGATGTGAATTCCTTATAAGCACGTTTTGGGAGCTCCATGCAGTTATGAGTTTCATGAGGGCCATTACACAATTTACATGAAGAGGCGATTTTGCTCACCTGGCTTGAAGGCTTAGGAGCTTCGTAAGATTTCATGAGAAACTTGACTCGGTCCTCAAGTTCCATGATCCTACGGTCGGGAGTGCTAGAATTGTTCGAAGGCAAAGATATTGCCTTGACCATTTTGTTCAAATCACGGGGATCATTCCAACTTTCGTTGTCATAGAGAGCAAGATCTTCTATGAGTTCCCATGATTCTTTCGCACTTAGATCACGTAGCTTGCCACCGGCCGATTGGTCAATGGTTCGCCTTGTGGAGAGATAGATATGGTCAAAGAAGATTTGGACTTGGAGCCAAAGATCTATGCCATGATGAGGGACTTTTTGGAGTAAGTCCTTGAAACGAGTCCATGCTTCATATAGAGTTTCACCTTGACGTTGTTGGAACATCAAGATATCATTTCTAAGCTTGGTAGTTCTCCTCGGTGGGAAAAATTGAGCAAGGAAATGAGTGGTGAGATCATCCTATAAGGTGATGGATCCCGCGGGTAAACGCTCAAGCCATTGATTAGATTGATCACGTAGAGAGAATTGGAATAGGCGTAATCGGGTCGACTCTCTAGTTGTAACATCAAGGTCTACAGAATCTACGATTTTAAGGAAGTCCTTGAGATGTTGATTAGGATCTTCGGAACGAAGTCCATGGAATGCACATCCACTTTGCACCAACCGGATGGTGTCGGATCGCAAGGGAGACACATTGGCTCCTTGGGTGAGCTCAATAGTGTTTCGATAGCCTTGGTGGCTAGGTCGGGAATACTCTCCTAGGGTTCGGGGCCTAAGAGGTTGGTTTGCTAGTGGTGGGTTTTGTGGGTGGTCTTGTTGTGGTGGGTTGATGGGTTCAAAGATGTTACCACCTTCCATGATCTCGGATGGTAAAAGTTACGAACAAAGACACGAAAAAATAGATAGACTAAAAAAAACCTAAAAATAAAAATAAAATCTTACTAGAAAGGAATCTAGCAAGTAGACCTAATAAAAAGAAATTCTAACCTAGACAATAACTATTCCCCGGCAACGGCGCCAAAAACTTGATGCGTGGGAATTGCACCAGGCTTTACCTCTCAAGGGATCTCGAGAAGCTTACAACCCCCACCAGGCAGTATACCTGATCGTTGTAGTATAGTATAGTGACAAGTACCGGGAGATTGATCGTTCAACTCAGGAATAGTGTCCCTATGATTAGAAAGCCTAAAAACTAGGTCTAGAGGTGAGGGATGATTCTTTTTGTATTTTTATATTTTTATAAAAGCAAGTAAAATCTCGGTTTTTGAAAGAGTGGGCGGAATTAGTTGCTAGCCAACTAACCCAATAACTAAGATGCAATTAAAATAAAATAATAAAAATGGAAATAAAGCTAATTAAACTAGTGGTGTGAACAATAAATGGGAAAATTGTGTTTACTTAGATTTCATTACTCCCTAGATATTTTTTACAGGTTGATAGTTTGTTACAATTGCGTGGATGACAGGTTATATTCCTTAATACCAATCGTGGGGTGGCGTACGTACTTCCCCAACTCTATAAGCTCCTACTTCACTCCTATGTCGAGCCTGCAAGAAGCTCCTAACATGGGATCACTAGAATTCGCTCATGCATTAAATACAACCATAAAAACCTTAGTACGCATTGGTTCATGTTTCTTAAGACGTTCAAGCAAGTTACACTATGGAAGTCTGCCAGTTTTCTTAAGCCTAACATCGAAATCATTCATCCGTAACAACTATAAACAAGCAATCAACCCATAATCAACATCTAGGTTTCATTACATCTAAGCAAACACACACGAGATCTAGCCTAGCATGTTAAAATCAAGACAAGCGTAAGATATATTCAAACAACACATAGACATATTGAATGAATTGAAAGGATACTTATCTTAATTGAACATGAAAGGTTTCAAGGGGTGAAAACCCTTGAAAATATTGATAAAATCGTGCTAGGGTTTCTCCAAGTCGTCCCTAAAATTGTCCTCCCTTAATGAATGAAAATTACAAAACTATATATAGATTTTCCAAGATGACGGCGTCAAGAAGAAAATTCTGACGCCGTCAACCCGCCGCCCATAATAAAATCGGATTGCCTAGATCCAGATCTGACGCCGTCAAGGGTAGTTTTCCTTTGGGCCGTCACGTATAAAGGGATCATGACGGCCTAGCGTGACGCCGTCATGCCCTAGTGCAAAAACATTCTGGACCGTCATGGACTCTATCCTCTTCACCTCTTGTTTTTCCTCTTGACGCCGTCATGTAGAAATTGGTGACGCCGTCAGGTACTGTTCCCAGCAAGGAAAATTAAGACTTTGCCGTTTTCTTCACTTTTATGCTCCAAAAACGTCCAAAATGGTTCCTTTTCCAGAATTCACTCTAAAAGTACCTAAAATCACAAAAGGAACGATTTATGGCAATATTTGATCAAATAAATTCAATTCCGGGCTTAAATGACCCCCTAAAAATGGATCATTTTTCGCCTCATCAGGTTTGTCGATAGTCGATAAGAAGTTGAAGGTTTTTTGTTGTTGTTAGGTATCGACAACTATGTCTAAGAAAATCTTCACGTTGCTTGGTTTTCGGTTATTGAAGATCGAGGAAGTTCTGTTGTGTTTCGGGTTTTTGTCGAAGTTAAAGACGAAGAAGAAGACTCACATCAGGTGGTTGGTTTTTTTTAAGAATTTAAAAGTCAACATTACTTCAAAGTGTGTTTATTAAATCAATTTTTTTAAATCTTGATTGGAAAAAGTTCAAGTTGTTAAAGGATTTGGTTTCTTTTATAATTAAAAGATATTATTACTTTGAAGTGTTTTTGCACAAGGAATTTGTTTAGTTCGATGTTGTGATGTTTATATCACAAGGTTTTAAGAATAAACAAAGGGTCGCTGAAAAGAAAGTTCAAGACTTGTCAAGGTTGCAAGATTTCTTAGGTTACAAGAAATTTGTTTTACAAAATATAGTACGACAAGGGTTACTTCAAAAATCGTTGGGTACTTTCTTGACTCAAGGGTTGTCGATTTGTTGGATGGTTCGGTCCAAGGTTCAATCGATATTTGAGTAAAGAAGGGTTTTTTTTAAGGGTTTCTTGGATTGATCGATTTTTGTAAGGTTTATTACAAGGGTTAAATTGCTCAACAAAGGGAGAAAAGAATGATGACGGGGACCATGTTTGAAAACGAGAAATTCGATGGAAAGAATGACTTCGGGTTATGGCAGGTAAGGATGAAGGCTTTGCTGGAACATCAGGGATTAGCTGCAGCATTGGAGGAGTTACCTGCAACCACAGTAGTGGCATACGATAAAAACCCACATCCCCAAATTTCATAAAACACGCGATAATCGCAGTCCAAGGAACCACATTCCACATGCATTACATCAAACACTTTATACGCAGCTTCACAAAACCCAAATTTAGCATAGAAATTAATCAAAGAAGCTGATATATAAGCGTCGGAAGCGAACCCGTAAACGATAGCGTGTTGGTGGAAGGAAAGGCCGAGAGAATGAAGGTTTTGGGAAGTGCAAGCTTTGAACATGCTTGGGTATGTGTAAGGGTCAGGTGGGATGTGGTGTTTGAGCATTGAGAAATAGAGGGTGATGACGTGGCGGTGGGAGTTGGTGGTTGAGTGACGGTTGATTTTGGCGTTGTGGGATTTGGTGGCGGCTGATGATGGTGGTCGTGACGGTGGTGGTGGTAGTTTTGGTGGTTTGAATTTTTTCATTTGTCATAGTGGTATGAAATAACGGTCATGCTGACTTATTGACTTTCAAATGTAGTTTAGGGTTTAGGCTACCCGATAAACCCTCGTCAACGCTCATTTTTTCTGTCACATTAGCTTTCTTTCCTGCAATGCAGACGACCTTTTAGGCACAATAAGACAATTTACACTACAAAAAACATACCTTACAAAACTAACTTTTTAATTAATTAAAACACACACAAAACAAACACTCAACCGAGTATGCTATTCGGTTGACTCCTCGATCCACATGCTTTTCGACCGACTGCAACCCACAACCCTACAACAAGGACAACCCCATGCAGCCAACTCCAACCCGATCGGTTGAGGGCTTATTGCGGGTAGCCTTAAAGTTATGTACGTGTGTTCTTACCTGAATTAAAGGATCCATCATTTACTTTTATTACGAGATTTCGGTATATTTGATAAAAGTAAATGTTGTTGGAATTGCGGATATAACTCCACATGGAGATAGCGGAAGCTAAAAATAGAGTATCATTTGATATTAAGGACGTGTTTAGCGTACAAGATTGATATAACTGCACCCAGAGATACGGAAGGTAAAACTAGTGGAGCATTGGATTTTAAGAACATGTTTAGCATACGAGATTAGGAAAAGATCATGTTCAGTTTTTGAAGAAAATAAGTTATTTCAAATATAAGTTTTATTTGGCAAAATAGCTTATAAGAGCTTTGAATAAAATGTTATTTCAAAATATATTAATCTGCACACAATAGAGCGTAACCCATCACCCTCAACTTCATTTGTCACACGCCACTTCCATTGTGGTGTGATTACCACTGGGTCATGCACCAACAATGGAAAAATAAAAGAGAGTGGTGAAGGTGCTCGCCATTAAGGGTTTTTTTTTTTTTTTTTTTTTTTTTTTTTTTAAGGTGAGAGAAGTGATGACCATCATGTCTGAGAGATGAAGGGAGTTGTGATGCGTTGAACGGTGATGTAAAGATGAGAGGAATTGTGACCAATGTGTTTAACCTTAAAATAAAATGATACTTTATGTGGTTTATAAAAATAATATCTAGTTTTAATATTCAGCTTTATCTGTGGTTCTAACAAAAACTTCTTTTACCAAACATACCCTAAAAATAAAAGGTTGCTTTCTAAACTTTTTGTAACAAGTCTTTTTTAACAAAGCTTATGCTCTGAATAGCTTATTTTAAAAAATAAATAAATTATTATAATCGTTTGTGTCAATATGCCAACAGTTCTTTTTTATTTCAAAAAAAGTTGTGATATGTATATTTGAAAAATGATTTGTATGCCTAAAACATGAACCTAAATTTATACCTAAAGATTTGATTGGTGCATTTCAAAAAGTGATTGGTGAAAAATAATGAGAGAGAATAAGTTTGGTACACTTGTCATGAAATGAATGGTTAGGTCTAACTTTAGGTCTCCTTATTAGGTCTAAATATCAATGCTCTATATATTTTCTGATTATTTAGTAAGCCACATGAAATCTAATGGACATGAATGCATGATAAAAGCTCTAAGCTTTTAATGTATGCTTTGAATGGATGGAGGTGATAGAAGCTCTAGACTTGCTTTGGTGGATTATGATATGTTAACGTGTTTTCAACAAATGAGAGTTAAAAGCATTATGATCAAGGGTTATAGATGGTTTTGAAGACTTGAGAATGTGTATTTTTAAATTGCAAAAGCTTGGTTTAACTATGGACTAAATGGTAGCTTAAATAGGCAAATGGACTAGTCTAGCATACGACGGGTCTTGATAGGATCCGTCCACCCAAAAAGGATCCGTCGAGGTCTGAATATAGCCGTTTACAAGTTGTTTTAGTCACAAGTTTTTGTTCTTTCCACAAATGTTTATTTGTTCAAAAGGCTCACAAAAGTATGTCTTTGACTAACTAATTATGTTTGAATATACAAGTGTTTATGAAAGTTTGCTTGATCAAAAACCAATTGCTCTAATGCAAAAAGCTTTTGCAATAGCTTTTTCATAAAATATCTATTATAGAAACAAGAGTCAATATCCACTTAGAAATGAAATAACAATATCAATGAGTAAAAAGTCATTTTTTTCCAACCTAGTCATTCTTTCAAAATGTTTTAAAAAGTCATTCTCCTCGATGGTAAAAAGCTTTTTAAGATAGTAAAAAACTTTTAATCAAGCATCGCATTGCGGATGCTCTAATAAATTTGTAAGCGTGGACTTTTAGGAACTCTATTAATTGAAGCGTGTAACTGTGTAAGACTGAAATGTATGTATGACCCCCGTTTGATTAGGAGGGAACCTTCCTCTCTATTGAATGAAGCGTGTAAAACAGCTATTATTTATTTATTTATTTATTTTTGTGGTTGCAATTTATCCAAAATTTGATGAAATATGTTAGGTGTTCTACATTGAAACGACATATTCGGTGTTTAAAATTCAAACACATACTTTTGTAAAATTATATTACATATTGACTCTTTCTAGCTAGTTGCATTCTTTGTTTGTAAGTATAAGCTTTGCTTAAACATCAATACATCATCTCAATTAATAATGGTGTTTAAAAGCATTCTAGTACTTTTACCTTTCCTGGTTCTTGGTGTTCTGTCTGCAGATCCTAGCTTGGAAGATGAAGCTGATGCTATGGAACACTTCAAGAACTCGATCACGGAAGACACAACTGGTGAACTCCTGGATTGGAGATCCGGTTCCATCCACCATTGCAACTGGACTGGGATTGAATGTGATCATATTTCAGGACGTGTCGTTTCTATTTCTATACAAGGAAAGAAGCTTGAAGGTGAAGTGTCCCCATTTCTTGGAAGACTTTCCGGCCTCAAGTTTCTTGATCTAAGCCAAAACTCATTCAATGGAAACATTCCTTTCCAGTTGCAATATTGTTTTCAGCTCGTGACAATAAACCTTAGTGCCAACTCTCTTTCTGGGCCGATCCCGTGGCAACTAGGAATGCTCCAGAATCTGGAGGTACTAAATCTGGAACATAATCAACTTATTGGTACCATTCCAGAGAGCTTGTGTGATTGTCATTCCGTGAAAGAAATTCATCTTCAGGAGAACAGTCTCAATGGTACAATACCAGAGAGAATTGGCGACTTGAAAGCGTTACAACTTCTTGACTTGAGCCATAACCAACTTTCTGGTATAATTCCTGCAGGCAAGATTGCCAACATTTCGACACTGAAGTACCTCGACCTTTCTTTTAATCAGCTAGAAGGACATGTTCCAGATACCGGCATTTTCAGAAACAGTGGTACAACTGAATTGCGTGGAAACCCATCTCTTCGTTTTCCCATAAAAAGCAGATTACTAAGCACCTCCTCAGTTGTATCACATTATTCCTTGTTCAAAACTGAAAATACTGCACTTCAAGTAGGCGCTGTCACTTTTCTAACGGTCTCATACCTTGGCTTAGTTCTCATACTTATATGGGTAGTTTTACGTTGTCGTCGTGTAAGAAAACAGAAGATGAGAGACCTAGAGAATGCAGAAGCAGATTACACCACAATGTTAGATATTACAAGATTTAATAGAAAGGAGCTTGAAGATGCTACCGAGGGATTCAGTGAAGGTAACATTTTGGGCACAAGCAGATTAACCACAGTGTACAAGGGTAAACTACCAAATGGGAAGATGATAGCAGTGAAGAGCTTCAACTTGGGGCAGCTTTCAGCCGAAACACTCAAGAGCAGCTTTGAAAGAGAAATGGAGACATTGGGCAAGTTAAGACACAGAAATCTTTTGAAGGTACTTGGTTATGCATGGGAGAGTCAGAGGCTACAGGCCGTGGTTCTTGAATACATGGAGAATGGTAATTTGGATAATGCTATACACAACTCCATGATCTATCAATCAAGATGGACCCTTTCTGAGAGAGTAAATGTTTTGGTTTCTGTTGCTAGAGGATTGATTTACTTGCACACAGAATATGATTCCCCAATAGTTCACTGTGACTTAAAGCCTTCTAACATACTTCTGGACGATAAATGGAATGCTCATGTCAGTGATTTCGGGATAGCTCGAATCCTTAGAGCTGATCAGCATGATGGAAGCTCCATCTCTTCTGCATCCGCATTTGTAGGCACCATTGGTTACCTGGCACCAGGTATCACCTCTTGTATGTGAATTTAGATATATACATTGACTTGACTCATGACCGTTAGCATTAACCTGCAAAATTTGTAGTGGAAATATATTTTATCATCCATTTAGACAATCCAATAGCCAGATCATATGAACTCTTTAACTGACATTACAGTTCCAAAGTATTCAAATTGAATCTCTGAATAAAATGGATAGTAGCTCTGATGTTGAGTTGTATTACTTTAGACCTTATTAAATGTCATGCTAACGCACTTTCGTATTATCTTTACCAGAGTTCGCATATATGAGAAAAGTGACAACAAAAGTAGATGTCTTTAGCTTCGGAATAATAGTGATGGAATTCATCACTAGAAAAAGACCAACCGAGCTCACTAAAGTTGAAGGGACCCAAATCACTTTGCCACAGCTAGTAGATCGAGCACTTTCAGATGGACACAACGAGCTGATCAAAATTGTAGATCCTTATTTGCTAACCAACTTCTCCCAGATTAAGGTTGTTGTAGAACAGCTTCTTAAGTTGGCGTTATCTTGCACAAGAATGGATCCAAAAGATCGACCTGATATGAATCAAGTCATGAATTCTCTTTTCAGTGATCAGTAAGAAAGTTTAGAAACTGAAGGCTACAAAATTGGAACATGTCAAATTTTTGGTACGTTGCATCGGTCAGCGAGTAAAAGTCTTGTTTGGAAGAATTTGAAGGGTAAAGGGAACTCCTATTAGGGTTCTAACATCAAATTGCATACGTACCTTTTCAGAGTCGTTTAAGTATCACCTACATTCCAACAGATCGAAATTTCTTGTATTAATTTTACTTAAGTATCTTCATCACTTCTTCTTTGTGTTTAGCTCACAAGTTAATATGTAGTAATTCAATAAGTGAAATGTTTGTTGGCAACCAGTAGAAGACTTTTAACTTTTTAACTAGCATTTAATGGTTGATTTTGGTTATGGATATACATCATTGTAGAATTCGCTTTAAACCAATATTTTCTTTACTCTGCAGCAATCTTCACAATATAGCACTCATCTCATTTTGTATTCATTAAGCCTGCTACAATTTTTATCTAAAATGTTTGAAACCTATCTCGAGTCCCAAAAAAATGGCACAATCAAGCAATGAAATTTACTTTTTGAGTAGAAAAGAAAGGCAAAATTAAGAAAGATACATTAGATAGGTAGCAACCTGTACTCAACTAATGCCCCCTATCTTAATCGCCGTGACAGAGCGGGAGTCCTTTAGATCCAACCCATTGTTGGCTTCACTCACTTGGGTTTGGTTCTGGCAGGGTCAGTCTTGGATTTGATATTTGGAGGTCAACCCGGACCTGAGACCCGTTTGACCCATGTTCCTAAATAAACCATCTAGACAACCCAACCCGACTCACTCATTTGGCCACTTATATTACTCAAGGAACCTGGTGCACTCCTACTGCACCATAGACTCTCCTTTAGAACCGCATTGTTCATCAAAAAGTCAGTCTTTACTTTCCACGTTCTTTGTTACCATTAGTCCTACAAGCATCAAGAAGAATGCCCAATCATCACAACTGGTTCAGAAAACGTACACGTCCTTGTAGAAGTCTTATGCATCTACTATCCGACCAGATCGACACAAGAGATTGATCAATAATGCAATTAAGCACAATGCTCTAGTTTAAGTTCATATTATAAGGCCAGAGATCGTCGCAGTCCACCATATCACGTGATTCATATCCTTATTAGAAACTGTTACAAATATTCGATAAGCAGCCATTACATCTTTACAATTAAGATACAAATAAAAACCCGTGTTTTGTACAATCTTATTAGCTCGACACATGCAAATCAAAACTACTACAGACTATATTCCCATACACCACCTTCCCAATTCTAAGATTCCCGTGTTTTGTAGCAGCAGATATCAACGTCCCAAACGTCATCAGGCTGCAATCCACTTGAACACATCCTAGACAAAGTAGTGAGACTAGCTTCTCCAACATCATCACTGAAACCATATGCAGAAATCAAAGAATTTCACAAAACTCGGTTTAATCCCTACATAACCCGGCCATCTCATTAAATATCCAAAACAACCCACGTCCCCAAACCTTATAAAACACGTGATAATCGCAGTCCAAGGGACCACATTTCTATCAGGCACTAAATCAAAGCATTTACGTGCAACATCACTAAAACCCACATTTTGCATATGGGTTGATATTCAAACACTTTTTACCTTCACGTAAATGAGATCTGAAGGCTAGTACATGTATAATTATGGATTAGTGGAGTATGAAAAAAAAAAAAAAAAAAAAAAAAAAAGAGAGAGAGAGAGAGAGAGAGAGAGAGAGAGAGAGAGAGAGAGAGAGAGAGAACTACAAATAACATTGATGTTACGAGACTCACGACTAGTCACCGAAAAGAGCTCAGTGATCCAACACTCGTGATCGCTATTAAAGCACTTTTAGGCCAAAATCGGAACCAAAATCTTTTGTTTGTTTAACCAAAAAACAAAACTTACTAAATATATGGATTAGATAGGAAGGGACAAAGTCAATTGAAATGTCATGAAGTTACCATAAACTAGTAGAAAGTTAAATATTAAATAAAATAAAATGCTATGTAATGAGAAAAAGAATATAAATCGATATATGATACGACCCGGTTAGGGGTTGTATCGGGATAAGACACCACTTCAAGCGTGTGCGGGCTCCGTCAGAAAATAAAAGAAAAGAACTAGAGATTTGTTTATCTTTAACTTTGATTGATTCATTCATAATAATGATTCGGTATTTATAACCGAATAACCCTAGCTTGTAAAACAAGCTAAACATTAAAACATATCTAAACAATGACAATTTCCTAATACGACACAAATACATATCCTAAATAAATATAATATGACATAAGCCCGGGGCGTATCATTCCCCACTCCTTCAAAATCACCTTATTCTCAAGGTGTGGTCTTGAAAAATTTCTCTTGATTCCGGGATCCCATATCCTAATCCTAGTCTTGTCTCTTCCACAGCCGTAGTTCTCCTCCCTTCCGCTACCACAACCAACACCTTTTTCCTCTTCCGCATTCCACTACCTTGGACATAACACAACACCATTCTTCCGCCTTTCGCTACCCATGCCGTAACACTCCCCACTTCTTCAAAAATCACCTTGCCCTCAAGGTGATACGAAGAATATGCAGATTGAGAGTCCGCTAATTCCTCGCTTAAATTCAAATTTATTTCATCCAAACGACTATCAAATTCACCACCTCCATCCTTAAGTGTCGATATCACTCTATTCAACTCATCCTCGCCAACCTTAAGCACTTCGCCACCACCAACACCTCTTGAACTCCAATATACTCATCAGCATTCAATGAACCTTCAACCTTAGGTGACATATATTTTCTTTTCAACAATATGATCTTTCTCTTCCATTGCAGTGGTCTCAAAACGAACCTCGGTGATACGAGCTTTGAAGAAGTCTTCTCCCAAAGTTAAAGGATTGGACCTCAAAAATTCCCAAATATCTAGGTTCACGAAGCGTGTTTCCGCCGCACGGGTCAATGAAAAAGCTTCGTCTAACGTTTTGGGATTTGACCGTAAGAGTAAACATTGTAGATCAGTTTAAGTCCAGAGATATAAAACGATATAAGTAAAGATTCAGATATCCTTGTTACTCGATTTGCAAGTACCATAAACTCACTCTGATATTCATCCACGTTACCAATTTGCAAGAGCTTAGATAGTGCGTCCCGATCGCTGCTGCCCAATGCCATAAACAATATCTCGAAGAAGAAAATTTTTTTTCTGATGAACAGTAACCCATGATGAACAGTAACTCGTGAATAGTGATCGGTGAACAGTACTCCGGAATGAATAGTGCTGATGAACAGTGTTCGATGAACAGTACTACTTTTTATTTATTTATTTTATTTATTTTTGTTGGAAGATTGGAACCCTAATAAATAACCCTCTCAATGAAAGCACCAATTGATACGACCCGGTTAGGGGTTGTATCGGGATAAGGAACCACTTCAAGCGTGTGCGGGCTCCGTCAGAAAATAGAAGAAAAAAACTAGAGATTTATTTATCTTTAACTTTGATTGATTCATTCATAATAATGATTCTGTATTTATAACCGAATAACCCTAGCTTGTAAAACAAGCTAAACATTAAAACATATCTAAACAATGGCACTTTTCTAATACGACACAAATACATATCCTAAATAAATATAATATGACATAAGCCCGGGGCGTATCAATATATATTCACGGGTACTTGTTTGATATTCGGCAAGTGTATTCTCTTGTGTCTTTATGTAACAAGTTGGACAATGACCCTAGCATTTAACACACGGTTTTACCCATACCGAAACATTCGACATGTCGACACCGTTGAAATCATTATTTGAGAAATCAAAACCCATGTGCATGCATGTACCCGATCATATATACAGGTACGTTTCTTATCCGAAAATAATATCTAAATTATGAGTATCTGTTTTCACAAGTCATACCTAAGGGATTTTGCTTCTTTCTGTGGGATTTTATATATTAAGGGGAAATGCTTTACAAATTACAGGTCCTGCGACCGAGTTAGTTAAATCATTTAATACATAATTTATTGGTGGCAATTTGTGCTCAACATTAAAAAAAAAAAAAAAAAAAAAAAAAAAAAAAAAAAAAAAAAACGCTAATTTAGGTTCATTTGTAAAATATTTGGGCACATCTAGCCCTCTCATTCTTTTGAAATAGGCGTGTAGTGAACATATATTTTTCTCAATTGAAAAATATTACAATTGTTTTTAAAGAAAAACTTATAGATATAATATATTTAATTTTTTAAATATAAATGAGGTGTTAAGTTTGAGGAATTTATTTTGTCGTTTTAAGTATTTTCTAAAGTGATTTGTATAATATGAGCTTGTTTGTCCCATGCCCGTTTAAGCTCGTGCCCGTTCGGACCTGAGTCTATTCGAACTGTGGCCCATGCCCGTCTTGCTCACCCATTTTGCTACCTATATAACTCCACTACTTTCGTGAAAACTATACGTGCCTATTAGCTAGACACAATATTGTTTGGGCAACCTATTCATATTTGGTAATTTCATTATGAATATAAATCATTTAAAAGTGTGGAAATTTTTTTGGGAGCGTGTGGACTCCAAAGAGATAGAGATTACAAAAATCAAGTCCATTTTCAATGATATATTTACCTAGTCTATATTTAATTGACTCTTGACAAAGCATTTCAACCAAGTGACCAAACCATATAGTAAGAGTGCGTTTGGTATATGATAATGGAAATCAGCGAATGATTTGATATATATAGAAAACGAGTTTGGTACCTGCGCGTTGCTGCATAATTCTTTTGTTGCCGTTAGCTACTTAACGTGAAGTTAGTTACCTAGGACTGACTTTGCAATTGATGTATAACATGAAGGACCATTTATGTAAATTATTTGATGACTAAATTTGCAATGAACCACTGAGATGAAGGACAAAGTGCGTACAAAATATTTTTAAAAATGTTAAAGATAACGGTCGTTAGTTAACAGCCGTTAAATAATTAACGACCGTTAGTACTAAAAAAAAAAAAAAAAAATTACTGTAGCATTCACTGTAGTAAGCATTGTAGCGCTACAGTAAACCTCTTGCCTTTTAGTATATATATAATTTGAAGGAAAAAAAATGTTTGTTAGAAAAATAGAGAATAAGAAAATGGAATCACATTAAAAGATTCATAGATAGGCGACTTTTTGCAGTTTCCTAGTCCATGATTTGTTTGCGAAATAAATAGCAAAAAATTTTTAATATATAATACACAAAGATAAAATTTTCAATTGAATTACCAAGTGTTTGGTGGATAAACACTTAATTCAATGATAATATTGAAAACTCAAACAAATGTTAGAGTTTGCAAGTGAACTCTGAGGTCGCTGATTGGACTAGAGACTAAGACGAGTTTAAATGAGAGTAAATGTCTTCTTAAATGAATACAAATAAATGTGGAAGTTATAGCATTTACTCTGACCAAAATTTTCTTTATATAGGAGTCAAACGAGGATGTCGCCTAAGGGTTGTTGAGACGTGTCAAACATTTAATGGAGAACTACATCTTTCATTAAATGTTTCTATTCACAGCTTTTTCACTAACTCGTACTTTTCTTGACTTTCTCAATGATGCACTTCATTTCATACTTTTGAAATCTTGAAAAGTCCCGCCTAAATATCTAAGATATATTTCGAGCTAAGCTCTGTTGGAATGATTTGACTCAGCTAGTAGCTCAGCAACTCGTTGCTCCACAAGTTGATTGATCATTGCTTGCTCCACAGTAGGTGCATTAGGTGGAACATGATCATTCTCTCCCTGAACATCAACATTTTGATTCCTGTTGTTGCGGTTAGTGGTGTCCAGGTTGTCGGGAGTAGGGGTTTCAACATTTCGAGTAGGACGACGTCCTCGGCGACCAGGGGTAGTCACTGCAGGACTAGTTCGGGTAGCTCTAACAGGGTTTCATCGTGGGGCCATTGATCTGAAACATCATACAAGGTTCATAAGTCTCCGATAAAGCTTATCATACGCTCAACAAGAATTAAATCAATGAAGCCAAGTCATGGAGAGAATATCAACAATACACCACAAGACAACAATAAGGCGAATAGGAACCCAATTTTCATAACATCCAAAAATCACATAACATCATATAATAATAACCATCATCCATACAATAGTGATCCAAACATCGTTCCCACTACAGAAGACACAAAAGATACTAATTGTTCCAAACGAGGCGAATAACTAACGGAAAATACATCAAATAAGATAACTAGCTTTTCTAACCGAACACTCCTCGGTGTAGAAAGCAACATAACCACATAATCCAACTATCTAGCCACGCTGCTGGCGTAGGCTCCTCAACTCCTGCCTCAAACCATCTAGCTCTCTCCACAATGATCCTAACTCTACGCTATGGGTGTCGCTATCTCTCTTGAGGTCTGCCACCTCCTTCTCTAGCTCCGTGTTTCTCTGCCATAACTTGCGATCGGCCTCGCGAGCTGTGATAAAACCTCGCTGTAAGCTCTCGATCTGCTTGTGAATCTCCATCAAACCTCTCCTCATCACTGTCGTCCTGCCCACGACAGTAGTCATATCAACCCTCAGCTCAACGATAAACTCTCCAACAATCATCTCAAGTCAATCAGACAACCGCGAGATCCTCTCGCCCTGTGCAGTAATCTGAGTCCACATCCTACCAGTCTCACCCAATGCTGCATGCTCCGCAGAAACCTCAGATGGCGCGTCCGACGCCATGGGACTACCAGGTGGTGAATCAAACAAAAATGGGTGATCAGGTGAAACAGGCTCTAACGGATGTACCGGAGAATCAGGCTCCTTAGCCTGAGCTGGCTGTGCTAGCAAACCAACATCATCAGGCATCTCCTCCTCCTGAGGATCATCCTCTTCCTCAGGGTCATCATTACCCTGCTCAGCCTCCTGAGGGTCATCAGCCTCATCCTCACTCTCGTACTCCTCTTCCTCCTCATCGGAAGAGTACACCATCAATCGTCGTCTGCTAACAGGTGAACCATGTGGTGATGGGGTAGGTGATCTAGGACGACGACGCAATAATGTAGATGGCGCATCTGACAGGAGAGTGTGAGCATCCAAATGTAAAGGTGGTGAAGTAGGGCGTACCAACATACGTGCCGTAGCTTGGTGGGCAAAACGTGGAGCCACACGAGCCAAAGCCTGATGAAGAGTAAGCTGTATCGAAGTACCAGGGAGCCCTAGAGAAGATGAGGGTCCCTGAGATGTAGATGCAGCAGGCGGTGCAGAAGTAGAAGCTATCAGTGATGAAGTAGCTGAATGCATGGCAATCCTGTAAGGATCATCAGGAGCCATGGTGATCTGTGCTGGGCGTACAGGTGCAGTAAGAATATCCTCAACAATGTCAAATGTACGGGAGGCCATAGTCTGTGACAATGGCGTAGGGTAGGTGTAAGTGTTTCAAAACAACTAAACCGCGAACTCAAAATACCGTAACAAAAATCATCATATAATCCCAATCGTATATTATCTCAATAAAGAATTTCAAATACCGCATTACTAAAACATTTATAAAGCAGTTAAGCCATATAATTCCTCAAAACGCCATCATATCACTTAATCAATAAATCTCAAATCCTCAAATCGTCTCAAGAATCCCTTATCAAATAATCATATCAATATACCTCTATATAGACAATGATGCTTCGGCTTGGCGGGCTGGCGGGCAATGGTCGAGGATCGTTTTCTATAAAAATCGGTTATAGTTTAGGTGTCTATTTACCCAGTTCTCTATAACCTAGGCTCTGATACCAATCTGTAACACCCCTAAAATTTGGTACAGCGGAAGACTCAACAAGCTTTCGGGGTGCTACGGGGATTGGTATCCAACACAAGACGTAAAAGAACGAGATAAAGTAAACATAAGAAAACATAACCAAAATGGGGTTTTAAAGTTTACATTTATCCCAAATTCATCCAAAGTCAGGCCCAAAAGAAATAAACATAGGTCCACAATTAAATATCAGAGTTTTAGAAAATAGATCCATAAACCAGGTGCCATAGCCAAGCCTTCCAATCCAAGCATCCAAATCATCACTTAATTACCTGAGAAAACGTGCTAAAGTCAGCTTTCGCCGGTGAGATCATAGGTTTAAATTCATAATTCAATATAGTGGACATATACGCAAAATGCTTGCTAGCTAGACTAGGGATTCACTAAAAACCTGCGGATACCCTCCGCTCCATCATAAATACACGGATACCTTCCGTAATAAACCTGCAGATACCCTCCGCCACAACATAGATACACGGGTACCCCCCGTAATATCATAAATACTCGGATAACCTCCGAAGTATCAATAACCTATAGGTGCACACTATAGTATCTAAATAAGCCAACCATAACTAGTTCACACGAAACTATGTGACTAAAGTTGACAAATTCATCCTAGTCCATACGCATAGCAGGTTTTAAAAAGAATATTAAAGCGATAATAGTGCACATAAAATAATTTGCATGTTTCTCACCCCATATATTGAAAACAAAGTTCAAGAGTAAAAGTGGGGCTATGACTTACCTCAAGTCCAGAAATCAGCAAGAAGAAATCGGTAGAAGTAAGACGTATAGTAACTCAAAAGATGGCAACTACGGACTCGGCACTTCCTAACAATATCAACTCGTTCAGAAATCATTTCCTCAAAATCAAATATTCCCAAACCCGAACGTATTCCATTTTACTTTCCGAAAATCCATTTCTCGTATTATTCTCGTATCAGTTTGGAATTTGACGTTTGGTATCCATACGGGTGGTGGGTCTACACAACACAAACCAAGAAGTCACAACAAAAAGAATAATAAACCAATCTATAGGTCTAATATTAGCTCAATATATTATTTAAATAAATCATCGAAGTTTATCAAATCTGTCGATTTGGTAATCCCCCACATTTATTTACTTAATATACCACTATAAGATTATACCCAAACCCTAGGTCATATTGCACTTAAAGTACTATATGGTATATATCAAAGTTTAATAAATTTCCTAATTATGCCGCCAAGCTTACCAAATTCGTCAATTTGGCAACTTCACGGGATATTTAGTAATTCATCATTTTTGTACACATACCACAACCTATGGGCGTCGTAGGATACGATGCCCATTAATATACTCAATTTAAATAACTAAATAGCTCTTATTTAACCCGTCGATTAAATAAGTTACGTAGTTATCGAAAGTGAATGTATTAATCGTCATATATCCGTGACAACACGAACGTCACAAATAATATACTCCACTTGGACTCAAGTGACCACGACCCCGTATAACTCGATAGTTTTCCTCGTTTATTAAAAACAATTATTTTATTTAATATTTATTCAACGTCAAGATTTCATCGTTATTTATAGTGTTTAACGAGTGGGGTAACCCGCGCGTTACCGCGGGAGTGTTTTGCCACGTATTATTTTTGTTACCGGAGTGTTTGTCGTGCATTTTGTGTTTTCGGTGTTATAATCTTTTATGGTGTAAAAGTGTCCAAAAATAAAACCGACTACATCAACAAACAGTGAAGAAAAATATAGACAAAAAAGCAAAAATGGTAAAATCCTGGTAAAAATAAAACTGGCATACTGATCAAGAGGGTACATACATACCACTCTACAGCAAGCATTTACACAGGTTATGAATAGGACATACATGTAAGGATAAAGTAAATTTAACAGTTTGTTCATTAACATAGTTATTTTACACCTATTTACTTGGTTTAATATTTGTGTTGACGATTGTTCTTCCTCCATTCCCATGGCTTTTCAGGATCCGATAATGCTTACAAACCAATCCTCTTGGGTCTCGCCTCTTTCTGCCATTGTTATCAAACAGATTCATCCATTGTTAGAACACACAAAAATAAAACGATTGTTCCTGGCAAATGGCATTCGTCTTTGACAAAGAAAGCACAAAAAGCAAGTTGCCTATGTTCTTACTTTATGCGCATGTTGGATCTGTTAATTAAAAAGTATATGAAAATCAAAAAATTATGTCGAGCAAAGTGTTGGGTTAGAATTTATACCTAATGCAGTTCCTTCGTGAATAGCGCCTAAGGTATATGTGTTCTTCTTTCTTTTGACCCGTTACATGACCAAGAAATTTCCACCTATAAAACACCCTTTAAACATTTCGAATCGTCATAAAAAATTACAATAAAACATATAAGGTGAAAACTTATTCATGCTTCAAGGAGAATGTTACTAATACCATTCGTTTCGGTACTTTTAGGTAATTAGTTACAGTTAATCTTTTAGTGGGCGTTTGTTTAACCATATTTGTGGTTTATAAGCTTATTTCAGTTAACCTTATATTTTATAAACCTATACTTTTCGGCTTATTATTTTGAAACGCTTATTATGATGTAATAAACTTATAGTATAAAAACATAAGTTTCAAAATAAGCAAAAAAAAATGGGCTTATGAATCATAAGCTCCTACCTTAAACTTCTTTTCAAGTTTTGTAGTCGCATGATCTAGTGAAACAGGAAAACATGTTAAATACATACCTTTCCAAAACTAACTAAGCATTTCCATATACCCCATTCTCTTTAGGACCATGTTAAATACTCTTCTTCGTTGCAGTCAAGAACTCTTGAGACATGTTATATATATGTAAAAAGTCTTGTAGCCTCACCCTTGGATGAAGAAGAGTATGAACACCAAGCAGCTTTGCTCATCTTCCATGAGCTACATCACATGTTGCAAACCCTTCTACGTTCTCTTAATACGTCAACTCTGTTAAAAAAATAATTTTGGTGTTAAAAATCTAGTGATGGAAAAATGAAATGTGCAATGGTGTTGCATACACAATGGTAAAAAGCAGGTTTCATAAGTAGCAGATAACTAAGGGAGTGTTGCAAATAATTTACTCTCAGAGATAGAATTATCAAAATTTCACATGAACAGTTATGTAGTCCAAAACCATCAACAACAATTGGACACTTTTATGCAAGCTCCTTTCGTAAGACAAAAAGGTAACTAAAGCAACAACTATATTAAGCTAACCAAATATAATAGCGGACATAACTCTCATAACAGAAGGTTATCGGAGAAACTGTACTCAGGGTATGCACATACATTGTGAAACATTTTTTGAATCCGTTGTAGAAACACAAATAAGACACCAAATAATTAGACAAACAAATTCTTAAGGGAAAAAAATAGCAAATAGTTTTACCAGATTTGCAGGGCTCTAGAAATTTTAAAGCACATAAATAATATCTTCCAACTCATATGTAACAAATTTAATCCTAAGATTTTGTGGATCAGATGCGCAAATATACGACCGGATAAAATAGGATCCAAACTCGCCACGACCGGTCCTGTTTACTACCCTTCATTTTCTTCTCAGGTGGTCCTACTGCAACTTCAAAGTCCGGATCATTACTCATCTCAATAACTTCATCTACTTCCGAAATTTAGCGATTGTAGTTTTCCACTCATCTTAATAACTTCATCTACAGCCAATTCCAAACACCCCTAATATACTAATAATTAAGTGTTCAATTAGTAATGAAACATGCCAACTGTTTTCTGAAACCCTTAAAGAAAAAATTGATAAAACATGATCCTATTTCATCAAGATAACATCATTATCGTCATCATAAAAAAATTGTTATTGTAAAAGAAAACTAATAA
Organism: Artemisia argyi; assembly: GCA_030686995.1. Taxonomy (NCBI): domain Eukaryota; kingdom Viridiplantae; phylum Streptophyta; class Magnoliopsida; order Asterales; family Asteraceae; genus Artemisia; species Artemisia argyi. The sequence continues at coordinate 212,792,474 of CM060676.1, read as the reverse complement.
GATTAATGGGGTGATTACCAGTTGACGAAATCGGCTGTTGTTTCACTTCTTCCATGCGTACCCAAACCATCTTAGGATCGTATAATTAGCTATAAGATTCGGCCGCCTTTATTCATTCATGTGTTGAAGAATTGGGTCACCGGATTGATGGAGTCTTGTATGTGTGTGTGTTTTGGATAATGTGTGTCTGGAATTTTCTAGGAGGTGTGAGGAAGAAGTTTTGATAGAAATGAAGAAGAAGGGTCTAGATTTGGGGGAAATTAATGAATAACGGAATCCCTACAGTGGATGTGGGAATTATAACGGGGCTCTACAGTGCTTTAAACAGTTGTATTACGGAGTAACAGTGCTTTTAACAGTTGTCTAACGGAACGGAACTAATTAGGCAGCCAATCACATTGTCCCATTTGTCCGTAATTCAGTTTTCTGTTGGAACGCAAGTTCCGCCTTTTAGTATATAGGATAATTATAATAACGCTCCCAATATTATCACACTACTTTCATAGCATAATATTTATCGTCACGTTATTGTTATAATATTACTCGTGATCTTTTTATTTTTAATATACGCATTTATATATTTATATATACGTTATTCACGTCTATATATTTATATAAACGTTTATATTACCAATAATATTATTACGAGTTTTATTATTTGCGTTTGATTATAAATATTTATCGAGTCATACGAAATGGTCACATGTCCGAGTCATCACTCTCGGCTCATTGTCCAAGTCCAAAATAAGAATAACCAAGTCACAATCAATTAATCCAACTCCGTCCAACCAATACCCATATCACGTGCTACAACAATAAGGTCCGACTACGGTACCCGACTAATCTATCTCCGTCATCTAATTTGACTGTCTCACAATCGGTCCCCATATTCACCATTCGACAACAACTCCTCAATCATCACATTATATCCATTGTCGAGACCACAATGGTCTCGACCCAACCAAAACATTCAACCAATTCAAAGTGCCACAACAATACTAATAACAATATGAATCACAACAAGGAAAAACATTAGAATAGGCTAGTTCCGGGTTGGTTTACCAAGCCAAACCCGAGCCATGTAACCCACTTGGGTCTCGGCTAAACACATGAGTCACAAAGACTCGAAACCAAGACCATGAGGTCTCGCAACATGCTCAAATGAGCAACTAAAAATCTGCCAAGAGACCCCCTTAGGTCGCGACATACACCAACATCAACAAGGCCAAAAATACGACTCAATCGAGTCTAAACAATACACCATGGCATCCACACTCGCTAATCAAGAACACAAGGTCAATCACCAAGAAAATAACGAGCCATAGGGCTCGTACCCGCATCAAGTCGTGAGCCTAGGCTCACGGTTCCTTCGACCCACACGGTAAGGTGTTAACCCGGATACCAAACGATGATTTCATTTCATTTTATTCAAAAACCCACTTGTATAACATGTTTTAATTCGAAATAATCAAGAAGATTCCAAAACCCATCAATATATACTCCGTATCATACGGATCAACGTTCACCGAGACAAGTTTACACTTGTTTCGACGTTTGCTCACCTTCTTGGACCTTGAAACTCACGGATCTAGTGAAAACAACAATATTAGAATCGGATTTGATAAGATTCGTGGTGTTAAGATGGGTTATATGGCGCGTGTTATATATCAAAAGAAAGAGAAAAAGATGATGAACAAGATGGTGGTGGTGGTTTTGTTGTGGAGTCGGCGGTGTGATGGTGGTGGCGAGGTGAGGGTGGCGGCTAGGTTTAGTAGAAGAAGAAGATGAGGGAGATGAGAGAGAGTAGTATTATTATGTTTGTGTTTTGTGTGAATGTCCAGGACACAAGGACAATTTGTAGTTTTACTAAAAAAAATGTATTTTCTTAATAATAATAATAGTAGTATTACTAGTATTAAAGGTAGATAGGTGGGTGTGAATTACACGGACCAAAACCCGAAACTCGTTTTCAAATTATTAACATCTCACGAGACGTTTCATGAATAAATATATATAGTCGAATCCGTAAACTCAAGACATAAAATTTCTGTTAGGTTATCCTAGTGCCGGAGTCAATGTAGTGCCAAATAGGAATTTCAAAATAAATCACCACATAGATATATATATATATATATATATATATATATATATATATATATATATATATATATATATATCGAATCATTAAAGAAAATCTCAAGTTTCATAAAGATTTTAAAATATAATCAATCATAATGTAGGTTTTACAAGTTCGTTACGAATAAAATTCCAAATATAAATTTATAAACGAACTTTAACGTAATGCGGGTTTTCAAAATGGCTCCCTAATTTGCCAGTTGTTACACGATGTCTCTTACTTGAACTTCGCTGAGGTTTCTCGTCGATTTCTTTATCTGCAAGCCTTCTTATACTTGGTCTATTTTATGTTTAAATCTTGTTAGAAACTATTGGGCATTGAGTTGACCCAACAATTTGCATCTCACTCTACTCTCTACCCCACATTCTACCTTTCATTTTTGTTGTGTGGTCATAATCAACAATATTAAATTAGTAATAGTATATTGATACCTAAAGCTATATAAACAAACCAAACGACATTTTTTATATACAGATAATTACTTTTATTCCACCCTATTTTCAAACCAATACCGATAGTGATTGCTATTTGACAGCGAAAAGGACACTAAATGTTGTAGGGGATCCAAAAACAAAAGGTATCATGTGTACTTTATTAAACTAAGCAAGACTCGCAACACAAATTTATTTAATGTGATACATTTTCTAATAATCAAGCTTTTTACTATATTTCCACTCCGAGGGATAGCTCCATATGGTTCACGGAACCTCCGAAACCACCTTAAGTCCGCCCGAGTCTTAAACATCTTAAACGATTTCATCACCCATCCATGCATGTATACCAAGTACAAGAAGATAAATAAAAGAAATAGATATGACAACGGAATCATGTATGCACCTAATATGGTTAAGTTACGAGTTCAAATTGTCAAAACCTTGATGCCGACAACTAGACATAGACTATTAAGTAAAACTAGCAGGGTACCCACGCATTGCGGTAGCGGGTACTTTAAAATAATTTTTTTTGATAAATCATGTATTTTAGTTTATTATGTTCTTTTAGACAATAAATTTACTGATATCAAAAATTTCGTATAGCCCGTGCCCGTTTGGCCCACACCCGTTCGAGCTCAAGCCATTTGGTCCGTTGCCCGTTCGGGCTTGAATACTTGTATAATGTATTTTATTATTTGTATTAGTGATATTTAATATAGGAATTTTGTTTAATTTGATTGGAATATATGTTTGATAATTTGTATTTCTTATGTAAGAATGTTTTAATAACTGTATTAATTGTATTTATTGACCAGTTAATTAATTGACTACATTAAATAGTATAAATGTGGTGTTTTGTTTTTTTTAGTATGTGTATTAAAGTGGTGTATAATATACTTTTTGTCCTGTATGTCTAAAAATTATGTGCATTAAATTGTTGTATATTATGTTTATTTTCTTGTAAGCCTTAGAATTTAAAGAGAGAGTCATTCTCTATTATATATAGTATAGATTACCACACTGACCCTAGACCAATATGTTGACAATTTTGCTTTTGCGAGTTGAACTAGATTGGTCACATACCAATGGGCTTGTGGTCCACTGGGCATGTCTTATTCAGTTAAGCGTGCTTAGTGGAGAGTAGTACCGGTTTGGGTGACCAAACCGGGAAGTCCTCCCTTGTGGACCACTGCCCTGTCGGTATAATTTCAAAGTCCTTCAATGAAGGTTTCAACCCACAAGGGTTCGAATCTGGAGAAGGCAGGGTTTACTTCAATTTAAGTGTCGTGTCTTCGGGTGGCTTAAGTTGAAGGTTTTCCCCCCATCGGGTTTCAAATTGGACTTGGATTTCCCAATGAAATGAAAGTCAATTTTCAAAAAAAAAAAAAAAACTAGATTGGTCACATTACAAGCCGCAATAGCATATATTGACAATAGATAACCCGGCCACTTGCCACTATATATATTCAACTAAAGCATCAAAGCAGCAACTAATAAATGCATGCAATAACGAAATATTTAATCACCCATTGTTTAGTGATTAACAAGATTATCCTAGATATTATAAGTTTGAATTACATGTTAATAGTTCTGTCAAGTTGCTAATTATGTGTTATAATAATATAAAATGACTTGAGATGGTTGTATGAACACAACTCATGATATGACTACAAAAGTTCCAGGCGCTGTGAAGAATACTTTGTTTTCACACATTAAGGTTTGGCAAAAACATTATAAAACCAACTTCTTGCTTGTCCAATACTCACTACCTCAAAACAAACACAACAAAACAACCAAAATGGTGTTCAAAACCTTTGTAGTACTATTACTCTTCATGGTACTTAGTACTGTTCTAGCTGCTAACTCCATCTTTGAAAATGAGTTAGAAGCTTTAAAACACTTTAAGACTTCAATCACAGATGACCCAACTGGTGCACTTCTAGATTGGAATTTCGATTCCAATTCGGATTCTGTCCATCATTGCAACTGGACCGGAATCCAATGCGACGATATCTCTAAACGAGTAATCTCGATTTCTATTCAACAAACACAACTTAAAGGCGAAATCTCACCTTATCTAGGAAACCTTTCCAGCCTTCAAGTTCTTGATTTGTCTTATAACTCGTTCACTGCCAGCATTCCATCACAGTTGGAATTGTGTACACAGCTTTCGACTTTTGCTGTTTACACAAACTTCCTATCTGGCCCGATTCCATTCCAACTAGGAAAACTACGGAATCTACAAGTCCTGGACTTGGCAAACAATTCCTTCACTGGAATCATTCCTGAGACCTTGTGTAATTGCACCTCTTTGCTAGAACTACACCTTGAAGAGAACAGACTTGTTGGTACAATCCCAGCCAGAATCGGGGATTTAGTCAATCTTCAGCAACTTGGAGCTTTTAACAACTTTTTACAAGGTTCCATTCCACCTTCGGTTGGTAACTTGAAAGAATTACTAGCTCTTGATTTTAGCGTAAACCGGCTTTCTGGCAATATTCCCCAACAGATTGGAAACTTGACAAGTTTACAAGTTCTTCAATTGTATGAAAATTCTATTTCGGGAAATATACCAACAGAACTCGGTCGTTGCACGAATCTAACTTTACTCAATCTATATACCAACAAGCTTACCGGAAGCATTCCTGATTTAGGAAATATGGTGTACTTACAGGTTTTGCGGTTATATGATAACCAACTAAATTCCACCATCCCAACCTCGTTGTTCAAGTTGAAGTCATTAGTGACTTTACAACTATCAAGGAACGATTTAAGTGGGAACTTGTCTTCAGAGATTAGTTCACTCGAGTCATTACAATCACTCACCCTTCATGGGAACAAGCTTACCGGTTCAATCCCGGTATCTATAACGAGGTTAGTGAACTTAACTTACTTAACAATGAGCATAAACCATCTCACTGGATCAATTCCTTCGAGTATCGGGTCTCTTCATAATTTACAAAATCTATCCCTCAGTAATAATAATCTGGACGGATCTATTCCATCCAGCATCACAAACTGCACGAGTCTACGTTGGCTAGATTTGACTAAAAATAGTTTGATTGGGAAAATACCTCAAGGGCTCGGGAAATTGTCGAATCTTACCTTTTTAAGTATTGGTGACAACCGGCTGTCAGGAAAAATCCCGGAGGATATTTTCAACTGTTCTAGTCTCAAGTATTTAAATGTAGCACATAACAATTTATCCGGATTCTTTAACCCGAGCATTGGTAGACTTTATAATCTCCAAAGACTTCAAATTCATGATAATTCATTTTCAGGGTCCATTCCTGGGGAAATCGGAAACTTAACTAGTTTGTTTATGTTATATCTGGGTAAAAACCGATTTTCGGGGACTATTCCTATAGAAATAGCAAACATTTTAGTACTTCAGAGTCTTTTTCTTGGGAATAATGATCTTGAAGGACGGATTCCTGAGGAAATATTCGAGCTAAAAGAGCTAACAGAACTCGACTTGACGAGCAATAAGTTTGTTGGTTCGATATCTGACTCATTTTCAAAGCTTGAAATGCTTTCTGTATTGGATTTAAGTGGAAACAGGTTTAATGGTTCAATTCCAAATAGTATGACAAAACTTATCCGGTTGATCTCGTTAGACCTGTCAGATAATCTTCTCACAGGCTCAATTTCAGGGCCAGTGATTGCAAGTATGAGGAATATTCAGTTATCCCTCAACTTCTCGAACAATTTTTTTACAGGAAAGATCCCGAATGAGCTAGGAAAGCTCGAGATGGTACAAGTTATAGATTTCTCAAACAATAATTTGTCGGGTAAGATTCCCTCAACAATCCAAAGCTGTAGAAACCTACAGAGTCTAGATTTTTCGCAGAACAAACTCACGGGTAATATTCCTGAAGGTTTTGGCAAGATGTTGACGTTGGAACACCTCAACTTATCGTACAATCAGCTCAACGGACGTGTTCCAGATATGGGTATTTTCAGAAACACCACAGCAGTTGGGTTACTAGGTAACCCGTCTTTGTGTTTTACAAACAACACTGAATCATGCACATCCACACGTAAACAAAACCGTTCACATCATCTATCAAGAAAGGCGGTCTTGATTCTTGCTATACTTGGTTCATTAGCTGTTATTCTAGTATTGTTTATGGCAGTGTTATGTTGTCGTCATGCTAGAAAGCATAATGTCAGGAAAACAAACAGCCTTGAATCGGAGTACACCCCAGGAACCGGTCTGAAACGATTTGATAGAAAAGAGCTAGAAGATGCTACTGAGGGGTTCAGTGAAGAAAATGTTCTTGGTACAAGCAGTTTAAGCACAGTGTACAAGGGTAAAATACAAGATGGGACGATGATAGCAGTGAAGAATCTGAATTTCAGACAGTTCTCAGCTGAATCCGATAAGAGCTTTGATAGGGAGATGAAGATATTAGCGAAACTGAGGCATAGGAATTTGGTGAAGGTACTTGGTTATGCGTGGGAGAGTGGGAGACTGAAGGCGTTGGTTCTTGAATACATGGAAAATGGTAATTTGGATAGAGTTATACATGATTCTGGGGTTGATAGATCTAGATGGGATCTGGCTGAGAGAGTTGAGGTTTTGGTTTCGGTTTCAAGAGGATTGGTTTACTTGCATTCGGGATATGATTTCCCAATTGTTCATTGTGATTTAAAGCCTTCTAATATACTTTTGGATGGAAAGTGGGATGCTCATGTTAGTGATTTTGGGACAGCTCGGCTTCTTGGAGTTCACGAGCAGGATGGAAGCAGCGTCTCTACTGCATCGACATTCGAAGGCACCATTGGCTATTTGGCACCAGGTAATCAATAACATACTTTGATAATGTTGAAACTGTGGCTTAATCTCTTCTGCCCCAAAAAAGCTAGTCACTACCAGCAATCGAACCTTTTTTTTTGGACCAAAAATAAAAAAGTTTTGATGATTTGACTTTTAAGGTCAACCTGACAAAATTTGAACTTCAGTAGCTGATGCATTGTATTTTATCTTATTGAGAACATTTTTAACCAGACTAAACTTTAAAAATATGGACAATCATACTAAATGTTTGGGTTTAATTTGTACGAAATGTATATCAATTTTGATGTTGAGTTGTATTATATTTGACCCAGAATGTCAAACTAATGCATTTTCTGTTTTCCACCAGAGTTTGCATATATGAGAAAAAAGACAACAAAAATAGACGTGTTTAGCTTCGGAATAATAGTGATGGAATTCCTCACTAGAAAAAGGCCAACAGGACTGACCGAAGTTGAAGGGGTCCAGATCACTTTGCCACAGCTAGTAGATCGTGCACTTACAAATGGAATGAACGAGCTGATTGATATTGTGGATCCTGATCTGGCTTCCAATTTCTCAACGAAGCAAGGCCTAATAGAACAGCTTCTTAAGTTGGCGTTATCTTGCACCAGAATGGATCCTGACGAACGGCCAGACATGAATGAAGTTTTGTCTACACTTACAAAGATCAGCAAGCAAGTCTAAACAATATATGAAGGTTACATATTGGAACATAAAGGGACATCATCACTTGTGCTTTTACTTTTTTGCATCAGATTTCATTTCAGAGTTCACTTTCAGTTTGACATATTGTAGACACGATGAGAAACTATCTTAATGCACGGTTAATCAATAAACAGCTCATATGTTGACCAATTTTTCTCTAATGGTCATAATACCTCTTTTGTATGGCCATTTACATCAATATCTGAGACTTCATTTCAAGTTTAATGACATTATGATATAGTTTTGTTGCATTGAGATGCAACATTATGATTGACATCAGTTATATCGGAGTTACTTTCTATATGCAGATAACAGCTAAATAATATCTAAATTAAGAAAATTGGTCAAAGTATTTATGTCGACGTACGACGCCGGTGATGTTTTTTGACAAGTTTAGGGACGAACAGTGTATTTTACTGAATATTAATTGTTAATATGCTTTAAATTACAACAATGTTAGTGTTTAATTAACAGACGAGCTGAAACTTTGACCGTAATGTCTTTAGAACCGCGAACCTAAATCGGAACCAAAATCTTTTGTTTGTTTAACCAAGTAAGTTTTGTTTTGGTTACTAAAATATACTGTACTGTGTTAGATAGGAAGGGACAAAGTCAAATGGAATGTCATGAAGTTCTCAAAAACTACTAAAAAGTGGCAAGTTAGATACATTTTCATGCAATTAGCTTAATAAAATGATATAAAATCAAAAAAGATTATAAATCGATATTTCACGGGTTTGATATTCGGTTAGTGTACTCTCTTGTGTCTTTATGTAACAAGTTGGACAATGACCTTAGGCCTTAGCATTTAACACACGGTTTTACTTTTGCCCACTTCCAATCATGTATATAGGTACGAGACTTATACGAAAATAATATTTATACTACTTATAATGTATTTTTGGTCAAAGTGAAAAGAGTGAAAAGTAGAAAACTGATTTTTGGGTCAATGCCCATTTTGCTCTTGTCAATGAATGAAAACTATTGAATTGAAAGTATTGATGGTGAGAGAAAATTAATAGAGGCTGGAAAAAGCTAATACATGGCCAAATAAAACATAACCTTCTCTGAACGTAAATATACATCTCTACTCTCTCTCTCTCTCTCTGAGCCGAACCCTTTCTCTTAACCTACTGCCGCTGCTTTAGCCGCCGTCATTTGCTTAAATAGCCACCACTTAAAGGTGGACGGGGTTGTTTCGATTGGCTAGGTGGTTTCAGTTTGTGGCTTTGGTGGTTATTAGAAAGAAATAGTGGTGCTTTTGGTGGTTTTATTAGAAACCATCTCTCAGTGGGTTTGGTGGTTTTGTTCTAGATCCATCATTTTGGTGGTGCGATTTGGAGTATATTTTGATTATGTGTATGTTGATGGTGAGATCTTATGTGATTATTGTTGTGTATATTGTTTTTATAAAGTTCCAAACGGTTTTTTTGTAGATCTGAGTTTCTTATTTGTTTTGTAACAATTTTTTTAGCATTGCCGTAATCTCTGGCTGTCGTTGCTGCCACCGCTGCCTCGCCGGAATATCCGTTGCCGTCATCGGAGATATGGTAGGTGTAATTCCTTTTTTATGATAACGCTTTTAACTGTATATTGAAAAAGGCCCTTAATTTGCATTTTAATTGGTGTATTGGTACTAATGTTGTTATATTATTCCATCAATCTTTGATTCAATAGGTTTGGAGAAATGCACAATTAAGCTATTCAATTAGGGGGTGTTTGATATCATTAAGTGATTATCTGATCATTGAATTGCTTTATGTTTAGAAATTAGCACCTCTTAACCTGATTCCTTTACACTACACCACTGCCTTAGCTCGGCTGACCCCTTTGAAAAACAAATGTGGTAATCGGTTTGTTTGGTATTATGATTTGAAGACCTTTTCGTTGCCTTCGTGTTTTGCTTATAAGTTGAATAACAGATCATAGGGTGTAACTGCGTCTTATGAGTAACACAGTTGCTAGAAAAATAATATGCGGCCTTCTGCCGTCTCTTAGTATGTTACTTAATGGTTTTTTCATCATTTGAGAATGAGCTATGTAACATAGATTTTATTAACAAGAAATTGCATATACCTCCATTGTACTGTTTCATGTATAACGAAGACCTAACGAGTCAAATTTCTATGTAAATTTAGGTGAACATAAAGGAGTTGAAGACGAAGTTGGTTGCTGAAGGACAATAAACAGGCGCTTCATTGTTCAGAACATGTCGCACAACCACGATTGCATTGTATTAGGAGTGAGTTTATTATTGCTGCTATAAGCCCACATCAACTCAGGGATCTTGAAGAATGGGAAGCCTCTGTATTATTTATGCAGATGCATTAGCACCGGTATGGTGTTAAAACCTACTTATTTAAACGATACTAAAGAAATAGTGTAGGCCCATTTGCTTACTGAATGGGTTGGATGATATATAAATTCAAACGGGTCAAATTAAAATAGACAAAAGGATGTTGGTCAGACGGGTTGAATGCCGCACAAACTCTATATTTTAAGCTTAGGCATTCTAAATTTTTAGAGGTTCCTAATTTCACTATTATTAAGTTTAATTATCAAGTAAATGTATATTGAAGACGCTAAAAAACTATATGGGTTACAAATGAATAAATATGTACCAAGTGCTGTAGAGTGTAGACTGTTACTATACATAATTTCCGTTCTCCTTTTTACATGAACAGGTTGTGAGTATGAATAACTTATGTTACTCCGTAGTTTTTAATTAATTGATCAAGCTATATGATATGATCATGGTCAAGCTGTAAGAGTATTTAATGATCAAGCTAATTGATCAAGCTATATGATATGAATATTACTGCACTCCAACAGGTATTCATTGAAATATCACCACCATTTTTATTAATTAAACGAGAATGGCGCCAGCCCGCCGCGTTGCGGGCGGGGCGGTTTTTTGGCCGTTTTATTTGGGTTTTGATGTTTTTATGAAAGTTGTTAGGGAGCGGGGATGCTATTTGTATTCGGAATTATTTGAAGATAAAAACGGCCTCCCAACGTACTCCATGACTAATGAATGCATCCGTTCTGGACACTTTTCATCATTCTGTAGTGTTTGTTCAAATCGCATAGAAATTTGCATATACAAACTGCTAACGGGATGTTTGCTGAAACTGGTGCACATCGTTAAAAAAAGGAATAATTTGAATGCCTTTACAACTCTTTAGGCAAGACAATAATCTGTTTATATATATAACGATTGTATTATTGCAGCTAATTGTAAGCATTACACACACAATTCTGAACAATTGTTTATTCAATAGACTTTTTATAATCCAACAAAAGGATAATACAATGACACCTGAGTCACTTACAGTACCTTATCATTGTCGATTTTTGGGCTTTTCCAGCCTGGAGCGTGGAATTGCAATGGCTGCAAACTGCTACTACAGAATTGCCTCACCAAATAACTGGTCCCATGGTCCACTTCCAAGATAGATAACAACCTATCTTTGAACACAACCATCTCAAGATAATAAGCAAGCAAGTACAACAGCTACATAACTTTAAATTAGAATAGTTATGTTACACTCCGACGCAGTAAACTGTATAGATTTTTGGTAGAAAAGCCCAAAATACGTTACATTCCCGCAAAAGTAACCGACAATACTACCTACTGAAGTCATCAAGGACCCATCTCAGTTTCACCAATTTCAACCCATTTAACATAATTGTCATAAAAAATACAACCTAAAATCACAAACCCACAGAGACAAAGCCACAAATTTCACATTTTTAACATTAAAAATCGAAACATTAACTACATATTTCTAAAGAACGCCCAAAATTTTCAACAAACTATTGTTCATCAAAAAATAAATGATATTGTTGAACTGTTTCTTTTATTCAATTTGTGATTTGTGATAAAAGATTATAATCTGCTGCTATTGATGAACCGTTGCTTGTTGATTTTGTGTTACCCAACAAATCAGAATAAAAAATTACTCAAAACCGCAATCAAAAACTAGAAACGACTTTGTGTAACAGTAACCTACAATTATGTAGGAAGAAATAAATATATATTAAAACGCTGGAAAACATAAATAAGCTAGAAAGAGTAACGTTATTATCACCTCTTTGATTATAAAATTATACAGGTTGTTGCTATTTGAGAAGAAGCTTCATAACTCTGCATTCATAATTATCATCTCTTTTGTGTGGAATTCCTAAAGTGCCATCACCATGAGCAGGACACAATTAAACACTGGTTTGAAGGCCAGATTTCATAAGCCGACCGTGGCATTTCTCATTTGCAATAAGACCTGCATGTTAAAAGAAAGCGTGATTAAAGTTTTTTTGACAATAATAAATCGATGCTGCATTCATTAAAAAAAAAGCAATAGTACTCGCTAGCAAACTACATTCCGTTACTTTTTTTCCATGTTCATGATTTTGAGTGAGTTTAAATTTAATCTCATCCATCTTTGCTTTGCAAAAGAAGAAAAAAAGAAGTTACACTATAAATAGGTCGTTACTGATTGTAATATCACACCATTGTATTAAGCAATGAAAAAATTTATCCATTACATCTCGCACAATAACTATCTAGTTCAGACATATAAATTTGTTTCTCAATGTATAAATGAAGCAAGTCTAAACTCACTGTTTCAAAATTTATAGGATCCGTTTTCTTTAGGTTCTGCACATGCCATTTAATATCAGGATCGAAAATTCTTTCAATAAAGCTATAATCTAATGGAGGCACGAATTTACTTCACCTTACAACGTAATACTGTATATTCGATATCATATAACTATTTTCAAAATGCAACGGCAAATACCCCTTCCACATTTAACTCAAATACTAAAGCCAAACACTTTCATATAACTATTAATAAACTAAAGGATAAAAAACAGACCTTTGAGGGACTAATCCCTAGTTCCGTGACTTGATCAGCAACGCCGACTCTAAACACATATGCAATAGCATTATTGATTTACGTGGGAATCGCACCAGGCTTTACCTCTCAAGGGATCTTGAGAAGCTTACAACCCCCACCAGGCAGTGTACCTGATCGTTGTAGTATAGTATAGTGACAAGTACCGGGGGATTGATCGTTCAGCTAGGAATAGTTTCGCTAGGATTAGAAAACCTAAATACTAGTTCTAAAGGTGAGGGATGATTCTTTTTGTATTTTTATATTTTTTAGAAAAGCAAGTAAAAATCTCGGGTTTGAAAGATTTGGGCAGAATTAGTTGCTAGTCAACTAACCCAATACTAAAGATGCAATCAAAATAAAATACTAAAAATGAAAATAAACTAAATTAACTAAGGTTGTGAGCAATAAGTGGAGAAAATGTGTTTACTTAGATTTCACTACCCCTAGATATCTTTTACACGTTAATTACTTGTTATAGTTGCGTGGATGACGGATTGTATTCCTTAATACCATTCATGGGGTGGCGCACTTAATTCCCCAATCCTATGAGTGCCTACTTCACTCCTATGTCGAGCCGGCTAAAAAGCTCCTAACATGGGATCATTAGAATTTACTCATGCATTAAATACAACCAATAAAACCTAGTGCACGTCAGTTCATGATTCCTAAGACGTTCAAGCATGTTACCATTTGGAGATCTGCTAGTTTTCTTAAGCCTAACATCGAATTCATTCATCCAATACAACTATAAACTATAAACAAGTAATCAACACATAATTAACATCTAGGTTTCATTAGATCCAAGCAAACACAAGATAGATCTAGCCTAGCATGATGGAATTAAGACAAGAACAAGATATAGACAACCAACACATAGACATATTGATTGAATTAAAAGAATACTTATCTCAATTACACATGAAAGGTATCAAGGGCTTAGAACCCTTGAAAAACCTGTAAAATTCGTACCAAGTTCGTACTTAGGGTTTCTCCAAAACTTCTCCTTTTTTTTATGTGAAAATTAGAAAACTATATATAGGAAATAGGGTCTGACGGCGTCAAAACAAATTTTGTGACGCCGTCATCTCGCCGCCAAAATAATTCTCGGACTGCCTTGATCCAGATCTGACGCCGTCAAGTGTTGTATGTTTCCAGGCCGTCATGCATTTTCCTCTTGACGCCCTACTTCGTGACGCCGTCAATTCTGTACTGGGTCGTCATGGAAATTACTCTTGACGCCGTCAAGATTTTCTTCTTAACGCCGTCACCTACTGTTCCCAGCTAGGAAAATTAAGACTTTGGCGTTTTCTTCACTTTTATGCGCCAAAAACGTCCGAATTGCTTCCTTTCCAGATTTCTTTCCCAAAGTACCTAAAATCACAAAAGGAACGATTTAGGGCAATATTTGATCAAATAAATTCAATTCCGGGCTTAAATGACCCCCTAAAAGTGGTTCGTTTTTCGCCTCATCATATACCCTTACACTTGATATTTGCTTGTCCTCAAGTAAATGCGCTTTTATTCTAGTCAAAATACAAGTTAGGGGTCATTTAACACTAATATAAAAGTAATTACAACAAATAATCGTTCCACTAAAGACCAATAGACAAGCACGGAGGTCATACACTAGCACCTCACAAATAGTGTTTAGATACTCACATCTCTCGGGTGTAATAAAGTATAAATTACAATATGGAAACGTAAGATATCTCTCACTACCTGTCATAGCAAAATAGATTACCATAGGCTTGGGAAAGGATCAAACCTCCACCACATGGCGTAAGCACCTAGGATAAACTATCAAAGAGGTCTTTTAAAAGGTTGTAACGTTAGGTGTAGGGATATGAAATACACGGTTTTGTTGGATAAAGGAAGTTTTACTGGTGGCGAGTTAACAATCTTGGTTAATTACATGTACAATATGGCGTTGCTAAGCCAAGACTAGACTCGACTTAAGCTAATAAGTAAAAAGTAACAAAAACATAAAATAAACATAGAATGAAACGGGATGGTAGTCCGTATGTTTTTTTTCTTTTTCTATTTTTTTTCTTTTTCTATATATATATATATATATATATATATATATATATATATATATATATATATATATATATATATATATATATATATATATATATATATATATATATATATATATATATTCTTGATTTTTTGATTTTTTTTTTTTTTTTTTTTTTTTTTTTTTTTTGCATACACTCTTACCCTACCATCCGAAATAATACATCATAGGGAATGAACGTTCCCCTTACACTTGAATCTTTACATACTTTATAATAAACTAATTTAATGACTCGAATTGAGAAAATCAAAACACTTGGAGTACTTTTAAGGTTAACGTACATATGGGGGTAATAAATGATGTTCTTCCCCATTACTCCATAAAATAAGTACTTTACCCATGAGTCCCAATCGTCCCAAAACAATATGTACAAGGATATGACTCGACTTAGCAACAATGTAATCAATTAGATAATTAACTTAGGGTTTAACAAATAACAATAATGCACTAAAGATGAGTGCATACACGGAAGGCTAAGGCGATTTGGTTGTACATTTAAGTGGGGTGTAACAAATTCTTCCTTTAAGTAAGATGCTTAAAGTTAGAAACGAAAAGATAGGCTTGGAGGGGTGTACTAGGGGTTTCGTGTACTAAAAATGAGTACAACGCTAAGGGAGTGGGAAAAATTAGTTGACTTAACTAGCCAAGTAATATGACTTAAATGGTCAAGTAATTATAATACGGGTTTAACACAAGGGTGATCCTAATGTAGTCTCACGAATGTAGTCTCACTAGCGGTCTCGGGATGCATCACTAACGCAAGTTCTAGAATCTAAATGCTACCGGTACACTCATAAGCACTAATAGTAAATGCTTTTCCTATCAAATCTAAAGGCGAACCTCACATATTTGGGTGGAAAATTTTTCTGAATATACGGTTATGTGCTAGTCATACAATCTCCTATCCATGAGACGCTTGCTATGGCTAAAGTTTCACTCCTAAATGTTGTAAAAAATTTTAAATTTGGCGCTAAAATTACACTAACAAGTATTTCTCATAGTTTTATTACACATCTACTATCAAACAAAACAAACTCAAGTGAAAGTGCATATGTAAGGTATCATCATTTAACCTCCCCTTACACTTAAGATGAACATTGTCCCCAATGTTCAAGTAAAGAATGTAAAAGTTAAAAAGTAAAAAGAATGAAATCAAATACTCCCCTGATTCGCTCGGTATGGATAATAAGATGGCCAGGTTAAATCTTCTTCCAAGAAAATGAACAATCAAAGCTTCCCTTCCAGAATATAAATCATCTCCTTGTCATACATAACCTGTAAATCCTGAGAAAACAGACAAAACAACCTCGCGTAAAATCGGCGGCATCCTATATAAGTTACTAAATCCTAAAAAACAAGATAAGATATAATGCTTGTGGAATGAAGTTTGCAGATTTTCTGGAGATTATTAAACTTAATAATTCACAAAAACCATAAGACTCTGTTAGAAAAACAAAACCGGTAAAATTTCCAGATTTTTACACGTGACGCCGTCAAGAATTAATTCATGACGCCGTCAGAAGTGACCTGCAGAAATTCTTATGTTAAGTTTCCGGAAAATTTTTGGAAAAACTTGGTCCTGCTTCCTGGAAAATCCTGCAAAACTTCATTATGACTCAATACAAGCATTTGACTCTAACAAATACGAATATACATGTTCATTTAATATTGTGGAGAATCATGATCGGTTTGTTTCTTAAAAACATATTTGGGGTTTCCCCTTACACTTATCTTTTGCGAAAATACTTTTAGGTGGAGTTAAGACTAGGCCAAAACAACAAAGTAAAGTATTTCCACTATTTAATTGAGGAACATGATCTACCAACAATAAAAATAAAGCATGCATACGGAAGCAAATATCAAACAAACAAAATAAAATCACCCAAAACATGGGTTGCCTCCCAAGAAGCGCTTTTCTTTATTTACGAGTCTTGTAGCTAGACTCAAGGTCATGGGTTACTACGTGACCTCATCATCAAACGTCACATCCTCCTCACTAATCATTTCATTGTTATTTTCTTGATAATGTTTTACACGTTGTATGTTAACAGTAAATTCCCTACCTTCATCGTCTAATAACACCACGGCCCCAGTTTTAGAGGAATTCTTTACCGTAAACGGTCCATACCATCTAGACTTAAGTTTTCCCAGAAATAATCTCAGCCGAGAATTGTACAATAGGACTTTGTCTCCCTCTGAAAATTCTTTGGGTTTCTTAATCCTCTGGTCATGCCATCTTTTTACTCTCTCTTTATATGTGATGGAAGATTCGTAGGCTTCTAACCTAAGCTCATCAAGCTCGTGTAATTGCAAGAACCTATTAGTTCCAGCAATTGTGTAATCTAAGTTACATGTCTTAAGCGCCCAATAAGCCTTATGTTCTAATTCCACGGGTAAGTGACATGCCTTACCATACACCATGCGAAACGGGGTCGTTCCAATAGGTGTTTTGTAGGCGGTTCGGAATGCCCATAAGGCTTCGTCGAGATTAAATGACCAGTCCTTTCTATTTTGACTAACCGTCTTTTCAAGTATTCTTTTAATAGCCCTATTGGTGTTTTCGACTTGGCCATTGGTTTGTGGATGATAGGCGGTGGAGAACCGATGGGATACTCCATACCTCTTCATGACCTTTTCCATTTGTGCATTGCAAAAATGGGTCCCCCTATCACTGATGAGAGCTTTAGGAATCCCGAATCTCGCGAAAAGCTTTTTCAGGAAATGAATAACCACTCTGGCGTCATTGGTCCTAAGGGCTTGTGCCTCAACCCATTTTGAAACATAGTCAATGGCGACTAATATGTATTCGTTCCCCCTGAAGATGGAAAGGGTCCCATGAAGTCAATTCCCCAAACATCGAAGACCTCACAAACTTGTATAAAGTTCTGAGGTGCTTCATCCCTATGTGAGATGTTCCCGGCCCATTGACATGCATCGCATGCCTGAACCATTTCTTTTACATCACGGGAAATTATGGGCCAATAGAATCCCGCATCGAAAATCTTTCGGGCGGTAGTGTTTATCCCATGATGCCCGCCAGAGGGACCAGAGTGACATTCCCTCATAATCTTTACTGACTCACTTTCCGAAACACAGCGTCTTATAATTTGGTCAGGACACCTTCGGAATAAAAATGGTTCATCCCAAGAGTAGAATTTTAGCTGAGAAAAGAACCTTTTCCTTTCGTACCTAGTCAGGTGTTCAGGAACAAGTCTACTTGCGAGGTAATTAGCAAAATCGGCGTACCACGGCTCCGAATCAATCATTAACATGAGTTGTTCGTGAGGAAATGAATCCCTAATCTCACTTCTATCGTGCTTATCCAAGGGGTTTTCGAGACGAGATAGATGATCTGCGGCCAGATTTTCTGCCCCCCTCTTATCACGAATCTCAACATCGAATTCTTGTAGCAACAAGATCCACCGAATTAGTCGTGGCTTAGCAACCTGCTTCGCAAAAAGATATCGAAGAGCCGAGTGATCAGTGAAGACGACAGTTTTTGAAAGGACAAGATATTGTCGGAATTTGTCGAACGCAAACACTACGGCTAATAATTCTTTCTCGGTGGTGGAGTAATTCTCTTGAGCGGGATTCATGGTTTTGCTAGCGTAGTAAATAGGTTGGAAAAGCTTGTCACGCCGTTGGCCTAATACAGCCCCGACAGCGAAGTCGCTAGCGTCACACATGATTTCAAATGGTAACTCCCAGTTGGGTGTGATCATGATTGGAGCTTGTGTGAGTTCCTTTTTTAGGAGATCGAATGCATCCTTGCATTCTTGGGAAAAATCGAACAGAGCATCCTTCACAAGCAATTGAGTCATTGGCCGAGCAATTTTGGAGAAGTCTTTGATGAATCTCCGATAAAACCCAGCGTGCCCCAAGAAGCTGCGAATTGCTTTAACAGTCGTGGGGTATGGTAACTTAGATATAGCTTCAACTTTAGCTTGGTCCACCTCTATTCCGTTCCCTGAGATCTTATGCCCTAACACAATCCCTTCTTTTACCATGAAATGACACTTTTCCCAATTTAGCACCAAGTTGGTTTCCTCACAACGTTTAAGCATCTTTTCTAGATTAGCAAGACATCGGTCGAAGGAGTTCCCGAAGACCGAAAAGTCATCCATGAACACTTCCATGCTGTGTTCCATGAGTTCGTGAAAGATTGCGGTCACGCATCGCTGGAAAGTGGCGGGGGCATTACATACCCCAAAAGGCATCCTTTTGTAGGCAAATGTTCCATAAGGGCAAGTAAACGTGGTCTTTTCTTGGTCCTCAGGTGCTATGGGAATCTGAAAATACCCAGAGAATCCATTCAAGAAGCAATAGTACTCGTGTCCAGACAATCTCTCTAACATTTGATCAATGAATGGTAAGGGAACGTGATCTTTCCTCGTGGCATCATTTAGCTTTCGATAGTCAATGCATACCCACCATCCAGTGACCGTTCTCTGGGGCACCATCTCACCCTTGTCATTCTTAACTACAGTCATTCCACCCTTCTTAGGTACAACCTGCACAGGACTGACCCATGGGCTATCCGATATCAGGTAAATCAATCCTGCATCCAGAAGTTTGATAACTTTTTTCTTTACTACTTCCTTAATGTTAGGGTTCACCCGCCTCTGGGGTTGCACGGTAGGTTTATAATCTTCTTCCATGAGAATCTTATGTGTGCAAAAAGTTGAGTCAATCCCCTTAATGTAGGCTACACTCCATGCGAGCACCCCTTTATATTTCTTTAGGACCTCTAAGAGTTTACCTTTCTGTTCATGCTCCAAGGAAGAGTTTATGATTACCGGCAATTGGTCCTCTCCCTGAAGGAAGGCATACTCTAAATGGTTAGGAAGCTCTTTAAGATCTAACTCAGGAGGTTCGATAATAGAAGGTTTGAGCTTGTTTTTGGGCTTTCGGAGCTCGAGATGCTCCGTTGCTTCATGTCTGGGGTAGAAGGAGACTGCACCAACATCCTCCATCTTTTCTACCTCTAGCAAAGGTAGAAAACTCTCGTCCCGTAGCCAGCCTTGCTCGATCTGTTCATCGACACAACTATCAATGACATCTGTGAGTTCATCGACCTCCCCAATAAAATAGAGCCGGTTGGCTGCTTCGAGGGAGAGGTCCATAGAGTCCTTAATGTCGAAGGTTGTGCTATCGGTTCCCACTCGTAAGGTTAATTTGCCGTCATAAACATCAATGACTGCACGAGCGGTAGCAAGAAATGGTCTCCCTAAGATGATGGGTACCAAGTCATCCTCCTCCATATCCAGGATTACGAAGTCGACCGGGAATTTGAATTTCCCAACTTTGACCAGCACATTCTCGCATATCCCTACGGGGTACTTGACCGATCTATCGGCTAGTTGGATGTTCATACGGGTAGACTTTAATCCAGAGTATCCTAGTTTAAGGAACATAGAGTGAGGCATGAGATTGATACTCGCTCCCAAATCGGCAAGAGCATTCTTGATTGATAGAGATCCTATGGAGCAAGGCAGGGTGAAGCTGCCCGGATCGTCTACCTTTTTTGGTAGCCCTCGATGGGTCACCACTGAGCATTCTTCCCCCAGGGTCACAAGACCCTCGAGTTTCTTCCGGTTAGCAAGTAGTTTTTTAAAGTATGCGCTATACTTTGGCATGTGATAGCAAGCATCAAGGAGGGGTATGGTGACAACCGAGTCTTTTAGGTATGACAAGAATCTCTTGTTATCATTCTCAGTTTTCTGGTTCCTTAATCGGGATGGAAACGGGATTCTCACAGGTTGGTTAAGTAGGGTTGATGGGGAAGGGGTCGTCAAGGGCGGTTGGTCGGGGGTCTTGCCGCCGACATCCTCTTCCTCCTCGCCAGGTTTGTTTGGATCGGGGGCGATGGGGGACGAGCTTGGGTAAGGTGGGTCCTTGGTTGTTGTTCCAGCTCGAGTGGTTATCGCGAGCATGGGGTCTTTTTTGCTTACTGATGGCATTTCAAGATTATCTAGGGCTGAGTTAAGCTTGTTGAAAAATTCTCCAATGTCATCCTGCTGCTCGTCGAAAAGCTCATTAAGACCTTTCATTTGCAAGCCTTTTTCTTGAGTGAAGTGACCAAGGTCATCTTCAAAAGTGCTCCTTATTTCGAATTCAGGGCCTTCCTCTCCTTCTTTTCTCTTTACCAGATTTCCCCAGAGGGTGTAATCGTCATTTTGGTAAAAAGGCAAAAGGGAGGGATCAGCATAAATGTCCCCTCCTGACAAGCATGCATGTTCAGTTTTGGCTGCTCCTCCGCATTCTTCTACCTCATGCGGGCCCGCACAGTAATCGCAGATTAAGTAAGGATTCGACAGTTTTTTAGGTGACTGCGATCCAGCTAGGTATTCCACTCTTTTGTGAATTTTTCTCAATCGATCTGAAGTGATTTCAGAAATGCTGACAGTCGACTCAGGTTCATCCCAAGTGTCATCCTGGTCTTGAGCATATTCTTCAATCCTATCCCATCCTTCTTCGGCACTAAGATTGGCCAATCTTCCTTTTCTAGATTGGTTAATTCCGTTTCGATCGTTAGAGGAGATATTATCGTAGAAGATTTGGACCAAGAGCCAAAGCTCAATGCCATGATGGGGAACTTGTCTTATTAAATCTTTGAATCTAATCCACGATTTATGGAAGGGTTCGTCCTTCTCTTTTCGGAAACGGAGGATCCTGTCTCTAAACGCTGAGGTTTTTCCAGGTGGAAAGAACTTCTCATAGAACTTGGATATGAGTTGCTCCCATGTGAAAATAGATTGAGAAGGGAGTTTATCATACCATTCTTGGGCTTTTTCATATAGGGTGAAAGGAAAGAATCGCAATCGGGACGTGTCTCTAGTAGCCCCATCCGTATGGAGGGTGTCTACTATTTTCAAGAAGTCTTTAATGTGTTGGATTGGATCTTCCTCATCTAATCCACAAAACTTACACACACTTTGGACAAGCCAAACATCGTTTGCATGCAAGACCTCGTTGGTGTGTTCGTTTGGGTAAACAATGGCGTTTGAGAAGCCACGAGGGGTTGGGGAGGAATAGTCCTTAAGGCGCTTAGGAATGGGAGTTGCGGGGGTACTCATTTCGTCGTTGGGTCGGGAGCTGGGGGTTGTAACATGATTTTCTGAATTTTTTTCAGAAAGGGGTGCATCAAAATCGATGGCAACACTAGATGGTTCAGAAGCTGAGTAATATTGTCTCAGTCTATGCATTTCTCTTTCGGGTTCCGCATAAGGCAAGACAAGGTTTCTAGTGGAACTACGACTCCTAGTGATCCTAAGGTTAAAGGATTCGTCGTTTGCCATGATGGCAGGTGGTGAAGAGTTACGAACAAACACAAAGAAATAAGATAGACTAAAGAAAACCTAAAAATAAAAATAAAATCTCACTAGAAAGGAATCTAGGAAGTAGACCTAATAAAAAGAGATTCTAACCTAGACAATAATTATTCCCCAGGCTGCGGCGCCAAAAACTTGATGTACGTGGGAATCGCACCAGGCTTTACCTCTCAAGGGATCTTGAGAAGCTTACAACCCCCACCAGGCAGTGTACCTGGTCGTTGTAGTATAGTATAGTGACAAGTACCGGGGGATTGATCGTTCAGCTAGGAATAGTGTCGCTAAATTAGAAAACCTAAATACTAGTTCTAAAGGTGAGGGATGATTCTTTTTGTATTTTTATATTTTTTAGAAAAGCAAGTAAAAATCTCGGGTTTGAAAGATTTGGGCGGAATTAGTTGCTAGTCAACTAACCCAATACTAAAGATGCAATCAAAATAAAATACTAGAAATGAATATAAACTAAATTAACTAAGGTTGTGAGCAATAAGTGGAGAAAATGTGTTTACTTAGATTTCACTACTCCCTAGATATCTTTTACACGTTAATTACTTGTTATAGTTGCGTGGATGACGGATTGTATTCCTTAATACCATTCATGGGGTGGCGCACTTAATTCCCCAATCCTATGAGTGCCTACTTCACTCCTATGTCGAGCCGGCTAAGAAGCTCCTAACATGGGATCATTAGAATTTACTCATGCATTAAATACAACCAATAAAACCTAGTGCACGTCAGTTCATGTTTCCTAAGACGTTCAAGCATGTTACCATTTGGAGATCTGCCAGTTTTCTTAAGCCTAACATCGAATTCATTCATCCAATACAACTATAAACAAGTAATCAACACATAATTAACATCTAGGTTTCATTAGATCCAAGCAAACACAAGATAGATCTAGCCTAGCATGATGGAATTAAGACAAGAACAAGATATAGACAACCAACACATAGACATATTGATTGAATTAAAAGAATACTTGTCTCAATTACACATGAAAGGTATCAAGGGCTTAGAACCCTTGAAAAACCTGTAAAATTCGTACCAAGTTCGTACTTAGGGTTTCTCCAAAACTTCTCCTTTTTTATGTGAAAATTAGAAAACTATATATAGGAAATAGGGTCTGACGGCGTCAAGACAAATTTTGTGACGCCGTCATCTCGCCGCAAAAATAATTCTCGGACTGCCTTGATCCAGATCTGACGCCGTCAAGTGTTGTATGTTTCCAGGCCGTCATGCATTTTCCTCTTGACGCCCTACTTCGTGACGCCGTCAATTCTGTACTGGGTCGTCATGGAAATTACTCTTGACGCCGTCAAGATTTTCTTCTTGACGCCGTCACCTACTGTTCCCAGCAAGGAAAATTAAGACTTTGGCGTTTTCTTCACTTTTATGCTCCAAAAATGTCCGAATTGCTTCCTTTTCCAGATTTCTTTCCCAAAGTACATAAAATCACAAAAGGAACGATTTAGGGCAATATTTGATCAAATAAATTCAATTCCGGGCTTAAATGACCCCCTAAAAGTGGTTCATTTTTCGCCTCATCAATTATGCAACGACAACATTATCATCAATGCACTCAACTCCACCGGTAACAGGTAACCTAACACAAAACAAAATCAAATCACTTAACCACAACAATCAGTCACCTTTAATCTATCCCTCTAGAGTTTCAAATTTCCTACTTCATACTTCAAAAGTTAATGAAATTCATTATGACCCATGTCAAAACTAAACTAAAAGTTTAAAATACAATAATCGACCAATTAAAGATCATTTAGAACACATTTAAATTGCATTTTTAAACTTAAATCATGGAATACCAATGAAATACCTGCTGCACCGCCGCCGTCAAGACGGCCACCTTGAGTCAGCAACCTCTTCCTGTTACATATATTTTTATAACAATATTTAACAAATAATATATAAAGTATCAATCTTTAATATTGAAATCTCAAGAAATGAAAATGGTTAACCTCAATGTTTTTCTCAGACTCACTTTCTGCGACACATGACCAACTCCAGGCTCTCTATAATAAAGAAGAAAATAATAGTATGTTAGCTTTTACGAAACATGATCTATGTTTGCAACTGAGTTACTTGTAAATAAATCATCTTCATCTCATCTAATCTAACAACCCACAACACATACATCGCTTTAAATTCTTCAAGAAACAAAAATATAACAAAACCCACTCACCTCAAAAAAGAAACTATTAGATCTTAAATTAGGGGAAAAACAAAAAGAAGAAAGTACCACTGGAACAACAGGGTGTGATCGTTTTTTCTGGCCTGATTTCTTCCAGGTGTGTATGTTGACGGTAACTTGTGGATGAGATGAAAATTCTGGATCTCACTATACTTTTCTTGCAGGTGTGTGTGTGTGTGTGTGTGTGTGGCGATGATTCTGGAAAATCTGAGAAGAAGGAGGTATCAAATAATAGAGGGCGGCTTATATTTCGGATTGGGTTACCTCCGGCGGTTGAGACAAATGGGCTAAGTTGTACAATGGGCTTACAAAGCAAATGGGCTGAGGGGTACTGTAGATTGAACGACGACGTTTCATTTCACATTTAATATATATAGTAATTTTACACCGCTAATTTTTTGTATCTTTAACAAATACATATGTGTGCAATTCAACAGAGTTGTTTATAACTAATACTATGTAGTTTATCCCTTGGATTATTAGTTTTTGCTTGAATTATCGGGACAAAATCTAATGATTTTACTTGGAAAGGTAAGAAAAGTTTATTGTTTGCTATGCTTTTTATACTTTTCAAAGTTCTCGCTATTCATTTTATTTATCTTTCCAGCATAGATTTTATCACAAACATTTTTTTTTCTTCCAATTTGTTGAAATGTATTAATAAACAAGAGAAAATTCTGTGACTTTAAAAAGGCATGTGTAACAATCCCTATACTCAACCAATATTTGAATATTTTGATATGAGTTTGTAGTTACTAACCAATCAACAATATGATATTAAATGAACAAAAAAAATATGAGAACAATTCAACGTGCAAAAAAACGCATGGGGAGGTTTAAGAATATCATAAAATTCGGGGTTTTATAAAAGTGATATATATCATTAAACCCCTACCTAGAAGGTTTCTTTTGAAATAAACTTTGGTAATTACATGTAATTTAGGAAATAGTTGTTTGATTGCTTGAAACATCAATCATTTGCAAGGCATATAGTTGTGAAAAAACTGCAAAAGATATCACGATGATTATACAATCATTATATTGCTTTATACGATTTTGATTTTAATTAGCTAGGAGAACTAATTATTGGATGATTAAAATTCTAACATAATGAATTATGTCTAAGCAAATATTAATATTGAACATCTTTATGCTTAGGACTTTTTGCCCTTTTTGCAGCATTTTGAAAAAAACAAGTAAAAGAAAAGAGAGTGACAAAGAGGCAAAAAAATGGAAGCTAAAAAGTTGTTCATATCGAAGGATGAAAGTAAGAAACTAAAGCATTCTTTAATTTATGCGTTCAAGCTCTATATGTACATAGTTGCAACATCGTAGAGGTTGTTCTTGTTTTTATTGTTGTTTAAGATGATGAACTTAATGGGTGATAGACAACGCAATACAAAGTTGGCATGCGATAATTTTTATCAGTTAAATTTTGATTATTTTATGTTTTATTTAGGGTAAAATGCAAAAATAGGACCGAGACAAAAAGTCACGCAAAAAAGCCACTAACGTTACGCAAATTTGTAAAAAAACCATCGAGAGCCATTTTCCGTTAGTTTTCTCGTTAAGTGCCATGTCACTGAGGGTAAAATCGTCATTTCACTGCTTTATGTTCACGTGTCATAGCAATGTTACTTTAGGGACTAAATTTGCAAAGTAACTTTTAACATACATTTCACAGCCACCACCACCCTCTACCACCACAACCACACAACCACCCTTTACCCTTCATCTTCATCTTCTCCGGTGACCAAACCCAGATTCCGGAGACCAATCCTAAACTCCGACCATTTTTTTTTAATTGTACAACAATCTCATATGGGTTAGAAATTATACTTTCTTGATGACACTGTGTCGTTTTCACCCGAGGAACTGTCGCGGGCCCCAGCCAAGGTTTTGGGAAGGAGTAGCCATTGGACTTCATATAAAGCGACACTTGATAATGGATTGTTGTTGACTGTCAAATGGTTAAGAGAAGGGGATGCAAAACAGAGAAAAGATTTTGCTAAGGAGGCGAAAAAGTTTGCCAATATAAGACATCCAAATGTTGTTGGGTTACGAGGGTATTATTGGGGACCCACATAACACGAGAAGCTAATTCTCTCAGATTACATATCTCCTGTAAGTCTAGCGAGTTTCCTCTATGGTACTAATCTTTTTCTTTCATTCACTCACTTGTTAAGGTTATGTGTTCAAATTTTGATTAAATGGTTAATCAAGGTTTTAATATTGTTGATCAAGATTCAAGCTTTTTAAATTAGCTATTAAATTGTTGATCAGTGTTCATACTTACAAAATAGTTGATCAGAATTGGTGATTAAGATTCGAGCTATTAGATTGTTGATCAAGAGTCAAGACTCGGGTATTCTAAATTTTGATCAAGATCTGGCCTTTTAAATGCTTGATCAAGATTCAAGAGGCTATGTGTACAATTGTGAGTAGGTTTGATTAACTTTTTTTTTCTGTGCAGATCGACCGGGAAGAAAAGGTCCTCCTTTGACATGGGTCCAAAGGCTAAAAATTGCAGTGGACATTGCTCGTGGTCTAAACTACCTCCATTTTGACCGTGCAATTCCACACGAAAACATCAAGTCAACCAACAT
Source organism: Artemisia argyi (assembly GCA_030686995.1). Classification (NCBI taxonomy): domain Eukaryota; kingdom Viridiplantae; phylum Streptophyta; class Magnoliopsida; order Asterales; family Asteraceae; genus Artemisia; species Artemisia argyi. The sequence continues at coordinate 212,765,273 of CM060676.1, read as the reverse complement.
CTTACTAGACGGTGCAGATCTAAATGCCCGTGTAGCCGATTATTGTCTTCACCATCTAATGACCCAAGCAGGAACCATAGAACATATTCTTGATGCTAGGGTGCTAGGCTATCGGGCACCTGAGCTAGCTGCTTCCAAACGTCCACTCCATCTTTCAAATCAGACATTTACGCTTTTGAAGTAATTTTGCTGGAGCTTTTGACCGGGAAGTGTGCTGGTGATGTGGTATCGAGTGAAGATAGTGGTGGGGTTGATTTGAACGATTGGGTTAGGTTAAAGGTGGCAGAGGGACATGGGGCCGATTGTTTTGATTATGTGTTGATTACAGAAATGGGAACACCAGCTGCTGATAAGGGAATGAAAGACGTTCTTGGGATTGCTTTACGGTGTATAAGGCTACTTTCTGAGCGGCCTGGGATCAAGACTGTGTACGAGGATCTCTCGTCTATATAAGTAGCTAGTTTTTGTTGTATTTTTTTTCGGGTTTTTCTTTGACTTAGATTAGAGATTGAACTGGTTGAGTCAATATTTCATTGCTCTCCCTTTTTATCTTTTGGTGATTTTTGAAGGTATGTTTTTCAATTTTTCTGGGAAAAAAGTAAGGTTTGAAAAAAATATGAATGAAATGATGCTGAAATGATTTTGTTATCATATTTACGAAAACAATTGGTATGGAATTTGGGATTGGTCACCGGAATATGGGTTTGGTCACTGGAGAAGATGAAGATGAAGGGTAAAGGGTGGTTGTGTGGTTGTGGTGGTAGAGGGTGGTGGTGGCTGTGAAATGTATGTTAAAAGTTACTTTGCAAATTTAGTCCCTAAAGTAACATTGCTATGACACTTGGACATAAAGCAGTGAAATGACGATTTTACCCTCAGTGATATGGCACTTAACGAGAAAACTAACGGAAAATGGCTCACGGTGGTTTTTTTGCAAATTTGCGTAACGTTAATGGCTTTTTTGCGTGACTTTTTGTCTCGGTCCCATTTTTGCGATTTCATGATAGTTTAGGGACCATTTTTGCATTTTACCCTTTTATTTATAATGTCACATGAAACATTGTAGCCATAATATCACAACTATAAATGTTTGCCAATAGAAAATCCCGTTGCTTTGCACGGGTACTCGTCTAGTCTAATTTACAAATATCTCTTTTCGCAAGTCCATATTTAAGCTATATTTAAGGGAAACCGACTCCTTGCTAGTCCTACTGACCGATATGTTAATTCAGTCGTGTACATCTTTGTTTGAGGATCTGAAACATGACTTTGAATTCACAACCTCTTTTTTACGCTACATTGCCATTGGACTAATATCGCAAAAACTATACATATTAGCTAGTCACAATCATGTTTGGACGACCTAAACTCATACTAGTATTTAGTAGTTTCATTATGAATATAATTCGACTTAAAGTAGATTATAAGAAGCTTATTAGTTAATTTAGGAATCATAGGACTTTTTGGGAGCGTGTGGGGACTAGTGATTGGGTATTTTAAGCGAATATGATAACCGTTGACTCACATTGATCATTGACTCCAAAGAGATAGAGATTACAACAATCAAGTCCAATTTCAATGATATATTGGACCCCTTAAAACCATGCCCATGATTTCTATTTTAGTTAACTCTTAATAAATCATTTCAACCAAGTGACCAAACATATATACTATTTGACCCACTATAATCTTTTTACGAATTTATATATCTTTCCACTAATGTAATGGGGGAGCCAAAAACAAAAGGTTGAATGTATTTTATTAATTTAATATTTTATTAATCTAAACAAGACTAACAACACAAACTTTTTTAACGTGGTAAGTTTTCAGATGATCAAGCTTTTTACTGTATTTTCACTACGTGGGATAACTCCATACGGGTTCATGGAACCCCGAGAACCACCCTAAGTCCGCCCCTGACTAAATGTTTATATCTATTTCTTGTTTTGAACATTTTAAACGTTTTCATCACCCATTTATGTATACCAAGCACAACAAGATAATTAAAAGATAAGATACTCTGTATGCGCCTAATATGGTTAAGTTACAAATTCAAGCCACAGAAGACATTGTTGTCTGTGGGGGGCGTTTTTTGGGGACCTCCAGTGGCGGATTGCGACTTTGCCGCTTCGACTTGGTGGGTTAGGCCTCTCCTCAGCCCGGGACGTGGCTACCTATGCTTTTCTGGCTTCCAGATCCGAGTCCTGGGGGCTGCAAGACCACATATTACGTAACAGTGGGGTTGCTCACGTTGACACGGATTATTCTGGTGCTATTGAACCTTTGCAACGATCCCTTCCTGACTTTGATATTGGCGGTTTCTTTAATAAGGACACCGCCCCCAAGAAGCCACAGAAAACTCTGGCGAATGCTCTTTATAGCCGAATCGCACAAAGTTTGGAGGAGGATTTTCGTCTGTCTGCCCGTCAGAAGGCCGTCTTGGAATGCCTACAAAAGCCTCACGCCCAGGACTTCCTTACTGTGTTACCTATCGAAGGATTGGGGCAACGAATGTCGGCAGTAGAGTACAGGGCAATCCTTAAATACCGGCTGATGATCCCCATTTTCCCCAATGATGAAAATTGCCCCGTCTGCCGCAAAGCATGCCTTGATAAGTATGGGGAACATGCGTTACATTGTAAGGAATTGCCAGGGTTTAAATATCGGCACGATTTTGTCCGGGATGCATTGGCAGACATCCTTAGGAGAGCGGGGATCTCCGCAAGAAAAGAGGCGTCAGTTAATTTTCTCACAGACCCTACGGAGGGGAGGTCCACCTTGCGCCCAGCAGACGTTTTAGTTTTTGGTTGGGAAGGTGGGAAACATGCATGTGTTGATCTTACCGGGGTATCCCCCCTAGTTGGGCTTCGGGATAGTGGGTTTGTGGCCAGGCAAGCGGTCATGAGAGCTGAATCCAAGAAAGTGGAAAAGCACGCTAAAGCGTGTGAGGATAATCAGCATGTTTTCGTTCCCTTGGCCTTCGACACGTTCGGTTCCTTGGCAATGGAGGCGGTGCGGTTTTTGGCTCGGGTTCAGCGCGTAGTGCACAACAACTTTTCAACCCCCCAAGGGCGGGGGTTTGTTTTTAGCAGATTTGGATTTTCTATTCAGAAAGGGGTGGCGGCGCAGCTTTTTGCTCGCCTACCTACCATCCTTATGTAATTTATCCAAATGAATGATCAGTAGCTAGCTTGTCAAAAAAAAAAAAAAAAAAAAAAAAAAAAAGCAATAGCATTTTGACGATATATAACCCACTTGCTAGTATATATACTCCAAATAGAGTAAATTACATGGTTCGTCAATGTGGTTTGCCTAAAATCTCTAATTTAGTCTTTATCTTTTCAATTGCATCAATTAATCCTTATCTTGAAACTATGTAACACCGTTCGTTCTTATCGCTAGCTGTCATTATCTTCTCCGTTAGCTCCCAGTCCTCAAGCGGCAACATTAGTCCATTAACCAAACGATCGTTTGCAACGTTTGTCCTTTTACTAACGGCTGTTTCTAATTAACTCAAAATTTGGTTTTCTTAAAAAAGGTTCTTTTCTACGTGTTTTTATACGTTTTCGAAGGTTTTTCTTATTTCATACGTTTTTATCCGTTTTTCTACGTTTTCGTCTGTTTTTATACATTTTCGTCCGTCTTTATACTTTTTCGTCTATTTTTATACATTTTCGTCTGTTTTAATGCGTGTTCGTCTTTCTTATGTTTCATACATTTTATCCGTTTTTATATTTTTTTCATTCGTTTTTATATATTTTCGTCCGTTTTTATACATTTTCGTTCGTTTTTGTACGTTTTATCCGTTTTAATACATTTTGTCCATCTTTATACGTTTTCGTTCGTTTTCCTTACGTTTTTATCACTTTTTATACATTTTGCCCGTTTTTATACACTTTCCTCCTTATTCATACGTTGTTGTCCATTTTTTACGCTTTCATCCGTTTTTGTCAGTTTTCATCCGTTTTTATACATTTTCATCTGTCTTTATACATGTTCGTCCATTTTTCTTACAATTTCATAAGTTTTATCCATTTTTATATGTTTCATACGTTTTTATTCGTTTTTGTCCGTTTTTATTCGTTTTTGTCTGTTTTTATTTATTTTCATCCGATTTCCTAACGTTTTTATATGTTTTAACAGTTTTTATATGTTTTCGTCCGTCTTTATATGTTTTCATCCATTTTTATACGTTTTCGTCTTTTTTATATGTTTTTGTGCATTTTTCTTACGTTTTATCTGTTTTTATATGTTTTCATATGTTTTATCCATTGTTATACGTTTTCATACGTTTTCGTTCATTTTTATACGTTTTTATCCATTTTTTTACGTCTTCATACGTTTTTATCCAGTTTTCTTACGTTTTTATACGGATAAAAATGTATAAAAACAAAAAAAAAATTATAAGAACGGATAAAATCGTATGAAAACGTATAAAATGGATGAAAATGTATAAAACCAGACGAAAACGTATAAAGATGGACAAGAATGTATAAAAACAGACAAAACCATATAAAAACGGATAAAACGTATGAAACCATTTAAAAACGTATGAAAACGTAATAAAAATGGACTAAAACCTATTAAGACAGACGAAAATGTATAAAAAATACGAAAACGTATAAAAACGGATGAAAACCTATAAAAGCAGATAAAAACTTATGAAAACGTCAGAAAAATGGACGAAAACGTATAAAAAGGATGAAAACACACAAAAACAGACGAATACGTATAAAGACGGACGAAAATGTATGAAAATGGACGAAAACGTTTAGAAACGGATAAAAACATACGAAAACGTACAAAAACGGATAAAAACGTATGATAATGCCAAAAAACGGATGAAAACATATATAAACGGACGAAAACGTATAAAAACTGCGTAGAAAAGAATTTTTTTTATGAAAACCAAATTTTGAGTTAATTAGAAATGACCATTAGTAAAAGGACTAACATTGCAAACGATCGTTTGGTTGATGGACTAATGTTGCCGCTCGAGGACTGGGAGCTAACGGCGTAGATAATGATAGTTAGCGATAAGGGCGAACGGTGTTACATATTTTCAAAATAAGGACTGAATTGGTGCAATTGAAAAGATAGGGACTAAATTAGGGATTTTGGCCAAAACACAGGGACGAACCATGTAATTTAATCTTCCAAATATATAGCCCACTTTCCACTATATATATTCCAATGTTATATATACATTGCGAATAACCGCGCAAAACGACGTTGTATAGTTGCAAATAATTGTGTTTGCAAACATGTGGTTTTTGTGTGACCCTTGTGGGTTCAATTTGCAGTTATTGCAAAAAAGAAAGTTTATGGGTTAAAAATGGAAAATATAAAAGTTTGAAGATTAAATAATATTTATACTATTAAATTACTTGTAGATGTTGTTACCATTTTTAATCAAGGGTATGTAAAAATGATTTTGAAATTTAAAAGGGTACTTTGCGTATAACATAGTACCCATTTTTAAGTTTTAAGAAAAAGTTATTTGTGTTTTATATATAGGGAAAATATTACTTCCTCCTACAAATTATTCCTACTTAGCGTCCTACTTACAGGATTCTGACTATTGTCAAAATTGACGGTTTAGATGCAAAGAGAGAATAAATGAGAAAAAAAAATATCTAATATTATTGTGTGTGTAGGAGGATTGGTAGGAGAATATTATAGGGATTTAAGATCATTTGAGGACAAAACTTTTTTTACATACCAAGGGACTAATCTCCACCCTCCATCTTTATATGATCTAATGGATGATATTAATCCAAACAATTTAAAAAACCCACTTTCATCTTTTTTTAATTTATTTTTTTATTTTTTTTTCAAATATTAATATCTTTCAAACCGTTAATCGTTAAGTGAAAAAAAATATACTGTTATGACAAGCATTTAATTATTTTTCTATAGATAGACACTTTGATATATTTTTGACAATTTTTTTTCGTTTTTTCACCTTTTTTTTCGTTACCGAAAAAATCACATGTGATATATCATATGTGATATTACATATCATATGTGATATTACACTAATATCACATGTGATTTTTTCAGTAACGAAAAAAAACGTGAAAAAAACGAAAAAAAATTGTCGAAAGTATATCACATGTGATTTTTTCACGAAAAAATTTTTTTGTCGAAAATATATCAAAGTGCACGTCTATAGAAAGATAATTAAATGCTCGTCGCGATGGTGTAATTATTTTCGCTTAACGGTTAACGGTGTAAGAGATATTTAAATTATAAAAAATATGTGAAATATTAAAATACTTTTAATCTCAACCATTGATTTCCTTTTAGATAAATGGTGGGGGTGAGTCCATTGGTATGTAGAAAAAGTTTGATATGTAAAATAACTCTCTTCTATTATAGGAGGATGTAGTAATGCTTTTATATATAGTATAGATTGGGAAATTTTTTTATATGACACTGAAGTTGCTATTTATTTTAAAATAAATGTATCATTTATTTTTAACTTTAATTAAGTTTTTGATATATTGAAAAAAACTATGACTCAAATTTTTGAATAGACAAAATAGCCTTCACTTATGAACGTACATTGTTTGCAATACTCTTTTTTATCTTGAATATTGTGAGGTTCAAAGTGGGGAAAGAAAAAGGGAAAAAGAAAGGGAAATAAATTCAAAGGAATGAGTGCGGTGGGTAATCAATACCTTACCACTCAATTTACTCTATAATGGTTGATTACCCAGTACGGGGTAATCAATCCTTTACCCCTTACTAACCAAGCACAATTAAATGTGGGAGGTGGGCCCTTAATGAATACCTTACCCGTTCCCCACCCCCTTAACCTCCCACCAAGCACCCCTTGAGTTTTGTTCACGTAGTTGTACAAACTCCCCGTATTACTTATAATGGAGGAATGACTCTCTCTCCAAAAAATTCAGATGTACACAAAATGATGCATGGTTATAACACTTTAAAGTAAGCAATTTTCATAATTACAACAACCAAAGCATTGTGTATAACAAAAACTAGCATGAATCGAAATTCAGACCGCTTTACTTAAAATTCTACATTAATAGCATTAAAAACACCTCTACACCAAATATTACAATCATTTAAACACAATGTACAACCATCATTCTACATTAATAGCATTAAAAACATCCCTACACCCAATATTACAATCATTTAAACACAATGTACAACCCTCATTCTACATTAATAGCATTAAAAACACCCCTACACCCAATATTACAATCATTTAAACATAATGTACAACCCTTCATCTTAATATAGACATGAACCTGTGACCAAGACTCGACTCAATAAAACTCGACTCGATACACAAAGCTGTGACCAAGCAAATTTAGGTGTCGGAATGACATCCCGTGTCATTTTTATTAATTCCATTGAAAAAATTTATTTCAGGGTATCCGCCGCTGCAACGCGCGGGTACCTTACTAGTAATACATTAAACTCTTTTAATCTCACTAGCAGGGTACCCGCGCGTTGCAGTGACGGGTACCTTGAAATTAAAATTTTTGACGGAATTAATAAAAATGTCAAGGGAAGTCATTCCGACACTTAAATTTGCCTTGAGAACGAAATACTAAAAGATTTGGTAAACTACACTTCCCACCCTAGTATATATTTACAATCTTAGTCATTAAGGGTGCAATAGGGTTCATACAAGGTTCAAAACACTTTCCTGTATAAACCCCATTATACCCTCACTTAGGGTTTGACACCCTTTCTCTCTCAAACCAGCCACACCCTATTTCTTCTTCTTCTCCAGTCGTTTTTCCGGCCAAACAAACACCACCACCGACCACTTAAACTCACCGCCACCACCACCACACTCCTTACAACCTCCCCATCATTTTGACGTATACCACGCGTCAAGAAACACCTCCCAACACCACGATTAACACCACCACAGCTCGAGTTCATCACCAAAACCATCTCTCTCTCTCTCTCTCTCTCTCTCTCTCTCTCTCTCTCTCGTTTTGTTGATACCGGAGGTTGAAGGTAGGAAAAACCACCACCCTTTTTGTCGTTCTAGCGACGGTAGGGGATAAGTACATGAATTTTCAAGAGTTTTTGATTAAATAAAGATTAAAACTAATAAATATGAAGCTAAATAATTGTTTGGTATCATTTTCTTTCTTTTTATTGTTGTCGTTGTTATTGAGTCGCAAAAATAAGGGATGCCGTGAGCTTGAGCTCACAGCCTTGTGTATCGAGTCGAGTCTTGGTCACAGGTTCGTGTCTAGGTTAAGATGGATGGTTCTACATTGTGTTTAAATAATTGTAATATTGGGTGTAGGAGTGTTTTTAATGTTATTAATGTAGAATTCTAAGGAAAGTGGTCTGAATTTCGATTCATGCTAGTTTTTGTTGTATACAATGCTTTGGTTGTTGTAATTATAAAAATTTATTGCTTTAAAGTATTGTAAACCATGCATCATTTTTTGTAGATCTGAATTTTTTGAAGAGATGGTCCTTCCTTCATTATAAGTAGTATAGATATACATGTGAAATTACAAAAGAAAAAATTTGAATAAATTATGCCAAATAATGTATTATTTGATGCTCTATAATATAAGTTCCATTTAAAAATACTTTTCATAAGTTTTTTCTTAGATTCTTTCATGAAAAACTATTAAAATTCGCAATATTTCGTAACTAATTTTCAATACACATTTATTATCCCCTCAATTTTTTTTCCCCAAAAAACTCCCTTATTCATCCAATGAACCCCTTTCCTCTATTGCGAACTAATTGTGAACCCCCTTATAACCATTGTGAACCTCCCCCGTTACGAACTCATGCTCTTTCCCATCTTGCCTCATTCCTCCTGCATATTCCATTACTGAACCTGCAATTCACGCTTTCATTTTCTTTTATAAACCAACTTACTTTCAACATAAATGTTCTTTTTCACATTTATTTTTCATTCATTTTACCTGCAATTGAAACATTAATATTCAAAAAAATTCTTCTTCCATTTCTCTTAAAAACCCACTTACTTTCAACATAAATTTTATTCTTTACCTTTATTTCTTCATTCATTTTGCCAACGATCACAATGTTAATATCCTAAAATATTTGTTTGCATTTATTATGTAATATTATTATATTTTAATTTAAGCTTTCTTGATTAATTTCTTTATGTGACGGTTTGACTAAGACTTTTATGAGTCGAGAGACTCGATATAATTGGTTAGTCAATGAAGGTTAAATTAAAAGTCAGACCCGTTACTCAAACTATAAGTTAAGATATTATGTAAATTGTTTTAGAAAGCATTGTGTGTCACAAATATATGAGAAAAAAATTTGAGGGACCTAGGTTGTCAAAATCACAAACTGGTGCTAGAACCAACTTGTTCTAGTACTAGAACCACCTTGTTTTATTTTGCAGGGACTCTAAAAAGATTCCAAAAATTGACTATTCTTGCTAAAACCTCAAACTGGCACTAGAATCAATTTGTTCTAGTACCAAGACTAAATTATTATAGTACCAAAGGAACTAAAGTTGCCAACTAGGAAAAGTCCTAATTAATAAATAGCTAGACACTTCCTACATTTTCCAAAATATTTCAGGGAAGTGTAGGTGTGTTTGTGGTGTCGGTGTAGAAAGGAAAAAAAAGGAGGAAACCATGCTTGATGATTCTAGTGATGAAGGTTTAGTGATCCATATCAAGAGATAAGCCTACCTATTATGATTAGCAAGTAAGTAACCTCTATTTAGTCTTAATTAATTAATTTAGAAATTAGGATTCATGAACCCTAATTTAGGAAAGTTGGGTAAAAGGTGTTTTAAGTTAATTAAAGAGGTTACAGTGATTATGAGGTAAGTTTTATGGTTTGGGAAAAATATTTTAAAAGGTAATATACTTGCCACGTATTCATCTTCTGGGTAGTAAACTAAATTTTTTCAGATTTAACACCGTTAACTTGTAAATTTTTCATCTTTTGGGTAATCTGTCACTTGCTAACCGGTCACCACTACCCAAAAGATGAATATGTGGCAAATATAATACTTTTTTTTTTTATAATTTGCCCTACCCATCACTCCGACGACCACCGCCGCTCCGGCCACCTCAACCCACCACCCACCTTCTCCTTCCTCATCACACAAACCTTAAAAAAAAAAAAAAAAAAAAAAAAAAAAACAAAAAACAAAAAACAAAAAAAAAAAAAAAAAAAAAAACAAAAACCTAAACACCTCCACTATTATTCGCCGCTGTTATTTCTTTTGGAAACCACCACCACCATCATAGCAGCCGCCGTTATTTCTACATGAAACCACCACCACTAAACTAAGGATTTACCGATAGGGCAATTTATAAAAAAAAAAAAAAAAAAAGTATTTTTACCATAATAGCAATTCAATAATTTTTACGTTAATAGCAATTCAAGAATTTTTGTTAGTAAAGCAGCACATCAGATGCTTGGGTAGTGAACTAGAAACATCTCTACATGCCTGAGAGAGATGTGGGGTGTTGGAATACGGTTATTTCGTGTTATTTACATGATGGGAAGTAAATAACAGCGGCTATTGTGTTAGTGGTGGTGGTTTCATGTAGAAATAACGGCGGCTGTTGTAATGGTGGTGGTGGTTTCCAGAAGAAATAACAGCGGCGAATAATGGTGGAGGTGTTTGGTTTTTTTTTTTTTTTTTTTTTTTTTTTTTTTTTTTTTTTTTTTTTTTTTTTAAGGTTTGTTTGATGAGGAAGGAGAAGGTGGGTGGTGGGTTGAGGTGGCCGGAGCGGCGGTGGTCGTCGGAGTGATGGGTAGGGCAAATTATAAAAAAAAAAGTATTATACTTGCCACATATTCATCTTCTGGGTAGTGGTGGAACTTGCTACCGGTCGAGCAAGTGACAGATTACCCAAAAGATGAAAAAATTATAAGTTAACGGTGTTAAATCTGAAAAATTTTAGTTTACTACCCAGAAGATGAATACGTGGCAAGTATATGTATTATGTGAAAAATGATAGTGAAGGCCTAAGAGGCATTTATTTAGTATGCTTGGATTAAGAATAGATTTAGGCTAGTTTGGCAAGACTAGCCAAAGGTTGCGGTTAAGTCCATTATAACCTATGTAAGGTATGTAAGAATTATGTTTGATTGATGATGTGTGTATTAAGTGTGATTTGCAAGTATTCCATTGATGAAAAGTAGTCTTATGGACTAATGTGTTGTGAATGATGCTTATGCGATTAATGATTTATAATATCATGTGATTATCTTTTTTTTTACTTATTAAGCGTAATGCTTACGGTTTAGTTGCATAACTGTTTTGTAGGTACTTTTGTGAAGAAAGCAAAGTGTTGGCAAAGACTTAGGATTGGGCATGGGTCGAAAATGTTGGTTATGTGTGTGAACTTAAGTAGGATGCCGAGCTCAATCAAAGTTGAACCCCCATTATGTTGTTGGGTCATGTATGCGGTAAATGTGGTTTATAGAGGTTGTTTTAAAGTGTCCAAGTCCAGGTTGTATTTATTGAGCAAATGGTTTTAGAGTTATTTATGTATTTTGGTAAAGTGGGTCAAAGTTGGGTGTTTGGCATAACCCCGTAAAGTATGCTTTCGTGGGTCGTTGAGACCAAATTTATGTATGGAAATGATGTATTATATTATGTTAAAGATTTCAGAAAAGTTTCGTTAATTGTCGAGTTATAGAAGTTGTTTTCCGGAAAATAGGTCAAAAGTGCGTAAAAGAGATATGCAGAAAAAGTGGTGTTTAGGACATCAAGTAGTGCAGAAAATGGGTCATGTTAGAAAAATCATATATTTTAAACCGTAAGTCGTTAGAGGTCGTGCCACCCATCGTTCCGAAGGTAGTTGAGTCTAGTTTCTTTTAAAAATAGTCTCAATGTCAATAGATTTCAGTCAGTTTATAAAAGAGTGACAGGACGTCAGTAACAGGTCAAAGGGTTTCCGTGTAAAAGTTTTAAATTTTGGTAAAATCGGGCACGGGGCGTAAAAACAGTTACGTTGGTCGTTCATGTGATTGTTATATTTGTAAAGAAGATATAAAATGAATGAAAAATATGGATGCAACATAAAATAAAGAAGATGTAAAATAGTGAATTTGTCAGATGTTTTTATCAATTTATATAGAAAAATTACACATGTTGCGATGCATTATGAACACAAATAAAAGATCTGAAAATTGGTGCAAAGAGTCGAAGAAGAGTATTCTTGACATTTATAAATAAAATTCTTAGTTTTAACGATATGCTACAAACCAAGTCAAGGTAGACATAAATGTCTTGTTGGGTCACCGTTTTGCAAATTTCCCCATGTATTCAACTAAAGCATCAAAGCAGCAACCAAGGTTATAAATAGCGTGAGGCATGGTGTGGTGGCATGACCAAGCCTCACACCTTAGCGGTCAAGGCGAAGCTTTTACATTTATAAGGCGTGACATAAGGCGGTACAAAATATGAAATTATTGTATTATTTATATCACATTTCATATATATCGAGTTTACAAAAAGACATAGCATAAGACGGTATAACGCGTGGCGTGGAGACAGGACCAAGCCTCACATCTTTGCGAGGCCTTTGCGCGCCTTTTAGAACCATGGCAGCACCTAATAAATGCATGCAACAACGAAATATTTAATCACATTGTTTAGTCATTAACAAGATTATCCTAGATATTATAAGGTTGAATTACATGTTAATTGTTCTGTCAAATTGCTAATTATGTGTTATAATAATAAAAAGACTTGAGATGGCTGTATGAACACAACCCATGATAAGGTTTGACAAAAACATTATAAAACCAACTTCTTGCTTGTCCAATACTCACTACCTCAAAACAAACATAACAAAACAACCATAATGGTGTTCAAAACCTTTGTAGTACTGTTACTCTTCATGGTACTTAGTACTGGTCTAGCTGCTAATTCCATCTTTGAAAATGAGTTAGAGGCTTTGAAACACTTTAAGAATTCAATCACAGATGACCCAACTGGTGCACTTCTAGATTGGAATTCCAGTTCCATTCCTCATTGCAACTGGACTGGAATCCAATGCGACGATGTTTCTGAACGAGTAATCTCGATTTCTATTCAACAAACACAGCTTAAAGGCGAAATCTCACCTTATCTTGGAAACCTTTCCGGCCTTCAAGTTCTTGATTTGTCTTTTAACTCGTTAACTGGCAATATTCCATCACAATTGGAATTGTGTACACAGCTTTCGACATTTGCTGTTTACACAAACTTCCTATCTGGCCCAATTCCATTCCAACTAGGAAAACTACGGAATCTACAAGTCCTGGACTTGGCAAACAATTCCTTTACTGGAATCATTCCTGAGACCTTGTGTAATTGCACCTCTTTGCTAGAACTACACCTTGAAGACAACAAACTTGTTGGTACAATCCCCGCTAGAATCGGAGATTTAGTCAATCTTCAGCAACTTGGAGCTTTTAACAACCTTTTACAAGGTTCCATTCCACCTTCGGTTGGTAACTTGAAAGAGTTACTAGCTCTTGATTTTAGCATAAACCGGCTTTCTGGCACTATTCCAAAACAGATGGGAAACTTAACAAGTTTGCAAGTTCTTCAGTTGTTCAAAAATTCTATTTCGGGAAATATACCAACAGAACTCGGTCGTTGCACGAATCTAACTCTACTTCATCTATATACCAACAAGCTCACATGAAGCATTCCTGATCTAGGAAATCTGGTGAACTTACAAATGTTGCGGTTATTTGATAATCAGTTAAACTCCTCTATCCCGCCCTCGTTGTTCAAGTTGAAGTCATTAGTGGCTTTACAACTATCACGGAACGATTTAAGTGGGAACTTGTCTTCGGAGATTAGTTCACTTGAGTTGTTACAATCACTCACCCTTCATGAGAACAAGCTTACTGGTTCAATTCCGGTATCTATAACAAGGTTAGTGAACTTAACGTACTTTACAATGAGCTTAAACTATCTCACTGGATCACTTCCTTCAAGTATCGGGTCTCTTCATAATTTACGAAATCTGTCCCTTAGTAATAATAATCTGGATGGATTTATTCCATCCAGTATCACAAACTGCACAAGTATTCGTGTGATAGATTTGTTTAGAAATAGTATGGTTGGGAATATACCTCAAGGGCTTGGGAAGTTATCGAATCTTACCTTTTTAAGTATTGGCCACAACCAGCTGTCCGGAAAAATCCCGGAGGATATTTTCAACTGTTCTAGTCTCAAGATTTTAGATGTAGCACATAACAATTTATCCGGATTCTTGAACCCAGGCATTGGTAGACTTTATAATCTCCAAATACTTCAAATTCATGGTAATTCATTTTCAGGGTCCATTCCAGGGGAAATCGGAAACTTAACAAGTTTGTTTATGTTAAATCTGGGAATAAACCAATTTTCTGGGACCATTCCTGTAGAACTAGCAAATATTCCGTTCCTTCAGAGTCTTTTGCTCGAGAACAATGATCTCGAAGGACGGGTTCCTGAGGAAATTTTCGAGCTAAAAGCGCTTACCGAACTCTACTTGATGAACAATAAGTTTGTTGGTCTTATAGCTGACTCATTTTCAAAGCTTGAAATGCTTTCTGTTTTGAATTTAAGTGGAAACAGGTTTAATGGTTCGATTCCAGATAGTGTGGCAAAACTTAAAAGGTTGATTTCCCTAGACCTGTCACATAATCTTCTCACAGGCACGATTTCAGGGCCCATGATTGCAAGTATGAAGAATCTTCAGGTATATCTCAATCTCTCAAACAATTTTCTTACAGGAAAGATCCCAGATGAGCTAGGAAAGCTCGAGATGGTACAAGTTATTGACATCTCAAACAATAATTTGTCGGGTAATATTCCTGTAGCGATCCAAAGCTGTAGAAACCTACAGAGTCTAGATCTTTCGCAAAACAAACTCACAGGTATTATTCCCGAAGGTTTAGGCAAGATGTTGACTTTGGAACACCTCAACTTTTCCTTCAATCAGCTCGAAGGACGTGTACCAGATACAGGTATTTTTAGAAACACCACCTCAGTTGGGTTACTAGGAAACCCGTCTTTGTGTTATAAAAACGGCACTGAATCATGCACATCCTTACGTAAACAAAACCGTTCACATCATCTATCCGGAAGGACTGTCTTGATTCTTGCAATACTCGGGTCACTAGCTGTTATTTTAGTATTGTTTATAGCGGTGTTATGTTATCGTCATTCTAGAAAGCATAAAGTCAAGAAAACTAACAGCCTCGAAGCAGAGTACACACCAGGGTCCGGTCTGAAACGATTTGATAGAAAAGAGCTAGAAGATGCTACTGAGGGGTTCAGTGAAGAAAATATTCTGGGTACAAGCAGTTTAAGCACAGTGTACAAGGGTAAACTAGAAGACGGGACGATGATAGCAGTGAAGAATCTGAATTTCAGACAGTTCTCAGCTGAATCCGATAAGAACTTTGATAGGGAGATGAAGATATTAGCGAAACTGAGGCATAGGAATTTGGTGAAGGTACTTGGTTATGTGTGGGAGAGTGGGAGACTGAAGGCGTTGGTTCTTGAATACATGGAAAATGGTAATTTGGATAGAGTTATACATGATTCTGGGGTTGATAGATCTAGATGGGATCTGGCTGAGAGAGTTGAGGTTTTGGTTTCGGTTTCAAGAGGATTGGTTTACTTGCATTCGGGATATGATTTCCCAATTGTTCACTGTGATTTAAAACCTTCTAATATACTTTTGGATGGAAAGTGGGATGCTCATGTTAGTGATTTTGGCACGGCTCGGCTTCTTGGAGTTCACGAGCAGGATGGAAGCAGCGTCTCTACTGCATCGACATTTGAAGGCACCATTGGCTATTTGGCACCAGGTAATCAATAACTTACTTTAATAATGTTGAGACTGTGGTTTAATCTCTTCTGCCCTAAAAAAGCTAGTCACTATAACAGCAATCGAACTTTTCTTTTTTTTTTTGGACCAAAAATAAAAAAGTTTTGATGGTTTGACTTTTAAGGTCAACCTGACAAAATTTGAACTTCAGTAGCTGATGCATTGTATTTTATCTTATTGAGAACATTTTTAACCAGACTAAACTTTGAAAATATGGAAAATTATACTAAATGTTTGGGTTTAATCTTTACGATATGTATATCAATTTTGATTTTGAGTTGTATCACATTTGACCCCGTATGTCAAACTAATGCATTTTCTGTTTTCCACAAGAG
Organism: Artemisia argyi; assembly: GCA_030686995.1. NCBI lineage: Eukaryota > Viridiplantae > Streptophyta > Magnoliopsida > Asterales > Asteraceae > Artemisia > Artemisia argyi. The sequence goes on along the minus strand of CM060676.1, from coordinate 212,749,093 downwards.
TTTGCATATATGAGAAAAAAGACAACAAAAATAGACGTGTTTAGCTTCGGAATAATAGTGATGGAATTCCTCACTAGAAAAAGGCCAACAGGACTGACCGAAGTCGAAGGGGTCCAAAGCACTTTGCCACAACTAGTAGATCACGCACTTACAAATGGAATGAATGAGCTGATTGATATTGTGGATTCTGATCTGGCTTCCAATTTCTCAAAGAAGCAGGGCCTAATAGAACAGCTTCTTAAGTTGGCATTATCATGCACCAGAATGGAGCCTGACGAACGGCCAGACATGAATGAAGTCTTATCTACACTTACAAAGATCAGCAAGCAAGTCTAAACAATGAAGGTTACATAAAGGGACATCCTCACTTGTGCTTTTACTTTTTAGCGATTGCATTTCAGAGTTTACTTTCAGTATTGGCATATTATAGACACGATTAGAAACTATCTTAATGTACGGTTAATCAATAAAATGATATTCGGTTAATGTACCCTCTTATGTCTTTATGTAACAAGTTGGACAATGACCTTAGCATTTAACACACGGTTTTACCCATATCCCAATCACGTATATAGGTACGAGACTTATACGAAAATAATATGTAATTTACGAATATCTCTTTTCGCAAGTCATACCTAAAGGATTTTGCTTCTATCATTCGGAATTTTATATATTGAAGGGAAACCGACTCTTTGCAAGTCCTACCAACCGATATGTTAATTAAGCCGTGTACATCTTTGTTTGAGGATCAGCTGAAACATGACTTTGAATTCATGACCTCCTTTTTACGCTACATTGCCATTGGCCTAATATCGCGAAAACTATACATATATATTAGCTAGCCACAATCATGTTTGGACGACCTAAACTCATATTTAGTAGTTTCATTATGAATATAATTCGACTTAAAGTAGATTATAAGAAGCTTATTAGTTAATTTAGGAATCATAGGACTTTTGGGAGCGTGTGGTGGCTAGTGATCGGGTATTTTAAGCGTTTATGATCGTTAATCGTTGACTCAAAGAAGATAGAGATTACATAAATTCAAGTCCATTTTCAATGATATATTGGACCCCTTAAAACCATGCCTATGATGTCTAATTTTAGTTGACTCTTAATAAAGCATTTCAACCAAGTGACCAAACATATACTATTTGACCCACTATAATCTTTTTACGAATTTATATATCTTTCCGCTAAATGTAATGGGGAAGCCAAAAACAAAAGGTTGAATGTACTTTTATTAAACTAAACAAGACTAACAACACAAACATTTTTAACGTGGTACATTTTCAGATCATCAAGCTTTTTACTATATTTTCACTATGTGGGATAACTCCCATACGGTTCACGGAACCCCGAGAACCACCCAAATCTGCCGCTGACTTAATGTTTATATGAGTTTCTTTGTTTATATGTTTACAAAAAAAGTTCAATACGAAACAACATTTATTTAAAGAACAAATAACAAGATCTAGACCATGTATCCTTCTTCCATTCAATGGTTGAGATTAAAATAAACAAATATACTGAGGGGGCATATTAGTCATTTCATACTTTCTACCTAACCCCTGAACACAAATTGTACACACACTTGTCTCTCTCATCTCTCTCTCAAATCTTCAGATCCCCAAACCACCCTGAAAGCCATACCGAATCCAGCAGTTGCTTTCTGTCTCGTCACCGGTGCGACAACGCCACATCAGCAGCAGCAGCATCCCTACCGGATCCAACACCTGGTGACTAATACCAATCCTTTTGAGTTATAGCTGATTCTATACCAATACACACAGCTTCCTGACCATCGTAAAGATGGCAAAACCCTCTAATAAGCTTGGACTTGTATAACGAGTCTGCTGTGATCTCCATACGACGCATTAAGGACCAGGGGCGGTGCTGAGAACGTCAAAAAAAAAATTAGGCCCGACACGAAAAAAAAATGCCCCTATATTATAATATCCATAGACCATAATCAAGTACGAAAAGTCAAAAATACGAACAAAAATCATTCTTGCAACAAAAGTATTACTTCTACAAAATAAAATATATTTAAGTAAACCGTAGGTTGGGTCTAATACATATAATGGGTATGAAAAATTGTAGTGCCCTTTAGTGGATTGGGCCCGACTCGGTTGCTGATGGTGCGCCGGCCCAAAACCGCCCATGTTAAGGACATATCGGTGAAGAAGGTCATGAGTTCTAATGGTGTGGTGGTGATGGATCGGGAGGGAGGGTCGCAGTTGTGGCCGGTGAATGGGACAGATGTTTCGACGGTGATTGTGGTGGTGTTATCGGTGGAGTAGGGGCGGCACATGAGGAAAGAGGTGGTGGTTAGGGGTTTGAGGAGGGTGGTGGTGGTGTGGCGTGTGAGTGCATTATTGAGTAAGCTTCAAGCTGAGCTCAATCTTGGCACAAGCACAAGTCAAACTCATAAGAAATTGTCCTTAAAATCTTATATATATAACGAGCAACTTGGCTCAGTTACACCCATACTGTCGTCCCACGACTTTTGTAACATGTACATTTCTAATTTTAAAAAGGGGTGCATTTAATATGTGATTAAATAAAGGCACAAAAAAGTAACATGTCTTACTCATTAACCTTTGAATTACTATTTGACTTGAATTACTATGTGAATTAAATAAAGGCACAAAAAAGTAACATGTCTCAGTTATTTATCTTTTAATAAGAGTTGGATAATTACCAAAAAGCCCCCCTTTTATTGAATATATTTTTCATTTTCTTTTTATGCAATGCTTTACATGTGATTTGTAACTAAAAAAAATCTCATGTTGTAACAACCCACAAAATCTCATTACTATCATTCCCATTACAAATACCTATAGTAGGTATTTCACAAGTAAATTTTTGCTTTTTATGTGCATTCATTACTTGCATGACTCTCTAGACCTGCTCACGTACTCACACAAGTCAAATAACTCAACACTCACATCCTATAAACCCCTGGTATTTCAAGCATAAGATCACAACAACACCGTAATAAGTAATCTACCAATCTAACACACTAAACATATCACAAAACCCTAATGAACCCTAATTAAACCCTAATTAGGTCTATGTGCTTACTAAACCCTATATGCTTAACTAAACTAGTTTGAAAGTGTCCAAGGCTTAAGTATGAGTTACCTTAGGAATATTAGGATACCTTAGGACCATTAGGCACTAGTACAACCCATTAGAGCTTAGGTACAAGTCCCCTAAACACAAAACCATAACTAGGTCATAACTTTCCAGAATTAGGTCTAAACTACCCCAAAACTTCACCATAAGTCACCACCACTTAGTATAAGCTTCTTAGGACCTAGGATTAGTTATTAGACACTCATAGGACCTTAACCTAGGCACTAAAATCTAGGATAAACCTTAATCTCTCACTAAGTACAATTAGGTCATTTAGGTCCCGAAACTAGGTCAAACCTTCCCAAATCTTTCCAATAAGCTACCATCACTTAGTATAAACCCCTTAGGACTTAGAATTAGTCACTAAACACTCTTAGGAACCTAACATAGGCACAAAACCCTAAGTATAAACCCTAAACTCTCATTAAGTAAAACTAGGTCTAAGCTTAACCTAAACTAGTAAAACCTAAACATAAGCACCTCAACCTAGCACCCTAGCACCTTCCCCTAACTAAGGTAGCACCCTAGCACCTTACAAGCACCCAAACAAGTAGGTGCATCACCTAATTGTCACCACCTTGCCCAAACCGCCTCCCTCGGCCTTCCACCACCATAACCGACCTACCTCAACCCCCTAGCTACCTCCTAGCTCGTCCTTGTCACCTCTAGACCAGCCACAACCCCCCTCTAGCCTTGTTTACTCCACCTATAAAACCTAACATTTGCCAAATATGTAAAATGGCCAAATTGCCCCTATAACTTAAAAACTAAATAAATACTTAAATAAAACATCAAATAAATCCCAAACACTTGGAAATGAGCAACATATGAGCAACATTATTTTTGTAGGAACATTTGAAATATTTGAACTTATGAAAAATTAGTTGGGCATGCCTAAATATAAATTAAAGGTCCAAAATGAATTTAAAAATTGTACATAATATTTAAATTAAGGGATATGCATATTCTAATTATGGATAATATCAATTTTTTATTTTGGTCACCCCATTAGCCCAAAATCTCGGCCAAACCTTTCCCCCCTCTCTCTATACATTTATTTTATTAATTATCTCCAAAACTACTTTTTAAAACCCTAATTCCATCTAAAATCAAAACTGGCAGCTCAATATTTTTCCAAGGCTCATTTTTTCTAGACTTATTCTAAGTCATAGAGGTTGAGAAAATTCGTGGTTGAGGTTGTGGAAGGCTGGTTCGATCGTTTGTGATTCTTTTGTTCGATTTGGTCTAGCCGAGAAGGAGAAAATCCAAGATGCTAATCCACATGTTCGAATTCCATTCTGGTATCTTTGTATCATCCTATATGTCACATATGATCTGTATAAAATGTTAAAACTGATCCATTCATGTTCTATAGATCAAACGAATTAAAATTCAACAAAAACCCTAAAATCATGTAAAAACTCTAATCGGCCTATATGATTTTTTGGTCGCTAAATCTGATTTTTTTTGCTTTGTTATTATGTATATACGATTACATTTATTTGAAGCCTATGGTAATTGTTTTGATTTATTTGTTATTAATCCAATCAAATTAGATAAATAAATGGGGCGTATAATATTAGGGTTAGGGTTTTGGTATTTTATTAGATATAATGAATGTTTTTAAAGGTTAAATTAATGATTGGTAATGACTGGTAAAAATTAGAGTTTGTTGGTTGTGATTTAATTACTAGCCGATTAGATTTTCAAAATGTGTAGGGTATGTTTTGTAAATTTATAAACTTATTGATACGTGGGAATTGCGCCCTCGCAACAGGTTTTACCTCTCAAGGGATCTCAAGAAGCTTACAACCCCTACCAGGCAGTGTACCTGACCGTTGTAGTATAGTATAGTGACAAGTACCGGGAGATTGATCGTTCAACTCAGGAATAGTGTCGCTAGGATTAGAAAGCCTACTAAACTAGGTCTAGAGGTGAGGGATGATTCTTTTTGTATTTTTATATTTTATGGAAAGCAAGTAAAATCTCGGGTTTTGAAGGAGTGGGCGAAATTAGTTGCTAGCCAACTAACCCAATTAACTAAGATGCAATCAAAATAAAATAAAAGAAATGAAAATTAAACTAGTTTATACTAATGTGGTGGAAACAATAATGAGGAAAGTTGTGTTTACGTAGATTTCATTACTCTCTAGATATCTTTTACAGGTTGATTAGCTTGTTACAATTGCATGGATGACGGGTTATATTCCTTAATACTAGTCGTAGGGATGTGTACAGTATTCCCTAACTCTATAAGATCCTACTTCACTCCTATGTCAAGCCGTTAGAAGATCCTAACATGGGATCATTAGAATTCTCTTACGCATTAAATACAACCAAAAATCGTAGTACACCTCCGATCATGTTTCTTAAGATGTTCAAGCAAGTTACCAATGGAAGTCTGCCAGTTTTCTTAAGCCTAACATCGAATACAATCATCCGTAACAATTATAAACAAACAATCAACCCATAATCAACATCTAGGTTTCACTACATCTAAGCAAACACAAGAAAAATCTAGCCTAGCATGTTAAAGAGAAGACAAGCATAAGATATAATCACACAACGCATAGACATATTGAATAATTTGAATAAGTACTTGTCTTCAATTGAACATGGAAGAATCAAGGGGTTGAAACCCTTGAAAAAGCTGTAAATTCGTCCTAGGTTTTGTTCCCTCAAAGTTGCACACTAATGAATGAAATTTGGAAAACTATATATAGATTTTACACCTTGACGGCGTCACGTTATAGCTTGTGACGCCGTCAACTCACCGCCATGATGAAAATCGTATTGCCTAGATCCACTTCTGACGCCGTCATGTAGAGAAACACTCTGGGCCGTCACTAGTATTTGGACCCTGATGGCCTTGGTGAAGCCGTCAGGCCAATAAGCTTAGAAACTTTCTGGGCCGTCACGTTATAAGTTCCACATCCACCTCTTTTGTCACTCTTGACGCCGTCACGTGTAGAAGCTTGATGCCGTCAGGTACTGTTCCGGCAAGGAATTTTGATACTTTGTCGTTTTCTTCACTTTTATGCTCCAAAAATGTCAAAAATGCTTCCTTTTCCAGATTTCTCCTCAAAAGTACCTAAAATGACAAAAGGAACGATTTAGGGCAATAATTGATCAAATCTCGAATTCGGGCTTAATGGCCCCTTAAAAGCGGTACACTTTTCGCCTCATCAAATACCCTTACACTTGAGATTTGCTTGTCCTCAAGCAAATGCGCTTTTATTCTAATCAAAATACAAGTTGAGATTTGCTTACACTTGAGATTTGCTTGTCCTCAAGCGGTACACATTTCGCCTCATCAAAATACTAATATAAAAGTAATTACAACAAATAATCGTTCCACTAAAAACCAAAAACAAGCACGGAGTTCATACACTAGCACCTCACAAATAGTGTTTAGATACTCACATCTCTCGGGTGTAATAAATTATATATCACAATATGGAAATGGAAAACATCTCTCACTACCTGTCATAGCAAATAGATTACCATAGGCTTGGGAAAGGATCAAACCTCCACCACTTGGCGTAAGCACCTAGGATAAACTATCAAAGAGGTCTTTTAAAGGGTTATAACGTTAGGTGTAGGGATATGGAAAACACGGTTTTGTTGGATAAAGACAATATTTACTGGTGGCGAGTTAATCATCTTGGTTAATTACATGTACAATATGGCGTTGCTAAGCCAAGACTCGACTCGACTTAAGCTAATAAATCAAAAATAACAAAAACATAAAACAAACATAGAATGAAATGGGATGGTAGTCCGTATGTTTTTTCTCTTTTTCTTTATATATATATATATATATATATATATATATATATATATATATATTTTATATATTTTTTTTCTTAATTTTTTCGATTTTTTCCCCATACACTCTTACCCTACCATCCAAAATAATACATCATAGAGAATGTACATTCCCCTTACACTTGAATTTTTACATACTTTACAATAAACTACTCTAATGACTCGAATCAAGATAATCAAAACACTTGGAGTACATTTTAAGATTAACGCACATGTGGGGGTAATAATTTGATGTTCTTCCCCATTACTCCATAACACAAGTACTTTACCCATGAGTCCCAATCGTCCCAAAACAATATGTACAAGATACGACTCGACTTAGAAACCATGTAATCAATTAGATAATTAACTATGGATTTAAACAAATAACAATAATGCACTAAAGATGAGTGCATACAAGGAAGGCTAAGGCGATTTGGTTGTACATTTGGGTGGGTTGTAACAAATTCTTCCTTAAGTAAAATGCTTAAAGTTAGAAACGAAAAGATAGGTTCGGAGGGGTGTGCTAGGGGTTTCGTGTACTAAAAATGAGTACAGCGCTAAGGTGTGGGAAAAATTAATTGACTTTACTAGTCAAGTGATGTGTGGGAATTGCACTAGGCTTTACCTCTCGAGGGATCTCGAGAGGCTTACAACCTCCACCAGGCAGTGTACCTGATTGTTGTAGTATAGTATAGTGACAAGTACTGGGGGATTGATCGTTTAACTTAGGAATAGTGTCGCTAGGATTAGAAAGCCTAAAAACTAGGTCTAAAGGTGAGGGATGATTCTTTTTGTATTTTTATATTTTATGAAAAGCAAGTAAAAATCTCGGGTTTTGGAAGAGTGGGCGGAATTAGTTGCTAGTCAACTAACCCAATAACTAAAGATGCAATCAAAATAAAGTAACAAAAATGTAAATAAAGCTAATTAAACTAGTGGTGTGAACAATAAATGGGAAAATTGTGTTTACTTAGATTTCATTACTCCCTAGATATCTTTTACAGGTTGATAGTTTGTTACAGTTGCGTGGATGACGGGTTATATTCCTTAATACAAATCGTGGGGTGGCGTACGTACTTCCCCAACTCTATAAGCTCCTACTTCACTCCTATGTCGAGCCTGCAAGAAGCTCCTAACATGGATCATTAGAATTCGCTCATGCATTAAATACAACCATAAAACCCTAGTACGCATTGGTTCATGTTTCTTAAGACGTTCAAGCATGTTACCCTATGGAAGTCTGTCAGTTTTCTTAAGTCTAACATCAAAATCATTCATCCGTAACAACTATAAACAAGCAATCAACCCATAATCAACGTCTAGGTTTCACTACATCTAAGCAAATACACAATAGATCTAGCCTAGCATGTTAAAATCAAGACAAGCGTAAGATATATTCAAACAACACATAGACATATTGAATGAATTGAAAGGATACTTATCTTAATTGAACATGAAAGGTTTCAAAGGGTAAAAATCCTTGAAAATACTGATAAAATCGTGCTAGGGTTTCTCCAAGTTATCCCTCTAATTGTCCTCCTTTTATGAATTAAAATTACAAAACTATATATAGATTTTCCACCGTGACGGCGTCAAGAAGAGAAATCTGACGCCGTCAACTCGCCGCCCATAATAATATCGGATTGCCTAGATCCAGATCTGACGCCGTCAAGAGCAAATTTCCTCTGGCCGTCACGTGTAATGGGACCATGACGGCCTATTGTGACGCCGTCATGCCCCTTTGTGTAAAACTCTCTGGACCGTCACGGACTCTATCCACTTCACCTCTTGTTTTATCTCTTGACGCCGTCATGTAGAATTTGGTGACGCCGTCAGGTACTGTTCCCAGCAAGGAAAATTGAGACTTTGCCGTTTTCTTCACTTTTATGCTCCAAAAACGTCCAAAATGCTTCCTTTTCCAGAATTCACTCCAAAAGTACCTAAAATCACAAAAGGAACGATTTAGGGCAATATTTGCTCAAATAAATTCAATTCCGGGCTTAAATGACCCCCTAAAAACGGATCATTTTTCGCCTCATCATATACCCTTACACTTGAGATTTGCTTGTCCTCAAGCAAATGCGCTTTTATTCTAATCAAAATACAAGTTAGGGGTCATTTAACACTAATATAAAAGTAATTACAACAAATAATCGTTCCACTAAAGACCAAAGACAAGCACGGAGGTCATATACTAGCACCTCACAAATAGTGTTTAGATACTCACATCTCTCGGGTGTAATAAAGTATATATCACAATATGGAAATGGAAAACATCTCTCACTACCTGTCATAGCAAAATAGATTACCATAAGCTTGGGAAAGGATCAAACCTCCACCACATGGCGTAAGCACCAAGGATAAACTATCAAAGAGGTCTTTTAAAGGGTTATAATGTTAGGTGTAGGGATATGGAATACACGATTTTGTTGGATATAGGCAATCTTTACTGGTGGCGAGTTAATCATCTTGGTTAATTACATGTACAATATGGCGTTGCTAAGCCAAGACTCGACTCGACTTAAGCTAATAAATGAAAAATAACAAAGACATAAAATAAACATAGAATGAAACGGGATGGTAGTCCGTATCTTTTCTTTTTCTATTTTTTTTTTCATACACTCTTACCCTACCATCCAAAGTAATACATCATAGGGAATGAACATTCCCCCTTACACTTGAATTTTTACATACTTTACAATATACTAATCTAATGACTCGAATTAAGATAATTAAAACACTTGGAGTATTTTTTAAGATTAACGCACATATGGGGATAATAATATGATGTTCTTCCCCATTACTCCATAACATTAGTACTTTACCCATGAGTCCCAATCGTCCCAAAACAATATGTACAAGGATATGACTCGACTTAGCAACCATGTAATCAATTTGATAATTAACTAAGGGTTTAAACATGTAACAATAATGCACTAAAGATGAGTGCATACACGGAAGGCTAAGGCGATTTGGGTGTACATTTAAGTGGGTTGTAACAAATTCTTCCTTTAAATAAGATGCTTAAAGGTAGAAATGAAAAGATAGGCTCGGAGGGGTATACTAGGGGTTTCGTGTACTAAAAATGAGTACAACGCTAAGGTGTGGGAAAAATTAATTGACTTTACTAGCCAAGTAATATGACTTAAATGGTCAAGTAATTATGATACGGGTTTGATGTGCGTTTTATTATGCAAGTTTTAAATTTATAAGGGTGAATTACCAAATCTAGAAACAACACATACGAGCAAGTGTACTCGTCCGTTATAACAAGATATGATGGTAAGTCGGGATCGTTCACAGGGATTTGTGAGTGAATCAAAATATAAGTCTAAAAGTAAATCTCTAATGTACGCAAATAAGATAATAAGCAAATTCAATAATTTAAAAACTACACTTGTTTAGACTAGTTCTCTACTTAATGACACACATGATTGTGATAACTTTTGATAACATGTTGGTTGTGATAATTAGATGGTGGTCTAATCTATTGTTTCTACAAGTTAAACCTTCGTCAAGATTTTAGTTCATAAAAACAAGCTTTAGGTGTAAACCAATCAATTCAAGATCCATCCAAGGTTCATAAGGTATGGTGAATATCTTAAACACAAGAACAAACTCTTATTACAAATCAAATACTCTTAGGAAATGGTCATTACAAAAGGTAACCCATTCATAGACAAAAATGTTACAATTGTTTATAAACATTTAAACTTTCGTCCAACTAAAGGTTTACAAACAATCCGATTTGATGTTATAAAAGCATTCTCATTACAATCATACTTCTTGTTTCTTTGTTTAGTCAAGAATAATTATGGTGAAAAACAATCATTCATAGACAAATGATTATAACTAGTTGAATAATAACAAATCTTTCGACCCTTGAAACTATTATCAATTAGTTAACATTGACTCAACAAATGTCACGATGAAACTTAAGGTACAATTGTTTCTTAGGATTGACTTGAAATTGAATTAAAACATGTTATCACAATCATAACTATCACTAAGCATAAAACATCATCAAAACAAGTGTAAAAAGATTACTAGCCACTCATAGCAAACATGCAAATAAACTCATAATATTCAACATTGGAATCCATGGTTTTATGTCTTACAATGCGTTGAAATTGATAACAAATGACAACGTATTGATAACCTAAGTGTTGGCGATGATTTCTTGAGATTTTTTGCCTCCAAATATTGCTTCCTTGGTCCTCCAAAGTTCCTGGTTCTTTCTGCATGAATTTTCCTTCTTTGAGAGCTAGATGATGATAATAATTGAGAGTAGTAATGAGAGTAAATGATCTCTTGAATTGTGTCTTCAATTGTGTACTCTTGGGGTCCTTTTAGGCTTGTCAAGTACTCCTAGTAATGAATAGGGACTTAAACGCTGGAGCTTGGATAATAAGACACTAAGAAGAGCCTAGAACAATGGGACAAAAGACCAAGATTCGTGTACAAAAGTTGGTATGCACATGCAGAAATGTCCATCCGATCGGTTGCGGGTTGATACCAATCGGATGGAGATGGTAATTATGGCTATCCGATCGGTTATACTCCAACCGATCGGATGGTAAATTCTGGTTGCTTTGGACTTTGACTTTTCCTTGTGTAATTCTTTATGCACTATCCAAACTTGATTAACTCTGAACTTGGAACTTTGAGATGACAAAACTTAGGTTCTCCATATGAAATGCTTCACAGATTGGACTTTTGAGCTTGGGAATTTTCGTGTAATCGCATATACTTAATTTTCTTCACTTTTTCTCCATTTTTCCTACATTTGGCTACATATGCTACAAAAACATACTTTGATACGATTTAGTGGCAAAAGCATATAAAAACAACCAAATAATATACACAAAAACACTAATAACGCTTATAAAAACATGTTAACTTTGAGCGTTATCAAATCCCTCACACTTAAACTTTGCTTGTCCTCAAGCAAATCTAGAAGAAAACTAAATATCCACATGGTAACCGGAAGTGATTAGAAGAAATGTGATGCAAATCCACCAAGTACAAGTACAAGATAAGATTCATCATTTTTAAGCTTTAGTGGTGAAAAACCGAGATGTTTGACAATACCCAATGATTTTCTTGCTTGATTAACATTTCTAGAGCACCTCACGAAAGAAGAATAAGATATAATTCACTCATAACACTCATATATGAGATAGTGTATATGATAAATCACACTCATTGCTCAGTCATGATCTAATTATTACTATAGGCTTGTACAAGAAACAAAACTACACCGCAATGGCGTAAGCACCAAGTCTACATATCAAAGAGGTCTTTTATTCGGGTTGTAATGTAAGTCTTCAGGGTTGTGCCAGGCTTATGTTCAAACATCTCATACAAAAACATATTAGATTGCAGGCGCGAATTCTTGATTACTCAAAAACCGGATGGTCACTACAATATTCTTGCACTTGATATTCTCACAAAGCCATTACTATATCCGGATAGATAAAGTAATTTGGTAAGGGTAGGGATAAGGCATGGGAATATTTATGAAATTGGTTTTAAAAGAAAAATAAAGTCAAGTCTAGGTCTCATTGTTGCTAATCACGAACAAACCACAAATCCAAAAATGATTATAGTTACAATCTTCTTTTCTTCAAATACCTCATATAGATACATTGATTCGCCATAACAATATTCTTCATACTTAGCACATTGACTAACAACATATCACATAACTTCATTTTCACATATAGCACATTTTCTATAATTGTCACCTTATAGTTGCGATGACTTATTCTTTTTTTATTTTTATTTTTATTTTTATTTTTTTTTGCAAAAGATCTCCCCCACACTTCGCATAAGCATCACCACAAAAATACAAATAAGAAGCTGCAGTCTCCGTCTTTGTCAGAATGGCACACACATGATTGGTGAAGTGTGGCTAACTAATAATCATCAAAAACAATCCAACATACCAAGCAACTAGCAACCCACCATTTAGACTTTGATAAGGGTTAGGCTAAGGTTTAAAGTGTAAAATCTTTTTGTATTTTTCTGGATGTAACAAAATGAAACGGATGGCTCGAAGGGTGAACTAATGGTATCTAGCACTAAAGATAAACGCTAATAAATGGGTTAAAAATGGGAATTAACTAATCAATGTGACTAGCTAAAAATCAATAAGGAAGGCTATTTCGTTAAAATCCTAAGGTTGCCTCTTATCACGTATGTATACTTATATTACAAAAATGTAATCTCACAACGGTCTCGTAATGATTTACAAGTACAAGTTCTAAAATAAATAAAATCACCGGCACACTCATCACAAAAGATTAGAGCATATAGGATGTATGCTAGATATGAACAGGCTAAAATCCTCACAATTTAGTGGAAAGGGTTATAATGTGTGCTAGCAATGTTATCGATCCAAAAATGGATTGCAATATTAATCGGGACACATCTCAAATTTTTCAAAATTAATGATTTTTCCAGTGGATAGATCCAGTTATTCTAATAAATTACTCCTAAAAGTGTGAAAACAACTAGATTATAAGGACAAACAAAATTTAAAAATTAAATCGATATTAGACTTAATTTCTCATTTACCTACTCACCCCCCCCCCCACACACACACACTTAAGTTAAGCATTGTCCTCAATGTGATAAACGAACTTAAAAGTATGAAAGTAGGGAAAATGAGAAAATAAACCATGATATCTGGTTTTATCTTCCTATCCAATCGTCAGTTTCTTTTAATCAACACCTGCATTATTAAAAATAAAAACAAACAAACAAAAAGCATTGCAATTTTATTCAAATTAGTGGCACACCCCCACACTTAAGTTTGACCAAGTGGTAAAACTTTGGGGTGTAGACACTGAAAAATAAAATAAATCAAAAATAAACACACGGGTTGCCTCCCGAGAAGCACTTGTTTTATTAACGAGTCCTCAGCTGGACTCAAACTTCGAATAGATTATGTAGTTGTAGTGTTACTTTTCCTTTTAGGGATATACAACACATTTCCTATCACAATTCCTTCCCCTATTTCATCTATGTTTTCCAATGTAACATTTTCCCATGCTCTAGGAAGAGCATCATAGATAAAACCATTATTGTGTGCCCAAGGGACCATTCCCTTGTGTGGAGCCATGAATGTGATAGCTTCATATTCAAATTCGGATGAAATTTCTTCATTAGAAATTACGTTTAATTACTCTTTATCATAATAGAGTTTAATTCGGTGCCCATTGACAATGAAACTCCCACCATGTTTGTCATAAAGTTCAACATAACCTGATGGAAATCCATGTTTCACTACATATGGTCCAAACCATTTTGGCTTGAGTTTCGGAGCTTTAAACTTATATTTCATATTGAAGAGCAGAACTTTATCTCTAGCTTTGAATTGTTTTCGAATTCTCAGCTTTCTATCGTGGTATGCTTTGGTTCTTGCTTTGTATAGCTTGGAGTTATCATAAGCTTTAAGTCTTAACTCATCGAGTTCATGCAATTGCAAAAATCTCTTTTCTCCAGCTATTTTTAGATCAGGATTACAGCTTCTTAGCGCCCAGTAAGCATGGTGCTCAAGTTCGAACGGTAGATGACATGTTTTCCCATGCAAGAGCCTGTATGGTGTTGTACCAATTGGTGTCTTATATGCCGTACGAAATGCCCATAGAGCGTCGTCTAATTTTCTTGACCAAACGGAAGGATTGTCCTTAACCGTTTTTTCAAGTATTCTTTTTATAGCTCTATTGGTATTTTCGACTTGACCACTAGTTTGTGGATGATAAGCTGTAGCAAAACGATGATGAACTCCATATCGTTTCATTACTTTCTCCATTTGTTTATTACAGAAATTGGATCCTCTATCACTTATTAAAGCTTTAGGAATTCCATAGCGAGTAAAAAGCTTTTTGAGAAAGTTGACAACAACTCGTGCATCGTTAGTAGGAAGAGCTTCAGCTTCAACCCATTTGGAAACATAATCGATTGCAACGAGGATATATTCGTATTTGTGTGATTCAGGGAAGGGTCCCATAAAATCAATTCCCCAAATGTCGAATATTTCACAGACTTGAATGCTCTTTTGAGGCATTTCGTCTCTTCGAGAAAGGTTACCGGATTTTTGGCACGCATCGCAGTTTTGAACGAGAGTATACGCTTCTTTGAAAATTGTAGGCCAATAGAATCCAGCATCAAAAACTTTTCTAGCTGTAGTGGAAGGACCATAATGTCCCCCAGTTGGGCCATGATGACATTCATCAAGAATTTTTCTTGTTTCGGCACCCGAAACACGTCTTCGTATCATTCCATCCTTGCACATTTTAAAAAGGTAAGGTTTCTCCCAATAATAGTGTTTTAGTTCTGAAAAGAACTTACTACGTTGGTAGTGACTCATTCCTTTTTTAAGAATATCTCCTGCAAGATAATTTGCGTAATCTACAAACCATGGTACTTCCGCATCATCATCTTTATCTATCGTCATGAGAGTTTCATCTGGAAAATAATCGTTAATTTCATTTTCTTTTAATTCTTCCAAATTCGGATTCTCGAGACGTGACAAATGATCAGCTGCAAGATTTTCTGCTCCTTTCTTGTCTTTTATTTCGATATCGAATTCTTGCAGTAGTAAAATCCATCTGATAAGACGCGGTTTTGCATCTTGTTTGGTAAACAGATATTTGAGTGCGGAATGATCTGTAAAAACTATCGTTTTTGAAAGCACAAGATAAGATCTGAATTTGTCGAATGCAAAAACTACGGCTAATAATTCATTTTCCGTAATCGTATAGTTTTGTTGAGCATTGTTGAGTGTTTTACTAGCAAAGTATATAGGACGAAAATGTTTTTCGTCACGTTGTCCTAAAACAGCTCCAACAGCGAAATCGCTTGCATCACACATGAGTTCAAATGGTAGTGACCAATTAGGTGCAACCATAATTGGGGCACTAGTCAATTGACATTTCAACGTTTCGAAAGCTTTAATGCAGTCAGCATTAAAATCAAATACAGAATCCTTTTCTAAAAGTTTAGTCATAGGATGTGATATTTTTGAAAAATCTTTGATAAATCGGCGGTAAAAACCGGCATGTCCTAGAAAACTTCTAACGGCTTTAACATTAGTTGGTGGTGGTAATTTGGTGATAACATCTATTTTAGCTTTGTCTACTTCCATTCCTGAACTTGATATCTTGTGTCCTAACACAATTCCTTCAGTTACCATGAAATGACATTTTTCCTAATTAAGAACTAGATGTGCAGCTTCACATCTCTCAAGCATTTTATCGAGATTGGAAAGACAAGTTTCAAAAGAATCACCAAAAACTAAAAAGTCATCCATGAAAACTTCCATAGATGTCTCAAGCATGTCTTGAAATATTGCGATCATACACCTTTGAAAAGTTGCAGGTGCATTACATAAACCAAAAGGCATACGCCGGTAAGCGTAGGTTCCAAAAGGACATGTAAATGTGGTTTTCTCTTGATCAGCTGGATCAATAGGAATTTGGAAATATCCCGAAAAACCATCAAGGAAGCAAAAGTATTTGTTTCCTGCTAATCTTTCGAGCATCTGATCCATGAACGGTAGAGGAAAATGATCTTTCCTGGTGGCTTTGTTAAGTTTTCTGTAATCAATACATACTCGCCATCCAGTGACAATTCTAGTAGGAATTAATTCATTCCTTTCGTTGGTCACTACAGTCATTCCTCCTTTCTTTGGAACACAATGAACTGGACTCACCCATGGGCTATCCTCGATAGGATAAATAATTCCTGCGTCAAAAAGTTTGATGATTTCCTTCTTAACAACTTCTTTCATATTGGGGTTGAGTTGACGTTGTCTTTCTACAACGGGTTTAGTACCTTCTTCACAAAAATCTGGACTAATTCCTAGAATATCAGAAGTTTTCCACGCAAAAGTGCGTTTATGCTTCTTAAGAACAGAAACGAGTCTTTCTTTTTGATTTGTTTCGAGCAACGACGATATGACTACTGGAAGAAGTGAATTTTCTTCTAAGTAGGCATATTCGAGATTATTGAGAAGGGGTTTGAGTTCCAAATCAGTGGGTGGTTCTTCTAAAGATGATTTGATTTTCATTTGATCTTTTTCAGTGATATCTTCAAATTTCTCTTCTTCCTCTTCTTCTAATTTTACTTCCATGAATTCCTCAAATTCTTTATCAGAATCTGTTTCACTGATCTTTTCTGAAGTAGACATGAATGGTTTCGAATCGTCAAGTAATGCATCCAATTCTTCTTCACTGACTTCATCAATGACATCGATGTTATATCATGTGTCATCACTGGAATTTGGATATTTCATTGCTTTATCGATTAAGAATGTGATTCGATCTTCTCCTACTCCAAGATTGAGTTCTCTGCCTTTGACTTTAATCATGGCGTCAGTAGTATTTAAGAAAGGTCTTCCTAAGATTAAGGGTACTCGACTATCTTCCTCCATTTCTAAGATGACAAAATCCACAGGAAAAACAAATTTACCAACTTGAACAAGCATATTTTCAGCAACCCCAA
Source organism: Artemisia argyi (assembly GCA_030686995.1). Classification (NCBI taxonomy): domain Eukaryota; kingdom Viridiplantae; phylum Streptophyta; class Magnoliopsida; order Asterales; family Asteraceae; genus Artemisia; species Artemisia argyi. Next base: position 212,731,630 of record CM060676.1, on the reverse strand, counting down.
CAGGATATTAGTATGTATGGTTGGCTAATCTTATACTCATCTTAGTAGGTTTCAATGTATTGATAGAAAGTTTAGAATACAACGAATAGGGCATCAAATTGATACTTGCACCTAAATCGGCTAAAGCATCGCATGTGATGTTGTTTCCTAATGTACATGGTATAAGAAAACTTCTGGGATCTCCTAGTTTTGGTGGAATTTTGTTTTGAATGATAGCAGAACATTCTTCATTGAGAACGGTAGCGGAAATTTGTTCCAACTTGTTTCGATTATTAAGAAGTTCTTTCAAAAATTTCCCATAATTGGGCATTTCAGCTAGAACATCAACGAGGGGTACGTTAATTCTAACTTCTTTGATCATCTCTATAAACTTTTTATTTCGCTCCTCTCTTTTCTTAGGGCATGTGGATATGGTATTTTCGGTGTATAAGGTTTTATTGGTGGAACGGTATTTTCTTTGGTTGGTGTTTGGGTTGGTTCTTCTTCAGCTTCTTCCTCCTCCTCATCTTGAATACTAGTATTATCTGTAGGAACGGGTGGTGGATCATATGAGAGCCCACTTCGAGTGAATACAGCATTGATATGCTCATTTCTGTTTTGTGGTGGACGATAATTCTTATCGTTTGATCCAGACGGTTTTGGATTGGATTGGGTGTTACTTGGTAATGAACCAGGAAGTCGAGAAGAAAATTGATCAGAAAGTCTACCAAATTTTTGTTCAAGATCCTGGATAGAAGCTTGATGATTTTCTGACCTTGCTCAACTTTGGTTTTGAGATTGAAAAATTGAGTTTTTACAAACTCATTTGTGGTTCTTTGAGCAGTTACGAATTCTCGCATCATTTTTTTGAAATCAGATTCTTCCTTTTTATCTGAATTTGATGGGTTTGGATTGTCTATTCGGGGTTGAAAATCACGGTTGTTATCCCTTTGTTGGCGGTCTTGCCAATTTCCAGAACTTCTTCCGTAATAATTACCACGAAAACCTCCTCCACAATATCCTCCTTGGACATAATTGGCTTCCTCTTCGTTGGGTCTATTCATAGGTTGGTCATCACACTCGGATGATGTGTGATTTCCTCCACAATTATTACAGCCATCTCGCATTTCTTTCATTTCTCCTTTTATATCTTTGTATTGCGAGTCGATTTTAGAAGACAAGGCTTCTATTTTGTCCATGAGTTTCGAATTATCTGAACTTTCGGCAAAAGCAACGGTTTTTCGTAGGGGTTTGGTTTTGGAATCTTTTGACCAATCGAGTTTAAGGAGTACTCGATCTTCGAGAAGTTGATATGCCTCGTTAGGTGTTTTGTAAAGAAAAATTCCTCCGGCATCAAGGATTGCTTGGGATGCTTCATCAAGACCATGATAAAAGATTTGGATTATTGTTCCTCGTCCTAAATTATGACCATGACAACTTCGAAGCAAATCTTTCATGCGAAGCCAAGCTTCAACAAGAGATTCATTTGGATTTTGTGAAAAAGCATGGATATCTCCCATTAGTCTATCATACATGGCAGGTGGAAAGAATCGGCTTACAAAAGCTTGCCTCATCTCCTCCCAAGTATTGATAGTTCCTGGGGTTAATTCGTTATACCATACTTTGGTATCTCCGGCGAGTGATGATGGAAAAAGTTTGAGCTTAATAGCATCGACATTGGTATTTCTATAACGAAACATGCCACAAATTTCAATGAATTCGGCAATGTGTTTATGCGGATTGGCCAGTGAACGGCCATCAAATTGACGGTTTTTGATCATAGAAAGATGGTGACCTTCAACGGTAAAGTTTTCACCAAGGTCGGCGACAACAATAGCAGCTCCAGGAGTAGGTGCTACGGTTCGATTGGCGGCCCACATGGGTTGATCGTCAGCCATGGGTATTGGTTTAAAAAGATCGGAAATCGGATGTTCTTCGGAAAGATTATCAAACCAATTGAGAATAGATGAAGATCTCTTCTTACGAAACAAACTTTCAGTATTGGATAAAGGTGTACTAAGCTTTTCAGTAGTAGAACGAGTGTTCATACAACTACCAAGAGAATCGAGTCAATTACCTAAACAAAATAACAAGAAAATAAAATTTTTGAAAACAGAAAAGTCTATCCGAATCGGTTGGATACCAAACCGATTGGATGGATGCTACGGTAAAATTAAAAACTGGGAAAACTGGGAAAAGCCGATCGGATAGATGGCTATCCGATCGGTTGGATGACACTGAATATATATATATATATATATATATATATATATATATATATATATATATATATATATATATATATATATATATATATATATATATATATATTAGAAAACGAACACGAAAAGAAACGGACTTTTAAAACTTAAAAGAAACACAATCAAAATCCCCGGCAGCGGCACCAAAAACTTGATGTGCGTTTTATTATGCAAGTTTAAAATTTATAAGGGTGAATTACCAAATCTAGAAACAACACATAAGAGCAAGTGTACTCGTCCGTTATAACAAGATATGATGGTAAGTCGGGATCATTCGCAGGGATTTGTGAGTGAATCAAAATATAAGTCTAAAAGTAAATCTCTAATGTACGCAAATAAGATAATAAGCAAATTCAATAATTTAAAAACTACACTTGTTTAGACTAGTTCTCTACTTAATGACACACATGATTGTGATAACTTTTGATAACATGTTGGTTGTGATAATTAGATGGTGGTCTAATCTATTGTTTCTACAAGTTAAACCTTCGTCAAGATTTTAGTTCATAAAAACAAGCTTTAGGTGTAAACCAATCAATTCAAGATCCATCCAAGGTTCATAAGGTATGGTGAATATCTTAAACACAAGAACAAACTCTAATTACAAATCAAATACTCTTAGGAAATGGTCATTACAAAAGGTAACCCATTCATAGACAAAAAGGTTACAATTGTTTATAAACATTTAACCTTTCGTCTAACTAAAGGTTTACAAACAATCCGATTTAATGTTATAAAAGCATTCTCATTATAATCATACTTCTTGTTTCTTTGTTTAGTCAAGAATAATTATGGTGAAAAACAATCATTCATAGACAAATGATTATAACTAGTTGAATAATAACAAATCTTTCGACCCTGGAAACTATTATCAATTAGTTAACCTTGACTCAACGAACGTCACGATGAAACTTAAGGTACAATTGGTTCTTAGGATTGACTTGAAATTGAATTAAAACATGTTATCACAATCATAACTATCATTAAGCATAAAACATCATCAAAACAAGTGTAAAAAGATTACTAGCCACTCATAGCAAACATGCAAATAAACTCAGAATACTCAACATTAGAATCCATGGTTTTAAGTCTTACAATGCGTTGAAATTGATAACAAATGACAAGGTATTGATAACCTAAGTGTTGGTGATGATTTCTTGAGATTTTTGGCCTCCAAATGTTGCTTCCTTGGTCCTCCAAAGTTCCTGGTTCTTTCTGCACGAATTTTCCTTCTTTGAGAGCTAGATGATGATAATAATTGAGAGTAGTAATGAGAGTAAATGATCTCTTGAATTGTGTCTTCAATTGTGTACTCTTGGGGTCCTTTTAGGCTTGTCAAATACTCCTAGTAATGAATAGGGACTTAAATGCTAGAGCTTGGACAATAAGACACTAAGAAGAGCCTAGAACAATGGGACAAAAGACCAAGATTCGTGTACAAAAGTTGGTATGCACATGCAGAAATGTCCATCTGATCGGTTGCGGGTTGATAGCGATCGGATGGAGATGGTAACTGTGGCTATCCGATCGGTTATACTCCAACTGATCGGATGGTAAATTCTGGTTGCTTTGGACTTTGACTTTTCCATGTGTAGTTCTTTATGCACTAACCAAACTTGATTAACTCTGAACTTGGAACTTTGAGATGACAAAACTTAGGTTCTCTATATGAAATGCTTCACAGATTGGACTTTTGAGCTTGGGAATCTTCGTGTAATCGCATATACTTCATTTTCTTCACTTTTTCTCCATTTTCCCTACATTTGGCTACATATGCTACAAAAACATACTTTGATACGATTTAGTGGCAAAAGCAGATAAAAACAACCAAATAACATATACAAAAACACTAATAACGCTTATAAAAACATGTTAACTTTGAGCGTTATCAGGGTTTAACACAAGGGTGATCCTAATGCCTCTTATCATGTAGTAAATCCTACTACACGAATGTAGTCTCACTAGCGGTCTCGGGATGCATCATTAACGCAAGTTCTAGAATCTAAATGCTACCGGTACACTCATAATCACTAATAGTAAATGCTTTTTCAATCAAATCTAAAGGCGAACCTCACATATTTGGGTGGAAAATTTTTCTGAATAGTACGGTTTTGTGCTAGTTATACGATCTCCTATCCATGAGACGCTTGTTAAGGCTAAATTTTCACTCCTAAATGTTATAAAAAAAATTAAATTTGACGCTAAAATTACACTAACAAGTATTTCTCTTAGTTTTATTACACACCTACCATCAAACAAACAAACTCAAGTGAAAGTGTATCCTATAAGGTATCATCATTTACCCTCCCCTAACACTTAGGATGAACATTGTCCCGATGTTCAATTAATGAATGTAAAAGTAAAACAGGTAAAAGAATGAAAGCAAATACTCCCCTGATTCGTTCGGTGTGGATAGTGTGGTAACAAGGTTAGATCTTCCTCCAAGAAAATGAACAATCAAAGCTTCCCTTCCAGAAATATAAATCATCTTCTTGTCATACATAACCTGTTAAACCTGAGAAAACAAACAAGGCAACCTCGCGTAAAATCGGCGGCAATCTATATATATTAACAACTCCTAGAAAACAAAGTAAGATATAATGCTTGTGGAATGAATGTTTGCAGATTTCCTGGAGTTTATAAAACTAAAGAATTAACAAAAACTTTAAGATTCCGTTAGAAAAACAAAACTAGCAAAATTTCCAGAATTTTACACATGACGCCGTCAGGAATTATTTCCTGACACCGTCAGAAGTGACCTGCAGAAATCTTTACGTTAAGTTTCCGGAAAATTTCTGGAAAAACTTATACCTTACTTCCTGGAAAATCCTGCAAAATATCATTATGATTCGATACAAGCATTTGACTCTAACAAATACGAACATGTCCATTTAATATTGTGGAGAACCATGATCAATTTTGTTTCTTAAAAACAAATTTGGGGTTTCCCCTTACACTTATCTTTTGCGAAATACATTTGGATGAAGTTAAGACTAAGTCAAACGACAAAATAAAGTATTTTCACCATTTTATTTTTGAAACATGATCTACCAACAATAAAAATAAAGCATGCATACGGAAACAAATAACAATCAAACAAATGAAAATCACACAAAGCATGGGTTGCATCCAAAGAAGCGCTTGTTTTTGTTCGAGTCACGAGCTTGACTCTACCCTTATTTAACGGAAATAGGGGAGGTTTTTCCTACACTTAGGATTAAGTGCGGGTGATAGTAGCGATACACACCATCTTGGTGGAAGTATGCCACGTGAGGTAAGAATGGTGGATGAATTATATGCTCAAAGGGTTGTGCTCCTATTATCATAACCTTACCTAATTCAATCGGGTTAATGGGTGGATTAAGATTTTCTCCTAGAAAGGGATCATTTTCTATCAGCTTCGAAAGACTCCTAGTTGGGGATCCATCTTGACCTAATAAACTCGGTTTAAACCCATAATGTTTCTTGTGATCAATCATAAATGGGTGATGTAAGCATGTAAGGTCATTTTCCACTCCTATATTGGCTTCCTCTCTACAAGGCTTAGAGTCCACTACCTTTATCCTAATACTACCCGGACTACATGGGTTGATGGGTGGGTCAACTCCTCTTTTGTCTCCTAGATGTATATCTAAGGATGGAAAGTTGTGTGAAGATTGAGGTTCCGGTTCATCAACACTAGGTAATTCCCTAGAACTAAGAGTAAGGTTATCACTAGAAGTATTCAAACCTATATCCTCCAGTGGTTTTTGGTACAAGGGCTCTACCTCTATTGGGGCTCCTATAGTCTCTTCTATATCTTTCGGTTAAGTCACGGGTGGTGTGTATTCCTCAAGTGATGATGGGAGTTGTGGGGTACTTTGTAGGTTTGTGTTATTTACCTCATCCTTCCTTATCTCAATATCATCTATATCCTCATCATGTGTTCCTTGAGATTCCAAGTCATTGATCATAAAACCTAGGTCTTTTTGCTCAATATGATCATGCTCGGTTAAATCCTCCATAATTGTTTCTTCAAGTTGTGAAGTATACAAACCCATCAATTCATTGAACTCATGGTTCACGGTTAGGAGGCTTTCCTCAAAATTTTTCCAAAGGGTCTTACTAAAAGGAATTGATCCTAACAATGATTGTTTAATATAGGCCACACATGCGCATAACTCATCAAACCTATCAAACTTTACACCCATCTCCTCTTGTATATATCTAAGATCACTTAAAAATTCATTGGAGCAACAGGAAGCAAATCTATCCGAGTAAACTAATTGTTCCTCATTTGTTAATGATCTAAATGGAATTTCATCCGCCATCGAGACAAATGAAAATGGTTTTACAAACAAAGGCACAAAGAAGAAGATAGATTAAAGAAATCCTAAAAATAAAAATAAAAATCTTACTAGAAAGGAATCTAGCAAGTAGACTTAATAAAAAGAAATTCTAACCTAGACAATAACTATTCCCCGGGCTGCGGTGCCAAAAACTTGATGCGTGGGAATTGTACCAGGCTTTACCTCTTGAGGGATCTCAAGAAGCTTACAACCCCCACCAGGCAGTGTACCTGATCGTTGTAGTATAGTATAGTGACAAGTACCGGGGGATTGATCGTTCAACTCAGACATAGTGTTGTTAGGATTAGAAAGCCTAAAAACTAGGTCTAGAGATGAGAGATGATTCTTTTTGTATTTTTATATTTTATGAAAAGCAAGTAAAAATCTCGGGTTTTGGAAGAGTGGGCGGAATTAGTTGCTAGTCAACTAACCCAATAACTAAAGATGCAATCAAAATAAAATAACAAAAATGTAAATAAAGCTAATTAAACTAGTGGTGTGAACAATAAATGGGAAAATTGTGTTTACTTAGATTTCATTACTCCCTAGATATCTTTTACAGGTTGATAGTTTGTTACAGTTGTGTGGATGACGGGTTATATTCCTTAATACCAATCGTGGGGTGGTGTACGTACTTCCCCAACTCTATAATCTCCTACTTCACTCCTATATCGAGCCTGCAAGAAGCTCCTAACATGGGATCATTATAATTCGCTCATGCATTAAATACAACCATAAAAACCTAGTACGCATTGGTTCATGTTTCTTAAGACGTTCAAGCATGTTACCCTATGGAAGTGTGCCAGTTTTCTTAAGCCTAACATCGAAATCATTCATCCGTAACAACTATAAACAAGCAATCAACCTATAATTAACATCTAGGTTTCACTACATCTAAGCAAACACATAATAGATCTAGCATATCATGTTAAAATCAAGACAAGCGTAAGATATATTCAAACAACACATAGACATATTGAATGAATTGAAAGGATACTTATCTTAATTGAACATGGAAGGTTTCAAAGGGTAAAAACCCTTGAAAATACTGATAAAATCGTGCTAGGGTTCTCCAAGCTATCCCTCTAATTTTCCTCCTTTTATGAATTAAAATTACAAAACTATATATAGATTTTCCAACGTGACGGTGTTAAGAAGAGAAATCTGACGCCGTCAACTAGCCGCCCATAATAATATCGGATTGCCTAGATCCAGATCTGACGCCGTCAAGAACAAATTTCCTCTGGCCGTCACGTGTAATGGGACCATGACGGCCTATGGTGACGCCGTCATGCCCCTTAGTGTAAAACTCTCTGGACCGTCACGGACTCTATTCACTTCACCTCTTGTTTTATCTCTTGACGCCGTCATGTAAAATTTGGTGACGCCGTCAGGTACTGTTCCCAGCAAGGAAAATTGAGACTTTGCCGTTTTCTTCACTTTTAAGCTCCAAAAACGTCAAAAATGCTTTTTTTTTCCAGAATTCACTCCAAAAGTACCTAAAATCACAAAAGGAACGATTTAGGGCAATATTTGATCAAATAAATTCAATTCCGGGCTTAAATGACCCCCTAAAAACGGATCATTTTTCGCCTCATCATCAAATGATATGACTTAAATGGTCAAGTAATTATAATACGGGTTTAAACACAAGGGTGATCCTAATGCCTCTTATCTTTTAGCAAATCCTACTACACGAATGTAGTCTCACTAGCGGTCTCGGGATGCATCACTAACGCAAGTTCTAGAATCTAAATGCTACTGGTACACTCATAAGCACTAAAGATAAATGCTTTTCCTATCAAATCTAAAGGCGAACCTCACATATTTGGGTGGAAAAATTTTCTGAATAGTACGTTTTTGTGCTAGTCATACGACTCCTATCCATGAGACGCTTGTTAAGGCTAAAGTTTCACTCCTAAATGTTGTAAAAAAATTTAAATTTGGCGCTAAAATTACACTAACAAGTATTTCTCTTAGTTTTATTACACACCTACCATCGAACAAACAAACTCAAGTGCAATTGTATCCTATAAGGTATTATCATATACCTTCCCCTTACACTTAGGATGAACATTGTCCCCAATGTTCAATTAAAGAATATAAAAGTAAAATAGGTAAAAGAATGAAAACAAATACTCCCTTGATTCATTCGGTGTGGATAGTGTGTCAACAAGGTTAGATCTTCCTCCAAGAAAATGAACGTTCAAAGCTTCCCTTCCAGAAATATAAATCATCTTCTTATCGTATATAACCTGTTAAACACGAGAAAACAATCAAGGCAACCTCGCGTAAAATCGGCGGCAATCTATATATACTAACAAATCCTAGAAAATAATTTAAGATATAATGCTTGTGGAATGAATGCTTGCAGATTTCCTGGAGTTTATAAAACTAAAGAATTAACAAAAACTTTTAAGACTCCGTTAGAAAACAAAACTTGCAAAATTTCCAGAATTTTACACGTGACGCCGTCAGGTGTTAAACCCTGACTCCGTCAGAAGTGACCTGCAGAAATCTTTATGTTAAGTTTCCGGAAAATTTCTGAAAAAACTTATGTCCTATTTCCTGGAAAATCCTGTAAAATATCATTATGACTCGATACAAGCATTTGACTCTAACAATTACTAATATACATGTTCATTTAATATTGTGGCGAATCATGATCATTTTCGTTCTTATAAACAAATTTGGGTTTCCCCTTACACTTAGCTTTTGCAAAATACCTTTATATGTAATTAAGACGAAGTTAAAAATAAAATAAAGCATTTTCACAAGTTACTTTGAAACATAATTTACCAACAATAAAAATAAAACATGCATACGAAAACAAATAACATCAAATAAACCAACAAACAAACAAATAAATAAAGTTTGGGTTGCCTCCCAATAAGCGCTTGTTTTTGTTCGAGTCACGAGTCTGACTCTACCCTTATTTAACGAAAATAGGGGAGGTTTTCCCTACACTTAGGATTAAGTGCGGATGGAAGTAGCGATACACACCCTTAGGGTGGAAATATGCCACGTGAGGTGAAAGTGGTGGATGGATTATATGCTCAAAGATGTGTGTTCTTATCATCATAACCTTACCTAATTCAATTGGGTTAATGGTGGATTAAGATTTTCTCCTAGAAAGGGATCATTTTCTATCAACTTCGAGAGACTCCTAGTTGGGAATCCATCTTGACCTAATAAACCCGGTTTAAACCATAATGTTTTTTGTGATCAATCATAAATGGGTGATGTAAGCATGTAAGGTCATTTTCCACTCCTATATTGGCTTTGTCTCTACAAGGCTTAGAGTCCACTACCAAATTGGGTAAAAAAATTCATTAATAGACCCTAAAAACTAGACCCTAATAAGCAGATTGGAACATAAGCAGTTTGAATAACAGCTTAATAATAAGCACTTTCAACCAATTTTGCACCTAAAGCTCACAATAGGTACACACAACTTATTTATTCTGTTATACTAGGTAGGGACAGTATCAACATTTGGCCTAATTGGGTAAAAAAATTAATTAATAGACCCTACACTCATTTGGTTCACAGTTTTTTGAATAAAAAACCTAAACTACACTAATCTAAAAACATAAAAACCAAATTGGTGATTTAATCTAAACTATTATCCTTATACCAAACACCCCCTTAACTTGAGAAATTGGCGATTTAATCTACCCAACACTGATTTGGTTCAAAGTTTTTGAATACAATACCTAAACTGAGCTAATACAAGTACATCAACGCTAAACTAGTTAAAAGGCAAAATTGACATATTTTAAGCAACAATCTAAACTAGTACATCAAATCTACTGAATACAACCTAATAAGAATCAAACTCAATAGCTAATACAAGCTAAATTGAACAGCAGTAAACCTCAATACACACATATCTAAACTATGTAACTAGATTATGCAAACTTTAGCTACAATTTAAAGGATAAAAACATTTGCATGTCAATTAAATACTATATATACTAACCTTTAAAGCAAAAACAAATCCGTACAACGAATATGTAGAGGTGTATGATGGACCCACTTTCATGTATTCTTCCAAATGCGTCTTTCTTTTCTTTGAAACAACATTGTAAACCCTGTCGTGAAATTCCCTCCATATATATTCCCCCCAAGGAAAAGCATCCCACGCATAAAAATCATCAACTAGGCAAAGTATCTCGTTTGACATTACATGCCTAAGCTCTTGACCCATCAATACATAAACTAGTGCTAACAACAGACATAGACGCACGACATCCTCATTTGACATTTTATTAAAACTTTCACTTTGCAGAACCATGATAAGATCATAACCCTTTATTCTTTCAATACCCAGAAAAACACGCTGACAAAAACCAGACACTGATTCCTCCAAATGTTTTAAACAGATTTTGCCGAATCTTAAACCAGTCAGTAAACACAACTCTCTCCTACCAAACTCTAGTCTATGTTTATCTATCTCAAAATACATGGGGGTTTCGAAACTAGGGTTATCAATATGTTTTTGATGTTGAAGCATAAAATTGAGAACATGGTTATCATGGTCTTCTGATCTTAAATCCAACCACGGTCCCAAAACAGTGTTTCTAAACATGGCATATCGATCCTCATTATAAGCCAACTTACCCTTAATGGTTGAAATTAAGTACAACCTAGATCGGACGGTAACTTTCGCATTATAAACCTACATAAAAAAAAAAAAAAAAAAAAAAAAAAAAAAAAAAAAAAATTAAAAACCAATTAACATTAGAAAGAATTTTAACACTAAAAAACAAAAAATTAAGAATTTTATAAACCAATTAACATTAAAAATGCATTTTAACACTAAAAAACACAAAATTAAGAATCATAGAAATGTACGCTTTGACGTCTCCACGTCTCTTGTTCTTCAAGATTAACCTAAATCAAGTAAATGCAGAAAATTATATTTAAAAAAAAAATTAAAAACCAATTAACATTGAAAATGAATTTTAACACTAAAAAATAAAAAATTAAGAATTTTATAAACCAATTAACATTAAAAATGCATTTTAACACTAAAAAACACAAAATTAAGAATCATAGAAACGTACGCTTTGACGTCTCCACGTCTCGTGTTCTTCAGGATTAACCTAAATCAAGTAAATGCAGAAAATTATATTAAAATATAACCACAAAAATCGTAACAACAACCGGGTAAAAATCATAAAATGTATACTTATGGTTTGACGTCTCTTCTTCTCCATATAAAAATCATAAAATCGTAACACCAATTGGTGTAGATCGGCCGCGGCTTGTGAATATCACCACCACAATGTGTGTGTTTTTGTGTGTGTTTTTTTAGATCTAGGAAGGAATAGTTGGAATAGTATTAGGCGCGAGAAATGAGAAGGCAAAATATTAAAAAATTAGAATAGTAAAAATATTATTATTATATTCATTTGTTCCTTCCTCATGCAATCTAAGAAAGATATTGTGCCGCCAGTCGCACACCTAGTACAAGTAGCACAGCCGTCAGTCGCACACCTAATTCGAATAAAACAAAATAGCAGTGGGGTCAGGAAATAGTTGATATGAAAGGTGTGTCATGCCACGTGTCAAGTGAAATAGTTGATATGATAGGTGTGTCATGCAACGTGTCGCATAATGTATGGAGTCGCACAGTAGTACAAGTCGCACATGACCAAAATTGAAAGTTTGATAAAAGTTGACTCAATTGTGATGCTAAATTGAATTTTAGGCGTAAAATTGGAATTTTCCCTAATTCTATCGCATAACCCTTATAATCTTTAAATTCTCCAATGCTTTCAGAAGACTCGTTAAATAGCTGCGATATCAATTTGGTGAGCTCAAATGTCATTAAATAGCTAAAAAAAACTTGCATCATTACAATTATCGTAAAGTTACCACCAAAAACCATTCACAATAAACATGTAGATAACATCAGACAAGCAACACCATGTTGGACCAATCCAACAACCCAAACGTCTAACAAACACCAAATGAGTATGCTTCTGAAAAGGGGTCTTACATGTTTGTCTATACACAATTGCAATAATTTTTTATACCAATGCTTCAATAAAAAGTATGTCACTCCTCCATCATTCAGACCTCTTATAGAAAATTTATAAGATCATCATCTTCTAGAAAAGGATGGACCAATCTTCCATTTTAGTGATGTCTTGTGAGTTGTGACTAACACGTACTATAAGAACTACAAAGAATAGATAGTAAAACCAAGGATGCAAAATACCTTAAGCTTCTAAAACTTCATGAAAGAAAGATTCATTTAGACATTTTTCACTGATCCAAGCTTTCAGGCATTAAGTTTCACAAAGCATGTTAGTATAAAATATGTATTTACCGATATACTACTCAATTAAAAAAATATAGATAAATACACATGACATCAGCAACTTTTTAGTTATCTAATTAAATTACTCAATTGCACTATCTTTTTAATAGTTAGTATAGATGGGTGTATATCCTTGCACCATATTGCAAAAGGTACCTGGCAAAAGCTCCTATTGCACCACTCTTCCTTCAAAATCACATTGTATCGTTTAGTAGTAGCCGATCTTTAGTCCTTATATACAACGATCCTCACAATTCAAAGAATCCGTGGACAATTTTCTTGGTTTGATGTGCGTTGATATGGAGTTTAAACACATTACAATATCATTGTATTCGGGATGTGAACTATGGTCCTTGAAAAAGGTCGTAATATTGCCATTCAATTCTATAAAACTCCAAGCAGGAATCTTTTGTAAGCCAAGAGACCTCATTTGGATCCATGCGTCACCTACACCATCCCATTTGGCAGATGAAGCATAATTATGAACCAGCTGCACCAAGTTTCCAGCATCTTCGGGTTTTAAGCTACACATTTCACTCGCAATAATGTCTCCCAGTTCCTTGTTATCTTTAGCTCGGCAAGCATCAAGAAGAATGCCTAGAACATCAACAACTGGCTCAGCGAACATTCTCTTGTAGAAATCGTACGCGTGTTCTATTCTACCAGCTCGACACAAGAGATCAACAACGCAAGCACAATGCTCAAGTTTTGGCTCAATGTTGTAATGATTTGTCATAGTTTCAAACAGGCTAATACCTTCGTCAACAAGCCCATTATGACTGCAAGCATAGAGAATAGATAAGAATATAACATGATTTGGTTCGATCCCACTGTGCAAAAACTCCAAGAACAACTTTAGAGCATACTCCCCTTTGCCATGACTACCATATCTGCCAATCATTATGCTCCATGAGACTACATCATGCTTTGACATTCGGTCAAAGCAATTTCTAGCACTATCTATGTTTCCACATTTAAAATACATATCTACTAAAGCTGTGTCGATTAATAGGGAAGAATCAAGACAACTTCTAATGACAAAATTGTGTATCCATTTTCCTTGATGATGGGCCCCAATGGAGGCGCACGCCTGAAGAAGGGATACTACTGTTACCGAATCTGGTCTCTCAAAGGATTTTCTCATTTCATTGAATATATACAAGGCATTGGATAACTGACCATTTTGAGCAAATCCTGCAACCATGGCGTTCCAGGTGACAACATCCTTTTGGTTCATCATTTCAAAAACAGCACAACTTTGATTTAACCGGCCACATTTTGCATACATTGTAATAAGCGAGTTTTGAGTGGCAACATCTAAACATATCTTTTTTCTTAATGTGTAACCATGAATTGAGGTTCCTACTAGAAATGCACCCATATGCGCACAAGCCGCAAGAGCACAAGCTATGGTTGTGGTGGACAGTGTTACCTTAGAGCTTAACATCCTACGGAACAATCCCAATGCCTTATCAGGACATTCATTCTGCAAAAGGCCAGAAATCATCGCAGTCCATAAAATCATATCCTTATCCACAGTCGCTTCAAATAATCGATAAGCAGTCATTACATCTTTAATCTTAAGATACATAGTTATAAGTAACGTTTTAACTTGCAAATCCACTTCAAAACCAATACTGACTATCTTTCCATGCACCACCTTTCCAATTCCGACATTCCCATGTCTAGTAGCAGCAGAAATCAACGTCCCAAACGTCTGCTGATCAGGCTGCAATCCACTTAAACACATCCTAGACAAAAGTTTTGAAATCTCTCCAACATCACCAACCAACCCATACACAGAAATCAAAGAATTCCACGACACAACATCTCGTTCATCCATCGACTCAAACAACCTCCTAGCATCCCCAATTCTCCCACATTTCCCATACGAACTCATCAAACAATTCGCCAAAGCCAAATCACCCCCAAACCCGTACTTAACAGCACACGCATGAAAACACTCAACACAACAACCCTCAGTCACCCCAGACAACATAGTCAACAAAGTAACCGCACTCGGCCTAACTCCTTCCAAACCCATCTCCCAAAACAACCTACGAGCAAAACCCACATCCCCAAATTTCATAAAACACGCGATAATCGCAGTCCAAGGAACCACATTCTTCACAGGCATTACATCAAACACTTTATACGCAGCTTCACAAAACCCAAATTTAGCATAGAAATTAATCAAAGAAGCTGATATATAAGCGTCCGAAGCGAACCCGTAAACGATAGCGTGTTGGTGGAAGGAAAGGCCGAGAGAATGAAGGTTGAGTGAAGTGCAAGCTTTGAACATGCTTGGGTATGTGTATGGGTCAGGTGGGATGTGGTGTTTGAGCATTGTGAAGTAGAGGGTGATGACGTGGCGGTGGGAGTTGGTGGTTGAGTGACGGTTGATTTCGGCGTTGTGGGATTTGGTGGCGGCTGATGACGGTGGTCGTGACGGTGGTGGCGGTAGTTTTGGTGGTTTGAATTTTTTCATTTGTCATAGTGGTGAAATAACGGTCATGCTGACTTATTGACTTTCAAATGTACTTTAGAGTATATTTGATAAAAGTAATTGTTGTTGGAATTGCGGATGTAACTGTATATGGAGATAACGAAAGCTAAAATAGTGTACAATTTGATTTTAAGGACGTGTTTACCACACAAGATTGACTTAACTGTATGCAGAGATACAGAAGGTAAAACTCGTCTAGCATTGGATTTTAAGAATGTGTTTAACATACGAGATTAGGAAAAGATTATGTTTAGTTTTTGAAACAAACAACACAGACAAAACAAACACTCAACCGAGTTATTCAGTTGATAAAAGTAACTGTTGTTCGAATTACAGATTTAACTCTACATGGAGAAGCAGTACGGGTGTGTTTGATAGGCACTTAATGAAGTGACTAAGAGGTTGTCTCTCATTCGGTCAGCACATTACTTGTTTGATAATAATAAATGGTCCACTGACTCATTCCTTACACCTCTGTACGATTTCACATGGAATTAGATGCAAAATCATCCGGCGTCTTACACTTCACCACAATTTATGTATATACCCTTATTTGTATCAATTTTTTATTGGCCTATTTGTTTCATGGGTATTATATTCACTACATTATACCAATGGGCTTGTGGTCCACTGGACATGTCTTATTCAGTTAAGCGTGCCTAGTGGAGAGTAGTACCGGTTTGGGTGACCAAACCGGGAAGTCCTCCCTTGTGGACCACTGCCCTGTCGGTACGATTTCAAAGTCCTTCAATGAAGGTTTCAACCCACAAGGGTTCGAATCTGGAGAAGACAGAGTTTACTTCAATTTAAGTGTCGTGCCTTCGGGCGGCTTAAGTTGAAGGTTTTCCCCCATCGGGTTTCAAATTGGACTTGGATTTCTATGAAAGTCAATTTTCAAAAAAAATATTCACTACATTATATATCCCTTATTTATCTGTTGATTCTA
This sequence comes from Artemisia argyi, assembly GCA_030686995.1. Taxonomy (NCBI): domain Eukaryota; kingdom Viridiplantae; phylum Streptophyta; class Magnoliopsida; order Asterales; family Asteraceae; genus Artemisia; species Artemisia argyi. The sequence goes on along the minus strand of CM060676.1, from coordinate 212,715,279 downwards.
GAATGTATATTCTTTCGAATTACTTTCGATACATCTTTTTAATATCCTTCAAAAAATTGTCATTAATTGCCATACATGTTAATCTAACCAATTTGTAAACCGAAAGCGCAAAATGCTTATGAATTCATTTTTATTAATTTTGAACCATCTCTTTGTTATTGAAATAATTATTAGTTCCTATGACTTATAAAATCTGTTAATAGAGACTATTTATTAAACGATCATATTTCATTATAAACAATACAAGGTTAAATTAGTCATTTGTGTTATTCAGAGCGTCAAGTTAGAGCATTTGTCAAACAACTCGTTTTAATTCATAACCAAGTTCATTCAGAGTTTTTAATCATTCAGCGCTATATCACTTTAATTTGCATTTGATTTAAGGACGTGTTTACTACACGAGATTGATATAACTGTACACAGAGATAGCGGAAGCTAAAACTAGTGTAGCATTTGATTTTAAGAACATGTTTAGCATACAAGATTAGGAAAAGATCATGTTCAGTTTTTGAAAAAAAATAAGTTATTTCAAATATAAGTTTTATTTGGCAAAATAGCTTATAAGAGTTTTGAATAAAATGTTATTTCAAAATATATTAATCTGCACACAATAGAGCGTAACCCATCACCCTCAACTTCATTTGTCACACGCCACTTCCATTGTGGTGTGATTACCACTGGGTCATGCACCAGCAATGGAAAAATAAAAGAGAGTGGTGAAGGTGCTCGCCATTAAGGGTTTTTTTTTTTTTTTTTTTTTTTTTAGGTGAGAGAAGTGATAACCATTATGTCTGAAAGATGAGGGGAGTTGTGATGCATTGAACGGTGATGTAAAGATGAGAGGAATTGTGACAAATGTGTCTAACCTTAAAATAAAATGATACTTTATGTGGTTTATAAAAATAATATCTAGTTTTAATATTCAGCTTTATCTGTGATTCTAACAAAAACTTCTTTTATCAAACATACCCTAAAAATAAAAGATTGCTTTCTAAACTTTTTGTAATAAGTCTTTTTTAACAAAGCTTATGCTCTGAATAGCTTATTTTAAAAAATAAATAAATTATTGTAATCGTTTGTGTCAATATGCCAACAGTTCTTTTTTATTTCAAAAAAAGTTGTGATATATATTTTTCTGATTATTTAGTAAGCCACATGAAATCTAATGGACATGAATGCATGATAGAAGCTCTAAGCTTTTAATGTATGCTTTGAATGGATGGAGGTGATAGAAGCTCTAGACTTGCTTTGGTGGATCATGATATGTTAACGTGTTTTCAACAAATGAGAGTTAAAAGCATTATGATCAAGGGTTATAGATGGTTTTGAATACTTGAGAATGTGTATTTTTAAATTGCAAAAGCTTGGTTTAAGTGTGGACTAAATGGTAGCTTAAATAGGCAAATGGACTAGTCTAGCACACGACGGGTCCTGATAGGATCCGTCCACCCAAAAAGGATCCGTCAAGGTCTGAATATTGCCGTTTACAAGTTGTTTTAGTCACAAGTTTTTGTTCTTTCCGCAAATGTTCATTTATTCAAAAGGCTCGCAAAAATATGTCTTTGACAAACTAATTATGTTTGAATATACAAGTGTTTATGGAAGTTTGCTTGATCAAAAACCAATTGCTCTAATGCAAAAAGTTTTTGCAGTAGCTTTTTCATAAAATATCTATTATAGAGAAACAAGAGTCAATATCCACTTATAAATGAAATAACAATATCAATGAGTAAAAAGTCATTTTTCCAACCAAGTCATTCTTCCAAATATTTTAAAAAGTCATTCTCCTCAATGGTAAAATGTTTTTTCAAATAGTAAAAAACTTTTAATCAAGCATCGCATTGTGATGCTCTAATAAATTTGTAAGCGTGGACTTTTAGGAACTCTATTAATTGAAGCGTGTAACTGTGTAAGACTGAAATGTATGTATGACCCCGTTTGATTAGGAGGGAACCTTCCTCTCTATTAAATGAAGCGTGTAAAACAGCTCTTATTCATTTATTTATTTATTTATTATTTATTATTTTTTTATATTTCTTATTTTATTTTTTTGTGGTTGCATTCATTTATTATGTTAGGTGTTCTACATTGAATTATTGAAACGACATATTCGGTGTTTAAAATTCAAACACATACTTTTGTAAAATTATACTCCGTATTTATTATTTATTATTTTTTTATATTTCTTATTTTATTTTTTGTGGTTGCATTCATTTATTATGTTAGGTGTTCTACATTGAATTATTGAAACGACATATTCGGTGTTTAAAATTCAAACACATACTTTTGTAAAATTATACTCCGTATTACATATTGACACTCTTTCTAGCTAGTTGCATTCTTTGTTTGTTAGTATAAGCTTTGCTTAAACATCAATACATCATCCCAATTAATAATGGTGTTTAAAAGCATTCTAGTACTTTTACCTTTCTTGGTTCTTGGTGTTCTATCTGCAGATCCTAGCTTGGAAGATGAAGCTGATGCTATGGAACACTTCAAGAACTCGATCACGGAAGACACAACTGGTGAACTCCTGGATTGGAGATCCGGTTCCATCCACCATTGCAACTGGACTGGGGTTGAATGTGATCGTGTTTCAGGACGTGTCGTTTCTATTTCTATACAGGGAAAGAAGCTTAAAGGTGAAGTCTCCGAATTTCTTGGAAGACTTTCCAGCCTCAAGTTTCTTGATCTGAGCCAAAACTCGTTCAACGGAAACATTCCTTCCCAGTTTCAATATTGCTGTCAGCTCGTGACAATAAACCTTAGCGCCAACTCTCTTTCTGGGCCGATCCCGTGGCAACTAGGAATGCTCCAGAATCTGGAGGTACTAAATCTGGAACACAATCAACTTATTGGTACCATTCCAGAGAGCTTGTGCGATTGTCATTCCGTGAAAGAAATTCAACTTCAGGAGAACAGTCTCAATGGTACAATACCAGAGAGAATTGGCGACTTGAAAGCGTTACAACTTCTTGACTTGAGCCATAACCAACTTTCTGGTATAATTCCTGCAGGCAAGATTGCCAACATTTCGACACTGAAGTACCTCGACCTTTCTTTTAATCAGCTAGAAGGACATGTTCCAGATACCGGCATTTTCAGAAACAGTGGTACAACTGAATTGCGTGGAAACCCTTCTCTTCGTTTTCCCATAAAAAGCAGATTACTAAGCACCTCCTCAGTTGTATCACATTATTCCTTGTTCAAAACTGAAAATACTGCACTTCAAGTGGGCGCTGTCAGTTTTCTAACGGTCTCATACCTTGGCTTAGTTCTCATACTTATATGGGTAGTTTTACGTTGTCGTCGTGTAAGAAAACAGAAGATGAGAGACCTAGAGAATGCAGAAGCAGATTACACCACAATGTTAGATATTACAAGATTTAATAGAAAGGAGCTTGAAGATGCTACCGAGGGATTCAGTGAAGGTAACATTTTGGGCACAAGCAGATTAACCACAGTGTACAAGGGTAAACTACCAAATGGGAAGATGATAGCAGTGAAGAGCTTCAACTTGGGTCAGCTTTCAGCCGAAACACTCAAGAGCAGCTTTGAAAGAGAAATGGAGACATTGGGCAAGTTAAGACACATAAATCTTTTGAAGGTACTTGGTTATGCATGGGAGAGTCAGAGGCTACAGGCCGTGGTTCTTGAATACATGGAGAATGGTAATTTGGATAATGCTATACACAACTCCATGATCTATCAATCAAGATGGACCCTTTCTGAGAGAGTAAATGTTTTGGTTTCTGTTGCTAGAGGATTGATTTACTTGCACACAGAATATGATTCCCCAATAGTTCACTGTGACTTAAAGCCTTCTAACATACTTCTGGACGATAAATGGAATGCTCATGTCAGTGATTTCGGGATAGCTCGAATCCTTAGAGCTGATCAGCATGATGGAAGCTCCATCTCTTCTGCATCCGCATTTGTAGGCACCATTGGTTACCTGGCACCAGGTATCACCTCTTGTATGTGAATTTAGATATATACATTGACTTGACTGACCGTTAGCATTAACCTGCAAAATTTGTAGTGGAAATATATTTTATCATCCATTTAGAACAATCCAATAGCCAGATCATATGAACTCTTTAACTGCACGTTACAGTTCCAAAGTATCCAAATTGAATCTCTGAATAAAATGGATAGTAGCTCTGATGTTGAATTGTATTACTTTAGACCTTATTAATTGTCATGCTCAGTGGCGGACCCAGGATTTTCCAAGGCGGGGGGCAAAATTTTTTTTTTTTTTGATAAAATCGTGATGCACTTTAATAAAAAGGTCATAAGTTTATTTTTTTTTACACTAAAACCTAAGATTTTTACATTTTTGGCTTAAAGGTGGGGGCAATTTGATTTTTTAGAGGGGTGCACTTATAAAAAGGTCCAAAAAAAAATTTTTTTACACTAAAATCTGAACTTTTTCGACAAGTCGTAGAGGGCACTGCCCCCCCAAACTTTGTACTTGGGTCCGCCCCTGGTCATGCTAACGCACTTTCGTATTATCTTTACCAGAGTTCGCATATATGAGAAAAGTGACAACAAAAGTAGATGTCTTCAGCTTCGGAATAATAGTGATGGAATTCATCACTAGAAAAAGACCAACCGAGCTCACTAAAGTTGAAGGGACCCAAATCACTTTGCCACAGCTAGTAGATCAAGCACTTTCAGATGGACACAATGAGCTGATCAAAATTGTAGATCCTTATTTGCTAACCAACTTCTCCCAGATTAAGGTTGTTGTAGAACAGCTTCTTAAGTTGGCGTTATCTTGCACAAGAATGGATCCAAAAGATCGACCTGATATGAATCAAGTCATGAATTCTCTTTCAGTGATCAGTAAGAACGTTTAGAAACTGAAGGCTACAAAATTGGAACATGTCAAATTTTTGGTACGTTGCATCAGTCAGCTAGGAAAGTCTTGTTTGGAAGAATTTGAAGGGTAAAGGGAACTCCTATTAGGGTTCTAACATCAAATTGCATACGAACTTTTTCAGAGTCGTTTAAGTATCACCTACATTCCAACAGATCAACATTTCTTATCTTAATTTTACTTAAGTATCTTCATCACTTCCTCTTTGTGTTTAGCTCACAAGTTTATATGTAATTCAATAAGTGAAATGTTTGTTGGCAACCTTCATTATGTCAATCATTAAAGGAACCAGTAGAAGACTTTTAACATTTTAATTAGCATTTAATGGTTGATTTTAGTTATGGATAACATCATTGTAGAATTCGCTTTAAACCAATATTTTCTTTACTCTGCAGCTATCTTCGCACTCATCTCATTTTGTATTCATTAAGCCTGCTACAATTTTTATCTAAAATGTTTGAAACTTATATCTCGAGTCACAAAAAATGGCACAATCAAGCAATGAAATTTACTTTTTGAGTAGAAAAGAATGGCAAAATTAAGTAAGATACATTATAGGTAGCAACATGGACTCAGCTAATGCTCCCTATCTTAATCGCCGCGACAGAGCGGGAGTCCTTTAGATCCAACCCATTGTTGGCTTCACTCACTTGGGTTTGGTTCTGGCAGGGTCAGTCTTGGATTATTTGGAGGTCAACCCGGACCTGAGACCCGTTTGACCCATGTTCCTAAATAACCCATCTAGACCCGTGACCCAACCCAACCCGACTCACTCATTTGGCCACTTAAGGAACCTGGTGCACTCCTACTGCACCATTAGAACCGCATTGTTCATCAAAAAGTCAGTCTTTACTTTCCACGTTCCTTGTTACCATTAGTCCTACAAGCATAAAGAAGAATGCCCAATCATCAACAACTGGTTTGGAAAACACGTCCTTGTAGAAGTCGTATGCATCTACTATCCGACCAGATCGACACAAGAGATTGATCAATAATGCAATTAAGCACAATGCTCTGGTTTAAGTTCATATTAAAAGGCCAGAGACCGTCGTAGTCCACCATATCACGTGATTCATTGTTACAAATATTCGATAAGCAGTCATTACATCTTTATACTTAATATACAAATCAAAACCCGTGTCCTGTACAATCTGATTAGCTCGACACATGCAAATCAAAACTACTACAGACTATATTCCCATGCACCACCTTCTCATTTATAAAATTCCCGTGTTTTGTAGAAGCAGATATCAACGTCCCAAATGTCTACTAATCTGGCTGCAATCCACTTGAACACATGCTAGACAAAGTAGTGAAACTAGCTTCTCCAACATCATCACCCCAACCATAAGCAGAAATCAAAGAATTTCACAAAACTCGGTTTAATCCCTACATAACCCATCTCATTAAACATCCAAAACAACCCACGTCCCCAAACCTTATAAAACACGCGATAATCGCAGTCCAAGAAGGGGCCACATTTCTACCAGGCACTAAATCAAAGCATTTACGTGAAACATCACTAAAACCCACATTTTGCATATGGGTTGATATTCAAACACTTTTTACCTTCATGTAAATGAGATTTGAAGGCTAGTACATGTATAATTATGGATTAGTGGAGTAAAAAAAAAAAAAAAAAAAAAATGGGAGAGAACTACAAATAACATTGATGTTACGAGACTCACGACTAGTCACCGAAAAGAGCTCATTGATCTAACACTTGTGATCGCTATTAAAGCACATTTAGGCCTAAATCGGAACCAAAATCTTTTGTTTGTTTAACCAAAAACAAAACTTACTAAATATACTGTAATATTATAGGAAGGGACAAAGTCAAATGAAATGTCATGAAGGTATCATAAACTAGTAGAAAGTTAATGCTATCAAAGGACATATTAAATAAAATAAAATGATATGAAATGAGAAGAAGAATATAAATCGATATATATTCACGGGTGATTTGTTTGATATTCGGCAAGTGTACTCTCTTGTGTCTTTATGTAACAAGTTGGACAATGACCCTAGCATTTAACACACGGTTTTACCCATACCGAAACATTCGACATGTCGACACTTAACTCATTATTTGAGAAATCAAAACCCATGTGCATGCATGTACCCGATCATCATATATACAGGTACGTTTCTTATCCGAAAATAATATCTAAATTATGAGTATCTGTTTTCACAAGTCATGGAACCAGTGACGCACTGCACTTAACCTTTTTAACCACTCAAGTTATCTTAAAAGAGCTTGTTTCATTCTCACGGGGAACCGGTGTAATCTATCGACCTGTCTCTTAGAGATGGTTGATATTGAAGCAGGAGACCTCTCCCTAGTCTACGCATAGGAAACCTAAGTGGGAACTTATCGAGTCTAGAGCCATGAGATACATCAAAGATCTCTTAGGAACACTTAGTATTTCTACAACTGGTGTTCTACATCAATGGACAATAGCTGTAAATTATAGAGTCCTACGCAGATCTTAGCAATCTGCCAGAACATTTATGAGAGAATTCACTCAAGTGTTTCTCAATGATTGAATGGAAATTCCTGCCAGGGTCAACATCAAGCAGCCCCTAAGGGATTTTGCTTCTTTCTTTAGGATTTTATATACTAAAGGGAAATGCTTTACAGCTCGAGCGAATGATATGTTAGTTAAATCATTTGAAGATCTTAAAACATGATTTTGAATTCACGACCTTCTGTTTTTACACTATGGGTGTGTTTGGTAGATAGAAAAGAAAGGAGAGAAATGGAATTTGATCAAATTCTCTTGTTTGGTAGAGAGAATTAAAAAAAGTGAAGAATTGAAAAGAAATTAGTTGAGAGTTGGAGAGAATTGAATAGTGTAAATTGGTTACTCTCATTTTCATAATTTTGGTGAAGAATTTAGAGAATTGAGGGTTTTTTTTTTTTTTTTTTTTTTTTTTTTTAATAAATAGTTCTTTTTTAAATATTTTTCTTTAAAAGATAATTTTTTTATAAAAAATAATTTAAAAAATATATATTTTTTTAAATATATCTTTTTAAAATTGTTATTAAAAAAAATAATTTTTTAATAATTTTTATAAAAATTAAATTAAAATTTTTTTTAAAAAAAAATAGGTTTTTTTTAAATAAAATAAAAAATATTTTTTTAAATATATATATTTTTTTAGAATTGTTATTTAGAAAAAATAATTTTTTTTAAATAATTTTTATAAAATATAAATTAAAAAATAAATAAATAAATTTTTTAAAAAATAAGTTTTATTTAAATATAATTTATAATTTTTTTTTAATACAATTTTTTTGAATTGTTATTCAGAAAAAATATATATTTTTTTAAATCAACATTTTTTTTTCATTTCTCGGGTCAAGTCTCTGTTATTACTAAAAATTATAATTTAACAAAATTCTCCAGTTATTTCTATTTTATGAATTTATATTCTCTACTTCATTTCTATTATCTGAAATTCTCTCTACCAAACGTGCCCTATATATATATATATATATATATATATATATATATATATATATATATATATATATATATATATATATATATATATATATATATATATATATATATATATATATATATATATATATATAGCTAGATATGGTAATTTGAGGAAAAAAATATTAAAAATAATAATAATAATAAAATAAAAAATTGACTAATTTAAGATAATTTCAAAAGATTTGGGCACATTTAGGGGCTGTTTGATAAAAAATATGATTTAGCGCTGAATGAATCAAAGCTGCTGAATGATTCCAAGATGCTGAGTGAAACTAATTATGTATGAAAATTATTGTTTGATAATTATTCTGAATAAGCAATTTGAGTTGACTTAAATTACCAATTTAACATTGTATCTAGATTTGTACTGAGCAAAATATGTAGTTTGATAAAAAAAATTATTAACTCGAATAGAAATATAATATAAAGAAAACAATGTTAAAATAAGCAAAAAAATATAAATAGTCTTATCAAAAATTCATAAAACAATATTAATTACGAACTAATTTTAGAAAGAACTCATTATCATTTAAAAAATAACTCATCAATTTGATTATGAAATCACGATAACTAGTTTACTCAAGAAATAATCAAATGCATATATAAAAGTTGACTATTGAACACATTCGAAGATGGCATTTATGTAATTTTGTGGTGCTTAATCATTTTGCATGTCTTTAATGCTGACTAAGTCAGCCCTTAGTTGAATAATTAAGAGAAGAAAAAAAATTTATCAAATAATCAATCCCACTTAATGATTCATGATAAGGCCCATTAAAAGGCTATCAAATACCCCCTCAGCCTTGTCGCATCTATAGCCCATTTAAAAGTTAAATGGACATTAATGGGCACACATCTTTCATTAGTTGAAAATATTACAATTGTTTTTAAAAAAAATTATAAATATAATATATTTAATTTTTTTAATTTAAATGAGATGTTACGTTTGAGAATTTTATTTCGTCGTTTTGACTTTTGAGTATTTTCTAAAGTAATTTGTATAATATGAGTCCGTTTGGCTCGTGCTTGTTCGGGCCCGAACCTGTTTAGACCGTGGTCCGTGCCCGCCTGACCCACCCATTTTGACAGCTCTAATATAACTCCTGCCATTGGACTGCTGTCGTCAAAACTGTAAGCTAGTCACAATCTTGTTTGGACAACCTAAATTCATATTTGGTAATTTCATTATGAATATAATTCAACTTAAAGTAGCTTAATTTTTGGGAGCTTGTGGGGACTAGTGATCGAGTATTTCAAGCGAATATGATAACCGTTGACTCACGTTGGTCATTGACTCCAAAGAGATAGAGATTACAGAAATCAAGTCCATTTTCAATGATATGTTGGACCCCTTAAAAGTTAAAACCATGCCTAGTCTATATTTAATTGACTCTTGACAAAGCATTTCAACCAAGTGATCAAACATATACTATGTGCGTTTTGTATGTGGTAATGGGAAATGGCCAATGGGAATCAACAAATGGTTTGATAGTTATAAAAATTTAGTAAAAAATGTTTTGTAGAAAATATGTAATGAGAAAATGGAATCACATTCAAAGATTTATAGATGAAGAAATAGGTAACTTTGTGTAGTTCCCTATTTCATGATTGTTTGTGAAACAAAAAGCAAAAAGATTTAAATGCGATACACAAATATAAATTTTTCAATCATACATTTCTTACTAGAATGAATCAAAGAATTACAAAGTGTTTAGCGGATAATGCTTAATTCAATGACAATATGTTTAGCTCTTTAAACAAGAAAACTCAAACAAAGGTTAGAGTTTGCAAGTGAACTCTAATTGTCGCTGATTGGATTATGGACTAGACGAGTTCAAACGAGAGTAAATGCTCTTCTTAAATGATACAATAAATGTGGAAGATATAGCATTTACTCCGACCAACTTTCTCTTTATATAGGAGATAAACGAAGATGTCAAATAAGAGTTGTTGAGACATGTCAAACATTTAATGGAGAAAAACATCTTCTATTAAATGTTTTTATTATTGGAAACACAATAACCTTACTTTAGTGAACAATATTGCCAACTGTTTACTACATTTTCACCAACTCATACTTGACGATGTATCTGACTTGAACTTCGCTGAGGTTGCTCGCTAGTCTATTTTATGTTTAAATCTAGTTAGAGACCATTCGACACTGAATTAACCCAATAGTTTGCATCTCATTTCACTCTCAACCTCACATTTTACCTTTCATTTTTGTTTTGTGGTCATAATCAACAACATTAAATTACTAATAGGACAATGATACCTAAAACTATATAAACAAGGGACAAGTTATCCACACATCCTTTTTTACAAATGACACTTATATATATATATATATATATATATATATATATATATATATATATATATATATATATATATATATATATATATATATATATATATATATATAATTTTGTTTAATTATAAAACTGTTAAACGGAAAATGCGGAATAAAAAATATAAAGTTTAATAAGTCAAACGTATTAAACTGTCAAAAAGTACGAAGCAGAAACTGATAAAAAAAACTGTGTTATCTTGTAAACTGAGGAAAAAAAACATGTTTTGTATTTTTTTGTACTTTTCATGTGGGCCAAGAAAGGTATATATAACATACCCTATAAACAAATCAAACAACATTTTGTATGTAAAATAATTACTTTCATTACACCCTATTTTATTTTCGTACTAGCTTATAGACCTGTGGAATCAACAGGATTTTAGAAGGTTTTTGACAAAAAAAATAAGTACGTAAATAAAGTAAGAAAAAACATCGAACGTAAATGCTATGAAATTTTCTTGTAACAGAATAATAAGTTGTAAGTGATTGATAGTATAAAATACAATGCTTGTAAATATCTGTGTAACAAACGTTCATTGCCTCGTGATCTCTAATATCTTTGTCTTCATAAGCATATGTATGTAGTGACAATTCTAACACTTCAACAAATGGTCCATTACGTGAACACTTAATAAGTTTAAAAAATGCGTTAGTAAAAGAAGTTTGAGATTTATAATAAGTGTAAATAAGAAACTGCAACAAAACATGTATTATGTATACTGTACATACCTATTGATCGTTTGATATAGACATTGAAAAACTTCTTTATATACCACATTTATAGTAGTTTTTGATTGGTTACCGTCCGCATCTAAAACAACCACCTTCAAACTTTTTTGCTTATGACAAATCATCTATGTGATTCAAAAGGTTTGGATAAGTAAACTCAATAATAGATGTGACCGTGTCAGAAGCATCATCTAATAGAATATCTTTGGGTATATCTATTGAAACCTCTCTTTCGTTTGCATCTTCGACCTCTATGTCTCCTATTTTCAATATCCATTCTGCAAATTCCCGTATCTCGTTTACATCTTCAAGGCGTGATCCAATAGTTAGCCTCATGTTGGCTGTTAACTTGAGAACTTTGCAATGATCCCATAAGTGGTATATGTTGCTTCTATAGGGACATTTGTGAAGTATATCTTCTCTATAGATAATAGCTTATAGGCTCGTGGAATCACGGGAATTTTTAAAAATTTTATTCATTAAGAGAGTTACGTGCATGAATCAATTAACAAATTACAATGATAGAAAATAGGTTCAATTATTTTATGAACAAAATAATAAGTAATCTGTGAATGAAACAATAAAAAAATTTGATTTATAACTATGAAAATAATAAATGTGCATTTATCGTCTAATCCAACTGGTAAATAACATGTAAGGTATGGTGTCATGCTTATAGACTCGTGGATTGGGGTTTTTAAAGAAATTATTCATTAAGAAGTTGAGTGTTTAGATAAAGTAATAAAAAATTAATGAAACCTACACATGTTCCATAATTTTTTAAAGAAACAAATGAGTAATAAGTCAACGATCTTATAATCATTTGTGTTTGTAACTATTAATATAATAAACGTCCATGCATCATTGTCTCTAGATTTGATATTCTTCACAAGCAAAAGTATGTAGTGAGCGTTAATGAAGTGATAAGCCAATGTACATTTCGTGAGCACCTAATAAGTTTTTCAAAAAATAATAAAAGTGTAAATAAAAGGAGTTTGTGATTTGTAATACATGTAAATTTAAGAAATGGCTTAAATGTTGTCATATGTATATTATCATCCGCATCACAATCCGCATCACAAACGACAACTTTCAAACCTCTTTTGCTTTTAACGCAAACAACATTGTATATTTGTCCATGTATGAAATAAAGCAAACTTAATAAAATAATAAGTGATATATACTCGGTACCCTTGAAATATAATACTTGTTTGTTCAACGACTATTATTAAGAAACACTATAATTAAGAAAACTCACCATAATGTATATAACTCATTGCGTCTATAATAGGAACCAAACCTTTGTAGTAAACAACTAAACCATCATAAATTGAGCTTTTTTTGTAAAGTTTACCTTTTTGTTTAGTGTAAAAAACTTAAACTTGTGAGTAAAGATATATATGATGTGAACGTTGTTGTAAACATGTACTAAAAATATCCCAATAAAAAGACATAAGACATCAACAGTGAATGTTGTTATTAACCTTTAATGTGATTCATTTGTTACATTTTCATATGAAGATAATATTGATTTATTTCACACTTAATTAAATAAAAAAATTGCTTCAAACGATTACCTTGTTCAGCTGCTAATTTACAGTAAACTTTGCAAATATTTTAACTCTAAAGTCAATGAGAACTAACGATGCAAATATTTTAACTCAATGAGGACTAACGATGCAAATATTTTAACTCTATAGTCAATGAGGACTAACGATGCAAATTTTTTAACTCAATGAGGACTAACGATGCAACTATTTTAACTCTTGTTAGGAGATAATGGGAAATCATTTGCATCGTTAGTCTGTAGTAACTGATATTACTAACTGAGGGATGTATTTGTGCCAACTTTACTAACGGTGAGATGATTTTGTTATGAAAAAAAGAAAAATGATGAAAAATGGGATTTTCAGATAGGGAAGTGATACTTACACCACTTTTTTTATGCACACACCACAATGTTACATCATTAATGCACATGTTACAACATGCTATATGCATAATTGTGGTGTGTGCATCAAAAAAGTGGTGTAAGTATCATTTTCCTTTAAGATACCACAAGGATGTATTTTGAATTTTTCTCCAATATTAATGAGTAAAAAGTCATTTTTCTAATCGCTTGGCACCAACCAAGTCATTCTTTCCAATGTTTTGAAAAGTCATTCTCCTCAACGGTAATTAAAAGCTTTTGAAAAGCTTTTTCAAATAGTAAAATCTTTTGATCAATCACCGCCGGATGCTCTAATAAATTTGTAAGCGTGGACTTTTAGGAACTCTATTAATTGAAGCTTGTAACTGTGTAAGATTGAAATGTATGTATGACCCCGTTTGATTAGGAGGGAACCTTCCTCTCTATTAAATGAATGAAGCGTGTAAAACAACTATTATTATTATTATTATTATTATTATTATTATTATTATTATTATTATTATTACGAGACAACATGGCTCGTGCAATGCACGGGTTTCGATTACCATGAAGTAGCATTAGTCTGGCAACGGTTAATTAGATGTTTTAACATTAGTCGCGAAATTTAAAGTGTTAAACTAAAAAATTTTCTTTATTAAGCTTTTACAAATAGAAATGTTTCACATGAAAGATACTCAAAAATATGTTTGACCAATAGTACACGTGGTTGTAAGTAGTAAGTGCACGTTTGATTTGTTTACTTTCAGTTCTCAGCTTTGAGGTGATCATCCTTCATGTTGATACTCTACTAAAAGATACTAAAGGTTACCACTTTACCATGATATTAGTAAGTATAATTCAATAAATTTAGTTAAGTTAGTACAATAATTAATGAATATATAAGTAGTAAACCAAGTTTTGGTTTTCCCTTTTTACCTAGAATGAATAGGCATCCTATTCCTTCCTATGGTCGCAACCTATATGGTTGCAACCTACCTGGAATGGTTCTCATAAACTAAAATTCGAAGCAATGGTCATAAAATAACATGGTTTAATGGGGAATTGTCTTCCTTTCCATTGTCCCCATGTATAAGTACCATCAATAACAAATTGGGAAAAATATTATTTTTCATGAAAGTGTGACATATGTTTACCATATTATCGAAAGACAAATTTACCAACACTGTCCATTTGACAATTGACATAACTAATTCAATCCGTTTTTCGAATTATAGGCTGGCCAACTTGACTGACTCCAAGCTTTGGTTGTCAACTAAAGCTTAATTTCTTTTTTTCCTATATCAAATCCTTTCATTATACTGGAACGAAGCAAAAACGTGTGGTTCTATCGCCAATGACCCTAATAATACGCTTGATTGCTCTATTATTACAATGATCAGCAAATAAATTTTGTACCAAACTCGTGTGTAGCCATTATTTATTTATTTATTTATTTATTATTTTTTTTGATAATGCAACTGTAGTGACATAATTAACAACTTAATCATCTAGAGAAAAATATTTTAAGATGTAATCCAAAGCTCTATATATGCCATGTAATATCTCCAAATATATATATATATATATATATATATATATATATATATATATATATATATATATATATATATATATATATATATATAGTGTAGTGTTCAATGCAGAACCACTTTTTTGTACAGAACTTTACAGAACCATTCAATTGAATTTGAGCCATTAGATTAGTTTGATCAAAGGTTAATATTAAAAGTGACAAAATTGTAATTTAATAAAAAATAAGGTATCTATTTGCTAAAGAAAAGGTTGAAAAGGGCATTATCGGTACTCCAGGTCATATAAACCGTCCCACCCACCAAATATTACGGATCTAAACATTTCATTTTTCTATCTTTTTCTTCCACACCCCAAACCCTAGCCACACCCACCTTATCACCACCACTACAGCACTACGCGAATCCGAGCAACCAACAACAACATAGTTGCAAATCCACTATCATAATAAGAACCTGTCGCGAATCTACGAGAAACGAATTCATCAATTTTTGATTGAATCCATGTACAAGGGTCGGGTTTCTTGTTACTCGATTCACCAATTTTTTTTTGATCGACTAAGCATCACTCCGAGATCTACAAAATCAGTAAGTTGTTTTAATTCGATTTTTTTGTTTGTGTATATGACAATCGATCTGCTTAAATATTAGTTGATTTGTTATGTTGTTAGTGGATTGCAAATGTGCTTAAATATTATTTAATTGTTATGATAAAATATTGTTTTGCTTGAACATTTTAACTCAAGAACTTCGGAAAAATAAAGGAACGATAAGATAGCGTTGGGTGTTGTGTCAAACTAAAATATCGTGTTCTAGAAATTAATGTTGGTATTGAATATCTTTTAATTTATGTTGTTGGGTGCTATGTAACACAAGAAGATGAAGGTTTATAACTTTTTTACTTATTTATTAGCTGTAAATTGATAATGAAAACACTCGAGTGTGTTGCATCTTTGTTTAATGATTAAATTGATTTCTTACTACCGGATATATAGACAGGCAAAATAAAGAATGCTAATGTAACTGGTGCATATATGTTTTTTATGTTAGTGGTGCAAAATAAAGAATGCTAAATTGTTAATAGTGCATATATGTTTATGTTAGTGGTGCATCTATGTTTTTTAATATTTATGTTTATTGACTGATAAATGAATGCATGTAACTGATGTTTTACAACCCTACTATGTTGCAAAAGCAACAGTATTTTCACTCACGCAAACCTCGGGTTATTATATTCGAGAAAGTGCATATGTATTTTTATAGTTTATAAACTTTAACTTAATGAAGTGCATATGTGTTTTACGTGCCTAGAATTTGAATTATGTGTTGTCTTTCCCATTGTTATGTGTGTTTTAATTGATCATTGTATTGGTTGATTCAAGTTTAACTAGTTCTTTTTGTTTTATGTGTATATTTGTTTCAGGATGGCTCAATCATAGGAAAGACGTGTAATGAAGACGATATACGATTGCACTTGTTTTTTAGAAGGTGTGCACATATGTTCTTGAAAGGCGTGCATATATGTTTTTAGAAGACGTGCATATATGTTGTAATGATTTTATGTTGTAATGATTTTGATAATACCTTTGTTTTGAATTGTATTTTATTTAATATGAAAAAAAAGATGATATTCATGTTCTTGATTTGTTACAAATTTAGAAGTTACATGTATATGTTCATGTTTTTTATTATAATTTTGAAGATTAAAGAATGTACACTTAAAACGTTTGTGCCATTACTATTTTAAACAAGAAAATGTAGCCTAGAAAAATATGAAGTTACCAATAATTTAAAAAAGAACACATATGCATTTGTTTTTTTAAAACCTGTATGCTGGTAAAAAAAAATGAAAATTGAAAATTAAGTGATTAAGAAAACGTTTTTTAAATTAAGGAAATTCAAAAAGATATTGAAAATGTGTTTTACTATTATGCCCTTTTGATTTAAATAAAAAGATTTAATAATACTAAATTCTCATTGGTTTAAAGTGGTTCTGTAAAGTTCTGTACAAAAATATGGTTCTGCATTGAACGTGCCCCTATATATATATATATATATATATATATATATATATATATATATATATATATATATATATATATATATATATATGCCATGTCAAAACGTAATAAGCAAGTAAGGAGAATTGATAAGCAACCCAACAATTTGAAATTACACCGAAAACTGAGCTGGAGAAACTGAAACATCAGAAAAGAAATAGAGAAGTACCAGAAAAACGTAACCCTTCTTTTCGTGTGTGCTTCGATAGAGAGCCTTTGATAGCAGGTTTTGTCTCTCTATTCCTGTTATGCTTAACTCGGTTATCTCTCACAATACGAAACCGTCTGGCCATGCCCGAATCGTGTAAAATATGAATCATGAGCATGGCATCATTTTGAAACAGCAAGATATGATATTAATGAAAACAAAACCATATAGACCCTTAAAACTCTATTAAAAATAGCTATTCCTCACAAAGCCTTCAATGTTCCTAGAAAAGCCTTTACTATTTCTCACAAAACGTTCTACCAGCAAGTATTCCATATAGTACTGTAGCCCATGCTCGCATAATAGCAAGCAACATATGGCTTTCCTATCTCATCAATGTACAGCAAGGCTGCATGCCATGAACATATAAAATGAATATCAGAAGTTAAATGTTGGAAGGTTTACATGGAAGTTCATCAAATAGCTAAAACATACATTATCATCAACCAAAAAAACTTATAATTAAAGAGTAATATAACAAAGCTTGGGGAACTAAAAGGTAGAGATCATGACACAAAAGTATCAAATCTGCTAAAACCACCTCACCTTCATACATAGGCTCTTGAGCTTCATTTTTTTAGTGCTTGTCTCTTGTCCGTATTCCTCACAATGGTCGGAGAAAGTTTTACCTCCGCGGACCGTATTGCACTAAGACGTTGAACTGGATTTTCTGTCATCAACCTTAGATAATCGAAAAACGGAAGTATTTTGAGTAGAAGGATACCAGTATATTTTTCATACAATTTAATAAAAGCAGAATAATAGATAATTATTAACCCGTACCTTGTCCTTGTGAACTCTCTTTCGGGTGATGCATCGAAGCTGTAGTACCTACATAAATATGTAAACAGATGAAAAGACGAAACAACCAAAACATGTAAATCTAAATTATTCATTACACAATATACGTATTATTGGTAAAAGGGGTGAAATGTGAATATTACTGTAAGTTTATATCGATTACGGCGTTTGTGATATAGCAAATAAACAATTAAACTAATTACGTCTACTGGTAGTAAACAATTACACCCTTTGTGATATAACAAATAAACAATTAAACTAATTTCTATTTCAGTCGTAGCACAATACGATTTTAAGCATCTCATTACACCAATAACACGTATCCTCACAACTCTAACCATCTCCTCAATCACTTTCCTACTATTAATGATCTGCAAAATGACTATATACTTCTCAAAAATTGCCATTTCAGTTGTATTTTTTCAATTATGAGTTCAACTTGTTCAAGTATAACAACCCAACGCAATAACCTCATAAACAAAAAAAGCTCAGTGCATCAGCTTTTCCAAATACATCTAAGCCGGTAAGTCGGTTAAATAAGCTAATCCAAACACCCCTTAATCAATTTCCCTAATTTGTCCCAAAATCAACAATTACAATTTTCAAAAATATATTCAATCACCTAAAAGTAATTAACCAGTTAAAATAAAAAATATGAAAAATAATTACCAGAATCAAACCTATCTATCGATGATGATTAAAATTCAGCAAAATCACCAAAACCCTCAAAATTTTGAAAACCTTACACACTTTCAGACAAAATTTGACACATGTACCACTCAATCGTATCCTCCCTCTTCCAAAAATCAATGTCGTAAAAACAAAATTAAAGAAAAGCGTACCTTTAATTCCTAATCTGAAATTGTTGGTGCTGAAGATTTAGGAGACCCGAGTTTTAAAATTGTTGTATACCAATTTATTTAATGTCCTTATAAATTGCTTTGGAATGACTGAATCGATTGGTCTTCGGTTTGAGTATGTTATTTTGGTGGTGTCTTAAAGCCAGGCTTGCTGAATGAGGCTTTACAGATGCTTCATCGTTTTTTTTTTTTTTTTTTTTTTTTTTTTTTTTTTTTTTTTTTTTTTTTTAATAGCAGGCCAAGCCACTTAAATAAGTCTTTATAGATTGGTTTCATTTTTCTATTTTTTTGTTGTATTCTTATTTTTAATGCATGGCTTATTTATGTAACGGGTTATTAGACAAATATGTTACTAAAGTTTGTCAAAATGTTCACCTAAGTTACTAAAGTTTTTTTCGTTACAAAGAGGTTACTCAAGTTAACGAGTTTATTATATGGGTTACTTAACGTTTAAAAAAGTGACATTCTTGTTACTACGAGGGTGGGCAACCGCATGACATGTCGGTTCCCTTGTCCACATCAGCATCATAGTTTAAAATGTTACAATGAAGTTACTATAGTTTACGGGTTTATTAAATAGGTTACTGAACCTTAAAAAAAATTACTATTCGTTTTTTATTTATTTTTTTTTTATTTTTTTTTTTTGGTAATTTTTATTTTTATTATTTTTTTTACGTTTTTCTCCTTAGTATGTCTTTGTACATTTTCATACGTTTCTATCCGTTTTTATACGTTTATGTACGTTTTCCTTGTCGTACTTTCTTTACATTGATTTTACGTTTTTGTCCATTTTTATACGTTTTTGTATACTTTCATCCGTCTTTTTACGTATCTATCTGTTGTCGTACGTCTTTACATTCATTTTTTTTACGTTTTCGTCCGTTTTTTTACGTTTTCGTCTGTTTTTTACGTTTTCGTCCGTTTTTTTACGTTTTCGTCTGTTTTTTTATGTTTTCGTCTGTTTTTTACGTTTTCGTCCGTTCTTTACATTTTCGTACATTTTTGTATACTTTCATCCGTCTTTTTACGTATCTATCTGTTGTTGTACGTCTTTACATCTGTAAAACAACATTCAAAAAAGGTATAAAACGAACGAAAATGCAATAAACCAAACTAATTAAAACATAAAATAACAGATGAAAACATAAGAAGACAGACAAAAACGTAAAAAAAAATGACAAAATCATAAAAGTAAGGACAAAAATGTAAGGAAACGGATGATAACATAAAAAAATGGATGAAAAGTAAAAAACAGAGTAAATCGAAAAAAAACGGATGAAAACGTAAAAAAAACTGACGAAAACGTGCAAAAATGGACGAAAACGCGTAAAAACGGATGAAAACGTAAAAACGGACTAAAATTTTATATATATAAGCGGTCGTTAGTTTAAAGGATGGACGCTGCAATGGTAATTAGCCAACCATAGGGACGCTTTTTGCAATCTTGGCAAAGCACAAGGACTATTTTTGTATTTTTCCCTAAAAAAAAAAAAAAAAAAAAAAAAAAAAAAAAAAAAAAAACCTTTTAGTAGAAGGTTAAAACATGCAGAGTAACTTATATAACCGGTTACCAAACTTAAGTAACCTATTTGTAACGGAAAAAACTTTAGTAACTTAGATGAACATTTTGGCAAACTTTAGTAACATCTTTGTCTATTATCCCTTTTTGTAACTTTAAAAGCTCTTAAAAACTTTTTTCTATTTTTTTTGTTGTATTCTTATTTTTAATGCATGGCTTATTTATGTAACTTTAAAAGGTCTTAAAAGCTTTCAAAATAAGCTCAACATTAATGAATTTTCTTAGCTTAATCATCATAATAATGTTTCTTAGCTTGTGACATTAATGCTCACATTCAATAGATGTAATTCATTTTTTATATATACGAGTAATTCAGACCCGTGCGTTGCACACGGGCTCTATCTAATTGGTCATAGTGTAATGTGTAGTAATTTTTTTCGTTATTAGACTTTTGTAAGTATGGCCTTAGTTGATCAGTAAATTTTATATTTAAACTTTTTATGGCATATTAGTAGTTATTTATAAAGTTTATATTTTGTATCTATTCTCAAGATTGTAACATTATATTTAAACTTTTTATGACATATTAATAGTTATTTATAAATTTTAGATTTTGTATTTATTCGCAAATTTGTAACATCCCTATATTTTGATATAAAACTAAAGCTAACGTATAACTTTTTTTATGATCTAATTGGTCATAATGTAATGTGCAGTAGTTTTTTTCGTTATTAAACTTTTGTAAGTATGGCCTTAGTTGATCAGTAAATTTTATTTTTAAACTTTTTATGACATATTAGTAGTTATTTATAAAGTTTAGATTTTGTATTTATTCTCAAAATTGTAACATCCCTATATTTTGATATAAAACTAATATGTAATCTTCAGCACTTATTTTCGTCATTATATATCTAAGTTGTGATTGTATCACAGATTTTCTAAGCATGACACACATTTAAAATAGTTTATTGACATGTAAGCTTCGGCACTTATTTTCATCATTATATATTTAAATTGTGATGGTATCACACATTTTCTAAGCATGACACACATTTAAAATAGTTTATTGACAATAAGTTCCTAAGTTGTGATGTTACTACAACTTTTGTTGGTTAATAAGTTCCTACGTTGTGATGTTACCACAACTTTTGTTAGCATGACATGAAAAATGTTGATGCCTTTATTTCTGTCAGTTTTAATTGTGGTCGAGTCAAAAACTATGGTTACCACTAATTTTTGTCATAAACAACTTGGGCTGCCTCAGGACCCGTGCAAATATGATTGTGTAAATTGTCGGGTTGTTAGTATGATGGTGAGGCCCAAATATATAACAATAGTTTGTTGACATTAAAAAAGTTTATGTGAAGAGACTTTTTTCAAGATGTTACATTGAAAAGAGTCTCTTCACATGTAATTTTTTAATATGTATAAGTTACATAAATTATTTTAAATATGAAGCGATAAAATTAATGTTGGAGACCTTTTATATTCATTCCCGTGCGATGCACACAGGTTTGGACTGCCTCAAGACCCATGCAGTGCACACATGTTGGATCTATTTTTTTTTTTTCATAATGTTCGCGACTAATTTTCGGTTCATGTTTGAAACTCTCATTTATTGTGAAAGATGGACTTCGTTGTTCAAATAAATGACATTATTAAAAGAGAACTATAAAACAAATTTCCTTTTTAACAAAACTATAAAAACATAAAACATTAAAGTAATTAGTGTACTCAAGAGTATAAATTATAACTCGCATAATAAAAAATCAGATCTAATGACCCAAGTCCGAATCATAAACCCGCTCCAATCAATCAATTGACTCGACATTTAACTAAACACAATTTTCTTCTCATTTATATACTTCTTCGATTTAGAAGATTTTCATTGTTAAGATGATAGTGTGAAGATGTTTTTATTATATACTTCCATTTTCAATATGTAAAATCGACATAATTTACACAGTCATATCAAATATCAAAGGCATGCAATATTCCAAGTTGTTTAATTAAGAAAGTGACATTAACACACCGCAAGACAAAAAACTACGTTAAGAACAAAAATATTGAAATGCACCAACAAAGTGTAGTAATAATTATTGACTAAAAATTGAATGCTCGTCACATTATTTTCAATAAACTTACTTGCTAACAAATCAATAGTATTAGCCCGTTTATCGGTATTACATGAAGTAAAATATTGCATGTTTAATTTGTAACGTACTATTAATATGAATGCTAAGTATTCATTCCATTGGTGGCCGTGGCGTTGTTCTTGTTGTTGTTGTTGTTCTTATCTTTGTCGTTGTTGTTCATTGGCATTTTGCATATTTTGTTATTGATCCAAATTTTGTGACTTATCGATCTCTTTCTTTAATGCTTCTTGACGCGCTGCAAAAAATAATTAGATATAGTTGATCGTTAGTAACTTAAATACAGTTAATCAATATATTGCATTTTCGGTCAAATTGAAAATGTTCGTGCATGTTCCACTTAATTGATAAGACAACGATGTGTAAGATATCTTAAACCATTAGAGAAGATGATGTTACTACCAAACCTCCTAAGCACCATCTTTATGTCCTACATTGTTACATACACAAAACGCACGTGAAATTTACATAAAACAATATAAATCAATATGCTAAATAAGTAAGACGATATGATGCTTACTTTACCACCATAATAAGTTGTAGCCCAATGTGCACGCGGTGTGGAGGAAGTTGTGGTTTGTTGTGTGTGGTTTTTTACACATTATATAGTTGATAAAATATTTGTAACTCATGGACGGGAATGTAAAAAGACTAACCACTATTAATTGAGATGCTTGAGTTGCTTGAAATCAATGTACACATACTAATTGAGATGTTTGAGTTGCTTGGAATCAATGTTGAAGGCTTTATATTATAGAATCAACGAGGCATGCAGAACCCGTGCTATGCACGGGCTAAGAATCTAATTGTTAATCGTGTATTCTTTCTGTATATTGGCGAGTGTATACTTAATTATTGTTTAGTATGTTGTATAAATGTTTTAACTTTCTTGTATAAAAATTTAAAAGTGTTTGATGTTGTTTTGCTTTTGTGGTGTTGTATTTTATATATGAGCTTTTGGTTGATAAGTTGTGATGCCTTTATTTCTTTTGGCCTATTACTTATTTGCATGATAAAAAATGATGTTATTTCTTTTGGTCTATTACTTAGCCCTACAATACTTGTCCATTAGATGGTTTTTGCATGGTAATATGAAGCACACGGGGTCTATCAAATTGGTCATAGTTTAATTTGCGTTAAATATTTTCTTTATTAAGTTTGTAAGTTAAAGTTTGTGTAATAATGTATAGACAATAATGCCACATAAACTGTATAAAAATTGTTACAAACCTTTTTAGCTTCATCTCATTTTATTGTACAACTAATTTTATTGAAAATTAACATTGAAGTCTATCTAATATTAATAAATTTTATCAATAAACTCAATTCTAAATAGCTAACTAAATGAATATTAATTAACACACTATTAATAATTCCTAAAACCTCTGGACTCCACTATTATGTCTTAAACTTAATTATTTTAATTTACAAATGGATTTGAGCAAAAATTATGTATTTTTTCTTTTATATTTATTATTCAAGTTGCATTCTTACATAAACTAATCATGCTAAAAAGTATCATTTAACCATTTAAATGTTGTTTTACATACATGGTCGTGCACATTTTCTTTAATCAATTACCACATGTCAGCTAAATAAATAGAAAACACACATAAATTACTTGTATATGAAAATGCATAAACATAATACATGTATCTATATATATATATATATATATATATATATATATATATATATATATATATATATATATATATATATATATATATATTGCATTAGGTTAAATCATCAATTATTCTTGCAACCTTTTCAACTATTCATCTCAATCCATAACCTACTTTTAATTCTATACTAATTACTAAATATCATGTGATAAATTCCGGCAAGCCTTGCACTTCCATCTCGATGTTGTATATACTTCACATTAAATGCACCAGTTTTGTTTTTCGATAAAAGTTTGAACTTTTGCTTATGTTTAAAACTCAACTTTTTTATTTGATATTATAATTTACAAACGGATTTAAGTCAAAATTATGTATTTTTTTCCTTTCTATTCATTACTCAATGTGATATTTTTAATATGTCGTATTTTGCTATTATGGCAAACTCATTTAATGGGCGTAAATATTAGTTTCTCACTAATGATTCTACATATAGAAAAAGAAAACACTTTGCGATGCGCGGACCTTCTTCTTTTCAACAATAATTCAATTGCACATGAGAAATTCATTCTAATATTTCTCAAAGAGCATTCGAAAGCAACTACTTACATAAACTAATCACGCTAAAAAGTATCATTTAACCATTTAAATGTTGCTTTACATACATGCTCGTGCACATTTTCTAGAATCAATTCGCACATGTGAGCTATATCAATAGAAAACACACATAAATTAATTGTATATGAAAATGCATTAACATAATACATGTATCTATATATATGCTTATCTATAACAATCACATAAATATGTAAGAAACAAAGAAAATAGTTGGTATCCCAATCTTTGGTTCCATTTATCTGAGCATGCATGATCTTGTGTGATTTTCATGATACCTGCGTATGATAACTAAATTAAGAAAAAAAAAGACCAAGTTAATTACAAAAATCTAAAAAGATGTGTGAATCATCTCCAAAATGTTGCAAAAGAGAATTTACATACCGCTACCTACAATCAAAGATCCAAAAGATGTGTGAATCATCTTCAAATGTACATACTAAATATGATTTTCGCCGGTTTATATAGGCATGAATTAGGTTAAATCATTAATTATTCTTGCAACCTTTCGCAACCCTTGCATTTCATCTAACCGACTTTAATTCTATACTAAATGTCATGTGATCAATTTGGGGAACCCTTGCACTTCATCTCCTTTTATGATTGTATAGTTATTATGATGCTGCAATGAATTCCGAGCATTAGCTATCTTGTACTCTATGCAACTACTAAACGACTCCAACTTGTTTCTAACTCTAAAAACTCTATCATCATAACTCCACATTAAATATAGGGACTGAATCTTATAGTATTATAGAGATTTTGGTTAATAAGTTGTGATGACTTAATTTCTTTTGACCTATTACTTATTTGCATGATAAAAAAATGGCTTTATTCCTTTTGGTCTATTACTTAGCCCTACAATACTTGTCCATTAAATGGTTTTTGCATGGTAATATGAAGCATACGGGGCCTATCTAATTGGTCATAGTTTAATGTGCGTTAAATATTTTCTTTATTAAGTTTGTAAGTTAAAGTTTGTGTAACAATGTATATATAATAATGTCACGTAAACTGTATAAAAATCGTTACAAACCTTTTTAGCTTCGTCTCATTTTATTGTACAACTAATTTCATTGAAAATTAACATTGAAGCCTAACTAATATTAATAAATTTTATCAATAAACTCAATTCTAAATAGCTAACTAAATGAATATTAATTAACACACTATTAATAATTCCTAAACTTTTGGACTCCACTATTATGTCTTAAACTTAATTTTTTTAATTTACAAATAGGTTTGTGCAAAAATTATGTATTTTTTCTTTTATATTCATTATTCAAATTGCATGCTTACATAAATTAATCATGCTAAAAAGTATCATTTAACCATTTAAATGTTGCTTTACATACATGCTCGTGCACATTTTCTTTAATCAATTCGCACATGTGAGCTAAATTAATAGAAAACACACATAAATTACTTGTATATGAAAATGCATTAACATAATTCATATATCAATATATATTGCATTAGGTTAAATCATCAATTATTCTTGCAACCTTTTCAACTTCATCTCAATCCATAACCGACTTTTAATTCTATACTAATTACTAAATATCATGTGATAAATTTCGGCAAGCCTTGCACTTCCATCTCGATGTTGTATATACTTCACATTAAATGCACCGGTTTTGTTTTTCGATAAAAGTTTGAACTTTTGCTTATGTTTAAAACTCAACTTTTTTATTCGATATTATAATTTACAAACGGATTTAAGTCAAAATTATGTATTTTTCCTTTCTATTCATTACTCAATGTGATATTTTTAATATGTTGTATTTTGCTATTATGGCAAACTCATTTAATGGGCGTAAATATTGGTTTCTCACTAATGATTCTACATATAGAAAAAGAAAACACTTTGCGATGCGCAGACATTCTTCTTTTTAATAATAATTCAATTGCACACGATAAATTCATTCTAATATTTCTCAAAGAGCATTCGAAAGCAACTACTTAAATAAACTAATCACGCTAAAAAGTATCATTTAACCATTTAAATGTTGCTTTACATACATGCTCGTCCACATTTTCTTGAATCAATTCGCACATGTGAGCTACATCAATAGAAAACGCACATAAATTAATTGTATATGAAAATACATTAACATAATACATATATCTATATATATGCTTATCTATAACAATCACCTAAATATGTAAGAAACAAAGAAAATAGTTGGTATCCCAATATTTGGTTCCATTTATCTGAGCATGCATGATCTTGTGTGATTTTCATTATACCTGCGTATGATAACTAAATTAAGAAAAAAAAGACCTAGTTAATTACAAATATCTAAAAAGATGTGTGAATCATCTCCAAAATAATGCAAAAGAGAATTTACATACCGCTGCCAACAATCAAAGATCTAAAAGATGTGTGAATCATCTTCAAATGTACATACTAAATATGATTTTCGCCGGTTTATATAGGCATAAATTAGGTTAAATCATTAATTATTCTTGCAACCTTTCGCAACCCTTGCACTTCATCTAACGGACTTTAATTCTATACTAAATGCCATGTGATCAATTCGGGCAACCCTTGCACTTCATCTCCTTTCAAGATTGTATAGTTATTATGAGGCTGCATTGAATTCCGAGCATTAGCTATCTTGTACTCTATGCAACTACTAAACGACTCCAACTTGTTTCTAACTCTAAAAACTCTATCATCATAACTCCACATTAAATTTAGGGACTGAATCTTATAGTATTATAGATTCTTGGGACATTTATTTTGACCCCTTTACATTTATAAGGCTACTTAAGTTTTATATAATACTAGTCAAAATAGCCCGTGCGATGCACACGGGCTTTATAAAAGTTGTTAAAGTTTTTTTTTTTTTTTTTTTTTTTTTTTTTTTTTGTGCGTCATTTTATATTTAAGTTGTGACGGTATCACAATTTTTGTAAGCATGGCATAAACATAATCAAGGTCATACACATGATTTATTCGCAACCTAAAGGATATTTCTGTATTTAAAATAGTTTTTCACATAAAAATAGTATATATGAAGAGACTTTTTCCAAGCTGTTACTTTTAAAAGAGTTTTTTCACATGTAATCTTTTATTATGAGTAAGTTACATAAATTATTTTGTGTCTATTTATTTGGCATCTTTGATATAGCAGAAATACTTTAAATGACGACTCAAATTGCAATTGATGGATTTTTTTTGGGACCAGTATGGTAAATGGACTAATGGGAGGGTTTACACCCCATATTTGGTTTAAAAGAAAAGGAACATATTTACAACATTTAATTGGGTTGTTTGTAATCTTTCAAATTTGTAGTCTTTGTGATGTCATAATCATTTAACTTTATTAGTTAAAAAATGTTTACTTTTCCATAAGTAGTTAGTAATTATTTATTAATATGTATGCAAGCATACTTACCTAATTCATGTGAATCATCATTTTTTTTAACCAACTGGGGTAGCTCACTTGGCCACCAAGGGTAACTTTGGGAATGCTTTCTTGGAAAGGTCTCAGGTTCGATTCTCACCATTGACCTTCAGGGTCCTGAAATAAATAGAAGCAGGAGTGGGGTTTATCCCTTAAGGAGAAAGGTTCGAGGCTTGCATACTGCCCAATCGGATGTCACTGTCGGCTCGAATCACTAACTACTAACTCGCCGTTAAAAAAAATGTGAATCATTATTTTTAAGGTAAAACATGCAATTTGCTAAAAAAAAAAAAGGTAAAACATGCATGATTTATTATTCATTTACATGGCACCACTTTTAGTAATTTTTGGTGAACATATTTCAAGTGGGTACTTCATACTTGAATGCCAAATAAGAGCATATCATATGTCTTTGCATATTATTACACAAAAATGCTGATAACCGACGATACTGACACATTCGTGTATTCCGCTCTATGATCATATATGATAGACAGTGTTGAGCTTATGTGTCTAAATCTTACTTATCTTTAAAAAATTTACTTGAATCATTTCCTGTAAAATTTACTTGAATCCTTTCCCGTAAAGTTTTATTAGAGATCCATTAATCTATGTAAGATACAAATACAATAATAGTAATGGGTAAGGATCCAGTGAGAAGAAAACTTAAAATGAGAAGGATGAGAAATAATTATAACCACACATTTGAGATGCATCGACTTGATTTAGATGCATCTCTATTCATTTAGATGCATCCCAATTAGTTTTGAAAGTGATTTTGAAGTGAAAACGATGCAAAGTAGTATTAACAACAAATTTGACCCGCATAGGACAAAAAATGTATAGGATTCGTCTAACTTGATGAAATACATCTAATATATGTATATGCATATAATTTTTTGCTAGAAAATATATTATGGTGCATCTAAAAGACTAGGGATGCATCTAATTCAAGTCGATGCATCTCAAATATGTAGTTGTAATTATTTCTCATCCTTCTCATTTTAAGTTTTCTTCTCATTTGATTCTTAGTCTAATAGTAATATCAAAACACCAAACTAACCAAAACTGTGACAACTGGCAAATTAGTGAGTTATTTTGAAAACCCGCATTACATTAAAGTTCGTTTATAAATTTTTATTTGGAATTTTATTCATAACGAACTTATAAAAACCAATATTTTGGTTAATTATATCTAAAATTTTTATGGAATCGAGTTTGGTTATCGATGGGATGAGAAATTATTTCGAGATTTTTATTGGCACTACGTTGACTCCGGCACTAGGATAACCTAACAAAAATTTCATGTCTTGAGTCTACGGATTCGACTATATATATATTTATTGAACGTATTGTGATATCTTTGGGAACGAGCTCGGTCCGAGAAAGAGTTGGAGTATTTTATAAAGTTACGGGTTTTGGTCCGTGTATTTTACACCTAGTCACCTTACCCTAAATATAATAATACTTTTAGTAGTATTATTATTATCATTATTATTATTATTAGTATTATTGTTATTTAAAAGAAATAAAGGAAAGAAAATAAATAAAAGGAGTAACTATACATTGGTCCCTTGTGGTTTTCGGTTCACATAGAAACACAAACAAAACAAACACAACCTCACCACTCTCACCTTCTCTCTCTCTATTATCACCAAACCCTAGCCGCCATAAATTCCGGCCACCACAGCTGCTCCACCGCCGGCCACCACACCACACGATCACCACCATTAGAATCCCCATCTTCTCCTCTTTCAGATCTACTACTACACGCGCCTTTTCCCCTTGTTTTTACTCTCGTACCACCTCAAACTCACCACTAATTTTCCTTGTTTTTGATGAACTCACATCCTGGTCTTGTGAAATCAAAGGTAAGACGAGTCACAAGTGTATTGTGACTCGTATTTTGTCAAAACCGTGACTTAGGGTCGCGGGTTACCTTCTTTTGGTTGGGTTATGATTATTAACATGAAAGACAAATGGGTTTTGATGCAAAACATGTTTTTTTTAACAAGTTTGGTATTCGGGTGTTGTTGTTCTTGTGGGTGTTGAGACTCGGCTTATGAGTTTTGCGAGCTTATGTGACCTTCTTGATTATTTCTTTTTGGTGTACTCGTGGTTATATTTTAAGAGTGTTTGGATATTTATTTGGTAACTTGATCGATCTTCTGATCTTAGTTTTTGAGAAATGGTTAATTGTTGTGGTTATTCTTGGGCTCGTTGAGAGCTAACCGTGACCCACTAGTGGTCTCGTAGTTTGGTTGTGACTGGATAGAGGTGAGCCGAGACCCGTAGGAGTTCGGCAACACCCTCTTGATTTGGGTAAACTTGGAGTTTTTCTTGTTTGTTGTTTATATTGGCTGCCACTGTTGTTGTTATTATGGATATTATATTGTTGTTATTGTTAAATGAGGTCATTGTTGTTGTACAATTGGACGGAATGGGATGGAGGAACTGAGACCCTCGAGGTCTCGACAATGGAATTATTATTTATTGGAGTTGTTGTTGACGAGAGGTATTTGGGGACCGATTGTGAGACGGTCACTTAGAATGACGGATAGGTTAGTCGGGTGCCATAGTCGGACCCTATTGTTGTAGCACGTGATTTGGGTATTGTTGGACGGAGATTGATTATTTGGTTTGACTTGATTATCATTTTTTTTTTATTTGGACTTGGACAATGAGCCGAGAGTGATGACTCGGACATGTGACCATCTCATATGACTCGATAAATATTTATAATCAAACGCTAATAATAAAACTCGTAATAATATTATTAGTAATATAAACGTTTATATAAATATATAGACGTGAATAACGTATATATAGATATATAAATGCGTATATTAAAAATAAAACGATCACGAGTGATATTATAACAATAACGTGACGATAAGTATTATACTATGAAAGTGGTGTAAAAAATGTCGGGAGCGTTATTATAATTAAACGACTATTGATGAGGCGAAAAATGATCTGTTTTTAGGGGGTCATTTAAGCCCGAATCCGAATTTATTTGATCAAATATTGCCCTAAATCGTTCCTTTTGTGATTTTAGGTACTTGGAGAGTGAATTCTGGAAAAGAAGCCATTTTGGACGTTTTTGGAGCATAAAAGTGAAGAAAACGACAAAGTCTCAATTTTCCATGCTGGGAACAGTAGGTGACGACGTCAAGAGTAATTCCCTGACGGCGTCAAACCTCAATAATTAAAATCCGTAGTTCATGAAGGCGTCAAGAGTTGTCCTGACGGCGTCAAAACCCCAAGAATTAAAATCCGTAGTTGATGACGGCGTCACATACAGGGCGTCAAGAGTAATTTTTGTGACGGCCTAGGCCTTGACGGCGTCAGAAGTAGATCAAGGCCGTCCGAGGAAGTATTTGGCGGCGAGGTGACGGCGTCACATTGTTTGTCTTGACGCCGTCATCCCTATTTTCCTATATATAGTTTTCTAGTTTTTCACATTAAGGGAGAGAAGTTTTGGGAGAAACCCTAAAGACGATTTTGGTGTAACTTTACAGGTTTTTCAAGGGTTCCAACCCCTTGATACCTTGCATGATTAATCAAGATAAGTGTTCTTCTAATTCAATCAATATGTCTATGTGTTGGTTGTCTATATCTTGTTCTTGTCTTAATTCTATCATGCTAGGCTAGATCTCTTTTGTGTTTGCTTAGATCTAATGAAACCTAGATATTGATTATGTGTTGATTACTTGTTTATTCTTGTTGTGGATGAATGATTTATATGTTACGCTTAAGAAAACTGGCAGATCTCCAAATGGTAACATGCTTGAACGTCTTAAGAAACATGAACCGAGGCATACTAGGTCTTTATTGGTTGTATTTAATGCATGAGCCACTGTTTACAATCCCTATAGTTGTGCTGGGCATGGTGTAGGAGGAGATAAGAGCTCATAGAATTGGGGAGTTATGTATGCCACCCCATGAATGGTATTAAGGAATACGATCCGTCATCCATGCAATTATAACAAGTAATTAACGTGTAAAAGATATCTAGGGAGTAGTGAAATCTAAGTAAACACATTTTCTCCAATTACTGCTCACAACATTAGTATAATTAGTTTAATTTCATTTTTAGTATTTTATTTTGATTGCATCTTAGTTTTTGGGTTAGTTGAATAGCAACTAATTCCGCCCACTCTTCTAAAACCCGAGATTTTACTTGCTTTCATAAAAATATAAAAATACAAAAATAATCATCCCTCACATTTAGAACTAGTAATTAGGCTTTCTAATCCTAGCGACACTATTCCTAAGCTGAACGATCAATCCCCCGGTACTTGTCACTATACTATACTACAACGATCAGGTACACTGCCTGGTGGAGGTTGTAAGCTTCTCGAGATCCCTCGAGAGGTAAAGCCTGTTGCGATTCCCACGCATTAAGTTTTTGGCGCCGCAGCCCAGGGAATAGTTATTGTCTAGGTTAGAATTTCTTTTTATTAGGTCTACTTGCTAGATTCCTTTCTAGTAAGATTTTATTTTTATTTTTAGGTCTTCTTTAGTCTATTTTATTTCTTTGTGTCTTTGTTTGTAAAAACCTTTCCATTGACTATTCCGTTAGCCATTATGGAGAACGCGAATCCACCATACTACCAACCACGAAATTCACCCACCCCAAATGACATCTTGATGTTTAAACAACATGAGGATGAACCTATCTATGATGCATGGGCTCGTTTTAAATATTTACTCCGAAAAGTCTCTCATCATAATTTCGATCTGTGGTCCAAAATTGAAATATTCTACCATCGTGTCGACAACTATACCAAAATGGATATTGACCATACCGCACATGGGGACCTTTGGGGATTAAGTGCTGATAAAGCATGGGAAGCCATAGAGAATTGTGCCATACTTGCCAAAAAAATGGACAACCCAACAAATGTTGTTACAGATCAATTGATAGCAAGTTTAAGAGAACAAGCAAGAAGATTGTTTGGGGATAAGCGTATAGATGAGATAACTGGGTGCACGGGGTGGATTGATTTCACCACAATACAAGCTGAACACGTAGGTGATATTGATGTGATGGAAGAGATAGTAGAAAACCCAAGCCCAATAAGTACCCCACAAGTCCTACCATCACTTGAGGAATACACACCACCCGTGACTTACCCGGAAGAAGTAGAAGAGACTATAGGAGCCCCAATAGAGGTAGAACCCCTATACCAAACACCACTAGAGGATATAGGTTTGAATACTTGTAGTGATAACCTTACTCTTAGTTCTAGGGGATTACTAGTGTTGATGAACCGGAACCTCAATCTTCACACAACTTTCCATCCTTAGATATACATCTAGGAGACAAAAGAGGAGCCGACCCACCCATCAAACCATATAGTCCGAGTAGTCTTGGGATAAAGGTAGTGGACTCTAAGCCTTATAGAGAGGAAGCCAATATAGGAGTGGAAAATGACCTTACATACTTACATCATCCATTTACGATTGATTACAAGAAACATTATGGGTTTAAACCGGGTTTATTAGGTCAAGATGGATCCCCAACTAGTAATCTCTTGAAGTTGATTGAAAATGATCCCTTTCTAGGAGAAAATCTTAATCCACCCATTAACCCGATTAAATTGGGTAAGGTTATGATGATAGGAGCACACCCTTTTGAGCATATAATTCATCCACCACTCTTTCCTCACGAGGCATATTTCCACCCTAAGGGTGTGTATCGCTACTTCCACCCGCACTTAATCCTAAGTGTAGGGAAAACCTCACCTATTTCCGTTAAATAAGGGTAGAGTCAGGCTCGTGACTCGAACAAAAACAAGCGCTTCTTGGGAGGCAACCCATGTTTTGTGTTTTTTTTTTTATTTGTTTGTTTGTTTGATTTTATTTGTTTCCGTATGCATGTTTTATTTTTATTATTTGTAGCTCATGTTTCAAAGTAAATTGTGAAAATGCTTTATTTTGTTTTTAACTTCGTCTTAATTGCATATAAAGGTATTTTGCAAAAGATAAGTGTAAGGGAAATCCAAATTTGTTTATAAGAACGAAATTGAGCATGAACCACAACAATAATAAATGGACATGTGTATTAGTACTTGTTAGAGTCAAATGCTTGTATCGAGTCATAATGATGTTTTGCAGGATTTTCCAGGAAGTAGGACGAAGTTTTTCCAGAAATTTTCCGGAAACTTAACATAAGAATTTCTGTAGGTCACTTCTGACGGCGTCACGAGTTTACTCTTGACGGCGTCACGTGTAAAAACCTGGAAATTTTACCGGTCTTGTTTTTCTAACGGAGTCTTAAAGTTTTTGTGAATTATTAACTTTTATAATCTCCAGGAAATCTGCAAACATTCATTCCACAAGCATTATATCTTTAATTGTTTTGTTTCTATTCCTAAGTCTGGAATTACATCTAGTTGTGAATTATCTTCGTTCGGATTGATGCTTTGGGTTTTTGTAGTTGTTTTCTCAGGTTTTACAGGTTATGTATGACAAGAAGATGATTTATATTCTGGAAGGGAAGCTTTGATTGTTCATTTTCTTGGAGGAAGATCTAATCTAGCCATCCTATAATCCATACCGAGCGAATCAGGGGAGTATTTGATTTCATTCTCTTTACTTTTTCACTTTTACATTCTTTACTTGAACATTGGGGACAATGTTCATCTTAAGTGTAAGGGGAGGGTAAAAAGATGATACCTTACATATGCACTTTCGCTTGAGTTTGTTTTGTTTAATGGTAGATGTGTAATAAAACTATGAGAAATATTTGTTAGTGAAATTTTAGCGCCAAATTTAAATTTTTTTACAACATTTAGGAGTGAAACTTTAGCCATAGCAAGCGTCTCATGGATAGGAGATTGTATGACTAGCACATAACCGTATATTCAGAAAAATTTTCCACCCAAATATGTGAGGTTCGCCTTTAGATTTGATAGGAAAAGCATTCATTATTAGTGCTTATGAGTGTACCGGTAGCATTTAGATTCTAGAACTTACGTTAGTGATGCATCCCGAGACCGCTAGTGAGACTACATTCGTGTGGTAGGATTTACTACATGATAAGAGGCATTAGGATCACCCTTGTGTTAAACCCGTATCATAATTACTTGACCATTTAAGTCATATTGCGTGGCTAGTTAAGTCAACTAATTTTTCCCACACCCTTAGCGTTGTACTCATTTTTAGTACACGAAACCCCTAGTACACCCCTCCGAGCCTATCTTTTCGTTTCTAACTTTAAGCATTTTACTTAAAGGAAGAATTTGTTACACCCCACTTAAATGTACACCCAAATCGCCTTAGCCTTCCGTGTATGCGCTCATTTTTAGTGCATTATTGTTATTTGTTAAACCCTAAGTTAACTTTCTAATTGATTACATGGTTGCTAAGTCGAGTCATATCCTTGTACATATTGTTTTGGGACGATTGGGACTCATGGGTAAAGTACTTATTTTATGGAGTAATGGGGAAGAACATCATTTATTACCCCCCATATGTACGTTAATCTTAAAAGTGCTCCAAGTATTTTGATTTTCTTAATTCGAGTCATTAGATTAGTTAAATGTAAAGTATGTAAAGATTCAAGTGTAAGTGGAACTCTCATTCCCTATGATGTATTATTTTGGATGGTAGGGTAAGAGTGTATGCAAAAAAAAAAAAAAAAAAAAAAAAAAAAAAAACGGACTACCATCCCTTTTCATTCTATGTTCATTTTATGTTTTTGTTATTTTTCATTTATTAGCTTAAGTCGAGTCTAGTCTTGGCTTAGCAACGCCATATTGTACATGTAATTAACCAAGATTGTTAACTCGCCACCAGTAAAACTTCCTTTATCCAACAAAACCGTGTAATTCATATCCCTATACCTAACGTTACAACCCTTTAAAAGACCTCTTTGATAGTTTATCCTAGGTGCTTACGCCATGTGGTGGAGGTTTGATCCTTTCCCAAGCCTATGGTAATCTATTTTGCTATGACAGGTAGTGAGAGATATCTTCCGTTTCCATATTGTAATTTACACTTTATTACACCCGAGAGATGTGAGTATCTAAACACTATTTGTGAGGTGCTAGTGTATAACTCCGTGCTTGTCTATTGGTCTTTAGTGGAATGATTATTTGTTGTAATTACTTTTATATTAGTGTTAAATGACCCCTAACTTGTATTTTGACTAGAATAAAAGCGCATTTGCTTGAGGACAAGCAAATCTCAAGTGTAAGGGTATATGATGAGGCGAAAAATGATCCGTTTTTAGGGGGTCATTTAAGCCCGAATCCGAATTTATTTGATCAAATATTGCCCTAAATCGTTCCTTTTGTGATTTTAGGTACTTGGAGAGTGAATTCTGGAAAAGAAGCCATTTTGGACGTTTTTGGAGCATAAAAGTGAAGAAAACGGTAAAGTCTCAATTCTCCATGCTGGGAACAGTAGGTGACGACGTCAAGAGTAATTCCCTGACGGCGTCAAACCTCAATAATAAAAATCCGTAGTTCATGAAGGCGTCAAGAGTTGTCCTGACGGCGTCAAAACCCCAAGAATTAAAATCCGTAGTTGATGACGGCGTCACATACAGGGCGTCAAGAGTAATTTTTGTGACGGCCTAGGCCTTGACGGCGTCAGAAGTAGATCAAGGCCGTCCGAGGAAGTATTTGGCGGCGAGGTGACGGCGTCACATTGTTTGTCTTGACGCCGTCATCCCTATTTTCCTATATATAGTTTTCTAGTTTTTCACATTAAGGGAGAGAAGTTTTGGGAGAAACCCTAAAGACGATTTTGGTGTAACTTTACAGGTTTTTCAAGGGTTCCAACCCCTTGATACCTTGCATGATTAATCAAGATAAGTGTTCTTCTAATTCAATCAATATGTCTATGTGTTGGTTGTCTATGTCTTGTTCTTGTCTTAATTCTATCATGCTAGGCTAGATCTCTTTTGTGTTTGCTTAGATCTAATGAAACCTAGATATTGATTATGTGTTGATTACTTGTTTATTCTTGTTGTGGATGAATGATTTATATGTTACGCTTAAGAAAACTGGCAGATCTCCAAATGGTAACATGCTTGAACGTCTTAAGAAACATGAACCGAGGCGTACTAGGTCTTTATTGGTTGTATTTAATGCATGAGCCACTGTTTACAATCCCTATAGTTGTGCTGGGCATGGTGTAGGAGGAGATAAGAGCTCATAGAATTGGGGAGTTATGTATGCCACCCCATGTTGATAACAATCTTCATTCAAAAGTTTTGTAAACAAAGGAACTCATTCATAAACATCCATTTTGCCGAACTATCCCTGGATACTTACCCTACCTGTCACCCACTTAGCCATTAAGTTGGATTTTCCCATTGATTTCCCTAGAAGAGACTTTCCATATCAATTACATGCAGGATTCCTCAATACAATAAAAGCAACGAAAGGATTACAGAACTACTAACCAGGACTAGAAGTATATAGTGAGAGAATTCATAACTCAACAACAATCCTCAGATACTGCGAGACTATCCTAAACACCATCTCTGACTTAGTTGTCCAATGTCATTTTTCAAGGGTACTAGCTATACTGAGCTACAGGATTGAACTCAATAAATGTCCGCAGGACAACACAATAGAAATAAACCAAGCTTCTAATTGAGACTGTAGAGCATTTCATTTAAACATGGCCTTATCCATACATAAACTTTCCTGCAGTAAGTTTTCACAAAGGACAATTGTTTGAATCAAGAATATCGATGTAATTTCCTCTAAGGCCTTATGTCACTAGAAATTTCAGGTAACCACACCTTCATACCAAGCAAGGGATCAAACCAGAACATATCTCCTCATCTACATGGGAAAACAGAATAGACATTCATCGACACAACATCAAGTGATACATTCGTCTTGCCAATTACAACGATAACTATTTCAGGACTTAAGTTAGTCTAAATGCCTATGCTTGTAGTTATGCCAGATAACCACCAATAGACATTATCCAACCTCAGGAACTAAGTGTTAGACATCTATGCATGTAAGTGAACATTTCCTATTCTACCATTTTATCCTTTTCAGTGTTTTCACTTTTAAATAAAGTTGATGCGTTTACATAAATCACATACTTTGTGGAAAAAATGATTTCTGAAATTCCTATTTTGAACAAGTACGATCCTTTTTGGTCAATCTTTAGCAACACTATGGTACAATGAGGAAAATACATAAACATCAAACTTTGGTAAGCAGTCGTAATCACAACATGTTTGAAAACAGTTCCTATTTCATAACTACTGGATTTTGGATCATCAGGAAAAATATTACCCAGTAAATCATTTGCTCCATTTTCTAAATTCGTTTATTCAGAAAAGGATTTCAACTAAAACTCATAATCGCGAGACAAATTTCCATAACCAACTTCCCTACAACATCGCTTATGCATTTAGGATTTGTGACTGGACAATAGAGAATATTTGGTATATGTGGTGAAGGAATTAGGAGGACATCACAAATTGATCACGAACTTCAGTAGTGGAGACCAAACCCACTAGACAAAGAAGAACATATGTCTTATCATCAGTTGGAACAAAACACAAGGAATCAAATTGTTACCTATATTCTATCCCTTCAGATAACGCCAAGTTCGAAGGACCGAACGTTATGGAATTAGTCACAAAGGTTTATTGTACCCATTTCAGTATTTCCTGTTAAGGAAACCGATTCAACTTGGACCTCAGGTATTCATTTCAGGATTTCCTTCAGAAACCCATTTAGATGTGAACATCACCTATCACCCTCAGACCAATGGTCAAAGCGAGATAACAATTCAAACATATGAAAGTATACTCAGAGCATGAGTGATTAACTCTAGAAATGGTTGGACTAATCATTTAACATAAATCAAATTCATCTACAACAATAGTTATCGCACCAACAGCGAGAAACTGGCAGAAGTTAGGTTGGTACATAACACACATCATTCGGATTGGATATCCTGAACAACAAACCAACCAGATTCAAGTGGGAGAACAAACTAAGTTAAAGGCTATGCTTTGGATTGGCATGATACAAATTGGATAACAAGAAAGGTTGAACCTTTAGCATATTGGACTATTTAAGATTCATTTTAGAATCGACCAACTAGCATACAAACTTGAGTTCTGGCAGAATTCAGCAGTATATATTACCAGTACCACATTTAAAACATTAAGAAGCGCAGACCATCGATTGATGGGCCAAACTCAGAAAAAGCTCAACTCACTAGTTCAGTAGGCATTCATGAGATAACCAGAAATTTTCTACAAGTCAAGAATCAGTTACAAGTTCAATAAGTCGTAAACCATTAAAACTTCAAGTTCTGCAGAGTTATGCAGAAAGTTCTGCCTAGGAAAGGCATGTTATCATTCAGAAAACTTGGAAAGTTACACCAATATACACTGGACCATTTATATTTCAGACAGGGTAGGCCTAGTGGCCGTCAGACTTGAACATTGTCAGAGAACAACAGGATTACACGAACATATTTCACATTTTCAGATCCCCAGAAATGACTTTCAGATAAGTCACTCATGATTCCATTGGAAGGGATCCATCCCAAATGACAATCTCAGACCTTGTAAGAGAACCAACAGAAATCATGTACCGTGTGGTCAAACAGTTGAAACAGAGTCGAATTCCTATCGTTAGAGTTCGCTGGAATTCTCGAATATCATCACCTTTTCATCAATACATTCTCAGAGACCAACATAAACTGAACTTCGGGACGAAGTTCCTTTTAGAGGGGAAGACTGTCACAACTCACCATTTCAGGTCATTTCCCGAACTTTGGAAAAACACTATTCATCAAACACTATTCATCAGTTTACTATTCATCGTTTTCGAGGTCAATTTGATATTCTGAGAAACTTTTGGGAAATTTACTATTCACGGAACACTATTCATTGCGGGAAAAGATTTCATCATTCACGTGCATTACACATTTCATCGTAAATTTAGTTTACGGGTATTCAAATTCGCGTAACCGTATTGGGTTAGGTGCGAATTCATTTCATTAGTGTTGAGAACACTGCATACGGACTGGAGATAGTCTGCATATCATCATAACAGCATTTTCATGTTATACCACTCTTAGGATTTTCAAATTTCTATATTCAGTATAATTAACGTTTTACGTATTATGATTTCCAAATAAACGTTAATACACGGTTTATACACGACGAATATATCTAAATATTCCCACAATGGTCCCGACATATTTTTATATCCATTTTAACATCATAAAAGTTATAACATTCAGTTACCCAGTATTTTGGAAATTTATTTTATTTATAACGTACGCGTATGAATATAACGACGGTTTTCGTGAAAACTAAATAATAATCACCCGATCACTCAGTAAATGTACCCAACATATTTTTAATATGTTTTTAACATTATTATGACTTTTATTTCATCCCGGTTAACTTCGTGAACGTTTATTGCTATTAAAACCGGTACCCGATTTTAACGAATAACACGGAATAACACGTAACGCTACACTACATTTCCCAAGTGATCAAAACCGTTTTGGCTACCCCCTTCACCCCTTGATAAAACCGGCCATGTGCCCCATTTTTAACCCATTGCATTAACTAAACCTTATTTAACTAATAAACCTCTTAAACCTTAACTTTACTAAAATTACAAATCATAATTCATCTTTTCAACAAAGAACAAAGTTCATCTTTCTCTTCTTCCTCCTCTTGAAACCCACGACCCAAAACCAAACTCATTGATCAAGTGATCATTTTTCATGAAGTAAAACACAAAAGTTGTTCATTTTACAAGTCTAATCAAGATACAAGCAACAAAAACACAAGAAATCCAAGCATAATCATCCTATAATCATCTCATTTTATCAAGTAAGTTTTCATCTTTATTTTTTCATGAATCATCCTATTTTTACATGTATTACATAAGAATCATGCTAAAAACCATGTACAAGTAGCTATACCACACTTTATTTTGGCTAAAAACAAACATACAAACCCTAACTTATTTGTTATGAATCCCCTAGCTCTAATAACTTGGTTAGGAGTCCATGGCACCCTAAGAAGGTGTATGGTAAGATTAGATTAGTCATGTGGTGATTACAAGAGGTTTGGTGATGGTAGAAATTGGTTTTTAACCTTGAAAACATGATTTGGAACCTATTTTATACATGCTGTCCCGTTTTGTAAAAATCTGGAAAATCAGTAAACACCAAGGGAACTTTGGCAAAATTTTTAGAAAATACTTTCAAAAACGAATCCGTAGGCGAAAGAACGGATTAAAAAGAGTTTATAACGAAGAAGTTATGATTTTTGCAAGATTGTTGACGAAAAGTATTTTTCTGAAAATAGTTGCTGTTGGACGTTTTTCATGGTACAAAAAGAGACTTTAGACGTAACCCGGAGGAGCCGAGATTTCCAAAATATATTACTACATACTAAGACGAAACCGTGGATATAAAGAACAAGTAAAACGGACAAGTAACGACAAAGATATACTCGTTTGAATATCGGCTAAAACCCTTTTATAATTGACAGCTTTTATTAAATTTGGCGCAAAAACTACGAAGTACATTTTCAAGCTAGAAGTAATATCAAGTACCGAGCTTTATAACTAACGTAGTATTAGTTATTATGAGTATGTTTTCATCATTTCAAAGATTACAACCCGAGTATTTCAACGTCAACATGAGAACTTACGTTATATATATATAAGTATATATATATTATAACTAGCTATTTATATTTTCTAATAGCAATATTTTCCAAATTCTTGGATTATATATTTTTGATAATACAAGTGTTTTCCTAAAGAGTAGAGTGGTATAGTTAACATGTGCATGGACATTCGAAACATCATTTCATGATCTAAAGTAGATCGTACATCATTCATATTAGGTTGCGGCTAGTATGCGCGCCTTGTTTTCAGCTCAGTACATGTTCATGGTACCATCATATTGGGTTACGACAGCAAATTGTTCATTGGTGTTCATTTCATTTCATCACGGTTTCATCAGTTGAGGTGAGTTTTCATAGCCCCGTTTTCAATTCAACATTTTTGATTGTTTTCAAATCCCACGGGGGGAATACATTGCATCAATTATTTCAGTACGAGCCCAAGTATTCAAACATGTACATAGCTTAAGTTACCTTGCCATGTGATAAGTCCCCTGTAACATCATGAACCGTTAATTTACCGTTAAGCAAGAGTGAGTGGATAGATCTATCGAGGGTGACGCCTCCATCCGTGGTAGTGGATACCAACAGTAAGCGGATGCATGTCATGTCTTTTACATTTGAATGTTTCGGCAGAACATTCGGGAGGGGCATAGAATTTCATCAGTCATAGCTTCGGTGTCATGAGCTTAAGGCTATTGTACAATTTTTCATGAGATTTTTATCTTGCACTTTTACTTGTGGTGGCCGTACATCAGTACATTTTACAAACCTATGGAATTCACCAACATTCGTGTTGACGTTTTAGCAATGTATTTCAGGTTATTAAGGTAGCTCATGTGACATGCATTTGGACCTTCATGGAGTCGCGGAGTCGACGCGTCTCATCATTATTTCATGCACTTATGTAAACATTTGATCTAGTACGACTTGTTTTTCATAAACATGCAACACATTTTGGGGACCTCATGTTGTAAACTCTGAATTATTTCAATGATCAAATGCAGTATTTTCCAAACGACACTTTAGGTCGTTCAATGTAACTGTAACTGTGGTGCTATGACAGACACCCCCAGGTATTCCATTCCGCTGCAAGTCAGGTAAATTGGGGGTGTGACAGATTGGCATCAGAGCTAAGGTTATAGCGAACTAGGATGTATCTTGGACCCTAGACTATAACCACATCATCATAGCATCTCATCATTTCATCATAAGTGCATAATCATGATACATGTTGTTTCATACATACCCTGTGCGAGTTATTTATACTCATATCCGTATATGTATATCATTTTATTGACCTGGTTCACAAGTGACATGCCTTCAGATACTCACCCTGACATCCTTTTATCGGATTCCGACATTGAAGATGCCTTGTCATCTTCCACTACCATTATACCATCAGTTGCACTTACACCACCATTAGTACTATTGATTTGCCATAGGAACAGAGTCTTCCTATCATTCAGCCCGTACATAGAATGCCTTTTGGTAGTGTATTCAGAATTAATCTTAATGGACTTATTAGGATGCTTATTGCAAGGAAGATAGTGTGTTTTCTTTCCATCACTAGTAGGGCACTTACTACTCAGGTACTATCACCACCATCAGTTACTTATTACACTATTGACCTTCCCACAGTGTGTACTTTAGTTTTACCTTTTGGATGTCGCGAGGTAGCGCGAAAGAGGATAGTATTCCATTCACTAGTACCATCATTGTCATTTCCTTTTCCATTCCCACTTGCCATGAACTAGATGACATCTAGTAGATAATACCAATAACACGGACTCAACAGAAACATCCGCAGATTCTTCAGGAATGGTTCAGAACCTATATTATCTAAGATTTGATAGATACACAACTTCAGACACCACTTCAGGACTATCTCGACCTTATGATGCCACCAACTTGATTTCACACAGAGGGACACCAGGAAGTCCCTGGACCAGACTTATATCCTCCCTCCTTTAGAGGAATTAGAAACACAAAGAAATTTCTCAAATGGTTCGAAGACATCGAAACAATATTTCAATGTGGCGACTGTCGTAAGGAATACAAGGTTAAGTTCGCCACATGCACCTTTCAAAATCATGCCCAGGAATGGTGGACCAAACATATTAAGATGGTAGGAGTTGATACTGCCTACTCACACTCTTGGGAGAAACTAAGAAGGATGATGGGTATAACATTTTGTGTAGGAAGTGAATTACGAACAAGGGAACAGGAAACACTAAACTTTACCATGGTAGGAAATGATGTTGACAAGTACATTACTCATTTTTATGAATCAACACGACTAGGTCCTGCAATGGATGAACCGGAAAGCAAGAAACTTGAAAAGTACATTATCAAAATGGCGATCGAGGCAAAGGAACTCATAGTTCACGCCGAGACATCAGGAAACAACAGTGACAACAAGAGGAAGTGGAACAACAATCTAGGTTGCAATGTTGCTCAACTATCACCCAAAATAACAAGAAGTGAATTGAGCCTTTGCTGCAGAACCGCACACAAAGAGAAGGTTTATTGGAAAGTTACCTTACTACAACCTGTGCAATCAATATCACCGAGGTCATTGCAGTAAAACGTGTGGAGTGTGTAAGAAGCAGGGTCATCAGACTGAGGATTGTAGGAAAATCACAAATCAGAAAATCCCAGGGAGTT
The DNA here is from genome assembly GCA_030686995.1 of Artemisia argyi. NCBI lineage: Eukaryota > Viridiplantae > Streptophyta > Magnoliopsida > Asterales > Asteraceae > Artemisia > Artemisia argyi. The sequence goes on along the minus strand of CM060676.1, from coordinate 212,670,772 downwards.
GCTTCAAATGTGGAAACTTAGGGCATTTCAAGAATGACTGCCCGGAACTAAGGAACAAGGAAAAATCAGGAATTTGGAATCAAGACTAAATCGCTCGAGGAATAGCGTGAGCTGTTGAAAGAGAACCGTCAGGATATTAGAAACATCAAGGATAACAACAATGCTTCAGCAGGAGGAGCCTTGTTTCGATATATAAACCGTAGTTCGAGCCTTTAGGGTTGTATCTTTCCTTTTGTACTTACCGTTGGTACGATGACATGACCTAGTGGTATTAAGCACTTTCCTATCCAATGTAGTATCTATCCTTTGTTACCTAGGTGATAATCATAACCATCGTTTACTCCATTTTCTATCCCAATTGCTCAGACTTCAATCGTTTCACGACATTATAGCATTGTCTCATCAGGAATTAGGTTGATTTCGTTTTTGACGAATTTGTAGACTATTACTATTTGACAAGATTCACCCACGTATCCAATACACCATTCAAGCTATTTTACCATCATATGGGGAAATTGTTTTACAGAAAAATTTCTGAAGTAAGCTATTTTATTTCCATCCTATAAATTGATTTTTCTGTCATTACACCAAGTATTTACTATTATTACGCGAAGCAATTTTCATGTTACTTGAAAGGAAACATCAGGATACCATTTTAATAACAATGCGTTGAACACCATCTAAAACTTTTGAGGAAAGTTATGATATTTTGACAAAATCCAACATCGCATCATTAGTCCTCAATTATACATAGCCTGATCACCTATGTAAAATTCAGGAAGGATTATGCCATGAAGGAAATAATTACCTTTTCAAAGGATTGTTGATAACAATCTTCATTCAAAAGTTTTGTAAACAAAGGAACTCATTCATAAACATCCATTTTGCCGAACTATCCCTGGATACTTACCCTACCTGTCACCCACTTAGCCATTAAGTTGGATTTTCCCATTGATTTCCCTAGAAGAGACTTTCCATATCAATTACATGCAGGATTCCTCAATACAATAAAAGCAACGAAAGGATTACAGAACTACTAACCAGGACTAGAAGTATATAGTGAGAGAATTCATAACTCAACAACAATCCTCAGATACTGCGAGACTATCCTAAACACCATCTCTGACTTAGTTGTCCAATGTCATTTTTCAAGGGTACTAGCTATACTGAGCTACAGGATTGAACTCAATAAATGTCCGCAGGACAACACAATAGAAATAAACCAAGCTTCTAATTGAGACTGTAGAGCATTTCATTTAAACATGGCCTTATCCATACATAAACTTTCCTGCAGTAAGTTTTCACAAAGGACAATTGTTTGAATCAAGAATATCGATGTAATTTCCTCTAAGGCCTTATGTCACTAGAAATTTCAGGTAACCACACCTTCATACCAAGCAAGGGATCAAACCAGAACATATCTCCTCATCTACATGGGAAAACAGAATAGACATTCATCGACACAACATCAAGTGATACATTCGTCTTGCCAATTACAACGATAACTATTTCAGGACTTAAGTTAGTCTAAATGCCTATGCTTGTAGTTATGCCAGATAACCACCAATAGACATTATCCAACCTCATGAACTAAGTGTTAGACATCTATGCATGTAAGTGAACATTTCCTATTCTACCATTTTATCCTTTTCAGTGTTTTCACTTTTAAATAAAGTTGATGCGTTTACATAAATCACATACTTTGTGGAAAAAATGATTTCTGAAATTCCTATTTTGAACAAGTACGATCCTTTTTGGTCAATCTTTAGCAACACTATGGTACAATGAGGAAAATACATAAACATCAAACTTTGGTAAGCAGTCGTAATCACAACATGTTTGAAAACAGTTCCTATTTCATAACTACTGGATTTTGGATCATCAGGAAAAATATTACCCAGTAAATCATTTGCTCCATTTTCTAAATTCGTTTATTCAGAAAAGGATTTCAACTAAAACTCATAATCGCGAGACAAATTTCCATAACCAACTTCCCTACAACATCGCTTATGCATTTAGGATTTGTGACTGGACAATAGAGAATATTTGGTATATGTGGTGAAGGAATTAGGAGGACATCACAAATTGATCACGAACTTCAGTAGTGGAGACCAAACCCACTAGACAAAGAAGAACATATGTCTTATCATCAGTTGGAACAAAACACAAGGAATCAAATTGTTACCTATATTCTATCCCTTCAGATAACGCCAAGTTCGAAGGACCGAACGTTATGGAATTAGTCACAAAGGTTTATTGTACCCATTTCAGTATTTCCTGTTAAGGAAACCGATTCAACTTGGACCTCAGGTATTCATTTCAGGATTTCCTTCAGAAACCCATTTAGATGTGAACATCACCTATCACCCTCAGACCAATGGTCAAAGCGAGATAACAATTCAAACATATGAAAGTATACTCAGAGCATGAGTGATTAACTCTAGAAATGGTTGGACTAATCATTTAACATAAATCAAATTCATCTACAACAATAGTTATCGCACCAACAGCGAGAAACTGGCAGAAGTTAGGTTGGTACATAACACACATCATTCGGATTGGATATCCTGAACAACAAACCAACCAGATTCAAGTGGGAGAACAAACTAAGTTAAAGGCTATGCTTTGGATTGGCATGATACAAATTGGATAACAAGAAAGGTTGAACCTTTAGCATATTGGACTATTTAAGATTCATTTTAGAATCGACCAACTAGCATACAAACTTGAGTTCTGGCAGAATTCAGCAGTATATATTACCAGTACCACATTTAAAACATTAAGAAGCGCAGACCATCGATTGATGGGCCAAACTCAGAAAAAGCTCAACTCACTAGTTCAGTAGGCATTCATGAGATAACCAGAAATTTTCTACAAGTCAAGAATCAGTTACAAGTTCAATAAGTCGTAAACCATTAAAACTTCAAGTTCTGCAGAGTTATGCAGAAAGTTCTGCCTAGGAAAGGCATGTTATCATTCAGAAAACTTGGAAAGTTACACCAATATACACTGGACCATTTATATTTCAGACAGGGTAGGCCTAGTGGCCGTCAGACTTGAACATTGTCAGAGAACAACAGGATTACACGAACATATTTCACATTTTCAGATCCCCAGAAATGACTTTCAGATAAGTCACTCATGATTCCATTGGAAGGGATCCATCCCAAATGACAATCTCAGACCTTGTAAGAGAACCAACAGAAATCATGTACCGTGTGGTCAAACAGTTGAAACAGAGTCGAATTCCTATCGTTAGAGTTCGCTGGAATTCTCGAATATCATCACCTTTTCATCAATACATTCTCAGAGACCAACATAAACTGAACTTCGGGACGAAGTTCCTTTTAGAGGGGAAGACTGTCACAACTCACCATTTCAGGTCATTTCCCGAACTTTGGAAAAACACTATTCATCAAACACTATTCATCAGTTTACTATTCATCGTTTTCGAGGTCAATTTGATATTCTGAGAAACTTTTGGGAAATTTACTATTCACGGAACACTATTCATTGCGGGAAAAGATTTCATCATTCACGTGCATTACACATTTCATCGTAAATTTAGTTTACGGGTATTCAAATTCGCGTAACCGTATTGGGTTAGGTGCGAATTCATTTCATTAGTGTTGAGAACACTGCATACGGACTGGAGATAGTCTGCATATCATCATAACAGCATTTTCATGTTATACCACTCTTAGGATTTTCAAATTTCTATATTCAGTATAATTAACGTTTTACGTATTATGATTTCCAAATAAACGTTAATACACGGTTTATACACGACGAATATATCTAAATATTCCCACAATGGTCCCGACATATTTTTATATCCATTTTAACATCATAAAAGTTATAACATTCAGTTACCCAGTATTTTGGAAATTTATTTTATTTATAACGTACGCGTATGAATATAACGACGGTTTTCGTGAAAACTAAATAATAATCACCCGATCACTCAGTAAATGTACCCAACATATTTTTAATATGTTTTTAACATTATTATGACTTTTATTTCATCCCGGTTAACTTCGTGAACGTTTATTGCTATTAAAACCGGTACCCGATTTTAACGAATAACACGGAATAACACGTAACGCTACACTACATTTCCCAAGTGATCAAAACCGTTTTGGCTACCCCCTTCACCCCTTGATAAAACCGGCCATGTGCCCCATTTTTAACCCATTGCATTAACTAAACCTTATTTAACTAATAAACCTCTTAAACCTTAACTTTACTAAAATTACAAATCATAATTCATCTTTTCAACAAAGAACAAAGTTCATCTTTCTCTTCTTCCTCCTCTTGAAACCCACGACCCAAAACCAAACTCATTGATCAAGTGATCATTTTTCATGAAGTAAAACACAAAAGTTGTTCATTTTACAAGTCTAATCAAGATACAAGCAACAAAAACACAAGAAATCCAAGCATAATCATCCTATAATCATCTCATTTTATCAAGTAAGTTTTCATCTTTATTTTTTCATGAATCATCCTATTTTTACATGTATTACATAAGAATCATGCTAAAAACCATGTACAAGTAGCTATACCACACTTTATTTTGGCTAAAAACAAACATACAAACCCTAACTTATTTGTTATGAATCCCCTAGCTCTAATAACTTGGTTAGGAGTCCATGGCACCCTAAGAAGGTGTATGGTAAGATTAGATTAGTCATGTGGTGATTACAAGAGGTTTGGTGATGGTAGAAATTGGTTTTTAACCTTGAAAACATGATTTGGAACCTATTTTATACATGCTGTCCCGTTTTGTAAAAATCTGGAAAATCAGTAAACACCAAGGGAACTTTGGCAAAATTTTTAGAAAATACTTTCAAAAACGAATCCGTAGGCGAAAGAACGGATTAAAAAGAGTTTATAACGAAGAAGTTATGATTTTTGCAAGATTGTTGACGAAAAGTATTTTTCTGAAAATAGTTGCTGTTGGACGTTTTTCATGGTACAAAAAGAGACTTTAGACGTAACCCGGAGGAGCCGAGATTTCCAAAATATATTACTACATACTAAGACGAAACCGTGGATATAAAGAACAAGTAAAACGGACAAGTAACGACAAAGATATACTCGTTTGAATATCGGCTAAAACCCTTTTATAATTGACAGCTTTTATTAAATTTGGCGCAAAAACTACGAAGTACATTTTCAAGCTAGAAGTAATATCAAGTACCGAGCTTTATAACTAACGTAGTATTAGTTATTATGAGTATGTTTTCATCATTTCAAAGATTACAACCCGAGTATTTCAACGTCAACATGAGAACTTACGTTATATATATATAAGTATATATATATTATAACTAGCTATTTATATTTTCTAATAGCAATATTTTCCAAATTCTTGGATTATATATTTTTGATAATACAAGTGTTTTCCTAAAGAGTAGAGTGGTATAGTTAACATGTGCATGGACATTCGAAACATCATTTCATGATCTAAAGTAGATCGTACATCATTCATATTAGGTTGCGGCTAGTATGCGCGCCTTGTTTTCAGCTCAGTACATGTTCATGGTACCATCATATTGGGTTACGACAGCAAATTGTTCATTGGTGTTCATTTCATTTCATCACGGTTTCATCAGTTGAGGTGAGTTTTCATAGCCCCGTTTTCAATTCAACATTTTTGATTGTTTTCAAATCCCACGGGGGGAATACATTGCATCAATTATTTCAGTACGAGCCCAAGTATTCAAACATGTACATAGCTTAAGTTACCTTGCCATGTGATAAGTCCCCTGTAACATCATGAACCGTTAATTTACCGTTAAGCGAGAGTGAGTGGATAGATCTATCGAGGGTGACGCCTCCATCCGTGGTAGTGGATACCAACAGTAAGCGGATGCATGTCATGTCTTTTACATTTGAATGTTTCGGCAGAACATTCGGGAGGGGCATAGAATTTCATCAGTCATAGCTTCGGTGTCATGAGCTTAAGGCTATTGTACAATTTTTCATGAGATTTTTATCTTGCACTTTTACTTGTGGTGGCCGTACATCAGTACATTTTACAAACCTATGGAATTCACCAACATTCGTGTTGACGTTTTAGCAATGTATTTCAGGTTATTAAGGTAGCTCATGTGACATGCATTTGGACCTTCATGGAGTCGCGGAGTCGACGCGTCTCATCATTATTTCATGCACTTATGTAAACATTTGATCTAGTACGACTTGTTTTTCATAAACATGCAACACATTTTGGGGACCTCATGTTGTAAACTCTGAATTATTTCAATGATCAAATGCAGTATTTTCCAAACGACACTTTAGGTCGTTCAATGTAACTGTAACTGTGGTGCTATGACAGACACCCCCAGGTATTCCATTCCGCTGCAAGTCAGGTAAATTGGGGGTGTGACACAATTATAACAAGTAATTAACGTGTAAAAGATATCTAGGGAGTAGTGAAATCTAAGTAAACACATTTTCTCCAATTACTGCTCACAACATTAGTATAATTAGTTTAATTTCATTTTTAGTATTTTATTTTGATTGCAACTTAGTTTTGGGTTAGTTGAATAGCAACTAATTCCGCCCACTCTTCTAAAACCCGAGATTTTACTTGCTTTCATAAAAATATAAAAATACAAAAATAATCATCCCTCACCTTTAGAACTAGTAATTAGGCTTTCTAATCCTAGCGACACTATTCCTAAGCTGAACGATCAATCCCCCGGTACTTGTCACTATACTATACTACAACGATCAGGTACACTGCCTGGTGGGGGTTGTAAGCTTCTCGAGATCCCTCGAGAGGTAAAGCCTGTTGCGATTCCCACGTATCAACTATAAATAACGATCAAATCTTGACGTTAAATAAATATTAAATAAAATAATTTCTTTTAAATGAATGAGGGAAACTATCGAGTTATACAGGGTCGTGATCACTTGAGTCCAAGTGGATTATTATTTGTGACGTTTGTGTTGTCACGGATATATGACAATTAATACACTCACTTTCGATAACTACGTAACTTATTTAATCGACGGGTTAAATAAGAGCTATTTAGTTGTTTAAATTGAGTATATTAATGGGCATCGTATCCTACGACGCCCATAGGTTGTGGTATGGGTACGAGAATAATAAATTACTAAGTATCTCGTGAGGTTGCCAAATTGACGAATTTGGTAAGCATAATGGCATAATTAGAGAATTTATTAAACTTTGATATATACCATATAGTACTTTATGTGCAATGTGTGACCTAGGATTCGGGTGTAATCTTAGAATGGTATATTAAGTAATAAATAAGGGGGATTACCAAATCGACGGATTTGATAAACTTCGATGATTTATTTAAATAATATATTGGACTAATATTAGACTTATAGATTATTTTATTATCCTTTTTATTGTGACTTCTTGGTTTGAGTTGTGTCGACCCACCACCCGTATGGATACTAAACGCCAAACTCCAAACTTACGAGATTTATACGAGAAATGGATTTTCGGAAGTAAATGGAATACGTTCGGGTTTGGGAATATTTAATTTTGAGGAAATGATTTCTGAACGAGTTGATGTTGTTAGGAAGTGCCGAGTCCGTAGTTGCCGTCTTTTGAGTTACTATACGTCTTACTTCTACCGATCTCTTATTGCTGATTTCTGGACTTGAGGTGAGTCATAGCCCACTTTTTACTCTTGAACTATGTTTTCAATACTTGGGGTGAGAAACGTGCAAATTATTTTATGTGGACTATTATCGCTTCTATATTCTTTCTAAAACTTGCTATGCGTATGGACTAGGATATATTGTCAGCTTTAGTCACACATTTTGTGTGTACTATTCAAGGTTGGCTTATTTGGTTATTGATGGATTGTCAGCTTAAGTCACACATTTTGTGTGTACTATTCAAGGTTGGCTTATTTGGTTATTGATGGATTGTCAGCTTTAGTCACATATTTGTTGTGTGTACTATTCAAGGTTGGCTTATTTGGTTATTGGTGGATTGTCAGCTTTAGTCACATATTTGTTGTGTGTACTATTCAAGGTTGGCTTATTTGGATTGTCAGCTTTAGTCACACGGTTTCGTGTGTACTATTCAAGGTTGGCTTATTTAGATACTATAGTGTGCACCTATAGGTTATTGATACTTCGGAGGTTGTCCGAGTATTTATGATATTGCGGGGGTTACCCGAATATCTATGTTGGAGCGGAGGGTATCCGCAGGCTTTTAGCGAATCCTTAGTCTAGCTAGCAAGCGTTTTGCGTATATGTCCACTATATTGTTAGATGAATTTAAACCTATGATCTCACCAGTGAAAGCTGACTTTTAGCACGTTTTCTCAGGAAATTAAGTGATGCTCTATGGATGCTTGGATTGGAGGCTTGGCAATGGCACCGGTTATGGATCTATTTTTCTAAAAATCTGATAAACTATTGTGGACCTACGTTTAATTCTTTTGGGCCTGACTCTGAATGAATGTTGGGATAAATGTAAACTTTAAAAACCCGTTTTGGTTGTGTTTTTCTTATGTTTACTTTATCACGTTCTTTTACTTCTTGTGTTGGATACCAATTCCCGTAACACCTCGAAAGCTTGTTGAGTCTTCCGCTGTACCAAATTTTGGGGGTGTTACAGAAACCCATTTATACTTGGCCCATTATAAACAAATCTGACATCAGCCCAACACCATTTTGCGAACAAAATTCGTGTATGCCAATATTTCTCTCATTTTTAACCCTAATCCTAAAACACCAGCTACCATACACTTTTTACTCTCAAAATCAGCCGCCCACTTCATTTCATAGACTAAAAATCGTCCCTTAAATCTGATCGTTAACCCACACGAAACAGAAACACAACCGTATCAACCTTTTCTCAATTCTGCTTGGATATGGGATTCTTGAGATGATTTGAGGCATCATTGTTTATATAGAGGTATATTGAGATGATTATTGGATATGGGATTCTTGAGATGATTTGAGGATTTGAGGTTTATTGATTTAGTGATATGATGACGTTTTGAGGAATTATATGTGTTTTGAGGAATTATATGGCTTAATTGTTTTACGAATGATTTTAGTAATGCGGTATTTTAAATCTTTCTTGATATATATGATTTGGAATTATATGATGACTTTCATATGGTATTTTGAGTTCGCGGTTTAGTTGTTTTGAAACACTTACACCTACCCTACGCCGTTGTCACAAACCATGACCTCCTATTCGTACGATGTTATTGAGGATGTTTATGCTGGTACGCGTCGCCCCTCGTAGATCACTATGGCCCCTGATGACCCATACGTGTTGGTCATGCGTTCAGCCACTACTTTATCGTCTCATTGAAGACCTAAGCCACCGATTTTATCGCCTCGTGGTTCACCTGCTCAGAGATGACGATTGATGGAGTACCCCTCCGACGAGGAGTATGAGGAGGAGTATGAGGGTGAGCAGAATGATAACCCTCAAGATGAGGAAGAGAATGAGGACCCTCAAGATGAGGAAGAGGATGATCCTCAGGAGGAGGATATGCCTGATGATGATGGGTCGCTAGCACATTCAGTTCATTCTGCGAAGCCCGATTCCCCGATACATCCGTTAGAGCTGGTTTCACCTGATCATCCATTTTTGTTTGATTCACCACCTGGTAGTCCCGTGGCGTCAGACGCGCCATCTGAGATATCTGCTGAGCTTGCAGATTTAGGTGAGAATGGTAGGATTTGGAATTGGCGTACTACGCAGGGCGAGAGGATCTCGCAGATGGCTGATCGACTTGAGATGGTTATTCTATCCCTTAAGTCATGTTATTCGGATTACATGTTCGTTTCGTATGGAACGATTAGTATTTATTATGTCTTTTGGTATTTTGGAGCGAAGTATCGACCGCTACTTGTATGGACGATGTTGATTTCGTATGATATTCTACGGTTTTTGGCATACATGGAGAATTGTGTTCCTATTTGCGTGGCTGATATTGTATTGGTATTACGTTCGTATTTCGACTTTCACCAATTGGATTCTTGTTAGACGTTATGATACGTGTTAGTGGAGACTTACGAACCTTGTATTGTGACTTATATTAATTGCCCCACGACGAAACCCTGTTAGAGCTACCAGAACTGGTCCTGCAACGACTACCCCTAGTCGTCAAGGACGTCGTCCTACTCGAAATGTTGAAACCTCTACTCCTGATAACCTGGACGCTACTAACCGCAACAACAGGACTTAAGATGTTGATGTTCAGGGAGACAATGATCATGTTCCACCTAATGCACCTACTGTGGATCAAGCAATGATCAATCAACTTGTGGAGCAACGAGTTGCTGAGCTACTAGCTGAGTCAAATCATTCCAACAATTCTGCTGGAACATTTTCCACCTGTTCGTGCTAATGGATGTAACTACAAGGAGTTTAAAATTTGTGGACCCATTGAGTTTGGTGGAACTGAAGGAGTGGTCTACTTAGTCAGGTGGATAGAGAAGACTGAGTCAGTGTTTAATGACAGTGGTTGTGCGGAGAATGCTAAGGTAAAGTTTGCTTCTTTTACTTTCAAGGATGAAGCTTTAACTTGGTGGAACAATTACCGAAACTCGGTTGGGAGTGATGTGGCTTATGCTATGACTTGGGAGCAATTTAAGTCTTTGCTGATTCAGATTTATTGCCCAAGAAATGAGGTTAAGGAGCTGGAGATTGAGTTTTGGAATCACAAAGTGAAGGGTACTGATATGGCGACTTACAATCATCGTTACCAGGAGTTAGCCTTGCTTCGCCCAGATATGGTTAGAACTGAGACTCAAAAGATTGAGCGGTATACCGATGGGTTGCCTGTGGCTACAAGGAATGATGTGATTGCTGCTAGACCTGCAAATATCCATGAAGCAATCATAATTGCTCAACAATTAATGAATTCGTTGGAATTGGAAGGAGCTGATAAGGATAGGAATGGGAAGAGAAAGAGAGACCATCACTCTAAGGGTAATGATCACCGAAACAAGCGACAAACTAAGGCTTATGCCATTGGGAATGGAGATAAAAGGAACCAAAACGGTGATGCACCCAAGTGTGGTCGTTGCCACCAGAATCATTCTGGAGGGTGTAGTGTAATATGTCAGAACTGCTCCAAGAAGGGACACACATCTAAGGATTGTAGGGCTCGACCTCTTGCTATGATTCAAGCTACTCCTGAAGTGAGAAGTAAGACAGATGTTACTTATTTTGGGTGTGGAAAGAAAGGACATTATAGGGATGAGTGTAGGGAATCGTGGAACCGAGGAAATCAAGGATCGGGTGGTAATGGGTACAATAATGGAAACCGTGGAGCTGGAGGAAACCGTGGACGACAAGATAATGGAGACCAATGTGTGGAAGCTGGAACTGCTCATGGAAGAGTGTATGCACTTGGGAACGAGAGAGGAGAAGATCCGAATGTCGTTACTGGTACGTTCCTCCTCAATAATCGTTATGCTTCCATACTATTTGATACTGGTGCCGATAAGAGTTTTGTGTCCACTAAGTTTGCACCCTTACTAGAGAAACCCCCGATGGCCTTAGGAATTGGTTATGATGTAGAGTTAGCTAATGGGAATATAGAGAGGATTAGGACTATCATTCGCGGTTGCACGTTAAACTTTCTGAATCGTCCTTTCAACATAGATCTTCTACCCGTCACGTTAGGAAGTTTTGAAGTCATCATTGGTATGGATTGGTTGTCGATGTATCGTGCTCATATACTTTGCGATGAGAAGATCGTGCTGTGCCTTACGGCAAGGAGATTCTGAACATACCAGGAGATAGAAAGGATTTGAGAGGCCCATCTAGATTAGCGATCATATCTTGCACTAAATTGCCGAAGCTAATGGAAAAAGGATGTTGCCTTTTCTTAGCTCAAATTTCTGAGAAAGGAGGGAAGGAGAAGAAGGAAAGGTGCATTGGAAATGTGCTTATAGTTCGTGATTTTTCGGATGTGTTTCTCGATGATTTGCCGGAAATCCCGCCTCCTAGACAAGTAGAGTTTCAGATTGAGTTGATACCTGGTGCTGCTCCTGTAGCACGAGCGCCTTATCGTCTTGCACCTACTGAACTGGAAGAGTTGTCGAAACAATTAGCAGAGTTAGCCGAAAAAGGATTTATAAGACCAAGTTTTTCGCCTTGGGGAGCTCCGATCTTATTTGTGAAGAAGAAGGATGGATCGTTTCGTATGTGTATTGATTATCGAGAGTTGAACAAGTTAACGGTGAAGAATAGATACCCGTTACCGAGGATCGACGATTTGCTCGATCAGCTTCAAGGATCGAGTGTGTATTCGAAGATCGATTTGAGATCGGGATATCATCAGCTTCGAGTTCGCGAGAAAGATATTCCGAAAACGGCTTTCAGAACCCGTTACGGGCATTACGAGTTTCAGGTGATGCGGTTTGGGTTGACTAACGCACCGGCGGTATTCATGGACCTCATGAATCGGGTGTGTAAGCCTTACTTAGATAAGTTTGTGATTGTGTTCATCGATGACATTCTAATTTATTCGAAGAGTGAGAAGGAGCATGAGGAGCATCTAAGACTTATCTTAGAATTGCTCAGGAAAGAGAAACTGTATGCCAAGTTTTCTAAATGTGAATTTTGGATTCCGACGGTACAATTTCTGGGTCATGTGATTGATAGACAAGGAGTTCATGTAGATCCTGCTAAGATTGAAGCGATTAAAGATTGGGCTGTACCTACGACCCTAACAGAAATTCGTCAATTTTTGGGATTAGCCGGTTATTACCGAAGATTCATTGAGGGATTTTCGAAGATCGCAAAACCGTTGACCAAATTGACTCAAAAGAGTGTTAAGTACGAATGAGGAGATAAGGAAGAGGAAGCATTTCAATTACTTAAGGAAATGTTGTGTAGTGCTCCTATCTTAACGTTACCTGAAGGTAACGAGGACTTCGTCGTCTATTGTGACGCTTCGCATAAAGGTTTAGGAGCTGTGTTAATGCAACTAGAGAAAGTGATTGCTTATGCTTCCCGACAGCTCAAGAAGCACGAGAAGAACTACACCACTCATGATTTGGAGTTAGGTGCTGTGGTTTTTGCCTTAAGGATATGGAGACATTACTTGTACGGAACCAAGTGTGTGGTGTTTACTGATCACAAAAGTCTACAGCACATCTTGAATCAAAAAGAGCTCAACATGAGACAACGACGTTGGATCGAGTTGCTAAGCGATTATGATTGCGAAATTCGCTACCATGCTGGTAAAGCAAACGTTGTTGCTGATGCTCTTAGTCGAAAGGAGAGGATACCTCCGTTACGAGTTAGGTCATTGGGAATGACTATCGCATCGCCGTTACCATCTCAAATATTTGAAGCTCAAACGGAAGCATTGAAAGCAGAAAACCGACCTGCTGAGAGCATATTTGGAATGGCTGAAAATGAGAAAGGATTTGTTAAGCGTTCTGATGGAGTATTATGTTTTGGAGATCGAATTTGGGTACAATTATATGGAGGAATTCGAGAGTTGATTATGCATGAGTCGCATAAGTCAAGGTACTCTATTCATCCTGGGTCTGACAAGATGTACCAGGATTTGAAAAAGTTATATTGGTGGCCAAACATGAAGGCAGATATAGCGTTGTATGTTAGTAAGTGCTTGACATGTTCTAAGGTTAAAGCTGAACATCAAAGACCGTCAGGATTATTGATGCAACCAGAACTCCCAGTTTGGAAGTGGGAGCGGATTACAATGGACTTTATTACCAAATTACCAAAGACAGCTAGCGGTTGTGATGCTATCTGGGTAATTGTGGATCGATTGACTAAGTCTGCTCATTTCTTGGCGATTAGTGAGGATGATAGTGTGGATAAACTTGCGAGGTTGTATGTGAAGGAAATTATTTCTCGACATGGAGTCCCGATATCGATTATTTCTAATCGTGATAGCCGCTTTACGTCAGCTTTGTGGCGATCACTTCAAACCGCTTTGGGGACGAGACTTGATATGAGTACTGCATATCATCCCCAAACCGATGGTCAAAGTGAAAGAACTATTCAGACTTTGGAGGATATGCTTAGTGCATCAATAATAGACTTTGGTAAAGGCTGGGAGAAATATCTACCCCTTGTGGAATTCTCCTATAATAATAGCTACCACACAAGTCTCAAAGCTGCACCATTCGAAGCTTTATATGGTCGTAAATGCCGTTCGCCTATTGGTTGGGCTGAAGTTGGAGATAGCCAACTCACAGGCCCCGAACTTATTTTGGAGACTACTGAGAAAGTGACTCAAATTCGTGATCGATTACAAGCAGCTAGGGATAGACAGAAAAGTTACGCCGATCAGAGACGTAAACCCCTAGAGTTCCAGGTTGGAGACAAAATGATGCTGAAAGTCTCGCCTTGGAAAGGTGTGATACGTTTCAGGAAAAGTGGGAAACTCAACCCCCGCTACATTGAACCATTTCTCGTTTTGGAAAGAATTGGGCCCGTGGCTTATCGGTTGAAACTACCACAGGAATTGAATAAAGTTCATGATGTGTTCATGTTAGCAATTTGAAGAAATGCCTTTCGGATGAAACGCCAGTTATACCGATTAAGGATATTTGTGTGGATGAGAGTTTGAATTTTGTGGAGGAGCCGATTGAGATATTGGATAGAGAGATTAAACGACTTAAGAGAAGTCGTATTCCACTCATCAAAGTTCGTTGGAATTCGCGGCATGGACCGGAATTCACGTGGGAACGTGAGGACGAGTTCCGAAAGAGATATCTGAAGCTTTTCACTTCGTTGATGGATTGTTCCGAGAGAAACCCGGGACGGGTTTCTTCTGAGGCTGGGAGGATGTGACAACTGGCAAATTAGGGAGTTATTTTGAAAACCCGCATTACATTAAAGTTCGTTTATAAATTTATATTTGGAATTTTATTCGTAACGAACTTATAAAAACCAATATTTTGGTTAATTATATCTAAAATTTTTATGGAATCGAGTTTGGTTATCGATGGGATGAGAAATTATTTCGAGATTTTTATTGGCACTACGTTGACTCTGGCACTAGGATAACCTAACAAAAATTTCATGTCTTGAGTCTACGGATTCGACTATATATATATTTATTGAACGTATTGTGATATCTTTGGGAACAAGCTCGGTCCGAGAAAGAGTTGGAGTATTTTATAAAGTTACGGGTTTTGGTCCGTGTATTTTACACCTAGTCACCTTACCCTAAATATAATAATACTTTTAGTATTATTATTATTATTAGTATTATTTTTATTTAAAAGAAAGAAAGGAAAGAAAATAAATAAAAGGAGTAACTATACATTGGTCCCTTGTGGTTTTCGGTTCACATAGAAACACAAACAAAACAAACACAACCTCACCACTCTCACCTTCTCTCTCTCTATTATCACCAAACCCTAGCCACCATAAATTCCGGCCACCACAGCCGCTCCACCGCCGGCCACCACACCACACGATCACCACCCTTAGAATCCCCATCTTCTCCTCTTTCAGATCTACTACTACACGCGCCTTTTCCCCTTGTTTTTACTCTCGTACCACCTCAAACTCACCACTAATTTTCCTTGTTTTTGATGAACTCACATCCTGGTCTTGTGAAATCAAAGGTAAGACGAGTCACAAGTGTATTGTGACTCGTATTTTGTCAAAACCGTGATTTAGGGTCGCGGGTTACCTTCTTTTGGTTGGGTTATGATTATTAACGTGAAAGACAAATGGGTTTTGATGCAAAACATGTTTTTTTAACAAGTTTGGTATCCGGGTGTTGTTGTTCTTGTGGGTGTCAAGACTCGGCTTATGAGTTTTGCGAGCTTATGTGACCTTCTTGATTATTTCTTTTTGGTGTACTCGTGGTTATATTTTAAGAGTGTTTGGATATTTATTTGGTAACTTGATCGATCTTCTGATCTTAGTTTTTGAGAAATGGTTAATTGTTGTGGTTATTCTTGGGCTCGTTGAGAGCTAACCGTGACCCACTAGTGGTCTCGTAGTTTGGTTGTGATTGGATAGAGGTGAGCCGAGACCCGTAGGAGTTCGGCAACACCCTCTTGATTTGGGTAAACTTGGAGTTTTTCTTGTTTGTTGTTTATATTGGCTGCCACTGTTGTTGTTATTATGGATATTATATTGTTGTTATTACTTGTTATTGTTAAATGAGGTCATTGTTGTTGTACAATCGGACGGAATGGGATGGAGGAACTGAGACCCTCGAGGTCTCGACAATGGAATTATTATTTATTGGAGTTGTTGTTGACGAGAGGTATTTGGGGACCGATTGTGAGACGGTCACTTAGAATGACGGAGATAGGTTAGTCGGGTGCCGTAGTCGGACCCTATTGTTGTAGCACGTGATTTGGGTATTTTTGGACGGAGATTGATTATTTGGTTTGACTTGATTATCATTTTTTTTATTTGGACTTGGACAATGAGCCGAGAGTGATGACTCGGACATGTGACCATCTCATATGACTCGATAAATATTTATAATCAAACGCTAATAATAAAACTCGTAATAATATTATTAGTAATATAAACGTTTATATAAATATATAGACGTGAATAACGTATATATAGATATATAAATGCGTATATTAAAAATAAAACGATCACGAGTGATATTATAACAATAACGTGACGATAAGTATTATACTATGAAAGTGGTGTAATAAATGTCGGGAGCGTTATTATAATTAAACGACTATAAATAACGATCAAATCTTGACGTTAAATAAATATTAAATAAAATAATTTCTTTTAAATGAATGAGGGAAACTATCGAGTTATACGGGGTCGTGGTCACTTGAGTCCAAGTGGATTATTATTTGTGACGTTTGTGTTGTCACGGATATATGACAATTAATACACTCGCTTTCGATAACTACGTAACTTATTTAATCGACGGGTTAAATAAGAGCTATTTAGTTGTTTAAATTGAGTATATTAATGGGCATCGTATCCTACGACGCCCATAGGTTGTGGTATGGGTACGAGAATAATAAATTACTAAGTATCTCGTGAGGTTGCCAAATTGACAAATTTGGTAAGCTTAACGGCATAATTAGAGAATTTATTAAACTTTGATATATACCATATAGTACTTTATGTGCAATGTGTGACCTAGGATTCGGGTGTAATCTTAGAATGGTATATTAAGTAAATAAATATGGGGGATTACCAAATCGACGGATTTGATAAACTTCGATGATTTATTTAAATAATATATTGGACTAATATTAGACTTATAGATTATTTTATTATCCTTTTTGTTGTGACTTCTTGGTTTGAGTTGTGTCGACCCACTACCCGTATGGATAGTAAACGCCAAACTCCAAACTAATACGAGATTTATACGAGAAATGGATTTTCGGATGTAAATGGAATACGTTCGGGTTTGGGAATATTTAATTTTGAGGAAATGATTTCTGAACGAGTTGATGTTGTTAGGAAGTGCCGAGTCCGTAGTTGCCGTCTTTTGAGTTACTATACGTCTTACTTCTACCGATATCTTATTGCTGATTTCTGGACTTGAGGTGAGTCATAGCCCCACTTTTTACTCTTGAACTATGTTTTCAATACTTGGGGTGAGAAACGTGCAAATTATTTTATGTGGACTATTATCGCTTCTATATTCTTTCTAAAACTTGCTATGCGTATGGACTAGGATATATTGTCAGCTTTAGTCACACATTTTGTGTGTACTATTCAAGGTTGGCTTATTTGGTTATTGATGGATTGTCAGCTTTAGTCACATATTTGTTGTGTGTACTATTCAAGGTTGGCTTATTTGGTTATTGATGGATTGTCAGCTTTAGTCACATATTTGTTGTGTGTACTATTCAAGGTTGGCTTATTTGGATTGTCAGCTTTAGTCACACGGTTTCGTGTGTACTATTCAAGGTTGGCTTATTTAGATACTATAGTGTGCATCTATAGGTTATTGATACTTCAGAGGTTATCCGAGTATTTATGATATTGCGGGGGTTACCCGAATATCTATGTTGGAGCGGAGGGTATCCGCAGGCTTTTAGCGAATCCTTAGTCTAGCTAGCAAGCGTTTTGCGTATATGTCCACTATATTGTTAGATGAATTTAAACCTATGATCTCACCAGCGAAAGCTGACTTTTTGCACGTTTTTTCAGGAAATTAAGTGATGCTCTATGGATGCTTGGATTGGAAGCTTGGCAATGGAACCGGTTATGGATCTACTTTTCTAAAACTCTGATAAACTATTGTGGACCTACGTTTAATTCTTTTGGGCCTGACTCTGAATGAATGTTGGGATAAATGTAAACTTTAAAAACCCGTTTTGGTTGTGTTTTTCTTATGTTTACTTTATCTCGTTCTTTTACTTCTTGTGTTGGATACCAATTCCCGTAACACCTCGAAAGCTTGTTGAGTCTTCCGCTGTACCAAATTTTGGGGGTGTTACAGAAACCCATTTATACTTGGCCCATTATAAACAAATCTGACATCAGCCCAACACTATTTTGCGAACAAAATTCGTGTAAGCCAATATTTCTCTCATTTTTAACCCTAATCCTAAAACACCAGCTACCATACACTTTTTACTCTCAAAATCAGCCGCCCACTTCATTTCATAGACTAAAAATCGTCCCTTAAATCTGATCGTTAACCCACACGAAACAGAAGCACAACCGTATCAACCTTTTCTCAATTCTGCTTGCTTCGAATTTTTTGCTCACTGAGTTCGGCATCAATATCCTTTGGAGGATCTCGGGTAGGTTCTACTTTTGTGTCTTTAGCGTTTTGTTTTAATCGAAGCAAAGAAGAATGAAACGGCTTTTTTTTTTTTTGGTTCTATCATTAAAGTTTCGGATAATTAAAAAGAAGTTGAGACTTCTTATAGATCGATGATGGTATATTGTTTACTTCATGAAAATCCTAAAGATGGTACAAAGAGTGAACAAAAATGAGATCATGTAGCTTTTTCATTTTTGTTGTATTGTTGGTCTAGATGGCGTTTAGCCTAATGGTTATTGGTTATTTATTTTCGGTTTTTTTGTGTTTTTTTTTTTTTTTTTTTTTTTTTTATCTTTACCAGAGTTCGCATATATGAGAAAAGTGACAACAAAAGTAGATGTCTTTAGCTTCGGAATAATAGTGATGGAATTCATCACTAGAAAAAGACCAACCGAGCTCACTAAAGTTGAAGGGACCCAAATCACTTTGCCACAGCTAGTAGATCGAGCACTTTCAGGTGGACACAACGAGCTGATCAAAATTATAGATCCTTATTTGCTAACCAACTTCTCCCAGATTCGGGTTGTTGTAGAACAGCTTCTTAAGTTGGCGTTATCTTGCACAAGAATGGATCCAAAAGATCGACCTGATATGAATCAAGTCATGAATTCTCTTTCAGTGATCAGTAAGAAAGTTTAGAAACTGAAGGCTACAAAATTGGAACATGTCAAATTTTTGGTACGTTGCATCGGTCAGCTAGGAAAGTCTTGTTTGGAAGAATTTGAAGGGTAAAGGGAACTCCTATTAGGGTTCTAACATCAAATTGCATACGAACCTTTTCAGAGTCGTTTAAGTATCACCTACATTCCAACAGATCGACATTTCTTGTATTAATTTTTACTTAAGTATCTTCATCACTTCCTCTTTGTGTTTAGCTCACAAGTTTATATGTAATTCAATAAGTGAAATGTTTGTTGGCAACCTTCATTATGTCAATCATTAAAGGAACCAGTAGAAGACTTTTAACATTTTAATTAGCATTTAATGGTTGATTTTAGTTATGGATATACATCATTGTAGAATTCGCTTTAAACCAATATTTTCTTTACTCTGCAGTTATCTTCGCACTCATCTCATTTTGTATTCATTAAGCCTGCTACAATTTTTATCTAAAATGTTTGAAGCCTATCTCGAGTCACAAAAAAATGGCACAATCAAGCAATGAAATTTACTTTTTGAGTAGAAAAGAATGGTAAAATTAAGTAAGAAACATTATAGGTAGCAACATGGACTCAGCTAATGCTCCCTATCTTAATCGCCATGACAGAGCGGGAGTCCTTTAGATCCAACCATTGTTGGCTTCACTCACTTGGGTTTGGTTCTGGAAGGGTCAGTATTGGATTTGATATTTGGAGGTCAACCCGGACCTGAGACCCATTTGACCCATGCTCCAAAATAACCCATCTAGACCCGTGACCCAAGTACCCAACCCAACCCGACTCGCTCATTTGGCCACTTATATTACTCAAGGAACCTGGCACACTCCTACAGCACCATAGACTTTCCTTTAGAACCGTATTGATCATCGAAAAGTCAGTCTTTACTTTCCACGTTCCTTGTTACCATTAGTCCTACAAGCATCAAGAAGAATGCCCAATCATCAACAACCGGTTTGGAAAACACGTCCTTGTAGAAGTCGTATGCATCTACTATCTGACCAGATCGACACAAGAGATTGATCAATAATGCAATTAAGCACAACGCTCTGGTTTAAGTTCATATTAAAAGGCCAGAGACCGTCGCAGTCCACCATATCACGTGATTCATGTCCTTATCAGAAACTGTTACAAATATTCGATAAGCAGTCATTACATCTTTATACTTAATATACAAATCAAAACCCGTGTCCTGTACAATCTGATTAGCTCGACAGATGCAAATCAAAACTACTACAGACTATATTCCCATGCACCACCTTCTCATTTATAAAATTCCCGTGTTTTGTAGAAGCAGATATCAACGTCCCAAATGTCTGCTAATCTGGCTGCAATCCACTTGAACACATCCTAGACAAAGTAGTGAGACTAGCTTCTCCAACATCATCACTGAAACCATAAGCAGAAATCAAAGAATTTCACAAAACTCGGTTTAATCCCTACATAACCCATCTCATTAAACATCCAAAACAACCCACGTCCCCAAACCTTATAAAACACGCGATAATCGCAGTCCAAGGGACCACATTTCTACCAGGCACTAAATCAAAGCATTTACGTGCAACATCACTAAAACCCACATTTTGTATATGGGTTGATATTCAAACACTTTTAGTTACCTTCACGTAAATGAGATTTGAAGGCTAGTACATGTATACTCGTGATCGCTATTAAAGCACTTTTAGGCCTAAATCGGAACCAAAATCTTTTGTTTGTTTAACCAAAAACAAAACTTACTAAATATACTGTATTAGATAGGAAGGGACAAAGTCAAATGAAATGTCATGAAGTTATCATAAATTACTAGAAAGTTAATGCTATCAAAGGACATATTAAATAAAATAAAATTATATGAAATGAGAAAGAAGAATATAAATCGATATATATTCACGGGTGATTTGTTTGATATTCGGCAAGTGTACTCTCTTGTGTCTTTATGTAACTGTTAGAATATGGACATTATTTTAGTAGTCGTGTGTTAGGATCGAACTCGAGATCACGGGATTGCACACTTTACGTATGAGTATTAAAGATTAATACTTGAATATAAATGTTGTATTCATTTATTAATTATCACAAAACATATAAACGTTTATTAGTATATAAGATATATGACTAATGGACGTTAAATTAAAAGAACGAGGACTAGAATGAAATTAGAAGTCAAGAAGGTTCCGGATCCCCTCCATTCCTTGTGGGCCGATCGGATTTGTATGGGTTTACCCAACCCACACAAAACTTGAGCTCTAAGTTTCTTATAGTATATATACACATCAAAGGTTTAGGTTTTTGGTACTCTTGTGCACACACACAAAAACCTAAAATCTTTTCTCTCTTGTTCTTTTTCTTTGGTCGATCGTATTATGCCCTCTCCAAGGGATAATCGATTTTTGTTAAACAAATATTGTTTTGGTTTAAGTTTTGTGAATTAATTACTAGCATAACTTTAATACGTTATAGTACGTGTGTACAAGAACGTGATTCAAACACATTATTGTTTGATTCTTGGATTGAATTACAAAAAGGTAAGGGGTAATTCTTATAATCCTTATAAACCCTAATTAGGGTTCTTGGTTCCGGAAGATTGCATTGATTCTTGTTCGGGCTAGAATCATAAAGGTATGTTTACTATTTAATTTAATGATTAATTAATTACATGTTATTCGATCTATTATAATTGCTTCCGCTCATGCTCACTTTGATGTACTCGGTTTATTTATATGAAGGTCATGATATAATAATTACAACAGTGGCATCTAGAGCCGTTATAATGTGTAATTAATTATCGCAACGCATAAAAAAAATTGGATTTTGATTCGTATAGTTACATGTTTTTTTAGGGTTTATGTGTTTTTTCCCTAACCCTAAAATTTGGGTCGATTTAGACCTAAGGGTTTTTAGGGTTTTGCTTTTATTTTTTTTAAAATTGACTAGAAACCCTAAGATGTCATGTAATTGTTTATGCGTTTTAGTAAACGATCTTGGTGCAATGTGTTAATTGTTAAGCTAAATCCATGAAAAGTGCATGTTTGCATGGATTTTTTATTGTGTTGATTTAAATTGTTTAAATTGCTTATATATATTAATGGTTAAGTTATATTAAAACATGTAAATTTTAATAGATGTCGAATTGGGGAAGACTCCAATATTAAGTAATCAATTATGTGCTATGTGGTATTTATTTAATTTTGGCTTACGCAATCGATTTATCGATGTATGTGGCTCTTTTTCCAAGAAAAAGAAAGCCCTAATTGAATTAATACGTTATACACCTAGATTTGATTATTAATAGGACTTTTGAATAAGATTTGCATGTGGCTACATGTTTTATACATATTTAATTGTTATGATTATGTATATGTGTTTATTTAGTTGTTTTATTTTTTATTGCATATTACTTGTTTTGTTTATTTATTGTGTTAGACATGTTTATTTAAACGAAAGGGTAATTTTTTGAATAGAAAAATAATACGGACTAAATAATGGCGAAATTGTTTTGGTTTTTAAGAGTTAAAATTTCCAAGAATTGGTTGATTGATGTTTTTGTACGTAATGGTTAAATAGGCTCGACCGAAGTTTACACACTATAAGATGGGTATAAGGATGGCAACGCATTAAATTGTGGCCTTAGATAGACAACATTCTGTCTTAACGCTCGTTTGTGTGTAAATTAGACTTACCGAACAACCATTACATGTACATTGTCATCTTAAGGGTGAATAATCCACAATTCCACAATGATTATCCGAAACACTAAGCTTTCGGGCTTATGCAAAAGTACGATATAGTGGACGATAATTGATGGTTATTCTTTAATTGGTGAACCCGATACCTCAATCAAAACTTTGTTATTTTACTCTTAGCAAATTGGTAATAAAAATGTTTTGTAAAACCAATGTTATGAAGTTGTATGCATGCTTCTTCATACATTATTTTGATTACACATCAAAATTTAATACCCTTATAAAATTAAGTTGAATGCCATCTAATTAAGAACACTTGAAGTTGTAATTTACGTCATAGTGAGACTTGGCGAGATTGCAATGGAGAGGTAAATTTCATAAATTCATTGCTAGCAGATCAACTGATGTGATGGATTTGTGAGTTTACAGTTTTTAAGTTAGACGACTTAAATTGAGTAGGAAGTGAGACTTGGACTCAAGGCATTAAGATGGGGATCAAACATGCTTACATTACAAATGTTTTGTGATTGTAAATCCCATAAATCTAGGAATTGCAATATGATATTGGCAATTATTGTACGACAATTACCTTGTTGAATACTATCATTACTAGCAGATCAACTGATGTAATGGTACTATGTCAATTTAGGATCTTAGCTTTAAGAAAATACTACGGTTTATATGATTATTTACCAATGGGTATTTTATTTTCTTAAAGATCTAATTATCGAAAATACTGAAATTGAATTTTGTAATTCGTTTTAATGTATTAATGCAACGTTCAAACCGTAAACGTATTTTGGGCTTTGGTAAATTGATCAAGTTCTGTTTTCAAACTAATGTTTGATTAAGAAATATTTACTTAAAAGACAAAAAAACAGTCTCCTTTCTATGAAGGAAGAGTGAGACACAATCCTATTCCTTTTCATGAATGAGAAAGGATAATAGGAATATTAGATATGTCTAAATTCTAATATAACTCATAGCAAATTTTTAATGGTTAAGAAAATTGCATACATTTTTCATAAGGATTTTATCATCTTCATTTGGTGATCAAATTCTTTGTAACAAATATGATATTTGGTTAACAGAAAATTATGTATGACATTTTATGAGTTATTAAATTAGAAGCTAGACTAATTACTGCAAAATGTTTAGAGACAAACTAGTTGTTTTGAATATTTTAAAGGTGCTACATACATTGTAGGATGGTAGACCTATTAAGGAAGAAATTGCATGCCCAATTTTCGAGTTAATAGCATTTGGTGGATAGTCCATCATTTACGTAGTAGAATACACTCTTTAGTGCATAAGTAATTGTTACGTATGGACATTTAAAGGTGTAGGAAAGTTAAAAGCACACTATTTGCTTTCACTGGATAGGAAACATTTACAATGTTGTCAAATTCAGTGGGAGTATTGTGTACTTATCACTGAATAAGGAATTATTGTAATGATCTTTAATTCAGTGGGAGTTACAAGCTCTGACATCTTGGTAGCTAAAGATAATACTTTCCAAGTGTAGACACTCATACTTTTAAGGATAGTCTTGTACGTTTCCTTACTAGACATTGTTGTTTTACATATACTTGACACAATCATATTGAACACATAAACAAATGCATGGCGTGTTGTTTATCAAATATATGAGGTTGTTCCATGCACAAGTGGGAGAAATGTTATCTTTATTGTGTGCAAGAAACAACTCATAAAGATATGATTTAATGGATTCTCTTGACTACAAGGTAAGAGAATAATGTTCTAATATTAATTCTAGAAACACTTGATGTTTCAATTTATGTTATGTGAGACTTAACTAGATTGCAACAACAAGGTGAATTTCATATTTTTGTTACTAGCAGATCAACTGATGTAATTGAACTATGAAAATTCACGGTTTCTAAATTAGATATCTATTAGAACATGTGTCAATATGATATCAAAACTACTTTAATTTATAGATTTATGAATTCATGGAATGACATAAATTAATTAAGTAATCTAATGCTGCTTCAATCTGAATATTTATGTGTTCTTGAAATGACATAAATAAATGAATAAATAATGTTGTTTACATTATTGTGAAGTAATATATTAACTTGAAATTACTATTGAAACCAAAAGATGGTGTTCATAATTACTTTAGTTAAACATGTTTATGTTTCATTGTAAAGATATAAACATAAAGTCTTTTAATTGTTACAAGACTTATAATAAAGTAAGACGTTATCTTGTTGTGTCTTTTAATTAAGACATATACATGAAGTTATTAAATGGTTAAATGACTTATAACGTATAGTGGGATTATAACAGTTTATGTTTTCTTGTAAAGACATGAACATAAAGTAACTTTGTAAAAAGTACTTGTGTAATAAAGCATGTAATTGGCTTGAAAATTATTATACCATTAAAATGACTTAGTTGGTAAATAAACAAGTCAAAAGGAATATGGTTATCTTAAATATTGTTAGATTGTCTTACAATATTAATACTAATGAAATATCAAATGTTTATGGTATGTTCAGTTAGGAAAATCAAACTCTTGTTATATTGTTTGATTAAAGATAACTATGACTTCTTTTCTTCCAAAAGTTTTCAAGGTTAGAATGTTGAGTATGACTTGGACATATTTAATAAAACTCCAACATAGAAGATTAATAAGACATTATCATATGATGGAATGTGATGAATGAGATGAATCACATTAAGTCTTAAATTGAAGTTCTAAATTTGTTTAACTGCTTATGAAGAGGTTATTAACAAAGTAAAGTTAGGAACTGTCAATATGTATTTATAATATCCCAAAAGAGAACATTGTATTGTTTCTTTATTTGCTAAGTATTTAAAGATAGTCTTTAAATTGCTAAAAGCAAGTGGGAGTTTTGATCTTTAAAAGATAAAATTACAAGATACATAATCTTCTAAAATACACTAGTAAATATCAAGATGATGGAATTATCATTCATAGAATAGCAATATATCTAAGATATTTGATTAATATGCTGAGGGCTATGATTTACAGGATTATTGTAAACCTGATAATCATTATGATACATTACCAAATATGAAGTTAGGTAAAGTATACATGATATGAATGATTAAGATGCTGTCCATAAAGATAATCAATTTTGAAATTTGATTTATCTTAATAGTTTGACTAGAAAATAAAGATGAGTTTCTTCAAAGATTAGATAACCATTGTGGTTTAAATCTTTGAATAAAAATCATATGGACAATGTTGTACACGTATTTAATGTATGTTTTATGACAAGATTATTAATCACATTTAAGCAATTAACTGTGATTGAATATTCTATTATAAACACATTAAATATATAAAGATTATGATTGTCATTGACAATAGAATATCAAAACTCTTTCTTGAGAGATTACTTGAGCGAGGACGATAAGTAATCAAGAGGAGTTTATGAATTCAAATAAATCTTTAGAAGTGTACATAGTGCAAGAATCCATGGATGGATAAATGCATGCATCTAGAAGATTACTCTTATATTTAATTATTAAATTCATGTTTGGATTTATAATTGAAATAAGATAATTTCTAAGTATTCCTAAAAGCTAGTGGGAGTATTATGTTTAATTTCTTAAATCATATATGTTGTAAAACATATAAAAGGTAGCATTCCATATAAGTAAATGATAAGTCTTAGAATGGAATGAAACTTTACTTGTAAGATTTAGAAAATAAGACATACAACCTTGGAATGAATGTTTATTGTTGAAACATGTGCGGTAAATGAATCTAATATAACATGATATATTATTTAGAAAGTCTGAATGGATATGAATGACATGAATAAAATCTAAGTATGACTCAAAGATCTTTCATGAACATCATGTTTTGTTTTATCATGCTTGATTACAAGATGATTTGGCAATATTAATATCTAATTAAAAGTTATTAGATAACTTGTGTAATATTCTAAATGAATACATTTGATTATAGAATCACATCCTAAAATCTGGAATAGCTTCCAAATTCTATAGATGAACAATTTTCAATTGTTGTGAAAATTGTCATAGCCAACAAACTTGATAGTTTGAAGGGCATCAAACATTACACAATAGATATTATGGTTTACGGAAAGTTTTAATAGCATATTGTTGTTGCATACAATGATGCTAATGAAATTGAGACAACACTCAATACTAGTTATGGTAAGGATTTTATCCTTGGCTATTACTAGTTATGCTTAAATAAGAGCATAGTTGCATTATACATTAAAAGAATAAGAATACTTTAAACTTTAAAATGTTTGGAAGTTTAATTATCATAAATTGGTGGTTAAGGATGTATCACATTTTTATGAAATATAGCATTATCAAAATAGTTGACTATGCACATATAAGAATTTCAATAGTTGAATTCTTGAAATAAGTATTCTTAAAATTCCGATAGATCAAAGTTGGATGATTTATGTCTTGTCAACAAGTATGAATGTCATTGCTTGAGACATAATTCATCAACAAGAGTTATCATGCATTGATCTATTTAGTATTTGGATAAGGGATGTTAAACAATTATTATAATAAATTGAAATACATGGTATGTTTAATTTATAATATATTGTATCCTATATTTGTATGTTTAATCCATGAATAAATGTTATTTTAAATTGTCCGTTGTCAGTTAATGATATGGGAATATTATTAAATTAAGACAAATCTGAAGGTTGGTATAATATACTTAAAGTATATTGATGCGTAGTCATGCCATTTCAGATGATATTCGATGATACTGAATATAGGACTTATCCCAACTACATGATGTTACTTTATGGATTTTGTTATTAAGTAAATCATGAGAAGTTATCCTCAGACTTGAGATGCAAGATAAGTGTCATGAATGTAGTACATTTTTGTGAAACAGCTTAACGCTATCCGTAACTGGTAGTCATAAGGGTTGTTTTCGGAAGTGTTACAAAGTTTATGGGTTTTGCTTGTAGTCAAGATAGAATTTGTTCCTTCAAATTTATTTTTGGAGTTTAATACTGCTGGGCCCCTCGTAGGGTTGGTAAGATGCATGTACGGCCGTACCCAAGATCTCACCTGAATATGTTCAGAAGATTTGGTAATCTTGATCAATCATAAACAACGAGAAACAGAATGGTTAATTAAGGAATGACTTTAATCCATATCCTTATTAACGTGGTATTAGAAACAAAAGGATAATAATAATGAGAAATCATTAAAAGGTTTTTCCAGGAGCCTTACTCGAGATTGTACTAGAGGCATCGAAGTGTTGCTAGACGCTAACCGATGTGATCACACTATTAAAATATGTCCAAGTGGGAGCTGTTAGAATATGGACATTATTTTAGTAGTCGTGTGTTAGGATCGAATTCGAGATCACGGGATTGCACACTTTACGTATGAGTATTAAAGATTAATACTTGAATATAAATGTTGTATTCATTTATTAATTATCACAAAACATATAAACGTTTATTAGTATATAAGATATATGACTAATGGACGTTAAATTAAAAGAACGAGGACTAGAATGAAATTAGAAGTCAAGAAGGTTCCGGATCCCCTCCATTCCTTGTGGGCCGATCGGATTTGTATGGGTTTACCCAACCCACACAAAACTTGAGCTCTAAGTTTCTTATAGTATATATACACATCAAAGGTTTAGGTTTTTGGTACTCTTGTGCACACACACAAAAACCTAAAATCTTTTCTCTCTTGTTCTTTTTCTTTGGTCGATCGTATTATGCCCTCTCCAAGGGATAATCGATTTTTGTTAAACAAATATTGTTTTGGTTTAAGTTTTGTGAATTAATTACTAGCATAACTTTAATACGTTATAGTACGTGTGTACAAGAACGTGATTCAAACACATTATTGTTTGATTCTTGGATTGAATTACAAAAAGGTAAGGGGTAATTCTTATAATCCTTATAAACCCTAATTAGGGTTCTTGGTTCCGGAAGATTGCATTGATTCTTGTTCGGGCTAGAATCATAAAGGTATGTTTACTATTTAATTTAATGATTAATTAATTACATGTTATTCGATCTATTATAATTGCTTCCGCTCATGCTCACTTTGATGTACTCGGTTTATTTATATGAAGGTCATGATATAATAATTACAACAGTAACAAGTTGGACAATGACCCTAGCATTTAACACACGGTTTTACCCATACCGAAACATTCGACATGTCGACACTTAACTCATTATTTGAGAAATCAAAACCCATGTGCATGCATGTACGTACCCGATCATATATACAGGTACGTTTCTTATCGGAAAATAATATCTGAATTATGAGTATCTGTTTTCACAAGTCATACCTAAGGGATTTTGCTTCTTTCTTTAGGATTTTATATACTAAAGGGAAATGCTTTACAGCTCGAGCGACCGATATGTTAGTTAAATCATTTGAAGATCTTAAAACATGATTTTGAATTCACGACCTTCTGTTTTTACACTATATATATAGCCTTGTCGCATCTATGGCCCATTTAAAAGTTAAATGGACATTAATGGGCACACATCTTTCATTAGTTGAAAATATTACAATTGTTTTTAAAAAAAATTATAAATATAATATATTTAATTTTTTAAATTTCAATGAGATGTTACGTTTGAGAATTTTATTTCGTCGTTTTGACTTTTGAGTATTTTCTAAAGTAATTTGTATAATATGAGTCCGTTTTGCTCGTGCTCGTTCGGGCCCGAACCTGTTTAGACCGTGGTCCGTGCCCGCCTGACCCACCCATTTTGACAGCTCTAATATAACTCCTGCCATTGGACTGCTGTCGTCAAAACTGTAAGCTAGTCATAATCTTGTTTGGACAACCTAAATTCATCTTTGGTAATTTCATTATGAATATAATTCAACTTAAAGTAGCTTATTTTTTGGGAGCTTGTGGGGACTGGTGATCGAGTATTTCAAGCGAATATGATAACCGTTGACTCACGTTGGTCATTGACTCCAAAGAGATAGAGATTACAGAAATCAAGTCCATTTTCAATGATATGTTGGACCCCTTAAAAGTTAAAACCATGCGTAGTCTATATTTAATTGACTCTTGACAAAGCATTTCAACCAAGTGATCAAACATATAATATGTGCGTTTTGTATGTGGTAATGGGAAATGGCCAATGGGAATCAACAAATGGTTTGATAGTTATACAAATTTAGTGCAAAATGTTTTGTAGAAACATATGTAATGAGAAAATGGAATCACATTCAAAGATTTATAGATGAAGAAATAGGTAACTTTGTGCAGTTCTCTATTTCATGATCGTTTGTGAAACAAAAAGTAAAAAGATTTAAATGCGATACACAAATATAAATTTTTCAATCATACATTCCTTACTAGAATGAATCAAAGAATTACAAACTGTTTGGCGGATAACACTTAATTCAATGACAATATGTTTAGCTCTTTAAACAAGAAAACTCAAACAAAGGTTAGAGTTTGCAAGTGAACTCTAATTGTCGCGGATTGGATTATGGACTAAGACGAATTCAAATGAGAGTAAATGCTCTTCTTAAATGATACAATAAATATGGAAGATATAGCATTTACTCCGCCCAACTTTCTCTTTATATAGGAGATAAACGAAGATGTCACATAAGGGTTGTTGAGACGTGTTGTTGATACAAAAGTTGGGGTTCCTTATTATGGGTTCTTGCTCTCGTACCAATTCGCTTCTTAATGCTTGAAACCTGCGCACTAAGAAAATAAACAACACCGTTAGGCTTATCGTGGGATTGTCTCCCACAATTAGACTCCGGCGTGAGAGTAAGTAATCGGTTTAGGGTTCTCATAAAGAGTTTTAGGGTTTGTGAATCGTACCTTGAATGAGAATTATGTCATTCCTTATATAGGCGCAGAATCCTTGTAGGGTTCGTGCTCCTTACGTTTCGCACACATGGTGCTTATCCGGGTTAAGGATATCGATTCCATAGATAGAAGATCCTTATCTAAACCGTATATGTAGTTTAGTTGGGCTTGTGTGAGCCC
Source organism: Artemisia argyi (assembly GCA_030686995.1). NCBI lineage: Eukaryota > Viridiplantae > Streptophyta > Magnoliopsida > Asterales > Asteraceae > Artemisia > Artemisia argyi. The sequence goes on along the minus strand of CM060676.1, from coordinate 212,639,685 downwards.
ATTCCCTTTATTGGTGCAGCCCAAGTTATAATAGCCCACACATGGTGGTTTTGGGCCTTAGTAATGTTTATTATTTGGGCTCGTGGCCTATATATAGACTATACGTCATCATGTCCCCCCAGTCTAGTGTGCGCGGCTCGTAGCCGCGGATGCTAGACTAGTCACAACAGCGGTAAGCGTGGCGGGAGAATTTTGAAATATTGCCGCCCAATATTGAGTACAATGTACCTAGTCATAGATATTTCAAAGAAATGCCTCAAAAATCGGGGGTTGTGTCCACGTGTCCCTTGGAAAACGGGAAAAAGTGCATGTACCGTTTCAGTTTCTAGCCACACGTTTTGTGAGTGGGATCCACGTGGGCGTCATCTAAGGTTTTTGGACTCCTTATATAAGAGTCACCGCCCCCCCTTTTACCTAAAACACACAGTAAAAACACATACTCACCCTTGCACCCTTCTTCAAAGCGTTTTTGTGCAAAGAAAGTAACTGTTTTATTAGGTAAATTTGTGTGCGTATCTTAGTAAATTTATGAAAATGGTTGCCCAATTAGAAGATTTTCGCTCTGCGATGAGTGAAGATGATGTACGTCAGTTTTCGTCTGACTACTTCATTTCTCTGGATGTGCATCCAGAGGCTCCAGATGTTGATGCGTGTATAGCCGATTTCCCCGAAGGGCAAATAGGACTATACACGCGTTTTTTCGAGTACGCGAATTACCGCGTACCTATATCTATTTTTCTGAGCAATTTGCTCAATCATTATCGCCTTCACATCTCACAGCTGCACTGTATAGGTGCGGCTAAGGTGTCGAATTTTGAGGTAAACTGTCGGTTACTTGCGATAGAGCCGACCATTGCCTTGTTCCGCGCCTTCTACCACACGACGTGGTCGCATGGATAGGTGTCCTCTGTGAAGCGCGCGGGGGTGCTACAGTGCTATACCTTGAAGGTAGACTCCCTGAGGCATTGGAGGGAACACTTTTTCTGGGTTGATGACGTAGTATTTCCATCACCCTTTGAGTTTTATACTCAAGACACGTTGCCATTTGACCGATGCACAGACCCTTGATGCCAACCGCATTCCCATTAACCCTTATCCGGAGGAGTTTTTGGTGCATGTGGGGTTGAGTCGCAATTACTTCGGTGGTGTTGACGAGGTGCCAACCTTCATTGACGAGGAAGGCCGGGGTGGGTGTTCGTCCCTTCTGCTTCTAATCATGTAAGTTTTTTCTATATGCGCACGTTTAGTAACTAATCTCTTCTTTTGCTATTTGTTTCTGTGTGCGCAGAGATGGATCTGTTTGCTGTGGTAAAGCTGGAGAAGCCAAAGCAGGTGACTGTGGGAGTGTGCCCTCTGAGGGAGAACGAGCAGCCACTTCTGGAAGCGACCCAGGGTCATCTGACTGTGTTGGGGGATGTTGGCCACGAAGATTCGCCACCTCTCCAGGTAACGCCCGTTCAGAGCGTGGCGCCCGCTGTGGAGACAGCGCATGTGGAGGAGGTGCACTCTGAATCTTCGGATAGTGTGGAGATCTTGAAACCTGAGGAGGTGCTGAAGGAGGAGGTAGCGCAGAATCTAAAGCGCAAAGGAGAGGCTGGGAGTAGTGGCACTTCTAAGAGACGACACCACCTTATTGGAGATGCGGAGTCATCTGCGGAGGAAGAGACATCCGCTCCTGGCGTGGATAAGAAGACTGCCGATGCCTCGCCATTTATGTAAGTATTTTGTCGCATATTATGTATATTACTTGTCGTAATATTTTTCTAATAGTTTGCTTTTTTGTTTATTGTAGCGATGATGCCAAGAAGGATGATGGAACCTTCGTGGAGACAGTGGCCCCTCCGCAGAATGAAAACAGGGAGGAGGAGGCAAAGGTTGATGAGGGCGTATCTGCGCAGCAACTAATGGATGAGTTGGCTGCTACTGCTGCGCGTCAAACTGAACTGGTGGCTCAGTTGAAGACGAGGTACGTCGGGGAGAGTAGCACTCTCGCCCAAAAAGATGAGGAGATAACTATGCTCCGTGCGCAGCTGGCTGAAGCGCAGGCGGAAGTGGGGTCCTTCAGGGTGTACAATGAGAAGGTCACCAATGAGAAGTTGACCGCGATGGCTGAGCTGGAGCAGGTGCGCGGACAACTTCATCAGTACAAGGCCAACCTTACTTGGGCAGTAAGGTATCTGGAGGAGAAGAAGGAGGAGCACTTCGCGAACATTGCTAAGTTCAAGGAGCGCATGGAGGAGATTGTCCAGATGCAGGAGAATAAGCTGTGTGGCCTGAGCATAGAGTATGATGAGGAGTTATACCCTTATCTGATGTCGACCATTGCCGAGCGCAAGTACTTCCTTTTTCAACTTTTTATGCTTTATTATATTTTGTTGCTATGTTTTTCTTTAACACAAGTTGTCCTTGTTGATGTAGGTGGTTGATCAGTCATGGACTGCGCCTGGCCGCTATGGGCACTTTGGAGTCCCAAGAGGTGTTGGGGGCCTTTGGGAAGGTGGTGCAGTGCGCTGTGGAGCGCGGGAGGACGCAGGCTATGGAGGATCTCTATGAGGCTAAGTTATTGAGCAAGGCCTTGACTGAGGTACCTGGATATAACGCGGGTGCGTATGACGAGCTGGTGCAGGCTATGGAGGGGATGAAACTTCTCGAGCTGCCTCATATTGCACGGTTGGAGCGCGACCAAGACAATCCCATAAAGGTAATTATGGAGGGGTTGACCTTGGAGCGCCATATTTTGGAGGATGCAGAGGCGCAACCGGACTACTTCCTCAAGCCCGATGAGTCGCAGCTGCAGGTTCCAGTGTTTGTGCAGCCTCGCCATATGCTGAACCCTTTTGCCCTTGAGAGGGAAATTCCTCTAAAGGAGGTACTGGAGCGCCACGCGCAGAGAGCTGCCCAAAAGAAAGGTATTAAGGGCAAGGCAGTATTATGCGGTGTGGGCGCTGCACATATTCCCATGTCTGATGGGGTTCCCGTGAGTGTGCCAAGCGTATCTCCCAAGGATGCATTGCTCTTGAGAAAGCTTCAAGAGGCGGGGAGTTCTGCTGCACCGGAAGATAGCCCTGAGCATCGCCATAGCGTGTAGGGTGTTTTTTTTTGTATATGTATTGTGTAAATGACAAAGTGTATCTTTTGCTTGTAATTTTGTGTAAAAATGTTGAATAAGATACTCTTTTATGCATAAATTAAGTGCGTGACTTAAAAATATACTTGCATTAATGTTTGCTAAGTTTTATTATTTGACCAAGTGTCTTGGCTCGTTATTTGCTAAGCTTTGTACGGTGTACTTAATATTTGCGCACCCTTCGTGGGATGCGCACAGAAAACTTACCTCAACGTCTCAAAAGTAAGGTGCTTAGCAAGGATGCGTGATCCAATGTTGATGGGTTTGCAACCCTCTTACTCAACGAGTGAATTAGTAGGTTTACTCATCCTGTATGCCTTCGTGGGTCTTAATTAGTGCATGCACACCATGTAGGCAAAAATATAAGATAACAATATTGACATATATAAGTATGTATGCAATAAAGTAAAATACGTTATGGAGTTAGCTAGAAACCATAACATTTTATTGATACTTGCAAGTTTTTTGAAAAAATAAAGATACAATTCCTAAGAAAGAAAAGAAAAAACAAACACTTATTGGGCACATCCTAAAGTGCAAAGGTGTCTGTGTATTGGCCGTAGCCTCGCCTAAAGATAGCATCTTTTAAGATTGCAGATGTTCCAGGTGCACGCTAGGTCGTGACCTTCCATATCGCGCAGCCTGTATGCGTCATTGCCTAGCGCATCAGTGACCTCGTAGGGTCCTTCCCATTTAGGTCCGAGCTTGCCTGTGTCTTCTGCGTGGCTCGCATCATTGGCGCGGTATACTAAGTCTCCTGGCCTGAAGGAAGTGTGTTTGACCTTTGCATCATAGTACTTCTTCATTTTTGCCTTAGCCTTTGCTTCGCGTATAGCTGCGCGTTCACGTCTTTCTTCCAGTAAGTCCAAGTCTATGCGCCGCTCCTCGTCATTTGTTGTGACGTTGACCTCTGCTGTTCGTATAGTTGGCATTCCTATCTCAGCTGGTATGACGGCCTCTGTTCCGTAGACAAGGGAGAATGGCGTGTCGCCAGTACTGGTTTTGATTGTGGTGCGATGCGCCCATAAGACATGTGAGAGCTCGTCTACCCACCTTCCTTTGTGTCTGTCAAGGCGCGCTTTTATTCCTTCACCTAGACTGCGATTTGTGCGCTCAACTAAACCATTGGTTTGTGGGTGTTTTACTGAAGCGAAGTGTTGCATGATGTTCAATTGCGCGCACCAATCTTTGAATGGGTTGTCGCAGAACTGTTTCCCATTGTCTGATATAATCTCTCCGGGTAGTCCGAAGCGACAGACAATGTTGTCCCTGACAAAGCGTTTGACTTGGTTTCCCGTGATGCTCACCACCACCTTTGCTTCAATCCACTTTGTGAAGTAATCTATGGCTACGTTGAGGAACTTTAGCCCTCCTGCTGCAACTGGGAAGGGTCCTGCGATGTCAATGCTCTACTTGTAAAATGGCCATGGTGAGGTAATGAGTGTTAGCTCTTGTTGTGGTCGGCGCGGAATTGGCCTGTGTACTTGACAATTGCTGCATTTCTTTATCAGATCACGTGCGTCGCGGTGTATAGTTGGCCAATAATACCCCGACCGTAGAGCGCTTGCTACCACAGATCGCGGCCCTGAGTGCATGCTACATGATCCAGCATGGATTTCTCGGAGTACATAGTCTGCTTGAAGAGGTCCAACACATCTGAGCCATGGTTGCAAGAAAGAGCGTCGATAGAGTATGTTGTCTCATAGTTCAAATCGATGCGCTGTGCGCCGCACTCTTCGAGCGTCCTTATGGTCTTGTGGTAAGACTCCCTTGTTAGTGAATTCAATGATAGGTGTCATCCATGTAGGATCTTGTTCTTCTATCACTGTGGATACTTCCATCTCCAAGATTGACTTGTTTTGTAAGGTTTCTACCAATACTTGTTTTGATAGGTGCGCAAAGCTTGTGGATGCGATCTAGCTAAGCGCATCAGCCTTCCTGTTGTCCCCTCTGGGCACATGTTTTATTGTGAACCTGTCAAAGTTTTTAATTAAGGACTTGGTCTTTTCCAGGTATTGGATCATGTGTTCATCCTTGGCTTCATATTCACCTAGCACATGGTTAGCGACTAGCCGAGAATCTACGTTTGCCTCCAAGTTGCGCACACCCATTTGGATTGCGATGCGCAGTCCAGCTAGTAGGGCTTCGTGTTCTGCCTCATTGTTTGTGGCTGTGAATTCGAAGCGCAGCGCATAGGTGAATTCCATACCATTTGGATTTGTGAGAAAAAGGCCTGCGCCTGATCCATCTACACATGAAGACCCATCTGTGAACAGAATCCAGGGTTCCTGCAGATCTGTTTTGGTTGTAGAGGTTGGACTATCGCTATCTGGCTTCTCAACAATGAAATCAGCTAATATCTGTCCTTTGATTGCAGTGCGCGGTCTATATGAGATGTTATATTCACTTAACATTACACTCCACTTTTGTAGCCGTCCTGATGCGTCAGGTTTAGAGATAACTTGTTTGATTGGCTGATCTGTGATTACAGCTATTGGGTGCGCTTGAAAGTATCTGCGCAGTCTTTTGGCTGCGAATACCAGAGCTAAGACCAGTTTTTCCATAGCGCTGTAGTTAGTCTCTGTCTTCTTCAGTGCTTTGCTTACAAAGTATATGGGTGTCTGGACGGAGTTCCTATCTGTCAATAGTACTGCGCTAAATGCTCCATTAGTTGCCGATAAGTACATGATTAGCTCTTCCCCTGGTCGCGGTGCGACAAGTTTAGGAAGAGATGCCAGATGGTGTTTTAGTTGTTGGAAAGCTTCTTCTGCTTCTTCGGTCCAACTAAAGTCTCCCTTTTTAGTACACTTCGTGAGTGTTTTAAAGAGGGGAAGTGATTTGTCTACTGACTTAGATAAGAAGCGGTTTAAGCCTGCTAGCTTTCCATTTAATGACTGGACTTCTTTGAGTGTGCGCGGTGAGGGGAGATCAATAACAACTTTTGTTTTTTCTGGGCAAGGCTTGATTCCATCAGGTTCTATTAAGTATCCAAGGAACATGCCTTCGGTTGCGCCAAAGGTGCACTTCTTGGGATTTAACTTCATGCTTATTTGTCCCAATGTTCTGAATGTTTCCTCGATGTCGCGCACCAATTCATCCTCTGTGTGGCTTTTGATGACAAGGTCGTCAACGTAGACCTCCAAGTTTCAACCTACTTGTTTCTCGAAAGCTGTGTCCACCAATCGTTGGTATGTTGCGCCTGCGTTTTTTAAGCCAAAAGGCATTTTTGTGTAGCAGTAAACTCCTTGACTGGTGTGGAAAGCTGTTTTTTCTTCAACTTCGACTGCCATCTGAATTTGATGATACCCTTTGTATGCTTCTAGGAAGCATTTGAAAGGGTATCCGCACAGGGATTCTACCTTCCAGTCTATTTCTGGCAGTGGATAGCAGTCTTGTGGACATGCTTTGTTAAGGTCTGTGAAGTCCACACACATTCTCCAACTGCCATCGCTCTTCTTTACCATCACTGGGTTAGAGAGCCAGTCGTGATAGTACACTTCGCGCATGATGCCTGCGTCTACGAGTTTGTGTACTTCTTCCAGAATAGCTTTTGCATGATCTGGGGCCTAGCCACGCTTCTTCTGTCGTATTGGGGGATATCCTTGTCGGATTTGTAGCTTATGCTCTGTGATAGAGCGTGGCACTCCTGTCATGTGTTTTGGTTCCCATGCAAAGATATCTAGGTTCTTTTGCAGGAGTGCGCACACGGCTGTTTTACCTTTGTTAGATAAAGATCCACCAATCGAAACTTGTTGGTCTGGGTAATCGGGGTGAATAGCGACCTTTAGGTTTAGTGTTTTTTCTGTGCGCTGTTCTGGAATATTCTCTACCTCAGTGGTTACTGCGTTGCATTCCTTTGGTGGTACTGTTGTGTTGTAGAGGGTAACAACTCCTCCTTCTACTGGAAATTTGAGCATCCTATGCGCTGTGGATGGTACAACGCGCATGGATGATATTCCAGGTCTCCCAATGATGCCGTTGTATGGTGAGGGAGACTTTATTACCATGAAATTTATCCATGTCGCTGTTGAGTGTTGTTCATCTCCTACGACCACCATCAAGCGTAATTGCCCCATAGGCCAAATCTTTTCTCCTGTGAATCCAGTCAGCGACGTTGTTGCTGGTATCAATTGACTTTGGATTTCAGGTTGCAGTCTTTTGAAACAATGATCGTATAGGATATCAGCGGATGCTCCTCCATCAATGTATATGCGGTGGATATCATGTCCCCCCGTACATATTTCAATAGTTAGAGGCTCTACTACTGCGTTGTCCGCAACTTGGGTAGGGAAGGATATCTCTTTTTCTGGGGAGAATTTTTGGCTGACTTTTTGCTTTATTTTACGTTGCCATGACTGTATCATGTATATGGTGTCAGCTTTTTCTTTGAGAGGTTCTTTCTTACCCCCATTCCTTTGTTTGTCCTTTCCCTCTTTGATGTTTTTTACAAGGTGGTCCATTCTGCCTTCCCTTGCTAATTTTTCAATTAGTTGTCGTAGCTGGACACACTCGTTAGTTGTATGGCCTTTTTGACCATGGTATTCGAACTATCCATTCCCTACGCGCTTTTCCTCTGCGGTACGCATTAGTGGAGGTTTTGGGAAATTTGCACCTTCTGTTACAAATATTTCCCTCGGCGTTTTTGTGAGAGGGGTATATTTGTCATTGTCTCTTCCACTGCGGTAATTCCTGCTGCGGTTGTTATTCTGATCATTGGATTGTCTCCTAGGCTGTTCTTGTTGCCTATAATTCGAGTAACCCTTTTTGCTGTCCGCAGCGGCTGCTTCTCCTTGTATGAAGGATCTTGTGTGCTTTGTTAGCTCATCGAAAGTTTAGGGAACTTTGTCATTTAGCTTCCGGACAAGTTCTGGGTTGTTAATCCCATTCATGAACCCTGAAATTTTTAGAATTTCAGGACACGCTTTGACCTGTATGCACTCATGCTTGAAGCGTTCCAAAAAAGCACTGGTTGATTCCCCTTGGCGCTGTTTTACTCTGGCTAGTTCAATAGGGTTTTTAGTGCACTTCTTTCTTTGGGTAAAATTGAGACGGAATGCTTTCCGGAACTCTTCAAACCCCCCGATGCTCCGTCGTGGGAGTTTGCTAAACCATGTGCGCGCATTCCCTACCAATGTAGAATTAAACATATGGCACCACACAAGTTGCGGCCAGTTTTTGATAGTAGCTGCTGATTCGAAAACCTTTAGATGATCATCCGGATCACCTGTTCCATCATATGTTTTCACGTTAGTGGGCATGCGCCTCCTTTTGTGGTCGGAGTAATCGCTGATGCGTCGTGTAAACGCATCAATTTTCTGGCATCGCCATGGAAGAGATATGTCTTCATTCTCTTCTTCGCGGCGTCTTCCTCTTGATTTCTAATGTCCTGTTTCCCTATCCTCGTTGTCCGAGGAGTCACTGGAGGAAGAGTAGTTAGAATAGCTTGAGGGGCTTTCACTTGGGGACATTCTTTTCCCCAATCTGTCGTGAATTCTCTTGCTCCCAGATTTGGAGGACCCTTGGCTTGGTGAATGCTGAGGTCCTAATCGGTCTTGTATCCCTCGACTGCCAAGTCTGGAGTGAACATTAGTGCGCCTCTCGCTGCCTTCATATTCCTCTGAGTATTGTGAATCAGATGTCGTACCTAGCCTATCGTGGATAGTAGTATGTTTTTCGTTATCTGCGCGTCTTCCTCGTGGGTGGCGCGGTGGTGATGGTTCGCGTTCAGGACCAAAATTGAGCCGAGCTTGTAGGCTCGTACTTGACCTTCTCCTTGCTTCTTCTTGCATGAGGGCAGTTAGGGTTTCATAATTTCGGGATACAAAATTTCCCAACGTTAGGTTGGGTGTGTCCTCAGTTGCTGCAAGAATGTCTGCCTCAGTATTGGGCACCCTATCTCGGTTAGGCGCGCCCGGTGGTACAGTGTTGTTCACTGTAGGTACAGTTTGGTAAGGAGTAGTGAAGAGGGTGCGCTGGAGTTCCTCAACGCTTGGGACCACTGTGGTGGTTTGGGTAGTCCTTACAAGCAGTTCTACCACTGGAAGAGGTTGGGTTGTCCCTGCCTCTTGGTGACCAGGTGCGCTGGTTGTCCCAGCAACCTTCCTAGGGGTCGAATCTTGTTGATTCTTCCTCTGGGGGTCACGTGTTTTTTCTAACTGCGGAGTCCGCTGGCTTGAGTTCTTATTTTTTGTCATTCTAGTTCTTTAGTTTTCAGTAGGGGTCCCACGGATGGCGCCACTTGTTGATACAAAAGTTGGACGTTCCTGATTATGGGCTCTTGCTCTCGTACCAATTCGCTTCTTAATGCTTGAAACCTGCGCACTAAGAAAATAAACAACACCGTTAGGCTTATCGTGGGATTGTCTCCCACTACTAGACTCCGGCGTGAGAGTAAGTAATCAGTTTAGGGTTCTCGTAAAGAGTTTTAGGGTTTGTGAATCGTACCTTGAATGAGAATTATGTCATTCCTTATATAGGCGCAGAATTCTTGTAGGGTTCGTGCTCCTTACATTTCGCACACATGGTGCTTATCCGGGTTAAGGATATCTATTCCATAGATAGAAGATCCTTATCTAAACCGTATATGTAGTTTAGTTGGGCTTGTGTGAGCCCATTCCCTTTATTGGTGCGGCCCAAGTTATAATAACCCACACATGGTAGTTTTAGGCCTTAGTAATGTTTATTATTTGGGCTCGTGACCCATATATAGACTATACATCATCACGTGTCAAACATTTAATGGAGAAAAATATCTTCTATTAAATGTTTCTATTCTTGAAAACACAATAACCTTACTTTAGTGAACAATGCTGCCAACTGTTTACTACATTTTCACCAACTCATACTTGACGATGTATCTGACTTGAACTTCGCTTCTAATACTTAGTCTATTTTATGTTTAAATCTAGTTAGAGACCATTCGTTACTGAATTAACCCAAGAGTTTGCATCTCATTTCACTCTCTACCTCACATTTTACCTTTCATTTTTGTTTTGTGGTCATAATCAACAACATTAAATTAGTAATAGGACAATGATACCTAAAACTATATAAACAAGGGACAAGTTATCCACACCTCCTTTTTTTATAAATGACACCTCTTTTGTTTTTTTTCGGTTTTTCATTTTTTTTATAATTTTGTTTATATTATAAAACTGTTAAACAGAAAATGCGGAATAAAAAATATAATGTTTAATAAGTCAAACGTATTAAACTGTCAAAAGTACGAAGCAAAAACTGATAAAAAAAACTATGTTATCTTGTAAGCTGAGAAAAAAAAAACATTGTTTGTATTTTTTTGTACTTTTCCTATAGGCCAAGAAAGGTATATATAACATAACCCTATAAACAAATCAAACAACATTTTATATGTAAAATAATTACTTTCATTCCACCTTATTTTATGTTTATATGTATTTTCTAGTTTTAAACATCTTAAACGCATTCATCACCCATCCATGTATACCAAGTATAGGAAGATAAATAAAAGATATAGATATGATAAGAGTGCTAGGTGAAGCACAATGTACGAAGGATATAGAAATTGATATTCATTTTGTACTGGATTTGGTTGCTGCTGGTAAAGTTAGAGTGCTTCATGTACCGTCATGTTATCAGTTTGCAAATATTTTTACTAAGGGCTTACCATCAACTTTGTTTGAGGAGTTTCGTACTAGTTTGAATGTCTGGTGTCCTCCCGCTCAAACTGCGAGGGAGTGTTAGTCGTATAATGGATTTAACCCATTAGTCGTTTGTATGGGCTACGGCTCGATATTATTATGAGTTAGGGTTAGATGTCTATATAATGTAATCTCCGGATATTATCAATACATGAAACATTATTATCTTACACCAATAACACTTATTGGTGTGTCACCTCAGCGCCACGTCAGTATCTCTCCAATAACACACAAATAACTAAAACACCCTCCATTACAATAAAACTAATACGGAGTAACTGTTATTAGTGCATGTAGGTTTCACAAAATATCAATCCATCAAATAATAATAATAATAATAATAATAATAATAATAATAATAATAATAATAATAAATACTGTAAATAAAAAAGGACACCACTGGGACGCTGCAGTATGGCTAGCCACCGGGGTTGTTTTTGCCGATAGCGTACCATCATCACTCCCTCACCGTGCTCTGTAATGGATTCATGTAGGCGCCTAATATGGTTAAGTTACGAATTCAAATGGTCAAAATTTTGGTGTCGACAACTCGATATAGACTATTAAGTAAAATTACCACATTGACCCTAGACCAATATGTTGACAATTTTGCTTTTGCGAGTTGAACTAGATTGGTCACATTACAAGCAATGACATATATTGACAATAGATAACCCACTTGCCACTATAGATATTCAACTAAAGCATCAAAGCAGCAACTAATAAATGCATGCAATAACGAAATATTAATCACATCGTTTATTCATTAACAAGCTATCCAAGATATTACATAAATGAATGCGACTCATGATAAGACTACAACGTTTCACGCGCTATGAATACTTTGTTTTCACACATGCATTAAGGTTTGAACAAAACAATATAAAACCAACCTTTTGCTATTGCAATACTCACTACCTCAAAACAAACACAACAAAAATAACCATAATGGTGTTCAAAACCTTTGTAGTACTATTTCCCTTCATGGTACTTATTAGTACTGTTCTAGCTGCAAATACCATCTATGATATCGAGTTAGAAGCTTTGAAACATTTCAAAAATTCAATCACAGATGACCCAACTGGTGCACTTCTAGATTGGAATTCCAGTTCCATTCCACATTGCAACTGGACTGGAATCCAATGCGACGATGTTTCAGAACGAGTAATCTCAATTTCTATTCAACAAACACAACTTAAAGGCGAAATCTCACCTTATCTAGGAAATCTTTCCAGCCTTCAAGTTCTTGATTTGTCTTATAACTCGCTCACTGGCAACATTCCATCACAATTCGAACTGTGTACACAGCTTTCGACTTTTGCTGTTTACACAAACTTCCTATCTGGCCCGATTCCATTCCAACTAGGAAAACTACGGAATCTACAAGTCCTGGACCTGGCAAACAATTCCTTTACTGGAATCATTCCTGAGACCTTGTGTAATTGCACCTCTTTGCTAGAACTACACCTTGAAGAGAACAAACTTGTTGGTACAATCCCCGCTAAAATCGGGGATTTAGCCAATCTTCAGCAACTTGGAGCTTTTAACAACCTTTTACAAGGTTCCGTTCCACCTTCGGTTGGTAACTTGAAAGAGTTACTAGCTCTTGATTTTAGCGTAAACCAGCTTTCTGGCACTATTCCTCAACAGATTGGAAACTTGACAAGTTTACAAGCTCTTCAGTTGTACGAAAATTCTATTTCGGGAATTATACCAACAGAACTCGGTCGTTGCACGAATCTAACTTTACTCAATCTATATACAAACAAGCTTACCGGAAGCATTCCTGATCTAGGAAATCTGGTGAACCTACAGATGTTGCGGTTATCTGATAATCAGTTAAACTCCTCTATCCCGCCCTCGTTGTTCAAGTTGAAGTCATTAGTTGTTTTACAACTATCAAAGAATGATTTAAGCGGATATTTGTCTTCGGAGATTAGTTCACTTGAGTCATTACAATCACTCACCCTTCATGAGAACAAGCTTACTGGTTCAATTCCGGTTTCTATAACAAGGTTAGTGAACTTAACGTACTTAACAATGAGCTTAAACCATCTCACTGGATCACTTCCTTCGAGTATCGGGTCTCTTCATAATTTACGAAATCTGACCCTTAGTAATAATAATCTGGACGGATTTATTCCATCCAGTATCACAAATTGCACGAGTATTCGTGTGATAGATTTGTCTAGAAATAGTATGGTTGGGGATATACCTCAAGGGCTTGGGAAGTTATCGAATCTTACCTTTTTAAGTATTGGCAACAACCGGCTGTCAGGAAAAATCCCGGAGGATATTTTCAACTGTTCAAGTCTCAAGATTTTAGATGTAGCATATAGCAATTTATCCGGATTCTTGAACCCGGGCATTGGTAGACTTTTTAATCTCCAAATACTTCAAATTCACGGTAATTCATTTTCAGGGTCCATTCCAGGGGAAATTGGAAACTTAACTAGTTTGTTTTTGTTAAATCTGGGAAAAAACCAATTTTCTGGGACCATTCCTGTAGAACTAGCAAATATTCCGTTCCTTCAGAGTCTTTTGCTCGAGAACAATGATTTCGAAGGACGGGTTCCTGAGGAAATTTTCGAGCTAAAAGAGCTTACCGAACTCTACTTGATGAACAATAAGTTTGTTGGTTCGATATCTGACTCATTTTCAAAGCTTGAAATGCTTTCTGTGTTGAATTTAAGTGGAAACAGGTTTAATGGTTCGATTCCAGATAGTGTGGCAAAACTTAAAAGGTTGATTTCCCTAGACCTGTCACATAATCTTCTCACAGGCACGATTTCAGGGCCCGTGATTGCAAGTATGAATAATCTTCAGGTATATCTCAATCTCTCAAACAATTTTCTTACAGGAAAGATCCCGAATGAGCTAGGAAAGCTCGAGATGGTACAAGTTATTGACATCTCAAACAATAATTTGTCGGGTAATATTCCTGTAGCGATCCAAAGCTGTAGAAACCTACAGAGTCTAGATCTTTCGCAAAACAAACTCACGGGTATTATTCCCGAAGGTTTAGGCAAGATGTTGACGTTGGAACACCTCAACTTTTCCTTCAATCAGCTCGAAGGACGTGTACCAGATACAGGTATTTTTAGAAACACCACCTCAGTTGGGTTACTAGGAAACCCGTCTTTGTGTTATAAAAACGAAACTGAATCATGCACATCCTTACGTAAACAAAACCGTTCACATCATCTATCCGGAAGGACTGTCTTGATTCTTGCAATACTCGGGTCTCTAGCTGTTATTTTAGTATTGTTTATAGCGGTGTTATGTTATCGTCATTCTAGAAAGCAGAAAGTCAAGAAAACTAACAGCCTCGAAGCAGAGTACACCCCAGGGTCCGGTCTGAAACGATTTGATAGAAAAGAGCTAGAAGATGCTACTGAGGGGTTCAGTGAAGAAAATATTCTTGGTACAAGTAGTTTAAGCACAGTGTACAAGGGTAAACTACAAGACGGGACAATGATAGCAGTAAAGAATCTGAATTTCAGACAGTTCTCAGCTGAATCCGATAAGAGCTTTGATAGGGAGATGAAGATATTAGCGAAACTGAGGCATAGGAATTTGGTGAAGGTACTTGGTTACGCGTGGGAGAGTGGGAGACTGAAGGCGTTGGTTCTTGAATATATGGAAAATGGTAATTTGGATAGAGTTATACATGATTCTGGGGTTGATAGGTCGAGATGGGATCTGGCTGAGAGAATTGAGGTTTTGGTTTCGGTTTCAAGAGGATTGGTTTACTTGCATTCGGGATATGATTTCCCAATTGTTCACTGTGATCTAAAGCCTTCTAATATACTTTTGGATGGAAAGTGGGATGCTCATGTTAGTGATTTTGGGACAGCTCGGCTTCTTGGAGTTCACGAGCAGGATGGAAGCAGCGTCTCTACTGCGTCGACATTCGAAGGCACCATTGGCTATTTGGCACCAGGTAATCAATAACATACTTTGATAATGTTGAAACTGTGGCTTAATCTCTTCTGCCCCAAAAAAGCTAGTCACTATAACAGCAATCGAACCTTTTTTTTTGGACCAAAAATAAAAAAGTTTTGTTGGTTTGACTTTTAAGGTCAACCTGACAAAATTTGAACTTCAGTAGCTGATGCATTGTATTTTATCTTATTGAGAATATTTTTAACCAGACTAAACTTTAAAAATACGGAAAATCATACTAAATGTTTGGGTTTAATTTGTACGAAATGTATATCAATTTTGATGTTGAGTTGTATTATATTTGACCCAGAATGTCAAACTAATGCATTTTCTGTTTTCCACCAGAGTTTGCATATATGAGAAAAAAGACAACGAAGATAGACGTGTTTAGCTTCGGAAATATAGTGATGGAATTACTCACTAGAAAAAGGCCAACAGGACTCACTGAAGTTGAAGGGGTCCAAAGCACTTTGCCACAACTAGTAGATCATGCACTTACAAATGGAATGAACAAGCTGATTGATATTGTGGATTCTGATCTGGCTTCCAATTTCTCAACAAAGCAAGGCCTAATCGAACAGCTTCTTAAGTTGGCGTTATCTTGCACCAGAATGGATCCAGACGAACGGCCAGACATGAATGAAGTCTTATCTACACTTACAAAGATCAGCAAGCAAGTCTAAACAATGAAGGTTACATGCATAAAGGGACATCCACTTGTGCTTTTACTTTTTAGCGATTGCATTTCAGAGTTTAGTTTCAGTATTGACATATTATCGACACGATGAGAAACTATCTTAATGTACGGTTAATCAATAACCAGCTCATATGTTGTGCAATTTTTCTCTAATGGTCATAATACCTCTTTTGTATGGTCATTTACATCAATATCTGAGACTTCATTTCAAGTTTAATGACATTATGATATAGTTTTGTTGCATTGAGATGCAACATTATGATTGACATCGATCAGTTATATCGGAGCTACTAATTTCTATATGCAGATAACAGCTAAATAATACCTCTTTTGTATGGTCAAAGTCTTTATGTTGACGTACGACCCGTATTTACGTTGACGTACGACCCTGGTGATGTATTTTGCAAATTTATGGACGAATGGTGTATTTTACTCAATATTAATTGTTAATATGCTTTACAATGTTAGTGTTTAATTAACAGGCGAGCTGAAAAACTTTGATCATAATGTCCTTAGAACCGCGAACCTAAATCGGAACCAAAATCTTTTGTTTGTTTAACCAAAAACAAAACTTACTGAAATATACTGTACTGTATTAGATAAGAAGGGACAAAGTCAAATGAAATGTCATGAAGTTATCATAAGCTACTACGGAGTAAAAAGTTAATGATATCAAAGGACATATTAAATCAAATAAAATAATCGGAAAAGAATATACATATCGATATTTCACGGGTGATTTGTTTGATATTCGGTTAGTGTACCCTCATGTGTCTTTATGTAACAAGTTGGACAATGACCTTATTCGCATTTAGCACACAGTTTTACACATGCCGAACATTCGACATGTCAGATCATTTGAATCCGGACACCGTTTAAATCATTATTTGAGAAATCAAAAACCATGTGCATGCATGTACCCCATTGTGTATATACGTACAATTAATATAATATCTAAATTACAGATATCTCTTTTCGCAAGGCATATCTAAGGATTTTGCTTCTTTCGTTTGGAATTTTATATATTGAAGGGAAACGGACTCCTAGCAGGTCCTACTGACCGATATGTTAACTAAGTTGTGTACATCATGGTTTGAGGATCTGAAACATGGTATTGAATTCATGACCTCTGTTATTACGCTACATTGTCATTGGAGTAATGTCGCGGAAACTATACCTATTAGCTAGTCACAATCATGTTTGGACGACCTAAACTCATATTTGGTAGTTTCATTATGAATATAATCAACTTAAATTTGATTATAAGTAGCTTATTAGTTAATTTAGGAATTATAGGACTTTTTGGGAGCGTACGTGTGGGGACTAGTGATCGGGTATTTTAAGCGAATTTGATAACCGTTGACTCACATTGATCATTGACTCTAAAGATAGAGATTACAAGAATCAAGTCCAATTTCAATGATATATATTGGACCCCTTAAAACCATGCATATGATGGCTATATTTAGTTGACTCTTAACAAAGCATTTCAACCGAGTGACCAAACATATACTAATTGACCCACTATATAATCTTTTGGGTTTTGTTAACTTATAGGGTTGTGGATAAGCATCATCATTTATGTGAAATTAGCATTTAATAAACTAATTATTTCTGTATTTATACACATTTAATGATGATAATTATAAAAATTGTTGTTAAACATGGAATGTTTAATAGTATTAATTAATTATTATTTTTTCATTTATGGTAACCTTAATAACAACCCCATGGGTTGTGGTTAACAAAACCCTAATCTTTTTACGAATTTATATATCTTTCCACTAATGTAATGGGGGAGCCAAAAACAAAAGGCTGTATGTACTTTATTAAACTAAACAAGACTAAACAACACAAACCTTTTTAACGTGGTACATTTTCAGATGATCAAGCTTTTTACTATATTTTTCACTACGTGAGATAACTCCATACGGTTCACGGAACCCCCCGAGAACCACCCTAAGTCCACCCTGACTAAATGTTTATATGTGTTTCTTGTTTTGAACATCTTAAAAGTATTTTTCATCACCCATACATGTATACCAAGCACAACAAGATAAATAAAAGTTATAGATGCGATAATGGATTCATGTATGCGCCTAATATGGTTAACTTAGGAATTCAAGCAATAGCATTTTGACAATATATAACCCACTTGCCTCTATATATATTCCAAACCTCTATGTATATTCCAAACATATAACCCACTTGCCACTATGTATATTCCATAGTTATATATATATATTGGGAAATTTTCTTATATGACACTTTTAGAGCAAAAGGTGTAGCAACAAGCTTAAGCTCTTCATTTGAAGCTCACGGGTGTCACATAACATTAACACCTCTCCACAACTAACTCCCTTTCACTAATAACTAACCACAACTTATTTATTTAGGGCTCACTACTTACACCTTTATTTTTTTTCCACTCACAAAAAGAAAAAGAAAAAAAAGTACAATTGTTAGAATATTAGCTCGTCGTGCAGACGAGTAAGTTATTTTTGGCGAGTTGCAACAAGGGGGGGGGGGGGGGGGGGTGCAGCAACTAGCTTGGAGAGTTGCAACGAGCTTCCATGCTAGAACGACGAGCTCTTTTAACATGCTACACCTTGTGCTTTTATTATATTCTTAACTTAACTTTTGACTCAAATATGTGAATAGATAAAATAGCCTTTACTTAACGTATATTGTCCACAATATTTTTTTTTTGTTTAGGATATTGTGAATTTTATTTAGATGATTGTACTACTACACTTTTTCACTCTCTTTAAAATACATTAATCTCTTTTAGTCTTATATATATGTGAAATTATAACATAAAAAATTTGAACAAATTATGTCAAATAATGTATTATTTGATGCTCTTTAATTTGAGATCTATTTCAAAAGTTTTTTTGAGATTTTTCGCGAAAAACTATTAAATATTTCATAATTAATTGGCAATACACATTTATATCCTTCTCTTTTCTTCAAAGAAGCCTCTTCTTCTTCCTACAAACCCATGCGACTCCTTCCTATTTTTTTTCCTTCCCCCTGCTTCCATTATTGAACCTTCTATTAATTTTTCCTTTTTCTTTTACAAACCCGCTTACTTTCAACATAATTTTTTTTTCACGTTTATTTTTTCATCCATAGTACCAACAATAATTAATATTCAAAAAGTTTCTTCTTCCATTTTCTTTAGAAACCTACTTACTTTCAACAAAAAATTTCTTTTTGGCCTTTATTTCTACATTCATTATATAGCAATTACAACACTAATATCCTAAAATATTTGTTTGCACTTATTAACTAATATTACTCCCTCCGTCCCAAATTTATTGTCCACTATTGACTTTTTTAGTCTTTATTCTTCAACTTTCACCTTAAATATTTTTGTTGGTGTTATATAATATTTGATACAAAATATATAAATAGATTGGGTTTTAAGTGTACTTTTCAATGGTATAATTTTTCATCAAGTATTATATGATTAAAAAAATATATATTTATGGTCAAAGTTGAACCAGTTTGACTTTGAAAATTCAAACTGGACAATAATTTTGGGATGGAGAGAGTACTATCTTTTAATTTGAACTATCATAAACAATTTCTTCATGTGACAGTTACTTTGGTGGTTCATATGATTATTATGTTTATGAAGAAGATATAAAATGAATGTAAAATATGAAAATATAAAATGAAGAAGATGAATAATAATGGATTTAGTATTTGTACAATCTGGACATGGTGTGATGCATTGCGAACACAAATAGAAGAATACGTATGAAAAAACATAGATTTGGAAATAAAAGGTCTAAAAATTGGTGCAGAGAGTGGCAGAAGTGTTGCTGAAGAATATTCTTGCCTTCTTGTCATTAAAAAATAAAAGTCTTGGTATAACAACATGCCACAAAGTTAAATCAAGATGGAAATAAGTGTCATCTTGAGTCAGCGTTTTGTAAATTTTCCAATATATTCAACGAAAGCATCAAAGCTCGCAGCAACTAATAAATGCATGCAATAACGAAATATTTAATGATCACATTGTTTAGTCATTAACAAGATATCCTAGATATTATAAGTTTGAATTACATGTTAATAGTTCTGTCAAGTTGCTAATTAGATATCCTAGATATTATAAGTTTGAAAATTACATGTGTTAATAGTTCTGTCAAGTTGCTAATTATGTGTTATAATAATAAATGAGTTGAGATGGTTGTATGAACACAACTCATGATAGGCTACAAAGTCATGCGCTGTGAATACTTTGTTTTCACACATTAAGGTTTCACAAAAACAATATAAAACCAACCTTTCGCTATTGCAATACTCAGAACCTCAAAACAAACACAACAAAACAACCACAATGGTGTTCAAAACCTTTGTATTACTATTACTCTTCATGGTACTTAATACTGTTCTAGCTGCTAATTCCATCTTTGAAAATGAGTTAGAAGCTTTGAAACACTTTAAGAATTCAATCACAGATGACCCAACTGGTGCACTTCTAGATTGGAATTCCAGTTCCATTCCTCATTGCAACTGGACTGGAATCCAGTGCGACGATGTTTCAGAACGAGTAATCTCGATTTCTATTCAACAAACACAGCTTAAAGGCGAAATCTCACCTTTTCTTGGAAACCTTTCCAGCCTTCAAGTTCTTGATCTGTCTTATAACTCGTTCACTGGCAACATTCCATCACAATTGGAACTGTGTACACAGCTTTCGACTTTTGCTGTTTACACAAACTTCCTATCTGGCCCGATTCCATTCCAACTAGGAAAACTCCGGAATCTACAAGTCCTGGACTTGGCAAAAAATTCCCTTACTGGAATCATTCCCGAGACCTTGTGTAATTGCACCTCTTTGCTAGAACTACACCTTGAAGAGAACAAACTTGTTGGTACAATCCCCACTAGAATCGGGGATTTAGTCAATCTTCAGCAACTTGGAGCTTTTATCAACTTTTTACAAGGTTCGATTCCACCTTCGGTTGGTAACTTGAAAGAGTTACTGGCTCTTGATTTTAGCGTTAACCGGCTTTCTGGCACTATTCCAAAACATATTGGAAACTTAACAAGTTTACAAGTTCTTCAGTTGTACGAAAATTCTATTTCGGGAAATATACCAACAGAACTTAGTCGTTGCACGAATCTAACTTTACTCAATCTATATACCAACAAGCTTACCGGAAGCATTCCTGATTTAGGAAATATGGTGTACTTACAGGTTTTGCGGTTATATGATAACCAACTAAATTCCACCATCCCTCCCTCGTTGTTTAAGTTGAAGTCATTAGTGGCTTTACAACTATCAAGGAACGATTTAAGTGGGAACTTGTCTTCGAAGATTAGTTCACTCGAGTCATTACAATCACTCACCCTTCATGGGAACAAGCTTACCGGTTCAATCCCGGTATCTATAACGAGGTTAGTGAACTTAACTTACTTAACAATGAGCATAAACTATCTCACTGGATCAATTCCGTCGAGTATTGGGTCTCTTCATAATTTACAAAATCTGTCCCTCAGTAATAATAATCTGGACGGATCTATTCCGTCCAGTATTACAAACTGCACGAGTATCCGTTGGATAGATTTGTCTGGAAATAGTATGGTTGGGGATATACCTCAAGGGCTTGGGAAGTTATCGAATCTTACGTTTTTAAGTATCGGCAACAACCGGCTGTCAGGAAAAATCCCGGAGGATATTTTCAACTGTTCTAGTCTCAAGACTCTAAATGTAGCACATAACAATTTATCCGGATTCTTGAATCCGAGCATTGGTAGACTTTATAATCTCCGAATACTTCAAATTCAGGGTAATTCATTTTCAGGGTCCATTCCACGGGAAATCGGAAACTTAACTAGTTTGTTTATGTTTTATCTGGGACGAAACCGATTTTCGGGGACTATTCCTATAGAACTAGCAAACATTTCAGTACTTCAGAGTCTTTTGCTCGGGTATAATGATCTTGATGGACGGATACCTAACGAATTTTTCAAGCTAGAAGAGCTGACAGAACTCAACTTGACGAACAATAAGTTTGTTGGTTCGATATCTGACTCATTTTCAAAGTTTGAAATGCTTTCTGTGTTGGATTTAAGTGGAAACAGGTTTAACGGTTCGATTCCAGACAGTATGACAAAACTTACCCGGTTGATCTTGTTAGACCTGTCACATAATCTTCTCACAGGCTCGATTTCAGGGCCCGTGATTGCAAGCATGAGGAATATTCAGTTATCTCTCAACTTCTCGAACAATTTTCTTACAGGAAAGATCCCGAATGAGCTAGGAAAGCTCGAGATGGTACAAGTTATTGACTTCTCAAACAATAATTTGTCGGGTAAGATTCCATCAACAATCGAAAGCTGTAGAAACCTACAGAGTCTAGATTTTTCACAGAACAAACTCACGAGTAATATTCCAGAAGGTTTTGGCAAGATGTTGACGCTGGAACACCTCAACTTATCATACAATCAGCTCAATGGACATGTTCCAGATACGGGTATTTTCAGAAACACCACGGCAGTTGGGTTACTAGGTAACCCGTCTTTGTGTTTTACAAACAACACTGAATCATGCACATCCACACGTAAACAAAACCGTTCACATCATCTATCAAGAAAGACGGTCTTGATTCTTGCTATACTTGGTTCATTAGCTGTTATTCTAGTATTGTTTATAGCGGTGTTATGTTGTCGTCATGCTAGAAAGCATAATGTCAATAAAACAAACAGCCTTGAATCAGAGTACACCCCAGGGTCCGGTCTGAAACGATTTGATAGAAAAGAGCTAGAAGATGCTACTGAGGGGTTCAGTGAAAAAAATATTCTTGGTATAAGCAGTTTAAGCACAGTGTACAAGGGAAAACTACAAGACGGGACGATGATAGCAGTGAAGAATCTGAATTTCAAACAGTTCTCAGCTGAATCCGATAAGAGCTTTGATAGGGAGATGAAGATATTAGCGAAACTGAGGCATAGGAATTTGGTGAAGGTACTTGGTTATGCGTGGGAGAGTGGGAGACTGAAGGCGTTGGTTCTTGAATACATGGAAAATGGTAATTTGGATAGAGTTATTCATGATTCTGGGGTTGATAGGTCTAGATGGGATCTGGCTGAGAGAGTTGAGGTTTTGGTTTCGGTTTCAAGAGGATTGGTTTACTTGCATTCGGGATATGATTTCCCAATTGTTCACTGTGATCTAAAGCCTTCTAATATACTTTTGGATGAAAAGTGGGATGCTCATGTTAGTGATTTTGGGACGGCTCGGCTTCTTGGAGTTCACGAGCAGGATGGAAGCAGCGTCTCTACTGCATCGACATTTGAAGGCACCATTGGCTATTTGGCACCAGGTAATCATTAACTTACTTTGATAATGTTGAAACTATGGTTTAATATCTTCTGCCCTAAAAAAGCTAGTCACTATAACTGAAATTGAGAAAAAATTTTAATGCAATTAGAACCAAAAAGAAAAAGAAAAGTTTTGATGGTTTGACTTTTCAGGTCAACCTGACAAAATTTGAACTTCATTAGCTGATGCATTGTATTTTATCTTATTGAGTAAATTTTTAACCAGACTAAACTTTGAAAATATGGAAAATTATACTAAATGTTTGGGTTTAATCTTTACGACATGTATATCAATTTTGATTTTGAGTTGTATCACATTTGACCCACTATGTCAAACTAATGCATTTTCTGTTTTCCACCAGAGTTTGCATATATGAGAAAAAAGACAACAAAAATAGACGTGTTTAGCTTCGGAATAATAGTGATGGAATTACTCACTAGAAAAAGGCCAACAGGACTCACCGAATTTGAAGGGGTCCAAAGCAGTTTGCCACAACTAGTAGATCAAGCACTTACAAATGGAATGAACGAGCTGATTGATATTGTGGATTCTGATCTGGCTTCCAATTTCTCAACGAAGCAAGGCCTAATAGAACAGCTTCTTAAGATGGCGTTGTCTTGCACCAGAATGGATCCAGACGAACGGCCAGACATGAATGAGGTCTTATCTACACTTACAAAGATCAGCAAGCAAGTCTAAACAATGAAGGTTACATATTGTAACATACAGGGACTTCCTCACTTGTGCTTTTACTTCTTCTCTAATGGTCACAATACCCCCTTTTGTATGGTCATTTACATCAATAAGTCACAACATCGAGACTTTATTCAAGTTTAATGACTAAAATGTACAAAAAAGACATTAGTCAACAGATACTTGAAACATTTTGTTGCATTGAGATGCAACATTATGATTGACATCAGTTTAAGTTGGTCAATATGACCTGTCTCGAGGCTTCATATTGTGCCTGCTTTTACGTTTACCATTTTATGCTCAAGAACATCTATATAATGAATAGTTTTGTGGGTATTCACAAATCAGGGACGATAGACAGCGACGTAACCCACCGTATCGGTAGAGGCTGGGCGAAATGGAGGGCGGCGTCAGGGGTGCTATGTGATAGGAAAGTACCCGTTAAGCTTAAGGGTAAATTTTATAGGGTGGCTATTAGACCGGCTATGCTGTACGGGTCAGAGTGCTGGCCTATCACAAAAGCCCAAGCAAACAGGGTGGAAGTAGCGGAACTTAGAATGCTCAGATGGACTTGTGGTAAAACTATGTCTGACATGATTCCAAATGGGGTGTTCAGATCGGCACTTGAAGTAGAATCTATTATCTCGAAGATGAGAGAAGGAAGGTTGAGGTGGTTTGGTCATGTCAGGAGAAGACCACAAACAGCGCCAGTAAGGAGAGTCGAATCGCTTATAGTCGATGGTCGGAGAAAGAGGGGTAGACCTAAACTTAGATGGGAGGATAGGCTTAAGCTCGACATGGAGGAGCTTCACTTGTCCGAGGACATGACCTCAGATAGGAACGCGTGGAGAGATAGGATTAGTATTCGTGGTTAGTTTTAGGGCTAGGATGGGTTTGGGGTTTGTTGTGGTTTAGGCTTTTTAGGGTCCCTTGGCTTGCCCCCTTTAGGAGATAGGTGCTTTTGCTTTGCCTCGGCTAGTGCTGTGTTTTTGCCTTTGTTGTGCCTTTAGGCTTTAGGCCCTTTGCCTGTGCCTTTTGCTTGCTCTTTTTGCTTTGCCTTAGCTTTAGGCCCTTTGCGTTGCCCTCTTTGGTCTTAGCTGCTTGGTTTGGCCTTGGTCTTGTGTCCCCCCTCGCTCCCTTATTTGCCGGCGCTTATCTAGGTGGTTTTTGTTCTGGTTGTTTTGTCTTGGTTGTCTTGTCGTTTTGCTTTGTTTGCTCCTTTACTTGTTGTGTCGGTTTGCTTTTATGTTTGCTTATAATGCATGGTTTGTCGTATTGCCTATCTGTTTGTTTTGCTCTGTTTGTTTTTTTGCTTTTTTACTTTTCCTTGTTTTGCATTCTATTTCTCGTTTTATTTTCTTCGAGCACACTTTGCACACACTTGCCGGAGGTCTTTCTGGAAGCAGTCTCTCTACCTGCAGGGTTCCCTGGGGTAGGGGTAGGATCTGTCTACATCCCACCTCCCCCATACCCCGCCTAGGCGGGATTGGGTATGTTGTTGTTGTTGTTGTTTGTGGGTATTCTTGGCCAAAAATTATACAGTAACAACTAATTATCAATATTAAGTAACAATAGTAGGTTTATATACACATAATAATTCCTTTACTCGCAAATGATATTTTCACAAAAAAATGATTGTGATAGATATAGTATGACTTGTTCTAAAAGTATAGACTACTTGGTTGAGAACTTTGTATTATATGCATCTTCTTAAAGACTTTGTCTAATAATCTGACCATATCATTTAAAAAGTTAAGCTGCTCTTTGACAAAGGGATACATACATTCACTAACACTGCAACTATACTAATGACGATAAACTCATACTAGAATTTATAAACTACTGCTCTCCTGATCTGCATCTTCATTTGTGGTTCAGGGATCACTAATTTCTACATATTGATCGTTCTTTCATTTCCATGCTCAATGCACTAAAAGTAACCAACAACCTTAACTGGTAACTCTAGTTATCAGCACAGGTTGGACTCTCTTTATCTTTTCTCTTCTTGTGGTATAATTCATAAGCAGGTTTCGTTCTTAGAAAAAGCAGAAAACTGGAAGCCAAACCTACTAAACAAATGCATCCCCATATGGTGAATGTCTTGTGATAGCATTTTCGACCAATACATACTGTCTTGCCATCAAGATCCACCTTTTGTGAGATTCCAATATGGTCATCGTAAATTACAGCTGCAATAATACCATATAGTAATGATCCTAATGGAATGTTGGTTATAAGGATGTTATGATTGATCCCTGAACTTTTTGAACCAAAAAGCTCGGAAGTTAATGATACGGCTGTTGAAATTAAGAACCCGGAGCAGATTCCTATCAACCCCGTGGCCACACATAAATCAGTCTTGTGATCAGATAAAACTAGCAGAAAAAAAGCAATGGGTAGTGGCACGAGTGAAAGCATTAGCATCCCAGTCCTAGTAGTATACATTCCTGCATTCATTTTTAATGCATAAATAATTAGTCCTGATTATTTACATCAGCAAGAGAATAAATGTTTAATGTTTGAAGGTTGGGATTTCGAGACCCTTTAGTTATGAATGGTCAAAACGGGTCAAAAGTAAACCAAAGTGTAAATCATATAATATAATATAAATAAATAAAAATACTTGAACCCGTTACCAACATTTTGTCCTCTACGTAGAAACAATAATGGCACCCGATATTTAATTTAGTGTGTCCAAGCCTGTACTTACTTGTGCTATTCTGGCGGTGAAAGCATGCAACAAAGTCTGAACCAGCCGAAAGCAGACGCCCAAAAAACGAGCATGTAGAATACATAGTGACAAGTGCTTTCGTCTCAGAAATATACCCAAGTGATTGAGCAATTTGTCACAAATTATTACTATAAAAAAGTCCAATAGCTTCTGGAAGATTTTAGCAAAATTTCTGGTTTGGTGGCAAATTTCATCTTCTTTAGCAATGTGACAAGTGGTGAACACAGATTTATACTGAATATTTGTATGCTGAATATTGTACCTTTCAAAGTTGGAGTGTGTCAATTACCTTGGTGTGCCATTAATTACTAAAAGATTGGGGAAAAGTGAGTGCAAACAAATTCTGGATAAAGTCAAAACTAAAGTGAATGACTAGAAAAATAAATTCCTTTCTTTTGCTGGTAGAGTTCAACTAATTGCTTCCGTGATTGGGTTTATGCAAATCTACTGGGCTTCAGTTTTCCTTTTACCAAAATCAACGGTCAAAGACATTGAAAAAGTATTCAAGGGTTTTTTGTAACACCCGTTTCCCGGGTACTTGGACCCCACCCTAGACGAAATGGAGTAAGGGTCTTACGTGTTTGGTTAGTCAACAAATGTTGTATAATGGTCAAACCCGATAGTCAAAGTGATAGTTAAAGAAGGTGTTATATGGTTATGGAAGTATTATGTGACGCAAATAAAAAGGGAATAGACCTAAGGGGCTAAAGTTGTAATAGACTAAATGTGTTATAACTTGGTTGTGGCCAAAATATAATGAAAGGCACTTAAGGGACCAATTGTGCCAATTGGCAAAAGTTGTGTAAGTTAAGTAATAGAATATAGAGAATTCTAGAGAAGTTTGGAAAGTTTGAGGTGTGTTTGTTGGTCCGGTTATTGGTAAGAAGAAAAGGGAGGGAAAAGCTTAGATGGTGATGAATCCATGAAGGGTTTTGGATACCCTAATCCAAGGGTTAGTTCTAGCACCAACCCATCACAAGTAAGTATTTCTATCTTGATGATTAATAAGGCTAGGGATTATGAGAAAAGTGGGAAGTCATCATATGATCAAGGTGTGATCATATGATGATTTAGTAAGCAAGATGAGTATGTTTAATGGGTTATGTAAACCCGTGTTTATTATATTGATTGTATGTCATTAAGTCTTGATAATTGTAAAGGATGATGATGATGGAAGATGGTGGTGATGATGAAGATGATGCTTATGTGCTTGTTAGACTTAGCTTTGGAAGCTAAGGTAAGTAACTTGGTTTCTATATGTTTAATATGGAAGTTGTTATAGTATGTGATTATGAGTGTTTGTGTTAAGAAAGGTTATATAGTTGGTTTTAAGGTGGGACTAACCTAGAGATTAGAATAATGTGATGTTATAGAGCTAGCATTTGAATTATGAAAGGATTAAGGTAGTGTTGATGCCCTATGTGATTATATGTGTTATAGTTGTGTGTTATAGTTATGTGTTATAATGATGGATTCATGATTCATATGTGATGATAGAAGTATTAATAATGTAACCAATTACTTACTAAGCGTTATCGCTTACCATTATAGTTGGAAATGTTTTTGTAGGTGTTCAAAAGATGAAGCTATGGCTTGGATTAAGGATTGGATAGGCGAAAGGTAGAATATCGTATATAATTAGGAGCTTAGGTAGAATAGCGAGCTCAATGTCCACGTTATATCCCGTTGGTCTTTTAATGGTTTGGTAAATGTCTTGTTAAGTGTCAACGTGTATAACATGATCGTTATAGTATTTTGGATGGTCAAGTGGTTGTTATAGAAGTAGTTAAAGTATATGTAATGGGTTAAAGGGGCGTTTGGAACAATGTATAATTATACCCATATTGGGTAGTAAACGGGTCAAATGGTTATGAAAATGATCTATTATGTTATGTTAATGAATTATGAAAGTTTTGGTGATATGTCGAGTTATAGAAGTCGATTTTCCGAAATTAAAGTAAAATTTAAGGTGATATTTATTTTGAAATGTTGTTACAGGTACCATATGACCATATGACCATATGACCAAATGAGATATGTCATATAGTTATATGCTTGAGTATGTGGGTTTTTAAGTTTCTACAGGTACCATATGACCATATGAGATATTTCATATGGTCATATGCTTGAGTCAGTGGTTTTAAATGTTTCTGAGGTGACCATACGGCTATATGAAATATTTCATACGGCCATATGGTCGTTTTTTTCTTTTTTTTTTTTTTTTTTTTTTTTTTTTTTCCAGATTTCGTCAATTTTCAGAAAATCATATCTTTTAAATCGTAACTTGTTACGAGTCGCACCACCCGGCGTTTCGAAGATAATTGAGTCTAGTTTCATTTAAAAATAATTTCAAGGGTCGAATGGTAATGGATTTTTACCAGATCATAAAAGAGTAACAGTAAGTTCGTTATAGTCAAGTTGTTTACGCGTTAAAGTTTTAAATTTTGGTCAAAGCGGGCACGGGGTGTAACAAATTGGTATCATAGCTCCGGTTTAAGTGAATTAGGTTTCCACTATATGTTTTCGAGTCTTAAACCACTCGTAGATTGCGATGGACATAAGTTTGAGTAACGCGGAAATGTAATTGTCAATTATAAGACGGATTATGTTTTATGCTAGTTGAGCTTAATGTTGATAAGTGAAGGATGCTGGTATAGAGTTGATGAGTATAAGATATAAGTCCGTGGAGGACTTGAAGTATTTAAATGATTAGTTAGCCGTACACTGCGGTTGGTGCCGACAATTGTTCTGCGATTATGTGAATGTATGATAGAGTTATGGTAAATGGAAAGCAAGTAGAAATGCTATGTGGTAATAGAGATGGGCTAGTAATGGAATTAAAGTTTTATGATGCCTTAGTTATAAGGTAGATTAGTGCTTGCGGCTAGTTATAATGTTGATGCTTATTTGTCCCAATGTTCTGAATGTTTCCTCGATGTCGCGCACCAATTCATCCTCTGTGTGGCTTTTGATGACAAGGTCGTCAACGTAGACCTCCAAGTTTCAACCTACTTGTTTCTCGAAAGCTGTGTCCACCAATCGTTGGTATGTTGCGCCTGCGTTTTTTAAGCCAAAAGGCATTTTTGTGTAGCAGTAAACTCCTTGACTGGTGTGGAAAGCTGTTTTTTCTTCAACTTCGACTGCCATCTGAATTTGATGATACCCTTTGTATGCTTCTAGGAAGCATTTGAAAGGGTATCCGTACAGGGATTCTACCTTCCAGTCTATTTCTGGCAGTGGATAGCAGTCTTGTGGACATGCTTTGTTAAGGTCTGTGAAGTCCACACACATTCTCCAACTGCCATCGCTCTTCTTTACCATCACTGGGTTAGAGAGCCAGTCGTGATAGTACACTTCGCGCATGATGCCTGCGTCTACGAGTTTGTGTACTTCTTCCAGAATAGCTTTTGCACGATCTGGGGCCTGGCCACGCTTCTTCTGTCGTATTGGGGGATATCCTTGTCGGATTTGTAGCTTATGCTCTGTGATAGAGCGTGGCACTCCTGTCATGTGTTTTGGTTCCCATGCAAAGATATCTAGGTTCTTTTGCAGGAGTGCGCACACGGCTGTTTTACCTTTGTTAGATAAAGATCCACCAATCGAAACTTGTTGGTCTGGGTAATCGGGGTGAATAGCGACCTTTAGGTTTAGTGTTTTTTCTGTGCGCTGTTCTGGAATATTCTCTACCTCAGTGGTTACTGCGTTGCATTCCTTTGGTGGTACTGTTGTGTTGTAGAGGGTAACAACTCCTCCTTCTACTGGAAATTTGAGCATCCTATGCGCTGTGGATGGTACAACGCGCATGGATGATATTCCAGGTCTCCCAATGATGCCGTTGTATGGTGAGGGAGACTTTATTACCATGAAATTTATCCATGTCACTGTTGAGTGTTGTTCATCTCCTACGACCACCATCAAGCGTAATTGCCCCATAGGCCAAATCTTTTCTCCTGTGAATCCAGTCAGCGACGTTGTTGCTGGTATCAATTGACTTTGGATTTCAGGTTGCAGTCTTTTGAAACAATGATCGTATAGGATATCAGCGGATGCTCCTCCATCAATGTATATGCGGTGGATATCATGTCCCCCCGTACATATTTCAATAGTTAGAGGCTCTACTACTACGTTGTCCGCAACTTGGGTAGGGAAGGATATCTCTTTTTCTGGGGAGAATTTTTGGCTGACTTTTTGCTTTATTTTACGTTGCCATGACTGTATCATGTATATGGTGTCAGCTTTTTCTTTGAGAGGTTCTTTCTTACCCCCATTCCTTTGTTTGTCCTTTCCCTCTTTGATGTTTTTTACAAGGTGGTCCATTCTGCCTTCCCTTGCTAATTTTTCAATTAGTTGTCGTAGCTGGACGCACTCGTTAGTTGTATGGCCTTTTTGACCATGGTATTCGAAGTATCCATTCCCTACGCGCTTTTCCTCTGCGGTACGCATTAGTGGAGGTTTTGGGAAATTTGCACCTTCTGTTACAAATATTTCCCTCGGCGTTTTTGTGAGAGGGGTATATTTGTCATTGTCTCTTCCACTGCGGTAATTCCTGCTGCGGTTGTTATTCTGATCATTGGATTGTCTCCTAGGCTGTTCTTGTTGCCTATAATTCGAGTAACCCTTTTTGCTGTCCGCAGCGGCTGCTTCTCCTTGTATGAAGGATCTTGTGTGCTTTGTTAGCTCATCGAAAGTTTGGGGAACTTTGTCATTTAGCTTCCGGACAAGTTCTGGGTTGTTAATCCCATTCATGAACCCTGAAATTTTTAGAATTTCAGGACACGCTTTGACCTGTATGCACTCATGCTTGAAGCGGTCCAAAAAAGCACTGGTTGATTCCCCTTGGCGCTGTTTTACTCTGGCTAGTTCAATAGGGTTTTTAGTGCACTTCTTTCTTTGGGTAAAATTGAGACGGAATGCTTTCCGGAACTCTTCAAACCCCCCGATGCTCCGTCGTGGGAGTTTGCTAAACCATGTGCGCGCATTCCCTACCAATGTAGAATTAAACATATGGCACCACACAAGTTGCGGCCAGTTTTTGATAGTAGCTGCTGATTCGAAAACCTTTAGATGATCATCCGGATCACCTGTTCCATCATATGTTTTCACGTTAGTGGGCATGCGCCTCCTTTTGTGGTCGGAGTAATCGCTGATGCGTCATGTAAACGCATCAATTTTCTGGCATCGCCATGGAAGAGATATGTCTTCATTCTCTTCTTCGCGGCGTCTTCCTCTTGATTTCCAATGTCCTGTTTCCCTATCCTCGTTGTCCGAGGAGTCACTGGAGGAAGAGTAGTTAGAATAGCTTGAGGGGCTTTCACTTGGGGACATTCTTTTCCCCAATCTGTCGTGAATTCTCTTGCTCCCAGATTTGGAGGACCCTTGGCTTGGTGAATGCTGAGGTCCTAATCGGTCTTGTATCCCTCGACTGCCAAGTCTGGAGTGAACATTAGTGCGCCTCTCGCTGCCTTCATATTCCTCTGAGTATTGTGAATCAGATGTCGTACCTAGCCTATCGTGGATAGTAGTATGTTTTTCGTTATCTGCGCGTCTTCCTCGTGGGTGGCGCGGTGGTGATGGTTCGCGTTCAGGACCAAAATTGAGCCGAGCTTGTAGGCTCATACTTGACCTTCTCCTTGCTTCTTCTTGCATGAGGGCAGTTAGGGTTTCATAATTTCGGGATACAAAATTTCCCAACGTTAGGTTGGGTGTGTCCTCAGTTGCTGCAAGAATGTCTGCCTCAGTATTGGGCACCCTATCTCGGTTAGGCGCGCCCGGTGGTACAGTGTTGTTCACTGTAGGTACAGTTTGGTGAGGAGTAGTGAAGAGGGTGCGCTGGAGTTCCTCAACGCTTGGGACCGCTGTGGTGGTTTGGGTAGTCCTTACAAGCAGTTCTACCACTGGAAGAGGTTGGGTTGTCCCTGCCTCTTGGTGACCAGGTGCGCTGGTTGTCCCAGCAACCTTCCTAGGGGTCGAATCTTGTTGATTCTTCCTCTGGGGGTCACGTGTTTTTTCTAACTGCGGAGTCCGCTGGCTTGAGTTCTTATTTTTTGTCATTCTAGTTCTTTAGTTTTCAGTAGGGGTCCCACGGATGGCGCCACTTGTTGATACAAAAGTTGGACGTTCCTGATTATGGGCTCTTGCTCTCGTACCAATTCGCTTCTTAATGCTTGAAACCTGCGCACTAAGAAAATAAACAACACCGTTAGGCTTATCGTGGGATTGTCTCCCACTACTAGACTCCGGCGTGAGAGTAAGTAATCAGTTTAGGGTTCTCGTAAAGAGTTTTAGGGTTTGTGAATCGTACCTTGAATGAGAATTATGTCATTCCTTATATAGGCGCAAAATTCTTGTAGGGTTCGTGCTCCTTACATTTCGCACACATGGTGCTTATCCGGGTTAAGGATATCTATTCCATAGATAGAAGATCCTTATCTAAACCATATATGTAGTTTAGTTGGGCTTGTGTGAGCCCATTCCCTTTATTGGTGCGGCCCAAGTTATAATAACCCACACATGGTAGTTTTGGGCCTTAGTAATGTTTATTATTTGGGCTCGTGACCCATATATAGACTATACATCATCACGTGTCAAACATTTAATGGAGAAAAATATCTTCTATTAAATGTTTCTATTCTTGAAAACACAATAACCTTACTTTAGTGAACAATGCTGCCAACTGTTTACTACATTTTCACCAACTCATACTTGACGATGTATCTGACTTGAACTTCGCTTCTAATACTTAGTCTATTTTATGTTTAAATCTAGTTAGAGACCATTCGTTACTGAATTAACCCAAGAGTTTGCATCTCATTTCACTCTCTACCTCACATTTTACCTTTCATTTTTGTTTTGTGGTCATAATCAACAACATTAAATTAGTAATAGGACAATGATACCTAAAACTATATAAACAAGGGACAAGTTATCCACACCTCCTTTTTTTATAAATGACACCTCTTTTGTTTTTTTTCGGTTTTTCATTTTTTTTATAATTTTGTTTATATTATAAAACTGTTAAACAGAAAATGCGGAATAAAAAATATAATGTTTAATAAGTCAAACGTATTAAACTGTCAAAAGTACGAAGCAAAAACTGATAAAAAAAACTATGTTATCTTGTAAGCTGAGAAAAAAAAAACATTGTTTGTATTTTTTTGTACTTTTCCTGTAGGCCAAGAAAGGTATATATAACATAACCCTATAAACAAATCAAACAACATTTTATATGTAAAATAATTACTTTCATTCCACCTTATTTTATGTTTATATGTATTTTCTAGTTTTAAACATCTTAAACGCATTCATCACCCATCCATGTATACCAAGTATAGGAAGATAAATAAAAGATATAGATATGATAAGAGTGCTAGGTGAAGCACAATGTACGAAGGATATAGAAATTGATATTCATTTTGTACGGGATTTGGTTGCTGCTGGTAAAGTTAGAGTGCTTCATGTACCGTCATGTTATCAGTTTGCAAATATTTTTACTAAGGGCTTACCATCAACTTTGTTTGAGGAGTTTCGTACTAGTTTGAATGTCTGGTGTCCTCCCGCTCAAACTGCGAGGGAGTGTTAGTCGTATAATGGATTTAACCCATTAGTCGTTTGTATGGGCTACGGCTCGATATTATTATGAGTTAGGGTTAGATGTCTATATAATGTAATCTCCGGATATTATCAATACATGAAACATTATTATCTTACACCAATAACACTTATTGGTGTGTCACCTCAGCGCCACGTCAGTATCTCTCCAATAACACACAAATAACTAAAACACCCTCCATTACAATAAAACTAATACGGAGTAACTGTTATTAGTGCATGTAGGTTTCACAAAATACCAATCCATCAAATAATAATAATAATAAGTAATCAGACTGTGTGGCCGTTCAAAAAACAACATGTGTGACGAAATCCCATATTTGTACTAGTGAACCTTAAACATTACTAATCATAAGTAATACTGCAATACTGCATTACATACCATGAAACCAAAAAGCAATACTGTCATATACAGATATTGCTATACTACGATACTGCATGCATTACATGCCATGAAACCAAAAGTAAATGTCATTTGCAATCACAAAAAACAGACAGCATAAGAATTGTCAAATACATGAAATTGTTTTGGGCAAGTAAACAAATAAATCACACTGCAACTTTCTTCTTCTTCTTCTTCTGTGTAGCTGCACCTTGAGTTTTCTTCTGTGATCCTGCACTTTGCTTTGTCTTCTGTGTTCCACTTCCATCAACAACTTTTTTTCTTCTTCTTTGGAGCAAGGGCATCACCAGCCTGTGTAGATGAAGACCTTTTTTTAGCTTGTGAACTTGGACAAGCAGCCTGTGTAGATGCTTGTGAACTTGAACCAGTTTGTGTAGATGATCCAACTGGTTGATTCATTGTTTGACCATTACAAGATCTTCTGTTGTGACCCATGTTTCCACACTTGTTGCATGTTACAGTTTTAAATGCCCTTGACAGTTTTACATCCTTAACCCTTGCCTTTTCTTCTTTTGTTTTCCTTTTGTTCTTTTTTGGCCTGCCCAATAGGGTATGATGTTTAGGTGGAGTGATTTTTTAAGGTATTTGGGATTTCTTCCACATGATCTTGCCATTTATACAACCAATCTTGTGACTGTAAGCCTTTTTCCAAGTGGCTAATCAGTAACAATTATGCACCCATTCTTCTGGTATACCCACATTAATCCCATTAAGTGACATATTGTAGTTGGTTGCCACAGCATGTGCACAAGGGATGCCTGTTAATTCCCATCTCCTACAAGTGCAATCCCTATTTGCCACATTCACCAAATACTGATTACCATGTGTTCCTTTGACCTCATATTCCCCCCCCCCCCCCCCATTCCAAGCAACTGAGTAATTATTTGCTTTGTCCATGTTAGCTTTCAATAGTCTAGTGGCAGTAGGGGTGAGTGGGCCTTCCATTTTGTCTATCACACCTAGAATACTGTCTAATGTATTCTAAGGCACTGATTATAGGTGCATCCCTAGCATCCAATATTTTCCCATTGAAAACCTCACACAAATTGTTCAACAATATATCAGATTTAGCTCTACCTGATAGCATGATAATTAAGGTACTTAAGTAAACTTCCACAAATATGCAATTACAATCATGAACAACTTAATTAACCTCATATTGCTTCTGCAACTGGTCTTGAAGTGCTCTAATGGGAACATCAGGGTTTTTCTCTATTTGGTCAATGATACCCTGAGCCATGAATGTAGAAGTACAAGCCTTTATGTCTCTGGATTGTAGGCACTTATGGCTAGGCTCATATGTTCTAACTCCCCAAGTCTCTGAATTCCTAATCTTAGACACTAGTAAGACCCATGGGCACTCATCTTCTGCTAATGGTTTGGGCGTGCCTCTACCACCTAAACTAATACCTTTCTTATTGGGCTCAACTGGATCACTAGGCTCAACTCCCTTTTTATCTTTTCCCTTTACTTTTCCCTTTGTTGTTGCATCAGTTGTAGGCTAGCTAAGCCCATCACCTTGAGTTGTAAACACTGGAATTCTTCCCATACACTTTTCCCTCACCCTCAACTTATCATTCCTTATCAATTGCAACATTCTCCTTGTTTCAATTGAATGCAGTCTTACTCTTTCTTTCACTTCAGCAGCACTAGTAAACTTTTGACCAAAATAGATGAAATGTGTAGGGAATTATTGAAATGACAAAGAGTCATTAATGCTATTAGCATTTTTAGAAATTCATATTAGGTAGTGATATGATTTGATTTTATATTTATTGTCTATTAGGGTTCCTTATGCATATAAAAGGAACGCATGCTTATGTTTTAAAGACACTTCAAGAAAACCATTTTTATTTAGATCCATAGAGGATCATTGTTATTAGAAAAACCTTGTAAAACTTTGATTGTTATTATTATTATTCCGCTGTGCAAATCATTGTTTCAATTATCCTAGATAGGGCTTAAACGATCATTAACAATTGGAATCAGAGCACAGGGGACTCGATATTTAGGGTTTAAGGTTTACTATGTCGACAGAAGTAGATGAGAAAAAGAAGTGACTAATCAATATTTCTTTGGCGACAAAGTGAATTCAACACAATAAGGTATCTTTATTAATTGGTCAAAAGGAATATCCTTGTACCAAATCTAATTACTTTTGATCAGTATTATATTATTGGTTTGTTGCGTTTGAGGAAAAAGGTAATCATTCTTTAATTGATCAATTGATAGATAAGTTTATTGACAATGATGGGACAGTAGCAATTCTCATGCGTTTCATTAATTTATGTTTTCATGGGTTATTGATTGGTTAGTTGTATGTTGCAAGTGGTGAAACAAATATTATAAATTCCGAACTGATTGTGGGTCAAAGAATTGATTGTCGTATCTGATGAGGCGAAAAGTGAACCGTTTTTAGGGGGTCATTTAAGATCGGAATTGAATTTATTTGATCAAATATTGCCCTAAATCGTTCCTTTTGTGATTTTAGGTACTTTGGGAGTGAATTATGGAAAAGGAAGCATTTTGGGCGTTTTTGGAGCATAAAAGTGAAGAAAACGACAAAGACTTAATTTTCCATGCTGAGAACAGTACCTGACGGCGTCAAGAAGGAAATTGTGACGGCGTCAGGAGTAAAATCCATGACGACCCAGGGAAAACCTGAAGGTGTCAAGAGAAGGGCGTCAAGAGTTAAATTGGTGACGGCCTGAAGATGGACTATACGTGACGGCATCAAACCTAGATCTAGGCAGTCCGAGGAGTTTATTGGCGGCGAGATGACGGCGTCAGACATTTACTCTTGACGCCGTCACCTCACAAAATCTATATATACTTTTCTATTTTTCATTCATAATGGAGAGGAACTTGTGTGGAGAATACTAGGGTCGAACCTAATAAACCCTAGGTTATTTGTAACAGTATTTTCAAGAGTTTTCACCCCTTGAAACCTTTCATGTTCAATTAAGATAAGTCCTCTTTCAATTCATTCAATATGTCTATGTGTTGTTCGAATATATCTTATGCTTGTCTTGATTTTAACATGCTAGGTAGATCTCTCATGTGTTTGCTTAGATGTAATGAAACCTAGATGTTAATTATAGGTTGATTGCTTGTTTATAGTTGTAATGGATTAATGATTTCAATGTTAGGCTTAAGAAAACTGGCAGATCTCCATTGTGTAACTTGCTTGAACGTCTTAAGAAACATGAACCGATGTGTACTAGGTTTTTATGGTTGTATTTAATGCATGAGCGAATTCTAGTGATCCCATGTTAGGAGCTTCTTAGCCGGCTCGACATAGGAGTGAAGTAGGAGCTTATAGGATTGGGGAAGTAAGTACGCCACTGATGAGGCGAAAAATGAACCACTTTTAGGGGGTCATTTAAGCCCGGAATTGAATTTATTTGATCAAATATTTCCCTAAATCGTTCCTTTGTGATTTTAGGTACTTTGGGAGAGAAATCTGGAAAAGGAAGCAATTCGGACGTTTTTAGAGCATAAAAGTGAAGAAAACGCCAAAGACTTAATTTTCCATGCCTGAAACAGTGCATGACGGCGTCTAGAGGAAATATTTGACGGCGTCAAGAGTAAAATCCATGACGACCCAGAAGAAACGTGAAGGCGTCACAAAAAGAGCGTCAAGAGTTAAAATCATGACGGCCTGCATAAGGTGTACACATGACGGCGTCAGACCCAGATCTAGGCAGTCCGAGGAACTATTTGGCGGCGAGATGACGGTGTCAGACATTTGTTCTTGACGCCGTCACATTCTAAAATCTATATATAGTTTTCTAATTTTTATTCATAAAAAAGGAACTAGTGTGGAGAAACCCTAAGGCCGAACCTTGTACGTATTTTACAGCTTTTTCAAGGGTTTTCAGCCCTTGAACCCTTACTTGTGCTATTGAGATAAGTCTTCTCTTAATTCAATCAATATGTCTATGTGTTGGTTGTCTATATCTTGTGCTTATCTTGATTTCAACTTGCTAGGCTAGATCTATCTTGTGTTTGCTTAGATCTAATGAAACCTAGATGTTAATTATGTGTTGATTACTTGTTTATGGTTGTATTGGATGAATGATTTCAACGTTAGGCTTAAGAAAACTGGCAGATCTCCAATTGGTAACATGTTGAACGTCTTAGGAAACATGAACCGATGTGTACTAGGTTTTATTGGTTGTATTTAATGCATGAGTAAATTCTAATGATCCCATGTTAAGAGCTTCTTAGCCGGCTCGACATAGGAGTGAAGTAGGCACTCATAGGATTGGGGAAGTAAGTACGCCACCCCCCATGAATGGTATTAAGGAATACAATCCGTCATCCACGCAACTATAACAAGTAATTAACGTGTAAAAGATATCTAGGGAGTAGTGAAATGTAAGTAAACACATTTCTCCCACATATTGCTCACAACTCTAGTATAATTTAGTTTATTTTCATTTTTAGTATTTTATTTTGATTACATCTTAGTATTGAGTTAGTTGACTAGCAACTAATTCCGCCCAAATCCTTCAAACCCGAGATTTTTACTTGCTTTTCATAAAATATAAAAATATAAAAAGAATCATCCCGCATCTCTAGACTTAATCTTTAGGTTTTCTAATCCTAGCGACACTATTCCTAGCTGAATGATCAATCCCCCGGTACTTGTCATTATACTATACTACATCGATCAGGTACACTGCCTGGTGGGGGTTGTAAGCTTCTCGAGATCCCTCGAGAGGTAAAGCCTGGTGCAATCCCTACGCTATCAACTTTTTGGCGCCGCAGCCCGGGGAATAGTTATTGTCTAGGTTAGAATCT
Source organism: Artemisia argyi (assembly GCA_030686995.1). Classification (NCBI taxonomy): domain Eukaryota; kingdom Viridiplantae; phylum Streptophyta; class Magnoliopsida; order Asterales; family Asteraceae; genus Artemisia; species Artemisia argyi. The sequence continues at coordinate 212,600,657 of CM060676.1, read as the reverse complement.
CTTTTTATTAGGTCTACTTGCTAGATTCCTTTCTAGTAAGATTTTATTTTTATTTCTAGGTTCTCTTTAGTCTATCTTATTTCTTTGTGTTTTTGTTCGTAACTCTTCACCACCTGACATCATGGACGATGGGAACATCTTTGAACCTGTCATCCCAACACAACAAAACCCACCACTAGAACCTCTTAGGCCCCGAACCTTAGGAGAGTATTCCCGACCTAGCCACCAAGGCTATCAAAACACTATTGAGCTCACCGGAGCCAATGTGTGACAACTGGCAAAATAGGGAGCCGTTTTATAAAACCCGCATTACATTGAAATTATAAATTTAGAATTTTTGAAAGTTTATTGTGATGAGATATTTTACGAACGTTGATACTTGATTTCGATCGTATGTTAATTATGATGATTGATTATTTATTTATGGTTTGGTTTGATTCGTTCGTGATGATTTATTTTGAGATTGTTATTTTGGCACTACTTTGACTCCGACACTAGGTTGACCTAACAATTTTAATTATATTTTTATGGGTTCGGATATTATTATTATTTTGAAACGGGTTCGGTTGGAGAAAGTGGTTTGATTATTTAAGGTTTCGGGTTTGGCCCGTGTGTCTGCATTGGGCTACTTAGCCCACCTTACTCACCCTATTATTATTATTGTTTGATAAAAAGATTTTTTTTTTTTTTAAATTACAATAAACCGTCCTTGTGGATCCGGTTATAGCACACAACCCACACCACACCCTCACCATTTCACCCTCTTCTCTCTCTCTCAAGTTACTCATCCCACAAACCCTAATACCCCATAGCCGCCGCCCCTTCAATCGGCAGCCACCATCTCACCGCCATTCCCACATCAACACCACCACCACAAATCGAATCTCCATCATCTAATCTACCCGATCTACTACCACACGCGCCCTAAAACTAAATTTTTCAACTCGTTTTATCACAAAAATCATCACCATCTTTATTGTTTTTGAAGTCTCTTCACGATTTGGTCTTGGGAATCAAAGGTAGGACGGGTTCGACCCGTATTTTGGTGAAAACGTGACCAAGGGTCACGGGTTTGATTATTTTCTTTCGGATCTATGGTTAAAAACATGAAATACTAGTGGGTTTTTGATAAAACACGATCATAAATCGAGTTTGGTATCCGGGTTGCGTTTATTTTCGATGGGTCGAAGTGAACCCGAGAGCTTGTGCTCTCGGTTGGTATTAATCTCGGTTTTGGTTGTGGATTTGTGATGATTCTTGATCTTGGGCTCGAATTGGTGATGTTTGGTTATCATTTTGTGATGTTTAGTCATTCTTGGTTGTGTTTGGTTCGACCTTGTGGTCATTTGGTATTCAGCCGACACCCATGGGGGGGCTGTTGGGTCGAGTTGGCTCGAGCTAGAGCAAGCCGAGACCTAATGGTCTCGGGTGGGACTCACGCACCTTGTTTCAGGTGTAATATTGACCCGGGTTGACTTGGTAAATCAACCCGTAATTGTTTATGTTTTCGGTTGTTATTCATACTTGCCGAAGTATTGACTTTGTTGTGGTTATTATTTTTGGGCCATGAGTGTATTATTTTTGAACTTGAAGTGGCATATTGGAATACGAGTTATATTGGAGATGTGTTGTCGAATGTGGAACTTGGGGACCGATTGTGAGACGGTCATTAGATGACGGAGATAGGTTAGTCGGGTGCCGTAGTCGGACCCTAATGTTGTAGCACGTGGATATGGGATTGTTTGGACGGAGTTGATTTATATTGTGACTTGATTCTTATTACTTTGGACTTGGACTATGAGCCGAGGGTCATGACTCGGACATGTGACCAAATTCTATGACTCGATAAATATTTAAAAGTCGATATTAAAAATAATACTCGTTATAATATTATTAAGAATATAATCGTTTATAAACGTGTTAAACGTATATATATATATATATATATATATATATATATATATATATATATATATATATATATATATATATATATATATATATATATATATATATATATATATAAATGCATATATTAATAATAAAACGATCACGAGTAAACGTATAATAATAAAGCGATAGTTATTATACTATGAAAATAGTGTAATAAATGTCGGGATATTATTATAAATAATAACTATATAAATAATGGCGAAATATACGTCGGGTAAATAATAATTAAAAATGTGATTTTATTTATAAATTAGAAACTTATCGAGTTATACGAATTGTGGGTCTTTAAAGTCCAAGTGGGCTTTATATTGTGACTTTGTGTTGTCACGGATATATGACGGTTAATATAAACATTTTATATATAGAATGACTCATTCTAGATCGAGTTATTTGACGATATAAAATGGGCATCGTATCCCACGACGCTCATAGGATGTGGTATATATTTTAGGGTAATAAATTACTATATGTCTCGTGGAATTTGGCCGATTCGACGATATATATAGGGAATTCATTGGACTACGACATATACCAAATAGAAACTTATGTGCAATGTGCTTTAGGTTGGGTATAATCTTGGAACGATATATTACGTAAATAAATATGGGAGATTACCAAATCGACGGATTTGATAAGCTTCGATAATTATTTAAATAATATATTGGGCTAACATTAGACCTATAGTTGTCTTATTAATGTTCTTTGTTGAGGCTTTTTGGTTTGTGCTGTGTCGACCCTCCACCCGTATGGATACCAAACGTCGAATTTCAAATGAAAATGAAGTTAATTCGAGAAATGGATAATTTTGGAAAGTAAAATGGAATACGTTTGGGAATGGGAATATTTGATTTTGAGGAAATGATTTCTGAACGGGTTTGATATTGTTAGGAAGTGCCGAGTCAGTAGTCGCCGTTACGTGAGTTGCTTGAGATTTCTTACGTCTTTCTTCTATCGTTTCTTTTGAGGATTTCTGGACTTGAGATGAGTCATAGCCCCACTTTTTCTCTTGAACTTTGTTTTCAATACTTGGGGTGAGAAACGTGCAAATGTTTTATGTGGACTATTATCGCTTTACTTATTTATTTCAAAACTTGCTATGCTTATAGAACTAGGTAGGATTAAGCGAGGCCTAGTCCCGAACTAGGTAAGCTATTGATTTAGTTGTTGAGCGAGGCCTAGTCCCGAACTAGGTAAGCTATTGGATTGGTTATAGAGCGAGGCCTAGACTTGAGCTAGGTAAGCTATCGATTGGATTGATTTGAGCTATAGCGTGCACCTATAGGGATGATTTGTTTTGGTTGGAATATTTGCTTGGAATATTTTGGTTGGATGATTGAGGCCTAGTCTAGCTAGCAAGCGTTTTGCGTATATGTCCACTATATTGAATTAAGAATCTAAACCTATGATCTCACCAGCGAAAGCTGACTTTTAGCACGTTTTCTCAGGTAATTAACTGATGCTATGCGGATGCTTGGGATTGGAGGCTTGGCATTTGGCACCGGTTATGGATCTATATTTCTAAAACTCTGATAACTATTGTGGACCTATATTTATTTCTTTTGGGCCTGACTTTGGATGATTTTGGAATATGTAAACTTTAAAACCCCGCGTGGTTGCATTTTATTTTGTTTACTTTATCTCGTTCTTTTATGTCTTGTGTTTGGATACCAATCCCCGTAGCACCCCGAAAGCTTGTTGAGTCTTCCGCTGTATCAAATTTTAGGGGTGTTACAGATTGGTATCAGAGCCAAGATTATAGAGAACTAGGTAAATAGACACCTAAACTATAACCGATTTTTATAGAAAACGATTCTCGACCATTGCCCGCCAGCCCACCAAGCCGAAGCATCATTGTTTATTATTGAGGTATTATGAGATTATTGAGATGATTAGAGATTTGGGATTTCTTGAGATGATTTGAGGATTTGAGGTTTGTTGATTTAGTAATATGATGCGTTTTGAGGAATTATATGTGTTTTGAGGAATTATATGGCTTAATTGTTTTGAGAATGGTTTTAGTAATGCGGTATTTAAAATTTTTCTTGATTCTATACGATTTGGAGTTATATGATGATTTTTGGATATGGTATTTTGAGTTCGCGGTTTAGTTGTTTTTGAAACACTTACACCTACCCTACGCCGTTGTCACAGACTATGGCCTCCCATACGCCTGATGTCGTTGAGGATATTCTTACTACACCGGTATTGCCAGCACAGTTCACCATGGCTCCTGATGACCCTTACCAGGTTGCCATACATTCAGCTACTATGACACCGACAGGTTCTACTTCAGCACCATCTGCTGCATCTACGCAGGGACCCTCATCTTCTTTAGGGCTCCCTGGTACATCGAGGCAGCTTACTCTTCATCAGGCTTTGGCTCATGTGGCTCCACGTTTTGCCCACCGAGCTACGGCACGCATGTCGGAACGCCCTACTTCACCACCTTTACAGATTAATGCTCACTCTCTTCTGTCTGAGGCGCCACCCACATCATTGCGTCGTCGTCCTAGATCACCTACCCCTTTACCACATGGTTCACCTGTTAGGAGACGACGATTGATGATGTACTTTTCCGATGAGGAGGAGGAGTACGAGGGTGAGGATGAGGAGTACGAGGGTGAGGATGAGGCTGATGACCCTCAGGAGGCTGAGCAGGGTGATGATGATGACCCTGAGGAGGAGGATGACCCTCAGGAGGATGAGATGCCTGAGGATGATGATGTGTTAGTACCACCAGCTCAGGCTGAGGAGCCTGATTCACCTGTACATCCGATTGAGCCTGATTCACCTGATCATCCGTTCTTGTTTGAGTTGCCACCTGGTAGTCCCGTTGGGTCGGATGCATCTTCTGAGGTTTCTGCTGAGCATGCAGAGTTAGGTGAGATTGGTAGGTTGTGGGCTCGGATTACTGAGCTTAGTGAGAGAGTTGCACGTGTATCTGATCGACTTGAGAGGGTTATTGGAGAGTTCATAGCAGATCTGAGAGTGGATATGACTGTGGTTGTGGGCAGGACTACTGAGATGAGGAGAGTTTTGATGGAGGTTCATGAGTATATCGATAGTTTACAGCGAGGTTTTTTTACAGCTCGAGAGGTCGACCGCAAGCTATGGCAAAGGAATGCCGAGCTGGAGAAGGAGGTGGCTGACCTCAAGAGATACCGAGACACCCATAGCGTGGAGCTAGGATCGTTATGGAGGGATCTTGATGGCTTGAGGCAGGAGTTGAGGAGCCTCCGCCAGCAGCGTGGCTAGTTGCTTGGGTTATGTTGACTTGTTGCTTTCTTAACCGAGGAGTGTTCGGTTAGAAAAGCTAGTTATCATGTTTTGATGTATTTTGTTCAGTATTCGTCTCTTTTGGAACGATTAGTACGTGTTGCGTTATCCAGTAGTTGGAACGATGTTAGATCGCTATTGTATGGTTGATGGTTATTAGTATATGGTATTATGTGATTTTGGGTGTTATGGAAATTGAGTCCTTATCCGTTTATTGATGTTTCATGGTGTATTGTTGCTATTCTTTCCGTGACTTGGCTTCATTGATTTAATTCTTGTTGAGCATATGATAAGTCCTATCGGAGACTCACGAACTTGTATGATGTTTCAGATCAATGGCCCCACGAAGAAACCCTGTTAGAGCTACCAGAACTGGACCTGCAACGGCTACCCCTAGTCGTCGAGGACGCCGTCCAGCTCGAAATGTTGAGATCCCTACTCCTGATAACCTGGACACTACTAACCGCAACAACAGGGATCAAAATGTTGATGTTCAGGGAGACAATGATCGTCTTCCACCTAATGCACCTACTGTGGATCAAGCAATGATCAATCAACTTGTGGAGCAATGAGTTGCTGAGCTACTAGCTGAGTTAAATCATTCCAACAATTCTGCTGGAACTTTTCCACCTGTTCGTGCTAATGGATGTAACTACAAGGAGTTTAAGATTTGTGGACCTATTGAGTTTGGTGGAACTGAAGGAGTGGTTTACTTGGTTAGGTGGATTGAGAAGACTGAGTCAGTGTTTAATGTCAGTGGTTGTGCGGAGAATACGAAGGTAAAGTTTGCTTCTTTTACTTTCAAGGATGAAGCCTTAACTTGGTGGAACAATTACCGTAACTCGGTTGGGAGTGATGTGGCTTATGCTATGACTTGGGAGCAATTTAAGTCTTTGCTGATTCAGACTTACTGCCCAAGGAATGAGATTAAGAAGTTGGAAATTGAGTTCTGGAACCACAAAGTGAAAGGTACCGATATGGCAACTTACAATCGCCGTTATCGAGAGTTGGCCTTACTCTGTCCCGATATGGTTAGGACTGAGACCCAAAAGATTGAGAGGTATACCGATGGATTGCCGGTAGCTACAAGAAACGATGTGATTTCTGCTAAGCCTGCAAACATTCATGAGGCTATCACCATCGCTCAACAATTGATGGACTCTTTGGCATTGGAAGAAGCTGAGAAGGATAAGAATGGAAAGAGAAAGAGGGACGATCACTCTAAGGGTAATGATCGTCGAAACAAGCGACAACTAACTACTAGAGCTTATGCCATGGGAGATGGAGACAAGAAGAACTACAATGGAGATACACCCAAATGTAACCGATGTTACAAACATCATTCTGGTCGATGTACGGTAATGTGCAAGAATTGCTCTAAGATGGGACACATAGCTAAGGATTGTAGAGCTCGACCACTTGCTATGGTTCAAGCTACTCCAGAAACTATGAACAAGGCAAATGTTACTTGCTATGGATGTGGAAAGAAAGGACATTATCGGAATGAGTGTAGGGAATCGTGGAACCGAGGAAATCAAGGATTGGGTGGTAATGGGTACAATAATGGAAACCGTGGAGCTGGAGGAAACCATGGACGACAAGATAATGGGGACCAACGTGTGGAAGCTGGAGTTGCTCATGGAAGAGTGTATGCACTCGGGAACGAGAGAGGAGAAGATCCGAACGTCGTGACTGGTACGTTCCTTCTCAATAATCGTTATGCTTTCATACTATTTGATACTGGTGCCGATAAGAGTTTTGTGTCCACTAAGTTTGCACCCTTACTTGAGAAACCCCCGATGGCCTTAGGAATTGGTTATGATGTAGAGTTAGCTAATGGAAACATGGAAAGGATTAAGACTATCATTCGTGGTTGCACGTTAAACTTTCTGAACCGTCCTTTCAACATAGATCTTCTACCCGTCACATTAGGAAGTTTTGATGTCATTATTGGTATGGATTGGTTGTTTAAGTATCGTGCTCATATAATCTGCGATGAGAAGATCGTGCGTGTGCCTTACGGCAAGGAGATTCTGAACATACCAGGAGATAGAAAGGATTTGAGAGGCCCATCTAGATTAGCGGTTATATCTTGCACTAAGTTGCCGAAGCTAATGGATAAAGGAAGTTACCTTTTCTTAGCCCAAATTTCTGAGAAAGGAGAGAAGGAGAAGAAGGAAAGGTGCATTGGAGATGTACCTATAGTTCGTGATTTTTTGGATGTGTTTCCCGATGACTTGCCGGGAATTCCGCCTAATAGACAAGTGGAATTTCAGATTGTGTTGATACCTGGTGCTGCACCTGTAGCACGAGCGCCTTATCGTCTTGCACCTACTGAATTGGAAGAGTTGTTGAAACAATTAGCGGAGTTAGCCGAAAAGGGATTCATGAGACCAAGTTCTTCGCCTTGGGGAGCCCCGATCTTATTTGTGAAGAAGAAGGATGGATCGTTCCGTATGTGTATTGATTATCGAGAGTTGAACAAGTTAACGGTGAAGAATAGATACCCATTACCGAGGATCGACGATTTGTTCGATCAACTTCAAGGATCGAGTGTGTATTCGAAGATCGATCTGAGATCGGGATATCATCAGCTTCGAGTGCGCGAGGAAGATATTCCGAAAATGGCTTTCAGAACCCGATACAGGCATTACGAGTTTCAGGTGATGCCGTTTGGGTTGACTAACGCACCGGAGGTATTCATGGATCTCATGAATCGGGTGTGTAAGCCTTACTTAGATAAGTTCGTGATTATGTTTATCGATGACATTCTGATATATTCGAAGAGTGAGAAGGAGCATGAGGAGCATCTAAGACTTATCTTAGAATTGCTTAGGAAGGAGAGACTGTATACCAAGTTTTCGAAATGTGAATTTTGGATTCCGACGGTACAATTTCTAGGTCATGTGATTGATAGACAAGGAATTCATGTGGACCCTGCTAAGATTGAAGCGATTAAAGATTGGGCTGCACCTACGACCCCAACAGAAGTTCGTCAATTTTTGGGATTAGCCGGTTATTACCGAAGATTCATTGAGGGATTTTCGAAGATAGCAAAACCGTTGACCAAATTGACTCAAAAGAGTGTTAAGTATGAATGGGGAGATAAGGAAGAGGAAGCCTTTCAGTTACTTAAGGAGATGTTGTGTAGTGCTCCTATCTTGGCGTTACCCGAAGGTAACGAGGATTTTGTCGTCTATTGTGACGCTTCTCATAAAGGTTTAGGAGCTGTGTTAATGCAACGAGAGAAAGTAATAGCTTATACTTCCCGACAACTCAAGAAGCATGAGAAGAACTACACCACCCATGATTTGGAGTTAGGTGCTGTGGTTTTTGCTTTGAGGATATGGAGACATTACTTGTATGGAACCAAGTGTGTAGTGTTTACTGATCACAAAAGTCTGCAACACATTCTGAACCAAAAAGAGCTTAACATGAGGCAGCGACGTTGGATTGAGTTGCTAACCGATTACGATTGTGAAATTCGCTACCATCCTGGTAAAGCAAACGTTGTTGCTGATGCTCTTAGTCGAAAGGAGAGAATTCCACCGTTACGAGTTAGGTCATTAGGAATGACTATCGTGTCGCCATTACCATCTCAAATATTAGAAGCTCAAACGGAAGCATTGAAAGCAGAAAATAGAGCTGCTGAGAACATATTTGGGATGGCAGAAAATGAGAAGGGATTTGTTAGACGTTCTGATGGAGTATTATGTCTTGGAGAGCGAAGTTGGGTACCATTGTATGGAGGAATTCGAGAGTTGATTATGCATGAGTCGCATAAGTCAAGATACTCTATTCATCCTGGGTTTGACAAAATGTACCGGGATTTGAAAAAGTTATATTGGTGGCCAAATATGAAGGCAGATATAGCGTTGTATGTAAGTAAGTGCTTGACTTGCTCTAAGGTTAAAGCCGAACATCAAAGACCGTCAGGATTGTTGACGCAGCCCGAACTTCCGGTTTGAAAATGGGAGCGGATTACGATGGACTTTATTACCAAATTACCAAACACAGCTAGCGGTTGTGATGCTATATGGGTAATTGTGGATCGTTTGACTAAGTCTGCTCATTTCCTGGCAATTAGTGAAGATGATAGTGTGGATAAACTTGCGAGGTTGTATGTGAAGGAGATTGTTTCTCGTCATGGAGTTCCGATATCGATTATTTCGGATCGCGACAGCCGTTTCACGTCAGCATTGTGGCGATCACTTCAAACCGCTTTGGGGACGAGACTTGATATGAGTACTGCATATCACCAAACCGATGGTCAAAGTGAGAGAACTATTCAGACTTTGGAGGATATGCTTCGTGCATGCATCATAGACTTTGGTAAAGGCTGGGAGAAATATCTACCCCTTGCGGAGTTCTCCTACAACAATAGCTACCACACAAGTCTTAAGGCTGCACCATTTGAAGCTTTGTATGGTCGTAAATGCCGTTCACCTATTGGTTGGGCAGAAGTTGGAGATAGCCAACTCACAGGCCCTGAGCTTATCTTGGAAACTACTGAGAAGGTAACGCAAATTCGAGATCGACTGCAAGCAGCTAAAGATAGACAGAAAAGCTACGCCGATCAGAGGCGTAAACCCCTGGAATTCCAAGTTGGAGACAAAGTGATGTTGAAAGTCCCGCCTTGGAAGGGTGTGATACGTTTTGGGAAACGTGGGAAACTTAATCCCCGCTACATTGGACCATTTCTTGTTTTGGAAAGAATTGGGCCTGTAGCGTATCGTTTGGAATTACCTATGGAACTGAGTAAAGTTCATGATGTGTTTCATGTTAGTAATCTGAAGAAATGCCTTTCAGAGGAGACACCAGTTATACCGATCAAGGATATTCGTGTGGATGAAAGTTTAAATTTTGTGGAAGAGCCGATTGAGATAATGGATAAAGAGATTAAACGACTCAAGAGGAGTCGTATTCCGCTCATCAAAGTTCGTTGGAATTCGCGGCACGGACCGGAATTTACGTGGGAACGCGAGGATGAGTTTCTAAAGAAATATCCGAAGCTTTTCACTTCGTAGATGGGTTATTTCAAGAGAAACCCGGGACGGGTTCCTTCTGAGGCTGGGAGGATGTGACAACTGGCAAAATAGGGAGCCGCTTTATAAAACCCGCATTACATTGAAATTATAAATTTAGAATTTTTGAAAGTTTATTGTGACGAGATATTTTACGAACGTTAATACTTGATTTCGATCGTATGTTAATTATGAGGATTGATTATTTATTTATGGTTTGGTTTGATTCGTTCGTGATGATTTATTTTGAGATTGTTATTTTGGCACTACTTTGACTCCGGCACTAGGTTGACCTAACAATTTTAATTATATTTTTATGGGTTCGGATATTATTATTATTTTGAAACGGGTTCGGTTGGAGAAAGTGGTTTGATTATTTAAGGTTTCGGGTTTGGCCCGTGTGTTTGCATTGGGCTACTTAGCCCACCTTACTCACCCTATTATTATTATTGTCTGATAAAAAGATTTTTTTTTTTTTTTAAATTACAATAAACCGTCCTTGTGGATCCGGTTATAGCACACAACCCACACCACACCCTCACCATTTCACCCTCTTCTCTCTCTCTCAAGTTACTCATCCCACAAACCCTAATACCCCATAGCCGCCGCCCCTTCAATCGGCAGCCACCATCTCACCGCCATTCCCACATCAACACCACCACCACAAATCGAATCTCCATCATCTAATCTACCCGATCTACTACCACACGCGCCCTAAAACTAAATTTTTCAACTCGTTTTATCACAAAAATCATCACCATCTTTATTGTTTTTGAAGTCTCTTCACGATTTGGTCTTGGGAATCAAAGGTAGGACGGGTTTGACCCGTATTTTGGTGAAAACGTGACCAAGGGTCACGGGTTTGATTATTTTCTTTCGGATCTATGGTTAAAAACATGAAATACTAGTGGGTTTTTGATAAAACACGATCATAAATCGAGTTTGGTATCCGGGTTGCGTTTATTTTCGATGGGTCGAAGTGAACCTGAGAGCTTGTGCTCTCGGTTGGTATTAGTCTCGGTTTTGGTTGTGGATTTGTGATGATTCTTGATCTTGGGCTCGAATTGGTGATGTTTGGTTATCATTTTGTGATGTTTAGTCATTCTTGGTTGTGTTTGGTTCGACCTTGTGGTCATTTGGTATTCAGCCGACACCCATGGGGGGGCTGTTGGGTCGAGTTGGCTCGAGCTAGAGCAAGCCGAGACCTAATGGTCTCGGGTGGGACTCACGCACCTTGTTTCAGGTGTAATATTGACCCGGGTTGACTTGGTAAATCAACCCGTAATTGTTTATGTTTTCGGTTGTTATTCATACTTGCCGAAGTATTGACTTTGTTGTGGTTATTATTTTTGGGCCATGAGTGTATTATTTTTGAACTTGAAGTGGTATATTGGAATACGAGTTATATTGGAGATGTGTTGTCGAATGTGGAACTTGGGGACCGATTGTGAGACGGTCATTAGATGACGGAAATAGGTTAGTCGGGTGCCGTAGTCGGACCCTCATGTTGTAGCACGTGGATATGGGATTGTTTGGACGGAGTTGATTTATATTGTGACTTGATTCTTATTACTTTCGACTTGGACTATGAGCCGAGGGTCATGACTCGGACATGTGACCAAATTCTATGACTCGATAAATATTTAAAAGTCGATATTAAAAATAATACTCGTTATAATACTATTAAGAATATAATCGTTTATAAACGTATATATAGACGTGTTAAACGTATATATATATATATATATATATATATATATATATATATATATATATATATATATATATATATATATATATATATATATATATATATATATATATATATATATATATATAAATGTGTATATTAATAATAAAACGATCACGAGTAAACGTATAATAATAAAGCGATAGTTATTATACTATGAAAATAGTGTAATAAATGTCGGGATATTATTATAAATAATAACTATATAAATAATGGCGAAATATACGTCGGGTAAATAATAATTAAAAATGTGATTTTATTTATAAATTAGAAACTTATCGAGTTATACGAATTGTGGGTCTTTAAAGTCCAAGTGGGCTTTATATTGTGACTTTGTGTTGTCACGGATATATGACGGTTAATATAAACATTTTATATATAGAATGACTCATTCTAGATCGAGTTATTTGACGATATAAAATGGGCATCGTATCCCACGACGCTCATAGGATGTGGTATATATTTTAGGGTAATAAATTACTATATGTCTCGTGGAATTTGGCCGATTCGACGATATATATAGGGAATTCATTGGACTACGACATATACCAAATAGAAACTTATGTGCAATGTACTTTAGGTTGGGTATAATCTTGGAACGATATATTACGTAAATAAATATGGGAGATTACCAAATCGACGGATTTGATAAGCTTCGATAATTATTTAAATAATATATTGGGCTAACATTAGACCTATAGTTGTCTTATTAATGTTCTTTGTTGAGGCTTTTTGGTTTGTGCTGTGTCGACCCTCCACCCGTATGGATACCAAACGTCGAATTTCAAATGAAAATGAAGTTAATTCGAGAAATGGATAATTTTGGAAAGTAAAATGGAATACGTTTGGGAATGGGAATATTTGATTTTGAGGAAATAATTTCTGAACGGGTTTGATATTGTTAGGAAGTGCCGAGTCAGTAGTCGCCGTTACGTGAGTTGCTTGAGATTTCTTACGTCTTTCTTCTATCGTTTCTTTTGAGGATTTCTGGACTTGAGGTGAGTTATAGCCCCACTTTTTCTCTTGAACTTTGTTTTCAATACTTGGGGTGAGAAACGTGCAAATGTTTTATGTGGACTATTATCGCTTTACTTATTTATTTCAAAACTTGCTATGCTTATAGAACTAGGTAGGATTAAGCGAGGCCTAGTCCCGAACTAGGTAAGCTATTGATTTAGTTGTTGAGCGAGGCCTAGTCCCGAACTAGGTAAGCTATTGGATTGGTTATAGAGCGAGGCCTAGACTTGAGCTAGGTAAGCTATCGATTGAATTGATTTGAGCTATAGCGTGCACCTATAGGGATGATTTGTTTTGGTTGGAATATTTTGGTTGGATGATTGAGGCCTAGTCTAGCTAGCAAGCGTTTTGCGTATATGTCCACTATATTGAATTAAGAATCTAAATCTATGATCTCACCAGCGAAAGCTGACTTTTAGCACGTTTTCTCAGGTAATTAAGTGATGCTATGCGGATGCTTGGGATTGGAGGCTTGGCATTTGGCACCGGTTATGGATCTATATTTCTAAAACTCTTATAACTATTGTGGACCTATATTTATTTCTTTTGGGCCTAACTTTGGATGATTTTGGGATAATGTAAACTTTAAAACCACGCGTGGTTGCATTTTATTTTGTTTACTTTATCTCATTCTTTTATGTCTTGTGTTTGGATACCAATCCCCGTAGCACCCCGAAAGCTTGTTGAGTCTTCCGCTGTATCAAATTTTGGGGGTGTTACACAATGTGACCCCCTTGCGATCCGACACCATCCGGTTGGTGCAAAGCGGATGTGCATTCCATGGACTTCGTTCCGAAGATCCAAATGAACATCTCAAGGACTTCCTTAAAATCGTAGATTCCTTAGACTTAGATGTTGCAACTAGAGAGACAACCCGATTACGCCTATTCCAATTCTCTCTACGTGATCAAGCTTGTCAATGGCTTGAGCGTTTACCCGCAGGATCCATCACCACATGGGATGATCTCACCACTCGTTTCCTTGCTCAATTTTTCCCACCGGGGAGAACTACCAAGCTTAGAAATGGCATCTTGATGTTCCAACAACGTCAAGGTGAAAATCTTTATGAAGCATGGACTCGTTTCAAGGACTTACTCCAAAAAGTCCCTCATCATGGCATAGATCTTTAGCTCCAAGTCCAAATCTTCTATGACCATATCGATGTCTCCACGAGGCGAGCCATTGACCAATCGGCTGGTGGTAAGCTACGTGATCTAAGTGCGGAACAATCATGGGAACTCATAGAAGATCTTGCTCTCTATGACAATGAAAGTTGGAATGATCCCCGTGATTTGAACAAAACGGTCAAGGCAATATCTTTGCCTTCGAATAACTCTAGCGCTCCCGACCATAGGATCATGGAACTTGAGGACCAAGTCAAGTTTCTCATGAAATCTTACAAAGCTCTTAAGCCTTCAAGCCAAGTGAACAAAATCACTTCTTCATGCGAATTATGTAGTGGTCCCCATGACACTCGTGCTTGTGTGGAACTCCCCGGAACAGCTTTTGCGGACTACGCATCCTCGCGTACCGACGAAGCGGGAGATAAGTGGTACACTTTCAAACCCGAGCCAAACCCTTACGGTGATTCATACAACCCCTCTTGGAAAAATCACCCAAACCTTAGGTGGAAACAAAATCAAGCCAATTCTTCCAATCCGCCAAATCATTACCAAGTAAACGGTCCACCCTCCAGCCGTACTTTCAACAACAATCCTTCTAACAACTTTGGTAGTACCAACAATCTTGAAGGATTGATGACTATGTTCATGGCATCTCAAGAAGCTCGCATAGATAGGTTTGAAACCGAATCAACCAACAACAAACGGAGATGACCAACAAGATAGAAAACTTTTTGAAAGCCCTCAACAACCAAGCGTTAACTACACCTAAGAAGGGCACTAGGGACGCCAATAACGGAATCCAAATTAAGGACCCCTCGTCATCCAAACATGTCCACTTTGTCAATGTTGTCACCATTAAGCCAATAGATAAGAATATAGAAGAAAGTGACAAAGATGAAGTTGAAATAGAAACCGAGACTAGGGATAAAATTAGGGAAGTTGAGGTTAATAAGGGAGAGAAGTTAGAGGAAGTAGAGACTATAGAAAAGCACTTTGATAAGTTGCCCACCAAGGAAGAACGGGAATACCATAAGGATTTATTTGATAGTCCCGAGACACCATATATCCTTGGCACACCCCTTATCAAAATGGGAGACCCCACTAACATCAACATACCATGCAACATCGGGCATATGCATATATGGAAAGCTTATATCGATCCTAGATCTCCTGTAAACATCATGACTAGGACCTATTACAATTGGGTGATGAAAAAGAAACTTGATTATAGGATGATGCGCAATAAGAATTTGATAAGTAATTTTGTAGGAAGAGTGAAGGGATTGCATGTGATTATAGGTAATTTCACTTATGGGATCGATTTTATGATAGTGGAAGACACTCGTCCGGTGATAGATGACTGCCTAAGACAAGTAATATTCGGAAAACCATTTGTTGAGGCCAATAGGATGAGTTATGATCCGACTTTATGGATAGTTAGATTCAAGGAAGAGAATGATGAGATTGCCTACTAAATGCCCTACAAAATTGAGCAATACCGCCTTCTCTCTAATATAGAAAAGGAACACAAACAAGCAGCTTACTATAGGAATGATGAGGATAGACGTAGAGGAGTAGAGTATGTGAAGAATAGGATGCTTGGTTTTTACAACGAATGCTTGCAACTAGGTCCGGAGTACAAAACTGGTTTAGAAGACGACCTAGAGAGTGAAACCAATGATGAGGTCACGTAGTAACCCATGACCTTGAGTCTAGCTACAAGACTCGTAAATAAAGAAAAGCGCTTCTTGGGAGACAACCCATGATTTTGTGTGATTTTATTTTGTTTGTTTGTTATTTGCTTCCGTATGCATGCTTTATTTTTATTGTTGGTAGATCATGTTTCTAAACTAAATAGTGGAAATACTTTACTTTGTTCTTTTGGCCTAGTCATATCTCCACCTAAAAGTATTTTTGCAAAAGATAAGTGTAAGGGGAAACCCGAAATATGTTTTTAAGAAACAAACCGATCATGATTCTCCACAATATTAAATGAACATGTATATTCGTATTTGTTAGTGTCAAATGCTTGTATCGTGTCATAATGAAGTTTTGCAAGATTTTCCAGAAATTTTCCGGAAACTTAACATAAGAATTTCTGCAGGTCACTTCTGACGGCGTCATGAGTTTACTCTTGACGGCGTCACGAGTAAAAATCTGGAAATTTTACCAGTTTTGTTTTTCTAACAGAGTCTTAATGTTTTTGTTGAATTATTAAGTTTTATAATCTCCAGGAAATCTGCAAACTTCATTCCACAAGCATTATATCTTATTTTGTTTTCTAGAATTTAGTAACTTACGGAGATTGCCACCGATTTTATGTGAGGTTGCCTTGTCTGTTTTCTCAGGATTTACAGGTTATGTATGACAAGAAGATGATTTATTTTTCTGGAAGGGAAGCTTTGATTGTTCATTTTCTTGAAGGAAGATTTAATCTGGCCACCTTTTTATCCATACCGAGTGAATCAGGGGAGTATTTGATTTCATTTGTTTTACTTATATTTTACATTCTTTACTTGAACATTGGAGACAATGTTCATCTTAAGTGTAAGGGGAGGGTAAAATGATGATACCTTACAGATACACTTTCGCTTGAGTTTGTTTGTTTGATAGTAGATGTGTAATAAAACTATGAGAAATACTTGTTAGTGCAATTTTAGCGCCAAATTTAAAATTTTTTACAACATTTAGGAGTGAAACTTTAGCCATAGCAAGCGTCTCATGGACAGGAGATTGTATGACTAGCACATAACCGTATCATTCAGAAAAATTTTCCACCCAAATATGTGAGGTTCGACTTTAGATTTGATAGGAAAAGCATTTACTATTAGTGCTTATGAGTGTACCGGTAGCATTTAGATTCTAGAACTTGCGTTAGTGATGCATCCCGAGACCGCTAGTGAGACTACATTCGTGTAGTAGAATTTACTACATGATAAGAGGCATTAGGATCACCCTTGTGTTAAACCCGTATCATAGTTACTTGACCATTTAAGTCATATTACTTGGCTAGTTAAGTCAATTAATTTTTCCCACACCTTAGCGTTGTACTCATTTTTAGTACACAGAACCCTTAGTACACCCCTCCGAGCCTATCTTTTCATTTCTAACTTTAAGCATATTACTTAAAGGAAGAATTTGTTACACCCCACTTAAATGTACAACCAAATCGCCTTAGCCTTCCGTGTATGCGCTCATTTTTAGTGCATTATTGTTATTTGTTAAACCCTAAGTTAATTATCTAATTGATTACATGGTTGCTAAGTCGAGTCATATCCTTGTACATATTGTTTTGGGACGATTGGACTCATGGGTAAAGTACTTATTTTATGGAGCAATGGGGAAGAACATCATATATTACCCCCGTATGTACGTTAATCTTAAAAGTACTCCAAGTGTTTTGATTTTCTTAATTCGAGTCATTAGATTAGTATATTGTAAAGTATGTAAAAATTCAAGTGTAAGGGGAATTTTCATTCCCTGTGATGTATTATTTTGGATGGTAGGGTAAGAGTGTATGCAAAAAAAATAATAAAAAATAAATAAAAAATAAATTGAAAAAATATATACGGATTACCATCCCTTTTCATTCTATGTTCATTTTATGTTTTTGTTATTTTTTATTTATTAGCTTAAGTCGAGTCTAGTCTTGGCTTAGCAACGCCATATTGTACATGTAATTAACCAAGATTGTTAACTCGCCACCAGTAAAGACTGCCTATATCCAACGAAACCGTGTATTTCATATCCCTACACCTAACATTACAACCCTTTAAAAGACCTCTTTGATAGTTTATCCTAGGTGCTTACGCCATGTGGTGGAGGTTTGATCCTTTCCCAAGCCTATGGTAATTTATTTTGCTATGACAAGTAGTGAGAGATATCATCCGTTTCCATATTGTAATTTATACTTTATTACACCCGAGAGATGTGAGTATCTAAACACTATTTGTGAGGTGCTAGTATATGACCTCCGTGCTTGTCTTTGGTATTTAGTGGAACGATTATTTGTTGTAATTACTTTTATATTAGTGTTAAATGACCCCTAACTTGTATTTTGAATAGAGTAAAAGCGCATTTGCTTGAGGACAAGCAAATCTCAAGTGTAAGGGTATATGATGAGGCGAAAAATGAACCACTTTTAGGGGGTCATTTAAGTCCGGAATTGAATTTATTTGATCAAATATTGCCCTAAATCGTTCATTTTGTGATTTTATGTACTTTGGGAGAGAAATCTGGAAAAGAAAGCAATTCGGACGTTTGTGGAGCATAAAAGTGAAGAAAACGCCAAAGACTTAATTTTCCATGCTGGAAACAGTGTATGATGGCGTCAAGAGGAAATATTTGACGGCGTCAAGAGTAAAATCCTTGACGACCCAGAAGAAACGTGAAGGCGTCACAAAAAGAGCGTCAAGAGTTAAAATCATGACAGCCTGCATAAGGTGTACACATGACGGCGTCAGACCCAGATCTAGGCAGTCCGAGGAACTATTTGGCGGCGAGATGACGATGTCAGACATTTGTTCTTGATGCCGTCACCTTCTAAAATCTATATATAGTTTTCTAATTTTCATTCATAAAAAAAGGAACAAGTGTGGAGAAACCCTAAGGCCGAACCTTGTACGTATTTTACAGCTTTTTCAAGGGTTTTTAGCCCTTGAATCCTTGCATGTGCTATTGAGATAAGTCTTCTCTTAATTCAATCAATATGTCTATGTGTTGGTTGTCTATATCTTGTGCTTATCTTGATTTCAACATGCTAGGCTAGATCTATCTTTTGTTTGCTTAGATCTAATGAAACCTAGATGTTAATTATGTGTTGATTACTTGTTTATGGTTGTATTGGTTGAATGATTTCAATGTTAGGCTTAAGAAAACTGGCAGATCTCCAATTGGTAACATGCTTGAACGTCTTAGGAAACATGAACCGATGTTTACTAGGTTTTATTGGTTGTATTTAATGCATGAGTAAATTCTAATGATCCCATGTTAGGAGCTTCTTAGCCGGCTCGACATAGGAGTGAAGTAGGCACTCATAGGGTTAGGGAAGTAAGTACGCCACCCCATGAATGGTATTAAGGAATACAATCCGTCGTCCACGCAACTGTAACAAGTAATTAACGTGTAAAAGATATCTATGGAGTAGTGAAATCTAAGTAAACACATTTCTCCCACTTATTGCTCACAACTTTAGTATAATATAGTTTATTTTAATTTTTAGTATTTTATTTTGATTGCATCTTAGTATTGGGTTAGTTGACTAGCAACTAATTCCGCCCAAATCCTTCAAACCCGAGATTTTTACTTGCTTTCCTAAAAATATAAAATTACAAAAAGAATCGTCCCTCATCTCTAGACCTAGTATTTAGGTTTTTTAATCCTAGCGACACTATTCCTAGCTGAACGATCAATCCCCCGGTACTTGTCATTATACTATACTACATCGATCAGGTACACTGCCTGGTGGGGGTTGTAAGCTTCTCGAGATCCCTCGAGAGGTAAAGCCTGGTGCAATTCCTACGCTACCAGCCACCCCATGAATGGTATTAATGAATACAATCCGTCATCCACACAACTGTAGCAAGTAATTAACCTGTAAAAGATACCTAGGGAGTAGTGAAATCTAAGTAAACACAATTCTCCCATATATTGCTCACACCACTATCTTAATTTCGTTTATTTTCATTTTAGTATTTTATTTTGATTGCATCTTTAGTTATTGGGTTAGTTGACTAGCAACTAATTCCGCCCAACTCCTTCAAAACCGAGATTTTTAACTGCTTTCATAAAATATAAAAAATACAAAAAGAATCATCCTTCATCTCTAGACCTTGTTTTTAGGTTTTCTAATCCTAGCGACACTATTCCTTAGTGGAATGATCAATCCCCCGGTACTTGTCATTATACTATACTACATCGATCAGGTACACTGCCTGGTGGGGGTTGTAGGCTTCTCGAGATTCCTCGAGAGGTAAAGCCTGGTGCAATCCCTACGCATCAAGTTTTTGGAGCCACAGCCTGGGGAATAGTTATTGTCTAGGTTAGGATTTCTTTTTATTAGGTCTACTTGCTAGATTCCTTTCTAGTAAGAATTTTATTTTTATTTTTTTAGGTTCTCTTTAGTCTATCTTATTTCTTCGTGTTTTTGTTCGTAACTCTTTGCCATCCGACATCATGGAAGATGGTAACATCTTTGAACCCATCAACCCACCACAACAAGACCACCCACAAAACCCACCACTAGCTAACCAACCTCTTAGGCCTCGAACCCTAGGAGAGTATTCCCGACCTAGCCACCAAGGCTATCGAAACACCATTGAGCTCACCCAAGGAGCCAATGTGTCTCCATTGCGATCCGACACCATCCGGTTGGTGCAAAGCGGATGTGCATTCCAAGGACTTCGTTCCGAAGATCCAAATCAACATCTCAAGGACTTTCTTAAAATCGTAGATTCTATAGACCTTGATGCTACAACTAGAGAGTCAACCCGATTACGCCTATTCCAATTCTCTCTACGTGATCAAGCTAGTCAATGGCTTGAACGTTTACCTGCGGGATCCATCACATCATGGGATGACCTCACTACGCGTTTTCTTGCTCAATTTTTCCCACCTGGGAGAACTACCAAGCTTAGAAATGATATCTTGATGTTCCAACAACGTCAAGGTGAAACTCTATATGAAGCATGGACTCGTTTCAAGGACTTACTCCAAAAAGTCCCTCATCATGGCATAGATCTTTGGCTCCAAGTACAAATCTTCTATTACCATATCGATCTCTCCACGAGGCGAACCATTAACCAATCGGCCGGTGGCAAGCTACGTGATCTAAGTGCGGAAGAATCTTGGGAACTCATAGAAGATCTTGCTGTCTATGACAACGAATGTTAGAATGATCCCCGTGATTTGAACAAAACGGTCAAGGCAATATCTTTGCCTTCGAACAATTCTAGCACTCCCGACCGTAGGATCATGGAACTTGAAGACCAAGTCAAGTTTCTCATGAAATCTTACGAAGCTCCTAAGCCTTCAAGCCAAGTGAACAAAATCACTTCTTCATGCGAAATATGTAGTGGTCCCCATGACACTCGTGATTGTGTGGAACTCCCCGGAACAGCTTTTGCGGACTACGCATCCTCGCGTACCGACGAAGCGGGAGATAAGTGGTACACTTTCAAACCCGAGCCAAACCCGTATGGTGATTCCTACAACCCTTCTTGGAAAAATCACTCAAACCTTAGGTGGAAACAAAACCAAAACAATTCTTCCAATCCGCCTAATCGTTACCAACCAAACGGTCCACCCTCCAACCGTACTTTCAACAACAATCCTTCTAACAACTATGGTAGTACCAAAAATCTTGAAGGATTGATGTCTAAGTTTATGGAATCTCAAGTAGCTCGCATAGCTAGGTTTGAAACCGAATTCAACCAACAACGAACGGAGATGACCAATAAAATTGACAACTTGTTGAAAGCCCTCAACAACCAAGCGTTAACTACACCTAGGAAGGACACTAGGGATGCCAATAGCGGAATCCAAACTAAGGACCCCTCGTCATCCAAACACGTCCACTTTGTCAATGTTGTCACCATTAAGCCAATAGATAAGGATATAGAAGAAAGTGACAAAGATGAAGTTGAAGTAGAAACCAAGACTAAGGATGAAATTAGGGAAGTTGAGGTTAATAAGGGAGAAGAGTTAGAGGTAGTAGAGACTGTAGAAGAGTACTTTGATAAGTTGCCTACCAAAGAAGAACGGGAATATCATAAGGATTTATTCGATGTCCCCGAGACACCATATATCCTTGGCACACCCCTTATCAAAATGGGAGACCCCTCTAACATCAACATACCATGCAACATTGGGCATATGCATATATGAAAAACTTATATCGATCCTAGATCTCCTATAAACATCATGACTAGGACTTATTATAATTGGGTAATGAAGAAACAACTTGGTAATAGGATGATGCCCAATAAGAATTTGATAAGTAACTTTGTAGGAAGAGTGAAGGGATTGCATGTGCTTGTCAGAAATTTCACTTATGAGATCGATTTCATGACAGTAGAGGATACTCATCCGGTGATAGATGCTTGCCTAAGCCAAGTAGTGTTCGGAAAACTATTTGTTGAGGCAACTAAGATAAGTTATGATCTGACTATAGGGATAGTTAGGTTCAAGGAGGAGAACGATGCGATTGCCTACCAAATGCCCTATAAGATTGAGCAGTACCGCCTCCTGTCAAACATAGAAAAGGAACACATACAAGCGGCTTACTATAGGAATGATGAGGATAGACGTAGAGGAGTAGAGTATGTGATGAATAGGATGCTTGGTTTCTACAAAGAATACTTGCAACTAGGTCCGGAATACAAAACTGGTATAGGAGATGACCTAGAAGGTGAAACCAACGATGATGTCACGTAGTAACCCATGACCTTGAGTCTAGCTACAAGACTCGTAAATAAAGAAAAGTGCTTCTTGGGAGGCAACCCATGTTTTGTGTGATTTTTATTTTTGTTTGATTGTTATTTGTTCCCGTATGCATGCTTTATTTTTATTTTTGGTAGATCATGTTTCAAACTAAAATGGTGAAAATACTTTATTTTGTTGTTTGGCTTAGTCTTAACTTCATCCAAAGGTATTTTGCAAAAGATAAGTGTAAGGGGAAACCCCAAATATGTTTTGAAGAAACAAACTCGATCATGATTCTCCACAATATTAAGTGGACATGTATATTCGTATTTGTTAGAGTCAAATGCTTGTATCGAGTCACAATGATGTTTTGCAGGATATTCCAGGAAGTAGGACGAAGTTTTTCCAGAAATTTTCCGGAAACTTAACATAAGAATTTCTGCAGGTGACTTTTGACGGCGTCACGAGTTTACTCTTGACGGCGTCACGTGTAAAATTCTGGAAATTTTACCAGTTTTGTTTTTCTAACGGAGCCTTAAAGTTTTTGTTGAATCTTTAGTTTTATAATCTCCTAGAAATCTGCAAACATCATTCCACAAGCATTATATCTTACTTTGCTTTTTAGGATTTGTTAGCATATATAGATTGCCGCCGATTTTATGCGAGATTGTCTTGTCAGTTTTCTCAGGTTTAACAGGTTATGTATGACAAGAAGATGATTTATATTCTGGAAGGGAAGCTTTGATTGTTCATTTTCTTGGAGGAAGATCTAACCTAGCCACCTTATTATCCATACCGAGCGAATCAGAGGAGTATTTGATTTGATTCATTTTACTTATTTCACTTTTACATTCTTTACTTGAACATTGGGGACAATGTTCATCCTAAGTGTAAGGGGAGGGTAAAATGATGATACCTTACAGATACACTTTCACTTGAGTTTGTTTTTTTGATAGTAGATGTGTAATAAAACTATGAGAAATACTTGTTAGTGTAATTTTAGCGCCAAATTTAAAATTATTTACAACATTTAGGAGTGAAACTTTAGCCATAGCAAGCGTCTCATGGATAGGAGATTGTATGACTAGCACAAAATCGTACCATTCAGAAAAATTTTCCACCCAAATATGTGAGATTCGCCTTTAGATTTGATAGGAAAAGAATTTACTATTAGTGCTTCTGAGTGTACTGGTAGCATTTAGATTCTAGAAGTTGCGTTAGTGATGCATCCCGAGACCGCTAGTGAGACTACATTCGTGTAGTAGGATTTACTACATGATAAGAGGCATTAGGATCACCCTTGTGTTAAACCCGTATCATAATTACTTGACCATTTAAATCATATTACTTGGCTAGTTAAGTCAATTAATTTTTCCCACACCTTAGCGTTGTACTCATTTTTAGTACACGAAACCCCTATTACACTCCTCCGAGCCTATATTTTTGTTTCTAACTTTAAGCATCTAACTTAAAGGAAGAATTTGTTACACCCCACTTAAATGTGCAACCAAATCGCCTTAGCCTTCCGTGTATGCACTCATCTTTAGTGCATTATTGTTATTTGTTTAAACCCTAAGTTAATTATCTAATTGATTACATGGTTGCTAAGTCGAGTCATATCCTTGTACATATTGTTTTGGGACGATTGGGACTCATGGGTAAAGTACTTATTTATGGAGTAATGGGGAAGAACATCATATTATTACCCCCATATGTACGTTAATCTTAAAAGTACTCCGAGTGTTTTGATTATATTAATTCGAGTCATTAGATTAGTTTATTGTAAAGTATGTAAAAATTCAAGTGTAAGGGGAATGTTCATTCCCTATGATGTATTATTTTGGATGATAGGATAAGAGTGTATAAAAAAAAAAAAAAAAAAAAAAAAAAAAAAAAAAAAAAAAAAATCAAGAAAAAGAAAAAAAAAAGAAAAAAGAAAAGAGAAAAACATACGGACTACTATCCTTTTTCATTCTATGTTCATTCTATGTTTTTGTTATTTTTGATTTATTAGCTTAAGTCGAGTCTAGTCTTAGCTTAGCAACGCCATATTGTACATGTAATTAACCAAGATTGTTAACTCGCCACTAGCAAAGATTGCCTATATCCAACAAAATCGTGTATTCCATATCCCTACACCTAACGTTACAACCCCTTTAAAAGACCACTCTGATAGTTTATCCTAGGTGCTTACGCCATGTGGTGGAGGTTTGATCTTTTCCCAAGCCTATGGTAATCTATTTTGCTATGACAGGTAGTGAGATATGTTTTCCATTTCCATATTGTGATATGTACTTTATTACACCCGAGAGATGTGAGTATCTAAACACTATTTGTAAGGTGCTAGTGTATGACCTCCTTGCTTGTCTTTGGTCTTTGGTGGAACAATTATTTGTTGTAATTACTTTTATATTACTTCTAAATGACCTCTAACTTGTATTTTGACTAGAATAAAAGCGCATTTGCTTGAGGACAAGCAAATCTCAAATGTAAGGGTATATGATGAGGCAAAAAATGAACCGTTTTTAGGGGGTCATTTAAGCCCGGAATTAAAGTTATTTGATCAAATATTGCCCTAAATCGTTCCTTTTGTGATTTCAGGTACTTTGGGAGTGAATTCTGGAAAAGGAAGCATTTTGGACGTCTTTGAAGCATAAAAGTGAAGAAAACGACAAAGACTTAATTTTCCATGCTGAGAACAGTACCTGACGGCGTCAAGAAGGAAATTGTGACGGCGTCAGGAGTAAAATCCATGACGACTCAGTGCAAACCTGAAGGCGTCAAGAGAAGGGCGTCAAGACTTAAATTGGTGACGGCCTGAAGGTGGACTACACATGATGGCATCAAACCTAGATCTAGGCAGTCCGAGGAGTTTATTGGCGGCGAGATGACGGCGTCAGTCATTTACTCTTGACGCCGTCACCTCACAAAATCTATATATACTTTTCTATTTTTCATTCATAATGGAGAGGAACTTGTGTGGAGAATACTAGGTTCGAACCTAATAAACCCTAGGTTGTTTGTAACAGTATTTTCAAGGGTTTTCACCCCTTGAAACCTTTCATGTTCAATTAAGATAAGTCCTCTTTCAATTCATTCAATATTTCTATGTGTTGTTTGAATATATATTATGCTTGTCTTGATTTTAACATGCTAGGCTAGATCTCTCATGTGTTTGCTTAGATGTAATGAAACCTAGATGTTAATTATAGGTTGATTGCTTGTTTATAGTTATAATGGATGAATGATTTCAATGTTAGGCTTAAGAAAACTGGTAGATGTCCATTGTGTAACTTGCTTGAACGTCTTAAGAAACATGAACCGATGTGTGCTAGGTTTTTATGGTTGTATTTAATGCATGAGCGAATTCTAGTGATCCCATGTTAGGAGCTTCTTAGCCGGCTCGACATAGGAGTGAAGTAGGAGCTTATAGGATTGGGGAAGTAAGTACGCCACCCCATTGATGGTATTAAGGAATACAATCCGTCATCCACACAACTGTAACAAGTAATTAACCTGTAAAAGATAGCTAGGGAGTAGTGAAATCTAAGTAAACACAATTCTCCCATATATTGCTCACACCACTATCTTAATTTAGTTTATTATCATTTTAGTATTTTATTTTGATTGCATCTTTAGTTATTGGGTTAGTTGACTAGCAACTAATTCCGCCCAACTCCTTCAAAACCGAAATTTTTAACTGCTTTCATAAAATATAAAAAATAGAAAAAGAATCATCCTTCATCTCTAGACCTAGTTTTTAGGTTTTCTAATCCTAGCGACACTATTCCTAAGTTGAACGATCAATCCCCCGGTACTTGTCGTTATACTATACTACATCGATCAGGTACACTGCCTGGTGGGGGTTGTAAGCTTCTCGAGATTCCTTGAGAGGTAAAGCCTGGTGTAATCCCTACGCATTAGTATCAATTCCAAGTCTTGTTTTGATATGTTCACGTGGGGCGTTGGGTTTAATAATATTTGTTTCAGGGATTTAGTATTGTGGGGCTTGGTCTATCAAGTGAGTCTATTTTAATAGTTTCGAGTAATTGTTTCTACTGGTCTCATAAGCCTGCTGCTACACGTTTTGGTGCGGAATACATATTTTAAGATTACACAAAGACAGTGAGACGATGGTTTGTTTGTTTGTTTTTTTTTTTTTTTTTTTTTTTTTTTTTTTTTTTTTTTTTTAGGATTGTTTTCATTGGTTTCTCTTATCGCTAATTATACTGACAAGAGAATATTGATAATTGATTATTGGCTGCTGATGTCGTTTACTGGAGGTAATTGATTGGTCAATTCTATTCTTAGATTTGGTTTGGAGTTTTTATATTCGGTTTGTACTGATGCTTCAAAAGTTGCTACTGATTGTTATTGTGATTCTGCTGATTGGTTAGTGACAGTTCAGCAACAGATCAGTAACATAAAAAGTGTCACTAATCAGTTTTGTGACAGATTTTGCAACAGTTTTGTGACACTTTTCAGGTGTCGTCTGCACACTTAAAAAAATTGTTGTTTCTATTCGATCTGTTTGAAAAGTCTTTGTTCACGAATAATACTTGTTGGGCAACAAAGTTGATTCTACTGATACGTTATATTGTATATGCTGTTGAGACTTTTGTTCCTGCTGATTTCACTAGTTTCTGCTACTCATTAGTATAATGGCAGAATCTGACACTGAAAGGGATCGTGTAATGTTTCCTCATTTGATGGATTATGAGTATGAGGTCTGGGCTAGGAAGATGAAACAATGGATCACGAACAATGATATGAATATCTAGAAGGTGATTCAAAATGGCAACAGCCCGAAAAGGATTGGAAGCGATAGCAATGGAAAAGTCATTATTCTCCCTCCAACGACTACAAATGAACACATTGAAGTTCATAGGGAATCAAAGGCAAGAACTACCTTGCTTCAATCTATTCCTGCTGATGATATAGCAGATTTCCATTATATGGATGATGCACGAGATATATGGAATGCAATTAAAGCAAGGTATGGTGAAAAGGCTGAATACAAGAAGATGGGAAAGGAAGCTTGTACTATCGGTGATGCTGAAGCATTTGCATTCATGGGTGTCATTCCTAAGGTACATAACTGCCCTTTTGATTGTGATAGAAAATATAATGCTCCTAAAGAAGCTTATGATGATATGGAACCAAAGTATAAAACCATTTTTATTGAAGCTCAATCTTATAAAGAAGCTATTAAAACATTAGAAAAACAGAAAGTTTGGTTTCAACAAAATCATTTGGCTTATGAAGAAAAGATAAGAGTATTAAAAAGAGATTTAGAGATGACTAGCAATGAGTTAAAATTTACTGAAAAAGAAGAAGCTAGAATTGAATCAGAGAAAGAAGTTTTGCAAGATAAGTTGGATAAGGAAGTGGCTAGGCATAAAGAATGGTTAATTTCATGTGACAAGTTAGCTAGTTTACTATATAGTAGTCAATTTGTAACATCTGAAATTGGCTTAGGTTTTCAGAAATATGTAGGTGCAGAGGTACATCATAATTTAGATAAGAAAAATAGGAATAACCCTGAACCTGTAAAATTCTTAAAAGAAGGAGAGATGCATGCAGTTCCATGACCAATTAGAGGAGAACATATGCCCACCACCACTACCACAGACTTTGATGGATCACACCATTTATATGGCAAAAAGTCAAGTGACTTGCCAGACCTTGATTGTAAAACAAAGGACTCTGTCTCTTGTTCTAATAGTGACAAGTCGTCAGATCTTAAGTCCACTGACTATGCCTCATGTGATTCAAGTGAAAAGTCAGACACACCTAAGACAGATGACTTATCATCAAGAGTAGCTACTAATGACTCCAATTCTAAGATAGCTTCTTTTGATACTGTTGTGTGTAATAAGAGCAATCCCATTAAGTACAAATCTTTGAAAAAGGAATCTTGTTTTGTGTGTGGTAGTAAGTCTCATCTAATTAAAGACTGTGACTATCATGAGAAAAGAATGGGTGTGTGTGCTGACCAAAAGAGACCTAGACCAATGTGGACCAATGTTAGTGCTATTCCCCGATATGTTCCACAAGCACATGTAAAAACCAGCAGACCCAATCTTGCTGATAAATCAGTTTTTGCTGATAAGTCAGTTCCTGCTGGTAAGCCAGTTTCTGCTGGTAGACCTTTTCCAGCCGGTTGGAAAAGACATGTTGCCAGACCATTTTACAGACCTACTAGCACTTACTTTCAGAATGGTTTTTGGCCTAGTTATTTTGACCCAATGTATATGGGGTGGGGGACAAGATGAGATACTATTGTTAAACCCTCAGCATGTTATTCTTGGAAAACTCAAAGAAAAGGTTCATTCTGGGTACCCAAGAACAATAGTCTTTCTCAGATGCAATGATTAAGGGGAGGCATAAGCCTAAGGGGAGGCTTATTGTTGTATTATTTGTTTTCTAACCATTTTTGCAGCTGTTGGATCCTCATTACTGCTGGTGGACACTGTTTCTGCTGGTAGTACATTTTTTGTGCTGATTGATGGTATACTTTACATGTTTTATATTTCTTTTTCTTTCTTTCTTTTATTATTTAAAAAAAAAAGAGTTAAAATTTTTAAAAAAAAACAAAATAATAAATAAATAAATAAATTAAAAAAAAACTAACATATATTTGTATAGTTTTTATCTTGTTTGCAGGTTTTGGTGTTGGTTAATTACCACACCACAAATGGTTCTCAACTCACCATGTCTTACTGATACAAGAGCTGACTAGCTTACAAGATTATGGCTTGTGGTAAAGGCTGTGAAAAACCATAAATGGTAATCAACTCACTATGATGATGACGGCATTCCATTAAAGAGTTGGCTAGTCCAAAAGCAAACAGTTTTTGGTAAAGACACCTTGTTAGGATCATATTTTATTTATAAAAAGTGTCGGTCATTAACGTATAGTTATAGGTTGCTTTAGAATATCATTATGATGAAGTTTATGTGTAGTACTCATGTTTTGTAAAAGTCTAAGGGCTATTAGTGTAATAATGTAAAAGATTAGAGAAGCCCTAGACTTTGAGTATAAATACTCTTGTAAACCTCATTTGAGAGGTTGGTTCTCTTAGTGATTCTCTTTGTCTTAACAAAGGTTATTATCTCACACACTAGAGTTCCCTTCCACTCTCTCTCTCTCTCTACTTACATTCTCTCTCTAAGATTTAGGCTTGATTCATAAGTGATTAGGTTGTTCTACGATCCTACAAGTGGTATCAAGAGCCTAAGGATAATTTTAGGT
Organism: Artemisia argyi; assembly: GCA_030686995.1. NCBI lineage: Eukaryota > Viridiplantae > Streptophyta > Magnoliopsida > Asterales > Asteraceae > Artemisia > Artemisia argyi. Next base: position 212,570,837 of record CM060676.1, on the reverse strand, counting down.
TGTTTTAGATTATTTTTGGGTGAAAAAATCGTGTTTTTGGTGAGAAAAAATCGAATCTGGTACTGTTCATTGGAGAGTTTTCGAGTTTGGATTTGATTTTTTTTCGAGTTTGAAGATAGTTTTCGAGTTTGAAAAAAAAAAATCGAGTTTGAAACATTCTTTTCGAGTTAGGAATTTTTTTTTCTTTCGAGTTAGGGTGATTGTTTAGCGAGTTTGGCAGTTTTTTTCGAGTTAGGAGAAAAATGTTATCGAGTTAGAAAAAGTTTTCGAGTTAAGGTTTAAGTTCTACCGAGTTTGGGTACACATTTCTACCGAGTTAGGCTTATCGAGTTTGGTGTTTGTTTATCGAGTTTGGTGTGGTTTATCGAGTTTGGTGTCTGTTTATCGAGTTTGGTGTTGAGTAAGGAAAGGCTTATCGAGTTAGGACTTATGCCGAGTTAGGCTGTTTCACTTAATCGTTTATCGAGTTAGGTTCTTTGTGGCTAATACCAAGGCGAAACTCTGCCAAAATTTCATGGACTTATCGAGTTAGACATCAAGTTACCGAGTTAGAACTATCTTCGAGTTAGACATCAAGTTACCGAGTTAGAACTATTTTCGAGTTAGACATCAAGTTACCAAGTTAGAATCCTATCGAGTTAGCAAAAAAAAAAAAAAAAAAAAGGTTTTTTGGCGGGAAAATTTGAGTAAAATTTATTTTTCACACGAGATTAAACGTTCAATTTTTACGCGAGATTCAAAGTTTGGTATAACGTTGAAAATTTCGGCCGAAAATTCAAATCTTTTGGCAAAAATTCAAATTTTTTCGGTAAAATTTGACGAAAATTTTTTCAAAACTCAAATTTTTCTGGTAACCTTAGAATTGTATTTCTTTGTGATTTTCAAATTTTGAGAAAGAAAATTTTCATACTCAATTTTTGGCGGGAAATTACGTATTCAATAAAATTCAACCGAGAACGTTTTTCAACTTCACCAAACCATCTAATCTACAACAACAACCCTTTGTTATCTTTCAAAAGATCCTCAGAACAACGTTTCACTATTGAATTGAATCAATGGCAACTCACCATGATCGTTTCATAAGTACTTTGTCCAATGGTTTTGCATCAGTCTTCAAGGAATTAAACATCCAACGACACAACAACAATCAGCAAGGATATGCTTTGAGTATACAGATGGGGAATCAGATGCAATATGCAGGGCAGTATGTAGGAAATCAGATGGATCAGATTGAGAATCAGAATGTACTTAATCAAAATGGGATTGATTGTTTCATGACTTCGATTCAGAAACCTACATCAGCAAGTCACAGCAGAAACAATGTCAATGCAATGACGAAGGTAGAAAAAATCCAGTATTTGTTGATGCTAGCCAAGAAAGAAGACTCGGGAATACCGTTGACTGCTGAGGAAAACAACTTCATAGCTACAACAAAAGTTAATGACAATTCAGCAGATCTCAACGAAACCTACAACTTTATGGCAAATCAGCAGGCAACAACATCAAGCAGTGATTCTGATCTTCCTCCTACTTACGATTCAGATCCATTCCATGAGGTACCAAATAATGGTAATGATGCTAATCCGTTTGCTCATGAGAAGCCACATTATGTGCCACCTGAACCTAATTACGATACATATGTGGGGGAACAAGTTAATAGCAATGTTAACTATGAAACTTCAGATATGGATCCTAATGGAGTTCAAGTTGCACAAAATGGTGCTAATGATGAGGAAACCCGTGCTTTGTTTGAATCATTATTAAATAATTGTGGTATTGAAATTGAGAAAGTGAAAAAGGTCAATCGCGATGTTAAGGCCGCGAATGAGAAATTGACCACTGAGCTTGAGAGATACAAGAAAAATGCAAAAAGTTTTCAAATTCTCAAAGAACGCGAGTCAGAATTTGAAATTGGTTATAAGAAGTTACTTGTTAAAGATAGGGAATAGAAAACCAAGTTTGCTAATCTTGAAATAAGTTCAACAAAAACCATTAACTCTTTAAAACAAGAAATTTCTGAATTAACAAACCAACTTTCAAAACAAGAAACAGCTTACACCAATCTTGAAAAAGAAATGGATGAGTTGAAAAAGGACTTTGAAAAGAAAGAAGATAAACTTTTGGAAGAAATCGTAGAGTCAGAACACAAGATTGCACATCTAGAAGAATTAGCGGTTAAGTCGGGTCAGTCAAGTCAAACAATGAAAATGATTTCAAACCAAACTAATCCGATTTACCATACGAAACACAAAATGGCTCTTGGTAACAACAATCCTTGTAATCTCAAGAAAGCTCAGGAAGAACAGAGCGTTTTGTATAATGGTAGTGTTTTTTACACCAAACATGATCCTCCCGTCGTTCGGGATTCTGAGCAAACGATAGAACATGTCAAAGAGAGCATTATTAAAATGAAACAAAAGGATTTGAAACCCATTGATTACAACAAATTAAACAAACTTTCAGGTATTACTTTTGTTTCACAAAAAGAACCATCTGTGTTTTCCATAAAACGACCATTCTCGAAAATGTTTTCTAAGAAAGTAGTTGCTTCCAAATCGCTTTCAAACATGGAACAGATGTCTTCAAACAACACTTTTAACTCAAGTGCTGCCAGAGGATATCTTGATGATCTTAAAACAAGAGTTGGGCAACTTAAAACGACTTTAGAAACTAAAACGAGACTTAATGAGATTAACTGGAATTCCACGGTTCATTTACAGCTTAAAAAGATTCTTGAAAATGAATTTGCTCCTCAAATTAACAACATTCATGCTCGTGTAATTCATTTTGAACAAGCATTTTTTAAAGAAACAGCTGACTTCGTCACGGATCACAAATCCCTGATAAAGAAGGCTAATGAATCTTTTGAGCAAATCAATGTTTTGGAAAACCTAAATGATTCTCTCTTCGAAGCTGTTATGACCACTGACATTATGTCCATCATTTTACAAACGTATTCTGTTCAAGACGATGAAAGACTGAGAGCTGAGACCTCCGCAATTGTTTCAAAATATGAAAATGCTCTTATAAAGCTTGAAAAAGAAAATGTGTCATCTTTTAAACAACTTGATCGAAAAAAAGAAGAATGCAAGTATGACAAATTGTCGTATGAGCGTGACTTCAAGAACATGAAAGAGCAAAATGATCTTTTGAGGGCTCAGCTTGAAAATCAAAAAGGGAAGGGTGAGGAAACTAAGTTTGCAAAACCATCGACTTCGGAGAAACCAAATGTTTCCAACACGGTTCAAAAACCAAAAATGTCAATTTCACGGTTTGCTCCAAAAGTCGATGAGAAAAAGGATTTGTCAAATCCAGTCACTCCACCACCCTTGCCCAAGGAAAAAGTAATGGAAAAGATTGTTGAAAAACAAAATTTGTTTGTTGAAAGAAACAAAAATGTGATTTCACCTGGCTCTTCTAAGTATAGTACACAAAATAAGACAACAAAAACTGTTAATGAGTCTGTTGGTTCTAATGACATGGTCCTCAATCACCATCTAGAAGAAGCTAGAAAAAAGGCACAACATCGAAAAAACGGAATTTTAGGTGCAAAACCTAGTGTGATGAATTCTACAAGATTCCAAAGCACTGCTAGTAGTAGTAAACCATTACCTAGGAACAATCAACAAAATACTAGGGACTGGCTTGCATCTAAGAGTAGTGGCACAAATAAGAAAGCTAGGAACGTAGAATGCAACACACAGAATTCCAAATCTAGTGTCAAGACACAATCCACTAAGACACCAAATCGAAACAAACCCGTTGATAAGAAGCAAGAGGTTAAGAAACCTAATAGGTCGATATCTAAAGAATGTAGTTTTTTCAAGACTGAGACTTCCGCTGCATCTGATAAGAAAACTACATCTAGATCTTACCTTAGGTGGATTCCTACGGGGAAAGTTTTTAAAACAGTTGGTCTTAGGTGGATTCCCACAGGGAAGATTTTTGATAGTTGCACCAACACAAAGAATAGTGATAATCATCAGGAAAAGGAAGTAGAAACCATTACTACCGTTGATATTCAACACCCGCTAAGTGATGATTCACGTACTTCTAACACTGTTATTTGTAAAACCTCTTCGTCTTTGGTTGCAGGTGCTTCAACTATCTCATAACCCAGTTCTTCAGAGGGTTCAAATTCTGTAAATTCTATAAAATCATTCTTTCAATCTTCTATTTTTGATTTTCCATTTCTTTTATAAAAACAAAAACAAAATACAAAAATATAAAATTTCAAAAAATACAAAAACAATATAAAATCCAAAAATCCAAAAATATTCTTCTCACGACATGTCTCTCGTATAAATCAATATTCTGTACGTTTCTAGAAATGTCTTTCAACAATGACACGGACATTTACAGATGCTTGAACGGGAGTTCTTTACAATATTTTTCTAAAACATGTTGTTTCTCAAAAGTTTCTTCACAGTGGCTTGTAAGTACTTCAGCTTACAACCCGTGCTTCAAAGTGAAATCTTTTCTAAACTTAAGTCCGGGTATAACAACTTGAAAAGATTTCAAATAAGGACTTAATCAAATGGCTTTTGGACACATCAGTTCAGGACCCGCGCTTCAAAGAAAGGAAAGTGCTTAATCAAAACAAAGATTTCAAATTTTTTTCTTGCACTTATCCTAAAACGAAAACCAAACACTAATCTGGCTTGAGTTTTCTTTAGTATTACTTTCAAAATCTTTAAGCTCAAGACCATGATTGTTGATCTAATAATAAATTAGATTTTCAAAATTCTCTTACATTTTGAGCACCACCTTTTCAAGATTGTTTCAATAAGATTTTCAAAATCGGTGCTCATCATCAAAATGACTTGTGTACACCTTACAGTGCACAACTCAAGTTTTCAAAGAAAGGAAAGTGTTACGCAAAAATGATTTTCATCAACAAAGTGCACTTATCCTAAAAATGGACACTGTTGTACGCCTCAGTACGACATTCCTATTCAAACAAAGAGAAGTCTTTGTTTTTCCAAAAAACCTTGATGCAAAATTCAACAAATCTGAAACTTCTTTCTCTTTCAGAATTTTGCTTCAAGACGACTCCTTCCCTCTAAACTTTAAAAAGTTTAACATTTCTCAAAAACATATGCGAGTTTTGAGGGGGAGTATTTCTAAAACAAAAATAGTTCCGAATTCATGAAACAACAAATCTGTCTATCTCTCCAAAAAGCTTTTTCTTAATCAGTTGATATCAAAAATATCACGATATGCTATTTTTGAGGGTGAGAAGACATGATTAAAATGTGATCAAAGATGTTTAAAGATTGTGACTGAATCTCAAAAGAGCTAGACTCAGAATGTACCAATGAATTGACGAAGCTTAAAATGTCAGTAATCGAAAAGACTTGTCCTGGACGGGTAATAATTTCAAGCTAGTCTAACTAGTGATGTAAGCGTGTCTCGAATAGGACTTGTCTGAGTAGAATGTACCGTATCGAGAGACTTTCTTTGGACTTGACCAGGATGGGTAATAACTTCAAGCTAGTCTAACTAGTGATGTAAGCGTGTCTCGAATCGGTCATGTTCACTGAAAGTGGATCAATTCAAAAAGTGCAAACTCCTCACGCATGTGCAAATTTCTTAAAAATTCATGAGCACATGTGAAGGGGGAGTCCTTCATTAGAAACAAAAACTCTCAGAGTGTCAACAAAAATGTGTTTATATTTATACACACTTTGAGAGATTTTCAATCAAAGGTTTCATGGCAATTATAGGATTCATGGAGTTATAAGGTGACTAAGGTTAGGGAAAACCGTCCTATGATCCGCCAGAGCCGGAGGGATCTACCCAAGGACAATTCCAATAGATTAGAATTAGAAGTCCTTAGGTATGATTGAAAAAAGGAGAAAATGAGAAAGGAGAAAGAAGGGGTTGAAGAATTAAAAAGAAAAGTTATGAAAAAGGGTGAAAAGAAATAGCCCTCCATATGTTCAACCTTAGGGCAGACACCAGGTTCAATTCATATGCTACTGGTTGTTACTAAGGTGACACCGGTATTGAAGATAAAGACGTCATGGACCCAGTGACGCACTGCACTAAACCTTCTAGCCACTCAAGTTCTCTTAAAAGAGCTTGTTTCATTCTCACGGGGAACCGGCGTAATCTATCGACCTGTCTCTTAGAGATGGTTGATATTGAAGCAGGATACCTCTCCCTAATCTCCGCATAGGAAACCAAATGTGCACTTATCGAGTCTAGAGCCCCGAGATTCATCAAAAGATCTCATAGGAACACATGATATCTCTACACTGGTTGTTCATCATTAAGGACACCAGATGTAAACCTAAGAGTCCTTCGCAGATCTTAGCAATCTGTCGAGAACGTTTATGAGAGAATTTACTTATGTAGTTTCTCAATGATTGAACTGAAATTCCTGCCAGGGTCAACATCAAGCAGCCCTGACAGCAGGTCACTTCGGTAATTCTTTATGGGTTACGCTTAGTGTTCGCGGTGGTTTCAAACGGTCTACAGTCGTGGAGTGATCCCCAGCGACTCACCCAGTTATTGAGCTACTTAGTAGGTCTCGTAAGCTCTTTCGGGAGAATCTGATATGGGAACGGCCATGGTAAGGGTTAGAAGGAGTCTTCACACTATGCTGTTGACGATCTCTAATTCCTTATCTGTAAGTACCGGTTGTTTATTGCTAACTGTTTACCTGCAGCTTTACATCATCTCCTTGGCGAAAGATTCCACATGCTCATACATGCATCACAAAGTCAAAGGAAAGTTCTCACAAAGATCAAAGGATAGCAACAGTCAAAGAAAGATTCTACGCCAAAAAGAAGAATCTACAAAGTAAAGTGACAAAGATCAAAGTGAAAGAACAGAAACAACAAATGCATGTATCACAAAGACTTAAGACGTATGGGCATGTTGGAATGGCAGACAACCACCACAAACACAGAAGTGACGAAAGGCAAATGACATCATTGGATCACTTCATCATCAATGAACAAAGAACAATGAACAATGTACACTGACTCATCTAGTGATTCTTAAAGACGTCAAGAGCTACGAATGTTATAAAGTTTAAATACAAAGATAATGACGTCACACAACCTCAATGACCAACACTTAGGGGGAGATTGTTAGGATCATATTTTATTTATAAAAAGTGTCGGTCATTAACGTATAGTTATAGGTTGCTTTAGAATATCATTATGATGAAGTTTATGTGTAGTACTCATGTTTTGTAAAAGTCTAAGGGCTATTAGTGTAATAATGTAAAAGATTAGAGAAGCCCTAGACTTTGAGTATAAATACTCTTGTAAACCTCATTTGAGAGGTTGGTTCTCTTAGTGATTCTCTCTGTCTTAACAAAGGTTATTATCTCACACACTAGAGTTCCCTTCCACTCTCTCTCTCTAAGATTTAGGCTTGATTCATAAGTGATTAGGTTGTTCTACGATCCTACACACCTTAATTCCGTTAATAGTTGTAATGGTTTGCTCAAAACCATAGGGTTCTCAACTCACCCATGCTTCATTGCTGAGAGTTGAAATGGTCATCAATTCACCATGGGTGATGCCCTATTGGGTAACCAAAGAATTGGCTAGTCCTGAGTAAATGGCTACAGGTAAAGACACGTCAAATCCATTTATGGCTGTGATGATTTGCCAAAAATCATTAGGGTTTTTCAACACATCGATGATTCACGTTCTAAGTGTTGAACTGGTTTCTAGTTAACCAGGGTGATGCCACGATTCCACCAAATGACTAGCTAGCCCAAGAGTGAGTAGCTACTTGGTAAAGGCTTATCAAATCTACTCATGTTGCTGCTGGTTCCTGTTGGTGCTGATATGTTGAAGTTGCTAATGGTTCCTTGTTCTTCAAAGATGGTTCCTAGTTGCTGCTAATATATAGGATTCGTTTCTACTGGTTACTTTATTTTGCTGCACTTGTTACAGTTTCAATCCTCAGGCTATGGAATTTACTTATCTATCAAGAATCTTGAAGTTAACAAAGTCAAATTCAAGATTAGGGGAGGATTTTAGGGAATTATTGAAATGATAAAGAGTCATTAATGCTATTAGTATTTTTAGAAATTCATATTAGGTAGTGATATGATTTGATTTTATATTTATTGTCTATTAGGGTTCCTTATGCATATAAAAGGAACACAGGCTTATGTTTTAAAGACACTTCAAGAAAAACATTTTTATTTAGATCCATAGAGGATCATTGTTATTAGAAAAACCTTGTGAAACTTTGATTGTTATTATTACTATTCCGCTGTGCAAATCATTGTTTCTATTATCCTAGATAGGGCTTAAACGATCATTAACAAAATGCTTATGCTTAATGTTGTCTGCATTCTTATTTGCCTTTTCTAATTCTCTGAGCTTCTTCCTCCTAATCTTTTCAAGTTCATTTTCATCCTCATCTGAACCACTATCAAGGTTTTCATTATCTACCTCCTCAACATCTTCTACTGTTGGTGCATCCTCATTCTCTTCTTCTCTTATTGTCTGTCTCACCCACTCAACATCTTCGTCTATATTAAAATGGTAATCATGCATATCAACATTAATTTCTTCTACAACATCCTCTTCATCATCAAAGTAATCACTATCATCCTCATCGGAGTCACTCTCATCCTCATCTGAGTCACTATCATCCTCTGTTTCTCCACTTTCATCATGCTCAACTAATTTTTCTATAGGTTCATTCTCCATTTCATTAACTGGATCACTTGGCCCTTCATTCACAGAAACACTCACTTCACCATCAAAGGGATCAAATGCATATTCATTGTTCAAGAGTTCATGTACAATATCTTCCATAGTCTCAAGCAAATTCTCAGGTTCACTAACATTGGGTATGATGGGAGTTGGAGTTACAGTGGTATTGGGTATTGTGGGAGTTGGAGTTGCTGTGGTATTGGGTATGGTGAGAGTAGGAATATGAGTGTCAGAGCTAAATGGTTTATGGTATTCTAACAACAACTTTTTTTGGGGTGGGGGCCTTTTCTTGGATGGGGTGGGAGTGGGAGTGTCAAAGGGTAACTCTTCAATCACCACATTGCTTATAACTTGGGGGGGGGGGGGGGTTTCAAATAAATTAGCAGTTTTGATGTACCATGTTCACAATACATCTCAATCATCTTATCATCCTTGGTATACTTGGCCAAACCATGTACATCTATGTCATTTCCTAGAGCTCTTAACCCTATTTCTAAATCAGTCCCAAGAATCAAATAATTATAGTAAATAGGTTCTTCTTCATTAACATAACCTAATGCCTCCATTACATCATTCAACTCATGGACTGAAAACTTATCCATATCAAATCCATCCACAAACGCCACTAAACCATTAACATACCTCCTTTCGTCATAGTCTTTAAACTTTCCAACATGATGAATTTTCATTGAAAACATGGTAGGGTGTCCATCTGAAAAATGCAATAAGAAAAACATAATTAGCACAATGTATTGAATGTAATATCAACCAAAACACCATTAATTATTACAATAATCTGAAAAATCAAATACAAAAAAAGGTAACTGAAGTAGTGGTTTTACCGTATGCTTCCAAATGTGCATTTCCCTCATGCTTCTCTCGTATTCTCCAACCTTGCGACATCATTGATTTAAAAGAGTTAAACAATTTTTTGATTTTGATTCTAGGGTTACATATGATCAGGTTAACTTAATTAGGATTTGGGTTTTTTTTAAGTAATTGTGAGTGAATTGGGAGGGAAATAAAAAGGTCAATGGGGTTGGGTGGGTTTTATATTAAATATAACATGAAAATACACAATTGCCCTCACACTTTTAGGAATTAACGTCCAAACTAGAGGACATCCAACTTAGGGACTAAAAGGGTGACAAGTTTTCAAAATTAGGTCTGCCTAGTGTACTTATTTTCACTTAGGGACTAAACTTGCAATCTGAGTAAACCACATGGACCATCTTTGTAATTTTTTCAAATACATTATATAAACTCATATTTGCCATAGAACCAATGAACCAATCCTAACTATTCATTTTTTTTAATCAAAATAAAAATAATAAACTTGCACCATTTTTTTAAAAATTAAATATCTCACAAACCGTTAGTCGTTACGTGAAAAAACTATACCATCGCGATGAGAATTAAATTATCTTTCTATAGATATGCATTGTTATATACTTTCGACGATTTTTTCTTTGACGAACTTTTTTTTTTTTCAAAATTTCCGCCCAGAGTCATATGTGATTTGTAAAAATAAAATCATATGTTATTTTTACGAATCACGTGTGATTTTTCTGAGCGGAAATTTAAAAAAAAAAAGTTCGTCAAAAAAAAATCGTCGAAAGTATATAGAATTGCATATCTATTGAAAAGATAATTTAATTCTCCTCGCGATAGTGTATTTTTGTAGCTTGAAAATTTACCGTTTACAAGATATGTTGTTTAAAAAAAATGTGAAAATGATTTTTTATTAATTTAGATAAAAAAAAATTAATGACTATAATTGATTTTATAGCAAATATAAGTTCTAAATTGATCTCACCTCATAAGCGAGAGGTGTTCCATTCAATTTTTAGACACAAACAATAATGAGTGGGGGTGAAGATGTTTGTATTAAAAGTGTTACTTACTACTTTAATCCACTCACGTATTTATTATTATTATTATTATTATTATTATTGTTATTATTATTACAAGTTTATAGTAATTATTTAACGAAAAAAAATTATTATCACCTACTAAATTCTTATTTTTATGAATAAGAACATGTACGTGTTATTAAATTACATGTAAATATAGAATATATCGCATTAAGAAAGAAATAAAAATATTTGTTTTGCATATATTTGAAATCGTGATTGTAGTTCCTTAATTCATGACGGTTTTGATAATGATGATAAAAGAGGTTTAATAATAAACACAAGATAAACTTTTTTAATGTATAATTTTTTATTAGAAATGAAGATACAAAATGTTTTGCGGAATAAACACTCTATTGAATGAAAATAAGTTAGCTCTCTTATTAGGCAAACTTAAAAAAGTGTTACCCTAAACCCTTTTAATGAACTCTGAGTATCTGATAGGATTATGGACAATGACGAGTTCCAACTTGAGAGTAAATGCTCTTCATTTGTGATAATTAGTATGTAAGAGATAACATATACTATGACGAGCATTCTTTTTATATAGGTGGACAAACGAGGATGTCACATGTGGGTTGTTGAAACGTGTCAAGCATTTTAATAGACAAGTACAACTGTCATTAAGTACTTTTATTCTTGGAAAGCCAACAATCATGCTTTTGGTGAATAGTGATGAAAAATGTTTTTGTCTTTTCACCAACTCATACTTGTCTTGACTTTTTTAGTTTGTACATTCTCCCGCTAATTTGCTTTCAAAGGTCCCTCCTAAATATCTAAGAGATGTTTTGCGTTGAACTCTATTGGGGTTAATCACAAAGCTGATAGGATCATAAGGGCATTCTCGAAGCCCGGTGATCTTTTGTTCCTCAACTTCTTGTTCTTATACATGCTAGCTAATACCGCATCAGCTAGTAAGTGTATCTTCAAGTTGTCTTTGATTTCTTGAAGTTGTCTCTAACATGAACATTGCTGAAATTGCTCGATGATTTATTCTTTTTATACTTAGAGTACGTTTGGTATCGATAAATTTAGAGACATGAGAGATAGAGAAAAAGAATTTAGAGAATTAAAATTAGTGGAGTATTATGCGGAATTAACTATTAATTTGGATTAAGAAATAAGCATAAATTTGTTTTAGTAGAAAAAAATTGAAAAACACTTTTCTACGGCTATAATGTATTTTATTTTATTTTCATAATTTTACTTGTGTAAATTATTGAAATTTTGTCAGAATTTGAAAAAGCTACTCATCTGTTGAAAATCACGTACCCATTTGATAGGATGTTGGGTATGTTTGGCAAAATGGGCTGGATTTGGAGATAAGGATGAGGCTAGAGCTGAGACTTATATTATAAGCCGAAACTAGAATTTTTTATTTTCATAAATTTGTTTGACAAATTAGTTTAAGTTGGATGAGCTTATTATTGTAAAATTACTAAAAAGGATATATAATTAAATTAACATGTTATATTAGATATTTTTGTGAGTAATTTTGTAATTTAACATATTAGAAGCCTCGTTTAAACATTTTAGCCTCATTTTCTAGACTGGAGCTTATAATATCAAAAGCCCTTATAAGCCTTTACGCTAAACGAAGCTAATAATATAAGCCCGGTTAATTTTTGAAATTTAAGCTCCATAAACTTCAAGGCAAAAGTTATTTATAAATCCAACTTTTACCATAGAACTCATCAAACAATCTTAGTTACTCATTTTTTTATCAAAATAAAAAAAATAAACTTTCACCCTTTTTTTAAAACTTAAATATCTCGCAAACTGTAAATCGTCAAGCTACAAAAAAAAATACCATCGCAACAAGAATTAAATTATCTTTCTATAAATACGCATTGTTATATACTTTCGACGAATTTTTTTTTATAACTTTTTGTTTTTTGTTTCAAATTTTCCGCCCAGAAAAATCATATATGATTTGTAAAAATTATATATGATTTGTTAAAATCAAATTATATATGATTCTTACGAATCATATATGATTTTTTAAAAATCATATATGATTCGTAAGAATCATATATGATTTGATTTTTACAAATCATATATGATTTTTCTGAGCGAAAATTTAAAAAAAAAAAGTTCGTCGAAAGTATATAACAATACATATCTATAGAAAGATAATTTAATTCTCGTCACGATGTTTTTTTTTTTTTTTTTTTTTTTTAACTTGACGATTTACCGTTTGCAAGATATTTTGTTTAAAAAAAAAAAGATACAAAAATAAAAATGAATGACTATGGTTTGTTTTATGGCAAATATGAGATATATATTGATCTCATCTCTAAACTTCAATAAGCCTGCTCCCACACACCCATTATACATACAAGTTTTGAAAGAAAGTTAGTCGAACTACCAAACCTAGGATACAATCAAGAAACAAAAAAATCACAAATAAATTTGATTTTCAGTAATTATTAATAGAATTCCAGATAGCCAAACAACAACCACAAAATGATGACGGAGTGGATCATTACTCCAAATAGAAGACATTGAGTAGGTGAAGGAACACGGAGCAGCAACAACTTGAACAAGGAAGTGTATAAAATCAACGAAGGATATTGATGAGGATGCGTGGATAAGATCCAAAAATATCAAGTCAAAGTTTGAAAGTTTTGTTTGGTGTTATGTGCTTTGACTTTCAAATTTGTATCCTTTTGAAAAGCAATAAAATTAATTAGATAATGAATTTTTGACGAGTTTATTTTTTAGCCTAAAAATGGAAGATGAGATATCCTATACTAATACTGAAAAAAATCTCCAAAGATATTTGACAATTTTACATAACGCAAAAGATACAAAATAAATAAAAAAACGTTAATAAAACTAAATATATTCATCAATGTTTTCAATGTTCTATCATTTTATTGTTCATCAATTGTTATGTTATATAAAATTTTGAGAACAAAAGTGAATTTGGAAATGAAAAACCACCGTTAAAAGTAATTCTACAAGTTATCTGATGAATTTCGAATTAATGAACAATAACCTTTGCGCGTTTAACTTTTTTCAGCAATCTCCTTTGTTGCGAAAATTTTTTCAGATTTTTGAGAACTTTTCATTCTTTTTTTGTTCATTGATGATTGTCATGTCTCGCGTCCTCCATACTCTCTATAGACTTTTTAAAGGATCTCACCCTCATTTTTTAATGTTACAATGTCTTGGTGGATGTATGAACGCAACTCAAGAAGACTTAACGCCTAGCTACGAAGTTTCTGCCCTTTGAACACTGTATCCACACGTTGAGGTTTGACAAATATTAAAACACTTTTACAATACTTTTTTTTTTTTTTTTGAACGAATTTTACAATACTCACTACCTCAAAATAAACACAACCACCGTAATGGTGTTCAAAACCTTTGTACTATTTCACTTCATGGTACTTAGTACTGTTCTAGCAGCTAATTCCATATTTAAAAATGAATTAGAAGCTTTGAAACACTTTAAGAATTCAATCACAGATGACCCAACTGGTGCACTTCTAGATTGGAATTTCGATTCCAATACGGATTCTGTCCATCATTGCAACTGGACTGGAATCCAATGCGACAATATCTCTAAACGAGTAATCTCGATTTCTTTTCTAGAAACACAACTCAAAGGCGAAATATCACCTTATCTTGGAAATCTTTCCAGCCTTCAAGTTCTTGATTTGTCTGACAACTCATTCACTGGCAAGATTCCGTTCCAGCTGGAATCGTGTACACAGCTTATGACTTTAGCTGTTTACACAAACTCGCTCTCTGGCTCGATTCCGTTCCAGCTAGGAAAACTAGGGAATCTTCAATACCTAGACCTTGCAAACAATTCCTTTACGGGAATCATTCCCGAGAGTTTGTGTAATCTTACTTCATTGCTAGGAGTCAACTTTGCAGACAACAAACTTGTTGGTAAAATACCCAAGAGAATCGGGGATTTAATCAATCTTCAGCAAATTGAAGCTTTTAACAACCTTTTACAAGGTTCAATCCCGACTTCTGTTGGTAACATGAAAGAGTTACTGGTTCTTGATTTTAGCGTAAACCAGCTTTCTGGCACTATTCCTCAACAGATTGGAAACTTAACAAATTTACAAGTTCTTCAGTTGTTTGAAAATTCAATTTCGGGAAATATACCGATGGAAGTAGGTCGCTGCACGAATCTAACTCTACTCAATCTATACACGAACAAGCTAATGGGAAGCATTCCTGATCTACGAAATCTGATGAACTTGCAAATGTTGCGATTGTATGATAACCAACTAACTTCCACCATCCCACCCTCATTGTTCAAGCTGAAGTCATTAGTTGTTTTGCAACTATCGGAAAATAATCTTATCGGGACTTTATCTTCGGAGATTAGTTCACTTGAATCATTAAAATCACTGACACTTCATGAGAACAAGTTTACCGGTTCAATCCCGGTATCTATAACGAGGTTAGTGAACTTAACATACTTATCAATAAGCATAAACCATCTCACTGGATCAATTCCTTCGAGTATCGGGTCTCTTCATAATTTACGAAATCTGTCCCTCAGTAATAATAATCTGGATGGATCTATTCCATCCAGCATCGCGAACTGCACGAGTCTACGTTGGCTAGATTTGGCTAAAAATAGTTTGTTTGGGAAAATACCTCAGGGGCTCGGAAAGTTGTCGAATCTTACAATTTTAAGTATTGGAGAGAACCAACTGTCAGGAAAAATCCCAGAAGATATTTTCAACTGTTCTAGTCTCAAGTATTTAAATGTAGCACATAACAATTTATCCGGATTCTTGAACCCGAGCATTGGTAGACTTTATAATCTCCAAAGACTTCAAATTCACGGTAATACGTTCTCAGGGTCCATTCCAGGGGAAATCGGAAACTTAACTAGTTTGTTTATGTTATATCTGGGTGAAAACCGATTTTCGGGGACTATTCCTACAGAAATAGCAAACATTTTAGTACTTCAGAGTCTTTTTCTTGGGAATAACGATCTTGAAGGACAGATTCCTGAGGAAATTTTCGAGCTAAAAGATCTAACAGAACTTGATTTGACGAGCAATAAGTTTATTGGTTCTATATCTGACTCATTTTCAAAGCTTGAAATGCTTTCTGTGTTGGATTTAAGTGGAAACAGGTTTAATGGTTCAATTCCAAATAGTATGACAATACTTATCCGGTTGATCTCGTTAGACCTGTCGGATAATCTTCTCACAGGGTCGATTTCTGGGCCCCTGATTGCAAGTATGAAGAATATTCAGTTATCTCTCAACTTATCGAACAATTTTCTTACAGGAAAGATCCCGAATGAGCTAGGAAAGCTCGAAATGGTACAAGTTATTGACATCTCAAACAATAATTTGTCAGGTAATATTCCTGAAACGATCCAAAACTGTAGAAACCTACAAAGTCTAGATCTTTCGCAGAACAAACTCACTGGTCTTATTCCCGAAGGTTTTGGCAAGATGTTGACGTTGGAACACCTCAACTTATCGTACAATCAGCTCAATGGGCGTGTTCCCGATACGGGTATTTTCAGAAACACCACGGCAGTTGGGTTATTAGGAAACCCGTCATTGTGTTTTACAAACTCCACCGACCCATGTGCATCCTCACGTAAACAAAATCATTCACGTCATCTATCAAGGAAGAATGTCTTGATTCTTGCAATACTCGGGTTTCTAGCAGTTATTACAGTATTGTCTATAGCGGTATTACGTTATCGTCATGCTAGAAAACCTAAAGTTAAAGAGTACACCCCCAGGATCAGTCTGAAACGATTTGATAGAAAAGAACTAGAAGATGCTACTGAGGGGTTCAGTGAAGAAAATATTCTTGGTATAAGCAGTTTAAGCACAGTGTACAAGGGTAAAATACAAGACGGGACGATTATAGCAGTAAAGAATCTGAATTTCAGACAGTTCTCAGCTGAATCCGATAAGAGCTTTGATAGGGAGATGAAGATATTAGCGAAACTGAGGCATAGGAATTTGGTGAAGGTACTTGGTTACGCGTGGGAGAGTGGGAGACTGAAGGCGTTGGTTCTTGAATACATGGAAAATGGTAATTTGGATAGAGTTATTCATGATTCTGGGGTTGATAGGTCTAGATGGGATCTGGCTGAGAGAGTTGAGGTTTTGGTTTCGGTTTCAAGAGGATTGGTTTACTTGCATTCGGGATATGATTTCCCGATTGTTCACTCTGATTTGAAGCCCTCTAATATACTGTTGGATGAAAAGTGGGATGCTCATGTAAGTGATTTTGGGACGGCTCGGCTTCTTGGAGTTCAAGAGCAGGATGGAAGCAGCGTCTCTACTGCATCGACATTTGAAGGCACCATTGGCTATTTGGCACCAGGTAATCATTAACTTACTTTGATAATGTTGAAACTGTGGTTTAATATCTTCTGCCCTAAAAAAGCTAGTCACTATAACAGAAACTGAGAAAAAAATTTAATGCAATTAGAACCAAAAAGAAAAAGAAAAGTTTTGATGGTTTGACTTTTCAGGTCAACCTGACAAAATTTGAACTTCATTAGCTGATGCATTGTATTTTATCTTATTGAGAAAATTTTTGACCAGACTAAACTTTGAAAATATGGAAAATTATACTAAATGTTTGGGTTTAATCTTTACGATATGTATATCAATTTTGATTTTGAGTTGTATCACATTTGACCCCGTATGTCAAACTAATGCATTTTCTGTTTTCCACCAGAGTTTGCATATATGAGAAAAAAGACAACAAAAATCGATGTGTTTAGCTTTGGAATAATAGTGATGGAATTCCTCACTAGAAAAAGGCCAACAGGACTGACCGAAGTCGAAGGGGTCCATATCACTTTGCCACAGCTAGTAGATCACGCACTTACAAATAGAATGAACGAGCTGATTGATATTGTGGATCCTGATCTGGCTTCCAATTTCTCAAGGAATCAAGGTCTAATAGAACAGCTTCTTAAGTTGGCGTTATCTTGCACCAGAATGGATCCAGACGAACGGCCAGACATGAATGAGGTCTTATCTACACTTACAAAGATCAGCAAGCAAGTCTAAACAATCAAGGTTACATATTGTAACATACAGGGACTTCCTCACTTGTGCTTTTACTTCTTCTCTAATGGTCACAATACCCCCTTTTGTATGGTCATTTACATCAATAAGTCACAACATCGAGACTTTATTTCAAGTTTAATGACTGACATCAGTTTAAGTTGGTCAATATGACCTGTCTCGAGGCTTGATATTGTGCCAGCTTTTACGTTTACCATTTTATGCTCAAGAACATCTATATAATGAATAGTTTTGTGGGTATTCTTGGCCAAAAATTATACAGTAGCAACTAATTATCAATATTAAGTAACAATAGTAGGTTTATATACTCATTATAATTCCTTTACTCGCAAATGATATTTTCACAAAAAAATGATTGTGATAGATATAGTATGACTTGTTCTTAAAGTATAGACTACTTGGTTGAGAACTTTGTATTATATGCATCTTCTTAAAGACTTTGTTTAATAAACTGACGATATCAATTAAAAAGTTAAGCTGCTGTTTGACAAAGGGATACATACATTCACTAACACTGCAACTATACTAATAACGATAAACTCATACCTAGAATTTATAAACTACTGCTCTCCTGATCTGCATCTTCATTTGTGGTTCGAGGATCACTAATTTCTACATATAGATCGTTCTTTCATTTCCATGCTCAATGCACGAAAAGTAAGCAACAACCTTAACTGGTAGCTCTAGTTATCAGCACAGGTTGGACTCTCTTTATCTTTTCTCTTCTTGTAGTATAATTCATAAGCAGGTTTCGTTCTTAGAAAAAGCAGAAAACTGGAAGCCAAACCTACTAAACAAATGCATCCCCATATGATGAATGTCTTGTGATAGCATTTTCGACCAATACATACTGTCTTGCCATCAAGATCCACCTTTTGTGAGATTCCAATATGGTCATCGTAAATTACAGCTGCAATAATACCATATAGTAATGATCCTAATGGAATGTTGGTTATAAGGATGTTATGATTGATCCCTGAACTTTTTGAACCAAAAAGCTCGGAAGTTAATGATACGGCTGTTGAAATTAAGAACCCGGAGCAGATTCCTATCAAACCCGTGGCCACACATAAATCAGTCTTGTGATCAGATAAAACCAGCAGAAAAAAAGCAATAGGTAGTGGCACGAGTGAAAGCATTAGCATCCCAGTCCTAGTAGTATACATTCCTGCATTTGTTTTTAATGCATAAATAATTAGCCCTGATTATTTACATCAGCAAGTACAGCAAAAATAAATGTTTAATGCTTGAAGGATGAGATTTCGAACCCTTTAGTTATGAGTGGTCAAAACGGGTCAAAAGTAAACCAAAGTGTAAATCATTTAATCATTTTTTTTTTTTTTTTTTTTTTTTTTTTTTTGCTTGAAACCATTACCAACATTCTGTCCCCTCTACATAGAAATAATAATGTGACCCAATATTTAATTTAGTACGTCTAAACCTGTACTTACCTATACTATTCTTGTGGTGAAAGCTTGCAACCAAGTCCGAAGCAGCAGAAAGCAGACGCCCAAAAAACGAGCATGTAGAATACAAAGTGACAAGTGCTTTCGTCTCTGAAATATACCCAAGTGATTGAGCTATTTGTCCCAAATTATTACTATAAACAAGTCCAATAGCACCCCCACAAAAGTACGCAATATAATAAAGCCAAAAATCACATCGAGTCACAAGTAACGCAACACTATGTTCTTCACCGAGAACCTTTAATCGACCTTTCTCAATAGTCACATCAAAAACCCAACCCAGTAAATTCTTTTTCTCAGTAGGAGCAAAAGATTCCTCTGTATATTCTTCATGATGTTTAATTTCAACCAAATTGTATTTTGGTCCTTCAACAGGTTTCCCGTCAGAATAATGAGCCCGATACAGTTTCTTAACAAGATAAACAATTTTCGGGAAAACGAATGGAAGGACTACTAAAAAAATTCCCACGATGTATATATTTTGTGATTTTGATTCTGTAAATAAAAGATAGAGGCCCGTAATAGCTGCTAACATATACATACAGACAAAAACATATGCATCATCTTTGACATCAGTTTCATCTATTTGATGGTCTCTATCTGAGCCTGGTTGTTGGAGGATCGGGCCTAGTGCTGCTATAGCTACAATGAAGGGGATAAGCGCGTTAAGAAGAAGGTAAGAAGTGTTTTTGTTTGGGGTTAACTTAGTAGCGATGATGTTGTATAAGGCTGCTGTTACTCCATTGAAGCTAACACTTAGAGATACGGCTAACGGCCAGTTTTCTGGGAAGTTTTTAATGTTTAAAACGAAACAAACTGTGTTGAACCAGGGTATGCTTCCACCCGCGAATAAAGACAAAATGAACACCTATAAAGTATTAACAACACATCATAGCTTAGCAAAGTAATAACATTGGATAAATAGTTTAAAACACATCAAGATAAACAGCAAGAAAAAAATGCAACTTATAGGTAATTTTACTTATCATTTGCCAAAATTAACAATGATACAGTTAGGAGAGTCTCTTGAAACACCGGTATACAGAATTGAATCATATATTTATTCACCTAATGGTCTACCTTTCACCAAACCTTCAAACAGGTTTTCATGCTATGCAGCATTAACTAATATCAGATCGAGCTACCTATAATGTGCAACTAACAACTAAATACTAATGTGTATCAGTTCATCACAACGGTAATTTAAGATGTGTTCTAATTTGCTTTATCAGCAGTCAAAGTTAATTAGACAACTGAAAGTACAATTAAATTTGTACCAAATTAAGGAACTAGAAAGCTTTTCTTTTTTTTTTTTAGTTTCAATGCCAAGAATATCTTATCAAAAAAAGTGAAAAAAAAAATAGTATTTTGGAAAAGATTGGATTAATTAAAAAAAAAAAAAAAAAGGACAGTGCTAATTAAAGAGTATATCATATCAAACAAACATATATTCAATTTCACATCTAGAAACACATTTTCATATATCAACAATAAACAAAACCCTAAAATAACAAAAAAAAAAAAAAAACCATCAAAAAAATGAAAACAAAATTACCAACCATGAAATAAGGCAAAGAAAAATGTCCCTGAATAATCAACCATTGAAGACCATAACCAAACAAGCCAAGAAAAGCAGCCATAAAAAGCACAACCCATGTCGGAAAATACAACAAAACAACACCCGAACACCATCCAAACATCTTCCCGATATCCGAACCCATTGCTATATAATTGAGTTGCACCTGATTGATTTTTAGTTTAGATTTCATTTGTGTTGAATATGACGGGAAGTCGAAATTTGTACCCGTAAATGCTTGTATCCATATCACCGCTATTAATACTATCCATTTCCTGCATTTTACAGATATCTTCATTTTCCGGCCAACAATTACACCGGTGACAAAAAAAGGTTGTGAAATTTAATGTCTTTAATAGCTTTTACGAATGATGTAATAATCATGCATGGTTTAAATGAGGGGCATAATGTAAAAGGATTTGTACACTTTTAGTCCTCAAAAAAAAAAACATAGCGGGCTAGCGGCACATTTCAATGCGTTCCAAGCCCATTTAGGTTATAAATAGTCATGTATTCACTGTAATGTTTTACTACATGGACTAAAAGTAAAAAAGTGGTCAATTTTTGTTATAAAATTTCAAATTCTGTCGTAACCTTATTTTTACCATATTACATTTTTTTTTTTTTTTTTACCTATTTATTGTACATGTGATCATTTATGTCAAGGAGAATTTCTATCAATATTACAAAACTTCATAATTATGTCAATATCACTGTAAAAATATAAATTGTATTAATATCTTTCCAAATCTTTATAATTAATACTCATATATGTCCAAAATAACAATTTAATCTATTTTGATAAATTCTACAATTACCTAAATGATAAACAAAATAGTCAATTACCTTTTTACCCTTGTACCTAATCAAAAGGAAAGGAAAATTATAGGTGAGTTAGGTTGTGTTTCTTTTTTTCCTTACCTAAGGGTTCATATGGATCCCACCTCTATATAAGGCTCTTAATTGGGAGGATATGATAAATTAAATTTTGTGGACATAAACCATTTAAGGGATTTTTATGAGCCTCACCTAAAAAGTAATAATATTAAATGATATCCCTTAACTAAGGGGAAAAAAATAATAACCCCCTTAGATGCTTTCTTTTTCGTCTGGTCTTTCTCAATTTTCTTCCCTTAATTCATCGCTCATTTTTCCTAAATTAATTTAGGGAAATGATTTGTACACCATTTTTATTTGCAATCCACCACTAAATTATGCATAACGGTGTTATACTGTGTGCATTACTGGTATAATTTAGTAGTGTATAGCAAAAAAAATGGTGCACAAATTATCTCCCATTAATTTATATGTCAACAAAATACAAATAAAAGTAGTAACATTGTTGGTAAATAAAAAGGGACAATAATTGAAACTACGCTGAAAAGTGAATGACTACAATAACCAAAATATCTGTAAATTGTAAATTGTTGGAAATACTCTAACCGTCCCATAATAAGTCTTAATTTACAATATACACAAAATTTAGAAAATCGCACTATCTTCTTCTCAAATAAGATATCATCTCTTCTCACTAAAACTTCTTCTCAATGGTTGAAATGCAAAACAAACACTTATTTTGGGACATACAAAACTAACAACATGGACATTTACTATAAAACGAAGGAAATACTTAATTAAAATTGTTAGGTAATGCTATGATTTCATTAAAAAGGTCAAAGAATTATGTAGAGGACAAAACTTCAATACCACTTGTGTTTGAGACCAAATTATAAGTTCCCAAATGAAGCTAGTATTGAATTGATGTGATTAAGTCATGAGTAAACGGTTGATTCCAAGAAAAATAAAAAAGCTTAAAAAACATGAAAAATAAGATACCTTTATGAAGTACGGTGAATTATATAAAATTTTGATATTTTAATTGGGTAAATATGGAATTATCCATATTGCTTAATATATAAGGGTAGAAAGATAACTGATGTATTTGTTTAGCGTTTTGTTAATAGTTAAAACTAACAAATGGATTAAATTGTTGCTTTGGATATATATGAGTATTTTAAGTTTAAAAATGTAATTTGCATTTTTACAAGGATGTTGACGTAGTTATGAAGTTTTGTAAGTATATGGATGAAATTACCTCTTTGTCATATGTGCTATTCATCTCATCGATCTATTTAAATATTAGGGATAATTCCAAACATACCTTGATTGCCCAAGGGCTGAGACTAAATACCTATGTTTGAGATTCCAAGGCTGTGGTGATGAAACTTGAAGATTCTTTTTTCAAACACAAAGAATACTAGCAATGCGCGCGGTGAGTGCTTCATTGCACAACATAGGTGTTTGGAACTCTGTGAAAAGTAAGAAACCAGCCAAAATTTGAATAGGAATATGTACAATAATTGCCATGGTATTATCATAGTACTTTGCTACGCTTTTGACCATAAACCATATGAGTTTAGATTGCTTCAATAGTGGTCCTAGAGCTTGTGCAATCTGATTAAGATAAAGACTATTAGTCGGCCCGTGAACTATTGAGAACAAAGTAATTAAGTTTAACAAAGCTATGAAGAGAAATTGCTCACCAAAAGCAGTCCCCAACCAGCAAGGCAGCAACTAGGGAAGCAACGGCGAGTAGTGATACATCCTTCCATGGCACAAGACCTAGCATCGTTGGTATTAATGGAATATAAACAGCCGCATAAATCATATATGCCTTGGTTAGTCGGTAGTAATATCATCTCGGCATACTGTCTCTACTGGTTTCTCTCCAATATGACATGGCCTGGTAAAATATAGTCGAAACAAATTAAAGATGCAAATTCAAATGATATAGGTTTCTTTAGAACCAACATTGAAGTATATTTGAGCAAGAATATACTCACCATGATTACAACTAGTATTGCGACGACCACAAACCATGAAAGTTTATAAACCTACAATCAAAATACTAAAATTATTACAACACTTTTTGTGATTTTAATGCTATTGCACACATTTAACGTAATTGTACTGTCCGCACTTATAAGCATGCAGGATATATCAACATTTAGAAGCGCATAGAAATTAATTGTGACAAAGTTTTATGCGTGCACATGCTTATATGTGTAACCATCGTGTACACGTTTTTGAAGGTGTGGAGGAAAGAATGTGCACAATGAAATAATTGATGTAATGAAAGTACAAGCAGAGCCAGAGAGAATGCGTAACCGAAGTGATGCACAAGTCCATGATGATAGATAAAGAACCGAAAGGCAAACAAAATCTTTATAATAGTACCATATAACCCCCCAAGAAGATTTATTATGTTCTTTTTCTTGTTCCTGTTCCTACCATGACTCCCAGTTTTCGCAGGACCTCCATAGTTTGTTCTCACCCAGGTGTCCCAATGTATTACTACGTCTTGTTTAATTACCTTTAGTTCGAACATGAGAGGATTTACATGAAAAGGAGCGAGAAGAAACCAAATAATCACCATCAACCACATTGATATTGTAATCCACATGTTATATGAAAGACCGAAACGTTGATATAAAACAAGTAGAATAAGAAGCTCTACTCCCTTGAAAAAATGAGTCCTAGAATAGTTTCGGTAAATCTCATCAAATCTAACGTGGACTGCAGTATACCCAACGTATTGTGGATCCCCGAAACGGGAAGTTTGAAGAGAATGACATGAAACCCTGCCTTGTCGTCGAATGAACTCAAATTCGGTATATGATTCCTTATGTCTGATACATGTATCCAGCAGCTGATCAGTTCCTATGAAGACTATCCTTGGAATTGTCATGATAACAGTTGCGACCCTAAATGAGAATTTAAGTAGGCATTAGTTCAGAAGACATATAAACCAGCATTCAAAGTATTTTGATACGACCCGGTTTGGGGTTGTATCGGGATAAGGCACCACTTTTGGCGTGTGCGAGCTCCTTAAGAAAATAGAGAGAAGAACTAAAGATTTGTTTATCTTAAACTTTGATTGATTGATTATAATAAATGATTACAAGAGTATTTATAAGACAAAGTAGAGTAAAACCCTAAAAAGTAAATAGGCCATGGGCTCGGGCCCAGGCTTATCATTCCTCACTCATTCAAAACCACCTTGCCCTCAAGGTGTTATCTTAAAATATTCTTAATTGACTTTCCTAAATAAACATGAAAACAGTCCTAAAAAGATGTAAAGATAGATTATATGACATAATCTTTATGCCATACATTTGGACTTCTTGAGTAGTTTGGGCGGTCCGTCTTCCTGCAACATTGGCGTAATCCGGGATCGCATAATCTTCTTTGAATTGCAGCCTTCGCCTTTTTCTTCTTTCGTATTCCTTTGCCGTGGACATAACACAACACCATTCTTCCATCTATTGCTGCCCCACGACCCTTCTTGCGATATACCCACTTCAAACAAACAACCAAACTCTCGCCGGGAACATCTCTACCCTCCAACATCTTAATCACAAACTCCTTGATTAAATCCAAATTTATTTCATCGATACTACCATCAGATATACCACCTTCATCCTTAAGTAGCGATATCACTATATTCGACTCATCTTCGTCAACCCTACACGCTTCACCACCACCCACATCAACATCTTCCACATTTTTTTTATTTTCTGAAAATTCGCTTAACTCACTACGAACTTCCATGCTTTCTACACTACTCTCACCAATATCAAAAACATCGTTTATCGCGCTACTAACCTTAACAACACAAATATCTTCATTAGTATCTAAGGACTCGTTAATCACATATGGAGCTTCTTCACTTAGCCATGATAGAACGATATCTATTTTCTCTTCAATGTTCATCTTTTTCTCTGCAATTATCTCAAAACGAGCCTCCATTATACGGGCTATGGAACAGGCTTCTCCTAAAGTTGTAGACACTAACCTTAAGAGTGCACATGATACTCCTGGCCTCGAGCCCATAGCCTATTTAGTTCTTAGGGTTTTGCCCTACTTTGTCTTATAAATACTCTTGTAATCATTTATTATAATCAATCAATCAAAGTTATAAACAAATCTTTAGTTCTTCTCTCTATTTTCTTAAGGAGCTCACACACGCTAAAAGTGGTGCCTTATCCCGATACAACCCATAACCGGGTTGTATCAATTGGTGCTTTCATTGAGAGTCCTTGCTGAGGGAAAATTAGGGTACCATTAAAAAAAAAAAAAAAAAAAAAAAAAAAAAAAAAAAAAAGTTTCACAGCGAAGAGCTATTAGGCTATTCTTGTTTTGTGATCATTGATAGCATATAAAAGAAGAATTATTGGGGCTTTTTCTATTCTAATTGAATAATTATTGTTTCTGATTGACATTTCTCTTTGTGATTGACGTAGCAAGCAAAAACAGAATTGTTGGGGGCTTTATTATTCTAATTAAATAATTATTGTATCTTATTGATGTTAGCACAAAGAATTATTTCTGTCGTTTCTAATTGACGTTAGCAAGCAGAAAGAATTGTGGTTTCTTTAAAAAAAAAAAAAAAGAAAAAAAAAAGGTTACAGTTCTTTGAGTTACTCATGGCATCGAGCAGCAGCGATCGGAACGCACTATCTAAGCTTTTGCAAATTGGTACGGTGGCCAAATATCAGAGTGAGTTTGTGATACTTATAAATCGAGTAACTGGGATCTCAGAATCTTTACTTAAATTGATTTATATCTCGGGCCTAGGCGTATCATATTTCGTATTTGGTTACTTAAAAAAAATAATAATAAAAAAAAAATAAAAAAAATAAAAATTAAAAGTATCTTTGTCTTTGCGACTTAACATGATGTACATTGAATTTTATGTGAACTTCAAAACCATACATACATGTCTGTTACGTGAAACATTCGTATTCGACATCAAAACAAATGTAAATCAGTACTGAGGCATAAGATTGTGCTATTCTTTTATTGAGGCATTTCATCAAACAGCTAGTTTGCATGATATTAGGACCAGTTATATCCTTATAAACAGTATATCGATCAACTAGGGCTTTGATATATCAAAACAAATAGAAAACCGAAATCAGCTCATACCAATGGTGATGAAGGTTTTGATGTGATTTGATTACATTAGGATTAGGTCATGCACAACAAACTGGAGGAGTGAAGATGTTGATTCGATTAACACAACATGAGTAATGAGTTATGAAGGTGCAGGAGGGAAGATATTGGTGGGTTGGGTAAAATTGGGCAGGTTAGGTCGAGTTTATTGTGGGCATGTTTGGTACGAGAGATTATAAAAGATTATGGAGGTTTAAAATTATTAAAAAATATATATATAGGTTGAAAATAAGTTTTGGTTATTATGAATTATTTTAGAAAAATAAGTTCTCAAAATCACCTTTTAAAAAATTATGAAAATTACTTTTCACAAATTAACTGATTTCAAGCTTTTTCAGCAACAACAATATTACCACTACAAAAAAAAAAAAAAAAAAAAAAAAAAAAAAAAAAAAAAAAAAAAAAACAACCTACTACTACTACAATTTTAATCTTTTCAGCATCAGCACTAGCACCATCACCATCTATTTTGCCAAACATCCATGTTTATTAGATCCGTCTAGCGTTATAGCAAAATGTGTTGTCATCTCAGCATTTTTTACTTATAACTCAAACCTATAACTTAAAATAAAAACACCTTCTCTTCAAAATTTGGAGTTATAAGACACTTTGACTCACACATAACTCAATAAAACACAAATACAATACACACACACACACAAAAAGTGATAACTTAGACTTGCTAGGATGACGCCAACCCCTAAGGCACGAGGGCTGGTGTAGGGTTTCCGTTATAAGTTGATTAGGATAACACAAGGGTTAACAGTCACGCTTACGATGTCAGTTGCAAATTTCGAATAAAAAGAAAATTTCATATACGCCTAAATGATAAATTTTAATGCATAAGTACAACGCTTTTCAATCATGTATTAAAGAAACATGAAAGTGTTAATTGCAAAAATCGTCCCTGAACTTTGGCCAGATTGCATGTTTCGTCCCAACCATTTCGAAAGTGCAGAAACTGTCCCTGTGAGAAACCTTTGAGCAAATTTTGGTCCCTGGTTTTAACCGGTGTTAAGTGGATTTCGTTAGAATTTACACGTTAGCCCCTTTGTCTCGCGACAGTTGCAGCGTCCGTCCTTTAACTAACTGCCATTTATAATTTATAATTTTTGATTTCTTTAAAGTTTTTTTATTTTTAAATATGTTTTTATAAAAAATACACGTTTTATATACGTTTTTATATTCTTTTATATACGTATTTATATATGTTTTTAAATACGTTCTTATATACTTATTGATATGCTTTTGTATACGTTTTTCTTTGTTATATACGTTATTACAAAAATGTTCTTATATACGTTTTTATTTTATATACATTATTACAAAAACATTCTTATCATAAGTTTTTATACACGTTATTATATACTTTTCAATTTTTTATATAAGTTTTTTTATACGTTTTTTATACATTTTTGTATACGTTTTTGTATTTGTCATTATAGACATTTTTGTATACGTTTATATATATGTTTTTAAATACGTTATTATATACTTTTTGTACGTTTTTGTAGAAGTTTTGTATACGTTATTATATACGTTTTTGTATACATTTTTATATACTTTTTATATATGTTTTTATATACGTTACTACAAAAACGTTCTTATACACACTTTTATATACGTTTTTATACACGTTATTATATACTTTTTATATACGCCTTTATATACATTATTATAGACGTTTTTGTATACATTAATATAGATATTTTTTATACGTTATTAAATCATTTTTATATGATTTTATAAGTTTTGTATACATTTTTGTATACGTTATTATATATCTTTTTGTATACAAGATATATAATTTTTATATGATTTTATAAGTTTTGTATATATTTTTGTATACGTTATTATATATCTTTTTGTATACGTTATTATAAGTATATAAGAACGTATTTAAAAACATATATAAATACGTACATAAAAGAATATAAAAACGTGTATTTTTTTTTATAAAACATATATAAAAAATCAAAAAACTTTAAAGAAATCAAAAATTAAAAATTATAAACGGCCGTTAGTTAAAGAACGGACCCTGCAACTGTCGCGAGCCAAAGCAGCTAACGTGTAAATTCTAACGAAATCTACTTAACGCCGGTTAAAACCAGGCTCGAAGGTTTCCCACAGGGATGGTTTATGCATTTTCGAAATGGTTGGGACGAAACATGCAATCTGGCCAAAGTTTAGGGACGATTTTTGCAATTTTTTTTTTTTTTTTAGAAAGGCAGCATATATTAACCAGAACAAAGTACAAAGGAAATGGCAACCACCTACTAATCAAGATAATTAAAATATTTGTTTTGGATATATATAAAATTGCCCCTCGAATAAAAGTGTATTTATTTTTGTCACTAACTTTTCCAGTTTTTCGTAAGCACTTTTTGAGCAACATATTGGCGTATAATTTTTTGATACACAGAATAGCGACAAATATTTTGTCCATTGACATTTATCAAATTAGTCACGAGGTAGTTTGGTCACTAACTATAATTTTTTCGTGACAAACATGGATTTTAGTGACCAGCTTTATTTCGTCATTAATAGTTAAAGGGACATGTTAAACACAATCTTATGAGTTTTGTTTTAGCATTCCAAATTTATAGAAATGATAATTAATAAACTTATATTTTTCATAATTATATACTTCTAATCATTTTAAAAATAATTAGTGATGTTAACTATGAAATGTTAGATGTTCGTTAAATGTTAATTATATAATTATGAAATGCTTAAACAAAACTCAGAGTTGTGTTTTAAATAATGACCAAATTTTTGTGACGGGATGTTTTCTCGTTAGTGAATGGGCCTGTTAGTGGCCGAAATTCATGTTGTCACTAAATATCCATCACGAAAGGTTTCGGTGTTTTTTTTTTTTTTTTTTTTTTTTTTTTTTTTTTTTTTTTTTTTTTTTTTTTACGTTTCTTGTAAAGGTGTTACGTGAAACATGTTGTTAACCGGAATAAATAAATAAATAAATAAAACTATAATATATTCCCATGCATGCAAATCTAAAATTGATCAAAACGACATACACAGATTAAGTACGACAGCAAATACTAGGCCGGATGACGAGTGATCACTGCTCGAACTCCAGCCACCAAGAACACTTTGAAGTCGACTGGTATCTATGTTGTTCTTTGAGGATTACGTATATTAGAAGCTAAGGGGGCGTTTGGTTCGCCGTAATCTGGCGTAATTGGATGTAATTGTAATCCATATTACATTACGTTGGTTGTTTGGTTCGCAGAATGGAAAGAAGTGTAATTCAGATTACATTACGTAGTTTGTTTGGTTTGTGTTGTAACTGTAATTCAGTCATTACAATTACATCAAATGAGGGAATTCAGATTAAATAGGATGTTGGATGGAAAGTTTTGAATTACTTTGTAATTCAGAATTTTACAATAATAATAATAATAATAATAAAATAATATTTATAATAATAATATAATAATATTTATAATAATCAAAAAATAATAAATATTTATTATAATAATATTTATATAATAATAATATTAAAATAATAATAATAATATTAATAATAATAATAATAATAATAATAAATATTTATTATAAATAATAATAATAATAATTATTATTATTATTATATAAATATTATTATTTATTATTTATATTAAACATTTATTATTATTATTATTATTATTATTATTATTATTATTATTATTATTATTTTAATAATAATAATAATAATAATAATAATAATTTATTATTATTATTATTATTATTATTATATTTTTTTTTATCCTTTTTGAATTAAATTACGTTGAGATCCAACCAAACACAGTGAAAGAATACATCAATTACAATTACAACACATTACAATTACAACACATTCTAACTATTTGAATTACAATTCATTCAAATTACAATTCCTTTGACAGATTCAATTCCTTTCAAAATATACTGCGAACCAAACGCACCCTAAGGATTTCAGACATTTATAGGTAAAATTTTGGGGATATGTAACGATATTTATACAAATAAACACACGATAAACGCTTTTTTATGTATAGAAGGTGATCCATGTAGAAACATATTGGATTATTGGTGTAATATATAGAAAGAAGCAAGTCTTACCTTACGGGTAATCGATGTTATAGGATAATCTCAGGGTCGGTCACAAGACACAACTGGGGGTTAAGTTGAAGTGCTTAACTTAAGCTGGTGGCCTGTGGGCCTATGGATTTAAGTTCCGTGCAGTTAAGCCCAAAGGCCCAAATTTGTAACACTTAAAAGATGCCGTCTGTGATTTGTAAATACCAAATAACCGTGCTCGTGATTAGATCTAAAATATAAAAATGTTTTCCTAAGGTTCGGTTTAGTTAACCGTGTTTTCTTAAGTCATGATCTATATAGAATGTGGCGGTGAACCTTAAAATTACCCATCCTCAACCATGATCTAAATATTGTGCATCATAATCGCAACTAAATTAGCATTGCTTTAATTATTAAACAAGCCAATTAAAAGCAGTTGCTTAAGGAAATTATGAATAGCCCAATAACCCAAGTAAAACAAATAAAGATAAAATAATAATGTCATTGACCCAAGTCATTTGTTTTAGTGAGATGTAAGTGGCCCATCAACGAAAGATTTTGTGTATTTAAGTCTCATACAGCATTTATCTATATGTTACAAGTGTGTAATAAATTGTCCTTAAAAAAATATATGTAGTCCCTTTATTGTCTTTAAGTGGTTTCTTTCAGCTTTTGTTGAGAAAAAAACTTTTCAATACATAGTAATTTAACCCTTGACAACTGAAAATTATAATGGGTCTATGCTTGTTTGAACTCCTGATTATCTTATTTTATTTTTGGAAAAACATATATTAGCAGTATAGAATACTCATTGTTCAAAACCACTTATCTCACCCGTAAATAAATAAATAAATAAAAGTAAAATAAAATAAAATAAAATTATATGCAATCAAAAACATTTCAACTTGATTAGTGATCAAATCTAGTTACACTACAGAGGAACAGTTATTGCTACAAACACTTGAAACGGAAGAGATATGATCAAGGGCAATCAATATCTTCAGTAGCTTATTCATACATTACAAAGAGGCTGCTTGTCCCTGACTTTAGTGTATGCTGGAATTGAGTCATCACATTTTGATCAATTTGAATCCCAACGGACTAAATTCTGCAACGTCTTGGTTCTCACGGGTGGTGGTCTTGTGCCATTGCAGTCTGGATTGTAAATAGCCGAGTGTAGGTTGGCTTGGGTCGCCAATCATGACTGGTGTAACAACAGCCATGCCGCATTGTGATAGCACTCTGGTGATATTTAATGGAAGGTCTACATCACTTTGGAAACCTCCATTGCTATTTGTCGTGGCTAAGGACACCACATTTCCGAGACAAGATACTTGAACTAGAGCATCTGTGAATGACCCAACAACGAAATATTTAATCAGGCCAACAATAAATGTTTGATATATAAGTGAAAAAAGTAAAAAGGTTTTATCACACACTCTTAAGAAGTATGAAGTACTTGATTCGTAAACGAAATCACCAAGCATGACATGTACTGTGAATCACAGTTTTATTATGATAATGTAGTTTCGGAAGGATAAAACTTTTCAGACCTTTTGAAAAACAACAAGAGTTGAACTTACTTGCGTAAGGAGGGGTTGCGGTCAGGGCACTGGCAACCTTATTACCATCTGCAGAACAATATACAGTTCCACTGATCACCATCTTAACTCCTTGAGTGGCTTGTGGTGCCGCGAAAACAACAACTAAGAGGGTGATTAGGAGCATAGATTTCATTGCCATTGATATCTAAGAGATAGTTTAATGACTGTCAAGTGCTGTATACAAAGTTATGTGTGGTTGTTGCCTATTTATAGGCAAAGTGAACATGTGATGTCACTTTCTGAGGCCTTAAACTAGATTATTGCACCTATATATCATTTCATTAGATAAATATATATAGCACAAGTGGCAAATAAAATTATACTCCGTAAGTATGCATGTTTCTTTTAGCAAGAAAGATGAATTACCATTCGATCCGTTATTAAATATTTTCTTTGCCTTAATGCATTTGAAGATAGCGTTGCGTGAATAAATTATCGGTATGACTATATAAATTTCCTAGAGGAAACGACTTAGGGTGGCCAAATGGTTAAAAAAAAAAAAAGAAAACTGTAACTATATATCCTAACTAAAATACAGCCCAGGAAAAACTTGTGGGGGGGTTGGGGGGGGGGGGGGGGGGGGGGGGGGGGGGGGGTTTATGCAGGACCGGAAATAGAACAAAAATACGAGAGGCAAGGCCTCAAGGGTGTCGTTGTTTCTAATTCGAATAAATTTTAACACTTAGTTGACTTTCTTATGGCCATTCGATATTTATTTTTTCGCATGATTGTTAGCATTAAATCAGCGTATAAAGGTTAATATCTATTTTGTAATAGTAGCATACCCTTTTTAGAAATTTCAGAGAAAGGAGAGACAAAAAAAATGTTGGGAGAAATCCAACAAACCGGTTTCTAGAGCGGAACCACGAATCAAGAACTACTTCAACAAGACCTCGACAAAGGGTTATGATCCCTTAATGCCGAGTGGCACCAACACACACGAGATATTTTACACTCAAACGTTTATTAAACGTGAGAAAGAAAAGAAGATACAAATAAAACCTCACCCCCTCATCCCTATTTATAGAGAATGAGGGGGAAAAACCTAATCCTTGGTGAACAAAGATTCTACAATTGAGGAGGTTATGAACTTTCCTAATACATGACTAACCTTCTTAAGTTTGAGCTAAAATACAATTAACCCCCTAAACTTATATCCTAACTATTACACACTAATATTCTAACAATTTCTACCTTAGTGGTAATAGTTAGCCTTCTCCGATACGTAGCAGCTTCAACCAGTGCTGGAACCTCGGACCGGGGACCGCCTTCGTCAAGGCACCAGTAGCAGTACCCGCTACTAACCTTAGCTCAAATCCTAACTCTATAGAGAATCCCTTTAGCCATGTATCATCCTTCAATTCTCCAGTAAGTGTCATATACTCCGCTTTAGTTGTTAACAAAGTCATCATGTGCCACAACATAGCTTCCCAGCTCACCGCACATTCCTGTATCATAAACCCGTACATTGTGATTGATCTACCCATGACGTAGTCATAATCCACAAAATCATGTACGTCCATCTGCAATCCACGATCAAACCTATCCAACATTCCTACATCCGTAGATGCTATGTCATGTCTCATGCCGACAACTTGATACTTATGAATTCCAACTGCATATATACATGACCCCCTTACTCTTCTTTTCTTCATCACGATTCCTTGACAGACTACCTTCTAAGGACAGCGTAGAGTGTCCCCCCAACAATATCTGAACTGACATCCAGTTGGAAAACTTGAATCGTGACACCCTCAGAGTATTACCACTCTGAGTCCTGAAGATCTTCATACCAAGTATAATTTCCTTTGCTTGATCTAGCAAACCCTTGATAACCCAGATCTCAGCCTTGCTTTCACAAGTAAACCCCATATAATCTATATAGAGGAATAGATATATGAACAAACCTGGTGCATACTTCCAGTAATATATTTTACTGTCGTCACTGCTTCGCCTAATACCATTGCTGAGCAAACACATACTAGACCGAGTATCCATATATTCCTTCATTATAGCCATCCACTTGGAAATTACCTCACAAGCAACTGCATCCCTGAAAGTCAATGACTCATGTGCATATTCTTCTATCACTGCAGCAACTCCTAAAGCAGCCATATTACTGTCACCTCTATACCTTTCAGCAACATTACCCTCTGCAACCTCTTGACCAGATACTCCGGTTTTCATAATGTCTGCCCCAATCTTTGCACCAAAGTATACCCACTTATTTACCAAGCAGTCCGTGTTTGTCTTTCCTTCAAGTTGTTTAACCTCCAACTTTCTTTGAGCCACTACAGCATAATCGATACTCTCCTGAATTACCTTAGCTTCACGATTTTCCTGAGCTCCCTGTATTTCCACCTTAAACCAAACACGCTTTTGAACATATACTCCATGGACCCTTGTTTTAACACCAAGAGCAAGTTGCTTGAACCCAACTTGTTTTGAACCTCCATGTTTTTGTACAATATTCCCATCGAGCTTTTCGATATTTAACCTAGTATTCATACTAGCTCTTCTTTAACCTTGCTACAAACCTTGTCAAGTTGCTTTTTAACCAACTTTACCAACAAGTCTCACAAGCCGTGTGTTAAACCACTTTCTTGTAATTATCGATCTACTAACCTTTAGAAAAACCCTAAAGCTTCGATCTTTCCACCTCAAGTCTACAACCTGGATATACCTTGTACTCCAAGTAATCACTTTTCTTGAATCCTAAGACAAAGCTAAACCTTACTTGTCTTCCAAGAACCACCAAGACTTGAATTCCAATAAATCGAAAACTTGAAGTTGAAACTTCTTGCAAAACCTTGTCACTTTTGAAGCTCAAAACCGAAATTCCAAGAACCTTGTGACAAAAGAAAATGATTTCCTATAACCCTAGGATAATCGATCCACCTCCTTGCAAGACAACTTCAAGAACCTTGTTGCCCAAACAATCTTGACTCGCAAACCTAGAAACCTTGAACCTTGTAATCTACACAATGATAGCCAAACATTAATCGAAAATCGATAAAGAACACAACAACCACACCAGAAACTTCGACAACGTATATCTCTTTCCTGGAAGCTCTGATGTATGATCCTTCCTGTGAGAACCTAGATCTATGTGTCTTCAACTTACGGTTTGAATTTCGTAGAAATCCAACGGTTAACGAACCTGCAGCGTCAATTCTACCACGACTGCGCAGTAACCGACGAACCAAACCCGGTTCATTCGTTTCTCTTGTTTCGGCTCTCTCTACGATGTGTGATTCGTTCTTCTCGAACCAGGCTCCGATACCAATTGTTGGAAGAAAATCCAACAAACCGATTTCTAGAGCGGAACCACGAATCAAGAACTACTCCAACAAGACCTCGGCAAAGGGTTATGATCCCTTAATGCCGAGTGGCACCAACACACACGAGATTTTTTACACTCAAACGTTTATTAAACGTGAGAAAGAAAAGAAGGTACAAATAAAACCTCACCCCCTCATCCCTATTTATAGAGAATGAGGGGGGATAAACCTAATCCTTGGTGAACAAGGATTCTACAATTGAGGAGGTTAGGAACTTTCCTAATACATGACTAACCTCCTTAAGTTTGAGCTAAAATACAATTAACCCCCTAAACTTATATCCTAACTATTACACACTAATATTCTAACAAAAAACAACTTCTATAAGGGATGCAGGAACTTGAAGCATGCCATTTTAGTTAAAACGCCATATCTGGCCTTGACGATAAGTAAGAGTGACAAACCATTTTATTATAAACAATATCTGAAAAAAGAAAAATCGATGTCAAAGATCCATAAACTGGGAAATGAGAATCGAACCCTTTGATCTCCGTGGCTTCCCACTGAATCAGGTACCACATACACCATATAGGCCGGCTTAACTAGTTATTCGTATCAAGTTATTTTCGGGGGGTAAAATAATATGAATTCATAGATTTTACAAAATAATTATGTTACACACCAAGTATTCATCCCGCAGTTGCCCACACTGCCATGGTATCTCCTGCCTATGCTAAAGTATGAGAACTTTTAAGTTCAAATCCTAGTCGAGTAGTTGGTGCAGACAATCCTTAATATGGTCATGTCAATCATTTGAAAAATAAGGATTTTGATTTGAGTCTTTGTGAATATGGACTTAAACCTCGTGAATTAATCAACTAAAAAGTCAGAAATAGTTGTTAAAATAAAAACAATGTTTTCCAATGGGAAAAAAAAACCGACTATTTGCTAACATTCTCTTAACCCTTCGGTAAAAAGAGGCTCGATGTGTAATATTTTAAATTTGCAGTGATAATGTACATAACTAAAAGTTTCAGATAATTGTTAACAGGATATAATAATTATAGGTTGTTCATCACTATTATGTTCTCATTGGTATGAAAAATATTTCAAATGGACGAGGAAGGACAGCACAAGTGATAAGTATGCTTGCATGGCAGTTGGCGTTATTATGTAGTTTATAGTGTAAACACAACATTTTATATTAAAATAGATTGACAACTTATGATTAAGTTATACTTATTTATCTTAATTAATTATATAGATAGTTTAATATCATTATAACCTTAGAATACTAAAATCTAAAATGTGTTAATGTTAGGATCGTATTTTTAAGATAAACACATTCATGTTTTTTTGATAAAGATGATAAATATTTCTAAGTTTTGGTACTAAAATGGTTGAATGAATATGAATCCGAGATGATTGAGTATTTGAGCATGTATGAGCTACAAGTTACTTTAACCACACTTCTTGAGTCGGGATAAATTACTGTATAATATTGCTCAAATGCTCATTAGCCACCTTTTATAACTTTTGTAGTCTGCCTGCTCTTGCGAGAAACTAAAAAGATGAGTAACTTATTTTATAAAAACAAAATCAAGCGAATTTACTTGTCAAACTATTTTCTTCTAACGTAATTTAGTTACCATTGGTTATGGTGTTAGCTAGGTTTACATCATGGGTCAGAAAAATATAATAAGTCATTTTCTAATGATATTTATCATTGCTGTTTTAACGTCTTTATGCTTAAATCTTGAAATTGTGGCTCTTTCGTTCGGAGAAAAGTACATTGAACAAGTAGTATTACTTTGTTTTTGGGATCTTTTAAGATTTCATATTGTACGTGAAAATATAATATCAAATTGTCTTTTCTTTGCTCTACCAAAATGAATCTCGATCTTTTGTTTAAAAATCATTTTTGCAAGACTTAGACATATGAGACAACCTATTAAAAAAAACATTCGATGATGGTACAGGTCTTTCCAAACGTGACGTTTGATTTGTAGTAAAAAAAAAAACCTCTAGTTGAAAAGAAAAAACAAACTTACAAGAATCATTGTAGTACTTTATACACAAAATAATGAATAGCATAATGAGAAGATTACAAAATGTCGTTCAAAATTTAGTTAAGAATCTAAAATGATAATCTATCTATAAATTGATTTGTCCTAACATGAATCCAAGGGTTGGCAATTCTCGAAGATACGATAACCGACACAAATCCGACATGAAGTTAAACATGTTTGAGTTAACAATAAACACGTTTAGATTAAAAACAAGTCAACCCATCGAACTCGTTTACTAAACGGGTCGTGTTTTGGTTGCATAAGTATTAATCAGGTCAACCTATGAACCCGTTTAAGTATATAACTTGGATTTTATGTTGGATTTGAATTTAAATGTATTTCCTTATATACTTCATACAACATTGGATTAATAAGTAACTTGGATATTGCTAAAAATGTTCTATAGTTATTTATATGTTATTTTTTGTCATGTTTGAATCATTGCATCATATTTGGATTTAAACTAGTTGAATCAATAAATTATCAATACTTTTCACCGTTTGACATATTTACTTAAACATGTTAAAAGTGTCATAGACATGTTACACGTGCTATTCAGGTATGGGTTAGGGTTGAGATTTTTAGCACGATTAATAAATGGATCGTGTTTGGGTAAATAAACTGTCAACCCGTGAACCCGAACACGTCAAGTCCAACACGACTCGATTGCCACCCTGGATATAGATCTTATTAAGTGGTGGAGCTTCAGTGATTTTGTCCTTTGCGGTTCAATAAGTGCACGTAACAGTGCAAAATAAAGATAATCTTTGCATTTAATGAATCACAAGGACGAAACGTACAATTTGACCAAATTACAAGGATGATTTTTGTAATTTACTCTAAATTATATTACCATGGTACATATACTAAGCAAAAATGGCATTTTTGTAAGCAAGTATTAAAATCTTGAGGGTGATGGCACCACAAAGTTTCGCCCCTGCCCGTATATTATGAATCTGTATTTGACCCGTAGTTGAGAGATATCACGCCGACCTTTAATCACAACACTACATGTGTAACTATGAAAAAGATATTGAAAAAAAAAAAAAAAAAAAAAAAAAAAAAAAAAAAAAAAAATTGCGTATCAAAGCATTTGAGGGCTAAAACTCAAAAACTACATCTCATATTACCATAACTAAATATGATTTTTAATTCAATAAACTTAAAGTTTATTTTTTATAATAACGTTAAACCTTGCTCTGAGAGCAACCGTTAAACAATCTCATATGTGTTAGGCGAACCAAAACTGCATTTTTATTGCAGTTTTTATGTCGTTTTGACGTCAATCGCACCACCTAAAACATAAAATACTAAACAATTTCATTAAACACCTCTAAACTTGCCAACAATTTCACTTTTTTGTTTTCTCATTTGTGAACTAGTTCATGACATTACTACGGCAGCCCAATCAATCAATTAAAATAACTTATTTGATATTTAATTGTTTGGTCATAATCTTTTGGGCTAAATCTATTTAGTTATGGGCTAACGTAAGCTTTGGCTATATTTATATTTTCATAAGTTTCAGTTACATAAGTAATTTTTTGTTGGACTGAATACATGTGTGCCATAAATGTATAAAGTATAAACACACAATTGTGATATTTTCATACATGTGTGATATTTTTTATTGGTCCCATACAAGATCAAGACCAAAATCTAACTCGTGCTTCTGTTAGGTCAAATAAGCTGAGCAAATTCAAAGTGTTAGCTGAAGGGTGGCTGAAAATGGGATCTATATACCTTTGTAATTAGGTAAACATGCTACATGCGCTAGAGGAAAAATATGTCAAAAATTCAACTTTTCTTAAGGACGGAAAGCTACATCAGATGAGACAAAACTATTATTTTCCGGTATCCTATTCAATATAGTTAATAGATAATTTTAACGTTTCGAAATATATAATTGATTAACTAGGAGGGGTGAAAATGAGCCAAGCCTGAGCCTTTCAAACTTGAGCTCGGCTCGTTTAAGTATTATAAAGCTCGAGCTCGGCTCGGTTCGAGCCTTATTTTTAAGCTCGAAATCGGCTCATTTATACGATTTGGAAATGAAAAATTAAAGCTTGACTCAAGCTCGGCTTGTAATATATTTATTTTTAGCTAGTTAATATGCTTGTCATTGAGCTAATTAATAAGCTCCCCTATAATACAAATGCATAACATTTTATATATGTTTAATACCTTAAACTATCATAGTGCCGTTTAGGCTCGCGAGCCGAATCGAGCTTTTTATGTAAAGCTGGGGCTCGAGCTTGATTAATAAAAGTTAGGCTCGGGCTCGGGCTCGAGCTCGTTTAGGCTCGGATCGTTCGAGCTTTTTATCGATCCGATCTCGACCTTTTCACGAGCGACTCTGCTCATTTTTACCCCAACTTAAATCGAACTTAAAAGGGAATTGACATGTACACAAAACAATTTGATTCTTACAGATAAAATTGAAAGTGATTGTCGTCGACATAACTATAGGGAAAGACGACATGAACTCGTATAAGAGTAGAAAAAAGTGGCGTTAAAAATGCATATGCGTATAATAGTCCATACACAATACTTTTATGCGTATAAATCAAATTACTATGTGTAAATATCAAATCTCATTTTAAAAGTTAGTGGGTGTATTTGCGTTTAAGTGGAGTATATTTCGATGATGATGTTGGTTGTGACAAGAGAAAGTGACATGACGTTGGGATGACGATGGTAAAGTTGGCTTATATGACTAGCAGTTGGTCTTTTGTCCTCAAACTCAATAAAGTTTGACCGAACGAGCTCGAGTCACACCTAAATTAGTAGTTGGGCGTTTTTAAAAGACGAAACAAGTAAATCCTGTACAAATAGGTCAGATATTACAATCAGGAGGGTAAAACACAAGAAAACAAACAGTAAGCTTAATTAACTAGTTCCATTGAAACATTAATTTCAATTTTTATGTCACCAAGAATGGCGGTTTCCCCTCCTGATCCGTCTTCTAAACGGCCTACAAGCCTCGATACTTAAATCAACAGCCACAGCTAATGCCATAAAGATTGCTGCATCTTCAACACACGTTACGTGTCTCATTGCTAACTGCACCATCGGCTTCCCCCTCTTCCCTTCTCCTTGAACCCTACAGCTCATGACAAACCCGCTTGCAGACGGGCTTAGTCCAGCAAAGTCACCACTACTTTGTGGGCTTGGTATATTAGAGTTAGAGTTTGCTTGACGATCTGTATCTATAAAGAACTCACCACCCCTTTCGGCATTTATGAGCATTTCTGACATTAACAACTCTGCACCATCTTGACCGTCGGATAAAAGATGGAAACGGATAAAAATGGAATCTTTTGTACCACCACGTTCACGCCATGCCTCGAGTTTACCCCAAGGAAGCCAGCTTTCAGGCCGGAAGGCGTCAGGTCGGACGATTAACCATGAACCCGGGTTTGACCGAGCTACCCAATCACAACCGGATGATGGAACAAAAGGTGTGGTCATGAATGCTGCTGCTACAGCTGATCCTGATAAGTCATGTATTTTTACTTTCCAACCCTTTCTTTCTCTTCGGTCAGTTTCTTGGTCCGAACCGTCACCTGCAGTTGACCAGTAGTTGTTTAACGGGTCTACCTGCTGCACCCTGCATAATCACAACAAAAATTCACAGCTTGGTCAACGGGAAATTAATTATATTGGAGGTGATATTTTTGACCCGTTTATTTATGAACGGATCGATTATTGGTTATGTTCAATCACTAATAGGTCAAATTGGATCGAACGAGTCAAAAGGGACTAAAGTCCCTCCAGGTGTATTTTCAAGGTTTTATTGGACAATATCCACTTATTTTTACATGTGTCCCGTGTTAAGTCGATTTTTAGTTTTAAGCAAAAATCCTTATGACTTTTTAAATAGAAATTTTCATATAAAACTGTTACTTATTTTATATGTAAAATATGTTATACTTAGTTATCTACATACAATGTGAAAACTTAAATGACAATACTAAGATTTTGGGCTACAAAATACCTATATAGGATACAAAAATCATCTTTTTACAATTCAAATGTATACATGATAGTAAAAACTGTAAAGTAACATAAAATCTTGTAAGCATATTTCACACTATATATAAATAAATAAATAAAATAAAAATAAAAAATTTACCTGACAAGTACTGTTTTTGGTCAACCCGAATACCCAATAACCAACTAAATATGACCCATTTGACCCAAACCAGATTCGAAACGTTGCTCAATCTAAAAATCTACCCATTTTGCATTCTCATTGCAATATTGAGTTTGAGAAAGTGATTTACCTGTCTTGACTAAACTTGCAACTGAATATCGGCTGCTTAATATTCCCTTGAATCTGAACAATCTGAGGACTCAACTTTGTCTCATCTTCAAACTGAAAAACATATCGCGGGTCAGGATCCAGCTTAACTCTCAAATGAAGCTCCGCCATAAAATTCCTCGTTTCTTGTTTCATCTTCCCAATACCAATCCAACCACTAAAAAGAATCACCGGTTTACCTTCACCCCATTCGGGACCCACATTCAACTTAAACGTCCCAACCTGTTGCCTTTTAATCCCAACACCACAGTGAGACCCCTTACGACCAGTAAACACAGCGATTTCTAAACATGCTTGGGGAGTATAGAAACACCCTGGTGTAAGTAATGCTTTTAAATCAGATTTTTCGAGGTAAAAACTTGAGGCAATGTTGTGAAAATCTGGTGTGGCTTCCGGTGATGATAAAAGCGGTATTGATGCGTTCTGAGCAGGGAAACCACGAAGACGAATCTCACATGTGCACGGAGATGTAAAAGTATGGATTCCGGGTTTTTCGGGGTATCTTAATCCAAGTGAACCTATTGAGAGCCTGATGAAAGCTTGGGGATCCATTGATGTCACAAGTATCCTCCCATTGTTTGGTTTGACAATTTATAAGGTAAAAGCCTGCAAGTTAAAAAGGTATAAGATACGTCAGAATCTTGAAGATATTATATTATTGATTCTTTCAAATTTAATCACTTATATGATATCCTGTTTATTTAAGGCTAATATAATCATATTAGCAAATTAGGCAACAAGTATCTATAACAAATCTTACTGTCTAACTAAAATAAATGTAAAATTCTCTAGCTATGTGTAAAGTGACAGATTATTTGATACTGGCCATATAATTCAAGTAACCATATTAACTATCATAATGCACTTCCGAACATCCACCAAGACGATATGATTCAACAACATGATCAAAATGTAACAAAATCAGTTCACAAATCTTTGACATAATCTTACTCTAACGACCCCGGAAACTATATGCCCTTTGGCAATGAACATGGATGCGACATAACCAATTTATTTATTTATTTATTTTTATTTTATTATTATTTTTTTTTTAGCTATTTTCTAATATTAAAAGAAGTAAAAGTCTAGCACCCGCCCTACACGGTAACGAAACTTTCCCAGCTCACCACTGCCGCGCCTATGGCAAGCCTTTAGCTCTCGGAAAAGTGTAAGATTCCAGCTCAAAATATCATTCCAAGATATTAATTTTTGTCCCAAAAATAAAAACTTACAATTAATGACAG
This sequence comes from Artemisia argyi, assembly GCA_030686995.1. Lineage (NCBI taxonomy): Eukaryota > Viridiplantae > Streptophyta > Magnoliopsida > Asterales > Asteraceae > Artemisia > Artemisia argyi. The sequence continues at coordinate 212,527,541 of CM060676.1, read as the reverse complement.
GGTAGAAAACCAAGCAGCCAAGCACTAAAACTAACCATCAAGGCTCACTTCAAGTACAAGTAACACTTTTATTATCCACATTTAGTTAGGTGAAACAAGAACTGAATATAGCTAAGCTAACCTTCATTGACCATTCACAAGACTTAAAGCCAGTTTCCCCCTTGATCAAGTTTCTACCTTAAATTGCAGCCTAATTAAGACTAATTAATATACATAAAACCCATACCTTTTTTTTTTTTTACTAATTTTTTTTTTTTAAATTTTTTCCAAAAACTAAGGGCAATTTAGTTTGTGAAAAATTTCCTATTTCTCCTGGAAATTTTTCATATAAAAAGAGAAAAACTGAAAATCCGTTTAGTTCAATTTTTTTCCTAACAATTTTAAAAAAATGTGAAATTCTCGTTCTCTAAATTTTAAGTAAAGGTCTGAAAAGCCAATTCTACTCTTCTCACTTTTTTCATTCTCTAGGAATTTAGAAACAGAAAATTGGAAAAATTTTCACCAACTAAACGCCCTTAAACAACCTTAAAACTTTTTAAAATTCTTTTTTTATGGTCAAACTTATAACAAACAAGCAAACCCAAAAACCAATCCAAACATATTTGGTCTTAATACCAAAGTCTCATCTTTGAATTCTTACATAGAATGGATTATAACAAAACTAAGCAACCAAATAAGTAAAAAAAAAAGGACTAAAGTAAAAAATAGTTACAAAAAAGTACATATATACCTTTACTAAATTCTTGAAAAAGCAGCAGCAGCTTTTAAACCTGCAAATACTTACAGTAAATCTCACACTCTAAAAAGGCTTTTCATTACATATCTTTCTTAAATAAGTACTGTATTTATATATATCTTCTTGAAACACACTCTAGATATCAAACTAAAATAATGTAGAAAAATCGATATTGGAAAATGGGTATGATCAATAATTGAAGTAAACACCAAACCCACCAAGAAAGTCACGTAGAAGACTATGCACAGATCACGAGTACTATTAGTAAGATACCCATATATTTTTTTTTTATAAAAAATATATACTTACTATATTTGGATATGTAAAATATAAGGATATATGTCTGGATGAATGTATATATACTTTGTAAAATAAGAAGAAGAAAGAAGAAAATAATATATAGAATTAATCACCGAATGAACATGTGAAAGTGAGAGAGAGAAAAATGGTGGGAGGAAATAAACGGGTTTACTACTACTACTTTTTTTATTTGGTGTTTACCTAAAACTCTTTGAAGGAGATAGAGTATGTTACATCATGTAGGTTTTAGTTTTGGGTGTTGCTAGTTTAGTCCTTTGGGTGTGTGTTTTTCAGCTAATGGTGAAAAAGTTGTATCTGACTTTTTGGTTGATTGTTTTACGGGGGATGAATCTACGGTTGCACAGATTCAAACCAGGTGAAACCCTTTTGTTTTAAGAGGTTGACATGGCTATTTCAGGGTTGTTTGCACTTAGCAGAAGTTGAACTTAGAATCTCTCACATTTTAATGATGAACAGTCGCAAGCCATTTTGCCATTATGGTATCCTGAGTGGCTATCAATCTATCATTGATAAAGTTGATGAGATACATTTACGTACTTTATGCATTGTTCATAGATAACAGCGACGAACTTAAGTTTTTAACTCATGGTTTTCTTCTGCTTATTTAGTTAGATTCTTGTTTTGCAAAAAGCTATGTACATGTATTAAATAAAACTCGAACCCGTTGGGTAAAATTTATGACGTTTTGGCTTATGTTTATACGTTAATTAAGTTTCGTTTGATGTATACAATGACTTGGTTGTTGATGAACATAATATGAAAATTTGTTGCATTGATACCGTAGTAGTTCTTGTTTGACTTCTAAAGATGTACATCTTTATACAACTTCGTCATTGCAGACATTAGATCGAGTAATATTTTGCATAGTGATGTTTGTTACTTATATTGTTTGACATAAGTAATATTTTGCATAGTGATGTTTTATTGTGTTGTTTGAATATAGGATGAACGAAAACTTTTAACTCTCTAAACAGATATGATTTACATATGCTTTTAGTGAACATCTTCATGATATATAAGCGAGACAAATCTAGAGCACTTATATTAAAGATAACAAAATAAGCACAAAGCGGTTAGTCATTTCATCCGCATTAGGTGAAAGAGTAAAAGTTTATATTGGTGTACATACAGGCTGTATGTACACCAATATAACAAATTATCTTTCGAAAACTAAGACTTTCTTTCAATCTTTATAGTTTTTTTCTACACATCAAGTTTCTTGTGTATGGATGTGCAAACTCACAAGCTTATGTTGAGTTGGTCATGATCTCTTAAATAATGAATCATGTAACAAAATGTTACATTTAGTTAATAGAAAATGATTGAGATGTTTAAATGTGTGACTAATTTTGTGTCTAAATGTATATGAAACTGGTTTATTAGTTTGTAAAAAAATGATGCTAATGTGGTGGTAGAAAGATAAGTAGAGTATGAGCAAAAGGTGCAAGTTAATAGAATGTATATAACCGAAACAAATGTTGTGGTTATTAGAATTCGTTAAAATGTAGTGGTGGAAAGATAAGTAAGAGGATAAGTAAAAGGTACATTATTAATTAGTTCACATCCAAAAAGGCAATGACATGTCGATGGAAAATGTTAGGAAACCAAGATAAGAACAAAAAGTTCATGGAGTAGAAAAAGATACATAAACAAAAATGAAGGTTGGATAATGAAAGAAAGAAGCATAGTATTCATAGTCCTGAATCGGGTACAGCTGTAAACAACGCATCAGTTGTTGACACCCAAAAAATAAAATAAAACCAGAATCGTTTTCAGACACGCATGTGGCTCATCACATCACTCTAACCGTTTTTATTGCACTCTTTCTCTTCTAGTCGTCTTTTTTTTTTTTTTTTTTTTTTTTTTTTCTTCTTTTCGGATTTATGATTTTGTTCCAAAATTTGTTTTCTTATGAATTGAGTTCTAAACTCATCTAATGAACAAGTCATCACAAAACTCTATAAAAAATGGTTAAATTATGTACCTACAAGTTTATTTTAATAATCAAGTTATCTACTTATCTAAAGTCAAACTAGAAAACAAAGTTGACTTATTTACTTAGATTAGATGTTAGATGTATGGGGTGCTTGGTAGGGGGTTAAAGGGGGTGGGGAATGAGTAAGATATTTAAAAGGGCCCACATCATTCAATATATGGTGCTTGGTTAGGGAGTGCAAATGTATTGATAACCCCGTAGTAGGTAATCAACTATTATAGAGTAAATTGGGGGTAAAGTATTGATTACCCACCTCACTCATTCCTTTGCATTCTCTTTCCCTTTCACTTTCCCCGCTTTGAACCAAGCGGACCCTTAGTATTTAGATTTGAATTTGGATTTATATTTTAGTTTAGATTTGATATATAAGAGAGAGAAAATGATATAAGAGAAAATAATATTAGACAAAAATACACTGTTGGTTCTTAAACTTTCCACAAAACATCGCATGACACCCTAACTTTCTAAAAACGTCATGTGGCGTTCAAAATATGTGAAATTGAGGCTGATTGCATCCCTTGACCCATTTGGGCAAGGTCAACGCACGTTTTATGTTCTTGTTTCAGGGGAATAATAGTCCAATCACTATTTAACTATAATCTAACCCAAGCAAAACCCGACAGTCAAAATGAGGGACCAACAGAGTATTTTTGTCTTTATTTATTTATTGGAGCAATAAACAACTTGGGGTCAGATTCGTTCTTTCCTTGCTATCTTCTTATAAATACATGGTTTACATAAACGCTAAATCTCATATCCATGTACTTTCTTGATGTTTTATGTAATGTTTAATGTAGTGATTTTAATCGATGTACTCTTTTAATTATTGATGAACTTAAGTTTGTGTTAATGAGAGATTGTCTCTCTGGTTAAATCCAAGCACCCGCTAAACTGCGTATGCAAATACAAACATGCAATTGAAAGCAAAAACCCAGAAAATGCAAGATTAAGATTATCATTTAAAATATATATTCGTTACATAATTACATTAGTCCGAGGCGTATGCCAAATGGACATTATCATAACTGAATGTTTCTAAACATTCATCTTCTTCAGTTTCATCATTTATTTTTTTATCCATTTTTTTTTCTAATTTCCTAAGTGCAGCCTTCTCTTTCCAATGCTTCTCGGCCGCTGCAGAATGCCTTCCTTCTGCCTCCTCATTTCCTTCTTCCTGCTCCGTTGCTTCTTCCTTCTCCTTTTCATCTACCTCCTTCCATTCTTGTTCCAACGCAGCTTCTAGTTGATAGTAGCAGTTTTCATCACCTTCAACTTTAGCCGACTGTTGTTTGTTAGATACAGGGTTTTCTACTGCCACATTTGCTTCAATAGTTGGTCTTTTGGTCAATTCTTTGTCTTGGATAGCATCCGCATCTCTTGGTCGTTTGTTTCCGGACAACATGATTTGAAGTGAATGTGATAGATATATTCGAGGTTGATGATATAAGCTTGGTATGCAAAAACATGTGGAAGTAACCAATATATACACAAAAAAATGAGGAAAACGAAGAGTCTGCATTAAATTTTTGAACTCTTCGATTCCCCATTATTTGTTGGAAATATACACGCATTTAGACGTAAATAGAGCGTGTCAAGGAAGACACGGTTGGTCCCTCAATTTGTCTATGTTGCCGTTGATATATTTAAAACTCCCGCCCATTATTAAGTTTAGTGTTTACACTTTGACTCATGAATTTTTAATTATGACTTTAGATAGTCAAACTTCAAAAGTCAAATTAGCATATCCATAAGGCTTGCCTCCAATAAGTAGAGACAATCCCTCATTAACACAAACTTAATTTCATCAATAATTAAAAGAGTAAATTGATTAAAAACAATACATTAAACATTACATAAAACATCAAGAAAGTACATAGATATGAGATTTAGCTTTTATGTAAACCATGTATTTATAAGAAGATAGCAAGGAAAGACCGAATCTGACCCAAGTTGTTTATTGCTCCAATAAATAAATAAAGACAAAAATACGCTGTTGGTCCCTCATTTTAACTATCGGGTTTAGCTTGGGTTAGATCATAGTTAAATAGTGATTGGACTATTATGCCCCTGAAACAAGAACATAAAACGTTTGTCGACCTTGCCCAAATGGGTCAAGGGACGCAATCGGCCTCAATTTCACATGTTTTGGACGCCACACGACGTTTTTAGAAAGTTAGGGTGCCATGCGATGTTTTGTGAAATGTTTAGAGACCAACAATGTATTTTTGTCATAATATTATGTATCAAAATAAGAGATTTTCTACAATGTGTCATGATGGTACATGTTTAAAATATTTAATGAATGTGTTTAACATCATTTTACATGGAAATAAATTTTATTTAAGAAATAGTTGTGTGGCACAAGTTAGAAAAATTTCACAATTTTTTATTTTTATTTTTATGCACACAAATGAAAGACACATAGAATTAGCACGCTCGACAAATTCGTAAAACCCGTCATCCTTGGGTGGATTTACTAAATCAATAAAAATTTTGTATCATGACTTAATCCTAACCCAAATATTCTAACCAAACATTTTCTATGAGTTTCATTCCCTAGACCTAACCTTATATATCCTCATAAATTAAACAGCCCTAACTATTGTTAGGGAGTGTGTTGTAAACAGATTAGAACAAAAAAGTAAATCATTTAATACAAAACATGATATTTAAAGTGGTTTAGCCGATACATGATGAGCAAGATACGTTCTTTGTAGAAACTAGGTAGAATATTTAGAGCATCGGGAGTGGTAACGCCTTCCCGGCGTTAATCTGATGTGGCTACAAACCAACGCACGTTATCACGTTACAACCATTTCCAACATTGAAGCGTTGGCCACAGGGGCAGGGGCGGGGGGGGGGGGGGATATATAAAAAATTTCGGTATATTCGGTTCAACCCCCCAAAATTTCGGTATTACCCGAAAAATAGCGTTAGGAAAAAAAATTTAGATCCCGACCCTCCACTGAAAATTTTCTAGCTTCGCCACTGGTTGGCCAGGCATTGAGACCCACGTTAACGCAATAACTTGCGTTATAACGTGCAGGCCATTTTTTGATAATTGCAAAACGAGCCCCTCCAGTGTAACGGCTAGTTTTTGTGGGAAAAAAAATTACATGTTACCGTTTGTATTCAAACGGCTAGTGGCACAAGAAAAAAAAAATCAACCTTATAAATGAACAACAACAACAACAACAAGTATATACACTATCTTTTCACAAGCAAAAAAAAAATAACTATAACACTCATATTCTCACAAAATCAAAACCATGTCGGGACGAGACGATTCAAGTTTTTTAAATTTGATGGATATTGTAAATGCCAACACTAACCCGAACATCGGGTCTTCTTCAAATCCTAACCCATTTGGTAACATGTCAATCGAAGAACAACAACAATTGTTATATTTGTGGCAAGAAAATAACGCGGAGCAATCCACACCCATAACACCACAAACCCAATCCTCACAAGCGGCTAGTGTCGAAGTGGAACCCGTAGCTACGTCTCCACGAAAATCCAAACGTGGAGGTAAACGTGCGGCAAAAAAAGGCAAAAAAACAACTAGTCGACGAGGTGTTTGATGAAAAAATCCCGACGTGAGCGCGACTACGTTACGTTGGACACTAGAAGAGGAAGTTTTACTTGCCGTGTGTTGGGTGGCCGTTTCCGAGGATAGGAATATTGGAGTTTCTCAAAAGGGCATCACTTTTTGGTATAAGGTTATGAACGAGTTCAACCGGCAAAATTTTCAAGTTCGTAACAAGGATATGATAACAAGTAAGTGGCATACGTTGAATGGAAATTGCCAAAAGTTTCTAGCGTGTTACAAACATGTCGTACGCACGAGAAAGAGTGGTGAAAATGAAGTGGATGATATGAGGACCGCTAGACAAATGTATCGTGACGAGCATAAAGGTATGTCATTTTTCTCAAGAGGACGCGTGGTTAATTTTGAAGAAGTGTCCAAAATGGGACGCGCCTGCACCGATTGACTTAAGCGGAGACGTCCCCGGTCAAACGAGCTATTTGGTGATGATGTACGTCCACGTCCTCCCGGGAAATAAAGGGCGTCCAAAAAAACAAAAGTCTAATACATCGACTAGCACCGGTGGAAGTGCGTCAAGCAACTTGGAATCTATGACTAACGAGCTTCTTCTTAGACGGGAAGCGACCCAAATGGCATACGAAGCGTCTAGGATGAAAGACGAGACGGCTACGCGTATGGATGAATTTAGATTTCTCAGTATGAAAATGAGTGACATCGATCTGGATGAGGCGTATTCATCAAAATGGAAAAACAAAGAATCAAAGAAAAATATAACTTGCAACATCCGCAAACCAATCCAAATGATACCGACTAGTTTCATTTCGTATGTTATTTCGCATGTTTCATTTCGTAATTTCTATTATGTATTTTTTTTATTGTAATGTTTTTATTTTGTTTTGTAATGTTTTAGTTTTATCAATAAAATGTTTGAATTTTAATAAATGAATTTGTAGAATTTGTAAATTTGTAAAAAAATGGTGTTATTTGGTGTTATAATTTCCTGGTGTTTTTTGGTGTTATTTTATTTGGTGTTGAGATGATGTAACGCTGATGTGGCGCGGTGTTATTTTATAACTTGAGTTATGATTCCCTTTACTTTTATAACATTTAAACTTTACGAATCGCTTTCTAACTTGCATACATTTTCTTTTTGGACCCTAAGGGTCCGTTTGGTTCACAAAATGTGTTTGGTAAAATCAGAATCTGACTAAGGAATTGGAGTCCGAAGAAATTAGGATGTTAAGGAATTGAAATTTGCCGGATTTGAAATCTGAAAGAATTAGTATTTGAAAAACTAGCACGTGCTTTATTGAAAGAAAATAGAATGGAATTTGGAAAATAAATGATATTAAAATTTAAAAATATATATATATATTTGTAGTTTTTAATAAAATTGATATATTTTTTTGAATATAATATATTATAATAAAACTGTTAATAATAATAATAACAACAACAACAACAACAATAATGATATCATCTTGTTAAAGAGTAAATTAATTAATTTAAATTTTATTATATATTACTTTAACTCAATATAAATATTTATCAGATATAATTTAATTTAGTGAAATTGTTAAAATATAGTAAAAAATAATATTACAACATGTTTTAAATTTTATTTCAAATAAAAAATATTTAATGATAATAATAATAATAATAATAATAATAATAATAATAATAATAATAATAATAATAATAATAATAATAATAATAATAATAATAATGTAAGTTTATGAATGATCGACTGTATTTGATAATGAGTTCGGTACATAATACAATATATATAATGTTACAATATGGGCCAAATACCACGGGCCTAATCACGGCCTAATACCACGGGCCTAATCACGGCTTAAACCCATCGTCTAACAAATAATAATAACAAATTTTTAATTAAAAAATAATGAATTTCATAAAATTGTAAATATTCTTTTCATTTCTATGAATGTAATATTCCACATATATGAGATTTTGAAAGATTTTCATTTCATTTTATTTTCAAGCATTCACAATAACACATAAAGGAATGAAATTTAGATTCTCAATTTCTTCATTTTACCAACTAAACACATTATTTGATGAAAATCAATTCCAATTCTGCAAACCAAACAAGTGCTAAACGAATATTTTGCGATAACTTAAATTGTAACTCAAATTAAGTTTTCTCCATCTACTTATATTATGTTACGATTTTCATCTTAAGGTTCTCTTTGCATAAATTCATTTAACACAATTCTATGTTACATTCTACTCCTAATAACTATTAGGGAGATGATTTTATTATGAGTTAAATCTAGATATGAGAGATTCACAAATTTGCGGAACACATACTCCGTATTTTGCTAGCTTAAACAAAGACATGTTGCAATATTATATAGAGTTATAACTTCGTCAAGCAAATGCAAAACATTAAGCTTGTTTAATAAATAATAAATATAATGGAATCTTTTAGTTACGAGGACAACTAGATATTAAATCAAGTCAATAAAGTGGGTGGAATTAGATATTAGATATGTTTTAATAAACCGAGTTTATGTATTAAAAACTGGAAGCCGTATGTTCTTGTAACACTCTTTTAATATAGGATCGAGGATCTGTTGAGCAACGAATCATTTAGCAGCTTCTGTGTCATGTTTGTAAATCTGTTGAGCTCGTTTAGAATATACGATTAGTGCTTAATAGAAGTGTCGCACTTCACTTCTATACTTTATGTGTCTTTTTCTGATAATATTAACTAGTTAGTGACTTTATAACCTTAAGGGTTCGTTTGGTAGGACGTAATGAAATGTTAAATGAATAGAATAATCGACGTAATGAAATAAATGATGTAATGTAATAATTCATTACCCTTATTAATAATGTTTGGTTTGTATAATAGGACGGAATGCAATTGCAATCGATAAGAAAAAGACAAAAATGGTCATAGTTAATAAGAAGTGTATTTCATATGGTTAGTTAATGGTGGGCTTTTATGTAATTTTGATTACATTACGGACGTAATGAAAAAAAAAAAAAAAAAAAAAAAAAAAAGGTGAGTCTCTATGGAATGAAAATGATGGTTTTTAAAGTAATGAGTCATTGCATTCCGTCATTAAAAACAAACATAATTTTCTCATTCCGTCAGCCTCCATGTCTTGTTAACGTGGTTGTGGAGTTAAGGTAACAAATGCTCTAATAACATAAGTATTTTTTTTTCCTTTTTTATTTTTTTTAAGGCAAATTTATTAAAAACTAGCAAAGAGCTAGAAGAGATTACAAGCTAATGCCTAATGGTACTAGGATTTTTCAGTAACCCAATTAAATTTAGAGATACAATGATTAGAACATTAATTGAACTAAGTCATCAAAAAGAAGCTCTCTACGCGAATGACTATCACCGAAAAGGAATTGATTCCTAAATCGCCAGATTAACTACCACTTCACATAACAAATACCTTCAAAGAAGTCTTTCACCTGCTTACAAAAACGAGTGTTAATTAATCAAAGAAGCGATTCATCATAAGAGGTTATATCAATGTCCTCAAGCTCCTACCAACGCATAACTTTCCACCACAACTAACGAGCCATAGGACATGCAAAGAAGAGATGGGAGGCTAATTCCACTGAGATGTTGCAAAGAGGACAAAGAATAGATGAAATATCCACACCTCTAAGGGAAAGATTCAACCGGGTAGGCAACTTATCCAAACAGACTCTCTAAGAAAAGACATTAATCTTAATGGGTATAACGTTAACCCACCTAGTAGGAACGACCTCCTTTTGCAAAAGCAAATCATCAATAAGACTTAAAACTGATTTAACTCAAAACTCTCACGAAGCTTCTAACTACCAAACCCAACGATCTAGCATATTAGGTAAAATCAAACCGTCATTGCGAGATTGAAGAAGACACCGCGGCTCTTCCTCAACACATCCTCTAGGAGCACGACGGTAAGACCAAACCAAGGAAACATGATTTAATTTTTTTTGCCACACTAATTTGTTTAGACAATTCCAAAGCGTATAGTCTCGGGTAATGTTGCTTCAAAGCCATCCCATTAATCCATATATCATCCCAAAATAAAGAGTCTTCCCCATTGCCCATTGTTTTTACGAATAAAGGGCAAAAGATCAATACCTTTGGAACGTAGAGAACAAATCTCTCGAATGATTTCTAGCCAAGGAGAGTGGCTAGACATAGAATTGAAAGATCGAGCGCTCCTCTTTCACCATAAATAGCTTTGATGAGCATAGACCATAGCGAAGAACCTTGAGATAAAAGACCCCAAACCCATTTAAAGATAAAAGAGCACTGTTAAGAGCAAAAAAACTAGAAAAACCTAGGCCACCATATTTCTTGGAAGCTAAGACTTTTTTCCAACTAATCCATGCCATTTTTCTATTTGTCCCTTCTACTCCATTAAAAAAAGAAGTTATTTTAATCGATTCCAAAATATTTAACACTCTCTTAGGAACTTTGAAGGTATAATATCATATAAATAGATGGAGCTTAAAACCGATTTAATTAAGGTGAGTAGAAAGAGTTTTAAGCTTCCATTTAGATATACAAGAGGACACTTTAGATACAACTTCTTCACAAGAATTAATTCTTGACATGGCACCACCTACCTTAACTCCAAGATTAACTCCAAGATGAACAAAAGGAGTAGAAAAAGTCGACCGACCCATGAATTTTGCTGCAAATTCTAGGGGTGTTGATCGGTTCGGTTTTCGGGTATTCGGTTAAAAGTTTTTTTAAGGTCAAACCGTGAACCAAACCAAACCGAATTCAAATTCGGTTTTCGGTTCGGTTTGGTTGAATTCTAGTTCGGTTTGGTTCGGTTCGGTTATCGGTTTAACCGAATTACATACTTTATTTGAAAAAAAAGAAAAATATACAAATATATTTAGCCAAAAAAGTTATTTCAAACATAAAAAGTATTTTTTAATATTAGGATAAACTTTTATTGTTATTTATATATAAATATAAATATAAATATATATACAACGTTTTATTAATCTTTTTATATATATAAATATATAAAAAAATACATAAATTTATATGAATTCGGTTTTCGATTTTGATTACCAAAACCATATCCAAACCGAGAACCGAATTAAAAGTTCGGTTTGGTTCGGTTTTGGCAAATTCGGTTCGGTTATTAGTTCGGTTCGGTTATTTTCGGTTTGGTTCAGTTTCGGTTTTCGGTTTATTCGGATATTTCGGTTTTTCTGCTCACCCCTAGCAAATTCAACCTCTTCTGAACGAATGCCAATCCCCATAAGTTTACTTTTATGTAGATTTATTTTGAGACCCGAAGCCATGTGAAAACACTTCAAGACATTAACAATAGTGTTTATATTCGATGTATCCCATCTACCAACAAAAATTGCATCGTCTGCAAAGAATAGGTGAGAAATTGTCAAAGAGTTATCGATAAAAATACCCTAGAACAAACGTTCATAACACTTGCGAAAGAAAAATGTAAACTTTCCATAATTAGAATGAATAAAAAGGGAGAGAGGGGGTCTCCTTGTTTTAAACCATTGTGAAATTGAAACTGCAGGGTTTTGGATCAATTGACAGAAATCGAACCCATGACAACCATTAATCCAACCACACAATTTGTCACCAAAACCGAACATCTTTAAAACATCATCTAAGTTATCCCATCTTATCGAGTCGAATGCCTTTTCAAAGTCAACCTTAAAAACCATAGCTTTAAACTTCTTATGCTTATTGTCAAATTTACATCTGACTTCTTATATAGACGGCAAAATCAAGGTCAAAGAACAAAGACTTGAAAAATATGTTAGATTTAATTTACAAGGTCTCAAATATCTTTAGAATGTGATAAACGTATTTTAAATAAGTATTGAAATATTAGTGTGAGCGTGTAGTAAAGGGTTTTTTCTCACCATCAACTCTATGCTATTATTCTACAATTTTTTTCGACCTTTGTTGCACTTTCTTTCTCATATGTTAGACTAATTTCCGACTTAATTAGATTATTTAAAAAACTAACATCACACGTACTTACTCATAACACACTTGATTAAACACAAAAGTGATTTCTTTCTCCTCAAACATCCTTGAAAGATACTTATGTTGCCGAAGAAAAAAAAATTACTCTTGCGAAAAGAAAATGCATGGAAGAGAATCAGAGATGGTGTTCTCTCAATTCCCGTTGCTACCTAAGCTTGGGGGCAAATTTCCACGTGCCCCATAAGGCCACGATACATGCACACCCTTACAATATTACGAAGCATCTTTTAAAATATTATGCAAATATTTCCTTCCTATCGATAGTGTCATCATTTAGAATATACGATTTTTTTTAAGATCCAATACAAAATGTGAATGTATTATGGAGTATAGTTATCGATCTTAGAAATTGTATCTAACTGTTTCTGCAATTAATAATGTTTTGGCGCAAATAACTGTTTCTGCAATTAGAGATTTAGGTGTGAATGGTGATGGAGCAGTAGATTAAAAATTAAGATTATTTTTATAAGCAAGTATTATTTGATTTTTAAAGATTTTTAAAGATTATTTTCTAAATATTTAAAGTAATTTATTTATTTTTTAAAATAAGCATAATCTTCTCATAATATTGTGCTTATGCTTTAAGTATTCTTAATTTTCAAAAATCACATCCGGCCATACTAGCTAGCTAGCTCAGTATAATATATCTTAATCTTGCCCAGTCAAAACGCATGAACTGTTGTACTTCATTATGTAACTAGTCATTTACCTTACATTATTGATTAAGGAAAAAAAACATGGAATTGAACAATAGCCACACTATTTATTCGGTGGTTACAGGCCTAAACCTAAAGTTCATCTATTTAAAGCATAAAATCACACCCACAAATCGGTATGAATCTTTTAAAACATTATTTAGATGACTGTTCTTAAAGTTTACACAAAAAGTTAGTTATCTTACTGTTTCAAATAGCAAAAAGCTTAAAAGCATATATAATAAGGATATAGATATTATCTTTTCTGTGATTAATTTTAAGGTATTATTTTACTTCCCATCCATATGGTTGTAAAAGTTTATGATGCATAAGTCATGGAACGTACGCAAACCACATGCGATAACAACAATATTCAATCTCGTCATGTACTAGGACGTAAACAGTCGAAACCTTACATGAAAGTAGGAAAACTGCTTATGTCTTCTTCATTTAAAATTAGGGTTCAAATTATTGAACAAGCGTTTTGAACTTTTCAGAGGCATAACAGATGATCGTTGATACAAAAATGATGAATATTTTTATCTCGAGTAATAAATACTCTCTTTTATTCTCAATATCTTTAAACGTGTTTGTAGGTTTCATTCCACTTTTGGAAATTAGAATGTTATGAACGTACGTAACAAGTGACAACCCTTAAATCTTTCTAGCCTAGTCTTAGCGCCACACAATAGATCGAGCTAGGGGAGTAAACATTCCTTTCGTGAGAAAACCAAACGAATAGAGTTGAGCAAGCGAAATGTGTCATTGATCGTTTGCCAACTTGTACAAGTCGATCGAATCTTAATAAGTTTTTTTCTCGCTAACCAATGGAATTACGTAAACCATGTCTAAGTGATATGCTAGTATTTGATAAAAACACTATATAATTAGTGAATTAACCAATGCTAGGAAATGATCAAAACATATCTATAATATTGTGTTCAAAGACGGACCAGGATTTTTAAGAGAGTGTTGCACAAAAGAAATGTTATGATAACTAAAGTTACACCGTAAAAAATGAAAGTAACAAAAAAAAAAAAATAAAAAAAAATAAAATAATAAGGGGTAGCACATACAACAAAAACGGCAGTTTTGAAATATTTTGCACCAATGTTCTGAAAAGCTCAAGGCGCAAAGGGGGTCAAAGAGCCTCGAGTCGAGGCGCAAACCAAGGCGCGGGATTCATAAATATAATGCGCACTATACATTTAGGTTTTTTTTAATAACATATGTGATATATTATGCAGCTTAAATAACACAAAAATATCAATATTCAATGCATAATGCCACTTAATAGTTATTACATCTAACAAACGTTGCATTTAAACCCAAAATATTAAGCAAGCAACATATCAGAATCCATGAACTATCCTAAATTCCTGAATATACATTACAATATATGAGTTTGACTTATAAAATTTAACAAATTGCCATGTATCAAACTATCAACTATCAAAAACAAAAAATCTATAGTTGTTTGGTAATACTTAACACTAAAGAAACAACACTTATATCTGTTAATAAGCTACTATTCATAGACATTAAATTACAAAAAAAACAAAAACAAAAAGAAAAAAAAAAATCTTTGTTGATTGTGTGTTTTAGTTATTTTCTAAAATATTAGGGTTATCAGATACTTTATAACGTAAAGGGACAAATGTATATAACATGTAAGCTCAAAATGTATCTTACTATTAAGAAAAAAAGGCCAAAACCCCATTACATTTTCTAGGCGCCCAAATCCCCAAGGCGCTGCGATTTTTACGGGGTTCATGCATGTCGTGAGCCTTGATTCAAAAAAATCCCAAAGGCTAGAGCCTCGTGGGATTTAGGGAGTAGGCGCGCTTTAACCGCGATTTTTAAAACATTGTTTTGCACTTAATGACCTAAAATCGAGTATAGCACGTGTCATACACTACATACATTTAGATCCGTCCATGATTGGGTTGCTCTTTGCGTAACGTTAGATATGAAATACTAAAAAGGCATAAAACTTAGTAGGGGAGTTGTCATTCCAATCGTTTTTTACTTTTTACTACTATCACCGTTTTATATTAATTGTTCATATTTGTTTTTTGAAATATTTATGTTTTAACTTTGATTTTAAATAATTTTATTTGTGTTATATAATATTTAATAAATGTTATAACAATAAAGATAAATTTAAAATCAAATCGATTCATATATTTTACATTAAGTATTATATAACATAACGCATATTTCAAAGTAAACAAAAAAGTCAAAATGAACAATTAATATGAAACGGAGAAAGTATTAAACTTCAACAGTAACATATTAGAAAAACAACGCAGATTTCAATGGCATTAATTGTTGGTAGATTGTTAAGTTGTTTAATGATAGTTTTGTGATAGTTGAAGTTATTGAACTATGGAATATTAATTAAGATGTATTTATAAAAAGAGTTTTGATATATCGTCTTATTAAATCATCCTACAAATCCTCCTAGACACAACAATATTAAATATTTTTTGTCCAATCATTCTCTCTCTGCATTTAAACCGTTAATTCTGCCACTTGCGGATCCTGTTAGTAGGCGGTTTTGTAAGAGAATTTAATAGGAGGATTTAGCATTTTTGTTATATAAGCATATAATTGAAGTTTGTCAAGATTCTAAAAGCTATCTTACTGTTAAATAAACTCAAAACTCAAACTTCTGAATCAAATATTTTTATATTTAAAGATATAGCAATAAGCCAATAACGAATGATAAAAACCAAAATCTTAACATACATTTAAATATTGAGGTGTGCTACACCCACTCACAATTTACACAAAAAAATCCACTCGCTGACGTGTCAGCGAGTTGATTGGTTGGTTTTTTGTGGGCCACAAAAAACCAACCAATCAACTCGCTGACACGTCAGCGAGTGGATTTTTTTGTGTAAATTGTGAGTGGATGTAGAATTATTCTTAAATATTATTCTTCCCCTCAAACAAAATCCTCTATTAGTTTATAAATTTCTTACCAATTTGTTCTATAGATATATTGGTCCCGCTGGCGTTCTAAATTCACCATAATTTTTTTTTGGTCGAAAGATATTTCTACTATTTGAATATTATATATTTATATGCCAATAGACCCAAATACATTTGATTTAGCACCAATATAGTAAAACATATGTATCTGCCTCTTTGTGAGTGTGCATCTATGGTGAGTGAGAGAGATCATATCGATCTCACACTGTTATCAAGGGATTTTGTATACATTTCACGTAATCATTTAAATTTAATGTCAATGCTTGTGTCCTACTCCATCCATGCATCTGAATCAAACTAACACGATTCTTTTTTCCCAAATTGTCTTAAATTAATTTAACATTTCCTATTCATTTCATAAAGTACAACAACAACAACAACAAGTAGTTCACAAGATTAGAAGACAAACAATAACATTAATAAGTACGCATTTTCTTTTTTGGGTTTAATTTGGTTATCAACACCCCCTCTAAAGTTATAATTACACACAACTTATTTATTATTAACTTTTAGTTCTTGTTTGTGTGAGTGAAAAAAAAATAGTTTATTTTATAGTGATTTTTTCTAAAGGTTTAAATCCACAAAGAAAGCAAAATTTTGTATACCCGTGAGCATGGACGGAACTATGTAGGGGTAGGGGAGGGCCCCGCCCCCCCAAAAATTTGCGGCACCTAGTGTAAATATTATAGGTTTTAGGGGTAATTTAGTTGAGGTTACAAACAAATCTCCGATTCGCCCCCCCCCCCCCCCCCCCTTCCCCCCTCCAGTCAAAAAAAAAAAAAAAAAAAAAAAAAAAAAATCCCCCCCCCCCCCTCCAAAAAAAAAAATGTTCAAGTTCCGTCTATGCCCGTGAGTGTCCACTGATCATTCACCCAAACAATGTTCAACATGTTTACCGCTAAAAAAAGGAGTTGAAATAAAAAATTTGACCTGATTTAATAGTGAGTTGATTTTTTTTTTAACATAAAAACTATAACCTGATTTAATAGTGAGTTGATTTGACTAATAATTAATAAAAACTATAAAAAGTACGAAATTAAAATAAAATCCTATTTTATATCACATAAAGAGGGGGTAAAACTATATGTGACATTTAGAAGATAGTTTTACACCCTCTTGGTGTGATATAAACCAAGGGAATTGTAGTAACTAGTAAACAGGTAAGACCAAGTCGTCGCAAAGGAATTGTAGTTTTTTCAGAATGTTATAAAGGTGATAAGATCAATATGATTGTCACGTATCATAAACAAAACGTGTATATTTTGACTATTCCATTGAATACGATTAAAAGATGGTTCAAGCAAAGGATTAAAGTATGCATGCCAAGGCAATGATCACTGAGATATGTAGGTGTTGAAGATAATGTTTATAAGTTAGAAATAAATATAACACAAGTTACAAATTCTTTCGACCCATATATGTTAATATGTAACAAGTCTTTAGATCAATTTTTGTCCATATCTTTGTAGTTTCTTGTTCTTCTTTATTTGTTCGTGGTTGTAGCTTGGTACTCGACGTGTGATGCTCTTGATTTCATGTATCGATATTTGGGCAGTTGAAACTCCAACCGCGGCATATTTTGATTTTCTTGTGAGATCTGTTAGATAATAAAGACATATTGGCCCAACCCACTTGTTTAGACCCATTTATCTTTTAGGGTTTAAGTCTTTTCTTTTCTATTTAATGTTTTTGTATTGTAACATGTAACATTATAGTTGAATTTGAATAATATATTTTTCAGTTTTCTCTTTGGTTTTCGGCTCTGTACCTGTGTGATGCTGTTGTTTGCCTGAATATGCTCTTCGTCTACCTCTGTTCGGATTCCTCTAACGCTAAATCTGCATGTGTCTGTCTGCATCTGTCCGTCTAATTTCAGAGTTTTCTTGTCAAACTCTCAATGTAGCATTGTGAGTTTGAGAGTGAATATTAAATAATAAAAACTTATTATCCCAACCCACTTGTTTAGGCCCATTTATTTTTTAAGGTTTAGGCCTTGTTTTTTTATTTAATATTTTTGTATTGTAACATTATATTTGAACATGAGTAATATATTTTCGGTTTCTGGATGTTTGTAAGGTGGAGCCATACAGCCACTTTGAAGCTTTGACCATCTGATTAAATACTTTGACTTGCTAATACGTAGTACGTAACTATGAGTTTCTTTTAAAAGTATGATAACAAGACTTGCTCTTCCTCAGCTCAATAGATCGAATAATCCATGAAAACATATTTGTCAACATCAAAATGTAATTAATTAAAGAAAATGTATGAATCATTAGAGGGTAGCAATGTAAACAGATATCTAGCTCTAGCGCAAGTTGGCATGTGCATTTTGTCTCTTATTACAAAATAAAGTTTACATATCGAATCAAATATTACTATTTTTGTTTTGAAGAAGACCACAACCCTGAAAACAACAAAATACAATAAAAACCAACTACCAACAACCAAGTACCAGCCGAAAGTTATATCTATACTATTATATAATGCATGGATAAACCAAGCCTAACTCCTAACCAAAAATTAAGATAAGGAGCTCCAATCATGAGGTGACATGTGTCACTTCTCAACTAACTACAAGCCTAACTGCTAACCAAAAATTAAGATAAGGAGCTCCAATAATAAGGTGACATGTGTCACTTCCTAACTTAAAATTCACCTTTATTTTCAAATTGAAATATCTTTTTATCTATTTATTTTTTCTGTTATCTAATTTCACCATATTTTCTAAAATTTTGTGCTCTTTAATTCGACATCCATTTTGATATATTTTTATAAGTTTTTAGTTTTGTAGATTTTTAGCGGGTTTTTTATTCAAAATTTTACAACTTTAACCTTTATTTCAATCAATACAATCTTGATTCGTTAAAATCATATACTTTTGGATGAGTGTTTGATGGGAAAGAGATTGCGAAGATTTTTCTATATACGGTAATAATGATGTCACGAGAAAGCTACGGAAAACCCAAACAAACACATATACGTTCAGAGTGTTGTGAAACGAATTCACTAAGCGGGTAGGGAATTGCGGGGAGAGTTGGGCTAGCAATTCATTTACTAAGCATATTACTATATTTTTCGCCGCAGCTGTGTACGGGTATCCGACTAGTCATATATTATTGCTACCAGATTATGTTCAAAACGAAAAGGTTAATAACCGTATAGATATACTAGATGATCCAACAAGCTTATTGGCATGTGAGTATGATACTATGATTCAAACACCAGACATGTTTTAACAAACTAACGGTCACCAAGGTTCAAAGCATCATATACAGTATGGTCAAACCATCACATCAATGAAAGCTTTCATGTGACTAAATTTGCAAACATTTGCATCAATTTAGCGAAAGTAAAGAGACATATGTTGTGTTATGTCTTTTATTTATTTATTGTGAGAGAACTCGTGTGTTTGTTCCGCAGAAATTGTCGTGTAATTTACATTTAACATAGCACTCTTAGGCGCACATTTAACCTAGCTTAACTTGTTTGATTGCCGCCAAAACTACTACCAAAAATCTCATGATCAACAAATAATCAAATAGATTGTTCTTCGATCAACAAAACATTGATCGCTTTGTTTGTGTCTATTGAGTTTGAGAGCGCAAGGACTCATTATTTTTTACAGCAAGTGTGTAGCGGGAGAACATCAAGAGCTCCATTTGGGCTCCTATTATCAGTGATGAGCATAGTCAGTGTATGTGACACCTTTAAGCATTACAAAACTTGTTCCATGTCCTCCAGGAATTTATAAGGGTGCACGGTCTGGAAGAGGAAGACCTTTTGCAAAGCTTCCAAGTTAGCGATAACCAGGGTTTTGGTTGTGGCTTTTTGTGAAATGACATATCTTGACACTTGAAAGTTCATATATATTTTCGAAAAGTATAATATGCATGGCACATATTCAAATAACACATGCGGAAATTTTTGTCACTTTTGTATTAATACTAGTTCGATCTAACCATATTAGTTAAACAAACATATTTCAGAAAGGAAAATGTTTTTATCATATAGTTTAAATGGTTGGTGACTTTGTTTACAAAAGTTATAGGCAGTCAACAAACAGTTACGGAGTAATATGAATTGGACAATCTGTTACTAGGTTGGCTGTAATGGTCATCGTACGCATCATCACCACATCACCAAATCCGGCGCAACGGTATGTGACCACTAAACACATCTTTTTAATTACACACACAAAACACTAAAGTTTACACACACACAAATATATTTACACACACATACTTGTGCACCACGTTTGGTGAAGCAGACCACCAAAACAGGGCCAAAAACCCACTACTGAGCGTGCCATAGTGGCTTGACCATAAGAGGGAGCACAGATGACAGTGCCTCTTATTAAGCCCAGTCTTATAACCTTCAATTTTTTATGGTCAAACTAAATGTCAATAAAATTAACATGTAACAACATTCATGTGAGGTAAGGAAATGTGTAGGTATATAAACTTCTAAGGATACCCAACTTAAACGCTAGTTTAAAATCGTAGAGGCTAATTAAAGTAAATTTAACTAGAGACTAGGTTGAACCCTTTTTTGGCAAACTTATCGAATTATCTATGTATCTAAAAATACAAGAGTTCCTGAGTATGAGTTCACTGGATATTCTTAGTTAATTTGCTATGGGATGTAACATCACCAAAAACAAAACAAAATGTTTCACACCGTTTATATATGTCTATTATAAAACTTGAAACCGTCAACTTTTATGGATGGAATTTGGACACAATAATTAAAAAACGCAAATTAAAACTTTGGCCATGTTACTTCTCTCAATCCACTCCAGCAGATGGTGACTTGTTTTGGTTGTTTTTGGATTTCTTTTTGTTTTTACAATGCTTTTATAACATCTCCATCACATACTTTATGTTTAAATTTCATGCCATCGACATCACTTATCTTTCTTGATTTTATTATGTTTTTCTTTTATTGAGATAAGGAAATTTAATAAAGTATGTAACAAAAAAAAATTTCGAAAATGCCTATATATTTTGACATTAACTAATTCTTTGAATAAAATATAAGTTGAATGAAAAACCATGGATACAAACTGAATCACAACCCGTTGATTCTCAAAATTTTCAGAAGACTCGCCAAGTCCCGTAACTTGGTATGAGGTACTCATTGCGTTATCTTCCGATAAAAATCATATAGTTTGAGACAAGTAAGACCATTAATTACACTCATCAATAAATCAAATATCACCACCAACCACTAATTTCTCTTTTGATTGATTTAAATAAAAAATGAACAACTATTTTAGAATATCTCAAAATAAAAAGGTGGACAATAATTTTAAGATATGAGAGTACAAATAAGCTTTATTTAGTAAAATAAAGTGTTACAATTTTATGAGAAAAACATGAAAGAATTAAAGATGAAAGAATCTAACCCAGTGATGTAAAACTACATGGATACTAAATGTGCATAACACATGGTATGAAATTTTTATTGCTTTCAAACTAAAAAATAGTATATTTATACACAAACTATTTATTTTTGAATTGTGGTATTCATCTTCATCCATTGTAGTTTGTTTTTTTTTTGAGTAATAGTATTTACCTAAGAAACTTTTTACCAAAAAAGAAAAAAAAATGTTATTGTTGTTGAAAAACTGTAAGGTGTTGTGAACAAGAATTGAAGGAATTAATATTCTTCAATTGATCATCATGTTTAGGGAATACAAATGGTATATATAAAATAATATTAGGTTAAAAACCCTAATAGCTAATTGGGTCATGGGCTTCTTATTAGTTATATGGACATCCACAAAATAATGATCCATAACACTCCCTCTTGGATGTCTATATTGTTAATACACTTAGGAATTGCTGCCTCATTAAAAACGGAAACCCAGTGGGACAAAACCATGACTAAGGGAAAAAGAGTGCAGCGTGTATTATCTCCCTCTGATGACTATATCACTTGAGCTCTTTGAGTCAACGGATCCCAATGTTGTGACTTAGTTTCCTAAATGTTGAGGTAGGAAGTGCCTTGGTAAATAGATCCGCCAAATTATCGCATGAGCGAACTTGTTGAATGATAATATCATTATCGTTTAAGAATTTAATGTGAATAGGCTAATTCATCCTTCAAACATTTTTTTTTTCTTTCTTTCTACAGGCTAACAATTAAATCAACTTAGCAATACTTCTTTTTAAAGTTCGTTCTATTAGCCAACAATAACTTCAAAGTTTAAGATTAAAATTAACTTTAGTAATAAAATCATACTTATAATTGATCTTTCAAAACTATTAATTATATGACTCTCGTGGATATGCTTTAACAGTCTCTTCGTTTTTTATGTCACTGTTAAATATATTTTGAGATCCAGAACATAAGATAGCAATTGCAAAAGTCTTGTTCATATTACGATTCCTAACGTATTCATCAAGTACTAATTATTAATAACATATAACAGTATATCCTCAGTGTCCCAAATAATATATGCATATGTAAACATTCAACAAGTCAAAGTGAAACAATATCGCCATCATAGAAACAATACAATGAACCACGTACTAGAAAAACAGAATTCATATTTAGCAAAAATACGTAGAATAAACACAAAACTCAATCGGTTTTATGGACTGGTAATAAAACCATGTATAATATTCCTAAATTTACGACATGAGATAAATACAGATCAAATAATAATTCATAAACTATTAAAATAGTTATGTTACTTTAAAACGAACCGAGCAATAACCAAATTAAATAGAATAATACGACAAACAAATATATGGCCAAAACATTATCACATAAGTTCACATGTTACTGAATATATTATGTTGATTTAATGGTCTAGTGTTCATTAGATTATAATAATAGTATGATGTGTCGGGACTCGGGATTGTATCTGTATATAAACTATAAAGTGACGAAGAATACCACATGTTACAATAATACGAACATTATTAAGAAAAAGGACGAAGACATACCGCTGGTAATCGATAAAAAAAAATTAAAGCGTGCTGATAACGTGTTGTGAACAAGAATTGAGAGAATTAATATTCTTCAATTCATCATCATGTTTAGGGAATACAAATGGTATATATAAAGATAATATTAGGGTACCCTGATAGTTAATTGGGCCATGGACCTCTTATTAGTTATATGGACATCCACAAAATGATTATTATTTTTTTGAACGGTAAGAAAGATATATATAAAAAAGAGGCCACTTAGCAAGAAGCTTGGGCAAAAATTACAAACGAGAGATGGGTATACTTAACATGCAAACTATTCATAATCTTGAATTTGTGGTGTTACTCAATTGGACCTTTTTGATGTTTGTTGGGTCCATTCAATCCAATATATGCTTGGTGATCCTATGTTCAATGTTAAGTTTACCCTGTATCCATGTTCAAATGCAGTTAGTATGGTGTCCACTTGTTCCTTTGGTCATTATCAAACAGGCTAATATGTCTCACTTGTACATCATCCACAATTTGACATAAGCATTGTGCATGTGATATGTTTCCACGTTATGTTTTGATCATATATATACCTTCTATAATAACCCAATGTGATTACAAGAAAATCATAACTGCCTAGGCAAATCTTGTTCGTGTGTTAAAACTTAAAATCATAGTTGAAATTGATAACATTAACTGTTTGTGAAGCTGATTAGGCAAATGTTGCATGCTAGGGTACCAAACTAAGCGCAAAGACATGCTTAAGCACTGTTTTGTTTGCCAAAGATGCCCGTATCATTTATGGAGGACAAGCCAAACTTGCTTGGCTATTCATTACCGATGTTTACTAGGGTTTGAAAATCTTTGTTTCGGCACCAACCATGCTTGGCTTAGAGTTGACATCGAACATAATAATTGTTTAGACAATGCAATCATTATACGTACATGCTTACACTAATGTGGAATATATCACACTAATTCTTTCACATTATATAAACACTCAATTAGACATGAGTCGATCACATTCAATAACATTGCTTAGTTATTAATTAAGTCATATGCTAACCAATTAACAGACTTTCAATTTTCAGAACATATTAAATTAAATTAACTAAAATTAAAATGGTGTTAACTGGATGGTAAAACTGCAAGAAAGTAGTTTTGACACAAGTAATTTGTAAGTATGTTACACTATTACCTTTTGATAATTAAGAACAATGAAATTTGCATTAGACTAATAAATTTCGGACACTTTCTTTTGGTAGCCATATATAGATGAGAGGAATGAAATTCATTAATGCATGTCAATTTGTCATCTAATGAGGTATAATGCATTTGCAGGCATGTCCATTCCCTGCTAGGGGAACAGTCCATACTGTCGATAAAACTAAAGGCAAGCAGAAAGAACTAATGCAAACAAACAAATAAATTGGCAACTAACTATAACTAGCTCATGGACCAAGCTAAACTGCTAGAATATAGTGTAGCGGTGGTGGATAAAAACAGTTATACATAAATTTTGGTATATATCCATAATTTCAAACTGTATAAAATATGAAGTACATTTTTCGCTCTTACATTTGAAGGATATACATGATGTGGCAAACTCTATCTGAACAAGAAAAGTTAATCTTCAAAAGTACACAAAAAATTCTGATGAATATACACATTATCTGTGAAATAAAATTGTTTAAATCAAGTTAGTTGTTAAGACTTAAATTAAGTTGGCATGGAACCATAGGGGAGGCCGGGAGGCAGTGGTGGCGATTAGGGTGTGCAGGTGGTGCAACCGCACCGGGCCCCCCTTTTTAAAGGGCCCCCAATTTAGTATATATCTATTAATTTTGTAGAGTAAAGTTGTATTTGTGCTTTAGTAACACTCAAAATATTTGTAGTTTTTTTTTTATTGCATAGAATTTGACTTTTGTTGATGTTTTGCGTAATATTAAATAACTTTTTATTTTCTATAATAATTAATTTTTTGTGATTTATGGGGGCCTTATTTGTGATTTCGCACCGGGCCACCCAAATCAATGGGACGGCCCTGCCGGGAGGGTGTCGCCTCGCAAACACACAAACAATTACCGTATGTAGCCTGATTTTGCATGATAACTAACAATTGTACATACATGCAAAACTAATTGTCTAAGAGCATCTCCAAACTCCAAAGGTATAGAGTTTACTATGTCCATAGCAATGGAGACTCATATTTTTATTAGCCATTACCAATGTAAACTTCCGCCTCCAATAATATAAACTTCATCAATTCCATACATATTCAGATATTCTACAACATATTTAACATGGTACAGTTGGCTACAAAGTTGGTGCTAAATTGAATGTTTATGTGTATAAATTCCATGTCTCCCATGTCACCATTAACATCGTCTATGAACCTCCATGATACTCTGATAGCATTGTACCGGTCACAATTAATTTTCGTTATTTTTTACGATAGATGTCGATTTATTGTTTTGTAGTATTTAGAAGAAGAGTCTATGCGTATAAAGAAGAGTGAAATGTGTTAAGGGAAATGTCAAATTTTTGAATGTTGAAAGTAGGCTAGGTTTGGAGTCTTAAAAATGAGGTTTGGATTTGGTTAAGGGTATATATGATTTATACTTTAGATAATGCCTACCTAGATATGATTTATAGTGGGTCTCTTGTCTACATAAGCCCATTAGTTATAGCCAATTTGCCCAACCGATAAATGGGTCACCTTATTAGTCTATTTGTAGCAAGTTAGCAACTACCTAGACAACTAATGAACGTATAAATTCAAACATCGGTAGCTCTCAGTATTGTCTATAAAGTTCTCAAATTTCGGAACATATACCGTTATAGTTGAGGATCGATGTTTACATAGCATAGAAAACAAGAAAACCAAGCGTCTACAAATGGATACAATGATATGAAGTACATTTTTGATAACGAAACACCAAGTGAACATAATTTAAATACCTTCAGAGTAAGACGGCTTAATTTATTCAGGTGCCACATACACATAGTGAATACAGAATGATCATTGATTCATTTCCACATTTTGTGCCTCCCATAAAACCCTCCATGCTTCCATCTCTTGCCAAACTTCGCACGCTTGAACTTGTAGTGCTTAAGTTTTCCATGGTGATGATGATGGCTGTGGTATCCGTAACCATATGACCCGTAGCCATGATGAGGCATATGGTGAGCTCCATATGAAGCTGCCACAGCTGCTGCACCTCCGGCAAGAAATGTACCCAATCCATGTTTGTGATCTCCGTGCCCTATACAAGATTTTACATTAGAACCATATTTCATAGTATTTTATTTTTGTAGAATCATTGCTTTTTATTATGGGATAGTTTGACAACAATTTTTGTAGTTAACTGGCTGCAATTCTCCAAAAAAAATTCACAAGAAATGACTAAGGGACCTACTAAAAGAACTCAGGGAGCCACAAAAGGACTCAGAGACCCACAATTTGTAGCAGCCAAATGACTACACATATTCCCTTTTATTATTCGACGAGTTTATGTGGTCTAGCTAATTTATCTGTTATTAGGAACCAAAGCTTAAGGTGACCAATAGGTTATGTTACAAAAACCTAATTCGTTGCTATTGTTAGCTAGCTACCGGCCTGTTTACATGTAAAATAACTGAGTATTCAAACTAGAAAAGAAAAGGTGAAAATTGAGAACTATACCTAAGCTGTAAAACAATATTAAAGCTCAAATTTTGAAGTATGGAATTAAAGATAACGGTGATCATAGAGCTGCTTAACCTGAATAACAGTGAGTTGATGAAGCCGGATAGGCTATTGGAGGATAAGCACCATGTGAAGGATAAGCATGTGGCGGATATCCACCATGCGAAGAATAACCACCGTGCGGATACCCTACAGGAGGAGGGTAAGGGTACGCTACGCCTACGGGTGGAGGATAATGTCCACCACCAACATAATGAGAGAAGAGTCCTTTGTCCGCGTTATGATTATTATTGTATCCGCTGCCCATTGTTTTTCGCCCTAATTTTATGATGATTTTTCAGAATCATGAAAGGTGCAAACAAATGAGAGAATACATGCATGAACGTACATAAGCAGTCAGTGCACATACGAATCAAGAAAAGAGATTAGGATATATTTGTTGGCAACGTACTTATTCCTTTCATGCGTGATTTCAAAGCTGTATTATTATAGTTAGGCACGTAATACTACACTAAACATTATCAACTTATTACATACGATTTAGCACTTACTTTTCGCTTCTTTTTTTTCTTCTCAATTTTTGTGATATTTCTTTTGTGTTTGATAAAAAAATATATTTCTATAAATTTGGTTTTCAGTGTTTATTTTGTTTTAGCTAAGCAATTATATAAGACCAACCATATAGCGTGGTGGAAATTCCTCGTTGCTACAACTTATAAATAACGGAGAATTACCTTTGGAGGTCAATAGAGTAGTTACAAACTATAGAGGTAAAATGACCATTTTAAATAAGTAAATACACACAAAAGTCGAAATTCAAAAGCTCGTGGTAAAAATAATAAAAAAAAAAAAAAAAAAAAAAAAAAAAAAAAAAAAAAACAAAACTACATACAATTAAAAAAAAGTAACAAGTTAGATACATTTCTAAATAATTATAAGCGGGTGAAAAAATTATAAACTCTCACACATATATTTGACCAAGTTTTTTCTGAAGCAGCCTCATATCCTATTGGTATGACTCTTTTCATCATACCTCTTGCGTAAATAGCTACAACATGAATATATATTGTTGTTGTACTTTCAGATGATTAGAGATTTTTGTGCTTAAATGTGCCACAATTGCAATTGATGGGCTGGGCCGAATGTAAAATAGGTTTGCTTCTGTTACACAATTTGTTTGATAAATTTTAAAGATAGTGATGATGACGGGATACAGAAACTTGCCGAAGGGTATTTGAAGCAAATGGAGCTATGAGTTCAAGTAAGAAAGTGAAAGTTCAGTCCTCACAGTTTCCCTATCCCACTGCCAAAAAGAAGAATGTAAAAAAGTGAAACCAGCTCAATCGGTTATTATTAATGCGTTCCTGAGTTATATTTTCGAAAGAATGAGAAAAGAAGTTCGAAAAAATCAAAATAAATTAATGTTCCCGAGTTTTTTCATGAGAGAAGTGGAAAGAGATGGAGAAAAAATTTGGTTCACTTTCTCTCCAAAATCTTCTTCCCAAAAGTGGGATGATTTGAAGATAAAATAAATAAGGAAACTTATAATTAATTAAATGACTTAAATGCCTTAAAATATAATATAATTTTTTATATAACAATGGTTACACATGTAAAATCATTAGTTTTTCTTTCCTTTATCTCTAACTTAGGAAATAACCCGGGAACACGAAATAATAAGTTATATTTCATTTCTCTCCTCTTCTTTTCTGCCCATTTTTATCACTTCTCTTCTTTTCTTTTATTTCAAAACTTGGGAACATGGTGAAAATAAAATTTTAGGTGAACCAGTTAAAACAAACTCAATCGGTTCACATAAGTGATTTTCAAAACAGAATATTAAGTGAAAAGTTTTAGGGATTGTTTGGGAATATTTTAACTACATCACAAGAACCGCGTGTGAGTGATTCAATTGGAACAAAGGAAGTTGGTTCTACTCCTATAGTTGAGAAAATTGGTAAGCTTGAAAAGTTACTTATTGATGGGAAAGCTACTCTTGCGGATGATGATGGTCATCCTATTCCATCTACCTCTTCCACTAAGAGGGCTAACTTATTTTCAAAGGTGGGTGAGGTTGTGGTTTCTGATGGTGATGATGATGAGGTTCTTAACACGTTCGACGAATCAACAAATCTTTTTAGTGGTGGTCATGAGCGTGAAGATGAGTTTGATGACTATGATGATTATTCGAAGCAAATTTATGATCTTCCAGGGAATTTGGATGCTCTTAATGCCATTTATGGCTTTAATATCCAAGGTCGTAGGAAGTAGTTTATATTTTTGTCAGAGTCTTTTGTCGTCAGGTGGTTAGTGGTTTTGTTTTCTTGTTTAGAAAATGGGAAGTATCTTGTTATGTAAGCTTTTCGCCTATGTAACAGGCTGAGATATGGGATTCACCCATATCCGTTGTACTTAAATGCTTTTTGGAGTAATATATTTACCGGGTCGTTGACCTTTTACTCAAAAAAAGAGATTTGTTTTAACCGTGGATTGTGATAAGACCATTAGTTGTCATCAGTGGATAACTACAAAATAATTAGTTGTACATTTACGTTGATTAGCTTAATTAGTGGGATTACCCAATCTAGGTCATGTAATATTCATATATAAAGCTTTCATTTGTCTGTAATGCATCACGAAATCAATCAAAATCATTATCATATCATTCAATAGTCGTACATGGTATCAAGAGCCTTTGTCAACCGTCAAAATCATTCTCATATCATTCAATACTCGTACATGGTATCAAGATCTTTTGTCAACAGATCCTAACAAACCTAAACTCTTCCGTCGCCGCCTCCGGCCGTTGGCTACATGCGGAGGTTCGGAGGGCTCCCTTCAAACCTTAACCTCTGTAAGTACTATATTAAACCCCACCTATGTTTTGATGTTTATTTATGAGGTGGATCTTTATGTTTTTCTAGGGAAAAACACACACCGTTTGTTTGGAAAGTTCTTTGGGGGTTGAAGTTTTAAAACCAATTTTCGTTTTCTCATCTTTTCTTTTGATGTTAGTTGATGAGTTTTAGCTATCATTTCCTTTGTTTTAGTGTATGGAATACTTAGGGTTATCCCGTTTGTTTTAGTTGTAGGGGATATTTTGGGTTATCTAGTTTGTTTTAGTTGTCGGGGACACTTTGGGTTATCCCGTTTGGTCAGGATACTTTGGTTTATCCTATTTGGTAAGGGATACTTTGGTTTATCGTATTTGGTCAGGATAATTTGGTTTATCCTGTTTGGTACGGATACTTTGGTTTATCCGATTTGTTGCGTGTTTATATCTACTGCTGCTTGAAGATGTGATTCCACTTGCTGTCGAATGTCTTCTTCATCAATTATTTATTAGTTTTACTTTATTGTTTATTAGCTTTCAATCTCCTGTCTGAGCTTTCGCGATTTCGCCACTCGAACTGCGAGTAAGTGTTAACCGCGGATTGTGATAAGACCATTAGTTGTCATTAGTGGATAACCAAAAAATAAGTAGTTGTACATTTATGTTGATTAGTTTGATTAGTGGGGTTGCCCAATATAGATCATGTAATATTCCTATATAAAGCTTCTCATTTGTCTGTAATGAATCATGAAATCAATCAAAATCATTCTCATATCATTCAATACTCTTACAATTTGTTCCCAATTAATCATTCCCAACAAGGGCTTAGATTCATTGTAAAACACTTCTAAATTATCAATAAACTTTTGCTTCAGGGTTTTGTACTCTTGTGAGGTTTATTCCTCATTTATCATCTTTTGATTAAGATTTATCAAACTTCACTTCCACAACTTGCGTCAGATAGAGAGTAATATGTCACAAGACAAAAATTAATTTAAACTTTTTATGTATATGTTGACACCAGTTTGGTGTATTTATTCATTATTTTATTTTATTTTTAAAATAGCAACGTTTTACACTCATATATCACTTATCTCACATATAATACCTGATAGTATCTCTAACGAGACTTGAATCCACAAACTCTTGGTTGATAGACCACTCACCTAGCATTAGAAAACCATGGTGTGTATTCATCCATAACCTACATATAGTGACGGGAATATATAAGTTCAAATCCATCGAGTTTAACAAGAAAATTTAATTAAGTCGATCACCGTTATGGGTCACTAAATCATCACCGATAGAAGATAATTAGTGTGTAACCAAATCACTATAAATATAAGTCGTGTTAGCAAATTTACTAAACCTAAAAATCAAAAAGTTGATCAAAAAGCTTCAACACAACCAATCTTTTAGTGATGTTCTTTCGTTTTAGTGGCACTTTTGTCTGTAAACAAAAGCCCATGTTTCTTATTGTTTGATAAAATAGATGACATGAGGAGTTAAGCTATAAAACTAGTACATGAGAAGTAATAAAATAATTAATTTCATTTATACGCTCTATTGAATTCAAAACTTTGACAAGTCACTTTTCAAGCGTGAGTCATAATTTTGAAAAAAGTGTGATCTAAATTAAAAATAGCCAGATTCATAACATTCGTGTTTTAGCTGAACTACTACTGCAATGTCATATCTACCCTTCCATATGTCCAACCAACCCACATGAAGTTTATCGCAATCTTTTCCATTTAAACAACAAAAAATGCACATACTAGCTAATTAAGATACACACACAAACACATAAATGGGTAAGTTATACATGCATGCAACCCTATGCTCAGTTCTACTCTTGTCAATATCTTTTGTTCACTGCGTTGATCAAGATCCTGCAGCTGTAGAAGATTGGTTTAAAGGCATAGATACCATGAAAGAAAAACTGACCAAACTCCATTTCTACTTCCATGACATAGTTAGTGGCAATAACCCAACTGCCATGAGGGTGGCTAAATCCACCACCTACAGTTCGCTCACTGGGACGCTCACAGGGTTCGGAAATGTGGTCATGGCTGACGACGTATTAACATCTGGGCCTGAAGCCAATTCGACTATTGTAGGTCGAGCACAAGGGATCTATGCATCAGCCTCAATGGAGGATATTGGTTTTCTTATGACCATGAACTTGGCCTTTAGTGATGGGGATTTTAATGGTAGCACTCTTAGTCTTTTAGGGCGGAATCCGGTTTTACATGAGTATCGTGAGATGCCGATTGTTGGTGGTTCGGGTGTCTTCAGGATGGCAAGGGGAATAGCAACAGCCAAAACATATACTTTTAATCTATTAGGTGATGCAGTTGTTGAGTACAATGTTATGGTGTCTCACTATTAATGAGATTGATATATATTGTATCACTAAGAATGTGTTTCTTTATATCCATTAGAATTTAGTCTATATATATTGAAGGAGTCCATTTAACCTTAAGTAGGGTAGTGCTACATCATACCTCTCACATATCCCGCTCCAACGGGATTCTCCTTAAAATTTGTTTATACAGTAGGCTAAACACGGGTTAGGAACCGATGGGTATATATAGTCTCCAATGAAGCGTAGATATCAAATAAGTCCATCACACATAGATTCCTATGGTCGCAATAACATCCCGCCTAACTAAACCACAATATTGTCCGTTTGCCCGCAAGCTCACGACTTTGCATTTATTGCCCTCATGTGAAGACTTCCCGGCAGGTCACTCATACTAGTACTACTTTCACACGAGCACGTTTAAAACTCCACCCACAATAGACCACAAAACGTGTTGTGTCATTGTAAAGTGAATGTTATCTTATGAACCCAACATCTCTCCATGCCACAGCCGACGCGGGATTTGCCTAGGGCGTTACAAACATGCGTATCCAGAATCACGATCCGTACTGCATGTTGCATATATAAAGATCCCCAATGTGTATAAGTGGCTAAATAGTAGTAAATAATATGTAATCAGAATGCTGAAATGAGAATAAAAACTTGCTAAGAAGCATTTTGTTAAACGATCACAAAGATTCTAAATAGCAAAGGTTCCCCTGTTTATTTCTTTTATTATTGCCAAATTAAACCAAGTACATTTTTATTTGATAGATTTCTAGTTACACACAACACATAGTATAATCAAACCACATTACAACAACTAGCACGTTGCGCGGACATTGTGGACAAACTCAGATAGCGCAACCA
Organism: Artemisia argyi; assembly: GCA_030686995.1. Taxonomy (NCBI): domain Eukaryota; kingdom Viridiplantae; phylum Streptophyta; class Magnoliopsida; order Asterales; family Asteraceae; genus Artemisia; species Artemisia argyi. Next base: position 212,494,536 of record CM060676.1, on the reverse strand, counting down.
CCATTATGGCGCAAACAACAAATGGAACTCATTTCCACATCTTGTGGTTTCCAAATTTGTCTCCATGCTGGCCAAACTTTCCATGGTGTTGCCCATAGCCTCCATAGCCATGGGATTCTTGACCAGGCGATCCATAACCATAGGATCCACAGCCATTTGACACAGGACGAGCTCCATATACACCAGCACCAACAGTAACACCACCACCTAAGAATCCTATACCATCATCAAAGAAGAAACTTATTTCATTAGTCGTACGAGAATTGTAAAACTACTTTATTTTTCTTTTCATATTAGTCCAAATTGCTAAGTAACGTGTGTATGTCCCTTTTTTTTCCATGTTTCCTTATCATAAGCTTCGGTTTATTTTTCATTTTTGACTTCACGTAAATATTATAAATGATAACATGATTAAAAATGAGGATAAGTGAAATCAGTGACACTATTGCAAAGAATGTGCAAACTTTTTGCCTCACCTGATGAAACTGGAAAGGCAAGTGGAGGATATCCACCCGTGTGTGATTGATATCCACCATATTGAGGATATCCAGCTGGAGGGTAGCTTCCCGAAGGGTAACTGTACCCCTGTGGAGGGTAGGCTCCATGTTGTGGGTAGTGGCCACCACTACCATACCCCTGTGGAGAGTATAATCCTTCATCCTCAATAAGTCCCATCTTCCTTCACACTGAAAACATGCGGAGTAAGTATGTGTTTTTAAAAAATAGAGTTTAAAAAACTAGACAGATAATAAACTTAACTACTCTATAAAAGAAATGGATACAAGTTTAATGATTCAAATATTATCTAAAGTGTACTTTAACAACATTAACTCTAATCACTTTATCCACAAATTTGGACTGTTGTTCTACTTGTTAAGTATAATATCTTTACAAAATCTTATAAAGAGACAAATTAAGTAGAAAGTGAACTAAAAGTGAAAATGAAGAAGAGAGATGATGAAAGCAAACCAAATTGAGTGTTAGCTATTTCTTAATTTGTACAGTAGTTTGTTAAGGTCGAATGCAGAATGCAAGAAGTAGAGCGGGAAAGAGTGTTATATATAGGAAGGCGGAAAGCCTCCTTTATTCGATTCACGCATTGCTTAATGTTTTGGTACGAAATATGTCAATGGAGAACACACCAGATGCCTTCTAGATCGAAGTGACTAAATAAAATGCCGAGGGCGTTGATGTGACAATATGGCTCAAGCCATGATACTTAATGCTCCAACTAAACTAAAGAACATTAATGCTTATGAGCCACCAAATTTTAAGCTTTACGAGTATTACTGGGGAGGAATATGAGCTTTTAGTTACTTTAAGAACAAGGACGATCGACATGATAGATGAATAGTTTCTCCAAGATGACTGATCAGTGTGTTAAATACATTTCACATGCGTTGGCATCATATCCGCTTTTGAGAGTATACTTTTTACTGTAAGAGTGATCAGCAATAGTCAGAATAAAAAACATTTTATTGTGAGAAAGATACAAAATATTTGGAAAAGAGAAAACTTTGAAGATTGGCGAATAAATTTCATAAACTATTAAAGAAAAACAAACTTCTATTATGAAAAAAATGGCGCAAGAAATACTGTGTAACGTGAAAAACGAAATTTTCATAAACTTTTGTCAACAATTTTTTATTCCTCAATTTTTTTTTGTTAAAGAAACTTTCTAATTTTTTAAAAGAATTAGGGTATTTTTTTAGCCATTGTAATCTTCTCACTGTTAAAGATTAGGTTCAATAATAGTTAGTTAGGGAGTCGGTTAGAGACTTAGAGTTAGTCCAATGTGTAAGCCGGTTAAGGTGGTTCTTTCTTTATACTTGCAAGGCACGTAAAGGCTTGTTAGGATGTCTAGGTCGTTTAGGGTGTCTAGCTAAGAGTTCCTTGGTGTCCAAGTTGGTTTAGGACTTGGGATATGCCGACCCCCTCTCCTCCTCTATAAATAGAGTAATAGAGAGGTGAGTCTCATTAGTGTCTTTCGTTATTTCCTTGTAAACCTATAATACAATTTTAATATACAGACGTTCGTGTTAGAATATTGATGTGTAATAGTTAAGATATAAGTCTAAGGGGCTAGTTGTAGTTTAATTCAAACGTAAGGATATGTATTAGGAATTATCCTAACCTCCTTAATTGTAAATTCCTTGATAACCAAGGAGGCAAGGATTAGGTTTATTTCCCCTCATTCTCTATAAATAGATGGTGTGAGATTTATTTGTACATTCTTTTATTGGTCATATTTAATAAACGTTTAAGTGTAAAATATCTTGTGTGTGTTGGTGCCACTCGACATTAAGGGAGCATAACCCATTGTCGAAGTTTTGTTGGAGCTTTTCTTTATTCGTGGCTATTCTCTAGAAATCGGTTTGTTGGATTTCTTCCAAGAATTGTTATCAGAGTGTTCAAGAAGAACAATTCACCCAACGTGGAGAGATCCAAAACAAGAGAAACAAGTGAACTGAGTTTGGTTTGTTGGTTATTGTGCGGTCGTGGGTAAATTGACGTTGCGGGTTCATCAACAATTGGATTTCTTTGAAATATGAGTAGTGGGTTAAAGACACGTGGGTCTAGAATCTCAACAGAGGCATCTTGCATCGGAGGTCCCAATAAGGAGATATAGCCTGTCGAAGTTGATGGTGTGGTTGTTTTGTTCTTAGTCGTTTTTTGATAGTGTTTGGCTATCATTGTGTAGATTAAAAGGTTCAAGGTTACTAGGCTTAGTCGAGATTACTTGGGGAACAAGGTTCTTGAAGTTTTCTTTCAAAGAGGTGGATTGATTCACCTAGGTTCTTGAAGTTTTCTTTTGGCTCAAAAAGTCAAACCTCGGGTTCAATGAATTTCGGTTTCATGAGTTTTGGCTCCATGTTCAGCTTCCAAATTTTTTGGAATAAACAACTATTACAAGTACAAGATGCTGAGCTTGGTGTATTTTAGCTTCCAAATTTCGGCTTCAAATTTTTTGACCAAGTTTCGGCTTCAAATTTTGTGACCAAGTTTCGGCTTCAAATTTTAGGACCAAATTTCATCTTCAAGAACACCATTAGACCGAAACTTCGAGCTGTAAACCGAAAACAATAAAAAAAACCAAAAAAATGCCTTAAAACATAAACCTATGATTGATTTGAGCTTAGAAATGTGTTAGGAACATGTTTTTGTCAATCTTTATGAACTTTATATCATCAAAACCACAATAAATCGAATCAAAGAGACAAAAAACCGTTAAAAACTTTCGAAACCTTTAACACACTTTTTCTTAAAAAACCAATCAAGTCAAGCTAAATTTATATTTGATTCATAACCACAGTAGCAAACACATAAAATAACATGTATGATAACAAAGATTCAAACTTTAACATGTGAAACCCCAAAAAATTTTGAGATGAATCTCGGCTTCAAGAACATACACACGTTTGAAAAAGTTTGAGCCCATTTTGATTCGGTTTTTGACACAAACATCACACACTCATGATTAGGGTCTAATACCACTTGTAAACATCAAAGATTCACATGAATATACGAGGTCAGGAGGTCAGGATTGATGAAAAATGCAATAAATATTAAAGAGAGAAATTAAAGAGAGAAAGGTGAAAGAATGTGTTTTATTAGATATGAAAGATGAATGAACTACACACTATTCCCAGACCCTTCATGAAGAGTCATGAGATGTATTTATAGGCTTATTACAACTTAACTATGCCTTATGTACATAATTAGTCCTTACGGGCACAACTATATTACGTATCTAGTCTAATTCACATGTAAGATGTTATCTTCACAAACTAGCAAAGCTAAAAGATAAGGATGTGGATGGTCCTACATTTTCGGTTGTAGTTTTTCCAACATATTTGAAGATACCACATTCTTAAAGCTTCCTCTGTCAATAATAATATCACAAACTTTTCCATGTGAGGTGCACCTTGAGTGAAAAATGTTGTGTTGCAACCAATCATATTCACTTTTTCGTTGCACACTAAGTTTTCTACAAAGAAGAAGCTCTCCTTGATCCGCATATACTACTTCTTCATATTCAAATTTAGGTTTATAATATTCTTCACCTCTTCAACAAGAGAGATAACTCTTCAATTGGGACAATCCGATGCAATGTGACTTTAGCCTTAGTACTTCCTAAAGCTGACATTAGATGAACTTTGTTGCTTTGGGGCCATAGAGGATTCCTTCTTTGGAGCCTTAGTAAATGAAAAACTTTCAGCATGTAGTTTTGAAATTGGGAAACTTCTTCGATTAAAAGATGTGTCCTTACGAGCATCACAAGCTTCTTTTTGTTGTTTTTCTATCTTAACAACAAGTTTACACACATCGATCACTATATCTCCGATAAGGTTGTAATTCAAGAATATTGCTAATTTGAGCCCTTAGACCTCCAAGATAATGAGCTATTGTTTGCTCTTTAGGTCTACCATGTCACACTTACTCATCAGGTGATCAAACTCTACAGTTTAGTCTTTTGCCGATAACTCCTTTTGTTTGAGATTATGAAGCTTCATAAAACAATCATGCCTATAATTATCAAGCATAAATCTCCTCTTAAGTTCTCTCTTCATCTTTTCCCAAGAACGAATGGGACGCTTACCATCTCGAAATCTTTGTCTCTTCTTGTTCACCCACCATGTACTAGCGTATTTTCTCAACTTCATTGCAACTAACTTCACTTTTCTTTCATCATAAAATTCTTTGAAATAAAAAAATCTCTCGATAGTGTGAAGCCAATTGAGAGATTCATCCGGTTGCATTCTTCCTTCGAATTCTATATTATGAACCCTTAAATCAAACTCCCTGAATTGATTTCTACTTCCACGATTTTGAATTAGATTAACCATGCTCTTTTAAGAACTGGGGTATTCAAATAAAGGATTAACATCTTTATCATATTTGTTGCCCCAAATGATTGGTTGACTACTACGCCGTGATCTCCCTTCATTCATCTCTGGTTTTTAAATGTTTTAGTTCTTCTTGGGGTTGCTACACTTGTCTTCTTAAGTCATCAACTTCAATATCACGAAGTTCTTTATTACGAACATGAGTTTTAGTAGTATTATGACCTCGATGAATATGACCCATCATTGAACCTAAGCTCTGATACCTCTTGATACAAGGTCAAACAATAATAAGGGCTATTTCCACCACCTAACGGGTTTTACTAAAAGGATACAAGAACAAACAATATGCCACTCTTAGAATCCACCAAGAGATATAAAGTTGTTAAATTTTGCCACTCAATGATACAAACACCAAAGAGATACAGAACATAAGAAAACAAGATGAAAACTAATTTTAGTATAACTTCAATTTCGAATGTGCTCCAAAACATGACTTGGGGGGATTTCATAGGCACTTGAGAAACAAAAATAATACTAGTAATTAAAAGACTAATTATTATCTAATTTCAGCATACAAAGAAGAGGAAACATGGTCTATTTTCGATGTCAACATGCCATTTTGACTACTTTGTATTCAAACTGCCATAACTCTCTCTAGAGATATCTAATTAACTATCCGTTTGATGTTCTAGAATTCTGAATCTTCCCATCCATGTAATGGTACATGATTTGTGGACTTTAGAATTGTTCCAGATTCTTGAGTCAATATGACCAAAATCTGGAAAATTCTGGTGTGTTGCTGTTATTGCATTCTTTTCTATTCCTCTTGTATCCGTTAATGATTAAATTTGACATTGTCATGTTTGGGGCATGGTTTACTTTAAGAATGGCCGGTATACATACACCCTTTAAGGGCCTGGTGTAGCTACGGATTCAACGTAAACATTGCATGGAGTTGAGTTTGAGGTAGAACCATCAAAAGATCGTAGATTTGGGGAAGAAGCTCTAATGAGTTGCAATCTGGGTAATGTTTCATAGGTTTTTTAAGACTCAAGATGTAATCACCTATTAGTTTGTACATGATAGGGAGTAACGGTCAGTACGAAAACCACTCAGGCTTAGAGGTTACACTAATATCATTTCTCTAGAAGTTGTTGTAGTGATATAAGAAGATGCGCAAGAGTCATTAACTTTTAGGGATGCATTTACTTTTGAGGAAATTTCCTAAGTGGATGGTTGTAATTAATGAAAGAAGATATGGATACTCAGTTTCGTATGTGTATGCTCAGCAGCGGTTTCAGGTAAAGCAATGAAGACAGAAACAAATATCACTGGAAGTATGCACTAGGCATGTTTGTATATCTATTCTTCTATATAGATTATGAGGTTTACTTACGAAAGCAAAGCTGAGATCAGGGTTACAAAGGGTTCGCTGGATGAAGCAAATGAAAATATACTTGGTACGGAGATCTTCAGGAATCAGAGTGGTAATACTTTGAGGATGTCACGATTCATGTTTTCCAATGGGATGTCAATTAAGATATTGTTGAGGGGATACTCTATGCTATCATTGAAGGGTAATCTGTCAAGGAATCGTACTGAAGAAAAGAAGAGGAAGGGGTCATGTATATATGCAGTTGGAAGTCATGAGTAAAGGGATATTAAGGGATCATAATCCTTTGTCGAGGTTTTATTGAAGTTTTTCTTGATTCGTGGTTCCGCTCTAGAAACCGGTTTATTGGATTTCTTCTCAAAGTTTGCTTATTTCATAGTTTGCAATTTAGGGTTCTTCAATTAGCAAGTCATCGATTTGTGCTCTCGTTCTTGTGTGATCGTATCATTGGGTTCTTGTTCCTTGTTTTATTCTTTTATGCTTGTTGAAGGTTTTGATTCCCCCACTCATGACTACAAAATTATCAGACAATAAAATATGTATAAGGTTTATATTTATCTTTATTATATTTATTTAGTTTCTTAATATGATTAGGTATCTTGCTCGTTAAGATTATGCTAGCCTAGAAATATATGTTATTTTAATCTCAACTAATCACACAATCAATAAGACATATCTTTATTATTTAATATGGTATCATAGCTTTAGTTTAAAGCCACCATAAAGAATTTGCTATCCTCCGTTCATTGGCTACTCAGTAGTGATCCGGAGGAGATCCGGGTATATTTATTTTTGCTTTATTGTTTTTCTTAACCCAATTTATAAACCTATCACAAAAAACCCCATCCATGCCACTACTATCTTCTTCGTCATCGGATATCATTGTTGTCAATGACAAAAGTTGACTACGAAACTGCTACTCACTCCTAAAGATGAAGCAAGCCATGACGTAAAAAAATAGCAAACTTCACAAAAAAAGTGAGAACCGTCGAGCAATATACAACTTCGTCGTCATACAAGTCTATATGCATGCAAACAAACAACAATGAAGAGAAGAAGAAAAGAATAAGAAGAAGCGGCTTTCACATTCGTGCTAGTTTATTCGTTCAATAGTATCTCGTTCTTACTACGGGGAAGTATTAGACAATAAAACATGTATATGGTTCATATTTATCTTTATTTAATTGATTAGGTATCTTGTTTATCAAGATTATGTTAGCCGAATAAATATAAGGGCAAATTGCACAAAAGTGTATCCAACTAAGCATCAATTTCAATTTAAGATACTTTACTTTTTTTTTCTTCAATTTAGTGTACTCAACATATTTTTGATTGCAATGTAAGACATATAACGGGTTTCTCAGTTATTTTATAATGAAAAAATTACATGTTTCGTCCCTATGGTTTATCCCAAATAACACACGCAGTCTCCATTTCATTTTAATTACGCGAGACATACGTTTTAGTTCATTTTTATAAGTTTTCATACGTTTTGTCTATTTTTTTACGTTTTCATCAGTTTTTTACGTTTTCGACCCTTTTCTTTTTTTTTATTTATTTTTTTTTATTTTTTTTTTTACCTTTTCATACATCTTCTTAAGTTTTCGTCCCTTTTTTAAGCTTTCGTCAGTTTTTTTACGTTTTCGTTCGTTTATTTTTACGTTTTTTTTCTTTTTTCTTTTCTTTTTTACGTTTTCGTCTGTTTTTTACGTTTTCGTCCATGTTTTAACGTTTTTGGCCGTTTTCGCCCGATTTTTTACGTTTTCTTTCGTTTTTTTACGTTTTCGTCCGCTTTTTTACGTTTTCTTCTATTTCTTTACGTTTTCGTCCATTTTTTTTTTATGTTTTTATCTTTTTTTATAATTTCGTTAATGAGGCGAAAAGTGTACCGCTTTTAAGGGGTCATTTGAACCCGAATTCGTGATTATTTGATCAAATATTACCCTAAATCATTCCTTTTGTCATTTTAGGTACTTTTAGAGAGAAATCTAGAAAAGGAAGCATTTTGGATGTTTTTGGAGCATAAAAGTGAAGAAAACGGCAAAGTCTCAATTTTCCTTGCCGGAACAGTACCTGACAACGTCAAGACTCTCTACATGATGGCGTCAAGAGTTACAAAGGAGGTGAAAGTGGAAAATACACGTGACGATCCAGAGCGTTTTTAAGCCTAGGACCTGACGGCGTCACCCAAGGCCGTCAGGGTCCAAACATTAGTGACGGCCCAGAGTATTTCTACACATGACGGCGTCACAAATAGATCTAGGCAATACGATTTTATGAAGGCGGAGAGTTGACGGCGTCACAATCTAACACATGACGCCGTCACGATGTATAATCTATATATAGTTTTCCAAATTTCATTCATTAGTGTGCAACTTTGAGGGAATAAACCCTAGTCCGAATTTTATCAGTTTTTCAAGGGTTCCAACCCCTTGATTCTTTCATGTTCAATTAAAGATAGGTATTCCTTCAAATCATTCAATTTGTTTATGTGTTGTTTGATTATATCTTACGCTTGTCTTCTATTTAACATGCTAGGCTAGATCTTTTTTGTGTTTGCTTAAATGTAGTGAAACCTAGATGTTAATTATGGGTTGATTGTTTGTTTATAATTGTTACGGATGATTGTATTCGATGTTAGGCTTAAGAAAACTGTCAGACTTCCATTGGTAACTTGCTTGAACGTTTTAAGAAACATGATCGGAGGTGTACTACGATTTTTGGTTGTATTTAATGCGTAGGAGAATTCTAATGATCTCATGTTAGGAGCTTCTAACGGCTCGACATAGGAGTGAAGTAGGATCCTATAGAGTTAGGAAATATTGTACACGACCCTACGACTAGTATTAAGGGATATGACCCGTCATCCATGCAATTGTAACAAGCTAATCAATGTGTAAAAGATATCTAGGGAGTAATGAAATCTAAGTAAACACAACTTTCCCCATAATTGTTTTCACCACATTAGTATAATAGTTGTATTTTCATTTCCTTTATTTTATTTTGATTGCATCCTTATATTAATTGGGTTAATTGACTAGCAACTAATTCCGCCCACTCCTTCAAAACCCGAGATTTTAATTGCTTTCATAAAAATATAAAAATACAAAAAGAATCATCCCTCACCTCTAGACCTAGTTTAGTAGGCTTTCTAATCCTAGCGACACTATTCCTGAAGTTGAATGATCAATCACCCGGTACTTGTCACTATACTATACTAAAATGATCAGGTACACTGCCTGGTGGGGGTTGTAAGCTTCTCAAGATCCCTTGAGAGGTAAAACCTGTTGCGAGGGCGCAATTCCCACGTATCATTCGTCTATTTTTTTACGTTTTCGTCTCTTTTTTACGTTTGCGTATGTTTTTTTGTATTTACGTCTATTTTTTAACGCTTTCGTTCGTTTTTTACATTTTGTCCGTTTTTTACGCTTTCGTCTCTTTTTTTTTTTAGTTTTCGTTTATTTTTACGTTTTTGTCTGTTTTTTGCATTTTCGTCAGTTTTTATGTTTTCGTTCGTTTTTTACGCTTTCGTCTATTTTTTAAATGCTTTCGTCAGTTTTCGTATAAAAACTGATGAAAACATATAAAAATTGACTAAAACGTAAAAAAGGAAGAAAACGTAAACATAGGTTGAAAACATCAGAAAATGGACGAAAACGTAAAAAATGGACGAAAACGTAAAAAATGGGTGAATACGTAAAAAAACTGACAGAAACGGAAAAGTGGGCGAAAACGTTAAAAATCAGACGAAAGCGTAAAAAATTATCAAAAACGTAAAAAAAACGTTAAAAAATGGTCGAAAAAGTAAAAAGCAGATAAAAATGTAAAAAAATGGGCGAAACGTAAAAACGAATGTAAACGTAAAAAAAGCGAGCGAAAACGTAAGAAAACGGATGAAAATGTTAAAAAACATAAAGAAAAAAAACGAAAAAAATGGTACGAAATCGTAAAAAAAAAGAAGACGAAAACGTAAAAAACGGGCGAAAATGTAAAAAAGTGGACGAAAACTTAAGAAAACGGATGAAAACGTAAAAAACGGTCGAAAACGTAAAAAATGGTTAAAAACGTAAAAAACTGATGAAAACGTAAAAAGAATGGAAAAACGTATGAAAACGTACAAAAAAAGACTAAAATGTATGTTTGGCATAATTAAAATGAAATAGGGACTATGAGCGTTATTTGGGATAAACCATAGGGACGAAACATGTAATTTCTTCGTTATAAGATAACTGGGAAACCCGTTATATGTCTTACATTGCAATAAAAAATAAGTTGAGTATATTAAATTGAAGAAGAAAAAATAGAGCACCTTAAATTGAAATTTGGGCTAAGTTGGATACACTTTTGTGCAATTTGCCCCATAAGTTATCATAATCTCAAATGCTCACGCAATCAATAAGATGAATCTTAATTTGTTAGTTTACAAAAAGTCATTTGTTCTTTCCTTGAAACAAATATCTAAACAATAATTCGATCATATTGCAACATTACTATCCCCAACCATAGTATGTCATGACTTGCATAAAGATTCAGTCTTGTGGTTGGCTACGTACCCGCAGAAGTGGCTATATAACAATTAAATTCAAAGAAGGATTTATATGAGCAAATTACAAAGGTTCTAGCAAAGTTTGCCCTCTTTATTTCATTATTATTGCCAAAGCAAATAAGTACATTCTTTTTGTATGTTTCTAGTTACAAACCAGCTAATAGTATAAAGAAACCACACCACAATAACTAACACTTGGCTCAAACACAGTGGACAAACTCAATAGTACGTACAAACAACATTATGGAACTCATTTCCACATCCTGTGGTTTCCATACTTGCCTCCATGCTGGCCAAACTTTCCATGATTGAACTTGCCATGGTGTTGGCCATAGCCTCCATAGCCATGGGATACATGACCATGGGATCCATAACCATGAGATCCATGACCGTGTGATCCATAGCCATTAGACACATGATGAGCCCCATATGCACCACCACCACCAGCTAAGAATCCTGTACCAGCATGACCACCATGGCCTGAAGATAAGAAAAGTAATTAGAAACTCGTTTCATGATTCACGTGTTAAATTGCTACAATTAATATTGTCCATAATAGTTCAAATTGCGTAATAACTTTTGTGTATGTCGTTTTTTTTTTCTTCACGTTTCTTAGTCATTAACAAATGATGAATGTCATTTCAATAGTGTATTACATGGAGCAAATTGAAATGCTAAGATGATTAAACTGACAATAAGTGAAATCAGTGACACCCTTGCAAAGAATGTGCATAAGTTATGTCTAACCTGATGGATAGCCATGTGGTGAATATCCACCGGCATATGATTGATGTCCACCATATTGTTGATACCCGGATTGAGGGTATCCTCCAGAATGGTGTCCTAACCCCTGTGGAGGGTATGCTCCATATTGTGGGTAGTGACCACCACTACCAAATCCACCAAGATGAGAGAAGAGTCCTTTGTCCCCGTTATGTCCCATGTTTCTTTACACTGAAAACACACAGAGAATGTGATTTTATAAATAAAAACACGCTAAAGAACTTTGGCTATAAACAAACGAATACAAGTTTAACGAGTCAAAAGTTATCTAAAGTGTATTTTTACAACATTCTAAATCATTTTATTTGTAAATTAATTCTGTTACTAATAAGGAAAATGATTGTTGTCCCTAATTTGTGTGCCTATAAATATGCCTAACAACAAGACTGTAACATGTGTCAAAGCTAATGGTATAGATGAAGAAATAGAAATTGTTTAATTCGTGTGTAGAGTAGGCATATAGTTAAACACAAATTAAATATCAATGAACTAAAAAGTGTAAATGAAGAAGAGATCTGAGTGATGAAAACTAACCAAATGGAGTATTAGTTGTTTTCAAATGTGTAGGTTGATAAGCTGTAATTTGATTGCAATAAACTAGAGACGGAGAGTGTTATATAGTAAGGCAGGAATCCTCCTTTATTTGATCCATGCATTGCTTGATGCTTAGATTCGAGATATGTCGATGGAGAATAAAACATTTGGTAAATCTCTACCAGCTTCTAGATCGAGGTGACTAAATAAATGTGTCGAATTGCATTTTAGAAATGTTATCCTATTATTGTAGCTATTTCTTTGCATACGGGTAAGCTGATCAAAATTATTCAAAATGATCGGTTATGGAATAATGGTAACACGTACAACTGATTGTGATCATCTTACTCTTGTTAGAGTGGTCATTTCGCATATAGTTGTACTGAAAAAAAAAAAAGTTTATGGGTTATAAACGAAAAATAATAAAAGTTTAAAAATTTGGGGATTAAATACAATTTAAACTGAATGAAAATAATATGTGTTATGGGTTATAAACGAAAATAATAATAAAAGTTTATGGTTTTTATATATAGTTTACTTAATTTTTCACTTTCAATAATATAGATTTTTTCATTTGTATATAGCATAGATATAGATAATGCGAAGTACTCCTCCGTCACAAATTAAGTGTGCACTTTCAAAATGCACAAAATTTTAGAAAATCCCACCAATTACACACTCCGTCAATCAAATGTCATTTCAAACCACTTATGTCTCATCTCATTCGTTGAAAGACAATATAAACACTTATTTTGAGACATCCCAAAATAACATAATAAATACTTAATATGAGATGAATGTAGTGCTTGGTATTGGAATTTGTTAAAATAGTAAGAACACCTATGATGATCGCAACTCTAACAACAAATTAAAAAGACAACAAACACAAAAAATGCTTGTTCTTTTGATTTCACATCTTATGACGATCACTTGTAAAGAGAAGGTCACGATCCTTTAGAAATTGGAAGAAAAAACCCACTTTCTAAAAAGTTTAAAAAATATCCATAGCACAACACGTGTCTCGTATTTTCCCCTTTCAGAGTCATCTCAACCCCTCTTCTTCTTTTCCGCAACTTACCTAAATCTTTACCTTAATTTAAGTTTTAAAAATACTCAAATTAAAAAAATTACATTTAGATTTCTATTCAATTTCATCATATATTCCTTTAATCGCTACAAATTACAACCCTTTTCAAGAATTCGGATTTCATCAAATTTAGGATTTCATTCAATTTGAGGTAAAACGAAATTACCATGACAAATCTTGATCAACAAACCTTAAATGAACATTAATTCTTCATCTCTTTTGTATTATAAATTTTTTCTCATAAATTTTCAAAGAAATCATGTGTTCATGAAAACATCTATAACGTGTTCAATGAAATGTCTTAATAAAACAATTTTGTGATTTTAGAGTATAAATGTGTTTAAATGTTTTAGTAATTAATAAAAACTTCAATGTAAAAGAAGTTGTTTATCAAAGAATGTTGATAAAACAAAATTGTTCATCTTAAATGTTCATCAAACAATATTTAATAAGAAAGTTGTTCATTAAATAATGTTGAAGGAACATATATGTTCAATTAAATAATTTTTCAAATAAAAAACAAAAATATTTATTATGTTCATTAAAGAATAAAAAAAATGTGTGGTATGTTCATAAATACAATGTTCATCAGTTAGTTTTTTTTTTTTTTTTTTTTTTTTTTTTTTTTTTTTTTTTTATGTTCATTAATACGAAATATTTATTACTATTTTTTTTTATGTTCATCAATAAACTATTAAAATGTTCATTAGTAAAAAATATTCATCAATATAAAATGTTTATCAATATCCAAATGTTCATCAATATTCCAACTCTTTATCAATAGTCCGCACATAACAAACAAGAAAGGACACATGTCAACATCTGACATTTTTAGACTTTTTAGGAAGGAACCAACTTTCTATTTGATCATCTTCATAACTAGTTTAGCGGTAAACACTAAATAATGAAAGCAATACGATGCTATAAAAGTGTATTTTAACCCAAGCATTGAGTCAGATTAAATGAGAAGAAAACTTAGAATAAAAAGAGTAAGAAGTAAGTATATAACCACAAATTCAAGATGCACTATCTTGAATTAGATGTATCTCTATTTATTTAAATGCATTTTGAATTAGATACATTTAATCAAGGTAGATGAATCCTATGTATTATTCGTCATTTGCACATCAAATGTGGTGATAGTGATACTTTGCATTTTTTTTATTTTTTTTTATTCTATTTATTTATTTTTTTATTTTTTTTGTCAAAATCACTTTTGAAATGATAGCAGATGCGTCTAAATAAATATAGATGCATCTAATTCAAGTCAATGCGCCTTAACTAAGTGATTGTAATTACTTCTCATTTTATGTTTTCTTCTCCCTAAATCCCTACTCCACAAACATGACCTAATTTTCATTGTGTGTTAGCTCTAGTTATGTCCTAGCAACAATCTAGATCATGTAAGGACTTTATGAGCAAGCTAGATTGTTCGTCTATCCTAGATTCCTAGTTATGTAAAGCGTGGGAATAACGTGTGTATTCAGTTCAATTCATTTAAAATTCATGGACAATCATTATTTTGTGAAAGAAAATGATTAATAGATTATTGTAAATATTAAAGGCAAGTCGACAGCAAAATGATCGACCAGCGCTACTAAGAAAAAGAACAATACTTATTCACCAGCACGTTTTAAAGTTTACGAGTATTGGGGAGGAATCTGAGCTTTTATATATTGTACGAATACGGACGACATGATGTTGGAATAAGTTCTCCAAAAAAAGATTGATCTAGTGCGTAAAATAATATCCACACTCGTTCGCATCATATACGTTCTAAGCTTATGGCTGGTTTAACCCGTAAATAAAGGTTCACACTAGCGATTGTTTTGGCCAACGCGTGATAGTGTTGCTGAAAGATGTATTTTAGAGTTCGCGTATTTTTGTCTCTCAACAAAAACCCTTTTTTTCTTATGGTTCGGCAAAGCAGATGACACAACTCATTAAGAGTTGAGAGTTATACCTTAATGTTAGAAAGCCAAGCTTAGAAACTTGCTAACTTATACAAACTGTATTCATGTTTTGAGCCGGGACTTAAGCTAGCATCCTCTTAACTAGGAAATACTCATATTCACATAGTATAATACTATGCCAAAAACCCGTTGGTTCTAAATGCTCTGTTTAGAGGCATCAATGCCAACTAATTACTAAAATGGGTGAAAATGAAACAAGAGACATGCATGTCATTTACCTAGAAACACATGTAGTCGGAACTCAAAAGAAGTGCATCAAGTCAGTGTTTTTCTGCTGATCTAAACCATTTTGTAGACAATTTCCTTGATCACAATAAAAATTTACCCCATTAGACCTACGAATACGTTCACTCTTGAGCTCTTGGCCGCAGACCAGCCCATTTGCCACATATTGTCTATATATCACCATTACATACATCTTAATTCTTATGATCTCATAGCTTTTGGCGGCCTTTTGCAACATATATTTTTCTTTATGGTTATGGTACACAAAAGTTACTAAAGTTTACCCTGTTGATATAAATAATGCGTAAAAACGTTATTAATATTTTTCGATATCCCTATGTTTTGACGATCACAAAATCTAGAATCGTTAAACGTAAAATCATTACGTAAATAAGTATTTAGTGACAAAATATCATTATATCCATCCAATTCACTTAAGGTATGAATAAACAAGTGCCTAATACATTTTATGATCAAAGGAAGGTTTATTTACTAATTACAAATTATATAAAATGGTATAAACATTTTATATATTTTTGAAAAAAACTTTTGGTAATAAAGAAAAATGTTTTAATCATACTAAATATATGAATTCAAATTTTTAACCAAAATCAGTTAGTTTTTCACCAAATAAACTTTCCCCACTAAATGACAGATTTTCTGGCCGTTACAGCCGGGGGCCCCCTTAATTATAAGGGGCGGTCCCCTTAAAATTAAGGGGACCGACCATGAATTAAGGGGACCGGCCAGGCTCCTGTGTCAGAATCTGTCAGAATTTTCTCCTACAAATACCACCTTAAATCTGGTATTTTTTTAAATCTTTTGCACGAAAATTTCAGATCTAAAACTCTCTAAACATCTTCCAAAACCCTTTGATCATTAGATTACTAATCCTTGTTTCAAGTGATTCAATCCCTTCTCATCCATCTTCATCCAAAGTGCAAAAGAAGAATACTCCTTCTACAACTAAGTTCAAGAAGTATTGTAGAGTAGTTGTGTATATTGTGTATATTATTTGTGAAGTTGTGTTGTGCTTGTAATAAGTAGTTTAGGAGAAGTGGAAGTTGTGTAGGGAGAAGAAGTTGTGTAGTAGTGAAGTAGTGTGAAGTTGTAAAGAAGGTGTGGTGTGTATAAGTAGTGTAGAAGTTGTGAAGAAGTCGTGAGATTGGTTCTAGCTAGGATTAGAACCCGACATCTAGCTTTGTGTCGTTAAGCCGGTCTAAGCGAAAGTTGTGTAAGGTTTCTCCGCCACAAGGGAGTTTGTTGACATAGTGAAGAAAACTCTCGAGTAGGTGACTCGGGGAGTGGAGTAGGAACAAGGAAGGTGACCTTGTAGCCGAACCACTATAAATCCTTGTGTTGTGGTTTGATCTTTCCAACTCTTTTCATTACTTACTTATTTACTTATACAATATTAGCTTAGTTAGATAGTAACTATATAATTGTTCATATAGTGCAAGTATTGAAATCACATAAACTAGAATCGAAGTTTTTAAAACAAACTTGTTTTTATAAATTTTAAAACAGACGTAAAACTATTCAACCCCCCCCCCCCCTCTAGTTTTCCACATACCCGAAAATTTTTTTTTTTGGTAAAAGGTCAACGACCCGGTAAATATATTACACCAAAAAACGTTTAAGTACAACGGATATGGGTGAATCCCATATCTCAGCCCGTTACATAGGCGAAAAGCTTACATAACAAGATACTTCCTATTTTCAAAACTAGAAAACAGACCATTACTCACATGATAGTAGCGACTCTGACAAAAGATAAACTACTTCCTACGACCTTGGAGATTAAAACCATAAATGGCATTAAGAGCATCCAATTCCCCTGGAAGATCATAAATTTGCTTCGAATAATCATCATAGTCATACTCATCTTCACGCTCAAAACCACCACCAAAAAGATTTGCTGATTCGTCAAACGTGTTAAGAACCTCCTCCTCCTCACTATCAGAAACCACAACCTTACCCACCTTAGAAAATGGGTTAGCCCTCTTAGTGATAGAGGTAGACGGAATAGGATGACCAGCATTATCCACAAGAGTAGCTTTCCCATCGATCAGTAGCTTTTCAAGCTTATTAATTTTCTCAACAACAGGAGTAGAACCAACTTCCATTGTTCCCATAGAATCACTCACAAACGGTTGTTGCATATCACTCCCAAGAGGGACTTGTGATGTACTACCAGTCTTAACCGACTCATCCTTATTAACTTCCAATGTACTGCCAGCATCCACATCCATGTTAGTAGGAATACCAAAACCATCTGTATCATCCATATTAAGAGCGTCAAACTGATTAGAAGTAGTGATCTTGGTTCCGCTCGTACTGGCCACATCAGAAGCCTTATTCCTAGTTCCATCCACCTTCTTTGGTTCAGGAGGGTGCTTTTTGGGTAGGTACTGAAATTGCTTACCCACAACAGGTTTAGTAAAGCCTCCTTTACCCTGATTTGAAGAACCACCTTGTTTACCTTTCTTTTTGTTAGTGACAGCCGTGAAACCATCATTAACCGGCTTAGTAGGTTGAACTGGAGGAACAACAACTTTCGGACAATCAAGAAGAGTATGACCAAAAACCTTACACTTATCACAACGCGGTGGTTTCCACTCGTATTCAACCCGAATCTTCTCAATAGTCGAACCCGTACCATCAAGTAAAGGTATCTCAACAGTAATGCTATCCCTAAGCACCTCATCCGACTTAACTTCAATCATGCATCTAGCAAAGCTACTACGGCCCCACGATTCCTTGCACATTTGGCTGGTAAAAGCATCTAACCTTTTGGGCGTCCCAATCAAAGTAGCAAGGAGACTAAGCCCGTCATCTGAAAACATAGCTAAAGGAACATCATGGAATTTAACCCACACCGGGATGTTAGTTAAATCCTCTTTATGCAAGTTTGTGTTCAATGTCCATGATTTAAGAAGAATAGGAACATTACGAATCAACCAAGGACCATTATCAAGAACATCATCGACACCTTTCTTCGAGTTAAACTTGAAGAAAAAGAACCCCTTAGCATTCATCATAACCTTTTGTAAACCATACTTAGACCACGCATTGCGAACATAATAATCAACAACAGGGAAGGCAAGACGTTGACCAAGGAAGTATCCATAGAGAGTATTCTCAAACCTCATGTTCACCTCTTCCACTACTTTCAACGGGACAGAAAGGTCAACATTATCCTTCTTTTTGCGGCATTCTAACCTTCGAAAATTAGACACGTGTTTCTGGGATTCATTAGAAGCAACACCCGCGTAAGAAACCGACTTAACTCCATTACCACTAGTAGTATCAATCTTGGGTGCATTAGGATCAGAAGTAACACTCTGATTCATATGAAACCCAAGACCACTCGAATTGTTCAACTCAGAAGATGAAGCCATAATAGCAATATCACTGTTAATCTTATTAATTGCTTCATCAAACTTTTTATGCGCATTAGCAATTAAGTGCTCCACATTAGGCTGTTTTGAACCATGAGAGGACGAATCATGCTCCAAAGAAGAACCTGCAGCCAAAGACGAAACTTTGATCTGATCACTGATGCGTGGGAATCGCACCTTGCTTTACCTCTCGAGGGATCTCGAGAAGCTTACAACCCCCACTAGGCAGTGTACCTGATCGTTGTAGTATAGTATAGTGACAAGTACCGGGGGATTGATCGTTCAGCTTAGGAATAGTGTCGCTAGGATTAGAAAACCTAATTAATAGTTCTAAAGGTGAGAGATGATTATTTTTGTATTTTTATATTTTTATAAAAGCAAGTAAAATCTCGGGTTTTGGAAGAGTGGGCGGAATTAGTTGCTATTCAACTAACCCAAAGCTAAGATGCAATCAAAATAAAATACTAAAAATGAAAATAAACTAATTATACTAAGGTTGTGAGCAGTGGTTGGAGAAATTGTGTTTACTTAGACTTCATTACTCCCTAGATATCTTTTACATGTTAATTACTTGCTACACTTGTATGGATGACGGATTGTATTCCTTAATACCATTCGTGGGGTGGCATACATAACTCCCCAACTCTATGAGCCCTTATCTCCTCCTACACCATGACCCAGCACAACTATAGGGATTGTAAACAGTGGCTCATGCATTAAATACAACCAATAAAGACCTAGTACGCCTCGGTTCATGTTTCTTAAGACGTTCAAGCATGTTACCATTTGGAGATCTGCCAGTTTTCTTAAGCCTAACATATAATATCATTCATCCAAAACAAGAATAGACAAGTTATGATGAGGCGAAAAATGATCCGTTTTTAGGGGGTCATTTAAGCCCGAATCCGACTTTATTTGATCAAATATTGCCCTAAATCGTTCCTTTTGTGATTTTAGGTGTTTAGAGAGTGAATTCTGGAAAAGAGGCTATTTTGGACGTTTTTGGAGCATAAAGTGAAGAAAACGGCAAAGTACCAAAAATCCAAGCTGAGGATACAAGGTGACGGCGTCAGACATGAAGAATTAAATATCGAAGGTGGTGACGGCGTCAGACGTACTGGTGACAGCGTCAAAGTGGCCAAGAATAATTTACCGTGGGTGGTGACGGCGTCACATAGGCCGTCATAAGTGGATCAAGGCCGTCCGAGGAAGTTTATGGCGGCGAGGTGACGGCGTCAGAATTAACTCTTGACACCGTCAGACTGTTTTTCCTATATATAGTTTTCTAGTTTTTTCATTAAAAGGGGAGAAGTTTTGGTGAAACCCTAAAGACGATTTTGGTGCCTCTTTTACAGGTTTTTCAAGGGTTCCAAACCCTTGAGACCTTGCATTGTAATTGAGATAAGTGTACTTTCAATTCAATCAATATGTCTATGTGTTGGTTGTTTATCTCTTGTTCTTGTCTCAATTCCATTATGCTAGGCTAGATCTCTCTTGTGTTTGCTTAGATCTAATGAAACCTAGATGTTGATTATGTGTTGATTACTTGTCTATTCTTGTTTTGAATGAATGATTTATATGTTAGGCTTAAGAAAACTGGCAGATCTCCAAATGGTAACATGCTTGAACGTCTTAAGAAACATGAACCGAGGCGTACTAGGTCTTTATTGGTTGTATTTAATGCATGAGCCACTGTTTACAATCCCTATAGTTGTGCTGGGTCATGGTGTAGGAGGAGATAAGAGCTCATAGAGTTGGGGAGTTATGTATGCCACCCCACGAATGGTATTAAGGAATACAATCCGTCATTCATACAAGTGTAACAAGTAATTAACATGTAAAAGATATCTAGGGAGTAGTGAAGTCTAAGTAAACACAATTTCTCCAACCACTGCTCACAACCTTAGTTTAATTAGTTTATTTTCATTTTCATTATTTTATTTTAATTATTTTAATAGTTTTGGGTTAGTTGAATAGCAACTAATTCCGCCCACTCTTCTAAAACCCGAGATTTTACTTGCTTTCATAAAAATATAAAACTACAAAAATAATCATCTTTCACCTCTAGAACTATTAATTAGGTTTTCTAATCCTAGCGACACTATTCCTAAGCTGAACGATCAATCCCCCGGTACTTGTCACTATACTATACTACAACGATCAGGTACACTGCCTGGTGGGGGTTGTAAGCTTCTCGAGATCCCTCGAGAGGTAAAGCAAGGTGCGATTCCCACGCATCAAGTTTTTGGCGCCGCAACCCGGGGAATAGTTATTGTCTAGGTTAGGATTTCTTTTTATTAGGTCTACTTGCTAGATTCCTTTCTAGTAAGATTTTATTTTTATTTTTTTAGGATTTCTTTAGTCTATCTTTTTCTTTGTGTGTTTGTTTGTAATTTCCATTGACTATTCCGTTCACCATTATGGAGTACGCGAATCCACCATACCACCAACCAAAAAGGCCATTCTACCCTGTTGACATCTCGAATTTCAAACAATATCGAGATGAACCCATATATGATGCATGGACTCGTTTTAAAATTTTACTTCGAAAATTCCCTCATCATAGTTTCTCTTTAGCATCCCTAACCGAAACCTTTTACTATCGTGTCAGCCAATGTGACCAAATGCGCATCGATGATTTTGCCAATGGGGGCCCTAGGGAATTAAATGATGAAGAAGCGTGGGATACCATAGAAAACTGTGCCCAATATTATTATAGAGTAGACAACCCAACAAACAACATCACAAATCAATCAAAAACAAGTTTGAAGGAGCAAACAGGAAGTTTGTCTGGGGATGAATATACTCATGTTGAGATACCTAGTTGGATGGCACCTAATATCATAGTACAAAACAAACATATAGGTAATCTAGGTACAATGGAGGATGAGGTGGATAATCCAAGCCCACATAGTACCCCACAAGTCCTACCATCATTTGAGGCACATACACCGCCCGTGACTTACCCGAAAGAAGTAGAAGAGACTATAGGAACCCCAATTGAGGTAGAACCCTTGGACCAAGCACCACTAGAGGATATAGGTTTGAACACTTGTAGTGATAACCTTACTCCTAGTTCTAGGGAAGTTCCTAGTTTTGATGAACCGGAGCCTCAACCAAAACCATTACCTAATCTTCCATCCTTGGATGAAGATTTAGGAATTGAAATAGGTCCCGATCCACCCATCAAACCATGTAGTCCGGGTAGTTTTACGTTGAAGGTAGTAGACCCCAAGCCTTGTAGAGAAGAAGCCAACATAGGAGTGAACCATGACCTTACATACTTACATCACCCATTCATGATTGATCGTAAGAAACATTATGGGTTTAAACCGGGTTTATTAGGTCAAGATAGATCCCCAACTAGGAGTCTCTTGAAGTTGATTGAAAATGATCCCTTTTTAGGAGAAAACTTCAACTCACCCATTGACCAAAGTGAACTAAGTAAGGTTATGATGATAGGAGCACACCCATTTGAGCATATAATTCGTCCGCCACTCTTTCCTCACATGGCATACTTCCACCCTAAGGGTGTGTATCGCTACTTCCACCCGCACCTAATCCTAAGTGTAGGGAAAACTTCCCTTTTATCCGTTAAATAAGGGTAGAGTCAGGCTCGTGACTCGAACAAAAACAAGCGCTTCTTAGGAGGCAACCCATGTTTTGTGTGTTTTTATTTGTTTTATTTTGTTTGTTAGTTATTTGCTTCCGTATGCATGTTTTATTTTTATTGTTGGTTGATCATGCTTCTAAAATAAAATGTGGAAATACTTTATTATGTTGTTTGGCCTAGTCTTAACTCCAACCTAAAGGTATTTTTGCAAAAGATAAGTGTAAGGGGAAACCCCAAATATGTTTTTAAGAAACAAACCGATCATGATTCTCCACAATATTTAATGAACATGTATATTAGTACTTGTTAGAGTCAAATGCTTGTATTGAGTCATAATGAAGTTTTGCAGGATTTTTCAGGAAGTAGGACAAAGTTTTTCCAGAAATTTTCCGGAAACTTAACATAAGAATTTCTGCAGGTCCATTCTGACGGCGTCAGGGTATTACTCTTGACGGCGTCAGGAGTTAAAATCTGGAAATTTTACCGGTTTTGTTTTTCTAACGGAGTCTTATGGTTTTTGTGAATTATTAAGTTTTATAATCTCCAGGAAATCTGCAAACTTCATTCCACAAGCATTATATCTTACTTTGTTTTCTAGGATTTAGTAACTTATATAGGATGCCGCCGATTTTACGCGAGGTTGCCTTGTCTATTGTTGTCAGGATTTACAGGTTATTTATGACAAGAAGATGATTTATATTCTGGAAGGGAAGCTTTGATTGTTCGTTTTCTTGGAAGAAGATTTAACCTGGCCAACCTATAATCCATACCGAGCGAATCAGGGGAGTATTTGATTTCATTCTCTTTACTTTTTAACTTTTACATTCTTTACTTGAACATTGGGGACAATGTTCATCTTAAGTGTAAGGGGAGGGTAAAAAGATGATACCTTACATATGCACTTTCGCTTGAGTTTGTTTTGTTTGATAGTAGATGAGTAATAAAACTACGAGAAATACTTGTTAGTGTAATTTTAGCGCCAAATTTAAATTTTTTTACAACATTTAGGAGTGAAACTTTAGCCATAGCAAGCGTCTCATGGATAGGAGGTTGTATGACTAGCACATAACCGTATGTTCAGAAAAATTTTCCACCCAAAAATGTGAGGTTCGCCTTTAGATTTGATAGGAAAAGCATTCATTATTAGTGCTTATGAGTGTACCAGTAGCATTTAGATTCTAGAACTTGCGTTAGTGATGCATCCCGAGACCGCTAGTGAGACTACATTCGTGTGGGAGGATTTACTACATGATAAGAGGCATTAGGATCACCCTTGTGTTAAACCCGTATCATAATTACTTGACCATTTAAGTCATACTACTTGACTAGTTAAGTCAACTAATTTTTCCCACACCCTTAGCGTTGTACTCATTTTTAGTACACGAAACCCCTAGTACACCCCTCCGAGCCTATCTTTTCGTTTCTAACTTTAAGCATTTTACTTAAAGGAAGAATTTGTTACACCCCACTTAAATGTACAACCAAATCGCCTTAGCCTTCCGTGTATGCGCTCAATTTTAGTGCATTATTGTTATTTGTTAAACCCTAAGTTAACTTTCTAATTGATTACATGGTTGCTAAGTCGAGTCATATCCTTGTACATATTGTTTTGGGACGATTGGGACTCATGGGTAAGTACTTATTTTATGGAGTAATGGGGAAGAACATCATATTATTACCTCCATATGTACGTTAATCTTAAAAGTGCTCCAAGTGTTTTGATTTTCTTAATTCGAGTCATTAGATTAGTTAATTGTAAAGTATGTAAAGATTCAAGTGTAAGGGGAATGCCCAAACCCCTATGATGTATTATTTTGGATGGTAGGGTAAGAGTGTATGCAAAAAAAAAAAAAAAAAAAAAAAAAAAAAAAAAAAAAAAAAAAATCGAAAAAATTAAGAAAAAGAAAAAAAAATAGAAAAAGAAAAAGAGAAAAAAAACATACGGACTACCATCCCGTTTTCATTCTATGTTCATTTTATGTTTTTGTTATTTTTCATTTATTAGCTTAAGTCGAGTCTAGTCTTGGCTTAGCAACACCATCTTGTACATGTAATTAACCGAGATTGTTAACTCGCCACCAGTAAAACTTCCTTTATCCAACAAAACCGTGTAATTCATATCCCTACACCTAACGTTATAACCCTTTAAAAGACCTCTTTGATAGTTTATCCTAGGTGCTTACGCCATGTGGTGGAGGTTTGATCCTTTCCCAAGCCTATGGTAATCTATTTTGCTATGACAGGTAGTGAGAGATATCTTCCATTTCCATAATGTTATATTACTTTATTACACCCGAGAGATGTGAGTATCTAAACACTATTTGTGAGGTGCTTGTGTATGACCTCCGTGCTTGTCTATTGGTCTTTAGTTGAACGATTATTTGTTGTAATTACTTTTATATTAGTGTTAAATGACCCCTAACTTGTCTTTTGAGTAGAATAAAAGCTCATTTGCTTGAGGACAAGCAAATCTCAAGTGTAAGGGTATATGATGAGGCGAAAAATGATCCATTTTTAGGGGGTCATTTAAGCCCGAATCCGACTTTATTTGATCAAATATTGCCCTAAATCGTTCCTTTTGTGATTTTAGGTGTTTGGAGAGTGAATTCTGGAAAAGAGGCTATTTTGGACGTTTTTTGAGCATAAAGTGAAGAAAACGGCAAAGTACCAAAAATCCAAGCTGAGGATACAAGGTGACGGCGTCAAGACTTGCCTCTTGACGGCGTCAGACATGAAGAATTAAATATCGAAGGTGGTGACGGCGTCAGACGTACTGGTGACGGCGTCAAAGTGGCCAAGAATAATTTACCGTGGGTGGTGACGGCGTCACATAGGCCGTCATAAGTGGATCAAGGCCGTCCGAGGAAGTTTATGGCGGCGAGGTGACGGCGTCAGAATTAACTCTTGACGCCGTCAGACTGTTTTTCCTATATATAGTTTTCTAGTTTTTTCATTAAAAGGGGAGAAGTTTTGGTGAAACCCTAAAGACGATTTTGGTGCCTCTTTTACAGGTTTTTCAAGGGTTCCAAACCCT
This sequence comes from Artemisia argyi, assembly GCA_030686995.1. Taxonomy (NCBI): domain Eukaryota; kingdom Viridiplantae; phylum Streptophyta; class Magnoliopsida; order Asterales; family Asteraceae; genus Artemisia; species Artemisia argyi. The sequence continues at coordinate 212,469,100 of CM060676.1, read as the reverse complement.
TGAGACCTTGCATTGTAATTGAGATAAGTGTACTTTCAATTCAATCAATATGTCTATGTGTTGGTTGTTTATCTCTTGTTCTTGTCTCAATTCCATTATGCTAGGCTAGATCTCTCTTGTGTTTGCTTAGATCTAATGAAACCTAGATGTTGATTATGTGTTGATTACTTGTCTATTCTTGTTTTGAATGAATGATTTATATGTTAGGCTTAAGAAAACTGGCAGATCTCCAAATGGTAACATGCTTGAACGTCTTAAGAAACATGAACCGAGGCGTACTAGGTCTTTATTGGTTGTATTTAATGCATGAGCCACTGTTTACAATCCCTATAGTTGTGCTGGGTCATGGTGTAGGAGGAGATAAGAGCTCATAGAGTTGGGGAGTTATGTATGCCACCCCACGAATGGTATTAAGGAATACAATCCGTCATTCATACAAGTGTAACAAGTAATTAACATGTAAAAGATATCTAGGGAGTAGTGAAGTCTAAGTAAACGCAATTTCTCCAACCACTGCTCACAACCTTAGTTTAATTAGTTTATTTTCATTTTCATTATTTTATTTTAATTATTTTAATAGTTTTGGGTTAGTTGAATAGCAACTAATTCCGCCCACTCTTCTAAAACCCGAGATTTTACTTGCTTTCATAAAAATATAAAAATACAAAAATAATCATCTTTCACCTCTAGAACTATTAATTAGGTTTTCTAATCCTAGCGACACTATTCCTAAGCTGAACGATCAATCCCCCGGTACTTGTCACTATACTATACTACAACGATCAGGTACACTGCCTGGTGGGGGTTGTAAGCTTCTCGAGAGGTAAAGCAAGGTGCGATTCCCACGCATCAAGTTATCAACACATAATCAACATCTAGGTTTCATTAGATCTAAGCAAATACAAAAGAGATCTAGCCTAGCATAGTAGAATTGAGACAAGAACAAGAGATAAACAACCAACACATAGACATATTGATTGAATTGAAAGTACACTTATCTCAATTACAATGCAAGGTCTCAAGGGTTTGGAACCCTTGAAAAACCTGTAAAAGAGGCACCAAAATCGTCTTTAGGGTTTCACTAAAACTTCTCTCCTTAATGAAAAAACTAGAAAACTATATATAGGAAAAGTAGGCTGACGGCGTCAAGAGTTGCATGTGACGCCGTCACCTCGCCGCCATATACTTCCTCGGACGGCCTTGATCCACTTATGACGGCCTATGTGACGCTGTCACCACCCACGGTATTTTATTCTTGCCACTTTGACGCCGTCATGAAGCCTTCTGACGCCGTCACCACCTACGGTGTTTAATTCTTCGTGTCTGACGCCGTCAAGATGGTAGTCTTGACGCCGTCACCTTGTATCTTCATCATGGAAATTTGGTACTTAGCCGTTTTCTTCACTTTTATGCTCCAAAAACGTCCAAAATGGCTTCTTTTCCAGAATTCACTCTCCAAACACCTAAAATCACAAAAGGAACGATTTAGGGCAATATTTGATCAAATAAATTCGGATTCGGGCTTAAATGACCCCCTAAAAACGGATCATTTTTCGCCTCATCATATACCCTTACACTTGAGATTTGCTTGTCCTCAAGCAAATGCGCTTTTATTCTACTCGAAAGACAAGTTAGGGGTCATTTAACACTAATATAAAAGTAATTACAACAAATAATCGTTCCACTAAAGACCAATAGACAAGCACGGAGGTCATATACAAGCACCTCACAAATAGTGTTTAGATACTCACATCTCTCGGTTGTAATAAAGTAATATAACATTATGGAAATGGAAGATATCTCTCACTACCTGTCATAGCAAAATAGATTACCATAGGCTTGGGAAAGGATCAAACCTCCACCACATGGCGTAAGCACCTAGGATAAACTATCAAAGAGGTCTTTTAAAGGGTTATAACGTTAGGTGTAGGGATATGAATTACACGGTTTTGTTGGATAAAGGAAATTTTACTGGTGGCTAGTTAACAATCTTGGTTAATTACATGTACAAGATGGCGTTGCTAAGCCAAGACTAGACTCGACTTAAGCTAATAAATGAAAGATAACAAAAACATAAAATGAACATAGAATAAAAAGGGATGGTAGTCCGTATGTTTTTTTTTTTTTTTTTTTTTTTCTCTTTTTCTTTTTCTATTTTTTTTTTCTTTTTCTGCATACACTCTTACCCTACCATCCAAAATAATACATCATAGAGTTTTAAGCAATCCCCTTACACTTGAATCTTTACATACTTTACATTTAACTAATCTATTGACTCGAATTAAGAAAATCAAAACACTTGGAGCACTTTTAAGATTAACGCACATATGGGGGTAATAATATTATGTTCTTCCCCATTACTCCATAAAATAAGTACTTACCCATGAGTCCCAATCGTCCCAAAACAATATGTACAAGGATATGACTCGACTTAGCAACCATGTAATCAATTAGAAAGTTAACTTAGGGTTTAACAAATAACAATAATGCACTAAAAATGAGCGCATACACGGAAGGCTAAGACGATTTGGGTGTACATTTAAGTGGGGTGTAACAAATTCTTCCTTTAAGTAAGATGCTTAAAGTTATAAACGAAAAGATAGGCTCGGAGGGGTATACTAGGGGTATCGTGTACTAAAAATGAGTACAACGCAAAGGGTGTAGGAAAAATTAGTTGACTTAACTAGCCAAGTAATATGACTTAAATGGTCAAGTAATTACGATACGGGTTTAACACAAGGGTAATCCTAATGCCTCTTATCATGTAGTAAATCCTACCACACGAATGTAGTCTCACTAGCGGTCTCGGGATGCATCACTAACGCAAGTTTTAGAATCTAAATGCTACCGGTACACTCATAAGCACTAATAGTAAATGTTTTTCCTATCAAAACTAAAGGCGAACCTCACATTTTTGGGTGAAAAATTTTTCTGAATATACGGTTATGTGCTAGTCATACAACCTCCTATCCATGAGACGCTTGCTATGGCTAAAGTTTCACTCCTAAATGTTGTAAAAAATTTTAAATTTGGCGCTAAAATTACACTAACAAGTATTTCTCATAGTTTTATTACTCATCTACTATCGAACAAAACAAACTCAAGCGAAAGTGCATATGTAAGGTATCATCTTTTTACCCTCCCCTTACACTTAAGATGAACATTGTCCCCAATGTTCAAGTAAAGAATGTAAAAGTTAAGAGGTAAAAAGAATGAAATCAAATACTCCCCTGATTCGCTCGGTATGGATTATAGGTTGGCCAGGTTAAATCTTCCTCCAAGAAAACGAACAATCAAAACTTCCCTTCCAGAATATAAATCATCTTCTTGTCATAAATAACCTGTAAATCCTGACAAAATAGACAAGGCAACCTCGCGTAAAATCGGCGGCATCCTATATAAGTTACTAAATCCTAGAAAACAAAGTAAGATATAATGCTTGTGGAATGAAGTTTGCAGATTTCCTGGAGATTATAAAACTTAATAATTCACAAAAACCATAAGACTCCATTAGAAAAACAAAACCGGTAAAATTTCCAGATTTTAACTCCTGACGCCGTCAAGAGCAATACTCTGACGCCGTCAGAATGGACCTGCAGAAATTCTTATGTTAAGTTTCCGGAAAATTTCTGGAAAAACTTTGTCCTACTTCTTGGAAAATCCTGCAAAACTTCATTATGACTCAATACAAGCATTTGACTCTAACAAATACGAATATACATGTTCATTAAATATTGTGGAGAATCATGATCGGTTTGTTTCTTAAAAACATATTTGGGGTTTCCCCTTACACTTATCTTTTGCAAAAAATACCTTTAGGTTGAAGTTAAGACTAGGCCAAACAACATAATAAAGTATTTCCACATTTTAGTTGAGAAACATGATTAACCAACAATAAAAATAAAACATGCATAAGGAAACAAATAACAATCAAACAAATAAAATCACACAAAACATGGGTTGCCTCCCAAGAAGCGCTTTTCTTTATTTACGAGTCTTGTAGCTAGACTCAAAGTCGTGGGTTACTACGTAATCTCATCATCAAACATCACATCCTCCTCATTAATCATTTCATTGTTATTTTCTTGGTAATGTTTTACACGTTGTATGTTAACCGTGAATTCCCTACCCTCATCATCAACTAACACTACTGCTCCAAATTTAGAGGAATTCTTCACCGTGAACGGCCCATACCATCTAGATTTAAGTTTTCCCGGAAATAATCTCAACCGAGAATTGTATAATAGGACCTTGTCTCCTTCTGAAAATTCTTTGGGTTTCTTAATTCTTTGATCATGCCATCTTTTAGCTCTCTCTTTATATGTGATGGAGGATTCGTAGGCTTCTAATCTAAGCTCATCAAGCTCGTGTAATTACAAAAACCTACTGTTCCCCGCAGTTGTGTAATCTAAGTTGCATGCCTTAAGCGCCCAATAAGCCTTGTGTTCTAATTCTACCGGTAAGTGACATGCCTTACCATACACCATGCGGAACGGGGTCGTTCCAATAGGTGTTTTGTAGGCAGTTCGGAATGCCCATAAGGCTTCGTCGAGTTTGAATGACCAGTCCTTTCTGTTTTGACTAACCGTTTTTTCAAGTATTCTTTTAATAGCTCTATTGGTGTTTTCGACTTGGCCATTGGTCTGTGGATGATAGGCGGTGGAGAATCGGTGGGGCACTCCATACCTCTTCATGACCTTTTCCATTTGTGCGTTGCAAAAATGTGTCCCCCTATCGCTGATGAGAGCTTTCGGAATTCCGAATCTTGCGAAAAGCTTTTTCAGGAAATGAATGACCACTCTAGCATCATTAGTCCTGAGGGCTTGTGCTTCAACCCATTTTGAAACATAGTCAATGGCGACTAAGATGTACTCGTTTCCCCCTGAGGACGGAAAGGGTCCCATAAAGTCAATCCCCCAAACATCGAATACCTTGCAAACTTGTATAAAGTTCTGAGGTGCCTCATCCCTATTTGATATATTTCCAGCCCGTTGACATGCATCACATGCTTGTACCATATCTTTTACATCACGGAAAATTGTGGGCCAATAGAATCCTGCATCGAGAATCATTCGGGCAGTAACGTTTATCCCATGATGCCCTCCAGAGGGACCGGAGTGACATTCCCTCATGATTTTTACAGCCTCATTCTCTGAAACACAACGCCTTATAATATGGTCAGGACACCTTCGGAATAAAAATGGTTCATCCCAGAAGTAATATTTTAGCTGGGAAAAGAACCTCTTCCTCTCGTATTTAGTCAGGTGTTCAGGAACAAGTCTACATCTACTTGCGAAGTAATTGGCAAAGTCGGCGTACCATGGTTCCGAATCAAGGATAGACATCAGTTGTTCGTCAGGAAACGAATCCTTAATCTCACTTCTATCGTGTTTATCCAGGGGGTTTTCAAGACGAGATAGATGATCGGCGGCGAGATTCTCTGCCCCTCTCTTATCGCGAATCTCAACATCAAATTCTTGTAGCAACAAGATCCACCGAATTAGTCGTGGTTTGGCGTCCTGTTTCGCAAACAGATATCTAAGAGCCGAGTGGTCAGTGAATACGACTGTCTTTGAAAGGACAAGATATTGTCGGAATTTGTCGAATGCAAACACTACGGCTAATAATTCTTTTTCGGTGGTGGAGTAGTTCTCTTGGGCGGGATTCATGGTTTTGCTAGCGTAATAAATAGGTTGGAAAAGCTTGTCACGTCGCTGACCTAATACAGCCCCGACAGCGAAGTCGCTAGCGTCACACATTATTTCAAATGGTAACTCCCAGTTGGGTGTGATCATGATTGGAGCTTGAGTGAGTTCTCTTTTTAGGAGATCGAAAGCATCTTTGCATTCTTGGGAAAAATCGAACGGAGCATCCTTCACAAGCAATTGAGTCATTGGCCGGGCAATTTTGGAGAAGTCTTTGATGAATCTCCGATAAAATCCGGCGTGCCCCAAAAAGCTGCGTATTGCCTTAACGGTCGTGGGGTATGGTAATTTAGATATAGCTTCAACCTTAGCTTGGTCCACCTCTATCCCGTTTCCTGAAATCTTATGCCCCAACACAATCCCTTCCTTTACCATGAAATGACACTTTTCCTAGTTCAACACCAAGTTGGTTTCCTCACAACGTTTAAGCATCTTTTCTAAATTAGCAAGACAGCGGTCGAAGGAGTTTCCGAAGACTGAAAAGTCATCCATGAATACTTCCATGCTGTCTTCCATGAGTTCGTGAAAGATTGCGGTCATGCAACGTTGGAAAGTGGCGGGGGCATTACATAGCCCAAAAGGCATCCTTTTGTAGGCAAACGTTCCATAGGGGCAAGTAAACGTGGTCTTTTCTTGGTCCTCAGGTGCTATGGGAATTTGAAAATATCCCGAGAATCCATTTAAGAAGCAATAGTACTCGTGTCCAGATAATCTTTCTAACATCTGATCAATGAATGGTAAGGGAAAGTGATCTTTCCTCGTGGCATCGTTGAGCTTTCGATAGTCAATGCATACCCGCCATCCAGTGACAGTTCTCTGGGGCACCATCTCACCCTTGTCATTTTTTACTACAGTCATTCCACCCTTTTTAGGTACAACCTGCACAGGACTGACCCATGGGCTATCCGAGATCGGGTAAATTAGTCCTGCATCCAAAAGTTTGATAACTTCTTTCTTCACTACTTCCTTAATGTTAGGGTTCACTCGCCTCTGGGGTTGCACAGTGGGTTTATAATCTTCCTCCATAAGAATCTTATGTGAGCAAAAAGTTGAGTCAATCCCCTTAATGTCGGCCACACTCCATGCGAGTACCCCCTTGTATTTCTTCAGGACCTCTAAGAGTTTAACTTTTTGTTCCTTTTCCAAGGAAGAGTTTATGATTACCGGGAGTTGGTTTTCTCCCTGAAGAAAGGCATACTCCAAATGATTAGGGAGCTCTTTAAGATCAACGTCAGGGGGCTCGATAATAGAAGGTTTGAGCTTGTTCTCGGGCTTTCGGAGCTCGAGATGCTCCGTTGCCTCTTGTCTCGGGTAGAAGGAGACTGCATTAACCTCCTCCGTCTTTTCCACCTCTAGCAAAGGCAGAAAACTCTCGTCCCGTAGCCAGCCTTCATCGATTTGTTCATCGATGCAATTATCAATGACATCTGTGAGCTCATCTACTTCCCCGATAAAGTAGAGCCGGTTGGATGCTTCGAGGGAGAGGTCCATAGAATCCTTAATGTCGAAGGTTGTGCTATCGTCTCCTACTCGCAAGGTCAATTTGCCATCGTAGACATCGATGACTGCACGAGCGGTAGCAAGAAATGGTCTACCTAAAATGATAGGTACCACGTCGTCTTCCTCCATATCTAGGATTATGAAGTCGACCGGGAATTTGAATTTCCCAACCTTGACTAGCACGTTCTCACATATCCCTTCGGGGTACTTGACTGATCTATCGGCTAGTTGGATGTTCATACGGGTAGGCTTCAATCCGGAATATCCTAGTTTACGGAACATAGAGAGAGGCATGAGATTGATACTTGCTCCCAAATCGGCAAGAGCATTCTTGATTGATAGAGGTCCTATAGAGCACGGCAAGGTGAAGCTGCCCGGATCGTCTACCTTCTTTGGCAGCCCTCGATGGGTCACCACTGAGCATTCTTCCCCCAGAGTTACAAGACCCTCGAGCTTCTTCCTGTTAGCGAGCAGCTTTTTGAAGTATGTGCTATACTTTAGCATGTGATACCAAGCATCCAGGAGAGGTATGGTGACAACCGAGTCTTTTAGGTATGACAAGAACCTCTTGTTATCATTCTCAGTTTTCTGGTTCCTTAGTCGGGATGGGTATGGAATTCTCACAGGTGGGTTAGGAAGGGCTGATGGGGAGGGGGTTGTCATGGGTGGTTGGTCCGGGGTGCCAATGCCGACATCCTGCTCCTCCTCCCCAGGTTTGTCTGAATTGAGTGTAACGGGGGGCAAGTTTGGGTAAGGAGGGTCCTTGGTTGTCGTCCCGGCCCGTGTGGTTATCGCGAGCATGGGATCTTTTCTTCTTTCTAACGGTGGTTGGAGGTTATCTAGGGCTGAGTTAAGCTTGTTGAAAAGTTCTCCGACATCCTCCTGCTGTTCGTCGAAAAGCTCATTAAGCCCTTTCATTTGCAAGTCTTTTTCTTGAGTGAAGTGACCAAGGTCATCTTCGAAATTGCTCCTGATCTTGAATTCAGGGCCTCCCTCCCCTTCTCTTTTCCTCACCAGATTTCCCCAAAGGGTATAATCATCATTTTGGTAGAAAGGCAAAAGGGAGGGATCAGCATAAATGTCTCCTCCTGACAAGCATGCATGTTCAGTTGTGGCTGCTCCTCCGCATTCCTCCACCTCATGCGGACCTCCACAGTAATCGCAGATCAAGTAAGGATTTGACAGCATATTAGGCGGTTGCGATCCAGCTAGGCAATCCATTCTTTTGTGAACTTTGCTTAATCAATCCGAGGTGGTTTCAGAAATGCCGATAGTCGACTCAGGTTCATCCCAAGTGTCATCCTGGTCTTGGGCATATTCTTCAATCCTGTCCCATCCTTCCTCGGCGCTAAGATTGGCCAATCTTCCTTTCCTAGATTGGTTGATTCCGTTCCGGTCATTAGAGGAGATATTTTCGTAAAAGATTTGGACCAAGAGCCAAAGTTCGATGCCATGATGTGGAACTTGTCTTATTAAATCTTTGAATCTAGTCCACGCTTTATGGAAGGGTTCATCCTTCCCCTTTCGGAAATGAAGGATCCTATCCCTAAATGCTGAGGTTTTTCCAGGTGGAAAGAACTTCTCATAGAACTTGGATATGAGTTGCTCCCATGTGAAAATAGATTCGGAAGGGAGTTTGTTATACCATTCTTGGGCTTTTTCGTATAAGGTGAAAGGGAAGAATCGTAGTCGAGATGTGTTTCTAGTAGCCCCACCCGTATGGATGGTGTCCACTATTTTTAGGAAGTCCTTGATGTGTTGGATTGGATTTTCCTCATCAAGTCCGTGGAACTTACACACACTTTTGACAAGCCAAATATCATTTGCATGCAAGACCTCGTTGGTATGTTCGTTTGGATAAACAATGGCATTGGAAAACCCACGAGGAGTTGGGGAAGAGTAATCCTTGAGACGCTTAGGAGGAGGTATTGTAGGAGTATTCGTCTCGTTGTGGGAGCTCGGGGTTGTGATGTGATTTTCTGAATTTTCTTCAGAGAGAGGTGCAACAAAGTCGATAGCAATGCTGGATGGTTCAGGTGTGGAGTGAGTTCGTCTTAACCTACACATTTCTCTTTCGGGTTCTGCATAAGGCAAGACGAGGTCTTTAGTGGTGCTACGACTCCTAGTGATCCTAAGGTTGGAGAATTCGTTGGTTGCCATGATGGTGGATGGTGAAGAGTTACGAACAAAGGCACGAAGAAATAAGATAGACTAAAGAAGACCTAAAAATAAAAATAAAAATCTTACTAGAAAGGAATCTAGCAAGTAGACCTAATAAAAAGAAATCCTAACCTAGACAATAACTAGTCCCCGGGCTGCGGCGCCAAAAACTTGATGCGTGGGAATCGCACCTTGCTTTACCTCTCGAGGGATCTCGAGAAGCTTACAACCCCCACCAGGCAGTGTACCTGATCGTTGTAGTATAGTATAGTGACAAGTATCGGGGGATTGATCGTTCAGCTTAGGAATAGTGTCGCTAGGATTAGAAAACCTAATTAATAGTTCTAAAGGTGAGAGATGATTATTTTTGTATTTTTATATTTTTATAAAAGCAAGTAAAATCTCGAGTTTTGGAAGAGTGGGCGGAATTAGTTGCTATTCAACTAACCCAAAGCTAAGATGCAATCAAAATAAAATACTAAAAATGAAAATAAACTAATTATACTAAGGTTGTGAGCAGTGGTTGGAGAAATTGTGTTTACTTAGACTTCATTACTCCCTAGATATCTTGTACATGTTAATTACTTGCTACACTTGTATGGATGACGGATTTTATTCCTTAATACCATTCGTGGGGTGGCATACATAACTCCCCAACTCTATGAGCTCTTATCTCCTCCTACACCATGACCCATCACAACTATAGGGATTGTAAACAGTGGCTCATGCATTAAATACAACCAATAAAGACCTAGTACGCCTCGGTTCATGTTTCTTAAGACGTTCAAGCATGTTACCATTTGGAGATCTGCCAGTTTTCTTAAGCCTAACATATAATATCATTCATCCAAAACAAGAATAGACAAGTTATCAACACATAATCAACATCTAGGTTTCATTAGATCTAAGCAAACACAAAAGAGATCTAGCCTAGCATAGTAGAATTGAGACAAGAACAAGAGATAAACAACCAACACATAGACATATTGATTGAATTGAAAGTACACTTATCTCAATTACAATGCAAGGTCTCAAGGGTTTGGAACCCTTGAAAAACCTGTAAAAGAGGCACCAAAATCGTCTTTAGGGTTTCACCAAAACTTCTCTCCTTAATGAAAAAACTAGAAAACTATATATAGGAAAAGTAGGCTGACGGCGTCAAGAGTTGCATGTGACGCCGTCACCTCGCCGCCATATACTTCCTCGGACGGCCTTGATCCACTTATGACGGCCTATGTGACGCCGTCACCACCCATGGTATTTTATTCTTGCCACTTTGACGCCGTCATGAAGCCTTCTGACGCCGTCACCACCTACGGTGTTTAATTCTTCGTGTCTGACGCCGTCAAGATGGTAGTCTTGACGCCGTCACCTTGTATCTCTCACTACCTGTCATAGCAAAATAGATTACCATAGGCTTGGGAAAGGATCAAACCTCCACCACATGGCGTAAGCACCTAGGATAAACTATCAAAGAGGTCTTTTAAAGGGTTATAACGTTCGGTGTAGGGATATGAATTACACGGTTTTGTTGGATAAAGGAAATTTTACTGGTGGCGAGTTAACAATCTTGGTTAATTACATGTACAAGATGGCGTTGCTAAGCCAAGACTAGACTCGACTTAAGCTAATAAATGAAAGATAACAAAAACATAAAATGAACATAGAATAAAAAGGGATGGTAGTCCGCATGTTTTTTTTTTTTTTTTTTTTTTTTTTTTTCTCTTTTTCTTTTTCTATTTTTCTATTTTTTTTTTTTCTGCATACACTCTTACCCTACCATCCAAAATAATACATCATAGAGTTTTAAGCAATCCCCTTACACTTGAATCTTTACATACTTTACATTTAACTAATCTAATGACTCGAATTAAGAAAATCAAAACACTTGGAGCACTTTTAAGATTAACGCACATATGGGGGTAATAATATTATGTTCTTCCCCATTACTCCATAAAATAAGTACTTACCCATGAGTCCCAATCGTCCCAAAACAATATGTACAAGGATATGACTCGACTTAGCAACCATGTAATCAATTAGAAAGTTAACTTAGGGTTTAACAAATAACAATAATGCACTAAAAATGAGCGCATGCACGGAAGGCTAAGACGATTTGGGTGTACATTTAAGTGGGGTGTAATATAGTTTCATTTAGTTCATACAGAAAAATAGATGAAAACCCATGCCACGGTGGCCTGACAAAACTTCCACCTTACAGAAAAGTTACTAAAGTTTTCAAAAAATTTGTCCTAAGGTAATATAGTTTCATTTAGTTCATACAGGTTACCCATGTTTACGGGTTTGTTAAATGAGTTACTAAACCAAAGGTAACGTAGTTTCGTTTTTGTCCATTTTTATACGTTTTAATCTGTTTTTATTCGTTTTCATATGTTTTTATTCGTTTTCAACCGTTGTTATACGTTGTCGTCCGTTTTTCATGTTTTCATCTGCTTTTATTTGTTTTCAACCATTTTTATACGTTTTCATCTATTTTTCTTATGTTTTCATATGTTGTTATACGTTTTTGTCCGTTTTATATGTTTTTTGTTCATTTTATATGTATAAAAAAGAACGAAAACATTTAAAAAAAGATAAAAACGTAGGAAAACATAAGAAAAACGGATGAAAACATATAAAAACGGACGAGAACGTATAAAAACGGAAAAAACGTATAAAACCTGATAGAAACGGATGAAAACGTATAAAACGGACAAAAACGTATAAAAATGGTTGAAAACAGATAAAAACGGACGAAAACATATAAAAACGGATAAAAATGTATGAAAACGTAAGAAAAACGGATGAAAACATATAAAAACGGACAAAAACGTATAAAAACGGATAAAAACGTATCAAAACGGATAAAAACGGAGGAAAACGTATGAAAGCGGACGAAAACATATAAAACGGATAAAAACGTATGAAAACGTAAAAAAAAAGGACGAAAACGTATAAAAACAGTTGAAACGGATAAAACGTATAAAAACGGACGAAAACTTATAGAAACGGTTGAAAACAGATAAAAACGGACGAAAACGTACAAAAATGGATTTAAAACGGTCAAACTAACAGAAATAGTGGTCTAGGGACTAAATCCGTGAAACGCGACAAACCACAAGGACCGTTTTGTACTTAAAAAATAAGCCACAAAGGATTTTTTACTTGTTATATCCAGTTATCAAAAACATAGTAACATTTATAACGGGTTGTAAAAGTTGAGTAATTTAGATGAACAAAATGAATGTATATTTTATTAGGACAAATTTCTTGTAAACTTTAGTAACTTTTGTTTGCCATAGCCTTTTCTTTATTGAAAAGTTTCATGAATTTCCTAAAGACGTCATAGATTTTGGTAGAATAATGCCAGGGAAAAGATAGTTATATATAACAAGAAATCTTGTTTTACTATTGTTCATGCAAAAATAATTTCGAGTCATTTTGCAAATAGAATTGATAAATCTGCTGGTTAAAGTTCCAACTGAAACATAAATCTCAAAAATAAGTCCAGCATTACTATTGCGAACCACAATAATGAAATTAAGCATGCTTGCATAAAGAAGTACGTTTCACCCACATCTACTGTATTTAATTGTTTTTTGCTGTAATAAAATTTTACCAGGGTAACCATTTACCAAAAAAAAAGTGTGGAAGTACGTGGCTACAAAATAATGATCAATCATAAAGATTAAAGGAGACTACAAAGTGTTCAAGTCGCTAAGACTTGGATGATTTATATGAGCGGTAAGGGAAAACAATTCTTAATTGTTGGAACTAAAGATAAAGAAGTTGATTCAGTTTGAGTACATCAAGTTTTACTCCTTTTTATTATCATAAAAAAAAAAACAAATCATAAAGGTTCTAGCAAAGATTGATCTCTTATTTCGTTTATTATTGCCAAATCAAACTATTTATTTTTAAAGAGTTCTAGTTACAAACCAACTATATAAAGAAACCACATCACAATAACCAATACTTGGCTCGAACACAGTAAGCAAGCTCGATAGTACAGACAACAAATGACACTTATTTCCACATCTTGTGTTTTCCATACTTGCCTCCATGCTTGCCAAACTTTCCATGCTTTCCAAACTTTCCATGCTTGAACTTACCATGGTGTTGCCCATAGCCTCCATAGCCATGGGACACTTGACCACGGGATCCATACCCATGAGTTCCATGACCATGGGTTCCATACAATTGATGAGTTCCATATGCAGCAGCGCCAAGTGCTGCACCACCAGCTAACAATCCCATGCCAGCATGTCCTCCATGTCCTGTTAAGGATTAATAAAGAAAAGGCATCCATAATTTAATTAACGACGATGCTTTCAGTTATATATATGCTAAAGTTTTGCTGGAGCTAACAGGAATGATACTGACCTGAAGAAACAGGATAGCCTTGTGGAGGATATCCACCATGTTGAGGATAACCGGATTGAGGGTATCCTCCAGGAGGGCAAGCATACCCTTGCGGACGTATGCGGCCACCACTACCATATCTACCAAGATGAGAGTATAGTCCTTTGTCCCCGTTATATGCCATTTCTCTTCACCCTGAAAACATATATACAGGATGTTATTACTTGGTGACTGCCAAATTTTCCACTTTTAATCACGGCCATCTCAGAAACACATAACATTTGATTTCACAAACAAATAAATGAACTATCACACACACGAAAGCACAATTTAGCAAAAATATGTGAAAACTGGACTAAAAAGTGAAATTGAATTGAGAAGAAATATGGTGAAACTAACCAAATTAAGTAGTATTTGTTGATATCACAGTTGTAGGTCCTTAAGCTGCGCGATCCAACTTGCAATAAATTTAAATAAGGTGAGAGTGTTATATATAGGAAGGTGGGAATGCCCCTTTTATTTGATTCACGCGTTACGTAGATGGGCAGTATGTTGATGGAGAATAAACATATATGTGTCAATGTATACCCGTCTAGATTGAGGCAGCTAATTAAAAAAGCGTGTCAAATGAGTTTCGTTACAAATTAAGGGTTATATATATATATATATATATATAGTATAAGAAGAACCCTTAAATTTACTGTGGACTCTTCTTATGAAGACACGTATGCATCAAATAGTTAGTAACTATTTACTCTATTTCTTATTATAAAGCAATAACCCAACCTTCCAACTTGCCTGTCTCATGGTTATTTAGCTAACAAATTATTTTCTCACTCTCTCCCATCCTCTCTTTCTCCATTATTGTCATCAACTTCAAAAGGAGGATACACACACATAAATCTCCATCTTTTTATGCATAATGTACACGAGTCTCTTTGTCATCAAGTACGTGCAATATATATGGCTATAACTCGCTGTATAAGTACATGCATTAACAACAAATCTATCATCTTCCTCTTATTTAGTTTATGTCTTGACTCTTGATATCTTGCAGAGCTATTTTCCTCTATGATCCATCTAATGCAACCATTATACACTTTTTTTTTTTTTTTTTTTTTTTTTTTTTTTTTTTTTTTTTTTGATGATAACTTGTTTCTCAGCTCATGGAGTTGCAAGATGACGCTGGCCGGCAAGCAGTTAGGGCCTACCTGAACAGTCGCAACTTTGGTGGAGTTTGGTGTTCATTTATCAACGTGGTTGGTCGAACAAAGAAAGCTATGTTTCTCAAAAATCAAAATAAAGAAAGTTGTAAGTAGATGATGGGGAAGCTGGATATCTATGATTAAGTATGTACTCTTAGTTTATATTTAGGTAAATCGGTGGTAAGTTATATATGCTATTTGTATTTGCATACTTTTAATTAGTATGTTATGAAATCCTTGTATGCATGGTTGTTGTTAGTCAATAATGATGTACGATAATTACTAATCTATCGTGTAGACTATAACACGTGATTCAACTAACATTATGTTTTGTGTCAAATGCTTCTTAATTATGGTTCATTGGTTGATTTTGTGTTGAAATTGGACGTTAATTAGATAATTATACGCTATATAGTGCTTACATTTTTCTAACTAAGTTGTGGAATTGATATATAGTAACTTCATGCATCAAAAATGATGAAACTATGATCTTATTATAATAACTTCTAAGATAAACAAAATATGCAAATTAACTTGAAGAACAAAAAGATAACCATATATGCATTAAGAGTTACTTGTGGAACTGTGATAATCAACTGTGTAGGTGATGGCTTGAGAGAACCAGTGTGCAGAAGGTACATAAGTAGTTGTTGAGACTTTTGACTTTATGATTGCAAGAAGTATGTAGTAATATATGTTTGGTGAAACAATACATTTAAATAGGGTTGTGTTATACTAATCCTCCCTAGCAGGGAGGGGTCCACCTACTTAATCAAAATATACAAATTTTAATGCAGACAGTACAGGCAGCGACAGGTGGTCAAAGTCAAGGGAGGGTGCGGTTATCCTGCCCCATTTAAATAATGTAAATGTGTCATCATTTATCAGTAGTCACTGTGTAACTTTCATGCATATATTGTAGTCAAAAGTCTTAACAACTACGTATCTTTTGTATTTTCGTAACTTGGTCATTGTATTATGTATCATTCTAGCTTCTTATTCCACCAACCATTATTTCTAATCTTTTATATAATACAAGAATTACACCATTTTGGAGTGTTTTTGCAAAACCCTTCTCATTGAAAAAAAAATTAGACCAATAGGAGAGCTCGATTTTGACACATAAGCAAAATCAAGCAATATAATTGGCCAATAAAAAGTCAAAATTGAATTGATTTTGGTCAAACTTTAATAAATTTGGTGAAGAATTTGATTGATAAAAAAAACACATAAAAATATAGGTGTCAAATTTATAAAAATAAAAACTTAAGAAAAGATGAGGTAATTAATAAAACCTTAGTGGTTAAGTGTAAAATTATAAGTCTCCATGTTTTTTAATAACTTTAGATAATAAACAAATAACCCCTTACACTTCATACCCCCTATACTTTATAATGTTAACTTTGTTTAAAATTACATGAGTGATAGTATTAGTTTTTTTGACTTTCATCTATTAAAATAAATTTGGTAAATATGCGAATTAGTTTTATTATACGTTAATATTTTTTAAACTAATGTTAGTTTAAAACTTTCATACATTAGAATATATATTTTTTTTAATAAGGACCCATGTTACTATTTAAAAGTTTAATTTATGCGTACACGGGTTTGAAATACGGCTAAATTATTAGTAACGGGAATATAAATATCAAATGGTAAGCATGAGTTACTGTGATATAAAATAAATATACGCGATTCTACTTATAGCAACGACTCATGAAATTATTATTTAAAATTTATATATGGATATCCATAAAAACATTTTAAAAACTTTACGGAACATATTTTAACTTTATCAATGCTCATTATGTGCCACTAAATTCGCACATTTTGTACAACATGATATCAATAGTTAAAGTTAAACAACAACATTAATCTCAAACTCAACATCTCTGTCAGTTAAAAATGTTATACAAAGCTAATTATTAAAAAAAACAAACAAAAACACATCGGTTAGATAGTCATTCTTTAATATAGAAGGTGTTTTCCTTAAATTATAAAAAAAATGCACGCATCACAATCCTTATTTTATAAGAATCACCTCCTAAATCAAAACGAAAAACTACGTAGATGATAACCTAACTTTATACATTGACTTGATGTTTCAAAAAAATAATAATAAATAAATAAATAAATAATAGTTGGTCGTTGTAAAGGAATTAAAAGTATGTACATGAGAATTATTCAGTAAGAATATATAGTTTTTAATTAGGTTATTACGTTACTATACTGCGATAATGTTATTGACTTGGTAATCACGGATGTGAGATACAACCATTATTCTATACTTATGATTTATGTGTAAACCCCTTTTTGCTTCTGAATAGAATCCGAAAGAGACCTCAACAGCACTTTGGCTTATGTCTTATCTAGCTGATAGTTTTTAGTAAAATTTTTTATGGTTTAACTTTTTTGTTATACACACCAGCTTTTAGTAATTTTTTTTTTTTTTTTTTTTTTTTTTTTTTTTTTTTTTTTTTTTATGTTTTATTGAAAATTTCTACACTTAATATTTATGTTTTTACTATAAACACACTAAACTATGATAGAATTAGTTGGGAGTTCAGGGGTTTTTTACTAAGCTTCTCAAAAAAGCTTATAACTTTATCATAAACTTATTGTGTTATGGTAATTGAATAAGCCAATAAGCACCTTTAATAAGCATAACCAAACACCCCTTTAGTTCTAATATGAAGTTTTCTGATTTGATGTTATGACTAACTTTGTTGTTATCCTCACTATAATGCAACATGTTAGTGGTTTTTGCAGTTTTATGATCTTATCGCACACACTAAAGTGTAATGCAATTTGTTGTGTGCGCTTTTTTAAAGAAGGATTAAGTATCAATACATGATTGGTATAGAAGGTTAATGTACCAAATATGTGTTTTAGTGCCTATATGAGGAATTTTATGGTAAGAATTCTTTTCGGAGTGTAATTTGTCTTTGAATGAATTAATAAAACTTAGCAGGTGTTTACCGTCATTGATAACACTATTGGTGTCAACCAACGGTCTAAAATATGGGTGTGTTTTACCTTGATGATTTATGCCAATTTTGAAGAAAGTTGCATTAAAGTGAAAGACTTACGGATGTACTCTGTCATTTTTTATGCATTTATAATTTACTTATACAAGTAATAATAATTTCTTTATATAGTTCGGGTTTAGAAAAAAATTATTCTTATACATTATAAATAATCGTAAGATTAAATTTGAGTTCTACCAATTACATTTTTTTTGTTTCTCTTTATGTAATAAAGAAACTATAGTGTAAGCATCTATGTTAATTTGGTAATTTTATGATCAAACATGAGAAGTAAATAACACAAATTTATGAAAATACAAATTTTCAAACAAAAAGGTACATTAGTAAACATGGTATGATGATTATTCATAATCAAGGAAATGAATCAATCTTTAAAGCTATCTAAATATGCTACATATAAACGAAAATTTAAGTAAAAGAAATACCACAATTACAAAACACATCGTAAATTGATAGCACGTGTTTGCAAAACTAAAAGCATATATCACTAACATCTCAGGCAAGTCAAGTATCATCATGTGATTTTGCTTAAATAATAAAATATAATTTTTAATCCAAAACCATTGTCCTAAACTAATAGGTAGATTATAACATATATACATATGATTTTTTATTTTTAGTTCACTAAGTAAAACTATTTGAAACATGTTAAGTGGTTCATTTCTTAATCGATAATAATACATAATCAAAACAAAATTTTAAAAACCCTGTGCGTGCACAGGTATTATAACTAGTGATAACGATACAAAAGTACAAACATGTACAAGTGTTAAATTTTCTAACTTATTTGCATTTGAAGAATTTCAATGTATATAATAACTTAACAATGTATTAAATTAGTTTGATTTCCTTTATGCAGGGAGTATTTGAGTAACATTATCGTTATAAAATAGTGAAGCTACTACAATTTCTTTAGTAAGAATTATGATCAAAGGAATCGGTGAAGAGTGACGTAGAGATGGATTGTAAATTATACGAAGTACTTGTTAAATATATTAATAATAATATTTATTTGTTTATCTATTTGTTGAGATGTATTCTTGATGTTCAACACTTAAATAATTCGTTAATGGCTTACATCCATGTAGGGTGTTCATTATAAATATATTTCTAGCATATTTATATAAAATATACCATTTTCGAATGTCATTTTGTTAGTTTTTAGTTTTAGGAATGATTTAAATGACAAACAAATATTCGGTCACTCATTTATATATGAAATAAGTACCTTTAGTGACCAAAACCGCAAGAGCACTATTATTCGATGAGAGTTTTTGCATTTTTGCAAATGAAAAATTACTATTACAAAACCTTTTCGAAACTTTTCTTTTCATTAGAGTTACTTACATTTTCTCATGGAAGTTAAAGTTAATTGGGTTAGAGTTGGGAAACCTTAAGTTTTAGGTGTAATTTTACAATCCGTATCCTCTTTGTTTTAGCTATTTTAAATTGTTTTATACTTTCAAGAAGCTATTTGCATTGAGATGAAGGATCGATTTTCTTAAAGAAGGTTATTGGGAAAAATATTTCTAATCAAAGATCTCACCAGTTATTTATTTATTTTTTAAGACTAACACATGTACATCTTATTGTAAATCCATACTTACGATGAGACTTAAATCCTCATCACTTAGGTGAGACACCATAAATAAAAGTTAAATACCGTCAAATAAGAAACCCGTTATTCCAAACACTTGCTGAACAATTAAAAAAATAAACATAAACCATCTTGGGCCGTGCTTAGCACGGCCAAAAAGAATTACCTAGTATATATATAGGTAAGGTTCTAGAGAAAAATTCACTTTAATAGAAAAGTGAGAAAAAAAGTTATAGGGTTTAATTTGAAACATCTCAAACTTCATGGGTATGTTTTGAAACATACCCCCACCCACCCCACCCCCCTCCCCCCCCCCCCCCCCCCCCCCCCCCCCGAAAATTTTTTTTTCCCCGCCAATTTTTTTTTTTTTTTTTTGGCCAAAAATTTTCCCGCAAAAAATTTATAACTCTGATGCACCTTTTTTTTAGTGCATCTCAGTTATAAAAATTGGTGCATCATAGTTATAACTGAGATGCACTAAAAAAAAGGTGCATCATGGTTATAAATTTTTGGCCTTTTTCCAAAAAAAATTTTTTTTCCAAAATTTTTTTCGGGGGGGAGGGGGGGGGTGGGATGGGGTGGGGGTAGGGTGCGAATTTACAAAACCTCCTTAAAGAATGAAGGAAAATACAATTAGGTCCCTGTAGTTTGGTGTGAAAAAAAGGAAGGGAAGAAGGGGCTGATTTGTACACTTTTCTCATTTTTCTACCAAAGTGAACTTTTTTCATGAACCCATATATATATATATATATATATATATATATATATATATATATATATATATATATATATATATATATATATATATATATATATATATTTGAACGGCTGTTTGACATTGCATTTTGAATCTAATAATCTTTGTGTTTCATTTTCTAGTATTTTGGTATAGTGAAAAAGTGATTTTCATAATTTAATGTCCGAGTGTGATCAAATAATCAGTTGCGAAGTGAGTTTAACAAAAGTGATTCTGATCATCTTATTATTAAAAGCTCATTTCGCATCTAATAGCCTTATAATCAGATTTTGCTGTACTGTCAATCAACTTTTCATTTGAAATTATCAGGATTAGATGTAACATCGAGCTACAAAATATAGTGTCCATAGTTTTTTTTTTTTTTTTTTTTTTTTTTTTTTTTTTTTTTTTGGCTTAAAGTTACACGTGGAGTTTAGTTCTGACATGAAATACAAAAACAAATTCTAATAATACAATAATTGTCTAGAAAAGTGACACCGGATTGAAGCGAAACCCACAACTAAAATATGAAATATGACAGCGTATAGGACCTTCAGCCCAATTAACTAAAGGTCCACTTGCTCTAACCAGGCCCAACAGTGGCCACAACTCATAATACGCTTGGGAAACGAACTCCCAGGCCAGGCTCGAATGCCTGGCGAATATACTCAGGCAACGACAGGACTGGGAGCTTTCTACAGGACCATTGCAACAAGTAAACACGTGCCACTACCTAATTTGCTTATAGGTAGTGTTGCAATCGTGCATGTATCATTCCATGCATCTAGCGAGACAAAGGAAAGTACGTCACGTGCCATTCCTGTCTCCTCCATTAGATTTTCACAAAGTGGACCATCTTAAAACCATCGATGGACTCCCGCGGAGACACGAAACCCTAGGACCATCCTTATAAATAGAAGAAGGTTCATTCAAATGAATGGACCAACTTTCACACTCACGGTGAATTCATACATTCACTCACTAGCTACACCAGGAGTGTTACCCCAGCTCTTGACTTTGGTCACACATTGGGGTCCTTACCGAACGTGGAAAACCAAACTGGTTAGCTACACTATAAGTGTTACCCTCAATACATACCTTATGTAAACATGGCGCCATCCATGTTATATGCAACAATATAGCCACAAAAATAACCTTTCCGTTCACAGGAAAATTTTTCCGATTTACCGCAAAACTTTTTCTAACTCACACAGTTTTTCGACCAAAACACTCACAAAACCTCCTCAAAACAAAAACTCGCACACTCCGTCACCAGAAAACACTAGATCCAAAATCTTATATCCGTTTCAAAAACACGAAATCTAACATTTCATTTTGACAAAAACCTCACCTCCAAACTTCATTTCATAAAATGACAGATCAATAAAATCAACAAATTCCACCACCTCCATTCGACATTACTGGTCCTGAGGACATCACTAACGCGAACGAAAGAAAAGAAACTCTAACAAAAAATAGCCACAACGTCATATCTTAACCAACTCCTATGAACATAACCTCATTTCCAGGTAGTCCACCACCAATCACCACTAACGTTTCAAGGCAAAACGACAATTTTATAAAACCACTCATAGTAATGTCGACTTCCAGGGTGGCACCTGAAGTCAACAACAACACTCAGGTGAAACACGAACACATAGGTTATGTTTGGCAAAAGTAGCTGTGAGCAGTAACAGTGAGCTGTGAGCAGTAGTTGTGAGCTGTAGCAACAGCTCACTGCTCACCGCTTACAGCTTCTTAAAGAAGCATTGGAAAAATATGCTTTCCTAAAAAATAGCAAAGCTCATCGCTCTTTTGCCATACGAGCACTAAAAATCAAAAAGTTCATTGCTCACCGTTCATCGTCCCAAAAAGCTTTGTGCCAAACATAGCCATAGCTTTCATGGATTTGTTAATGCTTGAAAATCGGCAATCAGACCAAGAAGGACCACAAACACATACCATAAATACAAACTTACAATAACCTAACGATCAGGAAATACCTCAAACAACAACCAGCCAGTTACAACGTTGTACCAATACACCACAAGGGGTGACCCAGCGGTAAGAATATCGGCCTTTTAAAGAGGAGGTCAAGGTTCAAATCCAACGGGGAGAAAATTAATCCCCTTGTGGCCATGGAGGTTCACCTGCACCGAATACGGGCTATCCAAAAAGGGTAGTCGCCGTGGGATTAGTCGGCTCGCAATGTCGAGTCGGAAACCCATGTTTACCACAAAAAAAAAATGTTGTACCAATACAAAAAATTCCACAATCACCTTTCCAGACAACTCAAAACATACAAACTCAACACTACCAACAACACATATATATAACCAGACGGGCGTACATAACCATGCCTGGATATCAACACACTCAGGCAGCCATATCACTAATGTCCACCCAGAAAAAAAAAACTTACAACACAAGCCTCCTCCATAAACCTGTTTAACATACTAATGACCAGGGTGCAGACAGAAACGAACATCGCAACTAAAAAATAGTCGGTGATGATGTACGTGGACATCTCTGTACCCTGGAGATTAAGAGACACCAGTTCGTAAAATGGATTGTGAAATATTAACTCCCAGTGGGCCTGAAGCTTCCTGCTGACCTACACATGTATGACGGAGTCAAAGATCCCAATTCACGCATCTGGCAATTAGAATGTGCGGCAAAAAACAAAGGTCTAGAACAGTCCAATGGCCTGCCACCTGTTTCAGCGCACCTTAGCAGGGCGAGCAGTCATTTGGTTTAAAGGCATAGATAAAAACAGTATAATGGGATGGGAAGATCTTAAGGAAAAAGTTTATCAAAAACTTCAAACCTAAAAGGGAATACATAGGCGATTACATAGACCTGCAATTCATCAAGCAAGTTCATGACAAATACCTGATCAAGTTCACTGAAAGAACTAATGACGAAGCAAGCAAGATATCAGGAGTCAGGGACGACCAGAAGATTTCAGAATTCATTGGTAACATAACCAAGGGACAATTTTATATCAAACTAGCAAAAAACCAAAAACATGACAAGAACTGTTGGATCGCTCCAACTAGTTCACAAAGATAAGCAAAAATAATATCGCAAGAGTTGAAGACAAAAGCAGCAGCAGCAGCAACAACAACAACAACAACAACAACAACAACAACAACAACAACAACAACAACAACAACAACAAAAACAACAACAACAACAACGGGAGACAACATGTGCCAAGTTACCAGGCTAAGCGAGATGCCAAGTAGACACATCAAACAAGGGAAGAACGTCGTCCTGATCACAGGATCGAGGCACGAGAAACTCTCATAAAAACCTCAACAAAGACACCCGCTGAAGTCCTGGCTACACAGAATGAACTTACGGTCAAATGGCAACGCCCTCCACCACTAAGGGAGTAAAGCAAAAATAACACAAAGCAATTTTTTAAACTTCATGTCAATCATGGGCATGATACGAACCAGTGTAGAGAACTTCAAAAAGAAATTGAAAGGGCAAATCAGAGTGGAGAGCTTGAACATTTATGCCAGGAAACCAGAAAGAGGATAGGTGGCAAGAATGTTGAGCTACATCACACATCCACATGATAAACACCTAGGCATCATTCTAGGAGTAACAATTAGGCAAGAAATACCCTCGGGATGAAGAGTTCACGCCCTCAGCTGATCAGTAGCCATCACAACAGTAATCATTTCACACTTAGGAAGCGGGATCTACCTGGATCGGGAGAGTTCATTCAATATTATGTATGCTAACTGCTTTGAACAACTACGTGACCATGTCAAAAGCAAACTACGTCCTCCAATAACGCCTCTACCCGGCTTCCTGTCTGAAGGATACATGCCTAAAGGAACAATCCCTAGAGAAAATCATTAGGACACATGCATTGAAAAAAACAAAATTCATGGAGTTACAAGTAATCAAGGCACACACCATATACTACGTCTTGTTGGTAAGGGAAGCGATACATGGCAAATGCATGTGGAAGTATCCACAATCCGTTCTCAAATCCAATTCCCAACAAAGGCAGGCATAGCAACAATCATGAGTGATCCTCCAGGGCAAAGCAACTAGCACTGTACAACAAATCATCAGGCAAGCAAGCTAAGTACACATCAGTCATGGGGTACAAGGAGATACAACCAACAAGTCAAGATAAGCAGACCATCATTATAAGTAGGCATGTCCCACCCCACGTAAAACACCAACTCAACCAAATCTTTTCTACAAATTTCAATATGGTTATCGGAACACCATCAAAAGCATACGACGATCGAGTCAGCATCAACTCCAAGTAGGGCACAAAGTCCAATCTCATGGAGAAGGACATTCTCCTCCTGGAAATGTTCAATACCCTAGACATTTTTATTGATTACGTTAAATAGAAAACATTTTTATTTCCACCCGCGGGACTATAGTCTATTATACATATATTAGATGCATTTAATCAAATTAGATGAATCTTATGTATTATTCGTCGTTTGCATGCCAAGTGTGGTTAATGCTACTTTACATCCTTTTCACATCAAAATCACTTTCGAAATGATAGGAAATGCATCTAAATGAATAGAGACGATGCATCTAATTCATGTCGATGCATCTCAAATGAGTGGTTATAATTACTTTTCCTTTAGTTTTCTCCCAACAAACATTAACTAATTTTCATCATGTGTTAGCTCCAGTTATGTCCTAGCAACAATTCAGATCATGTAAGGACTTTATGAGCAGGCTAGGTTCGTCTATCCTAGATTCCTAGTTATGTGAAGCGTGGGTATAACGTGTGTAATCAGTTAATTTCATTTAAAATTCTTGGACAATCATATATTTTTATGAAAGAAAATGATTAATAGATTATTGTAGGTGATAAATATTAAAGGCAAATCAACAACAAAATGATCGACCAACACTACTAAACAAAAGAACAATGCTTATTCACCAGCATGTTTTAAACTTTACGAGTATTGGGGAGGAATCTGAGCTTTTATTTATTGTAGGAATACGGACAACATGATGTTGGAATAAGTTCTCCAAAAAAAGAGTGATCTAGTGCGTAAATAATATCCACACTCGTTAGCATCATATCCTATATGTTCTATGCTTATGGCTGGTTTAACCGGTAAATAAAGGTCCACACTAGCAATTTTTTTTGGCCAACGCGTGATAGTGATGCTGAAAGATGGTATTTTAAAGTACGCGTAGCTTTGTCTCTCAACATAAACCCGTGTTTCTTATGGTTCAAGAAATTAAAGCAGATGACACTGAGAGTTATACCCTAATGTTAGAAAGCTAAACTTAGAAACTCATTAACTTATACAAATTCTTTGCCAAAACCGCGTTGGTTCTTAATGCCCTGTTTAGAGGCATCAATGCCAACTAATTACTAAAATGGGTGAAAATGAAACGAGAGGCATGCCATTTAACTAGAAACACATGTAGTCAGAAAACCAAAGAAGTGCATTAAGTCAAGTGTTTTTCGGCCTATCTAAACCATTTTGTAGACAATTTCCATGATCATAATAAAAATTTACCCTATTAGACCTATACGTTCACTCTTGTCTATATATCACCATTACATAAATCTTACTCATTCCTTATGATCTCATAGCTTTTGCAACATATATTTTTCTTGAAAAGTTTCATGAATTTCTTATGATATCATAGATTTTGGTAGAATAATTCCAAGAAACCTTGTTTTACTATTGTTCCTGCAAAATAATTCCAAGCCATTTTGCAAATAGAATTGATAAATCTGCTAGTTAAAGTTCCAACTGAAACATAAATCTCAAAAATAAGTCCAGCATTACTATATTACTCATGTTGTTGACAAAGTGTAGCTCAGTTGGTCATATTTTTTATTTTTATATTTTAATGACAGTCCAAGTCCCGTAGCTCAGTTGGTTAGAGCGTTGGTCTTATGAGCCGAAGGTCGTGGGTTCGAGCCCCTCCGGGACTACTTTATTATAACTTTTAGCATGAACTCTTTTTTTTTTTTTTGGCTGGCATAATTTTTAATTTTTAACTGCTTTTTCTTGAATCGTAATTTATTTGTTGAATCTTTCTTGTTTATGGTTAAGTATTCTTATTCCATACACACATTTTTTCTTCAAAGCTGGTTAGAGTTTTCTAAATTGTTCTAGGGTTTTTTCTTTAAATCGACTAAGGGCTTCTGTCATTAACTGTTGATCTAATTTTAGTTACTATTATTTGTTGGTTTGCTGCTAGCTATTCAAGCGTAAGTTTAAAATTACCTGACTCTCAGTTAGGGTACTCTCTTTATCTAATCTTAGCAGTTTCTTGAGTCGAGTGGGGTATTTTATATTGCAGTTGAGTGCGTTGTTCTTATCTGCTGCACATTGGATCTTGTGGGGTTTAACTGGTATCTCTGGTTGTTTCGTGTTTGATTTTGTGGCTGTTTTGAGGGTCGTAATAGTCTGCTTTTGGTGTGGTATGATGGGGGATGGGGGTGAAGAGAGATTAGAAAACTGGTATTGCTAATGAGGGGGACACGAGTTATTTAGCTGCAAAGATTAGTAATATTGAACGTCAAATGCTTGAAGGTAAATTCGTGTTATTAGGAGATGATGGGGAACCTTTAAAACCTTCTGGTGCGAAGTTGCAAGCTAAGACTGTTCGGATGGTGGATGGGAAAACTATTGGGGCTGACGACGAGGGTGCAAATGGCTAACAATGAGGAAGGGTCACGGTGTCATGGCTAACTATGGCAAGGTTGCCACGGTGGAATGGCGAGGCATAACAAGCCCACACCGTGTGCTCTTAAAGGAGACTAGAAAGTGTAGAAGTTGCTAAGAATTGAAGGATTTATATGAGCAGTAAGGGAAAACAATTCTTTATTGTTATATCAAAAATTAAAGAAGCTGATTCAGTATGAGTCAAGTTTTACTCCTTTTAATTATCATAAAAAGGCAAATCATAAAGATTCTAGCAAAGATCGATCTCTTATTTCGTTTATCATTACCAAATCAAACTATGTATCTTTAAAGAGTTCTAGTTACAAATTAACCAACTGTATAAAGAAACCACATCACAATAACCAATACTTGGCTCGAACACAGTGCACAAACTCGATAGTACAAACAACAAATGACACTTATTTCCACATCTTGTGTTTTCCAAACTTTCCATGCTTGCCAAACTTTCCGTGCTTTCCAAACTTTCCATGCTTGAACTTACCATGGTGTTGCCCATAGCCTCCATAGCCATGGGATACAAGACCATGGGATCCATAACCATGGGATCCATAACCATGAGATCCATAACCATGGGATCCATAGCCATGAGGCAAATTATGAGCTCCATATGCAGCAGCACCAAGTGCTGCTGCACCACCAGCTAACAATCCCATACCACCATGCCCTCCATGGCCTCCATATCCTGTTTAGGATCAATAAAGAAAAAGGATTCATAAGTTAGTTAACTACAATGCTTCCAGTTATATATATGCTAAACTTTTGCTGGAGCTAACAGGAATGATAATAACCTGATGAAACCGGATATCCTTGTGGTGGATATCCACCATATTGGGCATAACCGGATTGAGGGTATCCTCCTGGAGGGTAAGCATACCCTTGTGGAGGGTAAGCTCCATATCCACCATGATGAGAGTAGAGTCCTTTGTCTCCGTTATGTGCCATATCTCTTCACCCTGAAAACATAGTATATTTAGGATACCGTTACTTAGTGACCGCCAAATTTTTGCTACTTTTAATCATGGCCTTCTTTAGAAACGCATAATATTTGCTTTCACACACAAAATAACGATTGATGATCAAATACTCTTATTGTTTGACATGTCGTTTAGCAAGTGTTTTACCCGGCCTTTTGAACTTAATCAATATCACACATACAGAAACATAACTAAGCAAAACATGTTAAACTAGACTAAAAAGTGAGAAGAAATATGGTGAAAACTAACCAAATTAAGTAATATTTTTTGATTTCACAGTTGTAGGTTCTTAAGCTCTGATCCAACTTGCAATAAATTTAAATAACAGGAGAGTGTTATATATAGGAAGGTGGGAATCCACCTTTTATTTGATTCACGCGTTACTTAGATGGCCAGTATGTTGATAGAGAATAAACATGTGTCAATGTATACCGTCTAGATCGATAAGACTAATTGAAAAAGCGTGTTGAATGAGTTTCGCTACAAATTAAGGACTTGTAAGGGTTGTTCACTTGTTTGGCATTGCGTTTTGAATCTAATAATATTTGTGTTTCATTTTCTAGTATTTTGGTATAGTGAAAAAGTGATTTTGATAATTTAATGAAGTGAGTGTAATTAACAAAAGTGATTCTGTTCATCTTATTATTTCGGGCTCGTTTTGCATCTAGTAGCCTTATAATCAAATTTGCTGTACATGCAGTAAATCAACTTTTCATATGGAATTATCAGGATTAGATGTAACAATCGAGCTACAAGATATAGCGTCTGAACTTTTTTTTTTTTTTTTTTTTTTTTTTTTCTGCTTAAAGTTGTACGTGCAGTTTAGTTGTGACATGAAATACAAAAACAGGTTCTAATAATACAGTAATGTGGTTAGATATTGTAATTTGATATTTTCGTTCTAGATGTTACACAGAATAATATGTGACGATTATAGAAAGAATCTAACATCAGCTAAACGACGACCTTACCTAAACAAGAAAGCAACAAAAATACAGTACTTATTCTATCACACGTACGTTTCAACTTTTAGTATTGGGAAGGAATATGATCATGCTTTAATTGTAAGAATTGAATAAGAACAGCATGATGTAAGAATATGTTCTCTAAGATGATCAAGCGCATTAAATAAGTTCCATGCTTTAGCACCACAGAGATTCTATACATACACACTTTTAAAACGGCACAAGCTTTACAACAACAATTAAAGCTCAACACATAGCACCATGACCAGACAATGATCTTAATGTAACTATGTACATTTTACTGCGTTAAGTGAAAGTACAGGACTGTTTAATGTAGAGTAACCGATCTGTCGACACTTTTACTCAGCCAAGAAAACTGGTCTGGTTCAAATTCTAAAATCCAAGTTTAAAGAAGGGATAATGGTTTGAAAATGTATCAAACTTGATCCATTATTCAATATTTTAATGTATAAACTTTTAATATGACTTATTGTGTGTTTTATTACGGGTAAAGTTTGATACATTTTCAAATGATTATCCATCCAAATGTATCAAACTTTACCTATAACGGCAATAAAATATATTAAAAGTTTATACATTTAATTAATAGTGAAAGAAATAGTTTGATGCACACACAAGAATAATGGGTCAAGTTCGATATATTTACGAAAGAATACATAAGAACCGATGACTAAAAAGCAAGTAAACAGTGCTTTTCTCGTTTATTTATTAATTTAAAAGGTTAATCTAGAGTAATTTTTTACGTCAATTCTCAGAACATTATTTATTATAGATGTTCATTTCGTTAAAAGCCTTACCTGTATTATTGATGTTCATCATATTGAAAATTTATTAGCCAAATGATCCAAGGATTCACTAACTTGGCTTTTGCATGTACAATATAGGTGACTTGTGCGTTTTCAGTTACATTGACTTAGCAACCAAGAACGGGATGTCGAAGCATTAAGTCCCATAGGATGGACTTCTGCATACGTTTTTGTATCAACTTTTAGAGAATTAGAGAAAAACATAATGCTATCGCCGCGGGTAAGCCATTACTCATGATTTTTTTTTTTTTTTTTTTTGAACAGCTTGTTAGTGGTTCAGGCAGTGACATCCCCTGAAGGGGTAAAAGTCTCGGGTGGGACTCGAACTTGAGACCTCCCCTAGCCAAACCTCCCATCCCCAAGCCCCTAAGACTATCTTTATCAGTGAACTGATCCAACCGATCGGAGGTTATAAGACAAAAAAATCTGAATATTATATTAAAAGAATAACAAAGAAAGAGAGAGAAAGGCACGATCCGGTCGTTATGTGACTTTCAAATCTTTGAACCGACCTTGCCACGTGTCACGTTGCCAACAATTTCATCCGAATCTGGTAATGATCAATTTTTCTTGCCGGAAAATAGATACAGTCGCCGGAGAAGAAAGAAGCAAAAAGATAGATTGGTGCTCATCATAACCAGATAGATTGGTGCTCTTCGGTTTCGTAGCAGAAAGAAGAGAGTGTGTTTAAGATTTGGTTCTTCACAGAAGTGGAGAAGAAGATAGATGTTTGTGTTTGGAGAAGAAGAAGTTGTGTGGCTGCAAGAGAAAAGAGGGAGGGGTGTTTATGTGTGAAGAGTATAATTAGGGTTATGTGTGATAAACATTAGGGACTTTATATATACTTAGGTTATGTTGTAGTGTTTAAGTTAATGAATTTCGGGCCTGTTATTGGACTTTGCTTATTTCTACACTTGGGTTGAATTTTTGAGTGGGATAATTTTGTAATCCGAACTTTTGAGCATCAAATTCACAATGCAAATAATATATGAATGAAACTTACAATGCAAACTCCCTTAATATTTGCATAATATATATGAATGAATTTTTAATTAAAAAAAAATATTATATGTTAGGTTGGGTTGTTGATAAATTGTAAAAAAGTAGAGATTGATTGTATGTATAGATTGTATATGTAGATGAGTGAGAAAATAATATTTTAATGAGAGATTGGGTTGGTTGAGGTTGTGAATAAAGATAGTCTAAGGAATCTTGGTTGCCAACTGAGCTAGCCCAGTTGGTTCCATTACTCAGGATTGATTCATTGACTTTCCTACTAATCAATATTTATAAAGGGGTATTTGATAATTGTAAGTGCATTTCAAAACCAATTATCAGATTATTGTGACTTAAAGTCTCGCTTATCAGTTTAAATGATTAAGAAACATAATCTACCTAGCTAATGCATAATCAGTTTTGAGGTCTCAGGGTTGTTTTGTTTTTTTGTTTTGTTTTTTTTAAGTTCAAATATACTTTACTTGACCCGTTAATAGCAAGTATCGCTTAAAGGACTTGATTGCCCCAGGCCCCCAGCTACACAAGCATGAACTATGCCCAACAATCCCCATAAGTGCATTAGAGGTGACACTTCGGCCCATTAATTTTTTTACTAGTAACACGATTCAGCTTGTGTTCTACCTCTAGCGGGTAACATAGGTGAAACGCGTTAAAATCCATCTATACTTTAAAGCGTAATTTTTAAGCATACTTAATGCAATACAATCTTCAAAATCATTATAGTCAGCACATTATATTATTATTGTCCAATATAACATTTCAATCTGATCTGATATAGCAATGAAGTTATCAAAGTTTTGGCGGGCACAAAATGTTTCGGGTCAACATGATCCGACCCACCATATAAAGATTACCTGTTTGTACCCGAACCCCATTTTTGACCGTACCACCTATAAGATAACTAAATTCCAATTTCAATCTGGTCATAACGGGTATTCTGGGTTCCATTTGTTAAATCAACATTTGTCACTAAGGACAGTAATTAAGAAGCACAAATTATAAGTTTTTATTCTAAATGTTTTTAAAATTCACTTCAATTCTTCAAACAATTCATAGCGAGTCAAATCCTTTATATAATATTGCAGGCAAAAGCAAAAGCCGTCAGTATCATCCAAGCATAGTGCAGCCCTTGGCTTTAGGAGGTCGAGATATAAATCACTTCCATTTCTTGTATCCAGAGTGCTTGCCCTTGTGCTTGCCAAACTTTCCATGTTTCTTATGCTTCCCGTGCTTGAACTTACCACCACCGTGCTTGCCATGCTTATAATGGCCACCACCATAGTGTCCTGTTGGACCCATCATGTTAGGAGCTCCATGAGACACATGGTGGCCTCCGTGGCCATGAGATGATGTCATATGGTGAACTCCATATGCAGCGGCTGCAGCTGCTGCACCACCAGCTAGCATTGTTCCCATACCAGGTCCATGTCCTAGAGATATAATTTTTCTCATGATCAGTCTTTCATAATTAAAGTAGAAAAACAGGAACCAATCAATCATTATCTGAATCTTTCTTTTATGGTCATATGAATATTTAGGAATAAAACAGTGAGTATAAACACTAGCTGCAATAAACGAATAACAATGGGCATAATAAGATTGCTTATACAGTCTCGGTTTACTCTGATTTAGTCTTTCCATACTTGATCACAATTTTATAAAGTCATTAAAAGTGATTATTGAGTAGAAACACATCAGACATTAGTTTCTTGAATAATACGCTCAGCTCGAAAAAATACATCCAAACACCTCCAAATAAGGCATATAACACACCTGTTTTAAACATGGCCACAAAATTCCCACAGGGTTTATCCATATGAGAACAAAACATAGTTTATTTGGTTTTAGAAACATCTGATTTAAGTCATATACGTCTTAATTAGCATCCACCTACAAGCGAATTTACAACTAATATAACAAAGAGTGTGTGAAATTCAATAATAATGAAGTATTAGTGATGTTGATATTGACGATGGGAACAAACCTCCTGAACTATGTGAAGCACCAGGATAGCCAGCAGGGGGATATCCCTGTGGAGGGTAGCCACCACCAGCGGGTGGATATCCAGCTGGGGGGTATGCACCGCCAGCGGGAGGATAACCTGATGGAGGATATCCACCGGTTGGAGCGTAACCAGCCGGTGGGTATGCTCCTTGAGGTGGGTATCCCCCACCATGCTGAGGAGGGTAGTGTCCACCAAACAAGCCTTTGTCCTGTTCATTAGGATTTGGATTAGGATTCCCGTCTCCGCCCATTTTTCTTTCAAATTTGAATTGTTATTACAGAATCTGCAAACAAGTTAGAGAAAAAGATTAATTCAGAACAGATGGTACATCATTGAGCATTCAAGCACGTGATTTTCAGACACTATATTCCTAAACATAAGAACAACTACTTAAAACATGACCATAATAATGCATCCCTGACGTAATAGTTCTCTCAACTAGCCTAAAACCTGTAAATCCTCTACACAATCAGTCGTGAGCACAAAACCACTTGCATAGGAGACTCGGTTAATACCAACTTGCTCAATTAAACTCGACCAATTAAAAAGTATGCAATCAATATCAAAGTCAAAGATGATTTCAGAACATATTACATTAAAATCAAACAGGTTGAGATGACTACCCAATCTCATTTAGTCACAACTATATTCAGTACATAATGAGAATAACTACTTTAATATATGACCATGATATGCATCATCAAACATAACACTTTTACAAAACAGCCAAAATATGTAGATCCTTTTAGCAATTAGTCTCGAACACATAACCACTCGTATAAGAAAGGAGTTAGAAGTGATCAAATCCCACAACTGCTAACTACGTATCAATTGAACTCAATAAACAGTAAGAAGAAACATAACGTACTCATTAAGAAAAACCGTATAATAACAAGATTTTGAAAAGCTAAATCATCAATGAAGTGAAATTTTAAAGTATATGTATTATATGAGATTTTATCTTGCACGAAATCCAGCACGGATGTAGCCAGGGCTTTCAGTTATAAATATTCAAGCCGCAAGGGTTTCATGAATGTAAGAGCACTAGATAAAAAAATGTTGCCACATCAACAATACTAAACGCTCTTTCTCAACAATGTTTGCGCGCCCGAATCACATAAAAGTAGTTTCTTGAGAACCACGTGATCGAGTTCATTGTAAAATTTTCTTATGCTGCTTTAAAGATACAAAGCCATATACATGATCATTATAAATTTACAAAACCCTAAATTTATATATATCAACATAGAAACATGAATGTTTGATAACTAAACATATAACAACATGCATTCATCATATTAAAAAAGATCTAATCTATAGATAAGATTGGTTCATAAGTATTGATCTGATCACATATCAAATTTTAAACACAAATATATTGTAGATAAACAAAAAGTAACATGAATTAATTAAAACAGATCGATCGTAATGGTTTATGGAAATTTGGAGATGCTTACAGATTTAAGGATTTTGTTTGGGAGAATTGTTAGAAGGTTTGACTAATTCGGGATGAATGAATGAATGAATAAATCTGTGTGTTTATATATATAAGAGTTATGACTTATGAATGAATAAATATCGCGTAACGTGACGCCATCAACTTATGTACAAAATATCTATGGTACCTTATGCATGATTGATAAAAAGGTCAACGTTTTAAATAAAAGTAAATTACATCGTTGGTTCATGTGGTATATGCTACTTTTATGCATGTATGATTGATAAAGGGTCAACGATTTAAATAAGAGTAAATTACATCTAAGGTCCATGTGGTATATGCGGATTTCACGTTTAGTCTTCACTATTGAAAAGTTACTATAAACGTCCTCAATGTTAGGATTTTTGCTCGTTGTTGGTCCAAAAATCTAACATTTGTTAAGTAATCTCATTATCTCCAACACGTGAGTTGCACACGAGGGTAACTTAGTCATTTCGCTTTTTTTCCAATTTTTCTCTTCATCTTCTAAGGGTATGTTTGGCCAAAGTAACTGTTGCTGGAACTGGTGCTGGTGCTGGAGATGGTGCTGGTGCTGGTGCTGGAGATTATAAAAAGAGATTATTTTTATAAGCTACATGAAGTAACCTTTGATTTTAAGAGATTATGAAAGATTATTTTTTTTTAGAATCTCGTATAAGCTATGTCTGCCAAACAAAGATTTTTTTTTAATTAGCCTATTTTAAAAAAAAAATAAAAAAATAAGCACAATCTCCAAACAATCTTGTGTGCCAAACATAGCCTAAGTTTGCATTAGTCTAGATTTTTTTATCTTCTTTGATTAAAATTAGGTATGCCCCACACCTCCTTTATATTTAAATATAAGACCAAACGTAATAATACGCGTCCTCCCATTTGGTCTACCCATTTTATTTGGTCTCCCATTCGGTCCCCCTTTTATGAGAACCAAACTCAACGCTTCACGTACCCCCCCCCCCCCCCCCAAACCACTTTTTCTTTTTCTTTTTCTTTTTCTGGTCTCGGACCAACAAATTGTTTGGTTTGTGTGAATTTTTTTGTATATATTTAATTTTGTGGGGTATGTTTTTTGTTCTGAGTATGATCCCCTTACTACGAGTATTTGGTCTTGGTTTGTTTAGGAAAGAGAAAACTGATGTGATGCTGATGTAGGGTTGAGCAAAGGTCCAAAATCGAACCAACCCAAGAACCGATTTCGTGAAAAACATGAACCGAAACCGAATCGAATATGGTCGGTTCGGTTTAGGTGTGTTTTTATCAGTTTTGGGTTGAACCGAACCGACCTGAAATCGAAACTAGGAAAAACATGAAATCGAGACCGAACCGAAGGGCAATCGGGTCGGCTTGTTTTTGTCGATTCCGTGCGGTTTTGTTGGTCCCGTTCAGTTTTGGGATGTCCATGCTCAGCCCTATGCTGATGTGACAATGTTAGATTTGGTCTTGATGTGGTCTTATTATATTCGATCTTAGAGCAAAAACATCAAATCCTTATCTACCTTATATCTCCTTTATCAAACACGAACTTACCAACATTTTTCCCTAAGTTACACCAAACACTACACATCCGTAAAAGACAAAAGACAACAAAAACAAAAAACAAAAAACCAAAAAAAAAAAAAAAAAAAAAAAAAATTGAATGATAAAAGCAAAAAGTGCTTGGTTAGCTGAAATCAACATCTAAACCATCACAGGAGGAATGGTTGGTCTTCACTAAAGGAGTGCATTCCCAAACAGTTGAAGCCATTCTAGAGATGGAAATGTAGGTTGTTTGGCATGGCCCTTGAGTGGAAGGGTAATGGGTGCCTAGTGAAGCTACTAACTCATTATACTTTGATTACTATGGGGGTTGGTTGAGTGATCATGGTAGGAGAGTAAGGTAGAAATGTAGCTAGATGGTAGGTGCACTTATGGTGAATTGAAGATGAGAATGGAATGTATCAGAATGAGTATGATGTGCTTTGTTTTGCTCTGTTTGTTTCTGTCAGAGATCAGCTCTACCAGACATAAGATGCAAGCTTGTCAGATATTGGGTAGATAGATTTCTTACTGATTGTATTAATTGAATTCTGATTTGGGAATGCCCAAAGTCAGCTTATCTTATCTTTCATGATGTAAATTGGTTGGAAAATTAAAATAATTCACCTTTGCGCAAGGAAAAAAAAAAAAAAAAAAAAAAAAAAAAAAAAAAAAAAACCTATATCCATATATTTCAGTTTGTAATTTGTGTTATATTTTGGTTAAAGATGTGTTTGGGATTAGGGTTAAGGTGTTCGGTTGAATTGTAATTAAAAAATAATTTGACTAACGTATACTAAGGCTTATTTTGTCTTGCGACAAGGGTTGGTGTGTAGAAATTTTGTCAATTGATTTTGGGATTTCGGAATTTGGTGAAATTGGATTTTCAAGATTGTGTATGATGGTGAAATATTTGATTGTATGTTTGGCAAAACTAGCTTAAGCTGTATGTTGTGAGCTGCTAGTAACATGAACTACAAACTGTATCTTTTTTTCAATAAAAATGTTTGATAAGTTAGCTGTTAAATACTCCCTCCGTCTCAAAATTATTGTCAGGAGACAAGAATCACATAGTTTAATAAAAGTGGGGCTAGACTAATTTTCAACCACTCAAATAAAATATTCCCCCGCTAAACTCTCTAGTTTTTACTTAAATAGGAAATAGGACAATTATTTTGAGACAACCATAAAAGAAAATATGGACAATAAATATGAGACGGAGGGAGTATAATTTTTGTATGAACATTTTGTATTGAAGAATATAAAAATATTGATAAAATTTTTTGTTTTTTCTGATGAAAAATTACTTGATAACAATTTTGTTTCCTCAACATTTTTTGACAAACTTCTTTAATTAATAATTGCAGATTTGAAGTTTTGTTTATCACAATTTTGATTTTTTCCATCAAATGTTGAAGTTTTTATGAATTAATATAATATTTATATTTTAATAAACACATTCAAATTCTAAAATCACAAAAATGCTTCATTGAGACATTTTATCGAATACCGGCCCATTTCTCTTTTGCTTTTTATAGTTTTAGTTGTACAAAATATGTGAGACAATTTAGAGAATTAGATGCTTCATTATTGATGTTTTGTGGCCATCATTCTATATTTATATTGAACTTTATGTGGATACATTCAATTTGATCTCTTTTTGCAAAGAAATTTTAGACAGTAAACATTATCATCTATGCTTTTGAATCTATACGCCCACTTGTAAATTTTGATTGCTATGGTATGGTATGGGCTTTGCATTTATTCTATGAGCATTGATTGCATTATTTACTACTAATTGGTGTGTACTTAAAATTACGTGAGAGCATCCTCTTGGTGAGTGGTAACAACAAAGACCCACTTTTGCCTTTCAAAAAAAAAAAAAAAAAAAAAAAAAAAAAAAAAAAGACCCACTTTTGTTACGCACAATAAATTAGTGTCATGTCAATTTAAACACAAAATTAGTCATATTTTTACCATTCATCTTTCCTTATTCTAGATTTATGGAAAATGACTAGTTCACATGTTCTTGGCAAGTTTTGAGCATTTTAGATTTGTTTATTTTGTTTATGCTATGAACGTGTTGAATAGTTGCTACTATTATGTAGACACCATGTGATATAACGCGTAAAAAAATCACAGAAGCATATCATGATATGAACATCTTGAAATTATGACACAGAACACAAATTTAACCCGATAATCGCAAGTGTTGCTAGTACTACTGAAATATAAATGATAAATGAATAAAACTAAAGGTGACTACTTCAACCATTGGATTATGAACTTATGAATGATCTTTAATGTGTTGAAAGGGTAAAATAAAAAATTTGAAAAGAAAAAAAAAAAAAAAAAAAAAAAAAAAAAAAAAAAGTTAAAACTGAAACGGGTCAAATGAGTTGCACATGTCCGGCATTGTTCAACTTTCGATTTCAGCCCCCAAATCCTCATTCTTAGATTTAACCGATTCTGCGACACTCCAAATGCCATGTGGGCTTTTGTGTGGGTTGTGGGTTACTATTCAATTTTCGGACACCATTTGACTAATTGTGATCTTATATTAATTTCGAGGTTCCATTTTGTGCTGATTTGAAGACCAAGAGGCTTGATCATCCCAAAACTAGGCAGGAGTTAAATGGCATGAAATGATTATGAGTTTTTTTACTTTTTTTGGTACATCCTTCTGTAAACCTTTGCACCTTCATATTCTGCATGGATCTCTCTTTCAGTTCTGATCCCCATTGGATTACTCAGTAACCATCCTGCATCGTCACAGAGAATATTGGAGTTGATCTTGTTCACATGGATAAGCTTCTGTGATTCTTCATCAAAATACTGTCGCATGTCAATAGCAACTTCAAGCACATCGGATTGTATGAACACCTGTTTTGAACATTTCCATCTTAGTTATGTATGTGAAATCACCAGAAAACATTTAAGCAACATCATACTTCGATCTCATTTTTCACTAAAGTATTGCAACTTGATGAAAAATCAAATGCAAAATCTTGCCAGTTGCCTTGCCTCCATAAAAGATGGCATAGCATCTCTTGTCCACTACAATTAGAGGTGGCAAATTTTGACTCGGTAACTTATGAATGAGTTGATTCGGGTTATGTTTTATTTCCAAAAAAACTAAGCTAAAAAATAAATGGGTCAAATGGGTTGAAAGTCACCCAGTGTATAATTTAATAATTTATGCTAACCTCCTAAAATTAAAAAATTTATATTCAACTGTTAGATTAATACTGTGACAAGACAATTTCTGTAAATCATACTTCACATAATTAATAATAAAAAAAGTAAACGTAGGGAAAATGCTTTTTGGCCATCCCGTACGGCCGTACCCACTTTGACCGTCACCCAACCTACCCGACCCACCCTATGCCACCTTGAGCCACAATCATCTTGGTTATGGGGCACACGCAACACACCCAGCCTCAACGCACATTGCTCACATACAACAAAAATGAACACACACACACACAAATCTGTTGTGAATGTACATGTGTTATATGAAGACTGAAGACTATATGCACATCCAAATACATCACGAAAGCCAAGTAAACTAAATGAAAACTGACTGGAAAAGGGTGACATAAAGGCATCCTAAAGAGTTTGTACTTGACTGTGTTACCTGTCCTCCGGGCATTAATCTATCGACAATTGCTTCCACAAGAGGCTTCTGCACAATCCTTCTTTTATGGTGCCTCTTTTTGAAATGAGGATCTGGACACTGCATAGACATCCAAGAAATTTTCAAAACCAAAAAACTGACTAAACAGTCTGGGAAAGTATTACCAGATTAACATGCTATAAATTGAATTACATAAAGGTTTAGAGACACAAATGCACTCACCGATACTGATACCAACATCAAAGGCCCAGGGTACGTTGAAAGGAGTTGCTTAAAAGATATTGAGGCATTTGCGAACAGAAAATGTCTGCATAATAGTTTTTAAATGTACAGGGCATCGGTGTCAAATATAAATGTTACACAATAACATTTAGTGGAGTAAAAGATCATTGCTATTTTAGCCAACTTGCGGAATGGAAGGAAACTTA
The DNA here is from genome assembly GCA_030686995.1 of Artemisia argyi. Lineage (NCBI taxonomy): Eukaryota > Viridiplantae > Streptophyta > Magnoliopsida > Asterales > Asteraceae > Artemisia > Artemisia argyi. The sequence continues at coordinate 212,429,236 of CM060676.1, read as the reverse complement.
CATATTACTAAGAGCCAGCTCCTTCGCCCATGTTTTAGCACGTGTGACCAACTACAACAGAATGGCATCTTAGCATTACAAATATCAAGCAGTATTTGATATTCATATATACTAGATTAAACAGTTACCATACTTTTTCCCGTATCTCGAGACCCATATAGTTCTTGGAACCAGGATTTCTCTTTGCAAGCCACATGAGAAATCTGCCACTTCCTAGATTAATAATGAAATTGTTAGGATGATTAGAACTTATTTAATCAAACAGTAAATCAACTTTAAGACAAGGGTTCTAGTCATCTAGGGCATGTCATATGCAAGTAACAGGTTAACCGTTAACATAGTAACACGGTGATGAGAATCCTTCAATATGCATGGGTACATGCGGCTAACATCCAAATGTCTAATCCTGAATCGTGATCTATATAGTATGTGACGTCCTAGATAAACTGAAAATTATCCCACTCACTTTCCATACATTGGATCGTGATCATATACTATGTGACGTCCTAGGAAAAAACTGTTGACGAATTCAAGACAGATCATGTTACCAGCCACCACATTGGCCACCCACATCCTCAAACATCTTGTTTTCCAACGTTAACTGTACCATATCCTTTACATTCACACAAAAATAAAGTATGGTGCAAGTAGGAAATTTTCGTTGAAGACTAGAATCAGCACAAACATGAGATGGTTCCATTTCTAGCATGGAAGGGTAGACTTAGACCAAGAGGATAATGTCAAAGAGAGGTAGGCGTAAGATTGACATGTTTGAAAGAGTTGAAAGAAATGAAATGACTTGGATTTAGACTTTAGATAGAATCCAATAGTCATAGAATGATATTTACAGTATTAAATCTAAGCAAATCAGCTCCTTAGAGATTTTGCTAGCTGTCACTTTTAAGGATGCCTCAATTTATCAATTGGCCTTCGAGTACATTAAACTTTGACAATAAACACACCAGACGTCTTTCTAAAGTTGATCCATCAATTGAAAAAAAAAAAAAAAAAAAAAAAAAAAAAAGCATAATGATGTATACATCAAAACGAAATTTGTTTTGCAATGCAAGCCATATTAATCATGGGATTGATCAAGTTACGGAACAAAAGTAAGATATGATCATTACCACTTCCTATGTCCACCACTAAAGGCAACTTTGGGTCTTCAAATACATCATTCCAAGTTGGCGGCTCAACAGGAACCTATCAAAATATAAAAAGCCAGAAAAAAAAAAATGAGATGCTATTAAATCCATCATTCCTCCCAAACATGAGAATATGGTATTATCTTCAAATTTTAGAAACATAAACACTAAATTAGGGATAGGAATCATATACCGATAACTTAGTGCTAAGCGGATTAACATGCTGCCTCACACGAACAGCACCCTCCTGATAATCCACCAAAAATAACAAAAATAAATCATCCGTAATATCAGGATATCGTTTATAACAAATTATAGCCGATCCATTCAACTAAGGAGGTCTTTGGGGTAAGTTTAGTGTAGGAGCTTCTTACCTTATTGTATTATCTAATTGTGTCCAATAAGTTGTTGTGAGTGTCCAAATAGTGTGATGATTAATAAGTTTTTTATAGAAGCCATGATGGATGAGCTTATTTAGCTCATCAACTGATAAACCTATGCGTAGAAGCTATTCTAAATAAGCTACAACCCAAACACCCCCTTAATTATTATTGAATTCATATATCATTAACATTTCAAAGCAAATCAAAACTAAACCTTTACAGATTAAAGCGAACTTTACAATCTGTACTCAAATTTCAAAAGTTATTCCATAAATCTTATGGAAGCAGATTATTAGCTTATTGTATTATCTGAACACAATAAGCTGTTTTGAGTACCGAAATAGATCATGTTTAACAGCTTATTCAAGTCAGTCTTTTTCAAAAACAGATACTAGCCGATAAGCCAATAAGCAGAAACCTTTTCAGATAAGCAAACCCAAACACCCCCTAGTTATTACCAAATTCATACATCAGTAACATTTTAAAGCAAATCAAAACTAACCCTTAACAGATTATAACTAAAGTTGCTATTTTTACACAAATTACTTAAAAATACAAATTTGTCGACTTTTTGTGTTAAAAGTTAGTACTTTTAAACTATTATCAAATTCACACTCATCAACATTGCAGAGCAAACAAAAACTAACCCTTAATAGATTACACCTAAATTTGCAATTTCAAAACTAATTCCAACAAAAAAAAAAAAAAAAAAAAAAAAAAAAAAAAAAAAAAAAAAAAAAAAAAAAAACACACAAATATATATTGTTTACTTCGGCTTATATAGCCGGCTTATGGCTTATTTGGTTTTTGGGCTTATGTTTCATAACCTCACTTTTTGTGGCTTATTTTTGAAACTTCTTGGCTTATTTAACTTTATTATGACCTAATTAACTTATATAAGCCGAAAAGTTTTGAAATAAGCCACAAAAAGTAAGCTTATGAAGCATAAGCCCAAAACAAAATAAGCCATAAGCCGAAACAAACACCCCCTAACATTGTAAGGCAAATAAAAACCAACCCTTTACAGAATAAACATAAAGTTGCTATTAATTGGGTACCTCAGAGATGATATGTGGGATACTAAGATCAGCATATTCCAAAGCAACCAATTGAGGGCTTCTTTGTTGTTGTTTTTGAGGAACAGATATGGTTGTTGTTGTACAGTGACATATACGGTGGGTTAGTGAAGAGTTTGAGGATGATTTAAGAGCAGTTTTTGCTGTTAAGAATGTTGTTGAGATTAGTGGGAGTTTTAGTATTGTGTTGTTAGCCATTGCTGGAGACCGTAGACAAAGGTTCATGTGTTACAGATAAATTACACTTAACTGCTTAAAAGTGACTAGTGGTCAGGGGCTTTTTTGGTTGGAATAGGGATGAGCATCGGATCCCGACCCGTACCGATTAATCCCGATCTTGAAAGTCACCTAAATTGTAAATCGAATATCGACCCGAAAATAGTCGGCTTTTGGCCCATCCCGAATCCCGAAAATGCTAAAAATCCATCCCGACTCCCGACCCGAGAAGCTATTATTCGGTTTCGGGATTATCGGTTTATGTCAGGATTAGATCAGGTCCCTTGTCGGGACTCGGACGGTTTTACTCACCCCTAGGTTGGAAGGTATGGAAATAAAGGAATGCTTTGATTTTCAACAATCAACATAGTTGTTGGTTTTTTAAAATCGGTATGAAACTCATAAAAACGAGCATTTCTTATACCAATCTGTGGTGGTAGGTTTATAAACTCATTCCATACCTATATCCATAGTCATTTTATAATCATTCTCATATACATACCAAACGGCTCCTTAGTTATTAACCTTATTTGGTTTCGACTTATATTCTAGTTAACGATTTTTTGTTTTCTGTGAGTTTATGAAAGTTTATTATGTCATAATAACTTTATATAAGCTAAAATATCAAGATAAGCAAAAAATAAAAATAAAAATAAAATAAGCTTATTACAAATAAGCCAAAATTAAATAAGCTTATACGCGCACAAATATGCTTAAACAACCACCCCTAAATAAAATGGAAAGTCGCGTTATGTAGTGTAAAAAACTTGAATGATGTTGGGTTTCTACTAGGTACAAATGTCTTTTATGTGGTCATTCCAACCATTAAAAAAAAAAGAACGTTTTTCTTTAATTTCGATTAATGTGACGGTGAGCTCAAACTCTGTGAATTAGTCAGTTAAAAATATTGAAAATCATTTTACAAAGGAAAAAAGTCATTTGATTCGGATCAATGAAATTTTGAATGGAAAAGTAATATACTTACTTGACCCGATCCAAGTTGAGCGTCTGATTATTTGGATTATGATTAATCAGGTTCGGTTTAGTCAGTATCAGGTTGGTCGGACTCGAGTGAGCCTGTACACAAACTATCATTGAAAGAGAAATGAAACTTGAAAATATCATATTTATCAAAATAAGTTTTAGATGATTAAAATTACGGGTAGCATAATGGTAAAATGGATTGTGACAAGGTGAAAACAAAACTAAAGTAGTGTGTTTTAACCGGTTTGATTCAGTAAGTCAAATTAGGGGTGTTTATAGGTTCGGTTATTGGGTTGTTTGGTTTATTCGGTTCGATAAAAAAGAATTTCTAGGTAAAACTGAACCGAACGGAATTCATATTGGATTAAAATGAACCGAAAACTGAATATGAATTCGGTTCAGTTTTCGGGTTGGCCGAATAACCCGAATTACATAACTTATATTTTTAATCTTGGTTCGGTTCGTTCTGATTTTCAGTTCTCGTGGTTATTACCTGATTTGTGAAAAATCCTTCTCAAATGTAAACCATGTTTTGTAGTAGAGGGGGAAAAATACAATCAAATCCGAGAAAAAGAAAAAAAAAAAAAAAAAAAAAAACTGGTTTAAGGAAAACCGAACTGCCGGTTTAGAAACTGGTTTGCATTGTTTTTTGTCAACCGGTTTAAACCAAACCAGTTCTGAGTAAAATCGGTTTAAATCGAACCGGTTCTTAGTTTAAACCGAACATATTTCCTCCCAAAACCGGTTTTTGACTATTTGACTAAAACCGAAACCGGTTCGGTTTCAAAATAAAACCGAATTGGTCACCTCTATAGATGTTGGGATAAAGAAAGCCCAAAGAAATAAAGAAAGAGCCCAAACATTCCAAAACTTAACCCAACTTAAAGAAAAGGCTTTGCTGTCTGGTCTATCTTTGTTTCGTCCTCAGACTCTGCTGCCTCCTTATCCTATTTTTTCTTCAAACACAAACAATATCTCCTCACTCATTTCTGTCTTCATTCAATCTTTATCACTACCAAATTTATATCATATGTGCACTTGAATTCAGTTTTACATGAGAATCATTACATGTATACATCAATAGCAGATAAGAACATGTCCTGTCTGCTCCCACAATTCAAGTGTCTGCCTGATTCTTTCTCTATCCAGTTCAAAACCACCCTTCATTCTAACAACATTCGTAAGTCTTTTACTTTCTTTCTTTCTTTCAACATTTTTTTTAATGTAACTTGCCAACTGTTTTTTATATATCTATAAATAGTAACCCATGTGAGTATGCACCAAAATCTAATTTAGGGAGCGCATTAGAAGCAATGGCCTAGTGGTAAGTATGGGTGGCAATCGAGTCGTATTTGGGTTGACCTATTTAGGTTCGCGGGTTGGAGGGTTAGTATAACCTCTAACCAAACACGACCCATTTATTGATTGTGTCAAGAAACTCAACCCTAACCCATACCTGCATAACATGTGTAACCCATTTGTGACTAGTTTAGCAAATAGGTCCAGCGGTGAATAAGGTAGGTCTGTCGATTTAACTAGTTTAAATGCAAAAATGATATAAGGATCTAAAAAAAAATGATAAATGTAACATATAAATAACTACAGTATATGACAATTTCAGTGATATTTGAGTTATAATCGTCCCCATATTAAGTACATAACAAAATACATTTAATACAAATCCAACATAAAACCCAAGTTATATATTTAATTTTTAGAGGCTTGTATACTTAAACGGGTTCACAGGTTGACCTGTTTAATACTTACTCAACCCAAACATGACCCGTTTATTAAATGGGTTAGACGGGTTGACCTGGTTTTGACCCAAAGCTGTTTAACTTTGTGTCGGGTATTGTGTCGTGTCGAGAATTGCCACCCCTAGTGGTAAGATCCTTGATTTCCTCACAAGAGGTCAAGGGTTCAAACTTCGTTAGGTGTGTACATTTGGGGGTGCCGAGGGAAGGGTCGGAAATGGCCCCGAGATTAACCCAGTGAGGCCACGTACATCTGAGTCAAAAAGGCTATCTGTTTATTAGAAGCGAAACTGCACATAAAGATGGAGTAGATTTTGCATAATAATAGGAACCAACTAATGCCCATATGATCATATTACACAATACTACATCATGTTGCATTTTTTTTTTCTGCGAAAATTATGGTTATCTAGAAGGCATAATGTGATACCACTTTTAACAAAAGGGTAATGATGAAAGCCCTTTTTTTTTCCCCCACCTATCCTCAAATCCATCACAAGTTCGCTGCTTTATTTGTACATGTGATCGGTTTGCTCTTAATGTCAATCCTTGGTTTAAATGCAGCAAAATGTAGAGAGCCTACTTTTTTCCCAACTCGGTGTATTTTATCGACCACGGCGCCACCTGTATCATCTACAGAAACTACAGTACTTAACTTAGAGAAGCTAAAATTATCCTCTTTAGAAGTTCGTTCAAATTCAGGTGCTGCTGATAGACAATGGTCATCCTCATCTTCCTCATCATCATCAGCTGGTGTGCTTGATATTGAAAATTTCAAGCTACCGTCTTTAGAATCTCATACAAATTCTACTTCCGGGAATAGACCATGGGCCTATTCTGGTGCAGTAGGTCAGGTCAGAATCTGCTGATGGATCAAAAACACCAACTTTTGTTTCTCTTCATATTAGTAAACGTAGTTAATAAGTGTTACATGACTTACATTATTAATTGGCATTCTAACCTTTTGTTTAGGGAACAAGTCTGCCTTCAGAGTTTGTTACAACTGAGTATGCCGATGCGGCTGCTGAAGCAATTGCATTAGCAAGGGCTGCAGTTAAGGTTGCCAAGAGTGCAGCAGCAATGATGATGAATCATCAAACACCCAAACCATTAACTACCAAATCTGTACCTACAGTACCCGAGTCTGATAACTCCATAAATGATCTCGGGTCACTACCCTCAGAAGAAGACGAACCCACCGCTGAAGAACTTCAACTTCTTGAGGAGCAGCTGTCAGCCAGCATAGCTGTCAGATCAAAACGTCAAGTGGAAAGGAAAGAAAGGAGAATAAGGGCAGCAGAAAAGGCGGAAGCTGGTATTGTGTCTGTTAAATCTGCAGGACGGCGGGTTGCTGCTAGTACTGTGACGGTGAAACCAGGTTTGAGCAGAAGACGTGGTGAAAAAAAAGACGTGTTGGCTTTCTTGGGAGGAATGACTAATGCAAAGCTTCTAACTGCTGCGGAGGAAGTAGAACTTTCCAAAGGGATACAGGTATGATGTTCTTTTACCTCTTGTATCATGTCAATGTTGTACCAGTCCCTTCTACGTTTGAGCTAACCTTTTTTACTTTACCTGTTTGGCCCATTAGAAATATAAAATACCCCAGACGACCCATTTGTTTGTAAATGGGTTGGAATTGCCACATGTACTACTTAGGCTATCTTCATTGTGTACTTTTAGTAATTTAATTATGTTATGGGGATGTGTGTATCAATAATCTGTTTGCAAAAAAAATAATTATTGAGATTTGCAATAATCACTTTCAGAACGCACATCATATTGACTTCCTTCCGCAAAGATGGCTAACCTTTTTCTGCATTTGAATCAATGATGCTAAGATTTGTGTGCATTGATCAGAAGAGCAACAGTTTTGTTTATTATTCGTTAGTGGCTGTCTTGCAGTAATATGTGTTCGTTTCATCTGAAACATTGCACAATCATAAATCACTGTGTGTAAACTCCTTGTCGTTAACACGCAGGACCTATTGAAATTGCAAGAAGTTCATAAGGAGCTCACAACACGTTTTGGTGTGGAACCCACTTTTGCAGAATGGGCTGCTGCAGCACACATTGATCAGATACAATTAGGGAGACGTTTACACTATGGTGAAGAATGCAGGGACAAAATGATCAGGAGCAATATACGACTTGTTATTTCTGTTGCAAGAGGTTATTATGGTACAAAGGTGCATCTTCAAGATATAGTCCAGGTAGAACTTTCACTATCATTTTGAGGTGACATTGATCATGTGGTCTGGTCAGGTCAGGTCAGCCAGGTTGGGCCAGGGGTCAAAATAGTTCGTCTTGACACACAAACACTGTTTATCCATTTTCTCATATTTTGTAGTCCAATCGATTATATGAAAGCAGTTTACAAGGTCATAAGTACACTTTCGGAGACTTTTCAATCCGTTTAAGCTGTCTGGTCAATTTGACCCATTTCGTCCAACTTGTCTCAGGAAGGAATCCGGGGCCTTGTGAAAAGTGCAGAGAAATTTGATGCTTCAAAGGGGTTCAAATTTTCAACATATGCTCATTGGTGGATAAGACAAGCTGTCCAAAGGTCACGTGCTGAACAAAGCAGGATTATTCATGTTCCGGTGAGAATAATACTTTCTGTTTAGTGGTGCTGCATTAAAAAACGAAACCGAATCTTATCGGTTTAGTTGTTGTCGTATGTGCTTGGGCTGAACCAAAAAGTTTGTGTTTGTTTTCTTGCCTGTTGATTGTACAGTACTATATGGTGGAGGTGCAAGCTAAGGTGAATGAGGCCAAATACCGATTGGATAAAAAGCTTGGAAGAAAACCTACTCGTGCAGAAATTGCAGTTGAGACTGGTCTCTCCATTAAAAGAATCCAATCTGCAGAAGATGCCCCTAGGCCAGCTCGATCTCTTGATATACCTGTTGGGATCGATAATAACACCAAACTTACGGTTTGTCCTCATTTTATCCTTCCACAAATCTGAAAAACGTTATTACCATTCTCCTAACCCATTGTTATCAACACTCATCTAAAATGAAATTCTAGTCTTTTTCACCATTTTGGTTGTGTATATATTAATTATCAAACATCCAATTTTAGGACATTCTTGATGATCCTGACCAAGAGACACCCGAGGAGATATTAATCAAGCAAACTATGTCAGAGGACTTAGAGAAGGTGTTGTGCACATTAGGCGAGAAAGAACAACTAGTGATTAGATGGCGGTTTGGTCTAGAAGATGGTAAATCAAGAACATTGCAAGAGATCGGGGATGTAATGGGTGTGAGCCGTGAGCGGGTCAGACAAATTGAACTTTGTGCTTTTCGCAAGTTAAGAAACACAGATAGAACTGAATCTTTACGCCAATACTTGCCTCAATAAGTCATACTTTGGTTTACAGTGAGGAATCACTACGAGTATGAGATTGATAAGAGGGTGTAATGAGAAAGTGTATGAAAGATAGAATATATATATGCACGTGTCTCCTCTTTGTACAGGGAAATCTTTAGCACCAAAAGGTCTTCGGCTCGAGTTAAGTGACATCTTTCTCATTACTGGAACCATGACCTTGTTGCGAGATGAGTAACTTTACTGGCTGTTTAAAGACTCGCTCTTTTTTGTTTTATTTCTTAATTTTGCTTATTCTTGATCTTAAAGGCCATGGCGATGTATTATATGTTCTCAGAATATTTTCTTCTTCATTCATGCATACAAGCAAAATGTTTTAATTTAGCTGTCATTTTTCTCATAATTATAATCTGTGTTTGGGTAACCTAAAATACTTAAAGAAGTATAATGAATTGATTAATGTCTTTATTATTCTAAAAAAAAAAAAAAAAAAAAAAAAAAAAAAAAAAAGGATTAATGTCTTTATTTTATGTGTAAAGATGATTAGAGATTGGTTCAATAAAGATCTTTCAAAAATCAAGTATTAAATGGGACAATCATAAACACTTATTTTACAATCAAAATTAAAATACCCATTTACATTTTTTTTAAAATTATATATGTCATAAATCGTTGATTGCTAAGTAAAACTAATTACACCATCATGTTGGGCTAACATCATCTATCTTTAAAACATCATTTCTGCATAATTTTGACGAACTTCATTTTCGATTTTTTTTTTTTTTTTTTTTTTTTTTTTTGTGAGTGTAAGAAATTTATGGCCAGACTTCACATGTGATTTGTAAATCACATGTTATTTGTTATGTTAAAAATCACATGTGATTTGTTATTTGAACTTTAAAACTCACATCACACATCACAAATCATAAATTACATGCGATTTCGTATCGTGTAATATTTAATACCCATAAAAAAAAAGAAAAAAAATCAATTTCCGAAATTATATCGAAATAACCATCTATTAAAAAATCGTTCATTTGTTCATACAAACCAGGAACAAAGGTATTTCTTTAACTTATGCTTTCTTATTCGGTCCTAACTATTTATTTATTTATTTTTATTTTTATTTTGTGTGTGTGTTTTTTGCAATTCATCACATTTGATAATTCATTTGTTAACTTATTTTACTATTTTGTCCTAAAAATCATTTGTAATATCACATGATATTTTTGATTCTAACGGTTTTTTTCTTGCAGATAGATCTGTTCAAAAATCTATGACACATGACTTTAAAAGAAACTTAACCAAATTTTATGAATATGTATATTGGTCCTTAGGAGTTTGAGGATAGACGGGGAAAGTTAATGGAAGCGTTTAAGTTGGGGAATCATAAGTAGTTAACAAAGATGTTTCGTATACGATCATCGTGGATGTCTGCGTATTTTATTGACTATTTGCTGTTATAAAATTTCGTCGTTATGCACGAAACAGTTAACCATAATATCTTAACTATAATTAATTGATGTTATAAATTCCGTCGTGATACACGGATATGTAAGTTTATGTAAACCGTATGTATTGAATGAATCATAATGTTTGGTTACATGATAATATATAAGACATAATATGGGTCAATATACACCATGGGCCTAATATCCTACTGTTAATCTAATACAACCGTCTAACACTCCCCCGCAGTTTGAGCAGGAGGAGACCGAACACTCAAGCTGTCACGAAATTCAGCAGACAAGACAGAAGGCAACCCTTTAGTAAAAATATCAGCATACTGAAACCGAGAAGGTACATGTAGAACTCGAACTTGACCAGTAGCAACCAAATCACGAACAAAATGAATATCAATCTCAATGTGCTTTGTCTGCTGATGCTGAATAGGATTAGAGGACAAGTACACTGCACTCACATTATCACAATAAACAATAGTAGCTGAAGATAAAGGTGTATGAAGTTCACGAAGTAAATTCTGAATCCAGCATGTCTCAGCTACAGCATTAGCAACACCATAATACTCAGCCTCAGCACTGGAACGAGAAAGCGTTAGCTGACGCTTAGAGAAACATGTCTCTGATACCATGTAAGTTTGTGTAAACCGTATGTATTGAATGAATCATAATGCTCGGTTACATGAGAATATATAAGACATAATATGGGCCAATATACATCATAGGCCTAATATCCTACTGCTAATCTAATACAACTGTCTAACTGGATACACGTCCACTAACACGAACACGGAACACATGAAACCATCTTTATCATTTACCGAAGTTTGATACACCATTACAATTCATTGCAACACAAACAATACTTATTTAACATAAATACACATATAAGAGTTGCACATTTGTCACAATCACACTTTTATTTTTGCTACCAATATCTCATGAAGTTAGAGAACTAAGAGTTGGTATTATTTGTAAAGGAACTTTCTTATGTATAGCACCTCCAAAAATCCATGTTAAGTCCATATCTCCAGGGCTTAACCCACCAGCTAGTTTCCAGTTGAAGTAATATATAGCATGTTAGCAAGAGTGATCTCAACGACGCATAAAGCAAAATTAATCACAGGACAAATTCTTTGTCCCACTCCAAAAGGAATATACTCGTGGTTTCTACCAGTGAAATCAAGAGAAGACGTCTCAAATCTCTCTGGCTTAAAGCTTTATGCATCATCCCAATATTCGGGATCAGTTGCACATGCAAATGCGTTAATGATCAGTTTTGTATTCAACGGTATGTCATAGTTTTGTATGCGTTAATGATAACAATGCCAGATTGATAAACTAAATCTTGTAAGTCTGTTTCTGTTATAATTTCCTTTGCTTTAAGTGCTTCTCTTACTTCGACTTGTGCTTTCTTCATCACTTCAGGGTTTCTCATCATTTATGTCATTGCCCATTCTATCGCGACAACACTAGTATCAGTGCCACCGATGAACATCATGAGAGCAAAAGGTGTTGTAAAGCAACACTAGTATCTACACAACCACTTCAAAATACCCCCTCTATCATAACACAATTTTATTTGGGCCACACCCACCCCCAATTTTATTTTATTTTTTATTTTTCAAACAAACTAAATTCATTTCATTCAATTAAAATTACAATACCAAATTAAAATACAATACAGGAAAAACGCAACAAATTACGATACAAAATTTAAAACACAAATAACGATACGATACGAAAACACTTCTCATCAAGCTTTTATATTGCTCTTTAATATTTGATGAGAGCTTGCTTCTCATTTACGACTTTCAGCACTTCTTCCCTAACGGCCTTCAAGGCGATTGAGACACAAATATGATTTTTTAGATCGACGCTGTTAACTGGCTGGTCTTGAGGCAGCTCACACAACCTTTCGACCTCTTCACCATGGCTAATCATCTGGAGCATAATACAAGTTATCTCACCCAACAAATTGTTAACCAGCTGGACTTCTTTTTCTTGTTTGATCCGTAGTCGCCTAAGAATAGCCTTTTGCACCTCGTTTGGTTCGTTAGCCATAGTATTTGTGTGAAAATGAATGATACTTGGGAGAGTTTGATAAGAAGTTGTGTGAGAAAATGAATGATGATAAAGAGATATTTATAGGGTGATATATGTTCTAATTTGGTCATTCAAACTTTATATCAACTATAAAAATCAACAAAGTTTCAAAACTGTTCCATTCTTGTGCAATTTTTATGTTAGAGTGAACTAAACGGAATACTTCTCAAACTTAGTTATTATTTTGTCGTTATTGTTTATATTAGTCATGCATTAACAGGTTGTACATAAAGTTGGTTGGAAGTAGTTAAAATCAGGAAGTGGGTGTTTAAAATTAATATACAACATGTTAATGCATATATGAATACTTAAGCACATCGATTTTAGAAAATTAAACAAGAATGAAACAGTTTTAAAACTTTGATGGTTTTTATGATTGATATAAATTTTGAGTGACCAAATTATAACACTCATGAAACTTGATTAATATTAGGTGACATATTCCTTTAAGGGAGCTAAATTGTTAACATAGCAGTTTAGAATAGTGTGCATAATGTTTTTTTTAAGGGCCATTTATTAAAAATGTTCTAGCGAGACGCTAGAGACCAACAAGAAAGACATATTACAGATTACATGGAGTTGGAACAAGCTTTGATTGGATTATATAACCAATCAATCCAATTTAGTTTAACAATTTAGCTCCTATGAGGATCCAAGTTTAAGATAGGCTTTTAATCTCATCAACAAAGGTATCCTTTCTAGGGGGTTTCGCATTAAAGCAAACCCGATTGCGGTATCGCCAAATGATCCAAGTAGTACTTTGAATAACCGCATCGAAGCATGTCTTTGTGATACTATTTAGTGTGCATAATGTTAAACATACATTTTGAGCGATCCTCGCTGATTCTTAGCTCATTTAACCTATTTCTTGTTTTAGTTACGTTTATTTTAATAATAAATTTCAAAACCGTTCTTTCAGAATGTAAAGCGTTAAACATTTGACATTTTAAAGATGTAGATTCTTGATGTGGCGGTTGTAAGACCTCCTAAAAAGTTTTATAATCCTCCTAGGTAGTGTAACTAACCGTTGCAGTGTAGTATAGGCAAGACATAGGGGATTGATCATTCTCTAGGGAAATAGTATATGTGAAGGCCGAAGTGTATGTCGAGATAGGTCTAAAGGTGAGGGATGAGTCTTTTTGTATCTTCTATATTTTATGAAAAGCAATTTAAAATCTCGGGGTATGAAGAGTAGGCGGTTTAGCTAATAATTAACTAAACTAGAACTAATAATAAAACTAAATTAAACTAAATAACAAGAAAAGTAAAGTGGTAACTCTTATAATGATGAAAACGTGTTTACTTATATTTTCTTACTCCCTAGTTATTTCCTATAGATTTGTCGAATTGTCACGTCATTGTTTTAATTGAAGCGTTGTATTCCTTAATATTGGTCGTGAGGAGGTGCCGAAGTCCCCAACTCTATGAACATATAAGTCTCCCCTAAAAACCTTAAAGTCTATTAAGTTTTCCATGATCTACAAGCCGCAATTTATGCAATAAATACAATGAGAAAAACCAATAGTGCACTTTATGGTTGCATTTAGTAAGACGTTCAAGCTAGCACATATAAAAGAGAAACCAGTTACGTTAAGCAATCAATTAAATAAGAGACAATAATTCAATCATTCAATATATCTATGTGTTGTTTGATTATTCGTTGAATCATTTAATATGTCTATGTGTCAATAATCAATAAGTGGTAACTCTTACAATAAGCAAACATAAGTAAATCTAGCCTAACATGTTATAATGAAGAAAAGAAAAACAAATAATCAAACAATACATAAACATATTGAATGATTAAATGAATAACTTATCTTCAATTACACATAGGTGAAAAAGGCTGAAAAAGCCCTACAAAAGCTCTGAAAATCGTCTAGGATTTTGTCATCCAAAATATTACACGTAATAAGAAAACATTCGAAAACTATATATAGATTTACAATTGTGACGACTTCACTTGCAATCTGTGATGCCGTCAGCTCGCCTCCAATTAGGGTTTCGTCTGTGTAATTCGTCGTCATGACGCCGTCAGCTAGGTCTTGAGGCTGTCACGTTGAATTTCTTCTGAGCCATCACGTTATAAAATTGCATTGAGTTAGGGTCTTCAAATACAAGTGACGACGTTAGGTTGTAGAGTGTGACGCCATCAAGTCTCCTCTTTGACAGATTCTTGACTTGGTCGTTTTCTTCGTTTTCTTGTCGATTTTGGTCCAATTCTCGTCCCAAGTACCTAAAATGCAAATAGAAATGATTTAAGGCAATATTTGATCAATTACATATGACTTTTACGCTTAATTGACCCCTTAAAAAGGGCAAATAAATCCTTATCAATTCTAACGAAAAGGCTTATGTCCCAATGATATCCCTTCTTGTGTGAAAAGCTCCCCACCAAATAGTTGTGAGTTCAATTCCTGCTTAGAATATGCGAGATAATATGTGATGCATTTATTGTGAGAAATCATAACAGGAATAACTAGTGTTAAATTGAACAAACCGCATGAATATTTAATCTTTTCAAAATGAGCGATTTCACTCATTTACTATACTGACTTATTTATAGGAAAATAAGTGAACTTACCCCCGTTAAATAAAAAGAACTCCAACCTACCCATATAAAATTATGAGTAAATTTCATAAAGGGTCCCTGTGGTCTTTTGGGTTAAAGAAAATAGTCCCTAATCTTTTTTTTCCTCAGATCCTCTCCTTATGGTTGTGACCTGTAATCGGGTTTGATCCTTGAGACTAACTGCCGTTAGCTTTTTCTGTTAGCTAATGAACATTTGCAACGTTAGTTCTAAATACCAACACCTGTTTATACTTACTCAAAATTTGCTTTTCTTATAATTTTTTTTTTTTCTAAATATCTTTAAAATTTATACGAGTTTTTATACACACTTTAAACATGTTTTCATACACACATTTTTATATACATATTTTATTACACCTTTTATACAAACATTTTAAATACATGTTTTTATACACATTTTTAAATACGTTTTTATATACACATTTTTATACACACGTTTTGATACACACCTTTATATACACACATTTTTATAAACACATTTATACATACATTTTTATACACACATTTTTATATACACATTTTTATACATATATTTTTAAACATACGTTTATACACATATTTTTATACACGTTTTTATAGATATTTTATACATGTTTTTATACACACATTTTTATAAAAAGGTGTATATAAAAACGTGTGTATATAAATGTGTATAAAAACACGTGTAAAAGGTGTATAAGGTGTGTATAAAAATATGTATATAAAAAGGTGTGTATAAAAACGTGTTTAAAATGTGTATATAAAAAGGTATGTATAATAACGTGTGTAAATAAAACGTGTATAAAAACATGTAGATAAAAACGTGTGTATAAAAAAGCGTGTAATAAAATTTGTATATGAAAACATGTATAAAAATGTTTATAAAAACGTGTATAAATTTTAAAGATATTTAGCAAAAAAAAAAATTATAATAAAACCAAATTTTGAGTTAGGTATAAACGGTTGTTAGTATTAAGGACTAACGTTGCAGATGTTTGTTGCAAACATTCGTTAGCTAACGGAAAAAACTAACGACAGTTAATTATCTCATAGACCAAACCCGATTACGGGTCACAACCAAAAGGAGAGGATCCAAGAAAAAAAAAAGGTTATGGACTATATTCGTTAAACCCGATGAACCACAAGGACCATTTATGAAATTAACTCTAAAATTATGTATATACTCATTCCACATCTTACTGAAGTCTATGGTGCATCACTAAGCTTAGAGCACTTCACACCACTTGTTCCTTTCCTTATGCTTAACATTTTTGCTATCATAATTTTCAGCCCTATGGTGGAAAACTTGATGGTGATTCCTTTCTTATTGTTTCTTGTGATATACTTCATTTTCGCCTATTTTCCCTTCCGCGATATAGATGTTACTACGTATTTGATATAAATATATAGTGAAAAGCTTATAATAGTTGTTTCAGTGTAATTTAACTATTTTGTATTTGGATTTGGATCCTAATTTTTATTTTAATTGAAATGTAATTTTGGATAAATATTGTTTGAATTAATGAAATACTTTTAAACATTTTTACAAGTTAACAGTTTTCATGGTAGATTCTTAGAGTATAGGTATTAATTTATACAAAATTTTGTATGATGTGAGCAACGCATGATAATTAGCGAACAAAAGTCTTTGGTCACAATCAATACAATGACATAGTTGCACAACAAAGGGATGATATAGATTACACATAAATCATAATAAGGACACATAAAATTAAACAAAAACATTTATTTAATTAGTTGGGAAAACAAGTATTTATGCAACACCAACAATGCATATTGAACATAAAGAAAGATAAAATATAGGTTCCATCGATCATTTGTCAATGATTCTCTTATATTTGTTGTCTCATTTGTGTTTACCAATTATTCATGGAAGTGGATAATAGCGAGTTGGTACAATTTCTAAAGGAACTTTCTTATCTGCAACAACTCCAAAGTTCTCGGATAAGTCGATGTCCTTAGGACTTAAGCCATTAGGTAGTTCCCAGTCGAAGTGGTATATCAGTTTAGCGATAATGATCTCAGCAATATTTAAACCAAAAGTAATCCCAGGACAAATTCTCCTCCCGGTGCCGAAAGGGAGATACTCATAGTTTCTTCCCTGGAAATCAAGCGAAGACTTCTCAAATCTCTCGGGCTTAAAGCTGTCTGCATCATCCCAATATTCAGGATCAGTTGAGCATGCAAATGCATTAACAAGCACTCTTGTACCCACTGGTATTTCATACCCATCAATATGAAATTTCTCTCTACTCTCCCTAGGGAGTAATATAGGAATAGGTGCATAGAGCCTTAAAGCTTCTTTGACCACACATCTAAGGTAAACTAGTTGTTCTAAGTCTTTCTCTGTTATGGTTGTCTTTCCCTTGAATACTCGTCTCACTTCAGCTTGTGCTTTCTTCATCACCTCAGGGAACCTCATCATTTGTGTCATTGTCCATTCAATTGTGACAACACTTGTATCAGTACCGCCAATAAACATATTCTGTGATCATTAAAAAAAGTAGTTAAGTTTATAATGGATTAATTCAGAAACTATTCCAAAGATTTATGCACTAATGTTCTTAGAAGGAAAGTTGTGTGTGTGTACTAAGAGTAGTAGAGTACGTTTAGTCAACTAACAAGATTAACATAGATGTACTACAGGCATACCACAAATATCGCCTTGATATTGTTATCTTCGATGGGGAACTGAAGACCGCCGCGTTCTTTGATGTTAAAAAGAACATCAAGAAGATCATTCTCAGTTGCTCCATTTGTTTGTCTTTTGATTTTGCGTTCTCTAAACAGTTCATCAAATATATTATCAAGCTCATTGTGAACATTCGTTAACTTCGATTTCATCCCAGACATAGCGGTAAGGAATTTCACCTTAGGGAAAAAATCCGCAAGCTGAAAACCACTCGCCAGTACGACTAATTGTTCCACTATATCAATCAGTAAAGCTTGTTGTTTGGGATGATCCCCAAACAATGCTCTGCAAATAATGTTATTATTTCGTTGCATAACCCCTTCGCGTAAGTGAAACGGCTTTCCAAGTTTGGATCGAATAGACTCTATCATATTGTTGATCTCTTGGTCTCTTATACCACTGAATTCTCGCACCTTTTTAGCACTTAAGGCTTCAGTAGTCATGATCTTCTTCATTTGTCTCCAGTAATCACCATAATTACCAAAAACTACGTCAGATCCCCCATACAGCACTACATCACCAACTAGTGAATACGGGCGGTTTGAAACTGCAAGATCATTGGTTTTTAAGACATGTTCGGCTAACCTAGGGGATGACACAACAATGGTGGAGAGTTGTCCTAGTTGTAAGTGCATAATTGGGCCGTATTTCCTGGCCAAGTCACGGAGAACACGATGTGGTAGTTTTCCAGCAACATGGGGGATGTTTCCGATAATCGGTAGCTTTGGAGGGCCTGGAGGCAGTTTTCTCTTGGGTTTTTGGTTGAGGATGAAGAAGTAAAAGAGAACGAGAGATGAGGCTATGAAGAGGAAGGTGAAATAGAGAGCCATTTTCAGATATAAAATGTTTGATGAAGCTCTTTGTATTTATACTAAGATGTTGTGACATCTCTTTGAAATGTTGGGAGACAAATGTCTCGATCGACCTACTGACAAATATCTTTGAACGTTTATCGTTTTAAGATGCGGAATAAATGTAACACTCTGTATGATTGATCCAAAAAGATATAGGCAAAATATGCATTTTTGTGTTCTTCTAGCGTGAGAAATCACCTCCATGGCAATAATGGAGTACATTCTATCAATCCAAGATTATCTTGCCCATTATTTATTTAATGTCAGATATTTATGTGTTCTTATTTTATGCTGTACAAATAGCGAAAAGTATAGTATTTCTTAGTAATGCTTATAACGTCATTTCTGTTCTTTCCATTAGTCCATTTTACCATGAATCGTATACGTACATTCTACGCTGCAAGGAATTTGATCATGTGAATCACTCTCGAATCATTTGATAGTAATTGGGATGGAAGCAAACTTAGAGTATATTTACATGTTTTCGGACACGGAAATTATATATATAGGACATGATATGAAAACAGATTTTTAAAGCTCAAGAACATAGGGATCGAGCCATCGAGGGGAAAGATTTTCGGTTCGCTATGTTATAATACCTAATAGCAAAATACGAGTTAAGTCCATTACGCTTTTAAAAAAATAAAAAATAAAAAATAAAAAATAAAATAAAAAAATAAAAATAAAAATCCATATACTTGATGTACGTACATGTAGATGCATGATGCTGTAGTGCAAAACAAAGTGGCTAGGTTTATCCTATTGTTCTTGTCAATAGATGACATCAAAGATAAACATGTTTTCTAACTTCTTGCTGGATTCTCTTGATAAAATCAAACCTAAAGATAAAAGTGAAATTTATTGTGGTTTTGTGAGAATGCATGTATATAGCAGGTGCGGTGCGTAAGTGAGGTCTGAGATTGTCTTTAAAAGAAAAAGAAAATATCAAGCTGTTAAAAAAAATGATAACATGTGACAAGAGGCCATGAGGGGATCTACACTGCCTACTAGTTCATGCCATCTTCGATCATATGATAGTCAAAGCACTGTTTCGGACCTAGGGTGTATCTTGTGAAATTTGGATTAGAAGTCATATGGACTATAAGTAATGTCATGGTAAAAGCTACAAAGTTGACGCAAATTTTATTTATTTATTTATTTATTTATGTTTGTATAGATCAACACAGTAAATTTGACCAAATAAAAATTTGTGTAAATTACACCGTTCGTCTCTGTTGTTTCGGTCTAATCCCTATTCTCGTTACTAATTTTTTTCTTCCATGATTGATCCTTATCTTGAAACTATGTGACACCATTGATCCTTATCACTAGCGGCGATAAGGACCAATAGTGTTACATAGTTTCACGAAAGAATTTCATAGAAGTTAGCGATAAGGACCAATGATGTTATATAGTTTCATCGTGTAAGAAAAAACAATTAAGGGCGAGAGTAGGGATTTAACTCAAACCATAGGGACGAAGGGTGTAATTTACTCTAAAAGTTTTGATGGCCTATATATTATTTGATTTGTCAATAAGCTATTTTTTAGGTTTTTGAAAAATAGGTTTTGTGTTCAATCTTAACTCTTGATAAAAGGTCACTAGAACAAGTATTCGTTGTTTGAGGATATAAAAGAAGCATAATATTAGGTTTTCTTACGGATTTAAAACTTTTGAAGCATATACGCATAAGAGATTTGCTAACACGTAAGCAAGAGACATGTGTAGTAGATAAAAACAAGCTATTATTTTAGTCATAATCAGGGATGGACTAGTGGTTTTCGCGAGGTCCCGGGACACATATGGATTTTTTTGATATAGTGATAATTTTTGTAAAAAAACATCGATTCTTTATAAATGCATCAGGTTTATCAAAATGTGTTTTTTATATTATTTAGTTAGCATACTTACAAAAAACAATTATGCACCTTGTCATATTTTATTCTAGTTCCGTCTATGGTCATGATACTCAATGCACGTGTGATTTTTACATAAAGTTTCATTATGATAATATAGATTAATATTTATCATCTTCCAAAACTTCTATTAATAAGCAATTTTTTATTTTTATATCATCGTAACTCGTGCTTTTATTTTGATATTTATTATTCTATTAATTATAATTTTAACTGTATATTTTTAGAAATACAACAATTATATTGAAAAGAACTACAAAAACAAGATACAAGAGAAATGTCAACCCAATTTCTTGATAAGACAAGCACAAGTACAAAATTACACACAACACTAAACTTACATCATAAAACTACTAAAACTAAATAACATAACACATGACTAAATTTTTCTTTAAGCTACTAAAATTACACAAAACACTAGAACTTACATCATAAAACAACTAAAACTAAATAACATAACATATGGCTAAAATTATAGATGTATTAGCTTTTAACCCCATGCATACTTTTCTTTAAAATGATGTAAAACTTATATTACTCATATAATTAAAACACACGTGTACACAAGAGTTTTATAAAAAAAAAAAAAGTCATTAAATATTAATATTGATTAATACCCGTGTTTGAAGTTTAATAGTTATTTTCCCGTTAATCATAATTTTAGCCATATTTAAATTTAAAACGGTGTATGCACGGGTTAAACTTATAAAGAGGAATAACATGAGTTGTTATTGAAATGGATAGTAATTTTTTTATTTTATTCATTTATTTTATTTTATTTTTTATTTCCTTACTTAAACTTATAAAAAGAAATAACGTACATGAGTCGTTCTTGTATGTACAATTTTATGTACTTATTTACATAAGTAGTCTAGGGGTTATAAAGTATAAAAGATATTTGTTAAATTTAAAAAGTTAATAAAAACATGAAAAATGATAAGTTCTAAAATTTTGTTAAAATTCAACAGCTAAAGTTTTAATTATTATTTTTTTAAGGATAATTATTTGTAAAAGTATTTAACTTGTCACATTTTCTATTTTTATTGAGAATATATATATATATATATATATATATATATATATATATATATATATATATATATATATATATATATATATATATATATATTTGCAACTTAAAGTGCATTAGTACACTAAAGTGACGACAAAAGGCAATTTAACAAATTAAAATGACCGGAAAACGCGTTTTATCACTTGAAGTTGCAAAAAAAAAATAACGTGGCAAGTTAGATATATTTACAAATTATTATTCCTTTTTTTAATAGTATGTTCACATATATATACACGTTTTTTTAAGCTTGACTAAAGGAAGTTTACTTTTGACTTTGAGTTGATCAATAACAATGCTCTATTTTAAAATAGAGCTCCATCATTAGTCAAATTTTAATTGATAACATTCTTTTGCCACTTTTAAAAAAAATCTTATTATATAAGAGATTACTATGGTTTTTGGGCGTTAATAACAGTTGTCATCCATGTTTCTTTGGACCTTAGGGTTTGCTGTTGGGGGATAGTTGGACACAAATTTTGGCTTTGAAAACTATCAATGTGTATCTTACTGCATTAGTAAATTCTTTGATTTAGCTACAAAGAATAATCTAGAATAATACAATATGGGCTTGAACTGAAAAACATAACTAACACACAATGATTACAAGTTTATTTAAACTCGGATTAAAACTACGCCGTTTGGAACTGTAGCTACACTGTAGCACGTTCCCGCCAAAAGCCCAGTCCACTGCGTTGGCCCGTTTTCATAGTCCAGCCCATGGTGGTCCATTTGAATGACCGGCCTTTTAGCTCATTGTACATGATATACGGTATACGAATACAATACAAAGTGTAATATCTTAAAAAAGTACAAACGTGTTATACATCTAGAGCCTTATCTCAATTGTTAGGTAAGTATACTATGACTTTTGTGCATGAAAGTCTTGCAAAACATGCTTTCTCAGTTTTTACCATGCCACATTTAATGCAAAAAAAGACATTGTGAACCTTCTAAACCCTTATACTTTGCATGCTCAAGCTTCTACTCCATTCTGCTATCCAGATCTACACCTGCAAAAAAAAAAAAAAAAAAAAAAAAAAAGGAAAAAAAAAATTGTGTTACAGTGAGAAAACTGCAACTTTGCTTCAAGGTTTGTGTAGCTTTGATGTGTTTACCATGCTCATTAGAAGTTTCTGTGTTTTACTCTTACTTGCTTTGCATGTTTACATTCATGCAGTTTTGCTTTTTTTTTTTTTTTTTTTTTTTTTTTTTTTTTCTTTTTTTTATTGCTTTTGCCAAATGTTTACAGATCTCATTTATATACTATGATGCTTAGATTCTAATGCGTGTATATATGTAACTACCATATCTGTGCCTGTGACTTTCTTTCATGATTTTTCATACCTTTTTTTGCTTATATGTCTCCAAAATCCATTAGGGTTAGCTTCACAAAATATGAAGACTAAAAAAAAGGCCGTACGTAGGATACCAACTAATGATATAGATCTAAGGAAGAATAGGCTGCTACCTAATGTAGATACTGTGGAAGTGCATTTAGAATTGTTTAGTGGTGAGCCTGATGGTCCTCAGAATCATAAAAAACATGCTACCTCACAAAAACAAAAAGAATGCCATACCTTGCCTGTAAATTATCAATGCGGTGAAAGGAGTGCAATGTTGTTGCCTGAAACTTTTGAGCCTATGCTGAGTGACACGGATACGGAAGGGTTTACATGGGTGCGTCGTGCGCCTGCAGAGATACCAAGTATGTGTCATCTATCTACCTGTTGCTACTTTGCTTTTTAATACTAATCTGTTTTAGGTTGGTTGATATTTAAAAATTATTTGTCTTGCTGTCTTACAGATAAATGCAACATGGAAGAGCCACAAACTAGAAACACAGCCACTTTAGATATGTAGCCTTCATGTCATACAAGTCCTGCACCTTTGATGGATAAAGGGAAGCGAAGAATATGCGACGTTTATACAGGAATTCCAAATGAACAACAATTGCTATGTAATTTTCCGGTTCTTTTATTCATTTTAGATTTTTTAGATTATATTGTACATTCATGACATCAATGTCTTTTTTGGTTACAAGTTCGGAGGATTTGTTTATGATAGATAGCGACTGTCAAACAGTTATAGCTGATCATCATTTGCCTAATACACAACACATACCTTTGTCGCCGTGTTTAGATGGCAATGGCACTTCCTCGGGTGTGAATGACAATGCCAGTAGTATAATTCCACCTTCCAATGATCTAAATATGTCCATGAATACTCATCAATGTCACAATCAAGGTTTCATAACTTCTGTTTTTTTTATTAAATAAATAACTGCAACATGAATTTGCTAAAAGATTTCTTGCTTACTTACCGGCCATTTTTTTTATGTATCTCCAGATGCATCCAATCCTTCAGCATCCAGGGGCCGCCGACGACCTACTCGACGGAATGCAGTTCAAACATCTGAACAAGGTATATTCATATGCTTGCTTTCCGTGTTTCATATGCAAAATAAAATGGCAGTACTTGTATTAATCAAGTAAACTTTCTAATCAATTTACTTATGTGTGTAATGCAGGTTTTCCGGATCCATACAATCTTATGCATGGTAGCCAGCAGTTGCTATCGTCGACAGGTTTGCATGGCAGTTGCCCTTTATCCACTCAAAGTGATCAGTTCCGTTATGCGATACCGCCTGCCAATAATGTGGATTCGCCTGCAACCAATCGCCGCCGTCAGCCTCAAGGTTTTCATTCACTTTTAAAATAAAAACAATTAACAATAAATCAATGTCTTACTTGCTACATTACTCTGTCTTTACTTGCTACCTTTTTTTTTTTTGCCTATTTCTTTAAACTGCAGTACGCGCGTCATTAAGCAGGGCCCAAAGGCAGCCTGCCTTGCAAAGCAGAGGTCCAACATCTAGGCAAGGTATGGTGTAGCCTTACCTTTCTTTTTTTACGTGTCAAATGAAAATCTCACTTTCTTTTACCAAAGAACCTTTACTAAGGCTTACGGTTCTGTGTATAATATAGGCACTCCAGATACATACATATATATGGGCCGATGTGACCGGGTTTGCCATCATTGCAATGCGCGTTTCTGGTATGATGAAAGAGTCACTTCAGGTAACAGAAGACGGCCAGAGTATCATAGATGCTGTGGCGGCGGTAAAGTTAAGGTTGAAAGCCAGGACGACTATCCAGACTACATCAAGGAACTATTCAGAAACTGTCACTTTATGGAAAACATTCGCGCCTACAATCAAATGTTTGCCATGACATCATTGGGAACAGAAATAGACAACTCGATAAACAGGGGCCGTGGTCCTTACGTGTTCAAAATTTCAGGCCAAGTTTACCATCGGGTAGGAAGCCTGTGTCTAGAACAAAATACGCGCCCTCAATTTCTTTAGCTATATATCTATGACCCAGAAAATGAAGTTGCCAATCGCTTAGAAAGCTTTCAGAGATCTGGTCACGGTTTGCGTGCAGATATTGTGGAAAACTTGATTGAGATTCTTGATGAGCACAATGAACTGGTTCAGTTGTTTAGGACAGCGAGAGATGAAATGGCAGAAGCTAATGTGCCAGAGTTCAAGGTCCGTTTGTTCGGTGTTATCGGTTCAAACCAACATGAACTGCCTACAGGCGATTCTATTGGTGCAATCTTTTTTGAAGGTGGCCCAGATGTAGAGACTGATTTTGATGTTGTTATTGAACAGCATGATAGGCAACTGAAAAGTGTCAATAAGCTAAATGCTTCTTATATGTCGTTGCAGTTCCCGCTTATTTTTCTGTTTGGCGAAGATGGTTACCATCTAGGCCGTGCCTTATTAACTCACCGTTCATCAGACGACCCACCAAAGAAAATGACAATGCTAAAATACTACTCATACCAGGTGCACGATCGGATCAATGAATATGTCCTGCTCACACGGAGTAGCAGACTATTTCAGCAGTATGTCGTCACCGCCTACTGCGGCATAGAACAGTCACGGATTAACTACATACGAGAACACCAGAATGATATTCGGGGTGATTACATGGCTGGGTTATACGATGCTTTATCGCGGGGCGATCAAGATGGATCGGATGTAGGTTCAAGGATAATCCTTCCTTCATCTTTTACAGGAGGTCCAAGGTACATGTATAGCCATTATTTGGACGCTTTGGCTATATGTCGTGTACATGGGAATCCATCATTCTTTATCACGTTCACATGCAATGTGAACTGGCCTGAGATCAAAGAATATATGCAAGAATTCCCACATGTAACAGTTGCAGACAGACCTGACGTTGTTGATCGGGTATTTGAAAGAAAGATACATGATTTGGTGGGCTTCTTACGAGATTCAAAACCATTCGGCCATGTTGAAGCAGGTATTATTTACATTAAGTCTACTAGTATCTCATGTGAACTAAATACATTTCTTACTTACATAACTAATGTATTCTTTTTACTTTTTCCTTGAAGTCTTATATATGGTCGAGTTCCAAAAAAGAGGTCTGCCACACTGTCATTTACTGCTATGGATCAAAGAAAGCGAGCGTATACAAGCCCATGAAGATGTAGACATATATGTATCAGCAGAACTACCGGACCCGTTAACTGACCCTGAGGGCTATAGAATAGTGACAGAGTTCATGATTCACGGCCCATGTGGCCCGTTAAATACATCTGCGCCATATATGCGTGGTGGTGATGAGTGTACTAAGAACTTTCCTAAGACATTTTGCTCTGCAACGTACATCGATCCAAAAGGATATGTACATTATCATAGAAGAGATTCAGGCATAACAACAATCAAGCAAAATATTACCCTTGATAATGGATCTGTTGTTCTATATAACCGATCTCTGCTGATGCGGTTCAACGAGCATATCAACGTTGAATATTGCGAGTGGTCCATGCTTATAAAATATCTGCTCAAGTACATTTCCAAGGGCACTGATAGGATAGTCACTCGCATTACAAGGTCGATAGGAGATTGAAGAGCAAGCACAAGCCGCTCTTCATTGCACATTGATAAGATAAAGATTTTTCAAGATGCAAGATACATCGGACCGCATGAAGCATGCTGGAGAATCCTTGGATTCCACATACATAGCAGAGATCCACCGGTACAGATACTTGCAGTTCACCTTGAAAATATGCAATGAGTCACTTTTAGAAGCCAACAGCAACTGCAAGCGGTTGTTGATAACGAGCACAACAAGAGAACGACGCTTACTGAATGGTTCAGATACAATACTTACAATACAGATGGCCGGCATCTCACATATTTGAACTTTCCTAAAGAGTTTGTATGGTATAAAGATGGCAAGTATTGGCAGCAAAGAAAACGTTCTACTACCTTAGCAATCGGTCGTTTGGCATATATACATCCTAGCTCTGGCGAGACATTCTACATGCGCATGTTACTCTGTCACCAAAAAGGCAGCATGTCGTTCTGACATCTCCGCAAAGTTGATGAAGTCACTTATCCTGCATATAGAGCAGCCTGCGAGGCAATGGGTCTATTAGGCGGTGATCAAGAATGGAACATTGTTTTACAAGAAGCTTCTTTCTCAGCAACTCCAGCTGAAATGAGGAATCTTTATTGCCAAATCATCATCTTTTGTGATGTTTCCAACCCGGTTACGTTGCTGCAGTCACACGCAGATTCCATGTCTGAAGACATCCCGTTAATACTTGCAGAAGTATTACATATACCAAACCTTCATGTCAATCCAAATGACTTGGAAGGTGGTCTTATGTTTGAACTGCAAGGAATTTTTAACTTCTATGGGAAATCTCTCAAAGATTATGGCTTTGATCTTCCTCCACCCCACTTATTGCAAATCTTGAATAACAGGGCAGTCATGCAAGAAAGATCCTACAACCGTGATCTGTTAAGAAGTGAAAGTGAAAGATTGGTCCTTTAGCTTAACACTGAACAACGGATAATCTTTGATCAACTAGTCGATGGTGTTCAGAATCGTCAACAGATACAAATTTTTGTTTATGGTCACGGAGGGACGGGAAAAACTTTCGTTTGGAAAACTATAATTTCTACACTAAGATCACAAGGGAAGATTGTACTAGCAGTTGCTTCTTCAGGTATCGCCGCTTTGTTACTACCGGCAGGACAAACAACACATTCAAGATTCAAAATCCCTCTTGATTTAACAGAAGAGTCGGTATGCAGCATTAAAAAGAATACGCAAGTGGCAGAATTGCTAAAACAAACCGACGTTATCATATTTGACGAAGCTCCTATGAATGATCGCAGATGCTTTGAAGCACTCGATCGGACGTTAAGAGATATAATGAATACACCAGACAACCTCTTTGGGAAAAAAACAGTTATTTTAGGTGGAGATTTCAGGCAAACACTTCCTATGAAGAAAAAGGCTCCAAAACAAGAAATTATTGCCTCTTCTATCACATTGTCATACCTATGGCCAGCTTTCCAAGTCATTCGCCTTAAACAAAACATGCGTCTGCAATGAACAGGCCTGTCAGCAGAAGATTATGAAGCAACTGCCACTTTTTCTAAATGGTTGCTTGAAGTTGGGAACGGTACTATTGGGCAAGCAGATGAAAGTGATCCGACAGATTCAAAATGGATACAGATACCAGACAGATATTGTATTCCCGATGGCGAGACAGCTATTCAAGAACTTATTAATTTTATATATGATCAAGAAACTTTATAGTCACCAAACACAGCGGTGTTACAAGAAAAAGCTATTGTGTGTCCGAAAAACAAGACTGCAGACCAAATAAACTCTGCAGTGCTAGATATGCTAGAAGGGGATACTTATACTTTTACAGGTGTCGACGAGGCAGTACCAAAAATGAATGATGGAGGAGTGACAGAACTGTTATATCCTTAGGAATACCTAAACACTCTTTCTTTTTCAGGAATGCCTCCCCATGAGCTTATAATCAAAGTCGGTGCACCTATAATGCTGCTAAGGAACCTAAACCTGGGTGGTGGCCTGTGTAACGGTACACGAATGATTGTTACACAGGTATATAGCAGGCTCATTCAAGCAAAGATTATAACTGGTACAAGAATGTCCGAAAAAGTTTACATACCGCGGATTCTGCTTATAAATAAGGATGAAACCCTCCCATTCGTTTTTAAAAGAAATCAATTCCCAGTAAAACTCTGCTATGCAATGACAATCAATAAAAGCCAAGGCCAGTCATTGAATAAAATTGGCGTATACCTACCCGAACTTGTCTTTGGCCATGGTCAACTGATGTTGCGTTGTCAAGAGCAATGTCTACTAAAGGTTTGAGAATGCTGATCAAACAGCATCCAAGCAAGGATGAAAACATGACTAAAAATGTTGTCTACAAAGATTTTTTAGACATGGTTTCATCTACACAGGTTACACATGCTCACGTGTTAGCACAAGTGTTTGATTATTATTGCCATACTATGTTACATAATATTCTACCTGTTCTGTGTTTGCTTATCTTTCCAATTTAGAATATCCATGCTTGCATTGTAAACATTCTCTACACCTTAATATACGTCTAAACTTTTTTTTACCCTATTTTGATATACAGCCAAATGGAGCAGACATCTAGCATTGTACCATCATCCAATTCTAAAGGCAAAGAAATTGTTACGCACTCGGAAGAAACTAGCCTAGCTGATTTAAAAGAAACAGATCATGGTAAAGTTATATATGCAAAGGTCTACCGAAAATGGACGCCAACAAATAGACAGGGAAAAGCAGTCGTCTTTTGTGTGATACTAATTGATAAGCAGGTACAAAATACTATTCCATGATTTATCTAAACAATTACCCTTTCTTATATTGTAAAAAAAAAAAAAAAAAAAAAAAAACGATTATTTAGTTTATGAGTTCCTATTTCATTTACAGGGAGGGGCTATACAGGCAAACATCAGCTTACGAGACAAGGCCAAATTCGATGCCCTCCTTCAGATCAATAAAACTTACAGGATATCCGGATTTGGATTTCAGCCTGCAAAACTATGGATGCAAGTTGTCCTCCACTTGCTTTCGTTGGCATTCGGAACATGCACAGATATTCAGGACACGCCTGATACAGGTTTCACAAGCCACTATTTCAACTTCGCCAACCATCGAGAACTGTATTCAAAAATAGATGTTAAAGAAGGCTTCCTAATAGGTATATAATACATGCACATATAAAACAGACATAGATGATATACACAGACCTTACTTATCATATTTGCAGATTACATTGGACGTGTCCAATATGTAACTGAGATACAAAAATTGCTAAAAGCAACAAAAGATTCGGCTGTTTGGAGAGACATTGGTGTGCATAACTTAGAGTAAGCATCAAACATTTATTTGTAAACCCTAATTACCATATTTCCTCTCATAAATAACATATAATTCCAACAGTGGCTGAACGGTGTGCTTTACTCTACGGAATGAAGATGCTCAGAATTTCAGGAAGCAAGAATATGAAAAAGCCAAAAAACCAACAATCATTGCAGTTAGTTCATGCTTGATAAAAGACTATGGAGGTAAATTTAATACTTTATACTAATGGTATGAACTGTTAACTATATCTTTTAACATATATTTATACTAATACAGGGCTTCAACTTTCGGCGACAAATGCAACACAATACTACTTCAATCCAGACACACCGGAGTACCATGGAATTCGCAGCGTGTAAGTTAACAAACTCACAATACAAAAATACAATCTAAAATTAAAAAGGAACTAAAACTATGTGTGTTAACTATGTAGGTATGATGAATTCTTTGATCCACCCGCAATATTGAATGTTCAGTAAAAAAGATGTGCAGATCCACAACAAGAAAAATTCAGAAACCGCGTCACTCTAGGAGATTTAGCAAAAGAAAATCCACAAAACCAACAGGTAATGAACACCTTAACTACAACACTTAACAAATACAAACCTACTAAACATTTACAATTCTAATGAACCAGAATGTTCGCTTTACTCTCGACGCAACAATTGACAAAATCATTACAAGAAGGCCATGGTTTTTTATAAAATGCTCAGACTGTAAGTTAAAGATTTCTGAAGGCTGGTCACATACCCATTGCAAGCAGCCAACATCCGAAGACGAATTACTCTACAGGTAACCTAAAATATTAGCAAATTATTCTACCACTATATATACGCCAACTTTTATGCCAATGTATCTATGGTTAACAACACTTTCTATGTTTTGTATACAGCTACTGCTTCAGAGTCGAATTATCCGATGGCACTGCCAATTTGACAATGACATGTTTCATTAATGAAGCGAATTCAATAGTCACGGATTGTAACGAACTTCTACAAACAATGCCACACCAAGACTCCTATGATTACCCACCAGAACTACTTTCTCTGCAAGGAAAGAAAAGAATCTTTCAGATGCACTTTGATCCAGAAAGCACAAAAGAACGACAGCTTTTCATTCTCGATACATGCTGGGATGACACGCCCTTATTGCCACCAGCCAATGCTATCACTGCAGAAAGTACCATCGAGTCTTCTGCAACAAAATCTCCGATGAAAATGGAGACGAAAGCAAACATTACCATCTCAGAAACCAAAGGCACTGAATCACTTGACTTAAAACACTCTGAGATGACCCCAGGCACCGAACAACCAAAACCAATAACTATACCAGCAAAAACAAAAACATCGGAACCGCTTGAGGTTAAAGAAATTCAGGTCAAGGCACCGGCAAAAGAGGCTGCACAACCTGCAATACCAACAGACACACCGCCAGAAACACTGAAAGAACAAGACTCTTTGTCCGAAACATCAGAGCCTATAAAACAAACGGGTAGAAAAAGTGCCAGGAGAACCCTTTTCACAGACAACAATGATGAAAGCACGACATCAAGGTTCAAAAAATCAAAAAAAGAAGAATGATCGGGTCTAAGTTGCAACGTACAAATGGAAGAAAAAAAATTGCAAACTATCTATGTACTAAACTGTTCCTTCAAGACACGTATTTCTATAAGTATTTGTAGCAACTACTAGGTACCAAGCATCAAAGCAAAACTCTATTATCAAGTCGTCACATCGACCTGTATTTTGTACATGGCATCTACAGCCATAGCTTTAGCGCTGATTAACTACTGCCTTTGCTTTTTAGTGCAACTATTAGCTCTCTTATCAATTATATGTTTATTATACCATAAATTACAACGATGTAAACACTGATGCATATCAGAAAAAAGGCTACGATAATTTACCATAACAAAAGAACATACTAATAAACATGACCTTCAAATTATATTACCAACCATCAAAGTTCATACATTCCAGTTATCATTCCCAGAAAAAACAAGTTTCATGATAACACATCCATACATAAACTGAAATTTCCAAATGCAGCCCTAACCAACATACATACTTCTAATAAAAACACAAAAGATAACCAAAATATACCACAGCAAGTGGCCAGCCCATCACTCAAAAAAGTAAAGATTCAGCTTCTTTTCTTCTCTTCCTTTACGCGCCAGATCCATAGCCTTGATCAATCCAACAAGCACCTTCCTCTCTCTCTTCAAAGTCTCCTTCAGACAGTCCAAACCAATGTCACCGTGCTCATGCAACGGCAAGAAACCCTCCCCTTCCTCTACCAAGTCCTCTAACCAATTAACCTTTGCAGCTAATTGATCACGCTGCTCACCAAGCACCCTTAACAACTAATCATTCTCGGTATCATCCTGGGCAAATGCCACATGCAAGCAATCCTCAATTTCGTTGGAACCAGCAGCAAACTTTAACTTTTGGAAATTAAGGGTGCGCGCAAGAGCATAAGCAGATGTTCTTGGTCGTGAAGCCATGATAGAAGCAACGAATTAGAGAGATGGAGGTTGAAATACAGTAGAAGATGGGCGTTAAATCAGAGAGGTGGAGGTTGAATTAGAGAGATTAGGGTTTGCGTTTGATTGAAAAGGGGGGAGAAATGCCCTTTTATTAGCGAGGCTAAAGGGCGTTGACCGGCACAAATCCTTTCACCCAAAAAGTACAAAAAAAAAAAAGAAAAAAAATAGTCAAATGTACCACACTAAAACAATGTATTAAACCAACAAAATTACATTTAAAAAGATACAAAAATTTACTTACTAAAAATATTTACACATTAAAAAAAATGCATAGGCAATTAACAAAAAAAAAATAAAATAAAAATAACTAAACGAAACTAAATATTTGATTGAAACTAAAACGGATAAACTAAACGGGTAAAAGAAAGTAAGCGTACCAAAATATTTGATTGAACCTAAAACGTCATAATTAACAAAAAAATCTGCACAAACAAAATTAAATAAATTCGTAGATACATAGAAAAAAATTAATTATAAAATTATAACAAACGCAAAATTTTTAAAAAAAATTACTCCTACATTTTGCAATAAACGGATTTATATTGTTAAAAATATCATCAAAACGTCAGCGAATTTAAAGATCCTATTTTTTTAGCCAGTAAAATACTTTGCCTTTAAACGTGCTCGCCCGCAACGCGGCGACCAACGCCAATCTCGTCTAATAATAAACATCGACTA
This sequence comes from Artemisia argyi, assembly GCA_030686995.1. NCBI lineage: Eukaryota > Viridiplantae > Streptophyta > Magnoliopsida > Asterales > Asteraceae > Artemisia > Artemisia argyi. Next base: position 212,396,159 of record CM060676.1, on the reverse strand, counting down.
ACACACCTCTGCAGTTTAAGCGGGAGGAGACCAAACATTCAAACTAGTGCAAAATTGTTTAAATAGCGCCAAAGGAAGAAAAGATATCAGTATACTGGTAACGATATAGAGGCATGTTTGGCGCGCGAACTTATCAAAGCTTATTATAGCATTAGCTTTTTTTTTTTTTTTTAGAAAAATAAGCTACCATTAAAAATAAGTCTCGTTTAGCTAACCTAGCTTGAAGGAGCATGTAAAAAAAATAAGCTACTAAATGGAATGCTAGTTGAAGGAGCATGTAGAAAAAGCTCCAGCAACATGATTGAGCAACCAGCTCTAACAACCCGCTCTAGCGATCTGCTCCAGCTCATACTAGTGCCAAACATACCCAGAATGTGAAGAACATGCATGTGGCTTGTGGCAACCATATTAGAGATCTTTTAGGTGTGGAACGGTTTTTGCTTTGATACAAACATTGGCAAATTCCTTGATTCACTTAATTCACAAGATTATAATATCTATAGTTAAAAACATAAATCTAGAATCATGCAATGTACGGTTGGACTACAAAACATAACTAGTAGTCCCTTTTTTTTTTTTCAAAAATCAGTAATCCTTATCTAATAATAAACGTCGACTAACATATATGGTATCAACTTTACTTTGACCAAACGGTATTTTAAACAAAAAATTTGTGGTTCAAGTTTCTAAAGAAAAATGTGCACAAGCAAGATGTTCAAAAAATGCTGGTGATGGTCCATCATAAGTGATAAGTGTCATTAACTAGATATATAGAAACCTAATAGGGTAACAAACAGTTACGGCAAAAGTTATCCAACCCTCGCCCCCCAATTTGGATTTTGGCAACCCTTGTTTATTTTTATTATTATTATGTTTTTTAATCTTTTTTTTTACAATTTTAGTTTTGTTATAAAATTACAGAACTGAAAATACAAAACATGAAAATATAAAGTTTAATAAATTAAAAGTTATAAAACACACATATTACAGAGCATAAACCGGCAAACAACTGTTTTTTCCTGTTAAAAAACTTAATAAATGTGAGTACGAGGTGCCACTAACATATAGTGGGTACCTCTAACATTACCCGAATTATAATGGGTATGAGTAAAAAATTGTAATGGATACCCCTAAAATATTGTTTGATGAACAATACAATTCGTGTAAAGTCTAATATTGACTAAACTCTTGTGTTTGGTTTGAGTAAAAAGTAAAAACAATGAGCATACCATTTCCAACATTGTTTTTTGGATTGATTATATGGCGTTGGGTATCACTTTGCTAGACAATAACGGCTTCTTCTTCATTATCCTAGTTATTGCATAGAGAAAAAATAAAATAAAATAAAATAAAAATACTTGAGATAACATAAACATGTTAAGAAATTGCCTTTCGAGAAGAAAAAGAATGAACATGTTAAGAAATATAAAATTGAAAAATTCATTAAATGGATGGTGAGTTTATTTGAAGATATCATCTATGGAAAGATAGTGATCAGGCCAGGAAGTAAAGATACACGACGAAGGTGATTAATGAGTGCTCAAACACTCATCATTTTTATCTTTTTTGAGCTGCCAAAACATCTAAAAACACTAAATATTGCATCAAAATAGTGAAAATATCCCAGGAATGTGTTTTACATGTTTCAAATGCAAAATAATCAAAAACAGATAAAAAAACGTACAAAGTTTGCATAATTGGCAGTTTCAGTCCCTCATCTTTCTAAAGTTGTCAAATCTAGTCCTTGGTTGTTCTAAAAACTTGAAAAAGTCACCAAAGGTCCTTTTAAATCAAAAAGTTACACAATTAGTCCTTTGGTGCAAAGTTTCACAAAATGTCAAGTTTAGTCCCTAAAGTTTGGAAAATTGTCAAAAATGGTCCCTGGGATATGAAAACTTTGAGAAAAACAAATTTTGTCCTTGTACTTCTCATATATGGCAGGATTGGTCCTTGATTGCAAAGTTTGGTGAAATTACATAACAGGTCCCTAAAGTTTGAAAGTTTGGCAGAAATAGTCCCTGGGAAATTAAAATGGAAAAAATCAACTTTGGTCCTCATACTATTCATCATTGGCAGAAAACTACCCTTGTAACAAACTTTGGAAAAGTGCCAAACTACACCCCCAAACTTTCGGATAAATTACAAATTTGGTCCTTGTGATATACAAAACTAAACCGGACCCTTAATAATACTACTACTCCAAACTAAATCCAATCCAAATCCTATCACCCAGCCCACCCCTTTTATCCTAGGCCCAAACATCTACCAGCCCAACACCCTTAATATAAAAACCAAGGGTCAAACGTTAACCCTTGGTCAAACCGAGTCAAACAAACACCCTTTCTCCTTCCCTCCCCCACCCCACTTGATTCTGCAACACCATCACCTCAACCCACCATCTCCACCGCCCAACACACTCACATACTCCAATTGCACCTAATACAACAAGCCACAATAAATGCACCCCCTCTTGGCAATTATCAGAGCCAATTGCAAAAACAATTTTTCCCGCCAAAACACGTGGCAGATGATTAGAAGCCCTTCAGTGATCCAATGGCTATAATTAAAGGTGGGATATGATCAGAGAGATGAGGGAACCCTAATGAAGGGCTATATAAGGAAGAAGATTGCAAGGAGTTGAATTATTAGTCACTTAGCTTAATTCTTAGGTCGTAATATTGTAATTTCAAATTTCAGTTGTTTATTTTACTCAAGAAAGCTTGTAACTTGTTTTAGTATTAAAATTTCAAAGTTTCTTAAACAAAATTTCAAGTTTCATTCAACAAATCAGTTTTTAGTATTTAAATTTGCAATTTCTTATTTTGAGCTTAATTATGGTTTAAAAGCTCACTTAGATAGTATAAGCCACCAACTAAATACAAAAACTAAAAAAATATATATAAAAAAAGGGAAATCAGAATCAAAGAAAACAAGCCACAGGGTACCTTTGCAATTAAGTGGAAAGCTAATTGAAGTTGCCTGCAATGGAGGGGCAAGAAGGACTTATACATAGCTTGTTTACAAGCTAGGAGCTTGTAGCTGCCCATTTGGGAGCCCTTGTTTAGCTAGGGTCTCAAGTGAGTTCAAGTTTCTAATTTTTCTTTGATTTCTAATTCTGTACTGTAGCATAGCTTATTAACTGCTTATCTTAGCTTATTTATTGTTAGATAGTGATAATATCAACATAAATCAGTCACTTGTCTGTTCGTTTTAATAGTTGTTATAATTTTTAGATTTCACAGTTAATTTAGTCCTACTAGTAATCCTAGGTATTTGTTGTTACTATCTGTTTCTAAGTGCTTATTTAAGTGTAATATATCATTATAAGTCATTGTGGTTAAGTTTCATAAGCTATCAAAGCCTTTTGCTTCTTAAAACTCAAAACAGTCTTGATAAAGGGGTGTTTGGAATATGCTGTCTTGATAGGTTATTGATGTTACAGTAGGTTAAGTCTTTATTGCTCATCATTCTCAGGTCCATACTAGTTAATTTTGACCATTTGTTTGGTCACATTTAGAGAAAAAGTCAAAATCAAAGCTAAAACCCTTGATTTAACCCACTGATGGAACAGTTGGTCTCAAATCTCACCCACTTTGATTGAATGTTGTTCTTTTAGCCTAATTTACCATTAATAAAACTTAACACATCCATTTAAGTCAGCTAGACCCAATCAAAGTTGGAAAAAGTCAATTTGCAAAGTTTTATCAAAAAGTCAAAAGGTGATTAAGTCAGAAATCCTCAAAATGGCATGAATTTTCTTGATTTTTGTGATTGGTTTTAGGGTTTGAAAATTGTTTGGTGAATAATCTACTAGTAGAACTCTTGATTCCTTGTGTTGTTACATTTTTGTGAATTTATTTGGTGGACCTTTTTGCCCCTGAAACACACCTGCAGGGCAATACCCTGCCCTGTGCATCAGCAAATCACCACAACACCACCACCTTTGGTGCTTGATTGTGGCCACCTCAGTGGGTCCCAGTGGTCGAATTTGGGTTTTCCCAACCCCCTCCTGGCAAGCTATAAGCTTTGACCCTTAGTTTGACCTTAGGCTTAGTGGACCCCACCTGGAATCACCTCTAAAGTTTGTCCCATTTCTGTGTTTAGCTTAAAGTATCAAAGTGCTTATTTCTATCTAAATTAGTTTATCAGTGGTTATAGTTTGTTGTTTCTAGCTTATACAAGTCCCTTGTGCTTAATTGAACCAAGTTTCATCATTGCGGACCCCACATATAATCATTTGAGCTCAATTTCCTAATTGGTCAAAGATAGTCAAACTGTTTTGGTTAAGGGGGTGCACATAGCTTATTTTTAAACTACATAAAAAGTTGTTTCACAAAAGTTTCCTATTTTCATCTCATTTTCAGCTGTCAAAAATAAAAACACCAAAAAAGCAAACATAAAAAGTTGTTTCACAAAAGTTTCCTATTTTCATCTTTTTCAATTTTCTTTTCAGCTTATTAATAAGCACTTTTCCATTTTTATAATTTTATTAATTTTCTTATACCTTTAAGTATTTAAAATAATTTTCTTAGATTTTTCCTAAATAGTTTACTATTTATTAGAATTAAAAGTAGTTTAATTAATTAAATAAGTAATATTAGTAATTAATTAGTTTTCTTAAATTTTTATTAACAACTGTAGGTTTTTATAAATTAGTTAAGACTTTTAGAAAATATATTTTTAATTTATACTGTTCATTTTCCATTTTTCTTATTTAAATTAGATTTAAATTAATTAAAAGGTAAATAATTAGTGAAATAGTCTAAAAATAATTTTTAGAAATTTTTTATAATTTTGTAGAATTCCTGTGATGGTTAATTAGTTTTATAAATTTTTCCATAATTTTCTAAGTTATTTTGGTATTATTAGTAATTTAAAATAATTTAATTAGTTTAATTAAGATAATTAGTTTTTAATTAATAAAAAACTCATAAAAAGACAAAAATATTTATTTTTATTTTTTATACTTTCTTCAAGTTTATATTAAGGTTTAGAAATTATTTTTGCAAATTTTTAGTTTAATTTGTAATCTTTATAATTTTAGTTAATTTAAATTAGGTTTAAATTAGATTTTAAATAGTTTTAATTAATTAAATAATATTTAAATATTAGAATAATCATTTTTATAATTTCATTTTCATTTCGAATTTTCGTTAATTTTAAGTTTTCAAAAGTTTCACTTACACCCCCTGTAGTTTGTAATTTGTCAAAACCCACTTTTCTGTCTGTTACGTGATTCCAAATTGTGAATTTGTGTATATATCTGTATATCTGTTATTGTGAATATTATATCATTGTGCAAATACCAAAATATCAGTAGCATAATCAATTCCCAATCATCTTGGCTACTGTCCTCAGTGCCACTCATTCTCATAAACGTTTTCCAAAAACATCATTTCAATCTCGCTGGGACATAACGACCCGGGGACACACTATACTATCACCGGAGAATTGGAACGGGGCTGTCTTTGAATTATTGACCTTGGTCAATAACATCTGACCGTTTCAGGACCAATCAAAATTTGGCGCCGCTGCCGGGGAGGTTGTTGCGTGTTTTTTAAAATCGTTTTAAGTTTAGTGGTTTTCAAAACCCTCCCTGTACAAATTTCACACAATTTGTAAAAAGTTTTTGTAAAAATATCAATCATATCAAAAAGTTCATTAACACTTTTCCTGAAGTTTTAACAACACCAAAAAAATCAAAAACAACAAAACAAACTGTGAAGTTAAATTACTTCGTTTTCTTTAAGATTACAACCTGAAATTAAATTGCGAACTGAAGAGGAAAACTATTTACTTCCTCCCGCCAGCCAGCGAGTAATCTTAAAAGAACGATTTCGGTTAACGAATCAGTTCCAAAAATATTTCCCAAAGTTTTCTGCACACACACCCATAAGCCTAAAGCAATTTTTCTGTTAATAAATGTATAAAATCTTACCACCACAAGCCAAGGCAGAACACCTACCAACTGGGGGTGTGGACATAATAAGTTCCCAAACAAAAGATTAAAACTTGCCTTTATATCCCTGTGAGTGGTGTACCTTTTTTAAAGAAGCCATTCACTTGTGATTATTGGATTTAAGTTCACTGTGGTTTTGCCTCGATCTTGTTTTGAAAAGTTGTTTTTAGTGCATGCGCACTCGGTTACAAACAAAGCGTAAAAATCAGAAAAACGTACCCGAGCTACGTACTGTTAAAGAAGAACCAAAAACCGAAATGGCCGATGGGCCACCACTACCACCCCCTGACCCTCCAGGGATGACCCAGCTCCCGATCTCCGAACGATGGAGGAGTTGTGTCAGCCTACCATGCAAGGGAGGGGCGGGCCTATTGCACCACTCACTATTGAGTCTACGAACTTTGGCCTCAAGCACCACATGATCCAACAAGTCCAGAATTTGTGTCAATTTCACGGATTACCGAGTGACGATGCTAACAAGCATCTTGATAAATACCTTACCGTCACCCAAAGCATGAAACAGCATGGTGTCACCGATGATGCCCTCCGGCTGTATCTCTTTCCCTATTCTCTCACTCATCATGCCACTGCATGGTTTGACCGACTCCCAAAGAATTCTATTCGTACCTTTGATGAAATGGTAACCAAGTTTTTGGCAAAATATTTTCCACCTTCCATGGTTACCAAGTTACGAAATGATATCAGCAACTTCCGGCAACGTCCCGATGAGTCTCTTTTTTAGGCTTGGGAACGTTATAAGCTAGCTATTGATCGGTGCCCTAACCACAATATGTTACAAGTTATCATCATAGATACCTTCTATAATGGTCTGACATTGAGGCACTGGGATATTCTCAATGCAGCTGCTGGTGGGACCTTTATGAAAAGGCGTCCCGAAGAATGCTATGACTTGATTGAGAACATGACTGCCCACCATAACTTTTGGGATTCCTCGGCGGAGAGGGATGAGTCATGTAAATCAATGATTCCTTCATCATCATCTCCTGAAATAATTGCTCTCACCAAAAAGATGGGTGATATTTCTACGGCTGTGTTAAGAATGAACCAAACTATGCAAAATCAGGTTCAAAATCAACAAGTGAAAGCCGTGGCCCGAAGTTGTGAAACTTGTGGGGGCCCACATCTTTATTCCGAGTGTCCAGCTACTGCTGGTTTTCCTTAAGAGAACGTTTATGCTGCTCAAGGTTCCTACAATATGAGGGGTAATTCTTACCAACCACAAGGGGACGATAATCTTTTGATCTATCGTTCCAACAATTTTCTCGGACCTCCCGGTTTTAACCAAAATCAAAACCGTAATTCGAATCAGAATCGAGGAGATTTTAACCAAGGTCAAAACTCAAATTTCCAAAACCCGAACCAGAATCAAGGTCATTTTAATCAAAACAATTTTCAAAATGGCAATCAAAATCAAGGTTTTCAAGGAAATTTTCAAAGAAACCAAAATCAAGGGAATTACAATCAGGGTAATTTCAATCAGAGAAACAATTTTCAGGGTAACAACAATCAAAATCAAGGGAATTTTCAAAACACCCGTGTTCAAAATTTTCCTACTCAAAATCAAAACGTTGTTCCACCCTCGTCTTCCTTCGATGAAGTGCTAAAACAATTCATGAAAGCACAAGAGGAAACGAATCGGTTATTGATCAGCAAGATCTCTGAGCTTCAGAAGTCTTTAAATGATCGACCCTCGGGCCCGGGTACACTACCGAGCAACACGATCGCTAACCCGAGGGGCGATGTCAAAGCGATCACTACCCGAAGTGGGGTATCATACAATGGACCCACGATTCCCTCTACCTCTTCTTCTCCTCCTACTAAGGTAGCGGAACATGAACCTGAGGTTACCACGGACACTGTACTTCCTACTAATAACGGAGGTACCAACAACGTCCACCCTCAAGTTGTCCTAGTCCCGACTCGTAAGTCGAAAGTTGTATTTGATCCTCCTGTGAGTTCTGATGAAATTCCAAAGAACGATCCTAAGCCGTCAATTCCATATCCTTCACGTTTGAATGATCAAAAGAACTGCGAAAGAGCTAATCATCAGATGGAAAAATTTTATCAAATTTTCCAAGAATTACATTTCGATATTAGCTTCGCGGATGCTCTTCTTCTCATGCCCAAATTTGCTTCAACAATCAAAAATCTGATAAGCAATAAGGAAAAACTCTGTGAGATGGCAAAAACTCCACTTAATGAACATTGCTCAGCAGTGCTCTTGAAAAAGCTTCCCGAAAAGCTTGGAGATCCCGAGAAATTTCTCATTCCTTGTATTTTCCCAGGGATGGTGTAATGCTTTGCCTTGGCCGATCTTGGCGCAAGCATTAACCTTATGCCTTATACAGTCTGGAAAAGACTCTCTCTTCCTACTCTCACTCCTACCTGCATGACCCTCGAGCTTGCAGACCGTACTATATCTCGTCCTCTCGGCATTGCCGAAGATATCTTCGTGAAAGTAGGAAAGTTCCATTTTCCGGCAGATTTCGTGATTGTTGATTTCGATGCTGACCCAAGAGTTCCTCTCATTCTCGGGAGGGGATTCTTAAGAACGGGTCGTGCTTTAATCGATGTATTCGAAGAAGAAATCACTCTACGTGTTGGTGGCGAAGCCATCACATTCAATCTTGAGCAGACTTCAAGATACTCCTCCAACTATGACGCTGAAACGGTTAACCGAATTGACGTCATCGATGTTGCGTCTGAGGAGTATTCTCAAGAAGTCCTTGGTTTCTCAGCAAGTGGCAGTACCACTCTTTCTACTGATCCTATCATTTCCGACTCTTCCCCTTCTCTCACTCCGTTTGAAGGAAGTGACTTCCTTCTGGAAGAGGTCGAGGCTTTTCTTGCTCAGGATAGTTCAATCCCTCATGGGGTTGATGAAAACTATCTTGACCCGGAGGGGGACATTCTTCTTCTTGAAAGATTGTTAAATGACGATCCTTCACCCTCTCCGTCTCCAAAAATACTTCATAAAGAGGAAATTAAGTCTATTGAAAAATCTGAAGAATTTCCTGAGGTTGAGCTCAAGGACTTGCCTCCTCATCTAGAATATGCATTTCTGGAGGGTGATGATAAATTACCCGTCATTATTGCTAAATACTTGAAAGATGAGGAAAAGGCTGCACTCCTAAAGGTTCTTAAGGCAAACAAGCAAGCAATTGCTTGGAAACTCTCCGACATTAAGGGCGTAAGCCCGGACTTTTGTACACACAAAATCTTAATGGAGGATGACTTTAAGCCAGCAGTGCAACAACAGAGAAGGGTAAATCCAAAAATCCACGAAGTTATCAAACAAGAGGTTCTAAAACTTCTTGATGCGGGATTGATTTACCCTATATCTGACAGTCCTTGGGTTAGCCCAGTTCATTGTGTTCCTAAAAAGGGTGGCATAACCGTTGTCACCAATGAGGAAAACGAGTTGATTCCGACTCGTTTGGTCACGGGTTGGCGAGTATGTATTGACTATCGAAAGTTGAATGAAGCCACCCGTAAAGACCATTTCCTCTCCCTTTTATGGACCAGATGCTCGAAAGACTAGCGGGGAATGAATACTACTGCTTCCTCGATGGTTTCTTGGGTTACTTCCAAATCCCCATTGATCCACAGGATCAAGAGAAGACTACCTTCACATGCCCCTACGGAACTTTTGCTTATGTAATGCACCAGGCACGTTCCAGAGGTGCATGATGTCTATCTTTTCCGATATGATCGGGAAAACTATGGAGGTATTTATGAATGACTTTTCAGTCATCGGGGATTCATTCCAGTCTTGTCTCTCCCACTTGGAACAAATGCTTAAACGTTGTAAAGAAACGAATTTGAGTCTCAACTGGGAGAAGAGCCACTTTATGGTCAAGTAGGGCATTGTCCTCGGCCATAAAATTTCAAAGAACGGGATTGAGGTTGACAAAGCCAAAATCGATGTCATCGCTAAATTACCTCATCCCACCAACGTTAAAGGTGTCAGGAGCTTTTTGGGTCATGCCGGCTTCTACCTTTGGTTTATCCAATATTTCTCTAAGATTGCCCGGCCTATGACCCATCTCCTCGAGAAGGATGCTCCTTTCATCTTCTCTCCTGAGTGCATTGAAGCTTTTGAAACATTAAAGAAAAATCTTACCGAGGCACCGATTCTTGTTGCCCCCGATTGGGACCTACCTTTTGAGCTTATGTACGATGCTAGTGATTTTGCCATAGGTGCGGTCTTGGGGCAACGTAAAGCAAAATAGTTTCAGCCTATACACTACGCAAGCAAAACTATGACCGAGGCACAAAGTCATTACACCACCACTGAAAAAGAACTATTGGCTGTGGTGTATGCCTTTGAAAAATTCCGGTCATACTTAATCTTGACCAAATGCGTAGTGTATACGGATCACTCGGCTTTGAAATACCTATTTGCAAAGCAAGATGCAAAGCCGAGGCTACTCCGTTGGGTTCTCCTCCTCAAAGAATTTGATATCATTATCCGTGATAAAAAAGGAGCCGAGAACCTTGCTGCTGATCATCTCTCACGATTAGAAAACCCTCATCAGGATGTGTCCGAGAAACAGGAAATAAATGAAACATTTCCTCTCTAGACACTCAATGCGGTTGCTTTTCGTGGTGACTCTACTACCCCATGGTTTGCCGACTTAGCAAATTACCATGCGGGTAACTTCATCGTGAAGGGGATGACATCCCAACAGAAGAACAAATTCTTCAAAGACGTTAAACATTACTTCTGGGACGACCCCTATCTCTTCAAAATCTGTGCCGATCAAGTCATCAGGCGATGTGTATACGGACAGGAAGCCGCTGATATTCTCAAGGCTTGCCATGCTGGACCCACCGGGGGAAACCATAGTCCTAATTACACCGCCAAAAAGGTGTTTGATTCTGGTTTCTATTGGCCCACAATCTATAAGGATGCCCACGAGCTAGTCAAAGCTTGTGATGCTTGTCAGCGTCACGGGAATATTTCACAAAAGAACGAAATGCCACAAAATGCCATTCAAGTTTGTGAAATCTTTGACGTCTGGGGCATTGATTTTATGGGGCCATTCCCATCTTCTCGTGGAAACAAATACATTCTCGTGGTTGTTGACTATTTGTCAAAATGGGTTGAGGCTAAGGCCTTACCCACCAACGATGCTTGAGTTGTTGTGAAAATTTTGAAATCCCTCTTTGCTCGTTTTCGAACTCCACGTGCCATCATTAGTGATCGCGGTACTCACTTTTGCAATGATCAATTTGCAAAAGTCATGCTTAAGTACGGTGTTACTCATCGTCTTTCTACCGCATATCACCCACAAACAAGTGGGCAGGTGGAGGTTTCCAACCGTGGTATTAAACGGATTCTTGAGAGGACCGTAGGTGAAAACCGTGCTTCCTGGTCGGATAAACTAGATGATGCACTCTGGGCCTTCCTTACAGCTTACAAAACACCCATCGGGTGTACTCCCTACAAGCTTGTATACGGGAAGGCGTGTCATTTACCGATCGAGCTCGAGCACAAAGCCTACTGGGCCTTGAAACATGAAAACTATGATCTTCATAAAGCGGGTGATCACCGTAAGGTTCAACTCAATGAATTAAACAAACTTCGTGATCAAGCCTACGATAACTCTTTGATCTACAAAGAAAAGACAAAGAAGATTCACGACTCTAAGATTAAGAACCGCGTTTTCAACATCGGTGACAGAGTCCTTCTTTTCAATTCGAGGTTAAGGATCTTCTCGGGGAAATTAAAAACCCGATGGACTGGAGCATTCGCTGTTGCTAAAGTATATCCATACGGGACTGTTGAGTTATCTCAACCCAAAGGTCCCAACTTCAAAGTGAATGGTCATCGTTTGAAACACTATTTTGGATAGGGCATACCCATGGTTGTCCCGGATCTCCAAACTTTCCCCATTGACAAATGAATTCGGGGATCGAGTCAAGCTAGTGACTCGGTGAACAAAAATTAGCAAAATATGGGTTTTCACCCATATCTCTGACTTCTTTCTACTTTCTACCACTCTAGTGTGGGGGAGTGGCCGTCCCCCACCGTTTGAAAAGTAAATATGTATATAAGTTTCAAAAAAAAAAAAAAAAAAAAAAAAAAAAAATGAAAATGCTTATATGTAAATATAAATAAAGTGAAAAATAAAATCGATATTTCCACAGTTAGTTTCGAATATTAGCTTTTTCCATTCAGAGATTCGGCATAATAGCCGGGACTTTGAATATTGATGACAATATTCAATTCTAGTGTGGGGGGGGGGGGGGGAATTCTTGCGAATTTTATCACAAAATACTTTCTAAGTACCCCCATTTTGGCCTAAATTTTTTCAAAATTTTTTCACTTTATTTCAAAATTTTTTTGGTAATCAGTCCGCCATGTCTAAATGACAAAAGGATTGGCTAGTCCAGGAGCAAACGGCTCTTGGTAAAGACATCTCAAACCCGTTGATGGCTTGCAATTTACCCAAAATTGTATGGTAAATCAACTCGCCATATCCCATAAAGTTAATGAGTTGGCTAGCCCGCAAGATTATGGCTTGTGGTAAAGGCCGTGGAAAAACCATAATTGGTAATCAGCTCACCAAGATGTTGACTTAGTCCATCAAGAGTTGGCTAGTCCAGAAGCAAACGGCTTTTGGTAAAGACTAATAAAATCCATTGACAGCTGATGATTTGCTCAAAGTCACATAGTTTTTCTCAAAAGATTGCTAGGGACTAGCAATGTTTTAGTGTGGGGGATTGATGAGTGCTCAAACACTCATCATTTTTACCTTTTCTGAGCTGCCAAAACATCTAAAAACACTTAATATTGCATCAAAATAGTGAAAATATCCCAGGAATGTGTTTTACATGTTTCAAATGCAAAATAATCAAAAACAGATAAAAAAGGTACAAAGTTTGCATAATTGGCAGTTTCAGTCCCTCATCTTTCTAAAGTTGTCAAATCTAGTCCCTGGTTGTTCTAAAAACTTGAAAAAGTCACCAAAGGTCCTTTTAAATCAAAAAGTTACACAATTAGTCCTTTGGTCCAAAGTTTCACAAAATGTCAAGTTTAGTCCCTGAAGTTTGGAAAATTGTCAAAAATGGTCCCTGGGATATGAAAACTTTGAGAAAAACAAATTTTGTCCTTTTACTTCTCATATATGGCAGGATTGGTCCTTGATTGCAAAGTTTGGTGAAATTACATAACAGGTCCCTAAAGTTTGAAAGTTTGGCAGAAATAGTCCTTGGGAAATTAAAATGGAAAAAATCAACTTTGGTCCTCATACTATTTATCATTGGTAGAAAATTACCCTTGTAACAAACTTTAGAAAAGTGCCAAACTACACCCCCAAACTTTTGGATAAATTACAAATTTGGTCCTTGTGATATACAAAACCAAACCGGACCCTTAATAATACTACTACTCCAAACTAAATCCAATCCAAATCCTATCACCCAGCCCACCCCTTTTATCCTAGGCCCAAACATCTACCAGCCCAACACCCTTAATAAAAAAACCAGGGGTCAAACGTTGACTCTTTTTCAAACCGAGTCAAACAAACACCCTTTCTCCTTCCCTCCCCCACCCCACTTGATTCTGCAATACCATCACCTCAACCCACCATATCCACCGCCCAACACACTCACATACCCCAATTGCACCTAATACAACAAGCCACAATAAATGCACCCCCTCTTGGCAATTATCAGAGCCAATTGCAAAAACAATTTTTCCCGCCAAAACACGTGGCAGATGATGATTAGAAGCCCTTCAATGATCCAATGGCTATAATTAAAGGTGGGATATGATCAGAGAGATGAGGGAACCCTAATGGAGGGCTATATAAGGAAGAAGATTGCAAGGAGTTGAATTATTAGTCACTTAGCTTAATTCTTATGTCGTAATATTGTAATTTCAAATTTCAGTTGTTAATTTTACTCAAGAAAGCTTGTAACTTGTTTTAGTATTGTAATTTCAAAGTTTCTTAATCAAAATTTCAAGTTTCATTCAACAAATAAGTTTTTAGTATTTAAATTTGCAATTTCTTATTTTGAGCTTAATTATGGTTTAAATTGTTAGTCACTGTTTCAATAGCTCACTTAGATAGTATAAGCCACAAACTAAATACAAAAACTAAAAAAAAAAAAAAAAAAAAAAAAAAAAAAAAAAAAGGAAATCAGAATCAAAGAAAACAAGCCACATGGTACCTTTGCAATTAAGTGGAAAGCTAATGGAAGTTACCTGTAATGGAGGGGCAAGAAGGACTTATACCTAGCTTGTTTACAAGCTAGGAGCTTGTAGCTGCCCATTTGGGAGCCCTTGTTTAGCTAGGGTCTCAAGTGAGTTCAAGTTTCTAATTTTTCTTTGATTTCTAATTCTGTACTGTAGCATAGCTTATTAACTGCTTATCTTGGCTTATTTATTGTTAGATAGTGATAATATCAACTTAAATCAGTAACTTGTTTGTTGGTTTTAATAGTTGTTATAATTTTTAGATTTCACAGTTAATTTAGTCCTACTAGTAATCCAAGGTATTTGTTGTTACTCTCTGTTTCTAAGTGCTTATTTAAGTGTAATATATCATTATAAGTCATTGTGGTTAAGTTTCATAAGCTATCAAAGCCTTTTGCTTCTTAAAACTCAAAACAGTCTTGATAAAGGGGTGTTTGGATTATGCTGTCTTGATAGGTTATTGATGTTACAATAGGTTAAGTATTTATTGCTCATCATTCTCAGGTCCATACTAGTTGATTTTGACCATTTGTTTGGTCACATTTAGAGAAAAAGTCAAAATCAAAGCTAAAACCCTTGATTTAACCCACTGTTGGAACAGTTGGTCTTAAATCTCACCCACTTTGATTGAATGTTGTTCTTTTAGCCTAATTTACCATTAATATAACTTAACACATCCATTTAAGTCAGTTAGACCCAATCAAAGTTGGAAAAAGTCAATTTGCAAAGTTTTATCAAAAAGTCAAAAGGTGATTAAGTCAGAAATCCTCAAAATGGCATGAATTTTCTTGATTTTTGTGATTGGTTTTAGGGTTTGAAAATTGTTGGGTGAATAATCTACCAGTAGAACTCTTGATTCCTTGTGTTGTTACATTTTTGTGAATTTATTTGGTGGACCTTTTTGCCCCTGAAACACACCTGCAGGGCAATACCCTGCCCTGTGCATCAGAAAATCACCACAACACCACCACCTTTGGTGGTTGATTGTGGCCACCTCAGTGGGTCCCAGTGGTCCAATTTAGGTTTTCCCAACCCCCCTCCTGGCAAGCTATAAACTTTGACCCTTAGTTTGACCTTAGGTTTAGTGGACCCCACCTAGAATCACTTCTAAAGGTTGTCCCATTTCTGTGTTTAGCTTAAAGTATCAAAGTGCTTATTTCTGTCTAAATTAGCTTATCAGTGCTTATAGTTTGTTGTTTCTAGCTTATACAAGTCCCTTGTGCTTAATTGAACCAAGTTTCATCATTGTGGACCCCACATATAATCATTTGAGCTCAATTTCTTAATTGGTCAAAGATAGTCAAACTGTTTTGGTTAAGGGGGTGCATACAGCTTATTTTTAAGCTACATAAAAAGTTGTTTCACAAAAGTTTCCTATTTTCATCTCATTTTCAGCTGTCAAAAAGAAAAACACCAAAAAAGCAAACATAAAATTTGTGATAGCTTCTATTTAATAGATTCTATCTTTTTCAATTTTCTTTTCAGCTTATTAATAAGCACTTTTCCATTTTTATAATTTTATTAATTTTCTTATACCTTTAAGTATTTAAAATAATTTTCTTAGATTTTTCCTAAACAGTTTACTATTTATTAGAATTAAAAGTAGTTTAATTAATTAAATAAGTAATATTAGTAATTAATTAGTTTTCTTAAATTTTTATTAACAACAGTAGGTTTTTATAATTTTCCTAGGTTTTATAAATTAGTTAAGACTTTTAGAAAATATATTTTTAATTTCTACTGTTCTTTTTCCATTTTTCTTATTTAAATTAGAGGGAATTGCAAAAATCGTCCCTAAACTTTGCCCAGATTGCAAGTATCGTCCCAACCATTTGGAAAGTGCATATATCGTCCCTGTGGGAAAAGTTTTGGAAAAATTTCGTCCCTCATTTCTAACGTCGTTATGTGGGGACTGGTTAGCATATCACGTGCCTTACACACGAGGGCTTTTTGGTCTTTTTACACCTGGTCCCCATTTATAATCCCCACCGTTCCTTTTTAATACCCCATCAACATCCCACCCAAATTAAAAAAAACCCCAAATCAATCCCAAAGCATAATATTAAAATAAACCCTAACCCTAATTTATTTCTTTAACAAAATTAAGTTGATATGGTGAATTGTTTTTGTGGTAACCAAGCTGTCCTTCGTACTTCATGGACTGATCATAACCCACGTCGTCGGTTTTTGTGTTGTGCCCAAATTGCAAATGTAGGTGATGCGTGGGAATCGCAACAGGCTTTACCTCTCGAGGGATCTCGAGAAACTTACAACCCCACCAGGCAGTATACCTGATCATTGTAGTATAGTATAGTGACAAGTACCGGGGGATTGATCGTTCAGCTTAGGAATAGTGTCGCTAGGATTAGAAAACCTAATTACTAGTGCTAAAGGTGAGGGATGATTATTTTTGTATTTTTATATTTTTTATGAAAGCAATTAAAATCTCGGGTTTGAAGGATTTGGGCGGAATTAGTTGCTAATCAACTAACCCAATACTAAGATGCAATCAAAATAAAATACTAAAAATGAAAAAAAACTAATTTATACTAAGGTTGTGAGCAGTAATTGGAGAAAATGTGTTTACTTAGATTTCACTACTCCCTAGACATCTTTTACACGTTAATTACTTGTTATAATTGCATGGATGACGGATCGTATTTCTTTATACCATTCATGGGGTGGCACACATAACTCCCCAATTCTATGAGCTCTTATCTCCTCCTACACCATGCCCAGCACAACTATAGGGATTGTAAACAGTGGCTCATGCATTAAATACAACCAATAAAGACCTAGTGCGCCTCGGTTCATGTTTCTTAAGACGTTCAAGCATGTTACCAAGTGGAGATCTGCCAGTTTTCTTAAGCCTAACATATAAATCATTCATCCAAGACAAGAATAAACAAGTAATCAACACATAATTAACATCTAGGTTTCGTTAGATCTAAGCAAACACAAGATAGATCTAGCCTAGCATGATAGAATTAAGATAAGAACATGATATAGACAACCAACACATAGACATATTGATTGAATTAGAAGAACACTTATCTTGATTAAACATGCAAGGTATCAAGGGGTTGGACCCCTTGAAAAACCTGTAAAGTTACACCAAAATCGTACTAGGGTTTCTCCCAAAACTTCTCTCAAAACTCCTCTCTCTAATGTGTGAAAATTAGAAAACTATATATAGAAAAATAGGTCTGACGGCGTCAAGACAAACATTGTGACGCCGTCACCTCGCCGCCAAAACTCTTCTCGGACTGCCTAGATCTACTTCTGACGCCGTCAAGACTTATACACTTCCAGGCCGTCATGACTCTTTTACTCTTGACGCCCTTCCTACGTAACGCCGTCAAATCTGTTCTGGGTCGTCATGGAAATTCATGAAATTTGCTCTTGACGCCGTCAAGGTATTGCTCTTGACGCCGTCACCTACTGTTCCCAGCATGGAAAATTAAGACTTTGGCGTTTTCTTCACTTTTATGCTCCAAAAACGTCTGAATTGATCCTTTTCCAGATTTCTCTCCCAAAGTACCTAAAATCACAAAAGGAACGATTTAGGGCAATATTTGATCAAATAAATTCGGATTCGGGCTTAAATGACCCCCTAAAAACGGATCATTTTTCGCCTCATCATATACCCTTACACTTGAGATTTGCTTGTCCTCAAGCAAATGCGCTTTTATTCTAGTCAAAATACAAGTTAGGGGTCATTTAACACTAACATAAAAGTAATTATAACAAATAATCATTCCACTAAAGACCAATAGACAAGCACGGAGGTCATACACAAGCACCTCACAAATAGTGTTTAGATACTCGCATCTCTCGGGTGTAATAAAGTGTAAATTACAATATGGAAACGGAAGATATCTTTCACTACCTGTCATAGCAAAATAGATTACCATAGGCTTGGGAAAGGATCAAACCTCCACCACATGGCGTAAGCACCTAGGATAAACTATCAAAGAGGTCTTTTAAAGAGTTGTAACGTTAGGTATAGGGATATGAAATACACGGTTTTGTTGGATAAATGAAGTTTTACTGGTGACGAGTTAACAATCTTAGTCAATTACATGTACAATATGGCGTTGCTAAGCCAAGACTAGACTTGACTTAAGCTAATAAATGAAAAATAACAAAAATATAAAATGAACATAGAATAAAAAGGGATGGTAGTCCGTATGTTTTTTCTCTTTTTCCTTTTTTTTTTTTTTTTTTTTTTTTTTTTTTTTTTTGCATACACTCTTACCCTACCATCCAAAATAATACATCATAGGGAATGAACATTTCCCTTACACTTGAATCTTCACATACTTTACAATTAACTAAACTAATGACTCGAATTAAGAAAATCAAAATACTTGGAGCATTTTTAAGATTAACATACATATGGGGGTAATAAATGATGTTCTTCCCCATTACTCCATAAAATAAGTACTTACCCATGAGTCCCAATCGTCCCAAAACAATATGTACAAGGATATGACTCGACTTAGCAACCATGTAATCAATTAGAAAGTTAACTTAGGGTTTAACAAATAACAATAATGCACTAAAAATGAGCGCATACACGGAAGGCTAAGGCGATTTGGTTGTACATTTAAGTGGGGTGTAACAAATTCTTCCTTTAAGTAAAATGCTTAAAGTTAAAAACGAAAAGATAGGCTCGGAGGGGTGTACTAGGGGTTTCGTGTACTAAAAATGAGTACAACGCTAAGGGTGTGGGAAAAATTTGTTGACTTAACTAGCCAAGTAATATGACTTAAATGGTCAAATAATTATAATACGGGTTTAACACAAGGGTGATCCTAATGCCTCTTATCATGTAGTAAATCCTACCACACGAATGTAGTCTCACTAGCGGTCTCGGGATGCATCACTAACGCAAGTTCTAGAATCTAAATGCTACTGGTACACTCATAAGCACTAATAGTAAATGCTTTTCCTATCAAATCTAAAGGCGAACCTCACATATTTGGGTGGAAAATTTTTCTGAATATACGGTTATGTGCTAGTCATACAATCTCCTATCCATGAGACGCTTGCTATGGCTAAAGTTTCACTCCTAAATGTTGTAAAAAAATTTAAATTTGGCGCTAAAATTACACTAACAAGTATTTCTCATAGTTTTATTACACATCTACCATTAAACAAAACAAACTCAAGCGAAAGTGCATATGTAAGGTATCATCTTTTTACCCTCCCCTTACACTTAAGATGAACATTGTCCCCAATGTTCAAGTAAAGAATGTAAAAGTGAAAAAGTAAAGAGAATGAAATCAAATACTCCCCTGATTCGCTCGGTATGGATAATAGGATGGCCAGGTTAAATCTTCCTCCAAGAAAATGAACAATCAAAGCTTCCCTTCCAGAATATAAATCATCTTCTTGTTGTACATAACCTGTAAAACCTGACAAAATAGACAAGACAACCTTGCGTAAAATCGGCGGCATTCTATATAAATTACTAAATCCTAGAAAACAAGATAAGATATAATGCTTGTGGAATGAAGTTTGCAGATCTCCTGGAGATTATAAAACTTAATAATTCACAAAAACCATAAGACTCCGTTAGAAAAACAAAACCGGTAAAATTTCCAGATTTTAACTCCTGACGCCGTCAAGAGTAAACCCCTGACGCCGTCAGAATTGACCTGCAGAAATCCTTATGTTAAGTTTCCGGAAAATTTCTGGAAAAACTTGGTCCTACTTCCTGGAAAATCCTGCAAAACTTCATTATGACTCAATACAAGCATTTGACTCTAACAAATACGAATACACATGTTCATTTAATATTGTGGAGAATCATGATCGGTTTGTTTCTTAAAAACATATTTGGGGTTTCCCCTTACACTTATCTTTTGCAAAAATACCTTTAGGTGGAGTTAAGACTAGGCCAAAACAACAAAGTAAAGTATTTCCACTATTTAGTTTAGAAACATGATCAACCAACAATAAAAATAAAGCATGCATACGGAAGCAAATAACAAACAAACAAAAATAAAATCACACAAACACACTAAATGAATAACGTCACCATGAGAACCACTAATTATTTCAAATAAACATAAACATGAAAATAAATTGTTCAAGGCCAACAGAGGCCGCATCATAAGCTATTACAATGCCAAATGTTCCAAATCACAAAACCATCAATAAATTGTTCAGAAACAGTAAAAATCAAGAGGAATCACTGGGGAGGAGGACCAAAGCGGTAGTCATAGCCAGGAGGGAGGTGCCCGGTGTATCCGTAGGGAGGGTAGTCAGTCTCACAGCCTGGGAAGGGATCAATCTGCAGGTGAGGCTCAAGCTGATCTCGGGTGGAGAGGTGCTGCATCTAGCGAATGGTGTGATCATATATCCAGTCAAAGCGCTGGTCAGTGGTGGTCCGCCATGCGTCCACCTGACCCATCCAGGCACCCTGGTGTGCCTGCCAGTCTCCCCGACCCATGTGTCGGTAATAGTCAGCCGTCCCCTCCTCATAACCCTGGAACTGATGCTGCTGGGGATCAACCTCACATCAGCCTCCTCCTCAACATCTGGCCCCCCTGCCGCATACCAGTTATAGGTCCCATGCCTCTATGGCATCACAATGCTCATCTGCCTGAGGGATTTAGCCCTCACTACCCTGCAGGCCCCACAGTCGCTCAAGTAACCTAGGATCTGAGGAGTAAGAAGATCATAGGAACGAGCCAACCGGGTCACGAACATCCCCCCATACACCTGTCAATATCCCTCTCACCCACACTGGTCCTCAAATAACTGGCCACCCAAAATGGGATGTTGCAGTAGACATCCGCAGAAAAGATGGTGTACAAGTAGAACAGGTCTGAAGCAGTGACACGGTGGGTGGTGCCATGACGTCCTGACAGGCTGTATGTGATGCACCTGTGGACTAACCTAGCTACGGGGTCCCTAATGGATGCTGCCCCAGTAGTCGAGGTGTAAACCTCGTTCCCAATGGTCGGCCAAAAAGTGATACACCTCATCTCACTCCTCTGAGTCTCCCCATGCAACAACCTCTGCATAAAAGTCCCATCAACCTCCTCTCTAGTATACAACCCAATCCTCCAACCAAACTCAGCGACTGAACATTAACGCAACTCTCCCCCTAGCCTAAAATATATAGTAGTGCCCCCC
The DNA here is from genome assembly GCA_030686995.1 of Artemisia argyi. Taxonomy (NCBI): domain Eukaryota; kingdom Viridiplantae; phylum Streptophyta; class Magnoliopsida; order Asterales; family Asteraceae; genus Artemisia; species Artemisia argyi. The sequence continues at coordinate 212,374,824 of CM060676.1, read as the reverse complement.
ATATCCGTCCTAGCCTCAGCCTGATCAAAACGGAAGGTCGCAAAGAACTCCCTAACCAACTCACTGTACACTGTCTCCCTAATCCTAAACAATCTCTCCCATTGAGGACCCGCAAACCCATCAGTGTGGATCCTCTCTAAGAACGCAGCCTCCAACCCATTGGTCCTAAGAAACTCCCAGTCAACCACAGCCCCCGCATCTATATGGTGGTTACAAAGCTCCGCATACTTGGTGTTAGCACCAACATCGTCAAACACGCTCCAACTATGGACCAATTCTCCATAATTGACCCTTTGAGACCTAGAGGAACTGCCCTTATGTTGACGAGATCTTTTGCTCATTTTCCTGGAAAAAGGTAGAGTGAACGGAAACGATTAGAACGAGAATTCTAATGAACTTCATGCAGCCAGACACATCTGACGCCGTCAAGAGTAATCCTGACGCCGTCAGATGGATCAGAATCCGAATCATGCAAATGCGAGGGAAAAATCAATTTTCAAACTCTTAACCCATTACCCAAACGCCCCTTTAATCAGAAAACATGGGTGGGGGGGGGTCAAAGAATCCGTGGCATGATTGGCTTTCCCTAAACTAATGCATGATTCGAGTGGGATAACATAATCAACGGGTAACCCCATGTTCACAAATCACCAAATAGATGGCATTACGATTTGTTAATAGTGGGTCAAAAATGGGGTTTCGGGCGAAAGGGGTTTTCCAAATTGATGGGTCCTAGGGACAATTGATCGAAAAAGGACGAAGAAAAATCACTTACCAAGTGAAGATTGGATGCGGAAGACGTCGAATTGGAGGGTGGAGAATCGGAGTAGCAGCAGCACTTTGGGTGAGATTTGTGGGGTATGGGTTAAAAGTGATTGGTTTTGGGTTAATATTGCTGATCCATCGAGCTGATGGCGTCAAGAGTTAAATCTGACGCCGTCAGATGCCCGTGTAAGGTGAGAATTGGAGTAGTTCCATGTTCAGTCCCTGCACTTTGCGTGAATAGCTAAACATTAGTAAAACCCATGAGTAGCTATTCCGTTAACGAGGTCCACCAGGGTCGAACGTCTCATTACTGTCACGGAAAGAGGTAAGGTTGTAGAAGGGGTTGGGTAACGTTTTGGCTAAGTTGATCCCTGTGCGCGGGTCATTGGTGTGAAAAGAGAGATGTTGTTCCATAGAGGGTTTCAAATTAGTGGTGTTTTTGAGGTGCAACCTCTTTACACCGGGTTTAAAACCAAAAGAACGTCTCTTGGATAAGCTTGGGAATGTGGTTAGCAGGCATCCAACGAAAATGTTATGGAATTGCGAATTCTTCTCTGCATGGGGGTGCTAATGAGAATGGGGGGTAGTTAATGGTGAATCACTTGGGGAAACTTTCCCGCTATCCTCTTGGTCAAACACAAAAGGGGTTGAAACCTCGAAGACTTTTTCAATTTTTTTAGGTACGGAATTTTCTTTGATCTTTTCTTTAACCCTTGATATGAATTGGTCTGCGAAATTCATAAAAGCTTTATGAGTGCTCTCCATGCGTGCTTCTAGGTGCTGGATTTGTTTTTCCTGATTATCCATGAAGGTTACCATTATCCCTTCGAATTCCGCTTGTCGTGAACGTTCAGGAAAATTCTGGTTGATAACCGTATTCCTGCGTAGATTATGATTCCACACGGGTTCAGCAGCAAGTTTCTCAATACTTATTAATTCATTTACCTGCTTCTCGATGCTTCCTTACAACTGTTCTTGGGTAGCACATGCGTAGTCAAGTTTTACCTTGCTTGGGAACATCGGGTCCTCCCATCCTTCCTCTTCGTATTGTGCCAACTCCTCAAGAACTTTCCAGCACTCGTCAACGCTAAGTCTATCTAGCCTACCCTTGGCTGCGTAATCAATGGCTCTCCTTGTTTGATAGTCAACCTTATCATAAAAGATTTGGATCTGGAGCCATGGTTCGATGCCATGATGAGGGACTTTTCGGAGTAGGTCTTTATATCGAATCCATGCTTCATAAAAGGTTTCATTTTGATGTTGTTGGAACATCAAGATGTCATTTCTAAGCTTAGTAGTTCTCCCCGGTGGGAAAAATTGAGCAAGGAAACGAGTGGTGAGATCATCCCATGTGGTGATGGATCCCGCGGGTAAACGCTCAAGCCATTGACTAGCTTGATCCCGTAGAGAGAATTGGAATAGGCGTAATCGGGTAGTCTCTCTAGTTTCAACACCTAGGTCTATGGAATCTACGATTTTGAGGAAGTCCTTAAGATGTTGGTTTGGATCTTCGGAACGAAGTCCATGGAATACACATCCGCTTTGCACCAACCGGATGGTGTCGGATCGCAAGGGGGTCACATTGGCTCCGGTGAGCTCAATGGTGTTTCGGTAGCCTTGGTGGCTAGGTCGAGAGTACTCTCCTAAGGTTCGGGGCCTAAGGGGTTCTAATGGTGGGTTTTGTTGTGGTGGGATGACGGGTTCAAAGATGTTACCACCTTCTATGATGTCGGATGGTAAAGAGTTACGAACAAAAGCACAAAGAAATAGATAGACTAAAGAAGACCTAAAAATAAAAAAATAAAATCTTACTAGAAAGGAATCTAGCAAGTAGACCTAATAAAAAGAAATTCTAACCTAGACAATAACTATTCCCCGGCAGCGGCGCCAAAAAACTTGATGCGTGGGAATCGCAACAGGCTTTACCTCTCGAGGGATCTCGAGAAGCTTACAACCCCCACCAGGCAGTGTACCTGATCGTTGTAGTATAGTATAGTGACAAGTACCGGGGGATTGATCGTTCAGCTTAGGAATAGTGTCGCTAGGATTAGAAAACCTAATTACTAGTGCTAAAGGTGAGGGATGATTATTTTTGTATTTTTATATTTTTTATGAAAGCAATTAAAATCTCGGGTTTGAAGGATTTGGGCGGAATTAGTTGCTAATCAACTAACCCAATACTAAGATGCAATCAAAATAAAATACTAAAAATGAAAATAAACTAATTTATACTAAGGTTGTGAGCAGTAATTGGAGAAAATGTGTTTACTTAGATTTCACTACTCCCTAGACATCGTTTACACGTTAATTACTTGTTATAATTGCATGGATGACGGATCGTATTTCTTTATACCATTCATGGGGTGGCACACATAACTCCCCAATTCTATGAGCTCTTATCTCCTCCTACACCATGCCTAGCACAACTATAGGGATTGTAAACAGTGGCTCATGCATTAAATACAACCAATAAAGACCTAGTGCGCCTCGGTTCATGTTTCTTAAGACGTTCAAGCATGTTACCAAGTGGAGATCTGCCAGTTTTCGTAAGCCTATTATATAAATCATTTGTCCAATATTTCTCTAAGATTGCCCGGCCTATGACCCATCTCCTCGAGAAGGATGCTCCTTTCATCTTCTCTCCTGAGTGCATCGAAGCTTTTGAAACATTAAAGAAAAATCTTACCGAGGCACCGATTCTTGTTGCCCCCGATTGGGACCTACCTTTTGAGCTTATGTACGATGCTAGTGATTTTGCCATAGGTGCGGTCTTGGGGCAACGTAAAGCAAAATACTTTTAGCCTATACACTACGCAAGCAAAACTATGACCGAGGCACAAAGTCATTACACCACCACTGAAAAAGAACTATTGGCTGTGGTGTATGCCTTTGAAAAATTCCGGTCATACTTAATCTTGACCAAATGCGTAGTGTATACGGATCACTCGGCTTTGAAATACCTATTTGCAAAGCAAGATGCAAAGCCGAGGCTACTCCGTTGGGTTCTCCTCCTCCAAGAATTTGATATCATTATCCGTGATAAAAAAGGAGCCGAGAACCTTGCTGCTGATCATCTCTCACGATTAGAAAACCCTCATCAGGATGTGTTCGAGAAACAGGAAATAAATGAAACATTTCCTCTCTAGACACTCAATGCGGTTGCTTTTCGTGGTGACTCTACTACCCCATGGTTTGCCGACTTAGCAAATTACCATGCGGGTAACTTCATCGTGAAGGGGATGACGTCCCAACAGAAGAACAAATTCTTCAAAGACGTTAAACATTACTTCTGGGACGACCCCTATCTCTTCAAAATCTGTGCCGATCAAGTCATCAGGCGATGTGTATACGGACAGGAAGCCGCTGATATTCTCAATGCTTGCCATGCTGGACCCACCGGGAGAAACCATAGTCCTAATTACACCGCCAAAAAGGTGTTTGATTCTGGTTTCTATTGGCCCACAATCTCTAAGGATGCCCACGAGCTAGTCAAAGCTTGTGATGCTTGTCAGCGTCACGGGAATATTTCACGAAAGAACGAAATGCCACAAAATGCCATTCAAGTTTGTGAAATCTTTGCCGTCTGGGGCATGGATTTTATGGGGCCATTCCCATCTTCTCGTGGAAACAAATACATTCTCGTGGCTGTTGACTACTTGTCAAAATGGGTTGAGGCTAAGGCCTTACCCACCAACGATGCTCGAGTTGTTGTGAAAATTTTGAAATCCCACTTTGCTCGTTTTGGAACTCCACGTGCCATCATTAGTGATCGCGGTACTCACTTTTGCAATGATCAATTTGCAAAAGTCATGCTTAAGTACGGTGTTACTCATCGTCTTTCTACCGCATATCACCCACAAACAATTTGCAAAAGTCGTGCTTAAGTACGGTGTTACTTCGTTTTCTTTAAGATTACAACCTGAAATTAAATTGCGAACTGAAGAGGAAAACTATTTACTTCCTCCCGCCAGCCAGCGAGTAATCTTAAAAGAACGATTTCGGTTAACGAATCAGTTCCAAAAATATTTCCCAAAGTTTTCTGCACACACACCCATAAGCCTAAAGCAATTTTTCTGTTAATAAATGCATAAAATCTTACCACCGCAAACCAAGGCAGAACACCTACCAACTGGGGGTGTGGACATAATAAGTTCCCAAACAAAAGATTAAAACTTGCCTTTATATCCCTGTGAGTGGTGTACCTTTTTTAAAGAAGCCATTCACTTGTGATTATTGGATTTAAGTTCACTGTGGTTTTGCCTCGATCTTGTTTTGAAAAGTTGTTTTTAGTGCATGCGCACTCGGTTACAAACAAAGCGTAAAAATCAGAAAAACGTACCCGAGCTACGTACTGTTATAGAAGAACCAAAAACCGAAATGGCCGATGGGCCACCACTACCACCCCCTGACCCTCCAGGGATGAGCCAGCTCCCGATCTCCGAACGATGGAGGAGTTGTGTCAGCCTACCATGCAAGGGAGGGGCGGGCCTATTGCACCATTCACTATTGAGTCTACGAACTTTGGCCTCAAGCACCACATGATCCAACAAGTCCAGAATTTGTGTCAATTTCACGGATTACCGGGTGACGATGCTAACAAGCATCTTGATAAATACCTTACCGTCACCCAAAGCATGAAACAGCATGGTGTCACCGATGATGCCCTCCGGCTGTATCTCTTTCCCTATTCTCTCACTCATCATGCCACTGCATGGTTTGACCGACTCCCAAAGAATTCTATTCGTACCTTTGATGAAATGGTAACCAAGTTTTTGGCAAAATATTTTCCACCTTCCATGGTTACCAAGTTACGAAATGATATCAGCAACTTCCGGCAACGTCCCGATGAGTCTCTTTTTTAGGCTTGGGAACGTTATAAGCTAGCTATTGATCGGTGCCCTAACCACAATATGTTACAAGTTATCATCATAGATACCTTCTATAATGGTCTGACATTGAGGCACTGGGATATTCTCAATGCAGCTGCTGGTGGGACCTTTATGAAAAGGCGTCCCGAAGAATGCTATGACTTGATTGAGAACATGACTGCCCACCATAACTTTTGGGATTCCTCGGCGGAGAGGGATGAGTCATGTAAATCAATGATTCCTTCATCATCATCTCCTGAAATAATTGCTCTCACCAAAAAGATGGGTGATATTTCTACGGCTGTGTTAAGAATGAACCAAACTATGCAAAATCAGGTTCAAAATCAACAAGTGAAAGCCGTGGCCCGAAGTTGTGAAACTTGTGGGGGCCCACATCTTTATTCCGAGTGTCCAGCTACTGCTGGTTTTCCTCAAGAGAACGTTTATGCTGCTCAAGGTTCCTACAATATGAGGGGTAATTCTTACCAACCACAAGGGGACGATAATCTTTTGAGCTATCGTTCCAACAATTTTCTCGGACCTCCCGGTTTTAACCAAAATCAAAACCGTAATTCGAATCAGAATCGAGGAGATTTTAACCAAGGTCAAAACTCAAATTTCCAAAACCCGAACCAGAATCAAGGTCATTTTAACCAAAACAATTTTCAAAATGGCAATCAAAATCAAGGTTTTCAAGGAAATTTTCAAAGAAACCAAAATCAAGGGAATTACAATCAGGGTAATTTCAATCAGAGAAACAATTTTCAGGGTAACAACAATCAAAATCAAGGGAATTTTCAAAACAACCATGTTCAAAATTTTCCTACTCAAAATCAAAACGTTGTTCCACCCTCGTCTTCCTTCGATGAAGTGCTAAAACAATTCATGAAAGCACAAGAGGAAACGAATCGGTTATTGATCAGCAAGATCTCTGAGCTTCAGAAGTCTTTAAATGATCGACCCTCGGGCCCGGGTACACTACCGAGCAACACGATCGCTAACCCGAGGGGCGATGTCAAAGCGATCACTACCCGAAGTGGGGTATCATACAATGGACCCACGATTCCCTCTACCTCTTCTTCTCCTCCTACTAAGGTAGCGGAACATGAACCTGAGGTTACCACGGACACTGTACTTCCTACTAATAACGGAGGTACCAACAACGTCCACCCTCAAGTTGTCCTGGTCCCGACTCGTAAGTCGAAAGTTGTATTTGATCCTCCTGTGAGTTCTGATGAAATTCCAAAGAACGATCCTAAGCCGTCAATTCCATATCCTTCATGTTTGAATGATCAAAAGAACTGCGAAAGAGCTAATCATCAGATGGAAAAATTTTATCAAATTTTCCAAGAATTACATTTCGATATTAGCTTCGCGGATGCTCTTCTTCTCATGCCCAAATTTGCTTCAACAATCAAAAATCTGATAAGCAATAAGGAAAAACTCTGTGAGATGGCAAAAACTCCACTTAATGAACATTGCTCAGCAGTGCTCTTGAAAAAGCTTCCCGAAAAGCTTGGAGATCCCGAGAAATTTCTCATTCCTTGTATTTTCCCAGGGATGGTGTAATGCTTTGCCTTGGCCGATCTTGGCGCAAGCATTAACCTTATGCCTTATACAGTCTGGAAAAGACTCTCTCTTCCTACTCTCACTCCTACCTGCATGACCCTCGAGCTTGCAGACCGTACTATATCTCGTCCTCTCGGCATTGCCGAAGATATCTTCGTGAAAGTAGGAAAGTTCCATTTTCCGGCAGATTTCGTGATTGTTGATTTCGATGCTGACCCAAGAGTTCCTCTCATTCTCGGGAGGGGATTCTTAAGAACGGGTCGTGCTTTAATCGATGTATTCGAAGAAGAAATCACTCTACGTGTTGGTGGCGAAGCCATCACATTCAATCTTGAGCAGACTTCAAGATACTCCTCCAACTATGACGCTGAAACGGTTAACCGAATTGACGTCATCGATGTTGCGTCTGAGGAGTATTCTCAAGAAGTCCTTGGTTTCTCAGCAAGTGGCAGTACCACTCTTTCTACTGATCCTATCATTTCCGACTCTTCCCCTTCTCTCACTCCGTTTGAAGGAAGTGACTTCCTTCTGGAAGAGGTCGAGGCTTTTCTTGCTCAGGATAGTTCAATCCCTCATGGGGTTGATGAAAACTATCTTGACCCGGAGGGGGACATTCTTCTTCTTGAAAGATTGTTAAATGACGATCCTTCACCCTCTCCGTCTCCAAAAATACTTCATAAAGAGGAAATTAAGTCTATTGAAAAATCTGAAGAATTTCCTGAGGTTGAGCTCAAGGACTTGCCTCCTCATCTAGAATATGCATTTCTGGAGGTGATGATAAATTACCCGTCATTATTGCTAAATACTTGAAAGATGAGGAAAAGGCTGCACTCCTAAAGGTTCTTAAGGCAAACAAGCAAGCAATTGCTTGGAAACTCTCCGACATTAAGGGCGTAAGCCCGGAGTTTTGTACACACAAAATCTTAATGGAGGATGACTTTAAGCCAGCAGTGCAACAACAGAGAAGGCTAAATCCAAAAATCCACGAAGTTATCAAACAAGAGGTTCTAAAACTTCTTGATGCGGGATTGATTTACCCTATATCTGACAGTCCTTGGGTTAGCCCAGTTCATTGTGTTCCTAAAAAGGGTGGCATAACCGTTGTCACCAATGAGGAAAACGAGTTGATTCCGACTCGTTTGGTCACGGGTTGGCGAGTATGTATTGACTATCGAAAGTTGAATGAAGCCACCCGTAAAGACCATTTTCCTCTCCCTTTTATGGACCAGATGCTCGAAAGACTAGCGGGGAATGAATACAACTGCTTCCTCGATGGTTTCTTGGGTTACTTCCAAATCCCCATTGATCCACAGGATCAAGAGAAGACTACCTTCACATGCCCCTACGGAACTTTTGCTTATGTAATGCACCAGGCACGTTCCAGAGGTGCATGATGTCTATCTTTTCCGACATGATCGGGAAAACTATGGAGGTATTTATGGATGACTTTTCAGTCATCGGGGATTCATTCCAGTCTTGTCTCTCCCACTTGGAACAAATGCTTAAACGTTGTAAAGAAACGAATTTGAGTCTCAACTGGGAGAAGAGCCACTTTATGGTCAAGTAGGGCATTGTCCTCGGCCATAAAATTTCAAAGAACGGGATTGAGGTTGACAAAGCCAAAATCGATGTCATAGCTAAATTACCTCATCCCACCAATGTTAAAGGTGTCAGGAGCTTTTTGGGTCATGCCGGCTTCTACCTTTGGTTTATCCAATATTTCTCTAAGATTGCCCGGCCTATGACCCATCTCCTCGAGAAGGATGCTCCTTTCATCTTCTCTCCTGAGTGCATCGAAGCTTTTGAAACATTAAAGAAAAATCTTACCGAGGCACCGATTCTTGTTGCCCCCGATTGGGACCTACCTTTTGAGCTTATGTACGATGCTAGTGATTTTGCCATAGGTGCGGTCTTGGGGCAACGTAAAGCAAAATACTTTCAGCCTATACACTACGCAAGCAAAACTATGACCGAGGCACAAAGTCATTACACCACCACTGAAAAAGAACTATTGGCTGTGGTGTATGCCTTTGAAAAATTCCGGTCATACTTAATCTTGACCAAATGTGTAGTGTATACGGATCACTCGGCTTTGAAATACCTATTTGCAAAGCAAGATGCAAAGCCGAGGCTACTCCGTTGGGTTCTCCTCCTCCAAGAATTTGATATCATTATCCGTGATAAAAAAGGAGCCGAGAACCTTGCTGCTGATCATCTCTCACGATTAGAAAACCCTCATCAGGATGTGTCCGAGAAACAGGAAATAAATGAAACATTTCCTCTCTAGACACTCAATGCGGTTGCTTTTCGTGGTGACTCTACAACCCCATGGTTTGCCGACTTAGCAAATTACCATGCGGGTAACTTCATCGTGAAGGGGATGACGTCCCAACAGAAGAACAAATTCTTCAAAGACGTTAAACATTACTTCTGGGACGACCCCTATCTCTTCAAAATCTGTGCCGATCAAGTCATCAGGCGATGTGTATACGGACAGGAAGCCGCTGATATTCTCAAGGCTTGCCATGCTGGACCCACCGGGGGAAACCATAGTCCTAATTACACCGCCAAAAAGGTGTTTTATTCTGGTTTCTATTGGCCCACAATCTATAAGGATGCCCACGAGCTAGTCAAAGCTTGTGATGCTTGTCAGCGTCACGGGAATATTTCACAAAAGAACGAAATGCCACAAAATGCCATTCAAGTTTGTGAAATCTTTGACGTCTGGGGCATTGATTTTATGGGGCCATTCCCATCTTCTCGTGGAAACAAATACATTCTCGTGGCTGTTGACTACTTGTCAAAATGGGTTGAGGCTAAGGCCTTACCCACCAACGATGCTCGAGTTGTTGTGAAATTTTTGAAATCCCTCTTTGCTCGTTTTGGAACTCCACGTGCCATCATTAGTGATCGCGGTACTCACTTTTGCAATGATCAATTTGCAAAAGTCATGCTTAAGTACGGTGTTACTCATCGTCTTTCTACCGCATATCACCCACAAACAAGTGGGCAGGTGGAGGTTTCCAACCGTGGTATTAAACGGATTCTTGAGAGGACTGTAGGTGAAAACCGTGCTTCCTGGTCGGATAAACTAGATGATGCACTCTGGGCCTTCCTTACAGCTTACAAAACACCCATCGGGTGTACTCCCTACAAGCTTGTATATGGGAAGGCGTGTCATTTACCGATCGAGCTCGAGCACAAAGCCTACTGGGCCTTGAAACATGCAAACTATGATCTTCATAAAGCGGGTGATCACCGTAAGGTTCAACTCAATGAATTAAACGAGCTTCGTGATCAAGCCTACGATAAATCTTTGATCTACAAAGAAAAGACAAAGAAGATTCACGACTCTAAGATTAAGAACCGCGTTTTCAACATCGGTGACAGAGTCCTTCTTTTCAATTCGAGGTTAAAGATCTTCTCGGGGAAATTAAAAACCCGATGGACTGGACCATTCGCTGTTGCTAAAGTATATCCATACGGGACTGTTGAGTTATCTCAACCCGAAGGTCCCAACTTCAAAGTGAATGGTCATCGTTTGAAACACTATTTTGGATAGGGCATACCACTCATGGTTGTCCCGGATCTCCAAACTTTCCCCATTGGCAAATGAATTCGGGGATCGAGTCAAGCTAGTGACTCGGTGAACAAAAATTAGCAAAATATGGATTTTCACCCATATCTCTGACTTCTTTCTACTTTCTACCACTCTAGTGTGGGGGAGTGGCCGTCCCCCACCGTTTGAAAAGTAAATATGTATATAAGTTTCAAAAAAAAAAAAAAAAAAAAAAAAAAAAGATGAAAATGCTTATATGTAAATATAAATAAAGTGAAAAATAAAATCGATATTTCCACAGTTAGTTTCGAATATTAGCTTTTTCCGTTCAGAGATTCGGCATAATAGCCGGGACTTTGAATATTGAGGACAATATTCAATTCTAGTGTGGGGGGGGGGGGGGGGGAATTCTTGCGAATTTTATCACAAAATACTTTCTAAGTACCCCCATTTTGGCCTAAATTTTTTCAAAATTTTTTCACTTTATTTCAAAAATTTTTTGGTAATCAGTCCGCCATGTCTAAATGACAAAAGGATTGGCTAGTCCAAGAGCAAACGGCTCTTGGTAAAGACATCTCAAACCCGTTGATGGCTTGCAATTTGCCCAAAATTGTATGGTAAATCAACTCGCCATATCCCATAAAGTTAATGAGTTGGCTAGCCCGCAAGATTATGGCTTGTGGTAAAGGCCGTGGAAAAACCATAATTGGTAATTAGCTCACCAAGATGTTGACTTAGTCCATCAAGAGTTGGCTAGTCCAGAAGCAAACGGCTTTTGGTAAAGACTAATAAAATCCGTTGACAGCTGATGATTTGCTCAAAATCACATAGTTTTTCTCAAAAGATTGCTAGGGACTAGCAATGTTTTAGTGTGGGGGATTGATGAGTGCTCAAACACTCATCATTTTTACCTTTTCTGAGCTGCCAAAACATCTAAAAACACTTAATATTGCATCAAAATAGTGAAAATATCCCAGGAATGTGTTTTACATGTTTCAAATGCAAAATAATCAAAAACAGATAAAAAAGGTACAAAGTTTGCATAATTGGCAGTTTCAGTCCCTCATCTTTCTAAAGTTGTCAAATCTAGTCCCTGGTTGTTCTAAAAACTTGAAAAAGTCACCAAAGGTCCTTTTAAATCAAAAAGTTACACAGTCCTTTGGTGCAAAGTTTCACAAAATGTCAAGTTTAGTCCTTGAAGTTTGGAAAATTGTCAAAAATGGTCCCTGGGATATGAAAACTTTGAGAAAAACAATTTTTGTCCTTTTACTTCTCATATATGGCAGGATTGGTCCTTGATTGCAAAGTTTGGTGAAATTACATAACAGGTCCCTAAAGTTTGAAAGTTTGGCAGAAATAGTCCCTGGGAAATTAAAATGGAAAAAATCAACTTTGGTCCTCATACTATTCATCATTAGTCCTTGAAGTTTGACGTTTTCACTCACTACATTTGTAGGATCGCGTGGACGACGACCTCGACGGGGAGGTAGGGCTAGCGGTGGAGGAGGCAGGGGTGGAGGTTGGGCTGGCGGCATGCCACAGACCCGTCAAGCCAACAAGAACGTAGCGCTGAGGAAAGCTGTAGAGTTATATGGCCCGCAGTCGATCGAGTTTGAGACTAAGGATCTGGAGACATATGATCATGTCGGGCCCCACCGCGCATGGTTCAGTAACTACGTTGGCGAGCTGGTTAGGACCTTGCCGTTGCACTATCCCTCCTGGCACGATCTTGAGAAAGCGACTCGGGCTGCCTTCATGAACCGACTCGGGGTCAGTTATTTTATTTTCCTTTTAATTATATCTCTATATTTTAATATTTGAATGTGTACATTTATTTAAATTTGTTTAATTGTGTATATTTATTTAAATTTGTTTATTTATTTATATCTTTATGTTAATATTAACTATTAACTATATTTGATTGCAGCGATTCTTCGACTTGGAGACCCACAGGCGCAAGCCCGACTGGGAACTTATCAAGAACAGCCTCAATCAATATATAGCTAAGCGCTACTCCGACAATAAAGGCATCATGAAGAAAACTTATTTTACCCTGAATGGTGGGGCTGGGGCGGCGGATGTCATACGACAGAACCCTCCTCCGAACCTTGAGCCGTCAGTGTGGGAGGAACACATGAAGTTCTACCTGAATGAGAAGAACATGGCGCGAGCTGCGGTGAACAAGGAGAACCGAAAGAAGAACAAGGTGTACAGCCGCCACGGTTCCAAGTCCTTAGCCGCTATTCGCCACGAATATGTAAGACACATTTTATTTTTATAAAAGTATTTTATTTTTATAAAATTATTTAATTTTAATTATATATTAATTAAAAATTTTAATTATATAAAAGTAATTAATTTTAATTTTTTAAAAGTATTTAAGTTTAATTAAAATATATATAGTGTTTGATTTGTCAGTTTTAATTTGTTTCATCTTATATGTATGTGTATATACAGTTTGAGAACAGCAAGGACAAGAAGTACCCATCACTCATCCAGAGCTTTTATGACACACACTGCGACGAGGATGGTGGTTGGTTGCAGGATGAGGCACGGGCTCAGTATGTGTAGCCTCTCGTAATTTTGCCAACGGTTAGTAAATATCTACAAGTTGTTACCCACTTTTACGTATGACAAAATTTTTTTTTTAGACTTGATATATAATTCACAACAGTAAATTATGAATTATCTTTTACTTAGAAACGTTGCTTGCACACAAACCTAGATAGTCTAAATTATCGCGAATATATATATATTAAAAACATTTATATTTTGTAATATACGTTTCGTTATCTATAACGTACAATATTTATATATTCCGGAACCTACGAAAATTCCCGAGATTGCTCACTATCGTTACTTGAACTTATCCCGACTCCCTAAAATTTCCAGGTGGGCCCCGTTAACCCTTTGGACCCTTAAACCCATCAGCTACACCAAACGGACCCTTGTACCAATTTCTTTTTCTTTCTTCTGCTGGGCCGAAACCAAACACAAGCCCAAAGGGCTTAAAACCCAAACACACCTTTAGTTATTTTTTTTTTCTCTCTTACCCGACGCGACCTCCTTCAAACACACCCTTTCTCTTGCGATTTCAACACACAAGACCACGATGTTTTTACATAACTTGAATTATGACCCAGCTAGCTTTCAAAAGTGACAAACATCATTCATTTTCATGCACATTTGATGCACTAATTTCGGCCAAAGTGAAACGATGAAACCAATGTACCAAATTTCCATAACATGACATATAAGTTCTTAGCCACCGCCCAAACTCACCTATGACCTCAAATCTGACAAAGATACACTGTTGAAGATCACGAATGTATAGGAACACTCTTACACATTCTTTTCGTTTGTTAGTTTACGATTGATGAAAGTTGTGGTGCCACCCCATGCAAACGAGCCAACACACATTCTTGTGAACTTTGTACCTATCTACACTTCATAATCTCACTATATAAAAGTTCCCATGCACCTAAATTGATCACACACTCCTATTCGAACCATATTACAAATTTACAAGTTGAGTGCACTAGTTTTTGGGACAAGAAGTGAACCAGGAGTACGAAGCGTAGAAGTGATCCAAGTGAACCAATCTTTGCTCGTCTTGAACCTTGGTGTGCCGTGAACCACGCTACGATCCTCCTTGAACCAAACTCGATCCATACGTACAATTTTACCCCACCCTTTTGAGGTGAGGTGAGAACTCACGAACTCCTTTCTATTTTTATCTCGTTACTATTAAATTGTGCACGTTTACTTTACTAAATTAATTCGTTATATTAAAACGTAACATGTATATGTTTTCCTTTCTTTTCATTTTTGACCATGCTAGCAATCACGTATAATAAAGATTCGAAGCTAATAATATCGTTTACATATTTATTTAGACACGTTTAGAAGGTCACTTGACCCTTTGATTCACAAACCCAACACTTAGAATATTTCTAAGTATAGAAACCATTTTTAATATAAATTTCGGTCATAAGCTTTGGACTAGTCATTTCTAAATTCGACCCACGACCTACATGTTTTATTGCTCGACCCCATTGTCACCTTGGTAAACAATTAGAGAACACTTTTCATTCGACCTAACTAGCTCGTATAACTACTTCACTCGACCCCTTTTGTCTCGACAAAAACCGGATTTTACAAAACTTTTATAAGCCTACGTGGGCTTATGTTAAGCCCACTAAGCTTATGTGATACACTGGGCCTGGGAGCCCAACACCAGTGTTTTTAGTATCCTAAAATGAGTCCAAGGTCAGGCCCAAACCTTTCGTAAGCCCATTGGATCACAAAACGTTAACGGACCCTTAATATTGTTTCGTTAAAGCCCATTTAGAAAAATAAGTTGCTTTTAAGCTAATAAGCAGTTAAAATAAGTTATTTTGAATACCCTGAGCTTATTTATCATGTCAAAAAGCTAAGTTATTAATTTGGTAATTTTTGGACTAACTATGCAAATTTTCGTAACCGAAGGACTAAAAGTGTCAAAACCGCAAACTTGGGGTATAAACTGTCAAAACAGATTTTTATAAGTTAGAAACTGTTAATAATGAAATTTGGAAGTGAGAAATGTAAATAATAATACTTTTGGACCAAAAATGTAAATTATATATATTTTGGACTAACGGTGTAAAATATATATCGTTAGGGTAAAAAGTGTAAAATTGAGAAACATGAAGGATTAAATGGTAATATTGATTTTAATAAAAACAATATATATATTTTTACTTATATATATATATATATTTGAATATATGTTAAAACGCTAGATAATAAAACATAACTTATTATATATATATATATATATATATATATATATATATATATATATATATATATATATATATAATACGAATAAAACTTATATAACGATAATAAAAATTCGAACGATATAACAATACGTTATTTATTTCTTGTAAAACGATACGTTTATTTCCGTTATAAAAACTAACTTTATATCAATCATCGATCATTTTACTTACAAGTTATATGTATATATAACTTTATTTTAAACAAACACGAGATTCGTTCGTAACTAAATAACAAGGATTCGCGATAAAAACCAGATTTAGACTATTAACTGAAACTTGCATTATCTTTTAGGTTGTGTTGTGTGAAGCCGTTTCCTTGCTTTGTTGAGACTACGATACCACTGTACTACTAAGGTGATTTCATAGCCCACTCTTTAACTATTTTTCCCGTGGGGAGATACATGCTTAAAACTCGATCACAAGTCTTTTATACCGGGTATTGAAATACCGTCAGGCCAAATGTTATTTGCTTAAGTTACTATTGTCAGAAGTCCCTCTATCATGAACCTTAATCACCTGAAGGGTGAACGTAAATAATTGTGGATAGTACTATTAGTGATTGACAATCCTCGTTTGGTTGTTAGAGAAAACACCAGGCGCACTTTATTGTTCTTATAAATAGGTTATTGACAAATACCTATCTTTGGGGGCCTATTACTTACCATCATAATTCATATTTATGATTGGCTGTTAATCGTTGAGTATCATGAGCTTAAGGCAATAACAAGAACATTAATTTTTTTTACATATTGATTGTATGAAATTACAATTCATTCTTAACTTGTGATTCAAACTATTAAACTCAAACTTATGAATATCACTCAACTTTATGTTGACTTTAGCATGTTTATCTCAGGTAACTAAACATGATGGATCTGGATGGCACGGAGTGGGCAAAAGCATGACAAGAACCATAATAAACTACTTATTTTCCTTCAGAATAAAACACGTTCTTAACTTCATAATGTTTTGTATCCCAGATATTTGGTATTTTGAAATAAATTAAACTTTAATACTTCACTTTGTGTTGTCTACTATGATTGTGACAAAGATCCTTGAAGTAATACCCCGAAAGTCTTCCGCTGACATGTTAAGTCTTCCGCTGTTATTAACGACTTTTGGGGGTGTTACAGTATGTAAGTAACGTTTTTTTTTAATTTATTATTTATTTATTTATTTCCCCAAACACGCACTTTAATGATTCATTGAAACATAATCTTGTAATTAACCCGACATATATATTAATTTTCTCAAATTTTTTTCAACTAAATAGGAAGAGATGGTTCGTCTGAGAGATTTGGGAGCGAATACGCCTGAAGGGGTGGCGTACACAGAGGAGCAGATACTTGCCATGGTTATCAAGGGCAAGCAGCGGGGCCACATTGCCGGACGAGGTAGGGTAGTACCCGGCCTGAGGAGGCCACCGTTACCAGACACCCTGCCTCCACCTCCAGGTATGTACAGTGTCATAATATTAATTATAGATTACTCATGACTCAATTTATGTATTGCAATGGCTGTTTTTAAATTTTGATTATTTCGTTTTTAGGTGTTGCCGAACTATCTGCTGAGCTTGCTGCAGCTCATAAGAAGATTGCTGAGGCTGAGAAGAAGAGCTGGGAAGATGCTGAAGAACGCAAGACCATGAAGGCGCAACTCGATTTGTTGATGGGTTTTGCCTCGACCAACCCGCAATGGTCTCAGTATATTAGTCAGGTGGATTCTCAGCATGTGGATGGCTCGGGAAGTGGAGCTGGCGGATGTGGGAGTGGAGCTGGAGGGAGCGGGAGCGGGAGTGGAGCTGGCAGGAGCGGGAGCGATGATATGGATGTGGATGGTTATAGTGATCATGATGAGTGACTTTTGGGGATGTAGAGGTACAAACTTGGGTTATATATTTTGTGTTGTACTTATGGTTGAAACAATATTTTCGCGATCCTTATCTTAGTATTTTCTAGTTTAACCTTTTGGCGATTTGAACATCGCGGGTATTGAAACATTTGTGGATATGGCAGGTAGGTTTAGATATTACCACACCCCGTTTTGTAGACTTTATATGTTTTAATGCATTTTGAGGGTGTTTAGCGATAATTTGAAAGTGTTTTAGCCGATGTCGAATTGTATGTGTTAGGACATGTTGATATTGAGTGGTTATAGCTTATGGTTACAGGTTTAGGTATTACAGGTTTTGGTAGATTTTTCCGGAAAATTTTCCAAAAAAAATCTGGGATATTGCCAATATTACAGCTTCCTGTTTGCTGTATATAACATTGGTACCGTTGACATGTCGACGGCACCATAAAAAAATAATATAATTGTTTAATTATCCAGTCGACATGTCGACGGGATCATTATACAAACATTGACCAACGCGTTGACCCTTCAAATTGTTCCCGTCAACATGTCAACGGGATAATTATACAACGTTGACCAACGCGTTGACCCTTCAAATTGGTCCCGTCAATATGTCGACGGGATAATTATACAACGTTGACCAATACCATTGACTCGTCAAATTATCCCCGTCGTCATGTCGATGGTATAGTATTAAGTTAATTAACGTTTGATAATTAAGTTGTTAATTAATTATACTATCCCGTCGACATGTCGACGGGACCATTTTGACGGACAACAGATTTCTTTGACTGAAAAAGGACGTGGGACCCACATTGTCGACAACGATTGTCGACAGGGATGATGTTCCCGACGGGGCACAGCCGTCGTCATTATCCCGTCGACATGACGACGGGAACATACTATGCCGTCGACATGACGACGGGAAAGGCCAAAAAAAAGCGACGGGAGAAGTGTCGATTGTACTAGTGACACACAATGAAGTAATAAACTATGAGTAATAAACACCACAACTATGTTTACCCAAATACCCACTAAATTCACATGTATGAGATCTCAAAGTTACAAATATATAAGCATAAACAAAAGATAAATATTACAATAACAACTGATAGATATTACAATACCCATGGGTCAAATAGGTTGACAGATAAGCTATTAAGCTAGAAGAATTAATAAGCTATTAAGCTAGAAGAATTAACCAAAAAGGAAAATGATCACTCAAAACTCACTTGAAGCTTATTAATTTCGTTCAAATGCACTCATTCCTAATAACATTCATATATGTGTTCATATTTAACAAAACAAATAATCACTACAAAAATAGCAATCTAATGACACATAAAAAAAGTGTCACCAAATGTTTAATAAAAATATCACTAAAAGTAAAAAGTGTTACAAAGGAAGTGTTACTAAAAAAATTTATTTGTTTTTCCCACACTTGGTAGAAGTCAAATAAATAAAAATCTATTTACAGTAAAAAAAAATGTGAGTATATATTTTTTGCTTTTATGACATATTTTGATTATAAAAAAATGTCATTAAATTTAAAAATTTTAAAGCTTTTGCTCACACTTTTTTTAAAAGTGTCACTAAAATATTAGCTTAATAACATTTTTTTTTGTCATCAAAACCCCTATCACTAAATAGGGACGGAACAATAAACAACTCTCTCTCTAAATAATATTGCTCCTCCTTCTCACTAAAAAAAAAAAAACTCACCCTATCTGCTCCTTCTCCGGCGGTCGGCTATGGCCGGCCGTCCGGACCTTTCCCTTTTGCACTTTCCTTTCTTTTAATAAATGTTTGCCTACAGATCTGTCATTTCCTCCGATGCTGCTGTTTGTCGCTGCTGCCACTACTGCTTCTGCTCAGATCCGATGGCTTCCAGCCTCTTCTACTCAGATCTGTTGTGGTCCGTCATCGTCGGCTTGCTGCTGCGTAGGGATTTGGTTTAGATCTGTTAGGATTTTGTAAGGCTCCTTTATGGATGCCTTGTTTTAGCATCTTTGTATGTATTATGTACTTAGTGTACTTTTGTCAAGCTACACCCTTATGTGGTTGTTTTCAGTCAAAACTCACTCGGGTGATTCCCCCACCTTTTGAAGGGTGATGTTATAGGCTGTTATAGCTATATGGTGTATGTCTTGTGATGTAACTTGTTATGTTGTTATCTTCCTCCGTTTGTGAGGTTATGTTTCGATGTAATTTGTTATGTCGTATCTTCCTCTTTTGTGAGGTTTGAAATGAAATGAAATTAATCTTCGTTCAAAAAAAAAAAAAAAAAAAAAAAATAGGGACGGAACCAAAGGGTTCTCATGGGTTCCCAGGAACCACATGAATTTTTTCTATGTAGTGTTAATTTTTGAAAAAATCATCGATTTTTTCTAAATGCTTTTTAAATGCACCAAGTCCATCAAAATGTGTATGGTCGATCGATTTTAACTCTATTATATTAAGGCTCAGATTTTTTTTGCACTTGATCATATTTAGTTCTGGTTCCATACGTGTCACTAAATGTCTATTTTCTTGTAGCGAATGATCATAATTTTCAAAAATTAGAAACACATTTATCCTATAACTGTGCACCAATAGATTATATACGTTTTAACATGGACCTGAGTCATGGAATTCATCTGGAGCGGATCATGATCATTTGATATATGTCTCTAAGTGAACTACGAACTTACAAACATAGAAAACACACGGTCTCACCTTGACAATAACCTTGTGCTATTTTGGACCATGTCAATGTGTTACAAACAATTAAGTGTAATTTTATAACAAGCAATACATCCAAGAACCTCATTTAAGAAAAGATCATAAAATTGGCCAGTTATTTTACTTCGGTGATTTGGTCAAATGAGTAGTTAATAAAATACAATTGACGGTGATCACTAGTAAAATTTGCAATTCAATTATTTACTTGACATGTTCAGAAAGACTCGGGAGGGGCCTTCTTTTAGCAGGGGAGCATAGTATGCATGGTGGTAGGTGGCATGAACTCCAAATTCATGCGGTGATTTGGATATTTGCATTAAGATATGGGCCAACTATTTACGATAAATCTTTGGTGGTCTTAGGTCAAGATTTTTATTCCAACGTTATATAAAGAACAAAGCACCTAAATTTACCTTCCCTAGAAATAAATACCACCATGACATACATGGAAAAGACCTAAAACAAACGCCATTGATACGTATAGTGCATCTTAAAAGAGTGGTGATTTGCAAATTCAAAATATTGATTGGCACACACTATTTCATGCATTAAATAGTTGTACATTATGTCAGGATGTTTACTGTACATGCACTTTTGAGTGTGCTAATCAATAGTTGAAGTGTGCAAATTATCACTCATCTAAAACCACCGGAAAGACCTCTTAAGCATCTATATTATCACCTTATATCTGAATCACTGTCGGAATTGGGATCATTTTTACGCGAAAGTTTACCTAATAGGTATGTGTTGAAGTGGTTGGCTGGACCTTTACGACTTTATGTTTTGTGTGGCCACGTGTATGTAAATCTAGATAAAAGTCTCAATGTCCTTGAAGCTTAATCATATAATTCCTTAAATAACAAAATAAATTCTTTATTTTGTAACAATTAAGCTCTGAGAAGTTAGCCTTTTAGGACGCTCTTTGTTGAAATCAATGTAGAAGTTTACACCATTTGATAAATTTCAAGCATCTACATTCACTTTTTGAGAAGGATAACACGTTCATTCTTTGTGCAAACAACTTTGAAGTGGCCAGGCCAATCTCTTAAAAAGGGAAAAGGAAGCCCTTCACCCGTTTTGAGTATGTGTAGCAGTGAGTTCAAACACTGTGGATTAACCGGCCAAAAGGTCAGAAACGATAGTTACTAAAGAAAAGATTTTACCGACAATTTATTCACCTTACTGACAAAGTTTAGAACCACATCAATTTGCAAGCATAAGTCCACGCGGCGGGGGAGGGGGGGGGGGGAGTTGGCGACCTCTCGTAAGTTGATATTTTTCAGCATTTAAGACATATAGATCATCCTAACTAGATGAGTAGCATCTAAGGCATATAGATCACCTTGGCGAGTGGAGTGCCAATCATCAGGTTTATTCGTTATAAAATTTAAACATCTTGTAGTTTTTTTAAAAGAAGGCATGTACTATTGCACCACCACTAGTCCCGCACTATTTATTTTTTGTTTTCTGCTATTGTAATAATACTCAAACACAACAAGCTAGGTGTAATACATAGTAACAATAATATTAACGAATTAATATTTATCGTAGATGCGATGTACATTATTGACTATGTTTGTGTGGGGGTGGGGTAGTCTACTACTAGTTGAGGACATGGTGATGGACATAATGTTTTTCATCATTTTAGACCTGTAGATCATGGTGACCACATTAGTGTCATTTTTGGCTTATAGATTACCTTGAAGTCCGCATGGGGAGGTGGGGGGGGGGGGGGTAGTTGGGGAGCTCTCTTGAGTTGATATTTTTCAGTATTTATTTTTGGCTTATAGATTAACTTGAAGCCCGCGTGGGGAGGTGGGGGTAGTTGGGGAGCTCTCTTGAGTTGATATTTTTCAGTATTTAAGACATATAGATTATCCTAACTAGATGAGTAGCATCTAAGGCATATAGATCACCCTGATGAGTGGAATGCCAATCATCAAGGTTTATTCGTTATAAAATTTAAACATCTTGTAGTTTTTAAAAAGAAGGCATGTACTATTGCACCACCACTAGTCCTGCATGATTTATTTTTTGTTTTATGCTATTGCAATAATACTCAAACACAATGAGCTATGTGTAATACACAGTTACAATAATATTAACTAATTCATGTTTATCGTAGGTGCGATGTACAACATTGATTATATTTGTGTGGGGGTGGGGGAGTTTGCTACTAGTTGAGGACACGGTGATGGATTTAATGTTTTTCATCATTTTAGACCAATAGATCATGGTAACTACCTGAGTGTCATTTTTGGCTTATAGATTACCCTGAAAAGAAGAAGACCAATTATTTTGTTACAGTATTGGGTAAAAGATTTACCTCTGGTAAAATATTATTACTCCAAAAAAATAATTAAGTATAACGGGTGTGGGTGAGTCCTACAACTCAACTCAAAAAGGCAAACCAAACACACATAGAATGCTTAAGACCTAATGATACGTTTGGTAGAAAAGTTAAAGTTTAAAAAGTAGGATTCATCCCCACATGCAAGGGGATATACAAATCCGGGTACACAAGGCTACTTTTGACTGACACAAGCCTACTTTTCGTTTTTTATTATTGTTTGTCATATATTTAATTTTTAGATTAACTTATATCCACACAATTATATAGTGGTAGGCCCTTTTACTATTTTAATAATCAAATAAATTTTTATATTAATAAAATTATACAAAATTATATATTTTCTCTAGCCCCATCAAATCTAAATCCAAATCATAATCCTAAACCCGTCTACAAACCAAACGGGCCCTAAACAAGCATTAGAAATAACATACCATACTTATGAAAGAAAAAAAAATAAAAAAAAATCCTATCTAATTTGACCACGAAGATTAACATCAAATGCGTTAGTATACTTCATTTGGGCACTAGTCAAACCATAGTCATCAAAGGTATCATCATCATAAAGGTCTTGATCATAGGTGTCGTCCTTCCATTGCTCATATAAGCTTTTCATGCCCGCTCCACTACCACTTTTAGCACCGTCAAATGCCATATAACTAGAAGTTTCATTATATTTGATGCGTGCGTATATCTTTGTAGGAATAGATTATTGTTATCAAGTTTTAAATTTATATTTAGCCGACTTAACCTATAACACACACTAACGACCAGTGTGCCCGATCAGTGTAGCTAGTTGATAAGTAAAGTGTCGATAACTAAGAGTGGAACGTTAACACCTAGAATGTCTATCAGTATTTTAATTCCTAAGTTAGTTCTAAAACATAATCTAACGCAAGGGGGTTTTCAGCCTAAGAGACTGTCACGATTGAGTTGATTATAAAAGTAATAAAACTAATGAGTCAAATACACGAATGGCGAATACGTACACAGATAGATAATAGATACAGATAAGAGGCCTGGCCGATGATTCAGTGGCTTGTCACTTGTTTCATTGCTAGTTTTATATGATGAGTACTAAAATATATTCTCTCTCGTTGGTATCTTAGTTATAGGCGAGTAAACTCTTAATGATTACTTATGTCTATATTATTTAACATTTTTTAAGGGCTTACACTAACTTATAATGCTAGTGAAGTAATCGTGGTAGGGGTATGGCAGCCCAAACAAGCCATAGCTAGACAAAGAGGTTATCAAAGCACATGCATAAAGAACTAAATAAACATCAAATAAACTTTAATCGATGGGAAAATAATATAAAGGGGAGTCCTATGGCGTAGACAAGCCCAGCAATCCTGATGGATTAAAGCGTACTAATACAATAAAACAAAGCTACTTAATGAATTAAACACTAGCAAGACCTTCTTACTGCTTTGAGATCTTTGTTAAGGTGCTGTCTTGTGTTGCCTATTCGTCTGTATTCTTCTCCTTAGGGTTTAGTCGTACTTGCACTTGTACTTCACACTTGAAATTCAGCTGTCGAATGGGGTATTTATAGTTTCTATTTGAGGGCACGATGTGACGCATCAACTAAGTTGATGCGGCGTATCTCAATAGCTTTGCGTGAGGTCCAAGATTATTATATTATGGAATATTCGTACACCGCCTTGAGTTGCGGCGCATCTTCATTCTTATGTAGCACATGTCCTTCAACGTCTTGGATAACTTTGGTGAACTCTTGAGATTGATACGCCGTATATCAGGAAAGTAATACTGCGTATCTAGAGTAGATAAGTCAGATCTTCTTCATTGACCAAGGTTACATATGCAACACATGAGATAAATACATGCGGCGCATTTTTCAAAGTCAAGCAATGGTCTTCGAATTCATCTAAGTATAGACGTACGGCGTATCTGTCTAGAATGATACGATGTATCTTCCTTCAGTTCAGTAGACTTTTCCAACTTGATCCATCTTGCTCCATTTTACGTCTAAAATAGCTAACTTTCACCAAACGCTTGTTTATAACTGAGAATTACAAAAGTAAATGATTAAGTATCAATTCTCATACATAATAATATAAAACAAGTCAAATACATAGGATAATGATGGCAATAATATGTTCTTATTTGATGTCATCAGTATTCCTCAAGAACTTCATCATCATTACTATCACTATCCGAAATAACCAAATTCCCAACCATATAAAATGGATTACCTACCATTTTTCCATCTTTAGTCATGTCAGGCATGCTATTTGCAGTAACAAAAGGAGCAACGTTGGACGAGCTATGTATGCTTTCATTGTCTTCCACGTGTCCTACATTAGCCTCTTTTTGCATAGGAAGCGGCTTCCCATCATCACCTAGAAGCACAAGCTTCCCCTCAATTATTTGACTTTCTAGAATATGAATCTTTTCAATTAGAGATGTAGTACCAGGACTATCAAATGAATCAATAGTTGCACTCGCCTGTTATCCATGTTCCTAATTCCATTACCAAAATATGAATCTTTATTATTTGAAGTAGAGGATTATTCAACAATTGAAGCAACGTTAGCACTATGTTCTACATGAACATTAGAATCCTCATCCAAAATCACCTAGAACACCAAAAGCATTTGACGTGTTAACAACTTTAACATCTTTAATCGGTTGTTTGGACTTAAATGCCTCTTTAGAATTGTCTTTGGGAGGAGAAGCAATACAATTGTGAGCCTATTATCGTCGATATACTGGTCAGTGTTGATGAACACTCCATTTTATTTCAAAACCTACTAGACTTTAGCTCTGGATGAATACATGGAAATCTTTGAAGCCCTGGGAAGGATATTTTAATCGTAGATATAAAAGTTTCATCTCATTTGTGGCTTCCACATAGGTTTAGAAACCCATTTCCTTTTGGTTAGATTGAATTGATAAATAATAATCCTAAATCCGCTTGTATAAAGTTGTTGTATATTAATTTGCTGCTAGTGACTTGATAGATGTATTAATAAAACGCCAATGGAAATTTTTGAATCTAGCGGCAAGTCGAGGCTAATGAAGCAGTATTGGGTGGCCCTAAAAATTAAACGGAAATTGTTAACCGCCCACTAATTCATCAAAAGATGCATGTCAAAGCAATACCATTTTATTTTCGATTCATGCATCGACTCTGAGGGCCGATCATATGCTAATTTAATATATTTTTGAATCCTACTAGCTTTTTAATTTTGGACTTCAAGTTAGGGCCTGTTTGGTTGGGGGGTGTGGAATGGATTTTGAAGTGATGCGACATTTAACGATTGTTTGGTAGTTTAAATTTAGAGAGGGAATGGATTCAATAATGATAGATTGAAAGATAGGAGTGTTGATGAGTTTTGGTGGGTATTAATATTTTTAGGGCCCGTTTGGTTTATAGACGGGTTTAAGATTTGGATTTGGATTAGGATTAGGATTTGGATTTGGATTTGGATTTGGATTTGGATTTGATGTAGGAAAGAGAAAATATATTATAAATATATAAAAGGTTTAAATTTTAAGTTTTATAATAGAAAAAAGAAAATAAAAATCAAACATGTGAATGAGATAAATGCAGGGCCCACAAAAAGTAGTGACAGTACGGTATTTTAGAAAACCTGGCCTTTTACGTAGGATTATCACATGCCCATATATTATGGCATGAACCCAAACCTTGGGCCTCACTAATATGAACCAAACAACTAATATATACCATCATCCCTAACCCAATCCTTACCCCATCAACCAAACGGGCCCTTAGTGTGCCCATTTATTTCTCTACTCTCACTTTTTTTTATATTTATATTAATTAAAAATATTTTTTATTAAAAAATTATTATATAAAATAATTAATACTATTAAATATTTTTTCTCTCTCCTACATCAAATCCAAATCCATATCCTAATCCAAATCCAAATCCAAATCCAAATTCTAAACTCACATACAAACCAAATAGGCCCTTAGTTTTTCTTTCGATTTTTACACCCAACCTGCCACTTATGTATGGTAAGACTTCCCTTTTAAATAAGATATATCGATGTTTAGATGTTGTGATATTACAAGTGAAATGGTGTATACGTGTTAGTATTTTAAGGTTTGTAGTAGATACTTTTCTCTAACGATGTTCAGGTGACTCATTTTTTAACAAATCTCACAAAATTTGAACTGAACTAGTCCAAGGATACTTTTCGTGTCTAGCTTGAATTTTAGATTTAATGATTTTTCCCTTTTTATTTAGTTATCTATACTACTTATAATGGAGGAATAACTCTCTATCTAAAAGATTCAGATGTACAAAAAAAGATGCATGATTTACAACACTTTAAAGCAAGCAATTTTCATAATTAAAACAACCAAAGCATTGTGTACAACAAAAACTAGCATGAATCGAAATTCAGACCACTTTCTTTAAAATTATATATTAATAGCATTAAAAACACCCTACACCTAATATTACAATCATTTAAACACAATGTACAACCCTCCATCTTAACAATTATTTAGCTTCATATTTATTAGTTTTAATCTTTATTTAATCAAAAATTCATATACTTATCCCCCACCGTCACTAGAACGACAAAAAAGGGTGGTGGGTTTTCCTACCTTTGACCGCCAGTATCAACAAAACGAGAGAGATGGTTTTGGTGATGAACTCGAGCTGTGGTGGTGTTAATCGTGGTGTTGGGATGTATTTGTTGGCACGTGATGTACGTCAAAATGATGGGGAGGTTGTAAGGAGTGTCATGGTGGTGGCAGTGAGTTTAAGTGGCCGGCGGTGGTGTTTGTTTGGCCGGAAAAATGACTGGAGAAGAAGAAGAAATAGGGTGCGGCTCATTTGAGAGAGAAAGAGTGTCAAACCCTAAGTGAGGTATAATAAGGTTTATATAAAAAAGTTTTTTGGACCTTGTGTGAACCTTATTGCACCCTTAGGGACTAAGATTGTAAATATATGCTAGGGTGGGAAGTGTAGTTTACCAAATCTTTTAGTATTTCGTTCTCTGACCAAATTTAGGTGTCGGAATGACTACCCATGACATTTTTATTAATTCCTTCGAAAATTTTTATTTCAGGGTGTAACACCCCCAAAATTGATACAGCGGAAGACTCAACAAGCTTTCGGGGTGCTACGGGGATTGGTATCCAACACAAGACATAATAGAACGAGATAAAGCAAACATAATAAAAACACAACCAAAACGGGGTTTTAAAGTTTACATTTATCCCAACATCATCCAGAGTCAGGCCCAAAAGAAATAAAAGTAGGTCCATAATTCAATATCAGAGTTTAGAAAAATAGATCCATAAACCAGGAGCCTTAGCCGAGCCTTCCAATCCATGCATCCATATCATCACTTAATTACCTGAGAAAACGTGCTAAAAGTCAGCTTTCGCTGGTGAGATCATAGGTTTAAATTCATCTAACAATACAGTGGACATATACGCAAAACGCTTGCTAGCCAGACTAAGGATTCACTAAAAGCCTGCGGATACCCTCCGCTCCAACATAACACACGGATACCCTCCATTCTAACATAGATATTCGGGTAACCCCCGCAATACCAATAAATACTCGGAAAACCTCCGAAGTATTAATAACCTATAGGTGCACACTATAGTATCTAAATAAGCCAACCTTGAATAGTACACACGAAACTATGTGACTAAAGCTGACAATTCACCAATAACCAAATAAGCCAACCTTGAATAGTACACACAAAATATGTGACTAAAGCTGACAATACATCCTAGTCCATATGCATAGCAAGTTTTAGAAAGAATATAGAAGCGATAATAGTCCACATAAATAATTTGCACGTTTCTCACCCCAAGTATTGAAAACATAGTTCAAGAGTAAAAATGGGGCTATGACTCACCTCAAGTCCAGAAATCAGCAAGAAGAAATTGGTAGAAGTAAGATGTATAATAACTCACAAGACAGCAACTACGGACTCGGCACGACCTAACAATATCAACTCGTTCAGAAATCATTTCCTCAAAATCTAGATATTCCCAAACCCGGACGTATTCCGTTTTATTTTCCGAAAAATCCATTTCGTAATAGTTTGGAGTTTTTACGTTTGGTATCCATACGGGTGGTGGGTCGACACAAACAAACCAAAGAGGTCACACAGAAGAATAATAAACTATAGATCTAATATTAGCCCAATATATTATTTAAATAAATCGTCAAAGTTTATCAAATCCGTCGATTTGATAATCCTCATATTTATTTACGTAACACATCGTTCCAAGATTACACCCAATCCTAAAGCACATAGCGCATAAATACTATATGGTATATATCGTAGTTTAATAAACTTCTTATATACATCGTCAAATTGGCCAGATTTCCCAATATATATATAGCAATTTATTATCCTTTACATATACCACAATCTATGGGCGTCGTAGGATACGATACCCATTAATATACTCATTTCGTATAGCCAAATAACTCGGTTCAACCTTTCGGTTAAGTAAGTTATTTAGTTATAGAAAATGTTTATATTAATCGTCATATATCCGTGACAACACAAAAGTCATAAGCAATAACTTACCTGGGCTCAAGTGACCACGACTCCGCATAACTCGATAGGTTTACTCGTTATATATATAAAATAACATTTCATTTAATATTTAGTAATCGTCGAGAATTTCTCGGTATTTATAATATTTAATTATAACAATACTTCCAATAATATTACGCTACTCTCGTAGCCTAATATATTTAGTCGTATTATTTATAATATGACTCGTGATTTTTATTATTATTAATATACGCATTTATACAATTATATATACGTTATTCACGTCTATATATTCATATAAACGTTTATATTACCGATAATTATAATTACGAATTTTATTATTTATGTTTTAAATTGTAAATAATTATCGAGTCATACGAAATGGTCACATGTCCGAGTCATGACTCTCAGCTCATTGTCCAAGTCCAAAGTAAAATGCAAATGTCATAAGAATCAATACATCTCCGTCCAAAACAATCCCAATCCACGTGCTACAACACTAGGGTCCGACTACGGCACCCGACTAACCTATCTCCGTCATTCTAAGTGACCGTCTCACAATCGATCCCCAATAACACTTTTCGTCAACACTTCTCAATACCAATATCCATTGTCGAGACCAAACGTGGTCTCGACCCACAAGTATTCGGCCAAAAAATCAACCAAGCCAAATCCAAAACCAAGTTAACAACAAAAATCATAAGGAAACAAATATAACCAAAGCTCACATTCGGGATGGTTTACCAAGCCAAACCCGAGTCTACTCGACTCAAATGAGTCTCGGAATACACCACGAGCCACATGGCCCGAACCAAGCATCAAAGGTTCACAAGTAAAGCTCCAAGGAGCACAACCAAAAGCCAATTCGACCACAAGGGTCTCGGTAACAATTAACCACATTCGGCATCAAGCCGCGACTCCAATGAGTCGACCCAAATAATCCAACGCAAGCAAGAACATGAGCCACAATTTCAAGACCCAAAAGTGACAAGCAATCGAGCCCCAAGGCTCGGAACAACAACCAAGCCGTGAGTCTTAGACTCACGGTTCGAATCAAACCATCAAGAAAACCAACCCGGATACCAAACCTTTAAGAAAACGTGTTTCCAATCAAAAACCCATAAGTATTACACGGATTAACATGAAAACCCAATCGAATCTCATCAAGTCGTGACCCTTGGTCACGTTTTTATCAAAAATACGAGTAAAACTCGTCTCACCTTCGATCTATAAAACTCCAACCGTGATAACCCTTCGAAAACAAGTGAATGGTGGTGAAAATAGTCGTGATTCGAGATGAAAAATGGAGTTATAGGGCGCGTGTAGGGGTAGATCTAAGAGATTTGATGATGGGGAGTTAGGAAATGATGGTGGTGTTGAGTGGTGGCCGGCGGTGACAGTGGTGGTGGCCAGTTTTCTTTGGGGCGGCTAGGGTTTTGTCAAGAAGAAGAAATGAGAGAGAGGAGTGTGGAAGTGAGGGTGTTGGTGTTGTGTGTGAACCGAACCAACAAGGACCCTTGTTATTAACTCTTTTATTTTTTTTATATAATAATAATAATAATAGTAATAATAATATTACTAATAATTATGAGTGGGTAAAATAATGGGTAAGTGTAAAACATACGGCCCGAAACCCGAACTCATTTCAAACGTTTAATATCTCACGAAACATCCCGTAAATAATTAAATATAGTCGGACTCGTAAAACGAGTCATAAAATTTCCCGTTAGGTAATCCTAGTGCCGGAGTCAACGTAGTACCAAGTGAGAATTTAAAAATACATCACCAAGTATAATTCCATAACGAATCATTAAATAAATCTCAAATCCCATAACGACATAAAATATAATTATCCATAAAATTGGTCTTACAAGTTCGTTGCGAATAAAAATTCCAAATAAAATTTATGAACGAACTTTAACGTAATGCGGGTTTTCAAAATGGCTCCCTAAATTGCCGGTTGTCACACAGGGTACCCGCCGCTGCAACGCGCGGGTACCCTGCTAGTTTATATCATTCATTTTTTCCCCAATTTCCTAGTTCATTCAACCCACACACCTTGACCTAGTTATTTATATGTAACCTTCTATATCACTGAACCCACACACCTAGACCTAGGTATTGACATACATCATCGCTACGAATATTTAGAACCACATCAATTAGCAAGCATAAGTCAAGGGGGTGGGATGATTCTAGCTTAGTTTGAGACCTCGTGAGTTGATTTTATCAGCATTTAAGACATATTATTTTAGCTTATAGACATGTTTTTCAGCATTAAAGCATAAGTCAAAGGTGGGGGGGGGGGGGGGGGGGGGGGGTTAAGTGTAGTTTAGTTGGGGACCTCGTGGATTTAATGTCTTAATCATTTATGAGCTATAGATCGTGGTGACCACATGGGTTTCATTTTTGGCTTATAGATTACCCTGAAGAGAAGAAGACCAATTATTTTGTTACGGGATTTAAACATATCAATATTTTTTATTAGAACGACAATTAACTATCACAAATACACATCACATATTATCTCACATGTTCTAAGCAGGACTTGAACTCACAATCATTTTGGTTGAGAGCTTCTCACACAACAAAGGGTACCAATGTACCATTAGCCTTTTGAAGCTTGTCTAACATTAAGATTAAGCCACATTAGTATCTAAAAATTTGCCAACTCGTAACTTATATTTTTGAGTTTTTTACCTTAAGCTTCCATGTGTATCTTACTTGACACATTCTAATAAATAAAAAAACCCGGGCACACACATATATTTCAGAACTATTTACTTTTCGTTCCATGCTATCTTCGTTTCTATCAACCAAGTTGGCTTTTTGGAGTGTCACTCATAATTACTTGAGGGGCCGTTTGGTATACGGGGTTTAGTGAGGTTGGACTCAAAGTTTAACTAAATCCTTTGTTTGGTTGCTTTTCTCTTTTCCTGACACAAGGCATGATGCCAAATAATAAGACATGTGTAAATACCACCCTTTATATGGGGATTGAATAATTTTGTGGGACCATATTAATCAATAACCACAAGTTTTAATTTTCTTACTTTTTTTTTATTATTTTTAAATAAAAATTTTAATTTTATACTTTACTCAATTCACAAAAAACAAAATTTTAAAATATTATATATTTTCTCTCTCTCAATTTAATAACATTTTTTTTTTTTAATTTTATAAACCCACATCAAATCCAAATCTAAATTCTAATCCAAATTTAAATCCAAATCCTAAACCCGCCTACAAACCAAACGGGCCCTGAGGATTATGTCAAAAGTATGTATATTAATTAGGTATATGGATAAAAGAAGAATAAACAAAAATAAACACGAAATTTACAAATCATAACCTCAAGCTAAATTTATGAAAGTTAAAAACAACCCAATTATGATTTGATTAATAAAATATCCATCAAGAATCTTTATACAACATTATTTTACTTGCTATCTTTGTTGACAGTGGTTTCACTCACATAGAGAGTTTCATGTGTTTACGTGCATGGGCTATGCATATGCCCAGCTTCAAGAGTTTCCTGGTGGTACTCTAATAGAGAAAACATGGAGGCATGTACTATTGCACTATTACGGTATCTAGGATTTTACCACTAAAAATAATGGTTAATAATAAAGTAATACCGATGAGTTTATTCAATGTTTACCATGGTATCGGAGTGGATCATATCTGATCCTCAGACCTAGGTGACTATGGGCGTAAAGAAGCTCCTATGGGTTTCTACTCGGATTATGGGAAGGAGCTACGACCTGCAGATTTTTTACTTTCTAATTGACTCCAAGATAAAGATGCGTGTTTGGATGTGACTAGAATATCTCATTTTGCTGGTGTGGGGGCGTCTTCATGGGCTCTTGGGGGTGGCTTTGCATAACGCTGTACAAAAGAAAAAGAGGAAGTATGTGTCCAAAATATGAGGGCAATGGATACAAGTTCATACTATTTTCTTTTTCTAAGTTTGAGGAATTCGACAGGAGGCTTTGGACACACTTTCAAGTATTAAGTTTTATTCTTTTAGCCACTCTAATAATGCTAAGAGTGGTGCTTTTATTTTTCACAGAGTAAGTTTTTGTATTTAGATAGGAGTGAGAGCATAGCTTGTGTGTAGACTCCCATCCAACTTTATGTAAATTTATTATGCTGC
Organism: Artemisia argyi; assembly: GCA_030686995.1. Classification (NCBI taxonomy): domain Eukaryota; kingdom Viridiplantae; phylum Streptophyta; class Magnoliopsida; order Asterales; family Asteraceae; genus Artemisia; species Artemisia argyi. The sequence goes on along the minus strand of CM060676.1, from coordinate 212,341,625 downwards.
AATAAATAATAATAGGAAAAATTCCAAAAATGCCCTTATTGCCTAAGTGATTTGTTTTTTTGACCTTATTTTCGAAGAAGCCGAAATTACCCTTTGGGCAACCGGCCGACTCTACTGTAGCCAACCATGGGACGCCAAGTGTCAAAAATTTTGAGCAACTTGTATATTTTTTAGGCAACTTGTGTATTTTTTTTGGGCAACTTGGGACATTTGGGCGTCCCATGGTTGGCTACATTAGAGTTGCCCGGATGCCCAAAGGGTAATTTCGACAACTTTGAAAATAAGGGCGAAAAGCAAATCAATTAGGAAATAAGGGCACTTTTGGAATTATCCCATAATAATAATAATAATAATAATAATAATAATAATAATAATAATAATAATAAACAATCGTTTTATATGAACACGAGAGAGCTAAAATAAAATGTGCTATGAAAAAGAGGAATGAAAAAGTGGAATCTTAAAAAGATGTAGAATCAGCCGCAACAGAAGCCAGTTTTCTTAATTGATGGCAGTCTTTTGATTGCTTGATTGCTTCCTTCTATCTATCTATATGTGTCTTACTTTAGATGTGAACTTCAACTTAAGACTGATCTTTTAGTGTTATGTTAATTAATGATTAGGTGGGAAAAAATTATAGTTGCTTTGTTGTTCGTTTGTTAGTCGATTGTTCGTACAGCTTTGTTAACAATTGACTAAAGTTGATCGTTGGTACAAAGTTCTTAAAGTCGACCGTTGGTATGATTTTGTTACCGGTCGACTTAGTCAAACGTTGGTACGGTTTTATTAAGAGTCGACTAAAGTTATATTTTTATATGTTTGAGACAGCAGAGTGTAGTTATAAGATTGCTGAGAAGTGATATACTTTTTGCCTAATTGGGACATGATCTGCTTTTAAGTCCATATGATGCCTTTGCACTTTTCTTTTGGTTGATATATGCTCACTGTTGGTCATGTTCTATATGTGTTTCTTTGTTCCATGTGGGCCTGTTTCAGTTTGTTTGTTTCTTGATTGTGTGACAGCATAGTTCTTGGTAGTTTTTGTTGGGTTTTGTTAGTTTGGTTGTTTAGTTTTTTGGGTCCTCCTTATCTTAATTGACTTGATTAATCAAGGGGATGCCTTGTGTTGTATTATGTTTGTGTTGTTTTTTATAAAAGGTTGCCTTTCGAAAAAAAAAAAGTTATATTTTTATAATGTTAATGTTTTGTTTTTTTGTTTTCTAGTTTATTACTCGCCACTTGGACTGCGAGGGAGTATTATAGGATAAATAGGCACAAGTCCGTTTTATGGGTTTAAGGTATTTAGGGTTTTATAATTATAAATAATACAATAATAAAGTAATACCGACATGTTTATTCAATGTTTAACATGCACCGCCACGAGTCTCTCAACCAGATATAGAAGCACGTACCTTCAACGCTTTAACTTCTTCAAAGAATAAGATTGAATTATCGTTATTGAGACAAACCTAATATTGGAGGAAAGTCATTCTTTATATGCTAATTTATTTTTATTTTTTCGTTTCTGCTAATAATACCCAAACACAATGAGCTACAAGTAAAAAGCAATACAGATAAGCTACGAGTAACACATATTTTATCGAATTAACAATGATATATGTATTCATATTTTATTAGTTGGTTATATATTATGTATATATGTTTTGTAATACTTTAGCTTAAGGCCCTCTTGTGTTTATGACCTAAGCCCATCATTAGTAGTCTAGAATGATCTCTTTGTATGTTAAATATGCATTACGGATTGAATGAAATCAAGGCAATTACAACCTTCAACATGTTAAAAATCAATTTAAATGTGAAATAAAGGGCTTCCAATGTGACCATCGTGGTAAGTTCGACAACAACCACCTCCACACCCTTTTTGCCAACAACGGCATCCAATTCTGATTTTCTTGCCAAAAGATATCTCAACAAAATGGCTTCGGAATGAATGATACACACCATAAATAACGTAATTTGCACACACCTATTTCAGGCACATCTACCACCTTTCTTTTGGGTCGAGGCTCTCCACATGGCTACTTACCACCTAAATCTTCTACCCTCAACCTCCATTAACAACGAAATCCCCTTCACTCCCCTTTTCCAAAAAGAACCCGATTACTCCCGCTTGCGTACTTTTGGGTGCCTCTGTTACCCTCACCGCCACTCACCACACAAACTTGCACCCCGTGCCACCCCTTGTATTTTCTTGGGTTTTCCCGCTTATCACTGTGGTTTCCACTGCCTAGACCTAGAAACAAACAAAATTATCCTATCTCGCCACGTCACCTTCGATGAAACCCAATTCCCCTACCGCTCTATGACCCCCTCTAACCCCCTTCTTACACTTTTTTGGACCCCATCCCACCCTCTATCCTAAGTCAACTTATTAATACACATAATCCCCTTATACCTCCTCAAAGCCATGTCACACCACCACCCAGTCCAACTCCTCTAAACCACAACACACCACCACCTAATTCCCCTATTCCTCCAACTCCATCAGGTCCACCTCCGGGTCCAAATACACCCGTCCAATGTAACCAACACCAACCCCCATCCAATACCACTAGTCACCCCTCACAAACAAATATCCCAAACCCGACACCCACGACACCATCGGCCCACGCACCGCCTCCCATAAATGAACCCCCTCATACTCACCGCATGGTCATTCGGTCTCAATCGGGCATTGTCAAACCCTCGTCTCTCTTTACATACGTCTTCCATTTTTCCTATCCCTAAATCTCCGTTTCTTGCTTTAAAAGATCCTCACTAGAATAATGCTATGTATGATGAGTATAATGCGTTAGTTAAAAATGGTACTTGTGTTCTTGTACCAAGGCCCTTGGGTGTGAATCTGGTTCGCTCTATGTGGTTATTTAAGCATAAATTTCATGCTGACGGTAGCTTGAGTCGGTATAAGGCTTGTTTGGTTGCTAATGGTAGTAGTCAACAACTTGGCGTTGATTTTGATGAGACATTCAGTCCTGTTGTCAAACCGGCCACTATCCACACCGTCCTTAACCTTGTTGTATCTCGCAAGTGACCTATTCACCAGTTGGACGTTAAGAATACTTTTCTTAACTGTGATCTATCCGAGACAGTTTATATGCATCAGCCCCCGGGATTTGTTGATTCACGGTATCCTCATCATGTTTGTCTTTTACATAGATCATTATATGGCCTGAAGCAAGCACCTCGTGCTTGGTTTCAGCGGTTTGCAGGTTATGCCACAACGGTTGGATTTTATCACAGTCGGTGTGATTTGTCGCTATTTATTCTCCGACAGGGTTCAGAGGTTGCTTATTTACTTATATATGTGGATGATATTACTCTTACAGCCTCCTCTACAGCTCTTCTTCAGCAGATTATTACCTCACTTCATAGTGAGTTTGACATGACTGATCTAGAGGCACTCAACTATTTTCTAGGTGTATCCGCTGTTCAACACTCTACAGGTTTATTTTTGTCTCAGCGGAAGTATGCTCTATAGCTCCTTGAGCGTGCTCACATGGTTCATTGTAACCCTTCTCGGACACCGGTTGATACTGAGTCAAAACTGGGTCCAGAAGGCGTTCCTGTTCAGGATCCTACTTTATATCGTAGTCTTATAGGTGGGCTACAGTATCTCACTTTTACACGTCCGGATCTCTCTTATGCAGTACAACAGATTTGTCTTTATATGCACGATCCAAGGGAACCTCATTTTGCTGCACTATAACGTATCCTGCGATACATCCAGAGGACTTTGGATTATAGCTTGCACTTATATAATTCTTCCACCACCTCTCTTGTTGGTTATACCGATGCTGATTGGGCAAGTTGCCCTTCTACATGAAGGTCTACTTCAGATTATTGCGTATTTTTGGGTGACAATTTATTATCGTGGTCATCCAAACGTCAGCACACTCTTTCTCGATCTAGTGCCGAAGCCGAATTTTGGGGTATTGCTAACGTTGTGGCTGAGACTGCAAGGCTTCGTAATCTGCTCCGTGAGTTACATTCTCCTTTAGCATCGGCCACTCTTGTATACTGTGATAATATGAGCTCTATTTATCTTTCGGCCAACCTTGTACAACATTAACGGACGAAACACATTGAGATCGATATCCATTTTGTTCGCGACATGGTTGCTGCTGGTCAAGTGCGTGTCTTACACGTCCCATCTCGCTACCGGTATGCAGATATTTTATCAAAGGGCTGCCCTCCGCTTTGATTGAAGAGTTTCGCTCCAGTTTGAGCGTCTGGCCTCCTCCCGCTCAAACTACGGGGGAGTATTAGTTGGTTATATATTATGTATATGTTTGATTAATAACACATGCATCAAGAATCTTTATACAACATTATTTTACTTGCTATCTTTGTTGACAGCGGTTTCGCTCACATAGAGAGTTTCATGTGTTTCTAAAAATATTAATAGAAGCACGTAAGTACCTTCAACGCTTTAGCTTCTTCAAAGAATAAGATGTATTGAATTATCGTTATTGAAACAAACCTAATTTTCGAGGAAACCCATTCTTTATATACTAATTTATGGTGTAAATTTTATTTTTTTTCGTTTCTGCTATTGTAATTAATAATACTCAAAAACAGTGAGCTACAAGTAAAAAGCAACACATATAACCTACGAGTAACACATATTTATTTATCGAAGTAACAATGATATATGTATTCTGTATTCATATTTATGTTAGACATTAGGTATAACCATCAAAATCGGAAAAACGTATATCTTTTTAGCTGCAACTTGTTTACCTATGCGTTTTAACATGGTCCCGATTTCACCTATTGAACTCATCGATCTGGAAGCAGATCATTTAATATATATTGCATGCAAATTTAGAACTTTCAAACACAGAGATCAACAATCGGTTTCAGCCATGTCAATAACCTTGTGCTACGTAATTGGACCAACCTAAATATCTTGCAAAAAATTAAGAGTTAATAAACAACAAGCAATTTAAGAACCTCATCTGAGAATTTTTTTCGTAAAACGGCCCTATATGTTGACAAAAGCTGGCGAGGAGCTACGAATAGCGGTGGGGAAAAACAAGTGAAAATTAATATATTATTAAAACAAGCTTATGTTGCTCTTTCAAAAGAGGACCATACTAAACATGTTTTGAAGAGAAATTTATATCAATTTATATATGGTTAATTCATGTAATTTTTCAAAAGCCAAGTAAATACAAAGTTATTTTTTTGGTTGATTTTATATACAAAACAATTTTTTGGGAAGAAATTAATGTGTAAAGTTAGATTAATTATTTGACAAAAGACATGGTATGTGAATTTGGTGTACGATTTTGGTGCAAAACATTGGAGATGAACATATAGCCACAAAAAGAAGTTAACCTAACTCGGAGAAATATCTCGTTTAATATGGAACCACCGGTCCACCTTCTCTTCAAATATTCGATCTAGTATTGTCTCGGGCTTTTATGTAAGTTCGTATTATTGTTTATAAGTAAATATTTATAAATGCATGTAACAGAAAGTGTGGTAGATTGTGTATTGGCTAAATTAGCCTCACAATGAGGAATATGATCGATAACAAAAATCAGAGCCGTATTCGAGAGTGTGCGAGATGTGCAATTGCAGGGCCTTCAAATTATATGGGCCTCAAAATATTTATATAATATTTATATAATATGTATATATATATATGCATACATATTTAGAGGAGCTGTTAGTTCATTTATAGCTTGGTACCACTAACACACCCTATATTAAGGGCCCGTTTGTTTCGTTGATAGGTTTGGAATAGGATTTGGATTTGGTTTAGGTTAAAAAGAAAATATATAGAAGTAATTAAATGACTTTATTAAAAGTTGTTTGTTTTATGTTGGGATAAGATTAGAATTCAAAATTTATATATTTTTTTAAGATATAAATAAAAACAAAAAAGTAATATGTGGTTGACAGTTTGTTACAAAATTTTCAAAATTGAAAAAGAAATTGCGCGGGACCTTTGACATGGATTAGATCAAAAGGCGGCCTTTGTGACTAGATTTGTAAATCCCTCTTTATCTGGGGATGAGTCCTGATTTGAAACCCCATGCACCCATACCAAACATTATATTTTAAGTCATATCCTAATCGTAAAAGCAAATGACTCAAAACAAACGGGCCCTAATATTTTTTCTTAGCTACCTTTTTTTGATATGTTTTGTTATTAGCTCGATCATTTATATAGCTGAAATCAAATAAAAAATAGGTTTTTGGTGTCTTCATTTTTATTTTATTTCTATAACCCTGATTCAAAACCAAACCAGATCGACCGGGTTGAGCTACAAAAATTTCAATACCGAATAACCCAAACGAATCAAGAACCGAACTGATAAAGACCAAGTTTGAGTTACATTTTATCTCACCCAATATAAGATCCCTTTTTCTCCACTTTAATTATTCATAGATTTGGCTACTCTATTTTTTGGTCAGAATTGTGACATAGATGATTTTAATGACTGTTTGATTTCTGTCAGTTTTAATTCGGATGAAAAGAAGGATCAAGGACGTCAACATATTATTGTCCCTACACCTTTATATTGTTTTTAAGCTTTTAAGATATCTGATGATGTATAGTCTATATTTGGGTCACGAGCCCAAATGATAAACATTACTAAGGCTCAAATCCATCATAAGTGGGCTATTATAACAATGACTTGGGCCGCATTACCAAAGGGATTGGGCTCATGTAGACCCAAGCCCAATCAAACTATTTATGGTCTAGATAAGGATCTTCTATCTATGGATAAAGATCCTTGGACCGGATAAGCACCATGCGTGCGAAACGTAAGTAGCACGAAACCTACAAGGATTCTGCGCCTATATAAGGAATGACATAATTATCATTAAAGGTACGATTCACAAACCTTAACTCTTTACGAGAACCCTAAAACCGATTACTTACTCTCACGCCGGAGGATAATCGTGGGAGACAATCCCACGATAAGCCTAACGGTGTTTGTTTGTTTTCTTAGTGCGCAGGTTTCAAGCATTAAGAGCTAATTGGTACGAGAGCAAGAGCCCAAACTAGGAACGCCCAACTTTTGTATCAACAAGTGGCGCCATCCGTGGGACCCACACTAAAGAACTAAGAACTAGAATGACGAAGAACAAAAACTCAAGTCAGTTGACTCCGCAGTTAGAGAAAACACGTGACCCCCAGAGGAAGAACCATCAAGATTCGACCTCTAGGCAGGCTTCTGGAACAACCAGTGCGCCTGGTCACCAAGAAACGGGACCAACCCTACCTCTTCCAGCGGTAGAATTGCCTATAAGGACTACCCAAGCCACCACAGTAGTCCCAAGCGTTGAAGAACTTCAGCGCACCCTCTTCAATACTCCCCACCAAACGGCACCTATAGTGGACAACACTGTGCCACCTGGCGCACCTAACCGAGATAGGGCGCCCAATGCTGAGGCAGATATTTTTGCAGCGAATGAGGACGCACCTGACCTAACATTGAGTAATTTTGTATCCCAAAATTACGAAACCCTAACCGCCCTCATGCAAGAAGAAGCGAGGAGAAGGTCAAGTACGAGCCTGCAAGCCCGGCTCAACTTTGGTCCTGAACGCGAAGTATCGCCACCGCGCTACCAAAGAGGAAGCCGCGAAAATAATGAAAGACGTACCACTGTCCATGATAGACTTGGTACAATATCTGATTCACAATACTAAGAGGAATATGAAGATGGCGAGAGGCGCACTAATGTTCACTCCAGACTTGGTAGTCGAGGGATACAGGACAGACTTGGACGTCAACATTCACCAAGTGAAGGCTCCTCTAGGTCTGGGAGCAGGAGAATTCACGACAGGTTAGGAAGGCGAGTTTCCCCAAGTGAAAGCCCATCAAGCTCTTCCTCTGAGGAAAGCCGGCGCAAGTGCCGCAAAAGAGACAACCTCTCCTCCAGTGACTCCCCGGACAGCGAGGATAAAGAGACAGGACACAGGAAGTCTAGAGGAAAACGTCGCGAGGAAGAAGACGAAGACATGTCTCTTCCGTGGCGTCGCCAGAAAGTTGATGCATTTACACGACGCATCAGCGATTACTCCGATCATAAGAGAAGGCGCATGCCCACTAATGTTAAAACATATGATGGAACGGGTGATCCGGATGACCACCTAAAAATTTTCGAATCCGCTGCTACTATCGAAAATTAGCCACAACCTGTGTGGTGCCATATGTTTAACTCCACCTTAGTAGGGAATGCGCGCACGTGGTTTAGCAAGCTTCCACGAAGGAGCATTGGCGGGTTTGAAGAATTGCGAAAAGCATTCCGTTTAAACTTTGTGGAAAACTAGAAGGGGGGTTGAATAGTTTTACGTCTTTTTGACTCGTTGTAAAAATAGTTTTAGTGTTTTCTTAGCTTTTAAAAACTTAGATTCGATAATATGTGATCTCAACTCTTGCACAATATGAACAACAATCAATAAGTAATAAATAACAATGATAAGTAATGAAATGAGGAAGAGATGGAAAGATCGAACCGCGAGACAAGAGATTTATAGTGGTTCGGCTACAAGGACACCTTCCTTGCCCTACTCCACTCCCCGAGCACCTAACTCGAGAGTTTTCTTCACTATATCAACAAGCTCCCTTATGGCGGAGAAAACCTTACACTCCAATTTACACACCAATAATCACACCACAACTTCTTCACACCTAAGTCACAACTTCTACACACCTTCTTCTACTTCACAACTAACTACTCCACACCTATCTTCTTCACATCAATCTAGTTCCTAATTTTTCTTCTTCACACCAATCTACTAACTAATCACACAATCTATATCTAGCACAACTATCTACAATCAAATATTCACAACAATCTTCACAAAGAATAATGTAAATGATCTTTGATGATGCACCAACAACTTGGATGTGGAGATCACAACAAGTTGTAATACTTCTTGTCTTGAGGGATAGAAGTATTCTTCTCTTGCACTTGAGAGGATGAAGTTTGGATCACTTTGAAACAAAGAATTATACACTTATGATCAAAGGATAAGAGAATAGAGAAATGGATCTAGATCAGAAAGTTTAGAAGTGCTAAAGGTAAGAAAATTTTGAGGGTTGAATCAGTATTTATAGGGGGGAAAATACTGTTCTGGAGCGTGGCCGGTCCCCTTAATGATTAAGGGGACTGCCTAAGGAATTAAGGGGGTCGCCCCTTCAGAACGTTGGTTTTTCTTGTCTTTTAGTGGGGAATATTTTTCTGGATAGAATTTGCCATTTTTGGTTGGAAATTTGAAATCAAATATTTATAATGAATTAAACATATTCTTTTAATTCCAAAAGTAATTTTGTAAAAGATATAAGATGTTTAATGTATTTTATAAAAATTCTAGTGATTAGAGAGATTTCCTTTGATCATGAAATGTAATAAACCCTTTGTTTATTCATACCTTAAGTGATATAGAATCAAAGACAAGTATTAAGCACTAAAAACTTGTTTACGTCATAAGTTTTAGATTAATGAGTTTATGCTTTGTAATTATCAAAACATAGAGACATTGTTAATATGCTAAAAATGTTTTAAGACATTATTTATGTCAACAATCTCCCCCTTTTTGATGATTACAAAACTTTAAACTCATTAGGTCTAAAAAATAATTTTTAGACAAGAATTTAGAGTTTAACATTCTCTTCTCCCCCTTTTTGTAAAATCAAAAAGGTTAATGCTCCCCCTTGATGTGTACTCCCCCTCATTTGAGAGCACCAAGGGAATGAGCCATGGAAATCTTGGCTACAAAATATTAGAAGAGAACAAAGCACATATACATGCAAAGCAAAAAAAATAGATTCATTCAAGCATCATAGAAAGCATTACAACCTTTAATATGCTTAAGGCATATTAATCATAATAATACAAAAGAAAAGAAATAGTCCTATATTGCCTAGAAAGAACACTTGGACTTGCTTGCAACTCATGGTTGATTGTTTTATTTGCTTGAAGGATAACATAAGTATAAAGCTTAGTTGTTAGATGGAGAAGGATATGGAGTGGGGTATGGAGCGGAAGAGGTGGCCCTTACAATATTGTATCGTGTTAGGGGTGGAATGGGATGAGGTCGAGTGAGGAGATATTCAATCCAAGAAATATCTTCACTCAAGTAAAGGATTTGTTTTTGGAGAAAGATGCAACAAGGGAAATAGTGAGTGTGGTTTGTAACTTGATCCAAGTTGAGAGAGTGAGGAAGGCAATTGTTGTAGGGTGATGATGAAGGTTGCCCTTTGTTGCGTTGTGCAAGATGCATGGCATTGAGATCACGAAGATCATGGATTTGTGATATTTCATCACGGAACTTTTGCTTTTCCGTGGTAATGTGGAGAAAGTCATTGTGTTGATATGGATGATTTGGGTTTGTGTAGTTGGAGTTGTAGTGGGATGGTTGATCAAACTTGTATGGATCATTACAAGTGATTTGAGGATGAGGTGAGTGGTTTGGCATGAAGGAAGATGTTTGGCCAATGCTGTATGGTTTGTAAAGAGGATCAAATGAATGTCCTTGTGAGTTTGGTGGAAAGTTTGGGAAGTAAGTGGTTGATGGTGTTGAGTGACTTCCAACTTCGTTTGTGATGATGGATTTGTGTCGAGGGCTTTTTCTTCGCCAAACGGGTTTTTTCGTCATTTTTGCAAGCTTAGAGGCTTTTGGTTTTGGTTTGTTTGGAGAGGCCGTGAAGGGATGAGTGAAGAGTTTTGAGGATTGGGGTTATTTATAGTGTAAGGTTTGTGTGTTTATGGATGGATAAAGTTTGTTTGAGAGATTAGGACAAAATGTGTTGGTGAAAATTGGGAAATGTAGGTTGAAATGGGCTAAAAAGTAGAAAAGATTCTGTAAACCCGACCATCAGATGGCCGGTCCCCTTAATTAGGGGGCGGTCCCCTTAATGATTAAGGGGGCCGCCTTACAAAATTAAGGGGGCCGCCCATCTGGTGATTTCCAGGTTGCCAGAATTGGGTTTTTGGCAGAAAATTTGCAGAAAGGTTATGTGTTTGGATTAGAGTTCAAGCAAGTTCAATTTCCTTAGGCAATGTAGAATCTAATCTAATCAAGTTATAGCATGCATGTAAAAACACATAGGCAAAAGATCAAATAATCAACACATGATAAGCAATAGGAGGCAAGTAAAGGCAAGAACACTTAAGCTTCTTAAGGCACCTATCTTAGATTAAAGGCAAGGGCAATTAGTGAGTGAAAAACTAGTGATGGATCAAGATGACAACATTATTAGTGAAATTGTCCTAGTATGTGTCTATATGTAACAAATGTAGAGTTGTGATTGTTTCGACTCCTAAATGCAAAAAGAAATAATGATCCTATGAAACAATCCAAATGATCTCCTTGATTTAATTTTTGCTCAATCATGAATGTCAAAGACATATATTAGATTATATACCTTGACGATTTATGTGAGAGTTTATGCATGATTTTGAAAGACAATGTTTTAAGAATTAGTCAACAATGCAAGGAAAATGATCTTCATGTGATTCCTAGTTTGTGAGAATAATTTTTAGAGAAAATTGATTGAGTTTTACAAAGGAGTTTATGCAGAGAAAATAAATCTTCTCAATCTTCAGTTTTGTGCAAAATAGATTCCTAGACTCAGAAAAGATAAAATGAAAGAAAAATAAATTTTATGCAAGTATAAATTTGTATTAATCCAATATAATTTAGTCAACTTGTTCCATCATTCCTAATCCTAAACGCAAGTGGTTGAATAATTCACGCTTAAGGGGTATTGTGAATATATCTGCAATGTTGTCTTCCGATGCAACCTTTTCTATAGATATATTTCCTTTTTGTACATTATCCCTAAGAAAATGGTGGCGTATTTCTATGTGTTTAGTCCTAGAGTGTTGCACCGGATTTTTACTTAAATCTATCGCACCTTTGTTATCGCACATAATGGGGACATTTTTTAACCTAATGCCATAGTCTACGAGAGCTTGTTTCATCCATAGTGCTTGCTGACATGCCTTTCCGGCGCTTACATATTCGGCTTCGGTGGTAGAAATAGCAAGAGCGGTTTGCTTCTTCGAAAACCAAGATGTTAGACAACATCCCATAAATGTGCAAATACCGCTAGTGCTCTTTCTATCTACGTAGTCTCCCGCATGATCCGAATCCGCATAGACAATGGTTTCTATGCCGGATCCCTTAGGATACCATAATCCTAAGTGTATAGTACCTTTAACATATCGGAAGATACGCTTAACCGCTTCTAGGTGAGAGGTTTTGGGATCCTCTTGAAAACGGGCACAAAGGCATACACTAAACATGATATCAGGTCTACTTGCCGTCAAGTATCGTAAACTACCTATCATTCCTCTATACTTGGTGTTATCTACGGACTCACCTTCATCATCCTTTGTGAGCTTTACCTCCGTAGACATGGGAGTTTTCATGGGTTTTGAGTCTTCTAGGCCAAATTTCTTAAGCATTTCCTTAATGTACTTAGATTGGTTAAAAAATATTCCATCTTCTAATTGTTTTATTTGTAATCCTAGGAAGAAATTAAGTTCACCCATCATACTCATCTCAAACTCATCATGCATGATTTTGGCAAATTCATCACACATGTCTTGACAAGTCGATCCAAATATAATGTCATCAACATATATTTGGACAATGATGAGATTTGGGACTTTTCTTTTAGTGAAAAGAGTGTTATCTACCATTCCCATGGAATAATCATGTTTAATAAGAAAAGCTTTTAATTGATCATACCAAGCTTTGGGAGCATGTTTGAGTCCATACAAAGCTTTCTTTAACTTATAAACATAATCAGGTTTTGCGAAGTCAATGAATCCTGGAGGTTGTGCCACATATACCTCCTCATTGATAAAACCGTTGAGGAATGCACTTTTCACGTCCATTTGGAATAACTTAAAATCTAGGGCGCAAACATAGGCAAGTAATATCCTAATCGATTCTAGTCTAGCTACGGGGGCATAAGTTTCGTCATAATCAATTCGTTCTTGTTGATTATAACCTTGGGCAACTAACCTAGCTTTATTCCTAGTAACTATTCCATTCTCATCTAACTTATTCCTATATACCTATTTGGTTCCTATGATGGTCATATTCTTTGGATTTGGGACTAATTCCCAAACATCATTTGCCTTAAATTGATTTAATTCTTCTTGCATAGCTATAACCCAACTTTCATCCTTTAAAGTCTCGCTAATATTCTTAGGTTCTATTGCTGAGAGGAAACAAAAGAAATTGTTTTTATCTTGGGCTTGTGACCTAAGGGTTCTTTGGTTAAGATGTCCTATTATATTATCTAATGGATGTTATCTAGATTCTTTAATATTAACAGTTTCGTTATTTTCTAAGTGAATGTCTTCATTATCATTTCCTATGGGTTTTGTTTTACTAACCTCAATAGCTTCATCTTCGACTAAATCATCATCTTCTAAAGGTAATGTTTTAGGAGGTGGTGGTGTTTCATCAAATATTACATTTAGTGATTCCTCTACTTTCATGGAGTGTTTGTTAAGTATTATATATGCTTTGCTATTTTGTGAGTATCCTAAAAATATTCCTTCATATGACTTTGGATCAAACTTAGTGAGGTAATCCTTAGTGTTTAAAATATAACATTTACTTCCAAATACCCTAAAGTAGCTTAAGTTTGATTTTCTACCTCTTAATAACTCATAAGGAGTTTTTCCTAGAATTTTTCTAATTGATACCCTATTTAAAATGTAAGTTGATGTATCTACGGCGTGACACCAAAATTTTTGTGGGATGGATTGTTCATTTAACATAGTTCTACTCATTTCTTGTAGTGACCTATTTTTTCTTTCTACTACCCCATTTGATTGAGGAGTACGAGGAGCGGAGAAATTGTGAGATATTCCATTTAACTCACAATATTTTCCGAATTGTACTTCGTTATCAAATTCCCTACCATGGTCCGTCATAATGGCAACTATTGAGCATCCTAATTTATTTTGAATCATTTTACTAAATATTTCAAATTTTTCAAAGGCTTGGGTTTTGTCACTTAAAAACCTAGTCCACGTGTATCGTGAGTAGTCATCTACTATTACTAAGGTATATTTGTTTCCTCCATAGCTCCGCATAGCGGATGGACCAAAAAGATCCATATGTAATAATTTTAGGCACCTAGTAGTGGATACTATATTCTTAGCTTTGTGACTAGCATGAGCTTGCTTTCCAACTTTACATGCATCACAAAAATGCTTGTCATATTTTAGATTAGGCAAATTTCTAACTAATTCCTTAGAAGCCAAAGATTGTATTTGTTGCATGTTAGCATGTCCTAATATCCTATGTCACAATGTAGAGTTTTCATCTAGGGTCGTTAGGCATATCCTATCCTCAGGTTTGTTTCCTAGTTTCATAACATATATGCCACCTTTCCTAATTCCTCTACCTATAATTTTTCCATTCTTAACTATTTCGCTATCCTCTTCAGTAAATGTGACTCTACATTTATTATCACATATTTGTCCTACACTAAGCAAGTTATATGTTAAATTATCTACATGCTCTACATTTTCAATAGTAAGAGAGTCTTGAGAAATCGTACCTTTGCCAATGATTTTTCCACGTAAGTCACTACCAAAAATAACGTTACCTCCATTGTATGCCTTGTATGTAGAGAATAGCTTGTGGTTCCCCGTCATGTGCCTCGAACATCCACTATCTTTGATCCATTCGTCAGGTTCCAAGTCAATTCCTAAACATATTTCATCGGTTTCTTTTGCCATGAAACACTTTTCGTCTTTTGATTTTTCAACTTCTTCTTTGTCACTATCACTCCAAGTTCCACTAACAAAAGCGCCTTGATTTTCATAACCCGGTGGCTTTAGACATTCGCCAATGAGATGATTTGGACTTCCACATCTAAAGCACTTTCTTTTCCCGTAGTTGTCACTTCTATTTCTTTGGAATGCTTTTCTTTCGTCTCGTGATGATCTAGTGAATCTTCCTCGTCTCTTGAAAAACTTCTTGAATTCTCTTATGGCCATTGCATATTCTTCGTCTTCACTTTCGTCACTTGAATCATCATCATCACTAGGTTCCTTTTTGGCTTTTAGAGCAATGGATTTGGTTTGTTCTTTCTTGACTTTGACCGTTTCCGAATCTCTTCTTATGATTTCTTCATGAACCTTCAAGTTGCCAATTAGTTCATCTAGTGATAACGTCATCAAGTTCTTTGATTCTTCAATTGCTGTGACCTTAGCTCGCCATTTTGGATGCAATGCCCTAAGAAATTTCCTAACACAATTTTTACTAGAAAATGTCTCATCAAGTGCTTTAAAACTTGTGATAATAGTGTTAAACTTAGCAAACGCATTATCAATTGATTCCTCTTCCGGAATCATAAATTGTTCATATTGTTGTACAAGAATATCTATTTTATTATCTTTGACTTGGCTATTACCTTGGTGAGTAATTAGTAAAGAATCCCAAATTTCTTTGGCGGTTTTACATAAAAAAATTCTTTCATATTCTTTGCGTTGTAACGCATTATAAATGACCATTTTAGCCTCATTATTTTTTGCTAATTTCTTTTTCAAATAATCATTTTGTTTTTCAAAAGAAAAAATTTCATTCATTTTAGTTTCAACATTATATTGAATAGGAGGAAAATCACCAAAGGTAATAATATGCCAAAGATCAAGATCTTTTGATTTCACATACGTTTAGAATCTATTTTTCCAATATAAAAATCCATCACTTTCAAATAATGGTGGTCTTTGCATAGATTGCCCTTCTAAATATTTTTCAAATTCCATAGATCGTTACAAGTTTTAAAATACAATATATTTTAAAAATCTTGCTAGATGTGGCTCTTGATACCAATTGTGGAAAACTAGAAGGGGGTTGAATAGTTTTACGTCTTTTTGACTCGTTGTAAAAATAGTTTTAGTGTTTTCTTAGCTTTTAAAAACTTAGATTCGATAATATGTTATCTCAACTCTTGCACAATATGAACAACAATCAATAAGTAATAAATAACAATGATAAGTAATGAAATGAGGAAGAGATGGAAAGATCGAACCGCGAGACAAGAGATTTATAGTGGTTTGGCTACAAGGACACCTTCCTTGCCCTAATCCACTCCCCGAGCACCTAACTCGAGAGTTTTCTTCACTATATCAACAAGCTCCCTTATGGCGGAGAAAACCTTACACACCAATTTACACACCAATAATCACACCACAACTTCTTCACACCTAAGTCACAACTTCTACACACCTTCTTCTACTTCACAACTAACTACTCCACACCTATCTTCTTCACACCAATCTACTAACTAATCACACAATCTATATCTAGCACAACTATCTACAATCAAATATTCACAACAATCTTCACAAAGAATAATGTAAATGATCTTTGATGATGCACCAACAACTTGGATGTGGAGATCACAACAAGTTGTAATACTTCTTGTCTTGAGGGATAGAAGTATTCTTCTGTTGCACTTGAGAGGATGAAGTTTGGATCACTTTGAAACAAAGAATTATACACTTATGATCAAAGGATAAGAGAATAGAGAAATGGATCTAGATCAGAAAGTTTAGAAGTGCTAAAGGTAAGAAAATTCTGAGGGATGAATCAGTATTTATAGGGGGGAAAATACTATTCTGGAGCGTGGCCGGTCCCCTTAATTAGTGGCCGGTCCCCTTAATGATTAAGGGGACTGCCTAAGGAATTAAGGGGGCCGCCCCTTCAGAACGTTGGTATTTCTTGTCTTTTAGTGGGGAATATTTTTCTGGATAGAATTTGCCATTTTTGGTTGGAAATTTGAAATCAAATATTTATAATGAATTAAACATATTCTTTTAATTCCAAAAGTAATTTTGTAAAAGATATAAGATGTTTAATGCATTTTATAAAAATTCTAGTGATTAGAGAAATTTCCTTTGATCATGAAATGTAATAAACCCTTTGTTTATTCATACCTTAAGTGATATGGAATCAAAGACAAGTATTAAGCACTAAAAACTTGTTTACGTCATAAGTTTTAGATTAATGAGTTTATGCTTTGTAATTATCAAAACATAGAGACATTGTTAACATGCTAACAATGTTTTAAGACATTATTTATGTCAACAAACTTCAACCAAAGAAAGAAGTGCGCTAAAAACCCCGTTGAACTAGCCAGAGTAAAACAGCGCCAAGGGGAATCAACCAGTACTTATATGGAATGCTTTAAAGATGAGTGTATACATGTCAAAGCGTGTCCCGAAGTCCTAAAAATCTCAGGGTTCATGAATGGGATTAATAACCCAGAACTCATTCGGAAGCTAAACGAAAAGGTTCCCCAAACCTTCGATAAGCTAATGAAGCGCACAAGATCCTTCATCCAAGGAGAAGCAGCCGCTGCGGACAGTAAAAAAGGCTGCTCAAATTATAGGCAGCAAGAACAACCTAGGAGACAATCCAATGATCAGAGCAATAATCGTAGCAAGAATTATCGCAGTCAGGGAAGCGCACGAGATAATGACAAGTATACACCCCTCACGAAGACCCCGAGGGAAATATTTGTAACAGAAGGCGCAAACTTCCCAAAACCGCCACCAATGCGCACCCCAGAGGACAAGCGTATAGGGAATGGATACTGCGAATACCATGGACAAAAGGGCCATACCACCAACGAGTGTGTCCAGCTAAAACAACTAATTGACAAATTAGTAAAGGAGGGTAGAATGGATCACCTCGTTAAAAACATTAAGGAAGGGAAAGACAAGCAAAAGAGTAAAAAAGAACCTTCGAAAGATAAAGCGGATATCATCTATATGATACAATCATGGCAGCGCAAAACAAAGCAAAAAGTCAGCCAAAAATTCTCTTCGGAGAACGAGATATCCTTCCCCACTCTAGCTGCGGACAACGCAGTAGTAGAGCCACTAACTATTGAGATACATAATGTGGGACACGAGATTCGCCGCATGTATATCGATGGAGGGGCATCCGCAGACATCCTATATGAGCATTGCTTCAAAAGGCTGCGACCTAAGATACAAAGTCAGTTAATACTGGCCACAACGTCGCTGACTGGCTTCACAAGAGAAAAGATATGGCCTATGGGGCAATTACGATTACTTGTGGTGGTGGGCGATGAACAACACTCTACAGCAACGTGGATAAACTTTATGATAATCAAGTCTCCTTAACCATACAACGGTATCATTGGGAGACCAGGAATATCATCCATGCGCGCTGTACCATCCACAGCACATGGGATGCTCAAATTTCCAGTAGAAGGAGGGATTGTCACCCTCTACAATACCAGGGTACCACTTAAGGAATGTAATGAGGTGACTAATGAAGTGGAGCATATTCCAGAACATCGCGCAGAAAAAGTACCAAACTTCAAGGTTGCCATTCATCCTGATTACCCAGAACAAAGAATATTGATTGGAGGATCTTTATCTGACAAAGGTAAAGTAGCTGTGTGCGCACTCTTGCAAAAGAACCTAAGCATCTTTGCATGGGAATCGAAGCACATGACTGGAGTGCCACGCTCTATTGCAGAGCACAAGCTACAAATCCGACAAGGATATCCCCCAGTACGACAGAAGAAGTGCGGCCAGGCTCCAGATCGCGCAAAGGCCATCCTGGAGGAAGTACACAAACTCGTAGACGCAGGTATTATGCGTGAAGTCTACTATCACGATTGGCTTTCCAATCCAGTGATGACAGTTGTAGGATGTGCGTAGACTTCACCGACCTCAATAAAGCATGTCCACAGGACTGCTACCCACTGCCAGAATTAGAATAGAAGGTAGAATCTCTGTGTGGATATCCCTTTAAGTGCTTCCTAGATGCATACAAAGGATACCACCAAATTCAGATGGCTGAAAAAAATGAAGAGAAAACAGCCTTTCACACGAGTCAAGGGGTTTTTTGCTATACAAAAATGCCCTTTGGTCTAAAGAACGCAGGCGCAACATACCAGCGATTGGTGGACATGGCTTTTGAAAAATAAGTAGGTCGCAACTTGGAAGTCTACGTTGATGACCTTGTCATCAAGAGCCACACAGAGGAAGAATTGGTGCGCGACATCAAGGAGACGTTCAGAACATTGGGAAAAATAAACATGAAGTTAAATCCCAAGAAGTGCACCTTCGGCGCGACAGAGGGCATGTTCCGAACCTGATGGTATCAAGCCTTGCCCAGAAAAAACAAAAGCTGTTATCGACCTTCCCTCACCGCGCACACTGAAAGAAGTCCAGTCATTAAACGGAAAGCTAGCTGGGCTAAACCGTTTCTTATCTAAGTCAACAGACAAATCACTCCCTCTCTTTAAAACACTCACAAAGTGTACAAAAAAAGGAGACTTTCGTTGGACTGGGGAAGCAGAGGAAGCCTTCCAACAGCTAAAACAGCATCTGGCATCACTCCCCAAACTTGTCGCACCGCGACCAGGGGAAGAGCTAATCATGTACTTATCTGCAACCCACAGAGCAGTCAGCGCAGTACTATTGACAGATAGGAACTCCGTCCAAACACCCATATACTTTGTCAGTAAGGCATTGAAGAAGACAGAGACTAACTACAGCGGCATGGAAAAGCTCGTCTTAGCTCTAGTATTCGCAGCTAAAAGACTGCGCAGATACTTTCAAGCGCACCCAATAGCTGTGATCACGGATCAGCCAATCAAACAAGTTATCTCTAAACCTGACGCATCAGGACGGCTACAAAAGTAGAGTGTGTTGTTGAGCGAGTATAACATCTCGTATAGACCAAGCACTGCAATCAAGGGGCATATATTAGCTGACTTTATTGTTGAAAAGCCAGATACCGATACTCCAACTGCAATAAGCAAGACAGAGTCACATGAACCTTGGATCCTATTCACAGACGGATCCTCATGCGTGGATGGATCAGGCGCAGGCCTCATCCTTACCAATCCAGAAGGAATGGAGTTCACCTATGCACTGTGTTTCGAATTCACAGCCACAAACAATGAGGCAGAATATGAAGCCCTACTCACTGGACTGCGTATTGCAATTCAAATGGGTGTATGCAATCAAGAGGCAAACGTGGATTCCAGGCTAGTAGCTAACCATGTGTTAGGTGAGTATGAAGCCAAGGATGAACACATGATCCAATACCTGGAAAAAACCAAGTCCTTAATTCAGAACTTTGATAGGTTCACAATCAAACAAGTACCTAGATGGGACAATAGGAAAGCTGACGCGCTTAGCAAGATCGCATCTACAAGCTTGCACACCTGTCAAAACAGGTATTGGTAGAAACTCTAAAAAACAAATCAATCTTGGAGATGGAAGTATCCACGGTGATAGAAGAATAGGATCCCACGTGGATGACACCTATCATCGAATTTATTAGCAAAGGAATCTTACCACAAGATCAAAAGGACGCTCGAAGAGTGCGGCGCACAGCGCAGAGATTTGAACTAAGAGATGGCATCCTATACCGACGTTCATTCTGATAAGGCGAAAAATGAACCACTTTTAGGGGGTCATTTAAGCCCGAATCCGAATTAATTTGATCAAATATTGCCCTAAATCGTTCCTTTTGTGATTTTAGGTACTCGGAGAGTGAATTCTGGAAAAGAAGCCATTTTGGACGTTTTTGGAGTATAAAAGTGAAGAAAACGGCAAAGTCTCAATTTTCCATGCTGGGAACAGTAGGTGACGGCGTCAAGAGTAATTTCCTGACGGCGTCAAACCTCAATAATAAAATCCGAGAGTTCATGAAGGCGTCAAGAGTTATCCTGACGGCGTCAAACCCCAAGAATTAAAATCCGTAGTTGATGACGGCGTCACACACAGGGCGTCAAGAGTAATTTGTGTGACGGCCTAGGCCTTGACGGCGTCAGAAGTAGATCAAGGCCGTCCGAGGAAGTATTTGGCGGCGAGATGACGGCGTCACACCTTTGTTCTTGACGCCGTCATCCCTATTTTCCTATATATAGTTTTCTAGTTTTTCACATTTAAAGGGAGAAGTTTTGGGAGAAACCCTAAATACGATTTTGGTGTAACTTTACAGGTTTTTCAAGGGTTCCAACCCCTTGATACCTTGCATGATTAATCAAGATAAGTGTTCTTCTAATTCAATCAATATGTCTATGTGTTGGTTGTCTATATCTTGTTCTTGTCTTAATTCTATCATGCTAGGCTAGATCTCTTTTCTGTTTGCTTAGATCTAATGAAACCTAGATATTGATTATGTGTTGATTACTTGTTTATTCTTGTTTTGGATGAATGATTTATATGTTAGGCTTAAGAAAACGGGCAGATCTCCAAATGGTAACATGCTTGAACGTCTTAAGAAACATGAATCGAGGTGCACTAGGTCTTTATTGGTTGTATTTAATGCATGAGCCACTGTTTACAATCCCTATAGTTGTGCTAGGCATGGTGTAGGAGGAGATAAGAGCTCATAGAATTGGGGAGTTATGTGTGCCACCCCATGAATGGTATTAAGGAATACGATCCGTCATCCATGCAATTATAACAAGTAATTAACGTGTAAAAGATATCTAGGGAGTAGTGAAATCTAAGTAAACACATTTTCTCCAATTATTGCTCACAACTTTAGTATAAATTAGTTTATTTTCATTTTTATTATTTTATTTTGATTGCATCTTAGTATTGGGTTAGTTGAATAGCAACTAATTCCGCCTACTCTTCCAAAACCCGAGATTTTACTTGCTTTCTAAAAATATAAAAACACAAAAATAATCATCCCTCACCTTTAGAACTAGTATTTAGGCTTTCTAATCCTAGCGACACTATTCCTAAGCTGAACGATCAATCCCCCGGTACTTGTCACTATACTATACTACAACGATCAGGTACACTGCCTGGTGGGGGTTGTAAGCTTCTCGAGATCCCTCGAGAGGTAAAGCCTGTTGCGATTCCCACGCATCAAGTTTTTGGCGCCGCAGCCCGGGGAATAGTTATTGTCTAGGTTAGAATTTCTTTTTATTAGGTCTACTTGCTAGATTCCTTTCTAGTAAGATTTTATTTTTATTTTTAGGTCTTCTTTAGTCTATCTATTTCTTTGTGCCTTTGTTAGTAAATTAAACTCATTGACTATTCCGTTGACCATTATGGAAAACGCGAATCCACCCCTTTCCCTTAGAGAAGTGGCTGTGTTACGTGAACAAATTGAGAGTGAGATTAGGGAGCTTAGAGAGCTTAATAGATTGATTAAGGTTGAACTCGAACATGCATTTAGTGACCTAGCAACCGCCTTGTATTCAAATAAAGACCTAGGGCCTAATGACTTTGTGAATGTTGTTGAGGGACTAGAAGAGGAGGAAATAGATCCAAAGCTTAATGACTACTTTAATCTACACCCCACTAAGGAGGAGATTGCATATTATAATAATCTTATCGATAACCCGCGATCTCCTTTCACCATAATTGAACCTAAGATCAAGAGAGGCGATCCTAAGAATGCTAAGATACCATGTATGATTGGATATAGGCACATTAGCAATGCTTACATTGACTTTAAATCTCCAATCAACATTATGTCCTCAACTGTTTATAATGATATAGTGAAAACAAGACTTGAACCTAGAAGGGATCCCAAGTACCCCCGGTGGAGTTTGTAACTTTGTCGGGAGAGTTAAAGGTTTACGTGTCTTTGTTGGTAATTTCACTTTTGTCACCGACTTTATGATTGTGGAGGATCTTGCTAATGTTATTGATTGTCGACTATCCAATGTTGTATTTGGCAAACCATTTGTTGAGGAGTCTAAGTTGGAATATGATGAGGTAGAAGGTACGATCCAATTTGTAAGTAGCACCGATAGTATCACTTATAGGATGCCTAATAGGATGAACGAATTTCGTTTTATATCTCGTTTTGATAAGGACAACATTGGTGCTTTTGAGGATATTAATGAGGAGGATAAGCAAAAGGGCATGGATTATGTATGGGAAAAAAAGAGTCTTTATTACAAAGATTGCTTGGCCCTGGGACAAAGGTATAAAGTCGATGAAGAATTTGCCCAAATGATTATGGGGGCGGTTGAGAAAAAGGTGATTGGTTTCTACAAGAAATATCTACAACTAGAGAGTGGAACCAATGATGAGATCACGTAGTAACCCATGACTTTGAGTCTAGCTACAAGACTCGTAAATAAAGAAAAGCGCTTCTTGGGAGGCAACCCATGTTTTGTATGATTTTATTTTGTTTGATTGTTATTTGCTTCCGTATGCATGCTTTATTTTTATTGTTGGTAGATCATGTTTCTCAATTAAAAAGTGGAAATACTTTACTATGTTGTTTGGCCTAGTCTTAACTCCAACCTAAAAGTATTTTTGCAAAAGATAAGTGTAAGGGGAAACCCCAAATATGTTTTCAAGAAACACACTATCATGATTCTCCACAATTTTAAGTGAGCATGTATATTCGTATTTGTTAGAGTCAAATGCTTGTATTGAGTCATAATGAAGTTTTGCAGGATTTTCCAGGAAGTAGGACCAAGTTTTTCCAGAAATTTTCCGAAAACTTAACATAAGAATTTCTGCAGGTCCATTCTGACGGCGTCACGAGTTTACTCTTGACGGCGTCAGGCGTAAAAATCTGGAAATTTTACCGGTTTTGTTTTTCTAATGGAGTCTTATGGTTTTTGTGAATTATTAAGTTTTATAATCTCCAGGAGATCTGTAAACTTCATTCCACAAGCATTATATCTTACTTTGTTTTCTAGGACTTAGAAACTTATATAGGATGCCGCCGATTTTACGCGAGGTTGTCTTGTCTATTTTTGTCAGGATTTACAGGTTATGTTCGACAAGGAGATGATTTATATTCTGGAAGGGAAGCTTTGATTGTTCATTTTCTTGGAGGAAGATCTAATCTGGCCAACCTATAATCCATACCGAGCGAATCAGGGGAGTATTTGATTTCATTCTCTTTACTTTTTCACTTTTACATTCTTTACTTGAACATTGGGGACAATGTTCATCTTAAGTGTAAGGGGAGGGTAAAAAGAGGATACCTTACATATGCACTTTCGCTTGAGTTTGTTTTGTTTAATGGTAGATGTGTAATAAAACTATGAGAAATACTTGTTAGTGTAATTTTAGCGCCAAATTTAAAATTTTTTACAACATTTAGGAGTGAAACTTTAGCCATAGCAAGCGCCTCATGGATAGGAGATTGTATGACTAGCACATAACCGTATATTCAGAAAAATTTTACACCCAAATATGTGAGGTTCGCCTTTAGATTTGATAGGAAAAGCATTTACTATTAGTGCTTATGAGTGTACCGGTAGCATTTAGATTCTAAAACTTGCGTTAGTGATGCATCCCGAGACCGCTAGTGAAACTACATTCGTGTGGTAGGATTTACTACATGATAAGAGGCATTAGGATCACCCTTGTGTTAAACCAGTATTATAATTACTTGATCATTTAAGTCATATTACTTGACTAGTTAAATCAACTAATTTTTCCCACACCCTTAGCGTTGTACTCATTTTTAGTACACGAAACCCATAGTACACCCCTCCGAGCCTATCTTTTCGTTTCTAACTTTAAGCATTTTTACTTAAAGGAAGAATTTGTTACACCCCACTTAAATGTACACCCAAATCGCCTTAGCCTTCCGTGTATGCACTCATCTTTAGTGCATTATTGTTATTTGTTAAACCCTAAGTTAACTTTCTAATTGATTACATGGTTGCTAAGTCGAGTCATATCCTTGTACATATTGTTTTGGGACGATTGGGACTCATGGGTAAGTACTTATTTTATGGAGTAATGGGAAAGAACATCATTTATTACCCCCATATGTACGTTAATCTTAAAAGTGCTCCAAGTGTTTTAATTTTCTTAATTCGAGTCATTAGTTTAGTTAAATGTAAAGTATGTAAATATTCAAGTGTAAGGGGAATGTTCATCCCCTATGATGTATTAATTTGGATGGTAGGGCAACAGTGTATGCAAAAAAAAAAAAAAAAAAAAAAAAAAAAAAAAAAAAAAAAAATCGAAAAATCAAGAAAAAGAAAAAAAAATAGAAAAAAAAAAAGAAAAAACATACGGACTACCATCCCTTTTTATTCTATGTTCATTTTATGTTTTTGTTATTTTTCATTTATTAGCTTAAGTCGAGTCTAGTCTTGGCTTAGCAACGCCACATTGTACATGTAATTAACCAAGATTGTTAACTCGCCACCAGTAATAACTTCCTTTATCCAACAAAACCGTGTAATTCATATCCCTATACCTAAGGTTACAACCCTTTAAAAGACCTCTTTGATAGTTTATCCTAGGTGCTTACGCCATGTGGTGGAGGTTTGATCCTTTCCCAAGCCTATGATAATCTATTTTGCTATGACAGGTAGTGAGAGATATCTTCCATTTCCATAATGTTATATTACTTTATTACACCCGAGAGATGTGAGTATCTAAACACTATTTGTGAGGTGCTAGTGTATGACCTCCGTGCTTGTCTATTGGTCTTTAGTGGAACGATTATTTGTTGTAATTACTTTTATATTAGTGTTAAATGACCCTAACTTGTCTTTTGACTAGAATAAAAGTGCATTTGCTTGAGGACAAGCAAATCTCAAGTGTAAGGGTATATGATAAGGCGAAAAATGAACCACTTTTAGAGGGTCATTTAAGCCCGAATCCGAATTTATTTGATCAAATATTGCCCTCAATCGTTCATTTTGTGATTTTAGGTACTTGGAGAGTGAATTCTGAAAAAGAAGCCATTTTGGACGTTTTTGGAGTATAAAAGTGAAGAAAACGGCAAAGTCTCAATTTTCCATGTTGGGAACAGTAGGTGACGGCGTCAAGAGTAATTTCCTGACGGCGTCAAACCTCAATAATAAAATCTGAGAGTTCATGAAGGCGTCAAGAGTTATCCTGACGGCGTCAAACCCCAAGAATTAAAATCCGTAGTTGATGACGGCGTCACACACAGGGCGTCAAGAGTAATTTGTGTGACGACCTAGGCCTTGACGGCGTCAGAAGTAGATCAAGGCCGTTCGAGGAAGTATTTGGCGGCGAGATGACGGCGTCACACCTTTGTTCTTGACGCCGTCATCCCTATTTTCCTATATATAGTTTTCTAGTTTTTCACATTTAAAGGGAGGAGTTTTGGGAGAAACCCTAAATACGATTTTGGTGTAACTTTACAGGTTTTTCAAGGGTTCCAACCCCTTGATACCTTGCATGATTAATCAAGATAAGTGTTCTTCTAATTCAATCAATATGTCTATGTGTTGGTTGTCTATATCTTGTTCTTGTCTTAATTCTATCATGCTAGGCTAGATCTTTTTTGTGTTTGCTTAGATCTAATGAAACCTAGATATTGATTATGTGTTGATTACTTGTTTATTCTCGTTTTGGATGAATGATTTATATGTTAGGCTTAAGAAAACTGGCAGATCTCCAAATGGTAACATGCTTGAACGTCTTAAGAAACATGAACCGAGGCGCACTAGGTCTTTATTGGTTGTATTTAATGCATGAGCCACTGTTTACAATCCCTATAGTTGTGCTGGGCATGGTGTAGGAGGAGATAAGAGCTCATAGAATTGGGGAGTTATGTGTGCCACCCCATGAATGCTATAAAGGAATACGATCCGTCATCCATGCAATTATAACAAGTAATTAACGTGTAAAAGATATCTAGGGAGTAGTGAAATCTAAGTAAACACATTTTCTCCAATTACTGCTCACAACTTTAGTATAAATTAGTTTATTTTCATTTTTATTATTTTATTTTGATTGCATCTTAGTATTGGGTTAGTTGAATAGCAACTAATTCCGCCTACTCTTCCAAAACCCGAGATTTTACTTGCTTTCTAAAAAATATAAAAACACAAAAATAATCATCCCTCACCTTTAGAACTAGTATTTAGGCTTTCTAATCCTAGCGACACTATTCCTAAGCTGAACGATCAATCCCCCGGTACTTGTCACTATATTATACTACAACGATCAGGTACACTGCCTGGTGGGGGTTGTAAGCTTCTCGAGATCCCTCGAGAGGTAAAGCCTGTTGCGATTCCCACGCATGACATTCCTACAACCTTGGCTCCGATGTGTTGGACCTCTTCAAACAGATTATGTACTCCGAGAAATTCACGCTGGATCGTGTAGCATGCACTCAGGACCACGGTCCGTTGTAGCGCGCGCCCTACGATCAGGATATTATTGGCCTACTATGCACCGCGACGCGCGAGATATGATAAAAAAAAATGCAGCAATTGCCAAGTACACAAGCCAATTCCGCGCCAACCACAACAAGAGTTAACCCCCATCACCTCACCATGGCCATTCTATAAATGGGGCATTGACATCACAGGCCCTTTCCCAGTTGCCGCTGGAGGGCTAAAATTCCTCGTAGTAGCCATAGACTACTTTACAAAGTGGATTGAGGCAAAAGCAGTGGTGAGCATCACTGGCAACCAGGTAAAACGCTTCATGTGGGACAATATTGTGTGTCGCTTCGGGCTACCTGGAGAAATTATCTCAGAAAATGGGAAACAATTCTGCGATAACCCATTCAAAGATTGGTGCGCGCAATTAAATATCACACAACACTTTGCTTCAGTGAAACACCCACAAACCAATGGCTTGGTTGAACGCGCGAATCGCAGTTTAGGTGAAGGGATAAAAGCGCGCCTTGACAGACACAAGGGAAAATGGGTGGACGAGTTATCACATGTTTTATGGGCACATCGCACCACAATCAAAACCAGTACCGGAGACACACAATTTTCTCTTGTTTATGGAACAGAAGCCGTCATACCAGCTGAAATTGGAATGCCAACTATACGCACAGCAGAGATAAATGTCACAACAAATGACGAGGAGCGGCGCATAGACTTGGACTTGCTGGAAGAAAGGCGCGAACGCGCAGCTATACGCGAAGCAAAGGCTAAAGCAAAGATGAAGAAGTATTATGATTCAAAGGTTAAACACACTTCTTTCAAGCCAGGAGACTTTGTATACTGCGCTAATGATGCAAGCCACGCAGAAGACACATGCAAGCTTGGACCCGAATGGGAAGGACCCTATGAGGTCACGGATGCACTAGGCAATGGTGCATACAGGTTGCACGATATGGAAGGTCACGAACTGGCGCGCACTTGGAATATTTGCAATCTCAAAAGACGCTATCTTTAGGAAAGGCTACGGCCTACAAACAGACAACCTTGCACTTTAGTACGTGCCCAATAAATATCTGTCTTTGAATTTTCTTTTCTTTATTAGGAATTGTTTTTATTTTCTAAAAAAAACTTGCAAGTATTAATAAAATGTTGTGGTTTCTAGCTAACTCCATAACATACTTTAATTTACTGCTTACATTTTTATATGTTTCAATATTGTTATCTTATACTTTGCCTACATGGCGTGCATGCACTGATTAAGACCCACGATGGCAGAAAGGATGAGTAAACCTACTAACTAACTCGTTGAGTAAGAGGGTTGCAAACCCATCAACATTGGATCATGCATCCTTGCTAAGCACCTTACCTTCAATACGTTGAGGTAAGATTTCCTTGCGCATCCCACGAAGGATGTGCAATATCACATACACTGTACAAGCTTAGCAAATCATGAGCCAAGACTCTTGGTCATTTAATAAGACTTTGCAAAAATAATGCAAGTCTATTTTTCATACTTATAATTTTTAAGTAAATCTTTTTAAGTCACGCACTTAAATATAGGTACCAAACGAGTATCTTAATTGATCTTTTTACATAAAGGATAACAATTCAAGAACGGATACCATAACATGTAAACAAAAGATATAATTTGTTATTTATACAATGGTATACATTTACAAGTTACAAAAGCCTATATCTACACACTATGACGATGCTCAGGACTATGTTCTGGGGCAGCGGAGCTTCCAGCCTCTTGGAGCTTCCTCAAAAGCAACGCATCCTTAGGCGATACGGTCGCCATGCTGACAGCAACTCCATCTGATCTGGGGATATGCGCAGCGCCTACACCACATAGGATGGCCTTTCCCTTAACACCCTTTTTCTTGGCCGCCCTCTCCGTATGAAGTTCCAAGACTTCCTTCAGAGGAACCTCCTTCTCAAGAACGAAGGGGTTCAACATATCACGCAGCTGCACAAAAACCGGAACCTGTAGCTACGACTCGTCAGGCTTTAGAAAAAAGTCTGACTGAGCCTCCGCATCCTCCAAGATGTGACTTCCTAGGGTTAACCCCTCTATAATCAAGTTTATGGGGTAATCCTGGTCGCGCTCCAGCCGCACAATATGTGGAAGGTCAAGCAGCTTCATCCCCTCCATAGCCTTCACCAGCTCGTCATAAGAGTCGGCCTTATAGCCGGGCACCTCAGCAAGTGCCACGGTCAGCATCTTCGCCTCGTGGAGCTCCTCCATAGCTTGCGCCCTACCACGCTCCATGGCGCACTGGACAACCTTTCCAAAGGTTTCCACTACCTCCGAGGACTCTAAAGTGCCCATCGCAGCTAGGCGTAAGCCATGACTGATCAACCACCTACACACACAGAAAAGGAATGCATTAGAAGCAAAAAGAAAAATTAATACATAGTAAAGCAACAATGCGGAATATACAAAACATACCTGCGCTCAGCGATTGTAGACATAAGATGAGGATATAATTCCTCATCGTATTCTATACTTAGGCTGCGCAGCTTGTCCTTCTGCTCCTTCAGCATCTTCTCCATGCGAATGCGAAATTCATCAATATGGCCAAAGTGCTCAGCCTTTTTCTCCTCCAGATACCTTACCCCCCAAGTAAGGTTCGCCTTGAACTGATGCAGCTCCCCGCGTGCATGCTGCAACTCAGCCATCATGGTCAACTTCTCCTCAGTGACCTTCTCAGCATGCGCCTTGACAGACCCCACCTCCGCTCGCGCATCAGCTAACTGCGCACGGAGCAGGGCAATCTCCTCGTCCTTCTGCGCGAGGCTGCTGCTCTCCCCAACATACCGCGTCTTCAACTGAGCGACCAACTCAGTTTGACGCTCAGTAGCAGCAGCTAACTCCTCCAACAACTGCTGCGCAGACACCTCCCCGGTCACCTTCATTGTCTCCTCCATGTTTGCATTCTTAGGAGAGACCACGCTTTCCACAAAAGCCGCATCACCCTCTGCAGCATGGTCACTACAAAGCATACGAAGGAGGTCAGAGCATATTACGACAAGTAATAATAATATAAAAAAAATAATAATAATAAGAAGAAAGAGAAAACATGGATAGTACTTACAGAAAGGGAGAGGCCTTTGCAGTCTCCTTATCCTCACCAGTGGTGAATGTGTCATCTTCTGCGGATGACTCTTCATCCGCGATAAGATGGCGCTTCCTCTTGGAAGTGCCAGTGCCACCAGCCTCTCCCTTGCACTTTACACCCCGCGCAGGCTCCAGCACCTCCACGCTGTCAGAAGACTCAGCATGTAACTCCTCCACATGAGCAGGCTCCCCAGTAGGAGACACGCTCTGCAAAGGCGTCACAAGCATAGGAGGTGAATCTTCAGGACCAGCTTGCGCCAACACAGTTAGGTGTCCCGCAGTAGCATCCAAAAGTGGCTCCTCATTATGCCTCAGAGGACGCACACCCACCGTCACCTGCTTTGGCTTCTCAAGCTTCACCACGGTAAACAAGTCCATCTCTGCGCAAAACATGAGCAAATAACAAAAAACAGATTAGTTATTGAAAGTACATATACAGGAACACTTACATTATTTGAAGCGAACAAATAAAAGGGACAAGCACCCACCCCGGCCGCTCTCATCAATGAAGGTTGGCACCTCGTCAGAACCATGGAAATAGTTGCGACTCAGCCCCATGTGCACCAAAAACTCCTCAGGGTAGGGGTTAATGGGGATGCGGTTGGCATCAATTGTATCCGCATCCTCTGCGCTATACGAACAGGGTGCGAGGCGCCCATCCCTTGGCAGCGTCTCTTGAGTATAAAACTCAAAAGGCGAGGGAAATACTATATCATCTACCCAGAAAATTTTTTCCCTACAATCCCTAAGGGAATCCACCTTCTCCGTATAACACTGAAGGCGTCCACCGTGCTTCGCGAAAGATACCCATCCATGCGACCACGTTGTGCGGTAAAACGCACGGAATAGGTTAACAGTCGGGTTGATCGCCAGCAACCGACAATTTATTTCAAAATTGGATACTTTTGCTGCACCTATACAGTGCAGCTGGGAAATGTGAAGGCGGTAGTGGTTGAGCAAATTGCTCAAGAATATGGATATGGGTACGCGCTGGTTCGCATACTCGAAGAAGCGCGTATATAACCCTATTTTTCCCTCAGGGAAATCCGCGATGCACGCGTTGGCCTCCGGTACAACCGGATGCACGTCAAGAGGAATGAAATAATCCGAGGAGAACTGGCGCAGTTCATCCTCGTCCATCTCAGAAGGTAACTCGTGTAATTGGCAAACCATTTTTTAAAATAATACTAAAGCACGTTTTCGCGGTTCCCTAATAAAAGAGTTGCTTCCTTTGAAAACGCTTTGAAGAAATGTAAAAATGGCGGAAGTGTATTTTTTACTGTGTGTTCTTCAAGTAAATGGGGAGGCTATGTTTATATAGGGTTACAAAAACCCTAGCATGTTGGCCACGTGGAACCCACTATCCTAATCGTGTGGCTAGAAGACGATCGGGTACATGCACTTTTTCCCATTTCCCGATAAACACGTGGACACTCTCCCCACTTCCCTAGGTATTTTCAAAAATATTGGTGAGTAGATACATTGCCCTTCATATTGGGCGGTAACTTTTCCCACCACACTTACCGTTGCTTCAAGAAGTCTAGTATCCGTGGCTAGCAAGCCGCGCACACTAGACTGAGGGGACATGATGACGTATAGTCTATATTTGGGCTACGAGCCCAAATGATAAACATTACTAAGGCCCAAATCCACCATAAGTGGGCTATTATAACAATGACTTGGGCCGCATTACTAAAGGGATTGGGCTCACATAGACCCAAGCCCAATCAAACTATTTATGGTCTAGATAAGGATCTTCTATCTATGGATAAAGATCCTTGGACCGGATAAGCACCATGCGTACGAAACGTAAGGAGCACGAAACCTACAAGGATTCTGCGCCTATATAAGGAATGACATAATTCCCATTAAAGGTACGATTCATAAACCCTAACTCTTTACGAGAACCCTAAAACCGATTACTTACTCTCACGCTGGAGGATAATCGTGGGAGACAATCCCACGATAAGCCTAACGGTGTTTGTTTGTTTTCTTAGTGCGCAGGTTTCAAGCATTAAGAGCTAATTGGTACGAGAGCAAGAGCCCAAACTAGGAACGCCCAACTTTTGTATCAATAATATCGGACTTATATCGATGAGTATGTATTCAGGTGCATGTCACTACAAGTGTATAATATTGTTTAAATTTGTGTATTTGAAGAATGTATGTTTTATTTAAATTTGCCCAGTAGATCAAGTCTGGAATATACCGAACAACTCAGTACTTCAGTAGTTTGGTTTATCATCTTCGCCTCTCGGATGACAATGATATGATACTTTGGGAATGCGCCATTGATGACTCCACGACTTTCACGGTCAATTGTATGACACCACATATTACCATTAAGTCAAACAACCCCACCCCCAACCTGATTTGATGGAACAACATCTTCCCCTCAAAGGTTAATATATCTAGTTGGCGAGTATCAAACAAACGACTCTCTACAAGCACAGGCGGAGCTAGAAAGTTATGGTTGATGGGACATACTTTGATAATTTTTAGAAATTACACTACAAATCGGTTCGTTAGTGGGGGCAAATATAATTACAAAAATAACTGGATACGTTTAAAAAATTACAATACAAGGGCCAATTAGATTAAAGAGGTGTTGATATTGATAGCGTTTATTGCCAAACATAAGATGAAGATCTTGAGAATGAAGAGCACATCTTTGTCTCATGCATAATCGCTGGGGAGATTTGAAGGTAGTTCTTGATTGGTGGGGTATTTATGATTCTTTTAGCATGCGGTGCAATGATTGTGACTTAAGCTATAACTCTGCGTCACGTCAGCGTCACATCAACTTTAACATTTCAACTTTAACTAAAAAAAAATACCCTTATCATAACCCAACAATAACTCAATTTAAAACCTTTAACGCAGTGCAAGTTATCCCATAACTCACCTCATGGTGTGGTAACTCATATTTAACTCACTCCTTAATGCAGCGTTGCCATGGCAACGCAACTCCTTAACTCGCTCCTTAACTCAGCCGCACTATGTGGTAACTTTGCCTTAATGTAGCGAGAGTTAAGCCGTAACTCACCCCATGAGTTATCACACCGTGTGCTCTTAGGTACTAGTTGTCAAACCTCTCGCGTATGAGATTTTAATATTATTATTTAATATATATATATATATATATATATAAATATATATATATATATATATATATATATATATATATATATATATATATATATATTTGTATATGAATTTGTATATTATTTACTACTTTCGTATTGCAAAAAAAAACATAATTTAATTTTATAAGAATATCAAGAATATTGTTTCGTTTAAAACTGAAAACCTTTGTATCATTTTTATTTGCATATCTTGATATATTTTCTACAACGTATGTATATAAAGCTTTTAGAATTACGATTAGTTTAACAATAATAATAATAATAATAATAAGAGTGTGTGGTTCGTCTGGTTTGCATATGATTTCATCTGATCTTTTGCTATCTTGATTTTATTAATTTATAATATCTAAAAGGTGTGTGTTCATTCGATTTGTCTGTATTATAATCATATCGTAACTGTGTGTGGTTCATCAATTCGTCCCACCTTTTTGGTATCTTGGTTATATTAATAGGAATATGCATCACTAAAACTTATGTCTAAAGACATGCCTAATTTTAAAATCATGACATGTGTCAAAATCAAAAGTAAAAATTATGAGAGAGAAATGTATGTTTCATGTGTCATATGATGAATGCTTTAGGCACATGAGTTAGGTCTTTCTATCACTACTCATATTAATAATATAAAAACAAGGTTCCAATGGCAGTCTTGATGAGATCTGGTGCAACTAGATCAATTATTACTGCTCTAACAAAAAGGGATTTTCAAAATAATTCAACTGTTTCTACTACTAATGCAAAAGTAGTTTCTACTGCTAATGCAAAAGTTTCTACTATTGTGCCTAAAGTGATAACAGATACAATTGTTGGAAATCATTTTTATGCTGTGAAGGACTCAGCTTATTGGATTCGAAAACTAGTAAATGTTTTAGATCATGTTTTCAAAGACAACAGTGCATTAATGGATCTCAAGAAATATGTGTGTGGTTCATCAAATTGGTGTGCGTCCAGAGTTCGTCCAATTTGTTTCATCCCATGGATGTGGTTGCATATTAATTTAACAAAAGATTAATTGACTACCTTATTAATTCAGCACGGTTTCGTAGGTTGTGGTGAAATATTATGGCGGTTTCGTGTTTTCATTGTCCTTTTGTGGGTCTTAGTGGTTGTCAGGATGGTGGTGGAAACAGGCTTACCAAACTTGTTGGGAACGTAGTTTTACTATTTATCAAGTCTCGGTCATTTACTTGTAATAGGTTGCTAAGGCTTGTATGTTTATTATAACTTAAGGCTTATGTAGCAAGCCCATGGGCCTTAAACCCATTTCTATTTATTAGATAGGGAGGAAGGGAGTGTTGCCTTATTCCTTCCCTATATATACTATGTAACCTCTCCTTTGAAAGGTGTTGGTTCTCTAAGTAATTTCATCTCTTTCATTTTCAATCCAAGGGTTCCTTCCACTCTCTCTCTCTACTTACTTTCTCTCTCTAGATCTCTAAGTGATTATGTTGTAAAATGGTGACCTAACAAGTGGTATCATTCGCCAAGGGATAATATAGGTTGATTTAGGTTTGATTTGGTAGAAAAACTAGGTCTTAAAAGTAATTTTTTGTCAAAAAACGGGTACTGTTCATCGCAAACTTGCGAGTTTGGAAGTTTAATACTTAGCGAGTTTGGGAGTTTGAAACTTAGCGAGTTAGGAATTAGACATACCGAGTTTGGTCCTTGTGTGTTTATAATTTCTATCGAGTTAGGGATTCCTGTCGAGTTAGGATTTTTTATCTTACCGAGTTTGGGGTTCAAACTTAGCGAGTTAGGAGTTTAAGGTCTTACCGAGTTAGGAATCAAATTATATCGAGTTAGCAAATTTAAATTCTATCGAGTTTGGACTCAAAGTTGGCGAGTTTGCCTTTCACCTAATCGTTTATCGAGTTAGGTTCTGTGTGGCAACCTACTAGGGTATACTCTGCTCAAATTTCATTCACTTACCGAGTTAGACTTGTACTTCCGAGTTTGAAACATTTTTTCAACAACTTTTGAGTTTGAATGATCTTTGAACATACCGAGTTAGGAGAATTGCATAACTTACCGAGTTTGAAACATTGTATAACTTACCGAGTTTGTAAGTTTTTCAAACATACCGAGTTTGAAGGTTTCAAATGTTACCGAGTTTGACAATTAACAAATCTGACCATACCGAGTTTGATACAAATCTGACCATACCGAGTTTGAAACAAATCTGATAATACCGAGTTTGACAACTTATAATAACATACCGAGTTTGAAACTAATCAGAACTTCCGAGTTTGACAACATCTCAGGAACATACCGAGTTAGGGGAATTTCAATTCTTACCGAGTTTGAGTGAATCACAAATCCTTATCGAGTTAGACAACATCACAATACTTACCGAGTTAGACTTAAAACTTAAAACCTTTATTTATCCTTTAAGATCCAAGTTGTAACATAATCACTTATCATCTAATCTAATCTAAGTTTTTCCTTCTTATCTATCTTTTCTTATTTTCAAAAAATATATATATATATATATATATATATATATATATATATATATATATATATATATATATATATATATATATATTCTACAGTAGACTAAACGTTCAATTTTTACGCGAAATTTAAATTTTGGTATAACGTTGAAAATTTTGGCCCAAAATTCAAATTTTTAGGCCAAAATTCAAATTTTTTCGGTGAAATTTGGCGGCAAAATTTTTGAAACTCAAATTTTTCTTGCAACCTTATAATTGCATTTCATAGTTATTTTCAAATTTTGGGAGTGAAAATTTTTTCAAATAATTTTTGGAGGGAAAATCTAAATTCACTATTTCGACCTTGCGTGTGACATTTTGCTTGATTATTTCGATTACATCGCAACAATCAAGGGGGAGAGCAATGTCATCTACAACGTCTCAATCACCTTCTTCCAACTACCTTCCTCACCAATATTCTCATCAGCAACAGTCATCAACAACAGTACCATCTTCCAATTACCTTCCTCACCAATATTCTCATCAACAACTGCATCATCGACAACTCTTAAATTTCATACAATTTACGAATCAGGCTCTATCTAAAATCCAAAATCTCCGAAATCAATCTCCCAGGCTATGTGAAAGAGTTGGGATACAAGGAATTAATGCTCAAAGGTTGGTTGAGAATGATGAGAATACTGCAGATGTCATTAATGTAGGCAATGAGGTTAAAGTATTGGAAGATAATTTGGTTGTCATAGAAAGCAAAGGGACAGAATCAGAAGTGCAGGATGACAACAGCAGATTGGGGAATGATAAAGATGCAGATTGTGCAGAGATCATACCCTTCTATGACTTAGAGCCCAACCTTGACAAAGGACAGATGGATGAGGAAGATTTCATACCCATCTATGACAAAGAACCGAACTTTGACAAAGAGCAAATGGTTGAGGTACAATCTACTGTTGATCATATTATGCCTGCATATGAGAAACAACAATCTGAGCAACCTAACTTCAGTAATGAAGGAGAGGTTGACCAGGATGTTGTTCAATGTCTAGTAATACATTCTGAGTCTGAGCCCTTACCTGATAATCCAATTACTGAAACATCATACCAAACTCTTGAGTCTGAAAACCTTCTTCTCAAAAAGACCATTGCCCAGTGTCATAAAGATTTTTCAAAACTAGAGGCACATTGCATCTCACTTGAACTTCAAATGCAAAACAAATCTATAAATTCGGGCAACAATGGTCAATTTTTGAATGAACTAAGAAAACGTGTGGATACATTAGTAAAAGAAAATGAGCTTCTAAAAGGTCAAATTCAAGAAAAGGTGTTTGCACATGCTGCATTGCAAAACAAATTAAGAAGACTGACTGGTCAGAGTGTGGATACTAATTTTGCAAAACCATCAATCTTGGGGAAACCGACTTCTCAAAGAAACAGAAAACAATCAGTGGTTAGACAACCAACTGCATTTAAATCTGAACGATCTAAATTTTCAAAACCTCAGTTTGCCTCCCAAGTTGTTGAGAAAAACAATTTGACAAAACCAGTCACCTTACATTCTTGGCCTAAGGAAAATGCATCTGTGTCTGCCAAATCTCAACACGTGATTATACCTGGTTCTTCTAGGATTAGTTCGAAAACAGTGTCTAAAACGAGCATTAAAAGTAAAGAGTTTTATGGCAAATATGACATGTACAAGAACTATGATCTAGAAAAGGCTAGGAAAAAGGCGCTACTTCAAAAGGATGGAATTCTAGGTTCAAAACCTCATGTGGAGCCTTCCAATGTAGTGCAAAACACTGCAAGTAGTAGCAAACCAAAACCTAGGAGTTCTCAACAAACTAATAGGAATTGGCTAGCATCTAAGAGTAGTTGCGGAAATAATCATGATGTCTGTGCTTTAAAATATCTTCAAAAGGGAAATTCACTTGAAAAGGCTCAATCGACTAAGACAAACAAACCCGTTGAACCAAAAGTCATAAGTCAGAAACCTAAGAAGTGGATCAACATAGGACGTAGGTTTTCTCAAAGAAGTGATGCTCCCACATTTCATTCAACTGCATCTAAAAGGAAAACATCTCCTAGATCTAACACTAGGTGGGTACCCACGGGTAGAATTTTCAAATCAATTGGTCTTAGGTGGATTCCTACAGGAATGATTTTAGACAGTTGCACCATAACTAATGTGAAACCCACAACATCTATCCCTGAGGAGAGAAAAGAAATCGTTGATATAGTGTGTTTGAGTGTCAAGAAGATAATTGACACTACATCTTTATGCTTCTAACATCTGGAACCCAGTTACTCTTGGGGATCCTTGTTCTCTGTTTTCTTGTCTCTTCTTTCTTTCTTTGCAGATTCTTCAACACAATGGCTTCGGAACAAATTCAGTTTCGGACCCGCACTTCAGCAATGGCTTCTGAGCAAAACAGCTTAGGACCCGCATTCAACCGTCTGAACTTTCTGGATTCTTCGGCTGAACCATTGTCTCTCACCCGTAAAGAAGTGGAAACCTTGTTTGCTCCATTGTTTGATGATACGATTGAAAACCGTCTTTCTGAGGTCTCACCAATTTCCGCTGCACATCTTGATCACCATCAAGTACCTGATTCACCTCACAAACAACAACAATTGTTGGGAGAGACGGTCCTCCAATTGCATCTCCAACAACCACAGAACAAACCGGGTCCAACTCACGACAATCAGCTGAAGACTCCATACCTAAATCAGTTCAACAAACCGCAGAGCATGACCCAGAGGCGTTCTTTAATCCGTTTGCACTGGCTCAACTCATTCCTGACATTATTGAGTCGTCTACACGCAATTTGGATCCTGCTCACATTCGAGTTACCTCCATCAAGGTTTGTTGATTTAGTTCACCATATTGGTATGCGGTGTTTGACTCCAGATGATTTGCACAATTTTCTTTAAAAATAAGTGAGTCAAACATCTAACTCTTATCTTAAAAAAAAAAAAAAAAAAAAAAAAAAAAAAAAAAAAAAAAAAATCTTCTTTCTCTGTGTACAAACTTCGTAACTTCAAAACTATGTTCCTTCATTAAAACAAATTTTGCTTTACTCTGTCAAAATGGAACATGTTTTGAGGGGGAGAAAATTTTTCACAAAATCATGAAGTTTACACACCTTATCATTATTCTTCAAAGGAAAATTGTTTCTTCATCATTCGGATTTAAACTCATTTTCAAAAAGGTTCTATGATCTCTCGAATTAAAAGTGCAAAAAGGTTTCACAAAATATATGCTAATTCGAGGGGGAGAAAAGAATTTTTTTACTGCAACGATCCCAAGTTAACCTTATTTAGACTTCAAATGGAAAAGTAATTAACCTTTAATGAGAAAAGATTCACAAATGTCTTTAACTTAGGTAAAAGGATCTTGCATGGAAAATAAAACAGGCTCTAATCAATGTTTTCACAAATGTTCTCAAAAGTTTCACACATAATTATAATCTCAACGATTCAGGCTAACAATACCTAAATGTTTCAAGTGTTTTCAACAGTCAAAAAGGCATAATCAGAAACTAGGGTTTATGCAATTATCGATCAGGGCTTTCATTTTTTATGTGTTTTGTCTAATTAACTAGTTTATATAGCTTTAGAGAACACTAAAGAATGCTTGATTGGTGTGTCTGCTCAATTAGATACAACATAGGTTTAGAATCATGTGATTTAGGGTCTTAGATGTCGATGTCTTTGCTGCTACCAGGGCATTTGTTTGTTCAATATTCCTGCATTTTGATGCTAACATGTGTGCATAGACTCAAATCATAACCCCAAACCATAATCATAATTGGAAAATCTCGAGTGATAGGATGAGTTAATCGGTGATCTTGTGTGTTAATTAGAGAATTCTGAGCATTTTGGTAGATTTAGAATGAGATTTTTGATTCATCTTATACTTGTTTGTGCCTGATGCATTTTCTCTGTGTGCAAGTACATGTCATCCCATTGAAAGTCAAAATTTCAACATTCGACAAAATGTTTCTTATGGAACATATTTTGAGGTCAAAGGACAAAATGTGTTTAAAGGCTAAACTGGTAAATGGATTCAAAATGGTGAGAAACAAATTTTTCCAAACTTTACACTCTTGTCTTACACCGGTAAAGCAAGTGTGGAGACCAAAGCAAAGTCATTCAAAACCTTTCATATTTTCAAAATCTGGAATGCTTTGGCTTCAATAAAATAATGTCTCTGATCTGAACATCCCAAATATCGGAAGTTTTCCATTCATAACAAAAACAAATCTTCAAAAAAAAGAACCCATGAGGTTCAACTTTAGATGGAAATCTTTTTCAGATTTTAAAACTCAAAAGCGAGACTCCGGGTCTCAAACAACTTTCAACAGTAAAAGAGTTTTGAATTTCAAACATTCTTTTTCAATAAAAGGAAAGTGCCTTGCTAAACCATTTCTTAAAAACAAACGTGCACTTATCCTAAAAACAAGAAGCGAGTTCTCACACGAAGTTTATCATAAACTTCTTATTCTTGAGCAAAATTTATTCAAAATTTTTCAAAAGATTTTTTCAAAACTTTTCAAAATTTTGCTCAAGATTTTTTCAAATCTTTACTCCCCAATTCGATACACAGTTTAAAAAATGTCAAAACACATGCTCGTTTTGAGGGGGAGTATTTTGAAATCAAAATGCTTTGTCAAAATCATGTTTTATGGTTTGTGCACAAATAACAGTGTACAACCCGTGCTTGTATTTAAAGGACCCTGAGGTACGCATCAGTGCCTCAATCCTTATATAAGGAGCGAAGGCTTCTTACTTTTGAGTATATTTAATCAAACATTTTCTGATTTTCATAATTCTGCTCAAAAGACAAGTATTTCACCTCAATGAGTATTCACTTGTTGAGGGGGAGCACTTGAAAACTCATCGTTTTGGAAAACAAAAAGTTCTTGTTGAATTCTCCCCATAATACTCAAAAAGCATATTTTAATCAAATGTTTCTCAAAAACAAGAACTCATGCGAGCTAGACTCAGATTCACCCAGGAATTGACGAAACATAAAAGTTAGTAAATTCGAAAAGACTTTTCCTCGACGGGTAATAACATCAAGTTAGTTACTAGAGCTAGTTGTCACCTAAAAGCTGACAATGGAACTCTCTAACTAGCCACGCAAGCGTCTCGAAAAGGATATGTCTTAGTAGAAATGTACCGTTTCGAGAAACTTTCTGTGGACTTGACCAGGCCGGGTAATAACTTCAAGCTAGTCTAACTAGTGATGTAAGCGTGTCTCGAATCGGTCTTGTTCACTGAAAGTGGATCAATTCCAAAAGTGCTCGCTCCTCTCGCATGTGCAAATTTATTAAATACTTATGAGCACATGTGAAGGGGGAGCCCTTCATAAGTTAACACAAAACTCTCAAAGTGTTAAACCAAATATTTGATAATTACAAACACTTTGAGAGATTTTCAAAGGTTTCTTGGCTATTGTCGGATAATCATGGAGTTATAAGGTGATTAAGATAGGAAAAACCGTCCTATGATCCGCCAGAGCCGGAGGGATCTACCCAAGGACATCACCAATAGTTAGAACTAGAAGTCCTTAGGTATGATACGAAAAAAGGAGAAAAGAATGAAAGGGGAAAGAAGGAGTTGAAGAATTAAAAAAAAAAAAAAGTAAAGAAAAGGGTGAAAAGAAATAGCCCTCCATATGTTCAACCTTAGGGCAGACACCGGGTTTAATTCATATGCTACTGGTTGTTGCTAAGGCAACACCGGTATTGAAGATAAAGTCGTCATGGACCCAGTGACGCACTGCACTAAACCTTCTTAACCACTCAAGTTCTCTTAAAAGAGCTTGTTTCATTCTCACGGGGAACCAGTGTAATCTATCGACTTATCTCTTAGAGATAGTTGATATTGAAGCAGGAGACCCCTCCCTAGTCTCCGTATAGGAAACCTAAGTGAGCACTTATCGAGTCTAGAGCCATGAGATACATCAAAGATCTCTTAGGAACACTTAGTATTTCTACAACTAGTGTTCTACATCAATGGGCACCAGCTGTAAATTATTGAGTCCTTCGCAGATCTTAGCAATCTGCCGAGAACGTTTATGAGAGAATTACAAATGTATTTCTCAATGATTGAACGGAAATTCCTGCCAGGGTCAACATCAAACAGCCCTGACAGCAGGTCACTTCGGTAACCCCACTCAGGTTACGCTTAGTGTTCGCGGTGGTTCTTTAGCGGTCTACAGTCGTGGAGTGATCCCCAGCGACTCACCCAGTCATTGAGCTACTTAGTAGGTCTCGTAAGCTCCTTCGGGGGTATCTGATATGGGAACTGCCTTGATAAGGATTAGAAGGAGTCTTCACACTATGCTGTTGATAATCTCTAATTTCTTATCTGTAAGTACCGGTTGTTTATTGCTAACTGTTTACTTTCAGGGACATATCATCTCCATGGAGACTGATTCCGCATGCTCATACATACATCTTGTAGTCAACAAAAGCTCCCTCAAAGATCTAAGCAACACAATGTTCAAAATTAGATTCTACGCCAAAAAGAAGAATCTACAAAGTTTAAGGATTAAAGATCTATGTGAATGAAAGGGAACTAAGTGCATGTGAATGTCTAAGTTCAAAGGTGTATGAGCATGTTGGAATGGACGACGACCACCACAGACGCAGAAGTGACGCATGGCAGATAACTTCTTAAGATGATCACTACCACATCTATTACGAACAATGAACAATGAAGCAAAAGAACACCCACTCTCTTTTGAAGACGTCTTAAGTTATACGAGTCAAAAGTCAAAGACAAAGAAGAAGACGTCAAGCAACCGTGATGACCGACCCTTAGGGGGAGATTGTTGGGAACGTACTTTTATATTTATTCAAGTCTCGGTCATTACATTTTGTAATAAGATGATCACAACTACATCAACTAAGAACAAAGAACGGTGAATAATTTAGAAGACGTCCAAAGCATTGAAAGTCAAAGATTAAGACGAAGACGTCAAGCAACCTTGATGACCGACCCTTAGGGGGAGATTGTTGGGAACGTAGTTTTACTATTTATCAAGTCTCGGTCATTTACTTGTAATAGGTTGCTAAGGCTTGTATGTTTATTATAACTTAAGGCTTATGTAGCAAGCCCATGGGCCTTAAGCCCATTTCTATTTATTAGATAGGGAGGAAGGGAGTGTTGCTCTATTCCTTCCCTATATATACTATGTAACCTCTCCTTTGAGAGGTGTTGGTTCTCTAAGTAATTTCATCTCTTTCCTTTTCAATCCAAGGGTTCCTTCCACTCTCTCTCTCTCTACTTACTTTCTCTCTCTAGATCTCTAAGTGATTATGTTGTAAAATGGTGACCTAACAAAACTTCATTGATTACACACCTTCGTGATCGTCGTTGCAATGGTGATGCACAAGCTATTACAAGACAATCTTTGTCCACTAATCTTGCTGTTTTTGAGAAGGCTGAGGTAACATCTAAATGCATGGGTATCTTTGTGTGGAGGTTGTTTCAAAACACACAGTCTTCATTCTAAGTGTCGGCATGGCAATGGTTCTGATTTTGTGTGCGGTGATGGTGTGGTTAGGTTTGTGCTCTATGACCTTACCAAACCACATCTTCCTTCTTCTTCAAAGTAGCTTGATCACATTGATGAATTGGTGCAAGTCCAACATGGAGGTTTTACCCTCACTTTCCTTGATAATTTATTTTCAAAAGGGTTGTGTATTGTGAAATTCATCCCTCGCAAGTGTCGTTTGGGGTTCTCTCGGGTCTTGAAAGAAGCTCTTGACAAGGTGATCTGCACACCTGATGACATCTCTGATGTCATGTTGGGTTAGTTTGTTAGTCTTACCTCTTTGTCTCCTTAAAACCTTTCACTCGAGGAGTAGTCTTGAGTGTAAGTCAGGTATTAAACGTCAACATCAAGACGAGCATTTAATTGCTACTACAATGCTCATTTAATTGCTAGAGCACATTTGATTTCATTATAATTATAAGTTCATAATTATTTATTTAATTTAGTTAAGTAAATACAACAACAACAACAACAACAACAACAAACTAGAAGTTTTTTTTTTTTTTTTCCTTTTATTCTTCCAAACATTTTTTATTTGAATTTTTCTTCAATTGGCTAGTAAGATACTTAATTTTGTCACGTATGCAAAACGTAAATGTAGCTCTCCTATTGATCCAATTAGAATTTTGAAACTTGTTTTTAACACACCAAAATGATCGTTTTACTCTATTGTAAATAAAAGTATATATTGTTGAACAAGAGTATAGTATGAAGCAACACATAAAGGTCAAGCCAACCATGTCCTTCAAATTTGAAGGTGGAAATTAAAAAAAAAAGCATATTCTAATAACATTCTTCCTTCAAAAATCATTCTTTTCCAACCATGTACTCCAAATATGGAGTATATAGGGCAAATCATAACAAATATCAAATATATTATAAACTATATAAGTTATTCTTATAATATTCATTAAAATGATTTAATAGAGCTATGCTGCCCATCGGGCGGGTCTTGAAGCTAGTATGTTATAAAACAAACCAATTAGACAATTGTATAGCATTTGAATGATGAATTCAAAAATTCTTCAAAAGAATCTCGAAATATAGAGCATGGTTGAAGTTGTTTTTCATGTCTCCATTCTTCAAATATAAAGAAAATGAGGTTTTGAAGAGCATGGTTGGAGTTGCTTTTCATGTCTCTATTCTTTAAATATGAAAAAATTGGGGTTTTGAAGAGC
This sequence comes from Artemisia argyi, assembly GCA_030686995.1. NCBI lineage: Eukaryota > Viridiplantae > Streptophyta > Magnoliopsida > Asterales > Asteraceae > Artemisia > Artemisia argyi. The sequence continues at coordinate 212,297,035 of CM060676.1, read as the reverse complement.
ATGGTTGAAGATGGCCTAAATGTGACAATTACTTTTTTTTATGTTCATACGGCCGAATTTTATTAAGCTTGTAGCCAGAGGCTATTAGATTATATATCTTCATGTATTTGAGTTTCTAACAGCTTGTATATATTTATTTATTTTTATTTTTTTGAACGGTAACTTAGTTTATATTGATTCGAGCCCACAGTGACATCCATTTGGAGAGTATGCAAGCCTCAAACCTTTGCCTTAGGGGATAAACCCCACTCATGCTTCTATTTATTTCCGCCCCTGAAGGTCCATGGTAAGACTGAAACCTAATACCTACACTTGATGGCTAACTAAGCTAGCCCAGTTGGTTATTTCTAACAGCTTGTATTACCTACACTTTCTTTGGAACCTTTAATTTGAAAAGCATATATAAATCATAACATGAACAACATAAAAGCAAAACATTTATTGAAGTTGGATACATCGCTAAACAAGTAAAAATGCCTAAAGAGACCAAATCTAGGTTCATTTGTCAAATTCTAGAGCTCAATGACATATGCTTTAATATTTATCGTTACCAATTACTCATTAGATTGGAGAATAAAGAGTTGGCACTATTTGTAAAGGAACTTTCTTATCTGCAACAGCTCCAAAATTCGGTGTTAAGTCAATATCATTAGGACTTAAGCCATTAGGCAGTTCCCAGTTGAAGTAGTATAGCAATTGAGCAAGAATGATCTCAACGACACTCATACCAAAAGTAATCCCAGGACACATTCTTCTCCCCGCACCAAAAGGGAGATACTCGCAGGCTCTACCATTCAAATCTAGCGAGGAGTTTTCAAATCTCTCTGGTTTAAAGCTTTCTGCATCATCCCAATATTCGGGATCAGTTGAACATGCAAATGCATTAACAAACAATACTGTGTTCAGTGGTATATCATAACCACCAATCTTACATGGCCCTCTGCACTCCCTTGGGAGTAATATTGGAACAACGGGATGGAGCCTTAGAGTTTCTTTGATTATATATTTAAGGTAAACTAAATCTTTTAAGTCTTTATCCAATATTGTGTTCTTTCCCTTGAATAATTGTCTCACTTCAGCCTGTGCTTTCGACATCACCTTAGGGTTCCTCATCAACTCCGTCATTGCCCATTCAATCGTGGCGACGCTTGTATCAGTGCCGCCAACAAACATATTCTGTGATCATTGAGAATAATAGTTTTTTTTATATAAAATTTAGGAATTTATTAACTTAGTAATTGTGTATATAAGTGTATTGCTAGACTTCTATAATATGAACAAGTTATACAGACATACCACAAAGATTGCCTTGATATTGTTATCTGCGACGGGAAATTCAAGACCACCACGTTCTTTAATGTTAAGAAGAACATCAAGCATATCTTCATCCGATGCTCCGCCTTTTTGTCTCTTGATTTTACGTTCCTCAAATATTTCACTTAAAATACTATCAATATTTTTGTGAATCCTGGTCAAGGTTGATTTGTACCCAGAAATGACTGGAAGGAACCCCCAGTTAGGAAACAAATCAGAAACATTAAAGCCAGTCGACAGTTTCATCATTTCGTCCAATGACTCAATCAGCACATGCTGTTGTTTGCAATTATCGCCAAACAATGACTTACAGATGATGTTATTGTTTCTTTGCATAACCTGTTCACGTACGTGAAACGGCTTTCCACAAGTTGATCGAATGAACTCCGTCAAGTTGTTGACCTCTTGTTGTCTGGTACCACTGATTGCTGCCACTTTTTTTGCACTCAAGACTTCAACGGTCATGATCTTCTTCATTTGTCTCCAGTAATCACCATAAGAACCAAACGCTACATCAGATGACCCATACAACACAATATCGCCAACTAGTGAATATGGACGGTTTGCAACTACAATATCGTTGGTTTTCAAGACTTCTTCGGCCAAGCGAGGGGAAGACACAACCATAATAGAGACCTGTCCGAGTTGCAAGTGCATGATAGGGCCATATTTCTTGGCCAAGTCACGGAAAACATAGTGTGGGAGTCCTCCGACAGTCTGATGGATATTTCCGACTATCGGTAGCTTTGGAGGACCTGGCGGCAATTTTCCCTTGGGTTTTTGGCTGAAGATGAAGGAAAATAGAATAAAAGATGAGGCAATGAGGAGGAAGATGATATAGAGAGCCATTTTTAGATGTACAATGGGTAATGAAGCTCCATGTATTTATACTACGATAGTAAGATTGACGTTGTGATACCCCTTTGACATTCAATTCTATTATGTAACTAACTAAATATGTACTCCCTCCGTCCCAAATTTATTGTCCAGTTTGAATTCTCAAAGTCAAACTAGTTCAACTTTAACCATAAGTTTCTGAACTGATATACAGCAATAATTCATCATAGTATCCTTTTTTAGCGAAAACCTTTTTCAAAAATTTAAAACTAGTAAGAAGATAGCTAAAGTTACAATAAATAAATAAATAAATATCATCAAGCACCTAACATAAAACGAGAACATTTCACTATAAAACTCACTCTCACATAAGATATATACCACAACAAAACAACATATCTTAGACGCCATCACGCCAAACTCAAAAATTAACAGAGACGTCATGGTTTGTAAAAGTGCATGTTTAAAAAGAGTTTTTACTATTTTTTTATAGATAAGTATATTAATTTTAGAAACAGTTTGAGTGACAAAATAATAATATTTGTTAATAATTGCTTTTAAACTGATTATCATTTATCATTATGAAACAGTTTGAATGACAAAATTGTTTTTAAGACTGCCATAATCTATACTACATTATAATGCATTTGAGATTATTCTATAATTAGAAAGGCTTAAAATTCAGACTTTTTTCTTGCTTATTATGGAAAGATTTCAAAATTAATTTGTAAGAAGCAAGTTGGTTAGGAAGCGGTGGTTGTTCAAACTAAAATTATTTTGCTTAACCATCTCTAATATCTTTACTTATAAAGCATGAAGACAACTAAATGTGTAACCAAATAACGCAAAATATAATCACACGGTACCCGCCGCCGCATTGCGCGGGGTACCGTTCTAGTCAGTTTTAATACACGATTGTTTGATAACCCATTTATCGTTTTTTAAACTCAAAATAATGATATTTGTTAGTCCATAATGATAAATGGCAGGCTATAGGACGTTAGGAGTGGCAAAATTGTTCATGCACCGGAAGATTATATAGAAAAGATGCAGGCAGAAACAAATGTGAATAGAAAAAGTGAATTGGCTCAAAAAATGGACATATAGAAGAAAGCACTTGAATAAGTTTCTAATTTAAAAGGGAAAGATGAAAAGGGCAGGTAACTACTTTTTTGAATGTTAATAATAAGGCCACGCGATACACATTTGAACGTTATAGAAGAAAGTAGTTTCGTATATGATTCTGCTCTTTAAAGTTTGAATAAACAGAGGTTTAAGAGTGATTGTATAAAAGTGCTAGACTTGGGATAACTATCATAATTTAGTTATGGGTAAATAGTGAGAGATCCCATGGGCAAATACTGAGCGATCGCTGCAGCAAACTGCTAATATGATTATTTGCAACAAAGAAGTAGGCCAAGTTGGTATTTGTATTTCATTTAAGTTAGTATTACTGGACAGTTGGACTTACTTTAGGAATCTGTAAGTAAAATAGTTGTTTTTCGTGATTTAGGGGGTGTTTGGGATTGGTTATTTGATTGGTTCTCTGCTTATTGGGTTTTAAAATAGTTGAAATAAGCAGTTTGTAATATGCAACAACTTCAAACTGTTTTTTCAAAACAATTTTTTATTACAAAGTCAGTTTGTGCAAATAACCAAAGATGTTCATATACTGCTATTTTGTACAATTTAAGATGGCCATATTATATAGGCTTTCAAAATTAGAAAAACATGTTTATTATAGTAGTTTATAACTAAAATTTTACTTTAAGATATTCGAGTCCTTGGCTTCAGTTGGTCTGTACTATGGATATTTTCTCCTGAACTATATATTAGGGAGTAAATGCTTTACATTTCCTGATGGCTACAGTCGTTTGTGTAATCTACACAATTTTTTAGAGGAAGAAAACATGGCTCCAAACATATCAAACGGTTAGTCCAGCTTATATGAACGGAATAGAAACATAGTTTCTAGAGTTAATTACATAAATCGTCTTTGTGGTTAGGCAATAGTTGCAAGTTTCATCCTTAACTCTCAATAATTACACCATTCGTCCCTGTGGTTGTCCACTTGAGTTGACCGGTCCTTTGACCATAATGACGTTAGTTCTTTTAGTTAAGTTCCGTCGTCATGTGGCAAATTTAGTCCATTTAGCCAACGATCGTTTGCAACGTTGGTCCTTTACACAACGATCGTTTGCAACTTTATACTAACACCCAGCACCACCACCACCACTTACCACCACCCCCACGGCAACCCACCACCACTTACCACACCTAATCACCACCACCACTCACCACCCAAGCCCACCACCACCACTTCCTACCCAACCCCACCACTACCACTTACCACTATCAATCACCACCGCCACCCATCACCACCACAACCACTACTTACCACCACTACCCATCACTACCACACCCACTGCCACCCACCACCACCACCCCTACTGCCACCCACCACCACTACTTACCACCCAATCCCACCACCACCATCCACCACCACTACTTACCAACACCACTCACCACCGCCACTGATACGTGGGAATCGCACCAGGCTTTACTTCTCAAGGGATCTCGAGAAGCTTACAACCCCCACCAGGCAGTGTACCTGATCGTTGTAGTATAGTATAGTGACAAGTACCGGGGGATTGATCGTTCAGCTAGGAATAGTGTCGCTAGGATTAGAAAACCTAATTACTAGTGCTAAAGATGATGGAAGATTATTTTTGTATTTTTATATGTTTTAGAAAGCAAGTTAAAATCTCGGGTTTGAAGAATTTGGGCGGAATTAGTTGCTAGTCAACTAACCCAATACTAAAGATGCAATCAAAATAAAATACTAAAAATGAAAATAAACTAAATTATACTAAGGTTGTGAGCAATATGTGGAGAAAATGAGTTTACTTAGATTTCACTACTCCCTAGACATCTTTTACACGTTAATTACTTGTTATAGTTGCGTGGATGGCGGATTGTATTCCTTAATACCATTCATGGGGTGGCGCACTTACTTCCCCAATCCTATGAGTGCCTACTTCACTCCTATGTCGAGCCGTTAAAAACTCCTAACATGGGATCATTAGAAATTACTCATGCAGTAAATACAACCAATAAAACCTAGTGCACATCGGTTCATGTTTCTTAAGACGTTCAAGCATGTTACCAATTGGAGATCTGCCAGTTTTCTTAAGCCTAACATCGAAATCATTCATCCAATACAACCATAAACAAGTAATCAACACATAATTAACATCTAGGTTTCATTAGATCCAAGCAAACACAAGATAGATCTAGCCTAGCATAATGGAATTAAGACAAGAACAAGATATAGACAACCAACACATAGACATATTGATTGAATTAAAAGAACACTTATCTTAATTACACATGAAAGGGATCAAGGGCTGAGAACCCTTGAAAAACTTGTAAAATTCGTCTTAAGTTCGGACCTAGGGTTTCTCCAAAACTCCTCTCTTTTTAATGTGAAAATTAGAAAACTATATATAGGAAATAGGGTCTGACGGCGTCAAGAAAAATCTTGTGACGCCGTCACCTCGCCGCCAAAATACTTCTCGGACTGCCTTGATCTACTTTTGACGCCGTCATATGTTAGCATTTTCCAGGCCGTCATGCATTTTACTCTTGACGCCCTACTTCGTGACGCCGTCAAATCTGTACTGGGTCGTCATGGAAAGTCATGAAATTTACTCTTGACGCCGTCAGAAATTCCTTTTTGACGCCGTCACCTACTGTTCCCAGCTTGAAAAATTGAGACTTTGCCGTTTTCTTCACTTTTATGCTCCAAAAACGTCCAAAATGCCTTCTTTTCCAGATTTCACTCCCAAAGTACCTAAAATCACAAAAGGAATGATTTAGGGCAATATTTGATCAAATAAATTCAATTTCGGGCTTAAATGACCCCCTAAAAGTGGTTCATTTTTCGCCTCATCATATACCCTTACACTTGAGATTTGCTTGTCCTCAAGCAAATGCGCTTTTATTCTACTCAAAATACAAGTTAGGGGTCATTTAACACTAATATAAAAGTAATTACAACAAATAATCGTTCCACTAAAGACCAATAGACAAGCACGGAGGTCATACACAAGCACCTCACAAATAGTGTTTAGATACTCACATCTCTCGGGTGTAATAAAGTATAAATTACAATATGGAAACGGAAGATATCTCTCACTACCTGTCATAGCAAAATAGATTACCATAGGCTTGGGAAAGGATCAAACCTCCACCACATGGCGTAAGCACCTAGGATAAACTATCAAAGAGGTCTTTTAAAGGGTTGTAACGTTAGGTGTAGGGATATGAAATACACGGTTTTGTTGGATAAAGGCAGTCTTTACTGGTGGCGAGTTAACAATCTTAGTCAATTACATGTACAACATGGCGTTGCTAAGCCAAGACTAGACTAGACTTAAGCTAATAAATGAAAAATAACAAAAATATAAAATGAACATAGAATAAAAAGGGGATGGTAGTCCGTATGTTTTTTCTCTTTCACTTTTTTCTATTTTTTTTTCTTTTTCTTGATTTTTCGATTTTTTTTTTTTTTCATACACTCTTACCCTACCATCCAAAATAATACATCATAGGGAATAAACATTCCCATTACACTTGAATTTTTACATACTTTACAATAAACTAATCTAATGACTCGAATTAAGAAAATCAAAACACTTGGAGCACTTTTAAGATTAACGTACATATGGGGGTAATAAATGATGTTCTTCCCCATTACTCCATAAAATAAGTACTTTACCCATGAGTCCCAATCGTCCCAAAACAATATGTACAAGGATATGACTCGACTTAGCAACCATGTAATCAATTAGATAGTTAACTTAGGGTTTAACAAATAACAATAATGCACTAAAAATGAGCGCATACACGGAAGGCTAAGGCGATTTGGGTGTACATTTAAGTGGGGTGTAACAAATTCTTCCTTTAGGTAAAATGCTTAAAGTTAGAAACGAAAAGATAGGCTCGGAGGGGTGTACTAGGGGTTTCGTGTACTAAAAATGAGTACAACGCTAAGGGTGTGGGAAAAATTAGTTGACTTAAGTAGTCAAGCAATATGACTTAAATGGTCAAGTAATTGTAATACGGGTTTAACACAAGGGTGATCCTAATGCCTCTTATCATGTAGTAAATCCTACTACACGAATGTAGTCTCACTAGCGGTCTCGGGATGCATCACTAACGCAAGTTCTAGAATCTAAATGCTACCGGTACACTCATAAGCACTAATAGTAAATGCTTTTCCTATCAAATCTAAAGGCGAACCTCACATATTTGGGTGGAAAATTTTTCTGAATATACGGTTATGTGCTAGTCATACAATCTCCTATCCATGAGACGCTTGTTATGGCTAAAGTTTCACTCCTAAATGTTGTAAAAAAATTTAAATTTGGCGCTAAAATTGCACTAACAAGTATTTCTCATAGTTTTATTACACATCTACCATCAAATAAACAAACTCAAGCGAAAGTGTACATGTAAGGTATCATCATTTTACCCTCCCCTTACACTTAAGATGAACATTGTCCCCAATGTTCAAGTAAAGAATGTAAAAGTGAAATAGTAAAAAGAATGAAATCAAATACTCCCCTGATTCGCTCGGTATGGATAAAAGGGTGGCCAGGTTAAATCTTCCTCCAAGAAAATGAACAATCAAAGCTTCCCTTCCAGAATATAAATCATCTTCTTGTCATACATAACCTGTAAATCCTGAAAAAATAGACAAGACAACCTCGCATAAAATCGGCGGCATCCTATATAAGTTACTAAATCCTAGAAAACAAAATAAGATATAATGCTTGTGGAATGAAGTTTGCAGACTTCCTGGAGATTATAAAACTTAATAATTCACAAAAACCATAAGACTCCGTTAGAAAAACAAAACCGGTAAAATTTCCAGATTTTTTTTTACCCGTGACGCCGTCAAGAGTAATCTCGTGACGCCGTCAGGATTGACCTGCAGAAATTCTTATGTTAAGTTTCCGGAAAATTTCTGGAAAAACTTGGTTCTACTTCCTGGTTAATCCTGCAAAACTTCATTATGACTCGATACAAGCATTTGACTCTAACAAGTACTAATACACATGTTCATTTAATATTGTGGAGAATCATGATCGAGTTGTTTCTTAAAAACATATTTGGGGTTTCCCCTTACACTTATCTTTTGCAAAAATACTTTTAGGTGGAGTTAAGACTAGGCCAAAACAACAAAGTAAAGTATTTCCACTTTTTGGTTTAGAAACATAATCTACCAACAATAAAAATAAAGCATGCATACGGAAGCAAATAAAATCAAACAAACAAACAAATAAATAAATAAATAAAGCTTGGGTTGCCTCCCAATAAGCGCTTGTTTTTGTTCGAGTCACGAGCCTGACTCTACCCTTATTTAATGGAAATAGGGGAGGTTTTCCCTACACTTTGAATTAAGTGCGGGTGGAAGTAGCGATACACACCCTTAGGGTGGAAATATGCCATGTGAGGAAAGAGTGGTGGATGAATTATATGCTCAAAATGGTGTGCTCCTATCATCCTAACCTTACCTAATTCAATTAGGTTAATAGGTGGATTAAGATTTTCTCCAAGAAAGGGATCATTTTCTATCAATTTCGAGAGACTCCTAGTTGGGGATCCATCTTGACCTAGTAAACCCGGTTTAAACCCATAATGTTTCTTGTGATCAGTTATAAATGTGTGATGTAGGCAAGTAAGGTCATTTTCCACTCCTGTGTCAGCTTCCTTTCTACAAGGCTTAGAGTCTACTACCTTAATCCCAAGACTACCCGGACTATATGGTTTGATGGGTGGATCGGGACCTTTTTCAATTCCTAAATTCACATCCAAGGATGGAAGATTAGGTAACGGTTTTGGTTGAGGCTCTGGTTCATCAAAACTAGGAACTTCCCTAGAACTAAGAGTAGGGTTATCATTATAAGTATTCAAACCTATATCCTCTAGTTGTGTTTGGTTCAAAGGTTCTACCTCAATTGGGATTCCTAAAGTCTCATCTACTTCATCCGAATAAGTCACGGGTGGTGTGTATGCCTCAAATGATGGTAGGACTTGTGGGGTATTTGGTGAGCTTAGATTTTCTACTTTATCATCCATCTTATCAAGATCACCTATATCCTTAACATGTGTTTCATTATAATCCAACCCTAACATTTTCCCAAGTATCTCACGTACTTCTTTAGGCATCTCAACTTCTATGTCCGAATCATATGGATCATCCTCAATATTCTGACTGCTATATACATATTGCCCAAAAGATTCATCATATGTTTCTTGAGATTCATCATCATCGATCATAGGACCTAGGTCTTTTTGATCAATGTGATCATGTTCGGCTAAATCCTCCATCGCATCAAGGTCACCTATGTGTTCAGCTTGTACTATGGCATTACATGACAACCACTTAGGTATCTCAACACTAATATATTCATCACCAAACAAACTTGTTTCATGATCCTGGAAATTTATATTCAATTGACTTGTACTAACGTTTGTTGGGTTGTCTACCCTATAATAATATTGGGCACAATCTTCTACGGTATCCCATGCTTCTTCAGCACTTAATTCCCTAAAGTCCTCATTGGCAAAATCCTCAATGCGCATTTGGTCATATTGGCCAACACGATAGTAAAAGGTTCGGGTTAGGGATGCTAAAACGAAACTATGGTGAGGGAATTTTCGGAGTAAATTTCTAAAACGAGTCCATGCATCATATATGGGTTCATCTCGATATTGTTTGAAATTCGAGATGTCAATAGGGTAGAATGGCCTTTGTGGTTGGTGGTATGGTGGATTCGCGTACTCCATAATGGTGAACGGAAGAGTCAATGGAAATTACGAACAAACACACAAAGAAAAAGATAGACTAAAGAAAACCTAAAAATAAAAATAAAATCTTACTAGAAAGGAATCTAGCAAGTAGACCTAATAAAAAGAAATTCCAACCTAGAAAATAACTATTCCCCGGCAGCGGCGCCAAAAACTTGATACGTGAGAATCGCACCAGGCTTTACTTCTCAAGGGATCTCGAGAAGCTTACAACCCCCACCAGGCAGTGTACCTGATCGTTGTAGTATAGTATAGTGACAAGTACCGAGGGATTGATCGTTCAGCTAGGAATAGTGTCGCTAGGATTAGAAAACCTAATTACTAGTGCTAAAGATGATGGAAGATTATTTTTGTATTTTTATATTTTTTTAGAAAGCAAGTTAAAATCTCGGGTTTGAAGGATTTGGGCGGAATTAGTTGCTAGTCAACTAACCCAATACTAAAGATGCAATCAAAATAAAATACTAAAAATGAAAATAAACTAAATTATACTAAGGTTGTGAGCAATATGTGGAGAAAATGTGTTTACTTAGATTTCACTACTCCCTAGACATCTTTTACACGTTAATTACTTGTTATAGTTGCGTGGATGACGGATTGTATTCCTTAATACCATTCATGGGGTGGCGCACTTACTTCCCCAATCCTATGAGTGCCTACTTCACTCCTATGTCGAGCCGTTAAAAACTCCTAACATGGGATCATTAGAAATTACTCATGCAGTAAATACAACCAATAAAACCTAGTGCACATCGGTTCATGTTTCTTAAGACGTTCAAGCATGTTACCAATTGGAGATCTGCCAGTTTTCTTAAGCCTAACATTGAAATCATTCATCCAATACAACCATAAACAAGTAATCAACACATAATTAACATCTAGGTTTCATTAAATCCAAGCAAACACAAGATAGATATAGCCTAGCATGATGGAATTAAGACAAGAACAAGATATAGACAACCAACACATAGACATATTGATTGAATTAAAAGAACATTTATCTTAATTACATATGAAAGGGATCAAGGGCTGAGAACCCTTGAAAAACCTGTAAAATTCGTCTTAAGTTCGGACCTAGGGTTTCTCCAAAACTCCTCTCTTTTTAATGTGAAAATTAGAAAACTATATATATGAAATAGGGTCTGACGGCGTCAAGACAAATCTTGTGACGCCGTCACCTCGCCGCCAAAATACTTCTCGGACTGCCTTGATCTACTTTTGACGCCGTCATGTGTTAGCATTTTCCAGGCCGTCATGCATTTTACTCTTGACGCCCTACTTCGTGACGCTGTCAAATCTGTATTGGGTCGTCATGGAAAGTCATGAAATTTACACTTGACGCCGTTAGAAATTCCTTCTTGACGCCGTCACCTACCGTTCCCAGCTTGGAAAATTGAGACTTTGCCGTTTTCTTCACTTTTATGCTCCAAAAACGTCCAAAATGCCTTCGTTTCCAGATTTCACTCCCAAAGTACCTAAAATCACAAAAGGAACGATTTAGGGCAATATTTGATAAAATAAATTCAATTCCGGGCTTAAATGACCCCCTAAAAGTGGTTCATTTTTCGCCTCATCAGCCACCCATCGCCACCACCCCTACTGCCACCCACAACCACCACCACCCTCTACCCCTACCCCCATCCACCACCACCACCACCACTCACCATTGCCACCCAGAGCCACAACAACCATTCACCACCACTTACCACCACCCACCATCGCCACGTGGTGATGGTGGAGGTGAGTAGTGATGGTGGTGGGCTACGGTGAAGGTAAGTGGTGATAATGTGTGGTGGCAGTGGTGATTGGTGGGTGGCAGTGGAGGTGGTGGCGATGGGTGTTTTATGCACGTTTTTATACACATGCATAAAAACGTATATAAAAACGTAAACTTGTAAAAAACTATGTATAAAAATGTATGTATAAAAACATGTATAAAACATATATAAAAATGTGTATAAAAACATGTATAAAAACGCGTATAAAACCACGTATAAAACCGTGTATAAAAACGTGCATAAAAACGTATATAAAAGCATAAATAAAGACGTTCATAATAACTACACCATTCATCTTTATAAACGTATATAAAAACGTGGTGAGTGGTGGTGAGGTTGGGTAGCGGTAGTGGTGGTGGGTGGCAGTGGGGGTGGTGGTTATGAGCGGTGGTGGGTGGAGGTGGTCGTGGTGGGTAGGTGGGTGGCAGTGGGGGTGGCTTTGGTGAATGGTGGTGGTAGTGGGGCTGGGTGGTGGTAGTGGGGCGTGGGTTGCAGTGGGGGTAGTGGTGGTGGTAGGTGGTGGGTGACAGTGGGGTGGTGGTAGTGGTGGTGGTGGTAGGTGTTAGTATAAAATTGCAAACGATCTTTATATAAAGGACTAACATTGCAAACTAGGGATGAGCATGGTTCTGGAACCGGTTGGAACCGGAACCGGTGGATTCGAGAACCGATTTTTTTGAAAAGTAGGAACCGAGAACCGAACCGAATATAGTTTTTGGTTCCGGTTCCGGTTCCGGTTCTGGGTGCAAATCAAAGCTTCAACAATCGGTGTTGACAAGCGAGTTCTATAAGGGTCTAGTAAATTAAAGATTATGATGAATGATCTTGGAATGTTATTAGGTTTAGATTAATTATTTATTTATAGATGTTTTAGTAAATTAAAAATTAGGATTTAAAGTGTTTGGCTTGATGGCTAGAAGGGTTTTTTTTTTTTTTTTAGGTACGTAGGATTTGATTAATATTTTGCTAAGACGTAAAAAAAAATTACATATTTTATAATTATTGGATATTTGGTTCCAGAACCAAGAACCGGTGGAACCGATCCGAACCGGAACTGGAACCATTGGTTCTGGTTCGGTTCTTCATGCTTCCGGTCCGGTTCTCGGTCCGGTTCCAGTTCTTTGGTTCTTTTGCTCATCCCTATTGCAAACGATCGTTGGTTAAATGGACTAACCTTGCCACATGACAACTGGACTTAACTAACGAAACTAACATCATTATGGTCAAAGGACCAGTCAACTCAAAAAGGGCAACCACAGGGACGAGTGGTGTAGTTATGGAGAGTTAAGGACGAAACTTGCAACTATGGCCTGATGCAATTAACTCTAGTTTCTATATTTGTATGTATATTTGTGATGCAAATGTAGTTTGACAAGCCTTTAACAATGATAAGCACTTACGCTAGATTAGGGTGCCTAATATTGTCAAAATGGTGTGGATAACCTTGAAATTGGATTTGATATGAATGTTTTTATTTATTTAGTGGTAACATCGCAAGTATAAATTCTAATATGTTTTATGAAGTGTAATGTTGTCGTTCATTATACTATATAACATTCACTGAAGTGGTTTGGGGAGCTGGCACTGTTCCGAAGCCGCCGGATTGGAGGTCGGCTTCAGGGAGTGGGCGGCTTGGGAGTAGTGTGGATCCGCGACTCAAGCCGACATTGTTCACACGCCTATCCGACCCAAGCCGACGGCTTAATTGGATTAAAATATTTGGGTTAATGGGTTTCTTAGTGGCTTCTCCACTAAGCTGCCACTTAATTGTTATAGATGTGTTGGCATTCGGTTGTTGGGGTTGACTGAATGTTGTATACCTATCTTCCATTATCAGTTGTAGATGTTTTAAGGCAAAAAACAGTTCTGGCTTTTCATTTGTCTGGTTTTTTACACAAAATTAAGCATACACAGTGGGTGTAGGTCGGAAAATTTGATATGTAATTTACTATATGCAATTGTTATTTAAGGTTTCTTGATTTACTTGGTAATAGGTTAAATTGTTTTAGGTGTTTTGGTTGGAATAATGGGTAGAATGTATGATTATGCTTTTTGTATCATTTATGTTAGGTAACAGAGTTAATATAGGTGTTAGGGTTTTGTTCGTCGTTCGTGTATTTTGTTTTGAATCAAGGTTATTAAGTTGTAATGTTTTAACATTTTTTTATTAATGTTCTTCAGTTCTGTGATTATGAGGTGTTGTGGTTGGTTTGTGTTTACCTTGCCGGTAATTTCACATCTTATTTCATATGATACTATAATTATTCTAATTGTTTGCCTTTCTCAGAATTTCAGGTTGCAACTTGGAAAAATAATTATGAGGTGACAACTTTTTTCACCTAATCTTCACCTTCTCTATTTATTGCTATACCACTTTGGTTTGATTCACAGTTAGCTTATGTTCTTGTGATAAGATTACAATAAATTCATAACCAAAAGTAAAGATTGTACCTTTAAATTTGTTAAATTGTTGCAGGTTGAAGCAACTGTTTTGTGCTCCATATGCATTGCTGCCAACGTTAAAGAGGTACAAATTTTAACCATAGCATTTTAGTTTTTATTTTATATCTAAGTAGATTTTGTAAAGTGATGAACTTTCTTTTGTGGCTTAACTGATTTTAGCCGTATGTGTTTGTTTAATTTTAAAATGAGTACTCTGAAATAAGTGTGAAGGGGATACCGAGTCATGATTTAAGTTATTATCTGAGGGGTTTATCTGTCATAAAAGTTGGTTGTGTCAAAACTAAACACGAAATGGTAGGACTGTGAAAGGTTGTAAGGTCATTTGATGTGTCATTTAGATTTGGTGTTAGTAGAGATGGTTAGCAGGAGTGGTCTAAGTAATGTTACATATGTATCTAGCTTGCCCAACTTTAGCTTTTATTGGTTGTTTGGACGGCAAAGAAAAATGGTGTTTGATACTACTTTTGCAGCTTCGTAACTCGCTTGCCACTTAATCCTTTGGGGTTATGTAACACCTCCATTTTCAAGGTTCGCAGCGGATTTAGGGTTGGGGTATTACTCCATGGAATCACAGTTACAGTAATAGAAAACGACTCGAAAAGAGACGTTTTTAGAAATTTAGTTATCATTCATTTAATTATTAGAGTTTTTATAGTAAAAGATATACTTTTAATTTTGATGAGGTCCCAAAGTCTAGGTGTTAAGTTATGTTTGAATGATAACCGGTTTGAAAGTCCTCCGAGTTTAGTGCCTCCTTCTGCCATGTCTTCATAGAAGTGATATACCTATAATACATGCTTAAAAGTCAACACTAGGTGTTGAGTGAGAATCATAGGTTTAAGTGTTAGTGAATACAAGTTCCCTGGGTTCTGTTGTTACACCCATCTGGGAAAATGGTGTGTGTGTGTGTGATAATTGTGATGCATGCACAATTATCAAGAGTAGGGTGTGTTGCACTAAGCTCATGAACCATACATTAACAATCCGGGTCATGGGGGCTTCAGAACCGACCATGAGGGGATGGGAAGGATAACTTGCCAAAGTTAATCCTTTAGTGGGTTCAAATATAGTACTTATTGATACCATCTAGAAAGATGTAGTATCAACGGGAGTTGTCAAACTTCAATAGATCTATCAACTACATTCGCGTTCGCGTGGGTAAAATATCCCAAACGATTAGATTCATGAATTTTAGTTATGTAGTGGTGGCAGTTAGTTTACTCGTGCAACAACCAAAGAAAAAGAGTTGTATTCGGTTAAGTAAAGCAAGTAGCATGTATCCCCCTCACAGAGTTTGTAAAGCATTTAAAAGAGTGAGGCTATGAAAACTCACAGGAAAAGAGTATGAGGCTATGAACTCACCTAGGCTTAGAGAAATCTAATTGATGCAAAAAGTGACTCGGGAACTAGACTGCCTTACTCACGTTTCCTGGTGTGTTGTAGGTTTGGATGTATGTCAAGCTTAAGTTATCTTGTTTAAGTTTCTTAAGTAATCACTCTTAGGCTCGTTAATGTTTTATATATAACATAACAACGTTCGGGCCATCACAATCCAGAAGTATGACTCCTCACATGAAGCTCCCTACTATTGTATTATGTTATCAACATAATACCGTTCGGGCCATCATAATTCAGAAGTTAATACTCCTCACATGAAGCTCCCTACTATTGAGCTATGTTGTTATTAAGTTTAGTTATAACATGACACCGTTCGGGCCATCATAATTCATAAGTACATGCAATAATCGTTTGAGGAGCCAGTGCACTTTAATTCATAAATCCAGCAAACTCGTCAAAACGAAATATCCACATGGTACTCCTCACATTAAGCTCCCTAATATTGTATTATGCTTCTAACTTTAATTAAGTTTTATATTTATATAATATTCTCACTTTATACCCGTATAATTTATATATTTACACTTTCTACCCTAAACTTATAATACTTATATTATTTATACTTATAACTATCTATACTTGACACAATTAGTCCCTAAACTTCTATATTTTGAGAAAATGACAGAAATAACCCTTGGACTTATAAGTTTTCAGATTTCACTATTTATACCCTAAGTTTCACAACTTTTGCAAAACTAGTCCTTTTAAGTTTATAACTTTTTAACTTTTTATCTTAAGGTTTTATAACATTGCAAAAAGGGTCCTTATACTTATAACATCTAAGAAATTTTAAAAATGAAATTAAACTAAATTATACTAAAGTTGTGAGCAGTGGTTGGAGAAATTGTGTTTACTTAGACTTCACTACTCCCTAGATATCTTTTACATGTTAATTACTTGTTACACTTGTATGAATGATGGATTGTATTCCTTAATACCATTCGTGGGGTGGCATACATAACTCCCCAACTCTATGAGCTCTTATCTCCTCCTACACCATGACCCAGCACAACTATAGGGATTGTAAACAGTGGCTCATGCATTAAATACAACCAATAAAGACCTAGTACGCCTCGGTTCATGTTTCTTAAGACGTTCAAGCATGTTACCATTTGGAGATCTGCCAGTTTTCTTAAGCCTAACATATAAATCATTCATTCAAAACAAGAATAGACAAGTAATCAACACATAATCAACATCTAGGTTTCATTAGATCTAAGCAAACACAAGAGAGATCTAGCCTAGCATAATGGAATTGAGACAAGAACAAGAGATAAACAACCAACACATAGACATATTGATTGAATTGAAAGTACACTTATCTCAATTACAATGCAAGGTCTCAAGGGTTTGGAACCCTTGAAAAACCTGTAAAAGAGGCACCAAAAGCGTCTTTAGGGTTTCACCAAAACTTCTCCCTCTTTAATGAAAAAACTAGAAAACTATATATAGGAAAAACAGTCTGACGGCGTCAAGAGTAACTTCTGACGCCGTCACCTCGCCGCCATATACTTCCTCGGACGGCCTTGATCCACTTATGACGGCCTATGTGACGCCGTCACCACCCACGGTATATTAATTTTGCCACTTTGACGCCGTCACGAGTCCGTCTGACGCCGTCACCACCTTCGATATTTAATTCTTCATGTCTGACGCCGTCAAGCTGATGGTCTTGACGCCGTCACCTTGTATTTTCAGTATGCAAATTAGGTACTTAGCCGTTTTCTTCACTTTTATGCTCCAAAAACGTCCAAAATAGCTTCTTTTCCAGAATTCACTCTCCAAACACCTAAAATCACAAAAGGAACGATTTAGGGCAATATTTGATCAAATAAAGTCGGATTCGGGCTTAAATGACCCCCTAAAAACGGATCATTTTTCGCCTCATCATATACCCTTACACTTGAGATTTGCTTGTCCTCAAGCAAATGAGCTTTTATTCTACTCAAAAGACAAGTTAGGGGTCATTTAACACTAATATAAAAGTAATTACAACAAATAATCGTTCCACTAAAGACCAGTAGACAAGCACGGAGGTCATACACAAGCACCTCACAAATAGTGTTTAGATACTCACATCTCTCGGGTGTAATAAAGTAATATAACATTATGGAAATGGAAGATATCTCTCACTACCTGTCATAGCAAAATAGATTATCATAGGCTTGGGAAAGGATCAAACCTCCACCACATGGCGTAAGCACCTAGGATAAACTATCAAAGAGGTCTTTTTAAAGGGTTATAACGTTAGGTGTAGGGATATGAATTACACGGTTTTGTTGGATAAAGGAAGTTTTACTGGTGGCGAGTTAACAATCTCGGTTAATTACATGTACAAGTTGGCGTTGCTAAGCCAAGACTAGACTCGACTTAAGCTAATAAATGAAAAATAACAAAAACATAAAATAAACATAGAATGAAAACGGGATGGTAGTCCGTATGTTTTTTTTCTCTTTTTCCTTTTTTCTATTTTTTTTTCTTTTCTTTTTCTTGATTTTTTTTTTTTTTTTTTTTTTTTTTTTTTGCATACACTCTTACCCTACCATCCAAAATAATACATCATAGGGGTTTGAGCAATCCCCTTACACTTGAATCTTTACATACTTTACATTAAACTATTCTAGTGACTCGAATTAAGAAAATTAAAACACTTGGAGCACTTTTAAGATTAACGTACATATGGGGGTAATAAATTATGTTCTTCCCCAATACTCCATAAAATAAGTACTTACCCATGAGTCTCAATCGTCCCAAAACAATATGTACAAGGATATGACTCGACTTAGCAACCATGTAATCAATTAGAAAGTTAACTTAGGGTTTAACAAATAACAATAATGCACTAAAAATGAGCGCATACACGGAAGGCTAAGGCGATTTGGGTGTACATTTAAGTGGGGTGTAACAAATTCTTCCTTTAAGTAAAATGCTTAAAGTTAGAAACGAAAAGATAGGCTCGGAGGGGTGTACTAGGGGTATCGTGTACTAAAAATGAGTACAACGCTAAGGGTGTGGGAAAAATTAGTTGACTTAACTAGCCAAGTAATATGACTTAAATGGTCAAGTAATTATAATACGGGTTTAACACAAGGGTGATCCTAATGCCTCTTATCATGTAGTAAATCCAACCACACGAATGTAGTCTCACTAGCGGTCTCGGGATGCATCACTAACGCAAGTTCTAGAATCTAAATGCTACCGGTACACTCATAAGCACCAATAATAAATGCTTTTCCTATCAAATCTAAAGGCGAACCTCACATTTTTGGGTGGAAAATTTTTCTGAATATACGGTTATGTGCTAGTCATACAACCTCCTATCCATGAGACGCTTGCTATGGCTAAAGTTTCACTCCTAAATGTTGTAAAAAATTTTAAATTTGGCGCTAAAATTACACTAACAAGTATTTCTCATAGTTTTATTACTCATCTACTATCAAACAAAACAAACTCAAGCGAAAGTGCATATGTAAGGTATCATCTTTTTACCCTCCCCTTACACTTAAGATGAACATTGTCCCCAATGTTCAAGTAAAGAATGTAAAAGTTAAAAAGTAAAGAGAATGAAATCAAATACTCCCCTGATTCGCTCGGTATGGATTTTAGTTGGCCAGGTTAAATCTTCCTCCAAGAAAACGAACAATCAAAGCTTCCCTTCCAGAATATAAATCATCTTCTTGTCATAAATAACCTGTAAATCCTGACAAAAGTAGACAAGGCAACCTCGCGTAAAATCGGCGGCATCCTATATAAGTTACTAAATCCTAGAAAACAAAGTAAGATATAATGCTTGTGGAATGAAGTTTGCAGATTTCCTGGAGATTATAAAACTTAATAATTCACAAAAACCATAAGACTCCGTTAGAAAAACAAAACCGGTAAAATTTCCAGATTTTAACTCCTGACGCCGTCAAGAGCAATACCCTGACGCCGTCAGAATGGACCTGCAGAAATCCTTATGTTAAGTTTCCGGAAAATTTCTGGAAAAACTTTGTTCTACTTCCTGGAAAATCCTGCAAAACTTCATTATGACTCAATACAAGCATTTGACTCTAACAAATACGAATATACATGTTCATTTAATATTGTGGAGAATCATGATCGGTTTGTTTCTTAAAAACATATTTGGGGTTTCCCCTTACACTTATCTTTTGCAAAAATACCTTTAGGTTGAATTTAAGACTAGGCTAAACAACATAATAAAGTATTTCCACATTTTAGTAGAGAAACATGATCAACCAACAATAAAAATAAAACATGCATACGGAAGCAAACAACAATCAAACAAATAAAATCACACAAAACATGGGTTGCCTCCCAAGAAGCGCTTTTCTTTATTTACGAGTCTTGTAGCTAGACTCAAAGTCGTGGGTTACTACGTGATTTCATCATTGGTTCCACTCTCTAGGTCGTCTTCTAAACCAGTATCGCTTTCATAGTGCAAGTATTTTGGATCTTCGAATTCGAAAACATCATGTCGATACTTAGGACCAAGCTTACTAACATTCTTAAAGAATCCACATGATAAATCAGAAATATTTCTACACCCTCTCCTAATATCTTCATCACACAAGATAAGTTGGGAGCTCATCATATCAAGCCCGTCACAATCTATTTCCTCAAGGTCTTTTCTCTTGTATGGCATTTGGTATGAAATCCTCCTAATCCCATCAGTGAAGGTCATGATTCCGTTCAAGTCGTCCACTATCAAATTAGTGATTTCACAAAAGGGTGCTCCCAAGACGACTTGTGATAACCTAGGGTCGACATAGTCCTCTATGTTGTCTACAATCGTGAATTCTATAGGGAATTCCATATTTCCTACGAACACCTGGATTTCATGATCCTTACCAACCACTTTCTCTTCCTTGTAAATCATTCCCCATCTGCAGATATTGTTGTAATGGAATAGGGACATAACATTCTTAGGCATGAATATGTTGATGTAGACGTTATCAAAATGCTTGTGACCGATCATGCATGGAATTTTGAGATTATTCGGATCACGCCTCCTTATCTTCCCCAACTTTCCATCCTTTGACCCATATAGATTCCCTTCAAGAGAGGGGCGATACTCGTACACCTCCTTACTACCCCTACGAAAAATTACCTTCCTAACACCATTGGTGAGTACTACACTACCATCTTCCTCATCAAGGATTGCTCCAGATTCATTGATAAATGGTATCCCAAGGACAAGGTGGGTTAACGTTTGATTGGTGAGAGGGTCCATGTCATCAACCACGGTGAGGTCGGTATTGTAAACAAGCTCTCCAATCCTAATTGATAGATTTTCTATTACTCTCTCGTGCGCAATGTGCTCTGGGAATGTTTTGTGGTATAGGGAAAGGGGGATTATGTTGACTGGGAAGCTAGGATCTATATGACTATCGGTTAAGAGCTTTTCCTTAATGGTACAGGGGATCTTGAAAACCTTAGGGTTACTTTCCTTAGTCTGATTGCTACCCATACTAACAACATCCTCCGTTTTTCTCTCAGGTTTTTCTATAATAGATTCACCCAAAATGGTTGGATCTTTCTCATGCTCTTCCGATTTCTCTTTCCTTTCATCCGGTTTGTCGGATTTCTGCGCGGTGCACTGCTCGGGTGAGTTGGTAGGTTTCCTTGCAGAAGCGTGGTCAACCTTTGAGATCTCATCCTTCGCTGTCTGACTGAGTTTGTCAGTTTGCTGTTGGGTTGGATCGGATGCTGCAGCTGATATTGTGGTGATGGTGTTTACGAAGTGGATTGGTCCAGGGGGGTTGATAGGTCCTTTTTCGTTAGGAGATAGATGTTTGAATAGCTTGCTAGGACTTTTTATTTTTACAGGGGAGGCTGGTGGACTCATGACGGTAGTAGACTTAACCTCATCGACGTGAATGGGCTTGTTATCAATATGCTCTTTGATAGCCGTCAACAGATTACAAATCTTGTTGTTCACGTCAGCCTGCTGTTGTTTGAATTTTGTCTCGAGTGTAGTGAGCTGCAGTTCTTGAGAAAGAATGAATTTTTTTAAATCATCTTCACAGCTTCGCCTAGGGGTACTTTGCGATGGAGAATGTTCGGACCAAATGAGTGGTGAGGAGTCATTGAATGATACACTTCGTGTTTGATACCCTCTAAAATTAGGTTTATCCTTCCATGCCTCATATGCTTCGGCAGAAGTTCGAGGGCCCTGCCCTACGTGTGATGATGTGAATTCGTTATAAGCACGTTTTGGAAGTTCCATGCAGTTGTAGGTCTCATGAGGGCCATTGCACAGTTTGCATGTAGAAGCGATTCTGCTTACTTGGCTTGAAGGCTTATGAGCTTCGTAAGATTTCATAAGAGACTTGACTCGACCTTCAAGTTCCATGATCCTACGGTCGGGAGTGCTTGAATTATTCGAAGGCAAAGATATTGCCTTGACCGTTTTGTTCAAATCACGGGGATCATTCCAACTTTCGTTGTCATAGAGAGCAAGATCTTCTATGAGTTCCCATGATTGTTCCGCACTAAGATCACGTAGCTTACCACCGGCCGATTGGTCAATGGTTCGCCTCGTGGAGATGTCGATATGGTCATAGAAGATTTGGACTTGGAGCCAAAGATCTATGCCATGATGAGGGACTTTTTGGAGTAAGTCCTTGAAACGAGTCCATGCTTCATAAAGAGATTCATTTTGACGTTGTTGAAACATCAAGATGTCATTCCTAAGCTTAGTAGTTCTCCCCGGTGGGAAAAATTGAGCAAGGAAACGAGTGGTGAGATCATCCCATGTGGTGATGGATCCCGCAGGTAAACGCTCAAGCCATTGACTAGCTTGATCCCGTAGAGAGAATTGGAATAGGCGTAAACGGGTAGTCTCTCTAGTTTCAACACCTAGGTCTATGGAATCTACGATTTTGAGGAAGTCCTTAAGGTGTTGGTTTGGATCTTAGGAACGAAGTCCATGGAATGCACATCCGCTTTGCACCAACCGGATGGTGTCGGATCGCAAGGGGGTCACATTGGCTCCGGTGAGCTCAATGGTGTTTCGGTAGCCTTGGTGGCTAGGTCGGGAATACTCTCCTAAGGTTCGGGGCCTAAGGGGTTCTAATGGTGGGTTTTGTTGTGGTGGGATGATGGGTTCAAAGATGTTACCACCTTCCATGATGTCGGATGGTAAAGAGTTACGAACAAAGGCACGAAGAAATAAGATAGACTAAAGAAGACCTAAAAATAAAAATAAAAATCTTACTAGAAAGGAATCTAGCAAGTAGACCTAATAAAAAGAAATCCTAACCTAGACAATAACTATTCCCCGGGCTGCGGCGCCAAAAACTTGATGCGTGGGAATCGCACCTTGCTTTACCTCTCGAGGGATCTCGAGAAGCTTACAACCCCCACCAGGCAGTGTACCTGATCGTTGTAGTATAGTATAGTGACAAGTACCGGGGGATTGATCGTTCAGCTTAGGAATAGTGTCGCTAGGATTAGAAAACCTAATTAATAGTTCTAGAGGTGAGAGATGATTATTTTTGTATTTTTATATTTTTATGAAAGCAAGTAAAATCTCGGGTTTTGAAGGAGTGGGCGGAATTAGTTGCTATTCAACTAACCCAAAGCTAAGATGCAATCAAAATAAAATAATAAAAATGAAATTAAACTAAATTATACTAAAGTTGTGAGCAGTGGTTGGAGAAATTGTGTTTACTTAGACTTCACTACTCCCTAGATATCTTTTACATGTTAATTACTTGTTACACTTGTATGAATGATGGATTGTATTCCTTAATACCATTCGTGGGGTGGCATACATAACTCCCCAACTCTATGAGCTCTTATCTCCTCCTACACCATGACCCAGCACAACTATAGGGATTGTAAACAGTGGCTCATGCATTAAATACAACCAATAAAGACCTAGTACGCCTCGGTTCATGTTTCTTAAGACGTTCAAGCATGTTACCATTTGGAGATCTGCCAGTTTTCTTAAGCCTAACATATAAATCATTCATTCAAAACAAGAATAGACAAGTAATCAACACATAATCAACATCTAGGTTTCATTAGATCTAAGCAAACACAAGAGAGATCTAGCCTAGCATAATGGAATTGAGACAAGAACAAGAGATAAACAACCAACACATAGACATATTGATTGAATTGAAAGTACACTTATCTCAATTACAATGCAAGGTCTCAAGGGTTTGGAACCCTTGAAAAACCTGTAAAAGAGGCACCAAAAGCGTCTTTAGGGTTTCACCAAAACTTCTCCCTCTTTAATGAAAAAACTAGAAAACTATATATAGGAAAAACAGTCTGACGGCGTCAAGAGTAACTTCTGACGCCGTCACCTCGCCGCCATATACTTCCTCGGACGGCCTTGATCCACTTATGACGGCCTATGTGACGCCGTCACCACCCACGGTATATTAATTTTGCCACTTTGACGCCGTCATGAGTCCGTCTGACGCCGTCACCACCTTCGATATTTAATTCTTCATGTCTGACACCGTCAAGCTGATGGTCTTGACGCCGTCACCTTGTATTTTCAGTATGCAAATTAGGTACTTAGCCGTTTTCTTCACTTTTATGCTCCAAAAACGTCCAAAATAGCTTCTTTTCCAGAATTCACTCTCCAAACACCTAAAATCACAAAAGGAACGATTTAGGGCAATATTTGATCAAATAAAGTCGGATTCGGGCTTAAATGACCCCCTAAAAACGGATCATTTTTCGCCTCATCATGCACCTACTTTTGTGGGTGCTTGTAAGGTGTTAGGGTGCTAGCTTAGTTAGGGGAAGGTGCTAGGGTGCTAGGTTGAGGTGCTTGAGGTGCTTATGTTTAGGTTTTACTAGTTTAGATTTAGTTTAGACCTAGTTTTACTTAGTGAGAGTTTAGGATTCTACCTAAGGTTTAGTGTCTAGGTTAGGGTCCTAAGAGTGATTAGTGACTAGTATTAAGGTTTAGGAATCATTTCCTAGGTAGTGGTAGCTTATACTAAAGATTCGGGATGGTTTTGACCTAGTTTCGGGACCTAAATGACCTAATTTTGCTTAGTGAGAGATTAGGGTTAATCCTAGGGTTTAGTGCCTAAATTAGGTTCCTATGAGTGTCTAGTGACTAATCCTAGGTCCTAAGGGGCTTATACTAAGTGGTGGTAGCCTATGGTGAAGTTTTGGGAAGGTTTGGACCTAATTCTGGGAAGTTATAACCTAGTTATGATTTTGTGCTTAAGGGACTTGTACCTAAGCTCTAATGGGTTATACTAGTGCCTAATGGTCCTAAGGTATCCTAATGTTCCTAAAGTAACTCATACTTAAGCCTTGAACACTTTCAAACTAGTTTAGTTAAGCATATAGGGTTTAGTAAGCACATAGACCTAATTAAGGCTTAATTAGGGTTCATTAGGGTTTGTGATATGTTTAGTGTGTTATATTGGTAGATTACTTATTATGGTGTTGTTGTGATCTTATGTTTGACATACCAGGGGTTTATTGGGTGTGAGTGTTGAGTTATTTGGCTTGTGTAGGTACGTGAGCAGGTCTAGAGAGTCATGCAAGTAATGAATGCACATAAAAAGCAAAAATTTACCTGTAAAATACCTACTGTAGGTATTTGTAGTGAAAATGATAGAGATGAGATTTTGGACAATCAAAGTTACCAACAATATCTTCTCAATTTTAGATTTGAAATTTGTTATATGGAGTGGATTAAGGTCATGGAATCGTAATTACGTTGGAACCCGACTTTGGATATACGCGTGTCACTTTATGGTCATATGAGGTAATGATTTTTCTTTGTTTGACACATTAATTTATTTGAGTGGGCCGAAAGCTACTGCAGAACACAACGTTACCCACCGGCATCGAAGCTAATGTGGTTGTGGCTAAGGACGGAAGCGGTAAGTATAAGAAAATTTACGCAGTTCCTGAGAAGAGCAAGAAAAGATGATATATGTTAATAAGGGAGTTCACTATGGCAGGCGACATTCATACCATCTGCTGAAGCACTTGATACAACTTATTTTGTGACTCAATATATTTGGAATCCAGAAGATGAGTAGTTCATATAATGCCAGTCCATTTTTAGTATCATGGGAGCTTTTGTTTTGTACTGGTACGTCCAGAGACGGAACTTGAACGTTTTTGTTGGAGGGGCCAACTTGCAAGATATTTATTTTAAGGGGGCCGATATACACAACTTTGAAATTTTTGTATTAAAAATGACTAAAATTATAAATAAAAAGATATACATTATACATAGGGTCAAAAATTTTGGGGGGGCCGCAACCCCCCTCGGCCCCCTAAAAGTTCCGTCCTTGGGTACGTCTAAGTTACCAATTTGTTTCGTTTGGATATTCATTCATAGCAACTATATTTGTATTATGGAAGTCTTTTAGATTATATAACTATATGATTTTCCGAGATTTGCAACATTCAGGTGTGAACTAATTGTCACCATTCGGTGTCTTTCTGATGGCTTTTGACTTGCAGCAAAACAGAAATACTATTTCCTTGCTGTTTTGCTCTTATATCAATAAGCACACTAATGTTGTGTTGCTTGTTTGTCTTCTAATTTCTTGGATGTTACAAGCATGTACACAAACAACTTTGATTTATCGTTGAATCTGTCTTTGCAACAGTGATCGAAGCAAACTATGTTACAAAGAAGCAAGACAAGACAATCAAAACTTTTTGCTTCACATTTGTGCTAAACTCAAAAATACAAAACCATGACACCACTTGGCACACGCAGCAACGCGCAACCGCCTATTCCCTCCTTCGTCACAAAACAAGTGTGCACTTTCAAAACGCACAGATTTTTAAACATTCATACTAACTACACTTTGCACTAAATTCTTTTTCACTATTTTTGAAATATAAAGTAAACCATTATTTTTGAAATAATTTATTTTGCTACTTGAAAGAACCTAACAAAAAAAGGTTGTTAAAATACAATTACCTTAATTAGAAAGCTATTAATGTAATTTCCAACAAAACATTTATTCACACACAAAGGACCAAATCAGGAAACAAAACACAAAAAATTCCACAAAACCTGGGATCACTTCCGATCAACAACAACAATGAAAGGCGGCCCCAATACCACCACCACCTCTTCTTCTTCACATGAACAAGATGACAATAACAATAACAATAATGAATATAATAACAATAATGAAAATGAAAATGAAAATGAAAATGATGAAGAAGAAGAATTTGAACAACAAGAAGATCAAGAATATGAAGAAAGACCCAAATTAGCTGAAGGTTTCTTTGAGATTGAATCTGTTCGAAAGAAAAGAAGTCGCAAGGTTTTGTCTTTTTATGTTTTCCTTCATGGGTTTTTCTTCTTATGTATTAATTTGTCTGATTTTGTGCTTTTCTTGGTTTTTTTCAGGGTAAATTACAGTATCTTATTAAGTGGTGAGTGGTTGTTTTTGTGTTAAGAGGAGGGTGTTTGGGATTTTTGCTTATTTTTTAGATAAGGTGAGAAAAATAAGCAATCCCAAACACCCTTTTTGTAGTTGTGTAATGTTGCTATTTTTGTTGTGGTAATGTGGCTTATTATTGTTTGGATGTGTTTTTGATGAAGGCGTGGATGGCCTGAGACGGCGAATACTTGGGAGCCTTTTGAGAATCTTATGTCGTGTTCGGATATTATCGATGCGTTTGAAGAGAGGTTCGTTGTTATGCTTTTTGTTGTTTGTGTTTTTCTTCTGTTTATTTGCTTATTTAGGGGTAAAATAAGCAGTGTTCGATAAGGAGGTTGTGATTTGTTTATCTGCTATTTTGGGTTAGAATTGGTTTTTGCCCTCCTATATACTGAAATAGATATGCAGCCCTCTTTACGTTTGTCTATACTTATCGAAAATTAGGTAAGATACAATGTAAAATAAGCAAATCCATCCACCTTTTCCTGAACTACTTACTTTTAGGTTGCCTGTTTGCTTCTGCTTATAAAGAGAAGCATAAGTAGGAACAAAAGCAATCCCAAACACCCTTTTAAGTGTTATATGTAACAGATAAAAGTCGTAATGAGTAAACTAAGGAAATTATTTTACAAACATGAATACACACTATACTTGGACTCGACAGTTTTATAGTGGAGTAGTACTTAATGCTTGAATGGCTTAATCTATATGTTTACCCTGAAGCGAATCCCAAACAAAACTTTAACAGTTATAATAATGAAAGAAGTTACATAGAAATGGTTATTTATACATTCTTGTTGTTTGATGAAATTTGAAGATTGAAGTCAGGGAGAAAAGGATCAAGCAAGAAACAAAAACGCAAGCTTGAGGTTGTTTCTCAAGCACCACCAGCGAAGAAGAAAAAGAAGCACCACCAGCAACAGCAACCGCAAGAACGAGGTTCTCCTGCTGCTACCTATGATGTCCCGCCTGTGAAGGTCAAACTCATCGAAGAACCTTTGTCACATCCCTCTGGCGATGGACCCACCAGTAGTAAATGGGCAGAAAGCAGTGCTAAAGGCACAGGAACTGTTAGAAAATTGAAACGTTTAAATGATAACGGATCTTCAGTAGTCTCACGGCAAATTGAAGAAGTGATCGAGTCAGACGAGCTAAACGTGAAACTTAGTGAACTGAAAGGCGCATCTCCAACTGATAAGGAAAAAATAGATGAGCTTGACGTACGTATTCAAGATCGATCAGGTGAAGGAATAAGTCCTTCAAACGGGATTTCAAATGTGAATGGACAAAATTCTGTATGGGTTTGTCGCAGTGGTGGAGCTAAGAGGAGGAAATCTGGTGCTGTCAAGCGGTTTAAACAAGATTCACAACCGGTTGTAACTAACCATACACCGGATGCAATTGACAGAATAGCAAGTGCGAACGGTGTAGTTCTAGAACCTGTGATTCAAAACTTTGACCAGGTGGGAAATTGCTTTGGTTCAGTGAACACGGTAGATACTTCAAGAAGTATGTATGCCATTACAAAGATCATCAAGCCAATTGAATATTCCATATCCAAACTTAACGATCTGCGGGACATCTTGGTAACCTTTTTGGTTTTGAGGTATGTGCATATCTCTCTCAGCTTTTATTTTATAAGTGACCTAAAGCCTATAACTCAGTCTGTGTGATCAGTTAATAAGTCAGTATAATGTTAGTACATTCACAACATATGCAAGATGGGTATAGTTACAAGGAACTAGGAATTCAAGTTGCCATAGCTAGACCTTTTTTTGTTGTTACCAGAGGGAATTACAAATTATCCTAGAATTATGCCATTGATTGTAACCAAATTTTCTGCAAACCGTAGTTTTGATCTCTTTCATAACTTAAACGTATAACTCGGTTTAATATATACAAATCTTATAAATGATGAGACCATAATGGGGAACCACCATATATTGAGGGTACAATCAACAGAGTTTGAGTCAATATCACTCAGAAGACCATCTGAAGATTTCTTCAGCTTCCACAAGCAGATAGTCGGGTTGGAATAGTTGGATTGGAGCCATTTGTTGATGATGCATGATGTGCGGTTTGCAAAGCAAGCTTTACCACCCCCTAGGTAGTGTACCTAACCGTTGTAGGAGAGTATAGGAAAGTCCGGGGGAATGATCGTTCTCTAGGGGAATAGTGAGGTAGGTTCGTAGAGTATGACGAAATTATCTAAGAGCTAAAGAAGATTATTTTTTTGGCATTTTTGTGTTTTAATCAAAAGCAAGTAAATTATCGGGGTTTTAAGAGATTTCATTTTAAACTAATATTAACCTAAAAACGAGAAAATAAAATGCAAGTAAATTGTGTGAAAACTTATAATTTGGAAGAACGTATTTATCTAGTATCCACTACTCCTTATCATTAGCTAGCTATTTCTACTGAATGTGTCACGCCTTAATTGGTGGTTATGGAGGATATTTCTAGATTATTATAGTGCCTTGTTCCAGCTCCTACACCCTATAATAACTAGGCTAGTGCCTCGGTCCAACACAACTCTAAGGTCGCATTTATGTTAGGCTCAAGAATCACTATAGTTGATCATCTATGTTAGCAAAGGTAGGCGATTGTAGGGTCAACATCATTAGTTGAAAGTTGTGGTGTTCTGTTATGCACTACTATGTTATATGCTTTCATATATATTTTAAATCTTGATACGAAATGTGCTCATCTTTAGTATTACTAGTTAAAACTTCTTTTTTTCTAAATACTATTCCACATCTATATATACAATACAATTCCTTTCTTACAACAAAAGTATTCACATTTTTTGTGGTTATTACCGTTCATGTTAGTATCTATGTTGTTATCTCGGTCAAAAATCTCGTATCGTTCAAGGTACGATATTTGAAATATCGGCTTTCGCGGTGAGATATCGGTTTTTATATTTCTAGGAATATTATATATATATATATATATATATATATATATATATATATATATATATATATATAAAATTAAAATCATAAAAGAATAAACAGCCAACAGGAAACATAGCACATTGTCCAAAATTAACATAAATTAGGGTATAAAGTTGGGTGGGTTATAGTTTAATTAAATTGGGCTAATAGTTAGTTTGGCTGTTGGGCTGAAAAAAAAAACCCAGAAAAAGTCAAAAAGTCAATATCTCGCCGATACCAAAATATCGCGATTCCAAAATATCGGCCAATATCGCCGATATTATCGGATCCGATATTTTGGGGCGATATTTTGATCCGATATATTTTTTAGGGGCGATACACGATATATCGACGATATCGCCGATATATCGCGATATTAACTACATAGGTTAGTATTGGTCTTGCCTGCCCCGTTAACATTATGCTGTTCTATAGTATCATCGTCACTCCTCAAACACATAAGTTGGGTGATGTACGCGGCTTAGATTAATCTTCTTGATTAACCTCACTCGGAATGCCTCTTTTGTATACTCAATCTGATTGTATGGCATTATAGTTCTTTAAATGTATTGCACCTTAGGGTTAATGTTATAACCACTTGTCCCGCGTCAAATCATATTGGCTCCCATTTCTTCAACATTTAAAGTCTAAGCAGTTTAAACTTTAGACATGCATAAATCCATATCCTTTGTAACTGGGCATGCCTTATATTAATATAAGTGCAAGGTTCATCTGTTCCCGGCACTTTTGAGATATGCAGACTAGTACAACCTCTATTTCCTAACACTTCGAGAAAATGCCACAGTGGGAGTGGAGTAATACGCATGGGCCTTGGGAAATGCATATTCACGAATAGTGTTACACATAAGTTCTATAAGTTGGTAGTTGGAGAAGCAGATTTTTATGTTTGATTTGAGAGAGTGCCGGCCTACCTTTTAACCTTTAGCCAACGCTTTCCGGCCAGTCATATGTCAAAGGAAACCCCAGCTTGCAGATTGCTATAATGGTTTTACATAATGTTAATATAAAGGCTATAATGGTATACAAATGTTCAGGTAAAAATCGATATCTATTACTTGGGCATCACTGAGTATGTAAGCTACAGATGGACTTCTTAGCCATAAACAACAGGTTACCTAGCCTATCTACACTGGATTCAAAATTATATACATCAATACAACTCATTTAGGTTGTTTAAATTAATTTCGTCGAAGAGTATGAGCAATGGAGCTAGTATATCATATAACAAATTACATACCGAAGTTTAGAAATTATTGTCAATTTCTACATTAACCACTATTCGTTTGCGGATTTTAGATTGTTATCATTGTTATAGGAATTTTTGATTTAGTGGTTTTTGTGCTGGAAACTGTTTTAAACAGTTGTTGTTTAAGGCTAACAGAGCTCACAATATATCGTTGCACAACTATTGTTCTGAAATCCAAGAATAAACATGTAACTATAAACTCACAGAATGTGTTTTATGGATTGTTTGTATCTTAATGTTAAACATCCTAACAATCCAACAGCCTGGAACAAGATATCATTTCCATAATATTAGGCCAAGTGTAGATGTCAAATCGTGGTAAATCACTTCATCTGTCATAACTCATAATAGCCCATTCCTTATTTCTACGGACTTGTATACCCTATATGTTTAATCTAGTTTTCTGTACCTCTTGTGACTTTGTTTATTTTCTTTTATTAGTATATGTTGTCAATATTTTGTTGTAGAAGCTCATTCGGAATACAAAGTTAAGCAAACTGCAGAGGTGTCATTAAATCTGGAACTTAAATAACCATTCCTGGTTTTCCCCTTTGAATATA